>CAWUFW010000885.1:455000-1949508 GCA_963921515.1 Calotriton arnoldi
AGTGTCTCCCCGGCCTGGCTAGGGTTCGGAATCTGGGACCGGGCCCGGGGCTTGAGCTCCATCCAGTGGGCCCCAGGGTGCGGTAGCCCCCCCGTCATGCAAGCCAGCCGAGGGTCCATGCGCTGGGGACGGGGGTCCACCGGGGCCCGGGGAGGCTCTCCCCGGCCTGGCTAGGGTTCGGAAGCTGGGACCGGACCCGGGGCTTGAGCTCTGTCCGGTGGGCCCCGGGGTGCGGGAGCCCCCCCCATCCTGCAAGCCAGCCGAGGGTCCGGGCGCTGGGGAGGAGGGTCCGTCGAGGCCCGGGGAGTGTGTCTCCCCGGCCTGGCTAGGGTTCGGAAGCTGGGACCGGGCCCGGGGCTTGAGCTCCGACCGGCGGGCCCCGGGGTGCGGGAGCCCCCCCATCCTGCAAGCCAGCCGAGGGTCCGGGCGCTGGGGACGGGGGTCCATCGGAAGACGGGACCGGGCCGGGGGGGGTGGCTGACTAACTCCGCTCCGCCAGTACTCTGCCCACCCCTAGTCAGAACAGCATTTTAGATCGCATCATACTTTAATTTCCATTCTAATCTTTTCAACTTTTAGTCTGCTACCTTACCATATGCAGTCTTGGAGGGAATATGTTGAGTTTTAGTAGCAGTAGGCTGAAACAAACCTTAGAAGATCCAAGAAAATTCTTTATGGAAACCAAAAACATTACAAATGTAGTTAGTATAGCAGTGTTTTTGACATCTTGAATAACTAGCTCATAATTATAGGCTTGTCCTAAACAATGTGTTTTGCCGGACAAACAAATAAATACTTCAGTTTCTTTGTTAGTGTGATTTTTACTCAGAAATATCCAGATAAAAATCTTGGATTATTACACTTCAAGCTACAGCAGAGTATGCCATTTAACAAAGGAATTAAGTGGTCAAACCTAGGTTTGAAAAAAATCATAACTATGGGTTACTGAAGAGAACTGTTGAATATCTACTCCCATAAGTTTATTCTCTAGAAGAACTCCTGGAAATCTATGACAGTCAGATTTCAGGAATACTTCAATGCACTAATTTATGCATGCAGAATTTACAATGGTGGAAGAGGTTACAGGAGTAAATGCTACACATTTGAAAACGGAACTGCTTTTCTCCTTAAGAAAATACCCAATCTCCTTCTCTCTAATTAAACAAACCTACCATTTCTCACCCATGGAAAGGCCCTTCCCTCTGCTTTTCGGAGAAGTAAATTTGATTGTGTTTACAGGATGGAACACTACCTGTAAAATACGTCTTAATAGCCACATTTCTGGGTTTGTGAGCACTCATTCAGGTTAGCAAAGTGGTACCACTTCAGCCCCACCTGAACATCCACAATACTGCTTACAACCCCAAATGTTCAAATGCAGCAATGGTGCCTTATTAGCATATTTTTGTAAATGTATACTTTATGAACCTAAAATTTCTAAATTCCGGATTCTGTGAATCAGAATATGAAATTTGGTTTCAGAAATTGCAATTTTTGTACAGCTATTAGAACTCTAGTGCACAAAAATATTTATGACCCGAGGCCTACATTAGGATCAGAATACGCAGAGTTCAAAACTGTATGTTCTGACTCACTAGGTCTGTTAGCATTGTCAAATCAACACCTGTGTGCAAGACCTTACTTTAAACTTGTTGTAGACAGGCTAGTTAAAGGAATCTGTGTGTTAGCTTAGATAAATCAACACAAAAAATGGACTGACTAGGCTAACTAAATGGTGAGTTGAGAGATAACCACCCCTCAAAACTAACAAGCATTGTTAAAGTCAAAAGGTCGGCGGAGCTTTTTAAATTATTTTTTATTGCAAGCATGTACCACAAAAATGTAAGGGAAACAGGGAAAACATGGCAACTCCTAAGTGTGACTAAAGCAAACACAAGGAGATGATGGACGGAGCGCTGAAACCTTTCAGACACTCACCCCCAGTCACAGATCTGGTTGAATCCATCATCGTTCTTTAGCTCACTTCGCCACCCCAGTTCAGACACAGCTATATGCAAATCAGTCTTGACCCTGTGCCTCATGGGAACAGTCCAGCCCGAACTGCCAAGCCATGTCTTCCCTGGACCGGAAACAAGCATCCTGGGACCGGTTTTGGGCTAACAGTCCATCATCTCCTTGTGTTTGCTTTGTTTGCCCTAAGTTGGCAGGGTATGCCCAGACGTGGCTCCCTTGCTCACTTTGCCACTGGATTTAAGCTAGCCTGGCTGTTGAAGGGTGTTACCCAGAAACCGGTCCCAGGATGCTTGTTTCCGGTTCAGGGAAGACCTAGCTTGGCTATTCGGGCTGGACTGCTCTCATGAGGCACAGGGTCAAGACTGATTTGCATATAGCTGGGTCTGAACTGAGGTGGCGAAGTGAGCTAAAGAATGATGATGGATTCAACCCAGATCTGTGACTGGGGGGAGTGTCTGAAAAGTTTCAGCGCTCCGTCCATCATCTCCTTGTGTTTGCTTTTCTAAGTGTGACTGCCATATGCTAGTACAAAAAATAAATACATAAAAAGAAATAACTGCTGCAGTTCTTTTAATTAGTGATGCATGTTAAATAGTGAGCCTTTCAGGTGTGCCATGAATTTCATTGTTATCATTTGTGGATTCAAATCTTAGGGAGCTGCAATGTTACAATGTCACTTAAAGACTTTATCACAACAACTTTAAATAAGGCAAAGAAAATAAATCGCCATCTCACTGGGCACGCAAATTGCAGGCAAAATAAATAGCTGGTATTTAAGATAATATAAAAGTAAAATAAAAAAGCACCTTTGTCACTGAAGGGAAAGGAACTCTTCTTAGGTAGATGTGAACAATGTTCACAGCTTTGTGCAGTCACTCAAAGTGAAGGGAGCCAATGGGAAAAGAGGGCTAACTCACTTTCTCATGCAATATGCTGTGGTAGGCGAAAGCAAACTGTGAATGACAATTCAACAGACAAATGGATGAAGCCAGCTGACCAGAATCTCATATATATGTATATTCTATGTGATATTTAAAACACAAACAAAAATAAACAATAGAATTGTGCGACAGCTAAAGCAGACTCAAAGTCCAGACCTAAAATGCAGGTCCCAAGGGGTGACCAACAAGTATTGGATAAAGTCCAAAGCCGCAAGAGAGTCTACTGATGTTTTAGCCACAGAATTGGTACCTGAATCAGTTCAGACATTAAAATCTCCAGCAGTAACTAAACATTGTTTGCAAGGTAAACGATGTAAATACTTCAAGGAAAGAATAAGCAAAAGAGACTATCATAGGTAATGGTAAATTGGCACACTGATCGTTTTAATAGAGGGAGATAACTGACACAGGACTACAAGTGTTTGATATAATGAGACAGTAAGGGCCCGATTATGTCGGTGCCGATCGCCACCGACAGGCCGTTGGTGGCAGTCCATTCGACATCTGATGCTGCAGTCCGACCGCCGCATAATGAGGCGATGGGTCGGAGTGCAGTGGGTGGAGGGACTGATCAACACCTCCGACAGGCTCAAGTAGCCCTTCAGAACGTCAGTCGGAGAGTAACCCCTACAATACGGGCAGTGGCTGTCGGAGACACCGCCGTTGGGATTACGATGTCCCTTTACCCTCTACCTTCACATTGCCGTCCGACTGCCATGTAAAGGCAGTGGAATGGGACTTTGGGGGCTCCTAGCATGGCCCCCGTTCCCCGTGGTCCTCCGTTATGGGGCCGGGGGGACCATGTGGCACATGGTGCCTGGCACAGGGTCCATGGATGTTTGAGAACTGCCATTTTCCACTGCCCTTTTCTAGGGTTGCAGCACAAGCTGCAGTGGAAAAGGGCAGTTTTCCGACCACCTTCACGGCAGTCGCATTGTAATCAGTCAGCTGAGACTGCCGACATATAGTCGGTCGGACACCTGCCGCTCGTCCGACCGCCATCGTAATGAGGCCCTAAGAGTGATACTAAAACAAGTTGGAGGATAGTTTTATTCACAGTAGCCATTCTCCTCTCCGAACTCACAAAAGATCTGCTGATGATGGAATACTCAGCTGAATGGATGAGAAGCTTGGCTTGACTCAGTTCATCAACTCCCCATGCTTCAGTAGGAAGACATCAGTTTTGGCCAAACAGTATGATTTACAAATATGAATGGCTTGTTAAACACAAATCTGGAATGTATCTACATGCAGTGCAAATTCATGTTGTTCTTAATGTATAATCTATTCTCAAGATCAACAGTAGCATTCTGCAGGACTGTTTCATGCTAGCAGGCTCCGTATTAAGCACCCAGGCTCATTTAAGCAGGGCTTCATTTTCAGGAGTGGGACAGCTCAAGGAAACCTCTTGCTTGAGGTCTAATGGAGTTTAAACAGCACTAGATGAAAGTTTTAGATAAACGGGTTACCAGTAGGAAAATATTTATTAAGGACACAGTTAGTAAAAACACAAATTATTTAAATAAATAAGTTTACAAATGTTAGTATTCTACGAAATCTAGGCAGAAAACTAAAGCATATCAAGTATGGAGCAGCACTGATAGCAGATAAAATGACCACATGTTGACTCAGGACAAAAAATTACAGCTTTGTGAAAAAGACAAAAAGCTATTTGTTCTACATTGTTTCAGAACTGATATGGACAGAATCCGAGAATAAGTATAGAGAGTGCTTTATGTAGGTGCAAGGTCAACAGTGTCAACTGTTACCAACCAAGCAAAAATGGAAGAAAGTAAAGCCATCTCGAAACTATTATTAATAATGGCTATGCAAAGCAGTCATATTTCATTTGGAATGCCAGCAATATACTGTATACTTACAAGGAAGGTTAGTAATTTTGGCAATTTATTTGTTAACTTATCAGTGGTTCTGAATCACTACCTATGTAGTAGTGTAAGAAATCAACTGCTGATGAGATCACTTCTATGTGGACATGGTGACCAGTAGAATGACTACCCGTGCAGGTGAACACAGATCAAATATCAGGCGCCACAACGTCACAAAACAACTGGTGAGACATTTTACTGCACACAATGGCAACTCCAATAATTAACTGTGATGTTGATCATTGACTTGATGAAGCCTTCCCCACATCAATATTAAGTATTACTCCGATTTCTGTACAGAATGGGCTCAATGCCAAATTCAGTTGTACAGGCTTCAACATGACGAATAGAAGTCTTTACCATCAGTGCCAGCCTACCTTTTTTTTTTAATACTTCTTTTTATTTAAACATATGCGCAATCCACCAAGACAGACAGTAGATGACAAGCAAAACCTTTTAGGCAAATATAGGAGCAAGGTGTATACTTTTCCATACATCTGTTCAGTTCATGGATGCGACACCTATGGGCACCCCCCGCCCCCAATTGTTCCCTCCCCTCTATCCCCCACACCATCAGGTCCTATACTTTTCCCATGGACTCCAAATTTTCCCATTTTTTGGGGCAGCCCCTGCTTTTATACACAATTCTCTCTGCCTGACAGCACCAGTCTAGATCCTGTTCCCATTGTTAAGTCCAGGTGTGGTCTCGCTATATTCCTTTTCGCTATCACTGCTGCCAACAGGAGCCAAATCTTAATATGTGTGGGCCACCGGTCCTCTCCCGAGACCCACAGTAGATGCTACAGTGCGTCAAGTTGCATGGGTAGGCCAGTTACCTCAGACATCACCCAAACTATTTCCGCCCAATATTGCTGAATTTTCGGGCATGCCCAGATAGTGTGAAAGAATGTACCCATCTCCCCGCACCCCCTGACGCAGTGACCTGTTTCACATCTACCCAGTTTGTGTTGGAGTGTTCTGGAAGCATACAACCTGTGCAGTACACAGAGTTGAATTAATCTGGACTGCGCATGTATGGCCACCTCCCTCGGACTCTGAATCGCTTCTAGCCAGTCGTCGTCTTCCAGTAACCCCACGTCCGCTTCCCATGCTTCTCTTAGTGGACCCAGGGGGTCCGGAAGATGGTTCATTATTTTTCGATATGCGAGAGAGACCGCCTTATCTTTCATGGGGTCCAGCAATAATCGGTCTTCCAGCGGGGAATATTCCGGCAATACCCCCCCCTCTGATACATGGAAGCGTACAGCATGCCTCAATTGCAGGTAACGAAATCGCTCTCCGTCCATCATTTGGTATTCCGTTTGCAGTTCACCAAAGGTCAGCAAGGCCCCACTCCTCCAAATGTCCTTGAGGTTTTCTGTGCCGATAAGGCTACATCTATGAAAGCCCTGCAAACTTCCCACCTCACCCAGGGCATCGCTTTTCCAGAGCGGGGTTTGTTGGGTCAGTCGCGATGCCCATCCCCGCAACTTTGTGGCAGTGTTCCATGCTCGCACCACAGTCTGTGTATGCGTAGGCAGGGACCTCATTCGAATCTTTTGATACAGAATTGAAGCGTACCCTCTATCCCACATTGCACGTCGATCAACCCGGTATGCTGGCTCAGAGAGGGGCGCAAAGACCCATCCGTTGATGTTAATGAGCTGGGCTGCCACATAGTAATTCCGAATATCTGGGACAGCCAGACCGCCCTCAAAGACCCCACGCTGCAGCTTACGCAGTGCTATGCGCGGAGTGCCACCCTCCCACAGTAGATTACGTTGCTCCCCTTCAATTGCCTGAAAGAATTTCTCCGGTATCTTGCAGGGGGTATTCTGCAGTGCATACAGCAACCGAGGGAGCGCCATCATTTTGAATAACACAGCTCTAACCATGAGGGATATTGGCAATTTAATCCAATGTGTTATATCCTCGCGCAATCTCACTAATTGAGCCTGTATATTTCGTTTTAGGAATCTTCGTCCGATTTTGTGATCCAGATGCCGAGATATTTAAATTGGTCCTGTTGTATTAGAGCCCTACATTACGTAGTGAGCTGCAGGATATCGCCAGTTAAGCTAAAAATGAGTGATATGTCCCAGTTTATCTGGTAACCTGAATAGCTACCAAAGAGGTGGAGTATGGTGATAATTCTGTAGATCGTCTGCCTGGGTCTGCTTACGTATAATAATACATCATCAGTATATAAGGAAATACGTTCCTACCACTCGCCCCCCATATCCATACCTCGGATCAATGGGTCCTTCCGGACCCACACAGCTAGTGGTTCCAGCATCATTGCAAAGATCATGGGAGATAGGGGACACCCCTGATGTGTGCCCCTGTGCAATGCAAAAGATCTGGATACCGATCCGTTTACACAAACTCGAGCCATTGGGTTACGGTACACCAGGCGGACCCCAGCACAAAATTTGGGGCCAAAGCCCAACCTATTCAGGACCTCTTCTAAATAGGGCCATTCAATGCTGTCGAACGCCATGCGGGCGCGGGTTCTGTTGAGTGCGTCGCCGTCCTGTGCATAACACCATACAGGCGTCGGAGATTCAGCCTGGTGCTTCTCTGGGGCATAAAACCCGTCGGATCTGGAAGAATTATTGAGGAGATAATGGGGTTGAGGCGATTGGATAATACCTTTGCAAGAACCTTTGTTTCGAAATTAAGCACGGAAATGGGCCGATAGGAGCCACATTGCTTCAGTGGTTTATCTTTCTTTGGGATGACCACAATCGTGGCCATTCTCAGGTCCTCAGGTAGGCTCTCCTCCTGCAGAGCGGTATGAAACATATCTAACATCGGTTGTGCCACCACCGATGCTACACATTTAAATAATTCTGCTGGCAGCCCGTATAGTCCTGCGGCTTTTCCCGATTGTAGGTTTTGGATGGCCCCTTCTAGTTCCTCTCTCTTCAGGTCTTGTTCGATGTCGTCTCTGTCCTCCTGCGAGAGTGTTAACAGAGAGAGATCTTTAAGCAGTTCAGCACTCTCCTTTTCTAGTTGTTGCTGATTGGTATAGTGTCTGATAATTGGACGAAAAGGCTTCAGCTATCTCCTTGCCCGAGTTTCGTACCCTACCGTCTTTCTCTCGAATCTCTGCAACCCAGTTCCGTTCCCGATCTCTCCTTTCCAGCCATGCAATAAGCCTATTTGCCTTGTCTCCCAGGTCGTATAGCCGCCTCTGGGTGGCCACTGCATGTTTGCGTGCCGCGTCTTCCTCTATATCTCTCAATTCCTTTTGCTTGAGGCGTATCTTATGTCTCACTTCGGGGTCAACTGCCCCGTTGCATAGTGGCGAACTTTCTAAGGTCTCTATGTCCCTTTCCAGTTTCTCGCCAATGGCTCCCCTCTCCTTCCTCTGCGCTCCCATCTCTGCCTGCACATAGCTCAGGGCCACTGCTTTGTAGGCTTCCCAGAGGGTACTGCCCGATGCCAGCGTCTTTGTCTTTAAAGTACCAGGGGGCGAGGCGCGGTAGCATGGAATAGTCTCTAGTGGGACCCTGAAATTGGACCTCTACCGTTGAGTGGTCGGATATACCCCTTGCTTTATGTTGCGCCCCACGGAAATGCCCCACGTGTATGGATTGTGTAAAGAGGTGGTCTAGCCGCGCCCCACTACCATGTGCTGCCGAAACGTGTGTGTATTGTCTGTTGGTCGGGTTGTGGGGTCTCCAGAGGTACGAAAGGCCCATTGCTTCTGTGAACGACCTTAGGGGGGATGGCTTCCCACCACGAGCTGTCCCAACGGTCCTATCGAGGTCGGGGATCATCACTGCATCTGCGTCTCCTCCCATTACGAGTAGACCTGGTGGCATATCTAACAATGTTTTGCTGAGCTAAAGGACGGTCTCTGCATGGATTTTTGGTGGTATGTATATGGAACACATGTTCAGATTCTACCCCTCCCACGTCCCAGCTATCGCCACGAATCGACCCAGCGGGTTCTGCCAAATACGATTTGTCAGAATAGGTGCTGCATTCCTTGTTTGAATCGCCACCCCTCCCCCCCCCCCCGAGAGCCTGATGTAAAACCCCCGTGTGCTCGAAGGGTGTACCCAAACCTATTGAGTGCTAAATAGTGGTTGCCTCGTAGGTGCGTCTCCTGTAGGAAGACGAGGTCAGGGGAATGCCTACGGAGGTACTGTAGAACCATAGTCCTCTTTATTTTGTCCCCCAAACCATTGACATTCGATGTCCTGATTTACAGTGTAGCCGTGGGTTGTGATGCCATGTCAGAAATTGAAAATTTGACAACCCATCAGTCCTCCCACGTGCCCACCCTGTACCTTTGGAATTGCCCTACATAATGCACTTGGTGTGTTGTCACAGAAGTGGATCGCATGAACCATAGAACAACCATAACTTTTAAACTGTGTAAAACAGCCCCAATCCTATTGAGCCCCCACCCTGCTACCCTGCACTGTAGGTTTAAAACTACCCACGTCCCCAATTTGCAGAGAGCCTGTTGCCCAACTGAAAACATTAGTCTATAACTTGGGGTTGGTTAGCGCTGCTGCCTATAGACCGAGGGCAGCCCTCCCACTAACCTTTCTTTACCCGTTTCTGATACTTGTCCTTTAGCTAGACGATATTGAAGACTCTACTTCTGTACCACAGTCAAATGTGGAGGGCATTGGTGTACAAGCCATGCCTCACAATGTTTCTGCCAATTCTTGTGATCAGTAACATTTAGTTTCTGGCCGAGGCCCTCCAGATCTGCCCCCCCCCCACCCCTTGCCCTCCCTCTGACTCTTTCATTCATTCTGACTCGGGAGCTCAGCCCCTAGAAGAGGGCTTCTCCCTGAGCTCTCAGTGTGTCATTCCTGTGGCGCCGAGTCTTTTGGGTCCCTGTGTCTTTGGCAGCTTCCCTGTCGCAGCTGTTCGTTGGCTGCTCTCCCTTCTTCCAGCCAGCCCCATACCTCATCAGGCGACTTAAAGTACCAAGATTTGCCATTGTCTAGCACTCCGAGTTTGGCTGGAAAGAGCATCCTGTATTTAATGTTCTCAGACCGCAGTGCTCTTTTAACCGCCTGGAATGTGCGTCTTTGGCATTGAACCATGAGGGTGAAGTCCGGGAAGAAATTAATGATTGCGTTTTCAAATTGCAACAAATGGCAAGTCACCCTTGATTCGAACGGCTTGTAAAATTGCGTTGCGATCTCGATAGTTGAGGATCCGTGCAATAATAGTCCTTGGGGGGGCCCCTAGCGTTGGTATTGGTGCCCTGTGCGCCCTTTTCACCGAGAAGGTGGTAGAGTGTCTTTTGGGCTGCAGATAGTTCACTTTGAGGTCCTTCAGGAACAGATCTACGCTAGGGCCCTCTGCCCCCTCCGGAACTCCCACCACCCTAATGTTATTTCTGCGGGCCTGCCCCTCCTGATCTTCCAGCTTCGCTACCATTATCTTGTGGTGATGTGTAAGCTGTTGTATCCGCTCTTCCATTTTTTTTGTGGCGGATTGCAGTTCCTTAATGTTTGTTTCCACCACAGCAACCTTCTCTGAAGTCTTATTCATGTCTGCTCGCAGGAGCGTCACCTCGATAGTGACCTTGTCCATTTTGGACTCTAGGGATGTTCCTAGATCTCGAATAGCGGCCATGATGGCCCTCATGGAAGGTTCCGCCATCTCTTGAGCGTTTGGTGCTGTAGCACCTTCTGTCATTGTCTTCCTGGGCACCGCGTACTTGTCCAACTTGTTGGTCTGGGCTGGGGGAACACCCTTGGGCCGCATGTCGTTCCGAGCGTGGGGGGGGGGGGAGAGGAGTTGGCCTATTCCCTCTGCCCTGGCCCCAGTCCCTTCTCAGTTCTGTGTGAAGTTGCCCGCTGGGGTAGCCAGCGGGGGTGCCTCTATGGCCCCAGTAGATGGTGACGTGGCCTGGAGAGGGCCCTCCCGCCAGGGCCACCGAGTCTTGTCTCACCGCGGCTCAATATCACAGTCACTCCAAGGAGCACCGCTGCATCAATCAGCCCACAGCCCTATATGAGTCTGGGTCATCCAGGACACGCTCCACGTTCCGAACTCTGGAGTTTCACCTGCTTGGAGCCTTCATCTGTCACATCTCTAGCTACTGACCCCCGCAGATCTCGCTTGGCCCCCATGCAGCGTGTGCCTGGCATGAATCAGTCAACCTATCCTCCTCCTCGGTTGGCTCTCCCAGTCAATCAAGCAGGGGGTTGTGTTGTCGGCTTTTCCTCTTGGACTCTCTCGTCCCTCCACTCGATCGCACTGGGGGAGACAGAGTCCGGCCTCACCAACTCCCACCGCCCGTAAACCTGGCCTCATTGTCTTCCGGCACCACGGCCTCCAGCACTCCTCAGTCGAATCTCCTCTCGCTCTTGGAGATTCACAAGCGGCACCAGTTTGGCTCCCTGCGCTGATGAATCCGTATGCTGCTGCTTTCCCCCCGGCCGGAGGAAAGGCAGGCCGCCGGGTCGTTCACGGCCTCTGCATAGGCCGTGGAGCTCTCCCCGCACCTTGCGGTGCCCTCGCACACCGCCGATGCAAGCTGCGCACAGGGGGGGAGAGGGGCCCAGAGATCGCTGCCCGCACCTGGGTGCCTGCTGGGTCTTAATTTGAGGCTGGTTCAATCGTCCGCTGGGCCGCCAGCTTCCGCAGCCTCCCGCCGGGCCGCACACAGGCCCGCCACCTCCTCCTCTTATGGGCCTCCCTGGACGCTCTGTTTCGGCCTCACCTCAGGCCCGGCAGCTCCTTGCACGCTATGTTGCGGGGGGAGGGGGGTCTCTGAGCTTGCCGCCCGCACCCGGGCGTCCGCAAGATCTTACCTTCAGGCCGGTTTGCTCTCCCGTTAGTAGGCCGGCGTCTGTGGTCCCCTGCCGGGCCGCTCCCAGGCCCACCGCTCCTCACTCCAGCGGGCCTCTCAAAGCGATCTTTTTTGGCCCGCTTCGGCCCCAGGTGCGAGTCACCCCCTGCCTTGGTACTGCGGTGACTCCCACCTCTCAGAATCGGGCGGATGAGAGTCGGATTATGTTGATCGTGGGAGGGCTGCCCCGGAGCTCTTCTGTTATGCGGCCATCTTGGCCAGCGCCAAGCCACGCCCCAGCATGCCTTTTATGACCATTGTAGTGGCTGCACTGGCCTAATCTATTTCCAAGACAATTTTTGCAGTATCCATGGACTCAACAGGGAGTGATGCAGCGTGCAATGTATGTGCCTCTCCTCATCTAGAAGTCTTTTAACAATGGCCACTGTTGAGGTATATAACAATCAGGGAAATCTCTTTCAAAGGCACTTAAACCTTAATTGACATTTTACTTGATTAGGGTTTCCATTCTGTATAGGTACCATTACGTCTGAGGTATGGGGATGTATATTTTCATCACATTTTAAGTTGTATTTAATCTGTGATCTTAAACTTGTGAACTAGTCCGTTTTTGTCAGAATTATGGAGTTCTCAGGTGCTGAACATAATTGGACCATTGTACTGAATGGGGGCGGCTCCTCCGCAATGGCGGAGGAGCGTCACCCCACTGGTCAGAGCCAGCTGCTAAAAAATAAAACGATATTTTATTATTGTTTTATTTTTAAGCAGCTGGCTCAGCCAGCGTGTGCAGGGAGGGGCGGGGCTGAGGCATGAGAGGGGAGAGGACGAGTGCTATGTGCACTCTCCAAGGGAGCATGTGTGTTTGGCCGGACGTCTCAGGCCGACCAAAACACACATGCACACTTGGGTTTCTCTATCCCAGCTGCATTTAACAGCCGGGTTGGAGAAACCCCACAGACTCGGACCTGAGCGGAGCATCTTTCCAACCCACTCAGGCCAATCCCCGTGCTGCTCTCCTAGAAGGAGAGCAGCACAGGGATTGGACAGAGAGTCTGTGACGTGGTCCCAGTGTCTGCTGGGACCAAGAAGAACCAGCACGGAGGCACGATGCGGGAGGCTGCCGGCAGCAGGTAAGTTTAACTTTTTATTATTATTAAACTCCCAGCCCCCTGCGCTCCCCCTCCCACGCTGCCCCTCCTGTGCTCCCCTCCCTCATGCCCCCTCGCCCACCACTTTATGTGGTGGCCGCCGCTGGTACTGAAGGAGTGCTGATCCTCCAAAAGGCTAAAAAAAATGTTTCCATTACTAGCGACCCTTCTAGGCACACTTGATTTCATTGTCTATTATACAAACGAAACACAACTGAGCTATGTCACTGGTAATCTTAATCATAGGCTCCAGATCATCACATTTTTCTCAGCATTTACTTACTGAGTAATAGGTGAAAAGGTTCACCCTGTTGCTAAATAAAGTATTATCTAAGCACATTCCCTGGGTTTGTCCTAAACAAATAAGAACATTTCTATATGCGGGTTCTACAAAAGCAACAAATATTACCTGCATTTGCTGATAACCACACGCTGTTTAGGTTTATATAAATACTACACATCTTATTCTTTGTTGTTAGAGAGTGCAAATGGATTACTTTCAATGCATTATGCTTTGAGAATAAACTCGAAAATTGGGCTACCAAAAGCTAATTCAATAAACTCTATAGAATCAAGAATGCTGCTGCCAGACAAGTTCTATATAGAGAACATTGGTCCTAGACCTATTTTAAACTACAGTTTAGTTATGAGGACAGTTTAGTTATGAGAACATTCATTTTTCAAAAACACATCAGATACGTATATGTTTAGCATATGGTCATTAATGCACAACAATTTATCAAATATAAAAGTATGTACATCCTCAAATGACAACGGCACCAAATATATCTCCAATAGTGACTGTTTATTGTATCTCAATTACTTTTATAACAGATCACCATATTAAATGCTTCAACAGAAAGGTTGCTCCAAAGGGAGTGTGAAAGGGAAAATGTGCTCGTGAATACAACAGTTATTAAAGAGGGGAAACAAGTCAGGATAGAATTCACCAAAACAGTCAATTTACACTTTGGTATCCTAAGCAAACCGGCTATGGTTTATAATGGCACCAGTTCACAACTAAGCCTGTCCCTCATAGATTGTTCCAAAATGTCGTTTTTCGGTTTTCTGGAGGTGCACAGAGAGTTTATTATCTGTGGAATGGGCAGGGCTGGGATGGTATCAGGTACAGGCCCACTGGGGGAGTGTCTATGTGCACCTCCAGAAAACTCCTTCTCCCCACAAAGTAGAGAACAATTTATCTGAGAAAATGAGGTTAATCAGCAAGTACCTACAATTCAGAAAAGCCACAAAGCTTGGATGTTCCCCCAAATATTACTCAACTTCCCAAACGTCATATATGATTTCAGGTTTATTACATAGAATGAAGTGATTCAAAAGACAAACCCCATAGAACCAGCAACACTGCCAGTGGAGGTGGATGCTGGCACTTCTCTGACACATAGGCCAAAATGCTACCAGACGGTTCTTTGTGTCCCTTTGGTAAGACCACAGTGCAGCTGAAGAGACTTGAAATTATTCGGTGGGTGCCTGCTATATTTCGCACAACTGTATAAGGTCCAATATAGGTAACCTACCTTGAGTGCTATAAAAAACGCCATCAATAACATGCTCTTATAACAGTCAATACACAAAGATATTAAGTTACCAGCATGTTAAGGCTTATGAGCTGCACCAATTCTAGCATGTTCGGTTTGGAGAAAAAAAATTATTAAATGCCTATATATGTATTATAGTGCCTGCTACAACCACAGCGTCTCAGACAAAATGGAGTCAATGGGTTTGGATCACACCTTCGTTGCTAGATGCTGCACCTTTAGTTCCCATTAAAAGATGCCACTGAGACAGATATGTTACTGAACTATTCTTTATTATCAGAGCACTCTCTTACAATGCTCTTGTACTTCTGGGGGAGCTTGTCTTGCACCATGTAGTCTCTGTATTTCTCGATTCTAGAACTCCTCTGCGCCTCCCATCTTGCCTGTGCTCCTCCCTTCACTTCCTCGTAATGGAAGTGGTGTCCAGTGCCCCAGTTGTGGACCTGGATAGATTCCACGCTGCAGGGTCTTAGCACTCTTTACACAACACAACAGTTAGCATGAGAAAGGGCAGTGAGTGTACACAGATTTTTCCCTGGTTGTCTTCATTCCTGGAAAAAGTCAGAGATTTACTACTTAACCTGCAACAGTAAATAATTTTACAAGGTGGGAAAGGGGAGGAACCACCTGCTAAATCTGTTGTGGTATGGGGGAATCAGTTTCTCAAAGGGATAAATATTTCCCATGTGTATAAATAAAAAAGTTTAACAGTTAATCGTGTGTTATATTTACATATAAAGCAATATGGAATTGGTAATTACTACATATATAGTAATAATAGGAAACTGCCACAATCGCAGTTTCTGAGGAGCACTCCTGGAACTCCTAATGAATTCCTTAAAAGTCAGAAATTAATGCAAAATGCTCGCATAAGCCTACAAGTGCAAATACATAACTTTTCTGCCAGTACTGTGGTGAATCGGGCCACTAGCTTGTAACCTCCCTTCCTGCAGACATATGGGATATTTAGTACCCCCATATCTGAAGACAAACATGCATTAGTGACCATCACAATTAGCGATTTGGGGATGTCCCTCGGCCCACCTACATCCCCTTTCTTTCCATTCGTTCACAACTAAAGAGTGAGCAATACTTTGGATGGTCCATATAGTGGAGGAGAATGAAACACGAACTGTGTGTCTGAATACAAAACATGTACATTTGTGGTCTACAGCTGTGATGCAAAGGTTACCACTAAAACCACTGAAAATATAATCTAGAATGGGTAAAACCTCCGATTGTGAATAAGTGAGTTTGTGTATTATTATCAGATAAAGAAGTGAAAATGGAAATAATTTATGGGGGAAACATTTGTACTGTGACACTGGACATGTGGAAATAACAAAAGATTTGAGCCCACAGCACCAAATGTACTTCTCTCTTGCATATCTAAAAAGTCGGCAAACTTTATTTGCTCTTCTCCTTATAGCTTAAAAGATCAACATGATGCCAATTAAATTTGCTCAATGTTTTGCTATAGGGCAAAAGTTGTTGTACATTAAGGGAGTGTAAGGTATTTCCTAATTTTTTTTGAATGTTTTTATTTGTTTTAAACGAAATATCAACAATGCATCACACCATACATAACATTACACATCTTTAAGAAGAGGGCAGAATGATGCCCCATATCTACCCTGTCCCACCCACTGCCCCTGTTAGAGACCAATATCATGCCTACCAACCCTTGTGGTCAACTACACTTTATGAGGTAAATATTCAGTCTTTGATACTATCAAAATATATTACGATGCTGAGGATTCTGTGTCTGAGGTTACAGGATCTTCTGCCAGCCCATAAAATGACCTTTATTTGCCCAAGACCTTCTCAAACTTCCTAGGGCAGTCTCTCCCTCTATACACCACCCACTATGCCTTCAGTATGGGTTGTGTTCTTCATTCCTAATCATGCAAGAAGTGGAAATGGCACAGAAAGCGGTTGGTCAATTTTTGCAGCAAGTTCAGCACTATCTGTTACAGACTTCTACTGTTATGTTGATGCCATCAGTACAGAATCCTCATATGGCTCCCACACAGTATGGTTAAAGAACCGTTTGGACACTATTCTGCAGTGGGTGCCCTGGACATACTAAAATTATGATTAGTGTGGAAGTGATCATCGAGACGAAACCTATACACTGAATTCATTCATACTTTTATCTGCATAGCTAAAGTACAGTCAAGATTAAACCAAGTTCAAGAATCAACTCATCTGCCATGAACACAGTGTAAATCAGCAGCAATTATTGACTTGTTTATTTTAAAGGATGGTCAACACACCAGAGATTCAAACCAAAATAACCTCATAGAGTCTGCTAATTAAGTTTTACATACCCTCTGCGTTATATGGTCATGTATTGACTCGGAACAATCAGACTTCTTCTTGCATTGAATGCCTCCACCATCTTTGTGTTGATCCAAAGAATCTACTTTTGCACCTTGAAAAAGGGCTTCCTCCACTCCAAATGAGTGCTCCGGTGCACTGCAGAACGCCCTCAGTTTGCTCAATGTTTTCGGCGACATTTTGTTGGTCTCAAAATCCTTAACACCTGTAACAGAGCGGCAGTAAATATATACATTTTAAATAGGTTAATACAATGCTTTTGCAGGAGAAATATACAAACTAGTAAAGCAGCCTGGTTTTACTTCATTATTAGGGTGTTTGAAAAAGATGTTATGGCATTTCAATGTGTGGTGATTAGTGGCAGAATTGGGCCAGAACTCAGTGCTAGCATCCAGAATGTTGACCTGCGGGGGGGGTAGGTGGGGGCTCTGAACATACTTCTTACTATTCAGCTGTCAGATTCATTAACTGTTAGTTCAGACAACAAATGTTCAACCTGGAAATGCTACTGTATTTTCTATTTCCTATAATCATGCAAGATGCATATTTACTTTGGTATCGTCAGTGTACCAATTTGTTCCCCCCTCTTTTGCCAATTGCTCTCCCTCCGAAAAAAATGTCAAATAATTTTGCTATTCAGGGGGCAGATTCTTCAACACAATAGCGTATTCAGGCCTTCACATCATATTGTTGCGATCTGTTGGCACCAGTTCACCCAGGATCAATACTCACATGCTTTGTGGAGACTCACGGAAAATGTTATGAGGAGGGCTTGAGAGTAGAAAAGTGTTCAGGAAGCACTCTGCTTGTGAAAGCGTATCCTTCCTGCAATCTGTTATATTCGGCCTCTGCCATACCCTCACTCCTCAAGACTCGTACCATGCAGCTGCTCCTTCTCTCATTTTTTTAATGTTTTTTTTTTTTTTAAATCTTTTTATTTGTAAAACATACAATGCATATTAAAACTTTACAGTACATGTCAATATATTCCCTTCTTTCAATACAATCCCCTTGTTTCTCATCTAGTCCCTCTGGTTGTCGCATTCATCTCGGCCATGTCCAGCTTGCATTTCATCGCTCTTTGTAATGTCAGGAGTCCATTTCACACTCGCCCTTCGTGTATTCTAAATCTGTCTTATATTTACAGCTCTCTGTATTTCGCCCAGTTTCCCCACACTTTATCCCATTTGCCAGGGCATCCTCGCCCCGGATAGATTACCTTCTCTGCAGCACAACACCAATCCATATCCCGCTCCCATTCTTTCACTGTTGGAACTCGAGCTGTCCCCCATAGTCTAGCTATGTTTCTTTTTGCCACCATGTCGGCTAACATCAGCCATATTTTTGTGCATCGTGACCAGTCCACTCCTGTTGTTACTGTTAATATTCGCCACTTGGCCTCCATTGGTACTCCCTGGTCTAACACTTTGGACATCTCTTTTGTTGTCCCCTTCCAGAATCTCTGCAAAGCGGGGCAGCTACACAGCGTATGAAGAAAGGTGCCTTCTCCATTACAACCCCTCAGGCACCTGGGTGTGTCGCATTTCCCCATCCGACTAAGTCTTTGTCTAGTAATATATACTCTATGTACAATTTTAAGTTGTATCAATCTAAACGGGACCTGATGGCTACCTCCGCTGGACTCTGTATGACCTCCATCCAGTCTTCTTCTTCCAGGGGTCCTACATCCCTCTCCCATTGCTCCCTAAGGTTTACCAACAGATCCGTAGTGTTATTCATTATTTTCTTGTATATTAGGGAGGTTGCTTTTTCCGGTATTGGATCTGCTATGAGTCTATCCTCCATCGGGGAGTGTTCAGGTATACTTTCTCCCTTTTTTATGTGTACTGTTAGGGCATGTCTCAACTGCAGATATTTAAATCTTTCTGTGTCCAACAGTTGGTATTCTTTCGGCAGACTCTGGAAGCAAACCACTTCATGGCCTTTCCACACATCTCCCAACGATTCTATACCCAGGAGTTCCCAAACCCGGAAACCTTCTAACTTTCGCACTTCCTTCAGGAGATCCCCTGCCCACAAGGGTGTTCGCTCTGTCAGTCTGTCCTCCCACCCTAGAAATTTTGTCGCCTCTTTCCACATCCTGACTGTTGTTTGCGTGTGAGTTGGCAGCCCTCCCATGGGCCTCTTGCTATATATAGCATCCGGGTAGCCCTTCTGTTCCATTGCCCAATGGTCTACTCGGTAAGCCGGCTCATCTCTGCCTGCATAGACCCAATCATTAATCGTGGCTAATTGTGCTGCCCAGTAATATTTGCGTATATCTGGGACTGCTATCCCCCCCATCAAAGCGGCCTCTCTGTAGTTTGCCTAACGTTATCCTGGGGTTCCCCCCATCCCATAGGAGATGCTGCAGTTCCGCATCTATTGTTTGGAAGTATTTCGCTGGTATTCTGTATGGAGTATTTGATAAGACATATAACAGGCGCGGCAAGGACACCATCTTAAAAATTGTCGCTCGGCCCATCAGGGAGAGCGGTAGTTTCCTCCAATACGCCACATCCCCTTTTAGCTTTTGCAGCTGGGGAATCAGGTTGCCCTCTCTAAACTCATCTTCTGTCTTTGTAATCATTATTCCCAAATATTTAAACTTGGTCTTTATTGGAAGTGCACTGCTCATGGCTGACAAGACCGGCATCCCTTCTGCCAATACAAATATTAATGATTTGTTCCAGTTTATTCGGTAACCTGAGTAGCCCCCAAACAATTGAAATATGTGTAGTATTCTGTGCACTGTCGAATAAGGTCTTGTGGCATACAGGAGTATGTCGTCCGCATATAGCGAAATCCTCTCCTCCCAGTCATCTCCTATCTTAATGCCTCTTATTATCGGATCTCTGATCCATGCTGCCAGCGGTTCTATTGTGAGTGCAAATTGCATGGGAGAGCGCGGACATCCCTGCCTTGTTCCCCTACCAAGTGTCACCTGCCTTGATACCGTTCCGTTTACACGTATTCTTGCTCAGGGATCAGTGTAGATTAGTTTAATCCAGGCCTGTATCTTAGGACCAAATCCCAGACGCTCCAGTACAGCGAATAAGTACTCCCATTCTATACTGTCGAACGCCATTTGGGCGTCTAATGACAGTAATACAGCACTCTCATCTGGTTTGGTTTGGTTTTAGCTACGTGCATCACCCCATATAATCGCCTACGGTTTAGTCTGGTGCTTCGCTTCGGCATAAAGCCAGACTGATCTGGGTGTATAAGGCCTGTTATTATCCCGGTCAGTCTTGTGGCTATAATCTTTGCCAGGATCTTTGGCCTGTATGAGGAACAGCACTCCGGAGATTTCCCTTGCTTTGGGATAACTACTATTGTGGACAGTCTTTGGTCTTCTGGTAGGCTGCCCCGTTGTAGTGACTCCTCGAACATCTTTAGCATGTGCGGGGCCACTGTTGTTGCCACTCCCTTGTACAGCTCTATTGGTATACCGTTCGGTCCAGCTGCCTTTCCCGATTGGAGGGCGCCTAATGCACTACAGATTTCTTCCTCTGTAGTGTCTTTCTCTAATTCTTTCGTATCGTCTTGTGCTATCATGCAGTTCAGCACAGTCCTCCCTTGTGCGGTTTGTGACAGACTACTATATCTGCTCGTAATAAGCCGCAAAGGTTTCTGCTATACTTTCTCCTGTTACACAGAGTTCTTCCTTCTCATTTACGACCTCTAGTACCCAATTCCTTTCTCCGTCTCTTTTTTCCAGCCATGCTAAGAGCTTCGTTGCTTTATTCCCCACCTCGTATAGCCTTCGCTGGGAGGCCCTATTGTGTTCGCTGGCAGCCCCTTCCGCTAGGTCCCTCATTTCCTTCTGCTTAAGGCGTATTTGGTGGCTGAGCCGCGGGTCTGCAGTCGTCGTACTTGTTTTAGTACTTTCCAAATGTAGTAGTTCCTTCTCAAGCGCTTCGTATTTTAACGGTCTTTCTTTTTTCTCTCCCCCGGTCAATGCCCGTGTATAACCTCGAATTACTGTTTTGCATGCTTCCCATATAACTGCCTGCGAGTCAACTGATCCCTGGTTCTCCTGAAAATATTGCTTTGTGCATTCACGGATTTTATCTTGTGTCTCCATGTTTTTAACCAACCAGGGGTCTTTGCATGGTGGGAGAGTGTAGGCCCTAGAAGGCCCTTGAAGTGTAACCTCCACTGGCGAGTGGTCAGAGAGGCCTCTTGCCTTGTGGGCACCCCCTCTGAAAACGCCCACATCGCAGGCATGCGTTAAAAAGTAGTCTAATCTGGACTGTCCCTGATGTGCTGCCAACGAGTGTGTGTACTGTCTGCTTAGTGGATTATGGCGCCCGCCACAGATCAAGCAGTCCCATTGCTTCCACAAACGATTTTAAAGTGTCACCACCCGTTTCCCTGTTGGCGTTTGACAACCTATCTATGCTTGGGTCCATCACAGTGTTCCATTCTCCCCCCATTACTAACGTCCCTTTTGGGAATTTAAGGAGCAGCGCACTTCGCTCCGGCAGTGTGCTGGAGTGCATTTTCGGCGGTATATATACACTGAGCATATGTTAACTGTCTTGCCCTCCCACTTCCCAGTTAGGGCTACATATCTGCCTAGTTGGTCATGCCAAACCTTTTGGGGGATTAATGGTAACATTGATTTTATTAGTATACCTACCCCTCTGGACCCTAGGTGAATCCCGAATGTGCCAACAGTTTGTACCCAAGTCTATCTAGGGCCTTGCATGAGTTACCCTTTAGATGTATTTCTTGTAATAGCACAACATCAGGAGCATGTCTGCGAATGTATTGCATAACCATCGTCCGCTTAATTTTATTACCCAGTCCGTTAACGTTCTGGTTATGAGCGTCAGTTTACGTACGGTAGGGGTGTGCCCTTCGGGCTGTGTTGGGCTCCGTTTCTCAGTGTTCTTCACTGCCATTGGCACTCCTAGGAGTAGATATGTGTAGCTTACGTAACATGTATTTCCCTTCACCTCAGGTGATCTGTATTCTGTTCCACCCTACCCATTCTTACCCTACCGTAATTTGAAGTGTCTATGCATTGAATACTGAAAACAAACAACAAACATTTTTGCAACCCTCAACTCTGTAACTCCCCTCCCTGCTACTCTGCACAGTGGGCGATCAACATCCCACCCCCCCAACTTGCAGAGCGCCTGTCGCCCCATAACACAACTTTTATGCCTTGGGCGGGCCTAGGCCATACTTTCGCCCGCCAAGTATCATCCCACCTCCCCCTTAAATTCTGCTGTGTCCCTTATATCATACGTATACATATCAGACCCCAATATTGTCCCCGGAATAGAATTAGATTTAAACTCTATTAAAATGTCTTATCTGCTTTTCTCTCCCCCTTCCGTCTCTTTCCGAAGCTCTCCTTCTCAACGTCTCCGCCCTCTATTGTTCTTTTGTTTTGCTCCCCGACCTAGTTACACATCGGCTCCGCTTGGGAGTCATCTCTTTTCTCACTCTCTCGATTGGGACCGATTGTCTCTGTATCCCTCTGATCCTTGTGTAGCTTTGTCGACCGCCTCTTCCTCGTGGTTTTTAGCATTGCCCTCAGCATAGTTCGGTTGGCGTCTTTTTCCGATTCTTCGCCACCCATCCAGCCACTCCCATGCTTCTTCCGAGTGGTAAACCTCCATATCTTGCCATCTGCAATCACTTTAAGTGTCGATGGGAATAGCATTGAGTATTTGATATCTTTTGCCCGCACTGCCTTTTTGACTTCCAAAAATGTCCGTCGGGCTTGTACTTTTGTAGTGAAATCAGGATAGAAACTTATTGTTGCATTGTCTACTTTGAGTGGTGGGGCGCTTCGGGCTGTTTGTAGGATCGCATCTCGGTCCCTATAGTTGAAAATGAGTGTGATTATTGGGCATGGAGAGGCCCCTGGTCTCAGCTTGATTCCAGGTATTCTGTGTGCCCTTTCTACCGAGAAGTGCTTGGATAGGCCTTTCGGTTGAAGCTTCTTGATGATTAAATCCTCAATGTAGAGATCAACCGAGGGTCCTTCCGCCCGTTCCGGCACCCCAATTATTTGCACGTTATTGCGCCAAGACCTTCCTTCCTGGTCTTCGAACCTTGCCTCCAGTATCTTCGTCGAGTTGGCCAGTTCCTGCACTTGCTTCAACACTTTTGTGTCGTCCACCAAGACGGTTGTGACTTTTCCGACTTCCTTCACCCTGGCTCCCATATTTCTTAGATCCGCTCTCATCAGCGACACTTCCGTGGTCACGGTGTCTATTTTGGCTGCGAGATCTGTTCTCACTCCCTGCAGCGCTGTCATTATATCTTTTAGTGTTGGACCCTCCGCCTCCGTGTCCAGCCGCGCCTCAGGGTCCAGTTCTGTATCAGTCATATTCGCAGCAGTGCTGTCTGTAGTTACTGTATATTTATTGAGCTTTGTTTGATGGGGTCCTTTTGAGCCCAGTCCTCCCGTCATGGCTCTCGGGTCTTCTCCTTGTCCCTCCTGGTTTGCTTCTTGTTCGTAAGTGTACTGTGCTATGGCTGGTCAGGCCAGAAAATACCTGGGGCCCCCGTAGTATTCTCCACTGCCTGCTCAGGAGATTGTCCCCTGACGGCCTGTCGGTTTTTCTGCCGGGACCTCTGAGTTGTCCTGCAGTTGGGCTGACTGTTCCTCCTTACAGGGCTTTTGCCAATCATTGACATCCCCTGATTAATTAGATAGTCCTCCTTCTAGCGTTCGTTTTATATTGTTGTCACTCTTGCATAGTAGGGTAACTGGCACTCTGATCCGGGTCTCCCAGTCTCTTGCACCCCGTACCCGGGGGTAGTTCCCCCCCTTCGCCCCCGATTAGTGTTAATTAAGTGTCCTCTGTTCCCCATTGATGGTGGCTGTCTGTGCTGCTGTTCTTCAGGGGTGGGGGTGGGGGCTGGGGAGGGGTTGGGAGTCTCCCACCATGTGTGCTTCCCTGGATCTTATATGCTTTATTGCAACCGGGACTTCATCACCCGGTTGTCTCCACGCTTGCACCGGGGTCCGTATTTTCTCTCTAGTGCGTATATGTTATTCCTCAGCCCCGACCAGTACTCGGGCCTTTGCAATCCGCCCCTCCGATATCTTCTTGGGCCGCCGCGTGCGTCTTCGCGGCCCCGCTCCCATCCGCCAGGTGCTCCTCCCCTCGCTGCAGGCCGCGCCCGGGAATCCCGGTCATCCGATACTAGGCGTCCTAGGACCCCCGACGCGCGTGGATCACTGGCATGGGCATCGATTGGTGGGAGGAGGAGAGGGGGGGGGATGAGGGACTCCCGGTATTGTCGCGACCCGCCCCCTACCTCTGTTGCCTCCCGGCCGGGCCGCTGCACAACTCGAGCTCGGGGTCTCTGGCCTATCCGCTCGGCAGTTCTTGATGTAGTTTCGGCGATCCGGAGGAGCCACTGTTTTGCTCCCCTCCGAGTCGCAGGGGTCTCTCGCTTTTTTGATTCCGCACACAGCGTTGTTTAGGCGGATTATGTCTGGATATTCAGGGGATTGCAGGCTAGGCTCGGCAGAGCTCCCTTAGCTTGTGGCCTTTTCGTCTCGCGGCAAGCCACGCCCCCCCATCTCTCATTTTTATTGAAAGTTCAGCTGCGTTCACCACTCTCCAAGTGAACCCTGGGAAACCCTTTCCAAGGTCGTCCCGAAGCTCCGCCTCTTGCTTTTATGCAATCTTTTTATTGCATTTCTTTCTACACAGCATTTTGTGATAATCGCATTACAATGTCAGATGATACGTACACATCTGTGTACCACTTTTACATCTTATAATCATGTACACAAAACAAAAAGGAAAGACAAGGCAAACTTGACCCCAACGTTAAGTAGAGTGCAGTCACAAACCCCCAACGAGCGTCCTTCTGGGTCATTTGGTGGCTGTATATTTTCCCAATTGACCCTAAGTCCGGGTCCACTATGGTTCTTAACCTATTATTGTCAATGCGCCATCAGCAAGGTACAGGGCAGAGTATGCTGGGGTATACCTCTTGTGTATCTCTTTCCTGTGAGCTTTCACCCACCTCAGCTCCATTCTCCCCGACTTCCCGAGACATGCTTCCCATGAGAGCCGACCATTCTGTCAAATTGTCCTCCAGCCTATCATCTCTACGGGTCCTCTTCATATACACTTCCTCCGCCCGGGCCCATTCCATCATATCTTTATGCCATAGTTCTATAGAGGTCATACTCTGGCTCAGCCATCCAATGGCCACTCTATGCTTTGCCAACACAAACGCCAACTGCAGAAACGTCTAATGTATCTTACCCTCCCTTGGTTTCTTAACTATACTTAGCAGGCAGGCCTGCGGGGTAGCTGCTTGAATCAGACTGGTCACCTCCGTCATTCGTTCTACCACCTTCTGCCAATATTGCAGGACCGCCCGCATTCCCATGCCATATGAAGAAACGCTGCACCGTCCACACCACACCTGGGACACACTGCCCCTCTCCCCATATACATCCTGCTAAGTTTAGTCGCTGTTCAGTACGTACACTGTAGGTAGTTGAAATGGGTCAATCTAAAACAGGTGTTGCAGAACACTTTTTGAATTAGTTCACATGCAGCACTCCAAACTGCGTCCTCTAAGGGGGCTCCTAAATCTTCCTCCCAATGCACGCCTAGCAGGGATCTCCCTCCGCACCCCTATCTCCAGTAGCGTTTTGTATAGGGAGTTAACCATGTGCCTCATGGCGTCTGACGTTAACAATAATTGTAGGGTGGCAGTTTCCCTCAGGGTGTTCGGGAAGTCCGTACATATTTCCCTTGCGGTATAAGTTATTTTAGCATATTGAAGGAAGTGACCGTACCCACCCCAAATGCCTCCTGTGCTTCCTCAAATGTCAGGCATGCGTCCCCCGGATATAAATCTCCCACTGTAACCCAGCCACCCTTCCTCCACCGGACCATTGTCATATCTTGGTCGATACGGCGAAACAGCAGCAGCGTCCAAATATCTAGATCTCTAGTGAAGGGAGGTTTCTTAAGAAACCTTGTTATTACTTCTTCCCATATCTCCACCGTTTGGCGTATAAGGTATGGGGTTCCCTCAGGGACTCTCCTCCCAAGCATGAGTAGCTCCATCAAAGAGAACATACCGTGCGTGCCCCTCAGCAGTCTCTGCTCACCATTATCCTCTCCGGTCACCCATTGTGCCACGTATTGCAACTTGGAGGAATAGTAATACAGCTCTAGGTCTGGAAGACCCAGTCCCCCACTCCCGTGGGTCAAGTTTGAGCTGTGAGAGTGCAACCCTGCCCCTCCTACCCACCCACACCAACAGTGTCAAGAGACTGTCCAATTTTCAAAATAGGCTGCAGGGAAGAGTGTACAGTACGTTCTGAATGATATACAAGCACCTCGGGAGGAACACCATCTTAGCAACCGCAACCCTACCCATGGTGAAAAGCGGCAGTGTGTTCCAGAATTGAATGGACCTAGTCAGACCCGTCAGCAATGGACTCACTCCGAGGCATTCTTGATCCTCTAGGCTATGACCTACTATAATACCCAGATATCTGAAAGATGACACCTCCCAGCGCAGGCCCACCTGTGGCAATTGCGTCTCCAGCCTCCCCTCCAACACTCACAAGGGGAACAACAGCGATTCCCATTTATTGACACGTAGTCCAGCAACTCTCCCAAACCACTCCAGGCGCTGCAAGATCTGTGGGACCGTTTCCGGCGGTCGCTGCAGGTAAAACATCACTTCATCTGCATACAAAGCGATCAGGTGTGTCATCTCTCTCCACTCTCACACCCGCCCCCATCGTCTCGCACTCCTTCCTAAGTAAGGCAGCCAGGAGTTCTATTGCAAGTGCGCATATTAGCGCTGAGAGAGTGGGCAGCCGTACCTTGTACCCCTTCGCACTTCCCAGTCCTCTGACAATATGCCTTCGCTACGTACCCATACCCTAGGGCAGGTATACAGTACCCTGACCCAGTGGCAAAGGTTTGGGCTGAAACCCGTGTGGTGCAGGATCTGCTGTAGGTAATTCCCTTCGACCGTGTCAAATGCTTTTGTGATATCTACTTATAGGAGAGCCAGCTCTGTCTTTCACCGCATGCATAACATGCGGCAGTCTGCACAGGTTAAGGGCCGTGCTCCGTCCCGGAACAAATCCGCATTGGTCCTCATGTATTAGTGCCTCACCACTGCTGTCAGCCTACCTGCTAATATCTTGCATAGCACCTTAACGTCCACATTTAGCATGGTAAGGGGCTGGTATGCTGCCGGGTCCATCGCATCACCGCCGGGTTTAGGCGCTATACAGATCACTCCATCCCTAAATGTCTAGGGCATCACACCCTTCTGCCCAGCTTTAGTATACACCTCTAACAGAGGTCCTGCCAGTTGCTCCATGTATGTCTGATAAAACTCTACGGGGTATCCATCGCTCCCTGGTTTCCTTCCCCCTGTTTAGGCCTTTAATCGCATCTTTTACTTCCTCCAAGGTAATGACAGCTTCAATATCCTCTCTAGCCAGTGCAGCCAAATAGGGGAGGCCCGCCCACCACATATACTCCGTCATTTCTGTCCCCATCGGCTCCGTGCCCCCTTGTATAGCTTTTGGAGATGATCTCCAAGCGGGTCATTAATCAGTCTCTGGGTAGTGGCTATTGTTCCATTCCGCCTACATAGCATTATGTTATCTCTAACCGCCTCTCGCTAGAGTAGCCATGCCAGCATGCTGCTAGGTTTATCCCCCTCTCTATGCAACCTCTGCTGGTACTACCTCTGTGAAAATGTTTCTAATCTGTCATACGTGTGGTCTAACTGTCTCCTAATGCACAGCTCAGCGCCCTCTCCTTCCTGCCAATGCTCTCCCCTCCTCTGAACCTCTGTAAGTTCCGATTCCAGATCTTTCAGTTCAGACTGCAGCTGCCGTCGTATACCACAGGTCTTGCTCATGCATTCCCCCCTCACAACGGCTTTAAGTGCCTCCAATTCCATGCCCCGACTGGCAGCTATGCCCCAGTTTCCCTCCATGTATTCAGTGATTTTGTCAGCCAACTCCTGTCGAAAGGGTGCACCCGTCAACATGTCTGCTTGTAACCGCCTATATCTGTCCCCCTGCTCCGCCCGCAGTCCACCCCACTCCAGCAACAACGGAGAATGGTCCGATAAATACCTGCCCAAATAACCCACTTTATGCATCTCCGCCTGTATATGTGCAGTACCCAGTGCTCTATCTAGCCTACTATAGGTGCCATGTGTTGCTGAATAACATGAATATTCCTTATGTGTCAGATAACATTCCCTCCATATATCCCCAACAGCCCAGGTTTTGCATGACTTCATTGAGTGTACCCACCATGCCTCGCTTATTCATGGCATGCGGTGGTGATCTGTCCATACAGGCATCCAGCACGCAGTTAAAATCACCAACCCAAAGAAGTCCATCTATCATGTTATCAGAGTTTTCAAGCGGGGGAAGAACTCCCCGTCATCAACATTAAGTGCATATATATTAAGTATATAGTCAAATCAGTGCTCTCTAACAGCCCCTGCACTAGAACATACCTGCCCTGTGGATCTGCTTCCGAGTAAACCAGATGGAACAGGATCCCAGGAACCATCCATATCGCCAACCCCCGTGCATAGAAGGAAAATGTGGACGTATAACGGTCCCCTTTATTTTTTAACTTCAGAGCTTTGTCCTCCATGAGGTGCGTTTCCTGCAGGCAGGCTATAATCACCCCCATATGTCTCAAATAGGAGTATATTCTGTACCTCTTTACATAGATGCCCAGGCCCCTGACATTCCATTAAATAATCTTAAGGCGCTGTGCCATAATGACGCAGTGGACCCCCTATTTCTTGGCCGCACTGTGTGTCCTCCCAGCATGGTGTACACTGCACCTGTCTGTTTCCCATTGTTCTAGTCCCATTCTGCCCAAAGGGATATGCACCGCACTTTGAAAAAGGAAATCAGAACCATCAAATAAACCACCCACCATATCCCTCCCAGGACAATAATACTTGAACAATAACTAGAACTTTGATGATCGCCCACCAGCCTGGGCACCAAGTACCCATGGTACCCCATATACCTCTCAGTTAACTCAACCTAATACAAATGTCCACTAAATTCTCCCTCATTGTGCAGAGGCAAGTTATTTAGCTGGCACCACCACCATTAAGAAGGCCCGGGGACCTCACTGGGTCTTACCTCAGCTGCCCTACCCATATCTCTAGCAAGTTCTCAACAATATTTACCACTTTAGTTACCTTTAGCGTATGTTAGAACCAACATCTTATCATATTAGTCTCAAATGTTCCTCCGTCCTGGCCTATGGCACATGAGGCCCCACTCCCCTGTGTCCCAGGCGTCACCGCCTGCGCTCACATAGCGTTAAGGTCGCAGCCGGGGCTCAGCAGACCTCTTCCAATGTTACCAGTTCCGATGTCCCAGAGGCCAAAGTGTCCCATTGCCACCTTGCTCAGTGCAGGTATCATTGTCCCCCGGCTGCACTGCAATCAGCGAACCATCTTGCTGCACTTCAATCCGGGGGGTTCATGTGCTCTCTCCAGGCAATACCTCAGGGGACAGACTACAGTTAATAGCCCTTCGTGCCCTCCCTTTTAGTTTCCTGTCAGTTCTGTCGGTGCCTCTTTCCCGCAAAGGCAACTTGTCCCAGGTTTCTAGCCAAGCCCATACCTCCTCAGACCTTTAAAAAAAATGGGGTTTTCCCTGCATCACCACTCGTAGTTTAGCCGGGATCATGAGCATATATTGCAGTCCCATTACCCTAAGTTTCTGCTTTACTTCCACGAAGGACTTCCCTTGTGCCTGCACTTTCCGAGTGTAATCTGGGAAAATCGTGATGTTATGGTTATCAAACATGACAGCACCAGCTTCTCTTGCAGGATACAGTCTCTATCACGGAAGTTGAAAATGCACACAATTATGATCCGCGGCGGTGGCCCCAGAGGGAGGAGTCTCACCAACGATCTATGCGCCCATTCCACAGCAAACATTGGTGACAGTCCATTAGGCCTCAGAGTGTTACGTATCCAAGCCTCCACAAAGGACTCTGTCGACCCTCCCTCCGCCCTCGCCTAGAATCCCAGGAGGCGCAAGTTGTTCAGTCGCAACCTGCCTCCTGCATCCTTCGCCCTATTTTCCTGTGTTTTTGTCATGGCTGTTAGCTTCACGACCTGCTCCTTTAAGGTGCTAACCTCCTGAGTGACATTGTCAATCCACTATTCAAGCACCGTGACTTTCTCATACACCTTACTAAGGTCTGCAGGAAGCAGGCCCACCTCTGTCTATTTTACCCTCTAGGGCACAGCCTTCTATTGCTGCAATGAGTTCCGCCCTCGATGGTTCTGAGGCACTCTCCGCATCCTGTGTTTGTCGCGTGACCCTCTGCTGTGGGGCCCGCGGCTGAGCGTATTTTTTTATGGTATTGCTTTGGTGTCCTGTGTTTGCTTTATCTTTCCCCATTGTAGTTCAGCCGTATCGGTGCCCCTCACGTCCCCCTCAATGGGATCTCGGGCAATTGCGAGCAGGCTCCCTGTGCCCCCACCTCCCACCTTCTATGCTGGCTGAACCTCCAACCAGTGTCGTTCAGCGATACGTAGGACACTCAGAGCTGCCTCGCTTTGCCCGGTTGCATAAGTCCAGCGCTGGATACATGATCTGCACAGCTCGCCACAGCCCAGACAGTCCCGGGGCTCCACGATCTGCACCTCCGAGCGGCTTCGGGCGATCTGCCCGCGCCCCACAGCGTGTCCAGGAGCCCCACAAGCAACTAGTCAGGCCTTTACTCCCCCGCAGGGGGGACGCACACTCGGCTTCCCGGTAGTCGCCAGAATCACAGGCCCGTCCTGGCTTCTCCAATGCATTGGCCCAGAGGCCGTCCCATCCACGCGTTATGGTTTTGAGGCTTGTTATAGTCCCCCCAGCGGTAGCTGCTCTCTTCATTGCACCCACCGGTATCTCAGCCGGTCTTCCTGCCACCACAAGGGCCCACCAAGCAGTCCAGCCTTACCGTGTCTGGGGCCCTCCAGGCGCTCCCCGCCGGTTGTTGCAGGCCGCCGTGCCCACCATCCAGGTTATGTTCAGGGGGGCCGCGTGAGGTTCCCGGGCCTAGCCCATCTCCACCTCGGCCAGTCCGGGATGTCGTTACCGGGCCCCGCAGGCTCAACCAGGAGAGGCCCCACTCAGTCGCAGGGCTGCAGTCCCCTCACTTAGTCTCCTCCCGCAGCTCCGTCCACAAGGCATCAAGACGCCGGGACGCCTCTTTGCTGAGGCAGCTGCGCGCTTTACAAGCTTAGTTAACATAACATAACAAGGGGACGAAACAGGAGGAGCAATCCCGGGCCTCTCACTCCTCAAGAACTCCGATTTCAGCCCCCACGGTCGCCGCAGTGCCAGGCCCCAAACCTTCAGGGCACGTTTCTGCATCCACTGGGCCGCTGCTCCTCTCCACTTGCAGGTTGCACCGCCCAGTCGTCCCGCTAGCCCTACGGTCGTATCCAGTCGTTACAGGCCGCAGCGCCCACCATCCAGGTTTCGCTCCGGTGGCCCATGCGAGACTCCCGGGCCTATCGCATTTCCTCCGCCACCCTGGGTATCTCCCTCCAGGCCCCGCAGAGTCAAGCGGGGAGGTTCTTCTCTTTTGCAGGACCCCAGTCACCTCACTTCGGCTCCTATTGCAGCCCCACCAACGAGGCACCAAGGGGTGCGAACACAAGAGGAGCAGCTCCGGGACTCCCACTCCTCAAGGACACCAGTCCCGTTACTCACAGTCCCCGCAGTGCTAGGCTAACACGGGACCACCAATGCTGTCCAGTCTCACACCCTCCGGGCATGTCGCTTCATCCGCTGGGCCGCCGCTCCTCTCCACTCGACAGCCCGCTGCAGGGCGCGCCACCCAGTCGTCCTGCTGTTCTTACAGCCACAGCTGCCTAGTCACTAGTGGCACTCCTGCCATCATTCCGATCCTGCTGCCCTGCCAGGGCCCTCGCGGCTCGTTTCTTCCAGTCAGGGGGAAGCTTAGGATGTCTGCAAGGTATTAAATGTATTTTTGTTGCAGGAGATCTACTTTGCTGTGAGGATTATGTAGTATTCTGAATGCGGGTGGCGGTGCTTCATCTCAGAGCGTCAGGTCAGCCATCTTGCCAGGCCATGCCCCCTTCTGGACAGTTCTTTAGACATTTTCATGAGCAAAGTTCACAGCCACTTCTGCTTGGTAACCATCAATGTGAAGGAGAATGGTTGCACTCTGTTTTCATCATATTTCTCAAGCCAATGTTTGCCTTTCCCCTGGAGATCACCTTGTTATGTAGAAGATGGTTGCTGTCTGTTTTTTTGTTTTTAAGTTTCTGTTTTATCCTTTGCCTTTCTATTTTACCAAGTACTCTTTATGAATTTTATTGTAGTTCAATTTACGAATTACCCTTGCTTTTCTGTTTACATTTGTGTAGATATCTATATATTGACCAATTATAGAAAATGTGTCATCTAGCATTGTATTCTGTTTTTCAATATTTCCTGTATTGACTATTTAGCCAACCTATGAAATATTGCTACCCTATTTTCCAGGGACCTACTATACATCACTAGGACGTTCTGTACTTAACATACTTGTAATTGTATTTTCATACCTCACAATGGCTGCAGCAGGTATGCAACAATCACCTTCCTTCCTTGCTGAATCAGAGAATCATCATTACCTTGAAAATAATGGGCTAAGCATTTAAAATCTTATCTAACTGCAATGGGGGAGGGAGATGTTTTCATTCCAAGAAAACATTTATTGTTGCACAATCCAGGTTTACAAGGCAGAAAAGGCTATCAGTTCTTCTAAAAGGTTTTCACAAATGTGGGACATGCACATGTTGCAAATATACTATAGATAAGTGTATGGAATTTACTGATAAATTCAACAATAAGACGTACACCATTTCAACATTTCTGAACTGTAACTCTATGTATATTATCTTTTGTGTCTGTGGTCAATTATATGTAGGACCCCACAAACAGGATGCTAAAAAAAACACGTTGGAAAGAAGACTTATGTGCCTTGTATAATAAGGATAGTACATATCCTGTTGCTAATAATTTTTTGAGTTTTCATGAGGTCAAGTTTCGGTGTGTTATCAAACTGTTGGGTATCCAACAAATTAAATGTGATAGAAGAGGAGGTGGCAGAATTCAGAATTTAAAGAAGTGTGAAGCACGTTTGATCAATACATTGAAATGTGTTGGTTTTGGGCTTAATGTGGATAGGAAGCTGAACACTTTCCTATTTGACTAAGTTATGGTGACACTTGAAGGTAACTATAGTGTGGTTTTGACTTGTAGATAACAGGATTGTGTTGACATGAACAGCAGTGTATGCAAGGAAACAGACATGTACATGTGAAACTAATAAAGAGTTTGAGCCCCTGTGTGCGTTTGCTTGTTGTCGTGGTTGCAGTATTATAACTGACATTTATCCCGAGTACTAACTAAACACGGCAGTGTATTAGAATAATGTTGAGGGTGAATACTCAAAAGTATCTGGTGATGATCATTCGAGCTTCTAAAAATACTCATTAATAAAGTCGATGAGAATGTGTATGCTAGAAATAGATAATTAGGCAAACGACAGTGATCGCATGTTGGAGCAAACACAGGTGAGGTTGAATCTCTACTCGTATACTATTTGAATAAAAAAATTTTTTTTATTAATAAGACTGATAATTGATGTTTCCTGGTAACGTTTTTTGCATGAGATTATAATTGAAACTGCATAAAAGCTTCTATTTCGCCTTTTTTTATGTATGACTAAGTATAGTGTTGCTGCTGACTTGAGAGCAGTAAAGTGCATATTTTGTAGAATTATTGAGACTTTAAATAGTAGGAAGAAAAGTGTATGATTTAGAAGGATGATTTTTGCGGAGATATGATGAAGCTATCTTTTGGGGAGTCTATGAAGTTAGTTTGGGTGACCTTATTTGACAGAGTTAAGTATTTGATACGTACACCCATAAATAATGGTATTTTTTTACAATGGAAATGATAAATGGCTTATGTTGAGTGTAGTATATATGTATATTTAATATGATTTGTTTGTGATAAAAATCTGTTTCTTGTTTCTATCAGTAGTATAGATATATCATTGACATCTAGTGACAGACGTGAAGGATCAAAGATATGTTGTATGTAGTATTTTCAATAGTATAAATGTAGTTCTGCTCTCAAACTGGACTGAAGGTAAAAATCCTTGTGTATGAAATTCACTTTTGAATAAGAATGTTTTATTATTGGTTGATTATTCAATAGCTCTTCAGTCTCCATTAATGTGAATAGTAGCAAGATTATTATTAGATATACTTTTATGTGAAGTATCTAAAACTTTAATGTAATTTATAAATGGGAAACAGGATATTTAAAATGTGAAGTATGGATATGAGAACCATTGGACACTGAGGATTGATTCAGGTATATGCAAGATGTTTTCTTTAAAGTAGGATCTCTCTTTCTCGCTCCTCTGTTCTTGTGCCACGGTTTATACATTAATGCTCCTTCATGGTTAAAGATATCATACAATGTTCAATAAAATTATGTATTCTAGTTAAGTTTGGCCTGTGATTGGTGAAATCAGTTTGTGATTTGATGATATTTATGATATATTTGAAGTGTACTTGAAAAGCGACAGGGAGTCGGGTAACACGTGTTGGCTGTTTACTCTTTGGCTGTTCCATTTTGAACAAACTCAGGCTGTTTGTAATTGAAACTTATCATTGTGGTTGTTCTTTCGTTTTTAAGTTTTAAAAAAAGACTATTGTGGCTTTGTCCAGGTTAAGAATTTGTGGATTTGTTATAAATAAATTGCTGTATGTTAAGAATGGATAAAAACATTTTGTAATGTCAAAATTTTTATTCTTGCTTGTACCTGAAAAAGGAATGATGTTAGATATAACAAAGAAGAAAAATAATAGTAATAATTAATTATTTTGAACATACAAAGAAACTGCATTTTTCTATTTTTATAGAGGTGTTTTCTGCTATAGTAAAAGTATTTGTTCTGTTGGCGACAGTTGTTAACTATTACTTTGAGGTGCAACTTTACGTTGGGCAGAGCCTCCCAAATTGCCCTATCTTTTCCCAATGGTAATGAACCTGTGGTGCGAGTTGAAAGGGCAATGTGCGGTGAATGGCATTTGTTCGGAATTTTTTTTAAGTAGTTTCGGTTTCATTGGTACTACAAGACTTTTCAGCATAAAATCAATCTGAAGAAAAATGCACAAGGCCAGGTCTGTTCCACTCGTGAGGGAAACTGTAAAAAAGAAATTGGACAAATTGAAAGAGGTGGGGACTCATCAAGGCCACTTAGAGCTCGGAATGCTCACCTCCCATTGTAATAGCATGCATGGGAGAGGGACAAAAAATTAGTTTGAGCGTTGATCTAGGCAGTCTCAACACCAACATTTGGGTGGCTCTCTTTCCATAGCCCAAGATAGATGAGATGGTGCGCATGATAGAGGAAGCCAGCAATTCCATGGTCATAGCCCTATCTGTGTTACATCCAGATTGCAAAATTCTTATTTCTTTTATTACTCTATTTGTAGCATATAGGTATTGTAGAATATTCTGCCTTGCACCTGCCGAGGCAGTATTTCAGAGAATCATGCAAACCATTTTGAAGGGAATCACCAAAATCATGTGTTTCCAATATTTAATTTTTGGGGACACTATTGAGGAACATGATACAAATTTAAAAGAAGTATTTAACTGATTGAAAGATTCAGGATTGACGATTGAAGTGGGATCACTTACTTGCTTAGGCCATGTATTATCCAAGACAGCACCAAGCCCAAACATGATCTTATTGGATCTATAAGGAAAAACCAAGCCGCCATGGCACGGGGTGACGTTAAGTCCTTTTTGGGACTTTCAGAGCTCTACTCCAGTTTTATCAAGCAATTTGCAATGTTGAATGAAGCTTTAAGGAAACTACTTTAAAAGTGGAGTTAAATATGTTGGATGAAAATTGCCAAATTGTGTTTACTTGCTTTAAAAATAGTATAGCCAAAGTACCGTTTTGCCATTTTTCATGTCAAAAGAAGTACCACATGTACCATTCACGCCAGCACCAAAGGTTTAGGGGCTATGTTAACTCAGATAGTAAAAGGGAAGGGTTGAATTATAGCATGTCGTCTCATGATCCTTAGGCGAGGCAGACGTTAATTATGATACCATGGAACGCAAGGCCATAGCATATTATTGAGAAGTTAAACATTTTAAATTCGATCGCTGGGGCATACCCTTCATTTTAATAAAGGAACATAAACCACTGAAACATGTTTTTACTAGCATTGTAGTAGAATGCTCCACTCCCAGAATTGGCAGATTTCTTTGGGACTTTAACGATTTAACTTTAAATAGATCATGTCCCTAGTGTAAGAAATGTGGCTGCTGATTGTCTCTCAAGAATGTCTGCACTGGGGAAGGAGGAAGAAGAATTTAACAATGAATCTCTTGTAGCCATGGTACTGGATGGTTACAGTGTGAGGAGTGGAAGGAAGCTGTATATGGTGATCCGGTATTAATCGGACTTAATGAAACAAATGCCTAGGTTGGCCTAAAAAATGCTCAGACCGGAAAGAGCCCATCAGGAAGTACTTGGTCAGAAATGAGTTCTATTTACCTTCTGGGCAGCATCTTCAAGGGAAAGCGCCTCTCGGGTGAGGACAGTGGTACAGGCAGGTCCCATCAGGTGCAGGGCTGATGGCAGAAGTGGGGACAAGAGCTCAAACTTACCTACAATTCTCTGAGACTACCGATTGTCCTGCTCTTCGGTCCTAATTAATATCTTCCCCTGGCTGCTACTTGCAATTTCCATTATGGAGCTCATTACTGCTCCGTAATGAAGGGGGTGGGGCAGAGACTCATCAGCAACCTCATGGTCTTCCTGGAAGAGGAGGGCTATCACTTGTCCAAGGGATTGAACGGTTCAAGCATTAATTCCAGTCCAGTTCTTAAATTTCTCCCTTTAGTAAATCCAATATGGAGGAGTATTCCCTTTTTTTTATTCCTTTCCCCTATTCAACATGGAAGTTGTCATGTGATCCTTTGCTATTTCCTTTTTCTCTTTGTCTACTATTGAAGGATATGCTTCTTCCTTTTTCATTGCATAGCAACTCAGCTGTAGTTTTGTAGTGGCTTGGCAGGTTCTACACCCTTTGCCTATATTTCTGTCCCAATTTTTGCCCTTTTAGAGTCTTCACTGGATACAACTTGTAGTCCAGCACTCTTCTGAACCTTAAGTTCTTCCTGAGCCTTACAAACTTCTCCTTCTCCTGGATTCTGACACTTCATACAGTTTCAGTTCAGTTCAATGACTTTATTCGATTATGTATATAAAATCATACAAGTATACAAAGACAAAACATTTGATCACAGTTATACATGAATAGAAACATTTCGCGTAAATCACAAAAAGGCTTCCCTTCAAAAAGAAAAAAACGATGCGATAAAAGTCTCCAATAAAAACAACATCAATAATACGACCCCGCAGGCATAATCCAACTTATTAAATATCTTTTCAGGGGCAAAAGAAAAATTAAAGCGGGTTAACAGGGCCTAATATCTTGAGCTAAAAATCCTTGACAGGTAACAAGACACATTAAAACAAATTTTGAGTTTCACTAAGAGCTGTAAATATAAAAGAGCAGGTCGGGCCTGTCTAAAATCCATAGTTAAAAGAAGTGGTCTTGAAAACTTATGGCGAAGGGTATTATGTTTGTGACATACAAGAACAATGTGCAAAGTATCACAAGTTGAAACTTGGTCACAGGTGCAAGGTAGCAGATCTGTGTTCTTGTGCCAGATACCATTTGAGAAAAGCAACTGATTGAATCTGTCCAACTTAAAATAGGTCAGTAAATGCCGTTGATGGTTTGGTTATGATTCTAAACCAATAACTGTTTTTACCATAATATATTGACGGTATGTCTATTTGGCCAAGGCAGAGGCTTCACTCTTGGCTGCCACTCTAAGACGAAAGGCCCGTTTTAACCACACATCTCGTTTCGGGATGTTCCTCAGGGTTAGAGAATAGCTCAGATCTCCCAAGAACTTTAAACTTTTACCTCAAATAGTGCAACCAGGGTATATTGGACAGGTTGTCCAATTTCAGACACTCCCGGATGACTAGCCTGTTAAGGCTTAATTCCTCCTTAAGGCAGACTACACACCATAACAGAAGGGATTGCAGGCTAATAAAATCAGTGAAATAACGCATACCTTTTCGTGTATAATCTCGGAAGGAAGGCACTGCTCAACACCTAATAGACCCCTCAGAAACGTATTCTGCGCCACCAGAATCGGGGCTAAATTAACATATCGTCTAATCTCACAGCCAAAAGTGGATATTGGGATACACTTAGCTTTATAAACATCAAGAAAGATTTTCATTGGCTTCTGGCCCAAACGGGAGGAAAAGACATTTACACTGGCGATGGGCCTCTTGAGGCTCCGGGTTTTTTATAAGGGTTGCCAGCTGAGACTTGAGTCTATTAAAATCCCTAAATAAGTACAATTATTCACCTTGCTTAAAACCGGACACTGCATCAAAAAAGTAGAGCTTTTAGTATTCTTTGGACGCAAACCCATAACATGTGATTTCTTAAAGTTAGTAAGTAGATCTAGACTGTCCATAAAAATCAATAAAAAGCTCTAGCAGCCATTGAAGACTTCTGGCGGTACGAGCAATCAAGAATGCAGCGTTTTCAATCTTGGTAATTCAGCTCGCTCAACAGTTCATATCGATTGGACAAGGCAAGATTGAGCCCTAGATTCGGGACATGAATATTAGCAGGTGTCTTAATGTCACCTTGGTGAGGGCCCCCCTGGTGGTTTGTCCCCACGATCGAGGGTTTATAGAAATAATCCAGAGGCAATACTGAAATTCGACTGGGGGATTACTAAACCTGCCTGGAGATTAGTTGAAATAAAACCTGCCCTGTGGGTGTTACAAATGTTGACAACAATGCAGTCACCCGCAAAAGATTTTGAAGCGCTGCATATCCACCCTACTCTTCGTACCATGATTATTTCATCAAATAACATCTTTCTGGTGTATGGAGAAACCCTTCCAGCGAGCCAATGGACGGCCTTGTTCTTAAGTTGCTGATAGTGTTTTTGGGCGGGTTGCAATAGCGGCAGGGCATTAACCAAGACCAAAACATATGGGGTGCAAGGGAGAGGAAGCTGGAGAGGAACAGCAGAGGATGTAAGGCCCGGGAGGCCCAGTTGGAACTTGTTGAGCTCGCCTTGGGACCTACCGCTCTAGTTTAGGTGTACGAGTGTCAACCCTGGGCCTTCCCCCTGATCCCACTCCAGCATCTCCATCTCCTAATTTGCCGGAATTGGCTGGGCAAGAAACATGTCCTGGTATTGAGAGAGAATGCAAACCATTACTGCCGGCTTTACCAAAAAGTGGGTCTTTCCCCTGTGATGTTTTTAATTGGGTATTTGAGACAGAGGATATTTTACACCAGATGTTATCAAACTGTCCCCGGAGAGATCCTACAGAGTTCCCCAAAGAACCCACCCTGTCCTCCAGCACATCAAACCTGTGGCTAATATTCTCGAAAGCAGAGACAATTTTAGTTTCCAGATTTCTGATAAGTTTCTGTAGAGGGCAGTTCTCAATTAGAGCAGCCAGTTTCCCCCTTTTGGACTTCCTGATGGTATTATTTCTAGCTTGAGGGGTTTGCGGGGGAAACCCCCTTTTAGTTTTGCCTTTAGCCCTTGACCCACCTGCTTCACCTCCACCCGAGGGTCTTCGCATTGGAACCTGGGCTTGTGAGTCTTGCAGATTTAGCCTGATTTCTATGTCAAGTGCTGCTGAGTGGCTCCAATTTTTGGGAGACTCCTGAGTATTACCATCCAGGTCTGTTGTTTAAAAACCCAAACGGATGGGTGCGAAGATACATCACTATAGGATCCCCCCTAACAAGGGACAGAGAGTACTACAGTTCGGGATTCAGCCTGGGAGCCAAAAATGCACAGAGTCCTAATGCTAAATGCACAACTAATGCAGATTACGCAGGCCTCCGTCGGCTTAGTTCGTCCAGACCCATAAAGACCAGAAGGAAGAAATGTCTTGGAGGCGAAAGTCAAGCCACAGAGAAGGGAAAAAATAATGGACGCTTGCTTTTTGTTGCCAAGGGGAGTGGCCCAGCCTAGCCTCGTCCGCCTGATAACGGATGAAGACGGGCCTGGTATTGCTCCAGGCATGTCCCTGGGCACATCTCACGCCGCAGGAGGTGGAGGTGCTTTTTAAGCATGCAGCGCGGAGTAGAGTCAGCGGCTCCTCCTTCCAGGTGCGATCAGGCAGAGAATTCTGGGGCAATGAGTCCACACACACCAGCAGTCACCAAGGAGTGTCCCGTGTTTGGGAGGTGGAGGTGCTTTTTAAGAGCACGCAGTCGAATCAGCAGCCCCTCCTTCCAGGTGCGATCAGGCAGGGGATTTTGGGGCAACAAATCCCCACACAGCAGCATTCGTCAAGGAGCGTCCCCTTCATTCATTCTCCTGGATTTTTTCGTGGCACTGATTTTTACTCCAGTAAACTGCGACCCTGCATGCTGATACGAGTCTTTCGTATGTTTAACAATAATGGAAAGGCAGAGCGCTTCACAAAGGAATAATCCTTACTTCTGACAACCAAGAACCATCAGGCATATCCAGACTTGACAGGTTGCAACACCAACCTATACGGTTTCCCATTTTAACTATGGAGATCAAAGCCTGGACATGGCTAAACTCCTACAGCAACAGAGGTTAGGGGTAGAGTGCACCTAGGACAGCATTGGCCAGTTTATAAGAGCCAACTACAAATCAAATAGAGCAGTAGGTGGATTTAATCACAAAGGTTGTGCCTTGGGTGGAGGGGAGATGTAATTTAGACACGTTGGTTGGGAGGAACATTAGTCAAGTGGTGAGCCTCGATAATGACGCCAGAGATAAATGGAGTCTGTGTAAGGGAAGCCAAAGAGTTTAGGAATGAAACTAAACTCTCACGCGGGTGTTGTGAAGCATATAGTCCAAGGAGAAGCTTGGAAAAGAGAATAAGACATTGAAGAGGAGCTGGAAAGAAACCAACCACTCAAGTCTCTAACGGAAGAAATCATAAATTTGGCTTCATAACAACAGTATTAGGTTGGGTGTCCTCACTACTATTTACCAGTTTCACCACTGCCTTTCCAAAACAAATATTTATTAAAATATTATGGCTTTTGTTGTCTATGTAACGAAAGGTTCTTTGTTGCTATATCAGTTTGCAAAAGATTTTGAGGGAATGTAGGTATTTGGTCATTTTATTTGCCATACATAACGATCACAAGCACATTACATTAGCTTTCAAGACCACCAACATTTTCTAAGAAAACAAATATCAACTGAAACAGCATGAGAGCTATTCCTAACTCACTTCGGCCACTTATAATTCCAATGCCACTTGCTGTGTCTCCGTTATCTGAATCAGACTTAGCTCGTTTATTAATCGGCTCGTCATTTTCACAAATTCTCTTCTTTTTCTTGTCACCTAGGTAATCCTAAAAAGACACAAAAACAATCTTAATTTAAAAGTAATTTTCATCACTGCACTATAGTTACAACGGCTGGGCTAGAGAGCAAAACCAAAAACACCAAGTTGGAAAGACATTACTAAATATTGTGAGCTTCCAAAGAAACAAGCTTGACTTTTTTATTTAACATAATGTAAAAAGCTTATAAATATGGTGTTCCCTACATTACTCTCAGCCAAAGTAATGCATTGAAGCATCTGTGCACGTTTAAGTGTGTAGAATAAGTGAAGCAAGTGCTCACCACATCACAGGTTGAAGAAGCATGTGGCCTTACTGGAAGCAATCATGGTTAAAGATAAAACAATCTCCAAACAAGAGAAAGTCGACAGATTTACAAAGTGGCATCAGAATCCTAGAAGGCTTGTCAATGATCCATCCTGGTGTAGAGGATCTAAAGTAGTAAACCCCTGCCTCTTCTAAAATAATCTTTTGAGCTACTCAAGACTTGAGAGATTTCCTTGAGGTAAAATTAAACAACACGGGGACAGACATTGCAGTCATGTGCAAGGATCTGCGTAATGCAGGTGATTGGGCCACGGGGGGGGGGGGGGGAGGCTGCATTGAAGAACTAGAAGATATCGTGAAAGAACTCCAAAACACAATTTGTCAACTGAAATCGATAACAGGAGAGCTGAATGCAAAAAGCAGAGGATGTGGAAGGTTAATCCCACCACAAAAACCTGTGATCTGTGGGTCTACCATAAGGAGGGGGGGGGGGAAGTGCCACATCCCAAGATTTTCCTGGAAACTTGGCTTAAACGTTTTTTTCTTTTACAGGAGGAGTCGATCTCTTCATGGTCGGTGATTAAATAGCCACACCCCTCCCTCAATGCACAAACACCCCCTTGGTCCCTCCCAGGCTGCTAATCACACGCTTCTTAAACTACAGAGATCAGTAATAGGTCCTAAAGACAGTGCATGATTTGGGAGAGGTGAAATATGAGTCATAGAAAATCCTGCTATTTCCAGATTACACAAGACAGGTCCAGAAGCACTGAAAACCATTTGAGCACGTAAAGCGAAAAATTAAAGTGATGGGATTTAAAGGCATGCTCGTATATGCAGCAATAAATAATTTTCTAGAGTAAGATTTACTTTTTAAACATCTGGAACAAGCCCTGGGTGGAAGAACATGGTGGACAAAAGCATCGAAATGAAAAATTACATGCTCGATCAGGAAACTACAAAACCCAAACAATGATAATCCCACAGAAAATTATAAAAGCTGTGTGAAACGACTAACAAGAAAGCGCCGGATGACACGGCAGATGGAGATCATTCGACAGATAACTTGACAGATACGAAGAAACCACTATGATGCATAGCATATCCTCTGAAATGAAAGAAACTGTGCTGGATTTCACGAGTCAATGCACTATGACATGGTATTGCACCAAATTAGAGGAGTTTCGCAGGGTCCATAAGACGTTCATGAAGGGCTGGTGCCACTATGGGTATCCTGGGCGAGAAGATATCTAAAACTCCCATCCCTAGGTGCTCATTAAATAAATATTTAGAAAACAATGCAGGTACTGATTCTTAATTTCGGAAGCAGTTGGACAATTTGTTCACGGCACAGTGCCCAACCATTTGGTTGTCTTTTGAAATAAATGCTGAGAGGGTGCAAAGCAACTTTAGCAGTGGGGCGTGGGCAAGTGTGGCCCATTGTGAGGAGGCTGTATGGTGGTGGAAGGGTGGAGGGGATATTTCTACAGTTTGTGTCACAGGCTCACATGAACAGAAGTGGCAAAACGGAAAGCACACTAAAATACAACTCACACATACACAGACTGATAATACAGAGAAAAGATAAGATGTCAGATAGCCTTAGTGTACTCACTTGGAATATGAATGGCTTGGACACAAAATTAAAACTTGGGGGAGGGGGTGGTAACTCAATTACTTCTCAGACATAACCCCGATCTTGTCCTCCAAGAGAATAGCATGGGGGGGGGGGGGGACTAAGGCCGGTATGTACGAAACTTCCATTTTGCATTTCTAAAATAACAAATACTAAGAAATCGCTATTTAGGAAATGCAAAATGGAATGTACTAAAATAGCGATTTCCTAATGGCGATTCATACAGAGTCGCAATCTCCATTAGGAAATTGCTATTTAGGAAATGCAAACCCATTCGTTCCTAGTGGCCTAAAACCCAAAGGTACGAATGGTTTTGCATTTCCAATTTGCTGATTGGAAATCGCAAATTAGGAAATGCAAAACCATTTGTACCTATGGGTCTTAAGCCCCCCCTTAAACAAAGGGTAAAACATTTTTTTTTTTTTTTTAAATGGTGCTTATGTACAGTGCTCAAATGCCCTCAGGGCAAGGGGGCGCTCTGTGGCACTCGTAAAAATGCATTTTAGGGGCATTTTTACAAACTGCACCTGGTTACCATAGGATTGGATCCAATGGTAATAGCATTTCCTAAATGCCCATTTAGGAAATGCTACGTACACGATGTTAGGAAATTGCAATTAGGAAATCCCTATTTGTGATTTCCTATTTTGGGAATCGCAAAATGCAATTTCAAATTGGTAGAAACCGCATTTTGCGACCGCATTTCGCCTTTTGTACATATGGAAAGCCTATTTAGCATTTCTTAACGGCCTGAAATTGCGATTTGGTCCGTTAAGAAATGCCAAATCGCTTCGTACATATGGCGCCTCGTGTGGAATTTTGGGAGGAGGAAGATATAAATTCCTGGCTCGTTTGGGCTTCACGTCCAATTCTAGAGAGGTGGGGATAATGGCACGGAGACCACTCTCACTGATGGTGTTACAAACCTGTTTAGACATCGAAGGGGAGATATGTAGCAATGAGTGTGGAATGGAAAGGCAAACAACTTACGGTCGTGTCCGTATACTTACTACTGGGATTACAAACGAACCCACCATAATTAATTGGCACTATACTACTGAATAATCCAGACCACTTACGGATAGTGGCGGGAGATTTTAATCTAACCATGGACAAAACTGAAGATACAACCCACATGAGGAATCTATCAGGCAGGTGTGACAAAAGACTGTACAACTTTACCAGACCCCAGGGTTTGATGGACAATTGGAGGCAAGCCCATCCCCAAGCATTCCAGGTCCCTTATACTACGATCTACAGGGGATCGCCCTCTAGGCTTGACTATGTAAGGACCCCTGAGTATACACAGTCATAAATTTGTAGACACAGAGTACCCGACTTGGGAAATGTCAGATTACTCTCTGCTACTTATCAGGATGATGAAAATTATGGACAGATACCCTGCGGTGTGGAAGCTAGACCCATGAGAGTTGAAAAAACATACGGGCACTCTTACACATCTAAGAGAGGCAACAGACCATTACTTTGTAGAAAACACATGTTTGGGGAAATACGAAATCACAATGTGTGTGTTTTAACTAAGTTTCCGTTTGTACTTCAGAATACCCCTTTAGAATTCTGGTTGCTTATTTTGCTAAGGTGGATAGTCTAATTAGAACCTTACTTTAGAACATTGGCTCACCGAGAATACTGGTAATTGTTAATGAATTGGTGTTCTGTGTCCAAAATGAACCAGCGTTTAGACGTGCACTGGGGTCGAGGGGGTACAATGTGACACCAAACGAGGGCAGACTTTCCTGGACAGGCCTATGTCAACCTTGGAAAGTAGTTAAAATTTGTTGTTCCAGCCCATCTTCCGTTTGGCTTTTTTGCCAAACTCACTTGAGCGACCGCTCTGACACTACACAATTTTGCAAGACATCAAGACATGGGGGACCTTGAGAGGGATTAAGAAATGGAACCCATTAGGGATTTGCATGCTAGGGGATATTTGGGGCCTGGCAGGCATCAAACTCTATGGAGAGATCCAAAGGGAGTTTAAATTAACGTACACACAATACTACAAATATATTCAAGTAAACACACACTTGCAAAATATGCAGACATTTTGGTGGACATACAGGAGGAATAACCATTAGAATGTAGAGTTCTGGCAACTCCTGCAACAAAAAATGCCATTTCACAAATATACATTATTGGTTAATGACTGTATGGGAACGTTAAACACACTCAAAGATTAAATGCAAGAGGACGTGCGCATTTTTAAAGAGGAAGATTGGAACAAAGCTTGTAGATGTTCCAGGCAAAGTGCAATAAGAGCAGGCTTTAGACTGATTGAACTAAAAACAAGCATTGGCATAGCCAATAGGTCTCGCCTTTGGGACCTTATAAGTGTTTAACCATGCAACAGTTAATGTTGTTGCACCAAGGATATTGTGCTACATAACTAAATACTTACAAGGTCCCAAAAGCGAGACCTATTGGCTATGCCAATGCTTGTTTATCATTTGCCTCTTGCCTTGTCTGCATGCACGTACCCACCCACCCCTTAGTTGCCCACCCACCGGTGCATTTACGTGCCAGCCGCCCCTGTACGAAGTATTACTCAAAAACTAAGGAAGAAGAAAAGATTATTCGAACAAACTCACATTCACATACTAAGCATCTGAGCATGCAAGTCACAGAAGTCTATAAATCTTTGAGACTCAAGGGCTTGATTATGAGCTGAATGATAATTATGGCATCGATAAAATTCCGACTCCGAGGTGTTCGGAGTGTATTGGATGCGATCATTATCACCTATTAGACTTCCTGGAGGAGAATTGGGAGAATTGCTGCACACAATCTGCATGGGTATAATCAGTGCTTTAAATGGAAATACAGAAGTGCAGGTACTCACTATTCCGAGTACCTATTTTATCCTGAGAAGTGGAGGTACTTTCCAATTAAATGTATTGCAGCAGTTCTGAGAGGTGCAGGTACTCCTCTTTCAAATTAAAGAAGTGCAGGTACTCTGTACCGGACAGTACCTGCCCATTTAAAGCACTGGGTATAATGTGTAATACTAGGCCTTTTCCCATTGTTACATTCAGGCAGGTTTGGCAGGCCACATTCAACGAAGGGTGCAATTTTTCTTGCGCCTGCTAATTATCCGCCCTTGATAAACATCGCACCGCTTGTAATTGCGACTGCGCACGGGTCGCACTTTTAAGGGCTACTTGGAATTAGGACGTTTATTGAATGAAACTCAAAGTTCCGTTTCTAGACACGACTCAAGCCCGGAGGATCTTAATAATAATGACCATGAGTCTAATTTTAAAGAATTCAGATTCTTTGTCCTTCCGATTGTTTTTTTTTTTTTTTGCAGTTTTATATAGCGGGAACTCAACCCGGAGGTATTGGAGCGCTTTACATGAGCCCCAGTCACATTACATATGGGCACTTTCGTTTTTGCTATGCACGGGGAGATCGAGTGATTTAGCCCAGAATCACAGGATATTGAACCGATGCCGAGACTCGAATCTGGTTCCCCATCGCAAAAGTCGGCAGCTCTGGCCGTTAGGCCACAACCAGATTTTCAGATGGAAGAAACTTTCAAACCCATCTTCAAGGCTAACTGAATTAACCACCAAACGAGTTCATGATAACAGTGATAACCATGAGGGAACAAGAAAGGTTGGGGGACATGCCGAGGGGCAGATGCGTGGGAGAAGGAGAGAAAATAGGGGAAACATGAGAAGTAGGGAGAGATCAGAAAGGAGGGTGAAGGAAAATGTTCAAGTAGGGTGAGGGGAACAGTAAAGGGACCGAGTGCGAGAGAAAAATAAGAAAGGTGGGAAGAGGCGTAGAGCTAAGTGGGGTGTCCCACAGATGTCGGTAATCGGAGAATAATTAGCAGGCCCAGTCACCCCAGAAGTATTCGGTGTCACTGCAGCCCTTGGAAGAGCTAGGCCGGGGCAGGGACGTGATGACGTTCTCCGAGTCACACCAAGTCTGAGGGGGAGTCATGAGGGGAGGGATGAGAGCCGAGGGCACAGCATATTTTATGTTTCCTGTTTGTAAATGTCGGGAAGAGGTCGGCACCAGGGAAACCGCAAGGCAGAAATCTGAAACCAGCTAAAAATAAAACTGCGACCAGAGTCATCCAGCTCTCCTCGCCCCCCCGTCCCCTGCTCAAAGGCAGAAAAGTGCCCCAGACGTGCACAACGTCATTCACAACTCAAAAGACACCAGTTCCCTCATCCGCTTACCCCGGAAGGAATCATAACGACAGCCATTAACAGAGCGGTGCAGCGCAATCCGAGGATGAAACGTATTTTTCCATCTGGGGCTCTTTGGTCCGAGCGGACGTTATCGCTGGGCCACAGATGTGAGATGAAAGGCGGAGAGAGCCCTTGGCGGACATGTGTCGTGCGCCTCCAGCGCACGAGCAAAGGCACAAGCGCTGTGCATTGTGGTATAAGTGTTACTCTAGCAAGGTAAACAAGCCCGGGAGTGGTGCGCGCGCGCTTGTGCCCGCCGCTGCACGCGAAAAACAGATGGCACACTGCGCGCCGCTGCGCGTAACAGCAAGCCTCAGGCCGTGTGCGGCTACAATTCCTGGCAAAGGTGGGACATGCACCCGCCTTTGCCCAATTGCGTGCTGCCTTCGCACGCAAAGACCAATAGAAAGAAAGCAACAAAAAAAATAAAGCACACGCACGAGCGTGTGAAAAGTACAGATTGATTCCAAGAGGTCGTTTTCCTAGAGCAGCGCATGCGTGCTGCGCTAGGCTCGACCTAAAAACTACACAATTATTCTTTATCGCTCCTATGGGAAATAGACAGGGCGGATAACCTATGACCCAAAAGGAAAACTAAACACAGCAGCAGCAAAAACATTAAAAGCAACAGAAAGCGAGGGCAAACAGGCATTGGGTATTACTGTGCAGGGGGAGACACCTAAAAAAAAAACTTTACAGTGCGTGTGTTGCACTCTTGCTAGGGCCAAACGTTTCCTGCACAGCAACACAAGCCAGCCACTGGCTGGGAAGCCCTTACACAAGGAACAGCTCTGTTATACTTGAATGGGAAAAAAATTTAGGAGTTGATTATGATGTATAATGATGTATTAATAACAACATAGTAAAGGCAATGTAAAACAATTGTTACTTACACTACATGAGATGAGATATAAACTTTGCATCAAACCGTGTTTAAAAGAAAAAACTTGCTGCACCACAGAATTCTCTGTGGGAGTAGAAAGCTTACTTTCATTGTGAATGTGATTCGTACAGGAATGGAATGTTGTTGAGAATTATGTGCATGTAGCCTAAAGAGAGAAAAAACATTGCTCGGTTTATTTTGTCTTGAACAATCCGTTTCCAGTCCATGTCAGATAACTGTGCGCCTTTTCGTCCAATGTATTTCAGAAAACGTGAGAAAAAAATAAATTACAAAGGCTTCACTTGCTCAACCTAATGTAGCAAATAAACTCTCACAAGTATGAAATCCACAGCAGGGATTATATTTTCCGAGCATAGACTGTGAAATAATCAAGTAGTCCGGTGATAAGCAAAATTACATTAAAATGCAAAATGTTCATTTTGTAATTGTGTATGGTCAGTAATGTTATACCCTAGTCAGGTTTTTGGAATAGGCAATTATAATTTGTGATGTAAATGGTATGAGGTATGGATCTTCCTGTGAGATATTAATTATTTTACTGCAAACTAATTAATAGCCCATAAATGATTTTGTATAATATTCTAAAAATACTGAAACCTAGGGGCGTGGCAAATCGTCGAAAATGGCAGCAGTGTAATTCGAGAACTCACAGACCCGACCCCTGGAATCCGCCCTCATCAGTCACATACCGAGGAATCCGGGCAGTGAGCACCGGGGCTCGCCGAGCGGTGCAGCACTGTGTTGGCCGTGGGCCTGGTTGTGACCAGCTTGGCCCCCAACTACGAACTTTGCCTGAGATTGCAGAAGCCATGAGGGTAGCCTCTGACTGTGCCGCATACCTGGTAATTAAGGCAGTGGGATTCACTTGGCCTTTGGTGGGCAACCGAGCCACATGTAGAGTGGATGATGCAATGTAACCTGGCAACCTGCCATGTATGGGTAAAGTTGCGGACGGTTATGGGTTGAGCCCTCAGGCCCTCCTGAAGGGCCCTGACTGGAGAGTGATGTGGCATGCACTGTGGGCTGCTACAAAAGGCACAAGGACATAATTTAAGCCGGAGCCGCCCACCCCTGCAGTAAGTGAACTGCCTCTCTCTCCACTTCCTAGCATTTCCACTTGTCGTGACAGCGCTGGGCAGCCTGCCACAATCTTTGGGGCCCACGCCCCATCACTGGAGCCCTCTCCGATGGGGTTTCAGATCTAGCCTGCCCCCCCCCCACCACCCAGAGTCCGGACTGTTGGATAACCTATTGGCTGCGGGAATATGACATCAATTGGGGAGACGCACCTGGATCCTACTGTGCGCCCTGTTGCGAGAGTGGAGGCCTGAAGTGTTGACAGAGTTCTCCTGTGCCCTGCCTCTGCTGCGAAGGTGTGTCACTGGAACGGTGGTGTGTACGGAGTGAACTGGGCGACACGCCGCCACTGGGGCCTCGCTCGCACTGCCTCGAGTATACCACAGTACCGCCTGCCTTCTTCTAGTTCCAAAGACTGGCGCAGGCCGCGAGACAGAATGGGACACACTAAAGCCAAAATTGTGCATCCCCTTGGCCTCACCCGCTCTGAATCTACCCCATCAGAATGCTACTCCATGATGGCAACTGAGGACTGTATACCCCCCACAATGGCCACCCCTCCATTGGACAAACTCAATGTCATATTGCATGGAGATACGAGACTCTAGGGTGGCTACTGAACATAGACTTGGCACAAGTACCATTAAACTCTGTCTCTTTAAGGACGATCATCGTAAACTGGTTGACCAGACCAACACCAATGAAACTACCCTATCCTCACTAACGAACGCCCTGGCAGGTGAAGCAGACCTCTATAGTTACCCAGCTCCGTAACCAAGTTACCACTCTTCATGAAAGTGCAGAGGACACTGAGGGGCGAGCACGCCGGAATAATGTTTGAATTAATGGTATGCTAGAATGGGTAGAGGGCCCCATTACCACTCAGTACATGGAGGATTGGCTACGGAGCACAGCGGAACTGACTGGCTTGTTGGAAATGTTCACAGTCAAGAGGGTGCAACAGGTCCCTGCGATGCTACCACCTACGGGTGCGCCGCCACGGCCATTCGTGGCCCGCATACTGAATTTCAAGGATCGGGATGTGATCCTCCGATGCGCCATGGAGAATGCGCCTATCACAATGGACAACGGATCTCGTTGTTCCTGGACTATATGCTCGCAGTTCCGCGACAGCGGGTTCAACGCTGTTCTAGATGTTAATTTGGACTGCTCTCATCCCCCCACCCGCCTCCCTGGCACGGGTCTTGTCCGGCAGGCCTGGGCTTTGCAGCAATGGGTTACGGGGTGGACCATGTCGGACATTTGGCGCAGTCATAATACTGGCATGCATGTATATTCATTTACACACCCCCATATAAATTACATGCACAACTTGATAAGACTCCTTTGCACCAAGTCTCTCCAGATAAATGTAACTCACGTGACATACCTAGGTAAGATGCTATCCGATCAGAACCCTCTCGAGCGCACACTATCGTGGGGCCGAGTGCCTGCTCCAATCCCCACTTGGTGCATGCTGCCCCAACTTTGAGGATGCGGTGTTTAGGGATGCCCTGGCTCACAAGACTGCCAATACTTTGCTGAAAATACTAACACAGCCTTATTGCCATTGGTGGAATGGGAGGCCTTTATGGTCGTGGTGCAGGGGATATCCATTAATACTGTAGTAGGGGCCCATAAGACAGTCCTCTGTGACATAATTCGCATCGAGAACAGTTTGGGTTGGCTGGAAAAGTCTGCAAAGGAGAATGTGGAATGTACAACGCAGTTGCAGAAAGCAAGAATTACTTATGTTGAGCTCCTTGAGCACATGCACAATATTGACCATGGGGGCCCACATGCAGAGGACACACACTGAGGATGACAAGTCCAGTGTATTGCTGGTGCGTATGATTCGACCATCACCTTCAACCACACCTATCCTATCAATACTCACACCTCAACATGATCTTGTGACTACCGAGCTGGATATTAACATGGCATTTTGTGAGTTGTATACCACCCTTTACAGTGCCCCCGCTGACCCAGCCATTCTATGCTCATTTCTAGAGCAATTGGCCCTGCCTAGAGTGTCTACCACAGATAGGGAGGCTTTGGGCACTTTATTTACTCCAGGTGCTATTCGGGGTGCCATCGATGATCTCGCCCGTAATAAAACGGAAGGGGTCGGGTGGCCTCCCTATTGAATTTTATACCACCTTTGCTAAATGCCTGGTGCTGCAGTTGGAGCGGATTTATAAGGCATCTATGGAGGAGGGAATGCTGACCCCCACTACTAGACAGGCATTGGTTACCTCTCTTTTAAAAGCCAGACAGACCCCGGACGATATGACCTCTTACAGACCCTTGTCCTTGCTCAACACTGAATATAAAATCCTGAGCAAGGTGCTGGCGCGCCCGCTGTTCCCCCTGCTCCCACAGTTGCAGGCCTTGAAAAATCATTAAAATGTTACTAAACCTGCAAGTCTAGTGACTTAAATATCACCTAATCATAATGCTCTTAACCCTTAAACTGCTTTCAAATTATGTGATCCTGGGCAAATATTTTCATTCACTGAGCTGGGTCTGGTGGCTTAGTAGACTAATGCAACCACTACAGGGGCCTGTGTTCGACCTCATGGTCACAGGTTCAATTCCCGGCAGGTCCACTCAGCCTATCATCCTTTCTGAGATCGATAAAATGAGTACAATTGAGTTGAGTAACAATAAACATCTGTTATATAGCGCCAAGATGCCCCTTTGGGGGTGAACGTGCGCTTTACAAATACACATGTTATGTTAAATAACCATTTTCTTCTTTATCAGATATCAGAGCACCTTCAAATATGCGAGTTCAGCATGTCTGCTGAACAAAAAATACTTTTGTTTGATTTGATAGACTAAACTCCATATACAATACAAATCTAGCCACATATAGGATACACATGACCGCTGACTTGCATCTTAGTTCATTAACTGCATTGTCAACAGGGTGGGGACAGGAATATTTCCCAAATCATGTTTAAAAACTATCACTTCTAACAAATAGATACTTGAAGCATGAAGCGGAAGCACACTTATTTGCAATCAGCAGATTTCCCATTGAAATGGCCACAACATTTCCCACGGACATGGTTTTACTGATAAAAGTATATAGTGTACAATGTTTGGAAATCGAGTTTCTGCAAATATTTGTCATTTGTACATCACCATGTAAAGTGTTCTGATTTGATTTGCTCCTACTTAAATCTTTATTTGCATTACACTTCTGAATTAAAAAATAAAATATTCTTTCATAATTCCTGATATATTTTGAAATACTTGTACTATTAATTTACAAGCTGTTTAAATGTTGAGTGTTAGAAAAAAAAAACTGACATCTTACAGGCTTTTGTTTCACGATTGTCAGACAGCTAACTTGACAAAAAAAACTCTAACTGTTATAAGAGAAAGAGAAGTAAACACCATTTTCCAGGATAAGATAAGCAACAATTAGTAAAAAGAAACTAATATTTGATCTCGGTCCTCGAACAGACAGCAAATGTTTCAAGATAAAAACAAGATTTAAAGGCGTCTTTATTGCTCATTCACTTTCTGAATGAACAGAAGACCCGTTTCTTCCAGCTTAAGTTAACTCGCCAGAACAGGGACAAGTAGGTGCTAAAAATAGCTTGACCTGATAAAATCTGACTCGTCATAGCGAGTGAGCGTGTAGATTTTTCGAGGTCTCAGTTGATATACGATAAGTGTGGTTTTGTTGCATGACGTAAAACTTCACTCAACATATGGCGCTTTTATCAGATCATGAATGTAGCCTGTGTTCAGTTCCTGTTGGCCAGATGCCTTTCGCTAGATCTATGGCAGGCTTTCGATACCCTGAGATGGGATTTCATGTTTACTGCCCTAAACAATTTTGGCATCAACCCCACCTACCTGCGTTAAATTACTGTAAGCTCATCCACTGCACGGGCTAGGACAGGGCCACGTATCTCCTCTCCATATCCAGTGTTCTGCGGCACCAGACAGGGATGTCTGCTTTCACCACTGCTATTTGTTCTGCTGTTGGAGCCTCTGGCAAAGCGGCATAGGCAACATGCGAAATGATGGATGATTCCCCAGGGTCCCATGATGCATTCTGTAACGTTGTACGCCGGTTATATGGTATTGTATGTATGGGATCTCCATACGGATCTGGCTGGGGTCTCTGGGCTGCTTTCCAAGTTGGGCAAATTATCCGGCCTTCAGCTAAACTTCAGTAAATTCTATGCCTTTTCTTTTGCACACTTATGACGGACCAATCCTGCCTTTCGGGGATCTTAGTATTCAGACAGCACCCCAGACATTCAGATATTTAGGCATACAAATATACTGAGAGGCGCAGGATCTGCTTGATGGCAATCTCTTTAAAACAAATGCGTCACTCAAATCGGCTTTTGGGTTACTTTACCGTGGTCAGTGGCAGGTTGACTGACTCTCGCTAAGATGGTTATGTTGTCCCGACTGCTATACCACTTTGTCAGTTTGCCGGGGATTGTGCTGGCCCAGGTTTTCAAATCGTTGAACACATTATTAATTGTTCTGGTGTGGGGAACTGGGCGGCATAGGGTTGGTTTGTTTAAGATGTAGCTGCCCTCGATAAAGGTGGGATGGGCGGCACGAATTTCGAAGCCTACTGGTTAGCAGGGCAGTTGCAATGGCTATCGTACTGGCTGGCAGGTCATAATTTGATTGAAATTAGGTATATGAACAATATGCTTACTCAGGGTAAACAATATCCCTGATCTGCCCTGGTTCCTGTTCGCCCTCACCCAGTCCTCTTCTACTGCGCATAGCTCTTGTGTACTGGAAGGTGGCCCTGCAATATACTGCCCCATACATACACTATACTCCGAACATTCCTTTACAAGGTCTCCCCACGTCCTCGGGTACCCTGACAGCGAGGAGACTGCGGACCTGGGAGCAGGTGGGGGTAACAAAGATTGGTGCGATCTTAGAGGACCACGCCCTCATGACTCATCAAGACTTCACCTAGACTCATGGTCTTCTGGAAACGCTCTTTATGCCACATGCTAGTATTGTTCGTTATGTCCGCCAACATTGGGCACCATGCAGCTCCGAACCGAATGCCCATGAAGTTATACAGGCAATTCATGTTATGGACAACAGCAGCCACTTGATTCGTTGGTTGTACCCAAGTCTGCATACACACCTGGCAGTTTCCTTAGCTCCTCTATGGACCAAGTGGGAGGAGGACCTCATACGAGGTCTCCATTATAAGGAATGGGCATCCCTTATCGAATATCCCAGTAAAATTTACCACAACTCCCACTTTAAGTTCATAGAGTACTCCATTTTACATAGGACCTATCTTATGCCACAGAGACTCCACTCTATGTTCCCCACCGTGTCCTCTGCCTGCCCCCATTGCCACACAGCAGATGCGGATCTTATGCACATGCTATGGGCCTGTTCTTTGCTATCCTCTTAATGGGCGGCTATCCGGATTGTTTTGGCAGGGATGGCTGAGTTGGAACACTGGAGTACCGCAGAGCAATGTGTTCAGGGATTATACCCTAGGCCTAAGGGTTCCAAGGTGGCGGCACGTTTTTTTGCCTATTTAGCGCTTTAATTGGTGAAGCGCCTCCTAACGAGACGCTGAAGCCCACAGCGGCATGCTTACCCCTCAGTGGCGGGAGGAGGTAATGCAGTGGAGCAAGGATGAAAGTGGCACTTTGCGTAGGGAAGAGTATCAGGGATTGCAGAAGCAACCCTTAGCTATGGAATGGGAAGCCCAGATAGAATCCTTCAGGGCTCAGGAGACTGATGATGACTAACCTTGCATATGGTGGGCGTTTTATAGTGTACATCCATCCCCCATGGTCTTGTGCCATTTACCGGTACCGGGTTGGGATGCCCCTATGCTAACCTGTCACGTTTCCACTATATGCCTTATGGCTTGACACATAGCTCAAGAGACGCCAAAACACTTATACCCATTCTCGTTGGGATACATGGTCCCACTAGTAATAACCCCACAAGGATATCTCCGCCCAGTTACACAATGCATGTTTACATATTGATACAATGATGATGTTGAGTTCAAGGAAGGGGAATGGGGTAGAAACTACTGAATATGTTTATATATTATTTTGATTGCATTCCAGAGGACCATGCGTATAGCAGATTGATATTTCTCAACATTCTTGCTCCCTGTACTGTAATTACAAAACTTTTTATTGTCATTTTATCGGATCGAAGCTTGGCAATTGTGCACTTTTATATTGTCATAAGCGGCACGTCTGTATGTGAAAATTCAATAAAGTTTGTGTTAAAAAAATAAAAATACTGAAATCTATTTGAACAAGAACGCGGTTAGATACTGCCTTTTAGGTGCTATGTTTAAGCTGAAAAACCCATTGGAAATGTCCAGGGTTATTTTAAATATACATTTTTGATTAGTTTGGTTTCTAATCCTGCGCGGTGAGTGTGAATGCGTGTGTATATGCATGTCTAAATTTATATAGTCCAATACTATGTTATATGGTCTGTCAGGTTTATTAAAACCAGAAAAAGAGGAGTGTTCACTGGAGAACTGCAAGGCATTATAATGCCTTGATATTGTAGCTAGTTTAAAATAGCTTTTTTAGAGTATATTAAGCCTGCACTTTGGGCTCACTCCTTAAGGGAATGACATGTGGAACTGAATTTTTATTCCACCCGCTTGATTTCTGTACAGGGTCGGAGCCTATTTCAAAAGCCCTCATGCTTGAATATTTTTCCTTCAGCTCTTCAGGCAATAAGGAGAAAAAATGCCAATATCATTACCTCCTCACTTTGAGGTGCATCTCTTTATAGAGACTGGAGGCCAGTCAGCCTCTGCAAACAATGTCTCAAACATCAGATAAATGCTGCCATAATGTTGCTTTAACTTGATCTGGTATACCCACTTCAATCTGTATATGGTCTAGTTAACTTTATCAACAGATGTTCTTTCAAGATTCTGGTGAACTGTTGGCAATTCTGCTGCACTAGCCTTATGTATTGTGTGTATTGCATGTGTGCACATGTTGTGCAGGTCCAGGAGGAACTAGTCCTATTAAAGTTGTTTGTATTACCTACTGGGTAATTCGTCTATAGACTAATAATACTTAATTTAGTAAGTGTGTTATTTGGGAATTTGTAAAAATGCGTATGCCAGCACACGTTATAAACCCATGCAACACAGGACATTTGAGTGTCATTCTTTATCAAACCCTTACTAACAATCTGTGAAATATGGGGCAATTGATCACTAAACCATGTCTGGTGTTCTTGATGTCTCAAAAAGACTTTTACTTCTCAGTAGAGTACCTATGTAAATACAAACTGGGTAGGTCTGTAAGTGTCAAAGATCCTAGTATTGGGATCTGTATCATCAAACTCCCCAAAAATCCACCCATAAGTGAAATATTTGCAAGAGGAATGCAGCGAATGCATTTGCATACATTTCAAAAGAGGAGGTAAGCAGCGTATGCATTCAGCCTCGCTTCCTGTTAGCAACACAACTAGCAAAGAGATGTGTGTTTGCCCTGAAATAACTCCTATCGCAATATGAGTGACTTGCGCCATGTTAGCAAATAGATTCAATAAACATGAGATTCATACTCAGAAGTCAAATGGGGAATAGACTTTTATCAGTCAATCGCTTAACAAACCTACGTTAACTGGTACTCCCTATATAATGAGTAGGAAGTAACACCAATATAATGCCGGATGGTGTGGACATTCATTTTAAGCATGTAATTGGTATTTTTATGTGCAATCAGAAATTCCTAAAAAGTCTAGAAAATCCAAACTTTGAAGCACCAATGTTGCGTAAACGGAGTCTCTGGCTCAGCTCTATAAGGTTTTTTTCACACCCATGTGTGCCATTTAGTTAAATTCACCAGCGCTGAAAGTGAAAAACAGATTGTAGCCCCAAAGAACCACACTCAATACATAACTGAGGTGGTGCCAATGCTTTCAGGTTACTAACAGGGAGTAGTGGTAATCCAAACGATCGTTTATTAATGATTTACACACTCAAGAGCACTAGAAACTGAATTTTTACATATTAATTTCAAAATAGTTATTTTAAAATGCCAGGATTTAGTGCATATAATTTTGGTAACATCACAGAAGATAACAAGCAGCTAAGCTTTTTAATATCAGTGAAGACAGGGGAAAAAATTGTAACATCACAATTTATAGTCCCTGACCCCCTCCCAGTGCCATCTCTAAGCGCTATGCTAGTTTTAGAAGATTAATAAATAATAAGCCGGAGTTTCGGAAGTGGTGCACATACCTGGACCACAGGGTTGGGTTTCTTGTCTGTTTAGAATAGCATGTCAGCTATTTCGGGCACAAGGCCAAGAGCTAGGAAATTGCGTCTGTGCCAGAATACAATTCTTCGCACAGCATCGGAGAGCCTTGCCTCCATTTCAGTCAAGATGGAATTTGGTGCTGTGCTCCTGGATCTACGTCTGTGAACTGGGTGAATTTTCTCTCCGCACTAAGTGGTCAAGTGGTAACCCTTGTATATTGTGTTTTATCCAAGATGGAATTTCCAACATTACCATAGGAATGTCTTGACAATCATTTACATCAATGGATATACTAACAAGGTAAAAATATGTCAGTATAAACCGCATGGTTTGGATTATGGTTATTTGACCTTGAAAAAGGCACCTGTCCCAGACCGATGTTGCACCAGGTTTTTTTTTGTCTATGTCATTGGCAGGAGGATATGACACATTTAAAGGTCAAAAGGGTGTGAGATATTTACAGTTCCTCAGGAAGATAGAGGCCATGTTTTAGACCCAAGTGGATAAAGACTAAGGCTCCCAGTTTTCCGTTTTTACTGATTTTTACAGATAAATACAGACAGAAAACAATGTGTTTCCTGTCTTTGTTTATTTTTAAAAGCGGAAAAATACAGAAAATGGCGCTTCCTGTGGGCGACTCTCCATGCTGTTTTTCATGATTTCCAGGACAACAGCCGAGCAGATAGATAGCATGGGAAGTTAAACATAGGTTGAGATTTCCCTAAATACAAGCGTATGTTGTATTATAATGCTGATATTTACCTTTAGTTGCAGTGTTTTGCTATATTTTTGTCTGCTTAATTTCTAATATGCGACAGGCAGCAAACTGTGAGCGCCTGTTTATCAGTTAAATAAATGTGGAAATGTACCATTTTACGACTTTTTATTCGCGAAACACAAAATAAATATGTGCTAGCGGTATAGAAGGGGCATATAATATGGGAGCGGCCCCCCTCTTGCGCAATTCATCCCACGCCCAGACTGGGTCTCCGTAGTGTCTATGCCATCTCGGGGGCGGCGGTATGGTTGGTACAGTGCCACATGAAGCGGCACAGGCGCCACCACGTCAGTCTCCACGGCTACATGAGGTTGGAAAGGTGTCGGGTGAACCCAGTGGTGGAGGAATTGAGCCTGAGCGCACCAGGCGTAGAGCTGCACATCCGGGGCACCCATCCCATCCTGGCTCAGTGGAAGTGTCAGCAAATCCCAGGAAACTCGAGCCTGCCCGCCCAAACCAGAGAAACCATCAGTGACCTTATGGACTTAACCCCTTTGGTGCTCATGACGGAATGGTTCCGTCATGAGCACCGGTGCTCCTGTGCTCATGACGTAACCATTCCGTCATGAGTACAGGGGCACGAAATCCCTCTGCTGCAGAAAGCAGAGGGATTTCCCTTTTTTTTTTTTATTGGCCTCGGGAGGTTGGGGGAAGAGCTTCCCCAACCTCCCGAGGCCAAATTGCATTTTCATTGCAATGCCGATCGCGCGCATGGCGCGCTGTCGTCATTGCAATGAAAATGAAACAAACAGTTTCAGTTTCATTGTTTCAGTGCTCGTGGGGCTATCTCAGCCCCCCGAGCACCGAAACAGATGGGAGAGGTATCGTTGGAAAGGGGAGAATCTCCCCTTTCCAATGGTACCCCTCCCTAGTGGATCCGTGCTTGGGGATCGCCCCAGGGGGGGCGATCCCCAAGCAGGGATCCACCCACTAGGCACCAGGGAGGGGTGGGGGGGGGAGCAGCCCCTTGGGCAAGGGCCTTTGCTACCCCCATATTTTTGGGCCTAATTCAGTCTTTCTGCCCCCCCTGGGGGGCAGATGGGGGCTGCAGCCCCCAATTTGCCTCCCCGGGGGGGCAGAAAGCCCACTAGAACCAGGGAATTTTTTTACTTTGTAAATTAGGGGTGGGGGCTGCCCAATATGGGCACGCCAATGCCCCCACCCCTCCCCCCACAAAATTCCAGTCTTTCTGCCCTCCCCCTGGGGGGCAGAAAGCCCACTAGAAACCAGGGTTTTTTTTTTTTTTACATTTAATTTAGGAGTGGGGGCTGCCCAAGATGGGCATGCCAATGCCCCCACCCCTCCCCCCACAAAATTCCAGTCTTTCTGCCCTCCCCCTGGGGGGCAGAAAGCCCACTAGAAACCAGGGATTTATTTTATTATGTAAATTAGGGGTGGGGGCTGCCCAATATGGGCACGCCAAAGCCCCCAACCCCCCCCTGCACAATAACAGCCTTTCTGCCCCCCTCCTGGGTGCAGATGGGGGCGGTAGCCCCCAATCTGCCCCCCAGACGCCAGGGTTTTTTTTACGATTAATTTAGGGGTGGGGGCTGCCAAAGATGGGCATGCCAATGCCCCAACCCCTCCCCCCCCACAAAATTCCAGTCATTTTGCCCCCGTGGGGGCAGAAAGCACCCTAGACACCAGGTATTATTTTTTTTCATAGGGGCGGGTGCTGCCCAGAATGGGCATGCAAATGCCCCCACTCTACCCCCCCAAAGAAAACTAATGACCTGCTGCCCCTCCAGGAGGAAGATGGGGGCAATAGCCCCTGATCTGCCCCCGGGGGGGCAGAAAGCCCACTAAGCACCAGGGATTTTTTTTATATATGTAGGGAAGGGGTGGGGGTTGCCCAGAATGGGCATGTCAAGGCCCCCACCCCCCAAAAAAATGATACAGTCTTTCTGCCCCCCCCTGGGAGGCAGATGGGGCAATAGCCCCTTATCTGCCCCCCCGGGGTGGGACAGAAAGCCCACTAGCCACCAGGGATTTTTTTTTCTCCAAAGTTCGGAGTAGGGGTTGCCCAGAATGGGCATGCCAATGCCCTCACCCCCCCAAAAAAGATGCCACAGCCTTTCTGCCCCCCCAGGAGGCAGATGGGGGCAGTAGCCCCTGATCTGCCCCCCGGGGGGGGGGCAGAAAGTCCACTAGGCGCCAGCGATTATGCTGGCTTTTCTATTAGTAGGGGTGGGGGGCTTCCCAGAATGGGCATCCCAATGCCCCCACCCCCCAAAAGAATAGCCACAGTCTTTCTGCCCCCCTTGGGAGCATATCGGGGCAATAGCCCTCGATTTCCCCCCGCCCCAGGGCGGCAGAAAGCCCACTAGGCACAGAATTTTCTTCAGGATGTGCCTACCTGTGGATTTTGGGCCCTAGCGCAGCCGGCACATAGGGAAGCCTAGCAAACCTGTCCATTTTTAGGTCTCGCTGAGCCAGCGCGCATGCGTTGCTCTGCGAGACTTTAGTAAGGGGCTTTTGAAAGTGCTCCGAAAGCGGCCACCAGCGGGCGGTTACGCGCACAAGCGCGCGCGATGTGCACAGCACTTTTTCTCGTCGCGCGCGCGCGTGCGCACAACTCGCGTCACCACTCGCTTTTTATTTTTAATTATTATTTCATTTTGCGGCCGCGCGGCGTTATTTTTACGGCCGCGCGGCCAATGCTTGTTGTTTTTGCTAATGCTGATCAATATCTGCAAACAAATGTTGTTTTTTCTTTTTTTCTGATGCGGCACAGCATTGGCACAAAGCATTTGCAAGGCTAAATGGTCAGGGAATGACAGGGGAAGGTGTGAACTACATCCTTTATAGTGATTTTTCAATTCTGTGCTTACACTCTTCTCTTCTCCTGACTCTTATGTTATTTATTTTCCAGTGTGTGTTTTGTTTCTTGGATAAGGCATTGCAAAGGCTTTGGGTAAGCGTGCTTTAAAACAAGCAAACATATGTCTCTTAATAAATAAACTGCTGATTTAATTTCCTTTTTTCCCCAGCACAGAAATACTCGCGTCCATGGTTTCATTTTTACTCGAGTGCTTTTTTTTTATTTTATTTTTTTACCTTGCACCGAGGTTTTGCTTATTTTTAACTGGATAAATGAATTCTGGGAATTATTCTTTCAAAAAATGTTAGGATCTATTAAAACCATGGATTCTCCCCATTTCTGGAACCAATAGAAGACAATCAGAAGTTTAAGTGCTTCTGGCTGCTTTACACCGTTCATGCTACATTCAGGAAATGCGCTGATTTGCAGAGTTGGCTCGGCCTTCCGAGACGAGAGATGCCTCTCTCACCTTTTGCCTTGATGGAAAATGCAAACAACGAGTTCGTATTGTGATTATGAAACAGTATAGAACTTGCATGTGGACTAGCATGCAGGAAAATCCAAAGACTTCCTGGTAAGTCAGTGCCTCTGAAAGATCAGCAGAGCTGGGGCAGTCAGCACATGGCAGACCTACTTTTACCCCATCATAATGTCTAAGAAATCACACAAGGAACAATTCCAAGTCTGCTTTCAATCAAAACCAGGAATGCAAAGGAAGTCTCACTTGGATTGACAATATACACCAAAGAGATAAATGATTATGGCAGAAGTTCACAATTTCATATGTAGACACCATAGAAAAGAGGACAACTGCTAGTTTAAACAAGCATTGGCATAGCCAATAGGTCTCGCCTTTGGGACCTTGTAAGTGTTTAGCCATGCTACAGTTGATGTTGTTGCACCAAGGATATTGTGCTGGGTAACTAAACACTTATAAGGTCCCAAAGGCAAGACCTATTGGCTATGCCAATGCTTGTTTAAAACTAGACACCAAGGGGAATCCAGGATGCGGTGACTTGTGTGCCTCTCACCAGGTTCTGTTACCCACAATCCCTTGCAAACCTCAAACCTTGGGGGGGGGGGGGGGGAAACCACATTTTCCTCACATTTTTGTGGTGGAAAGTTCTGGAATCTGCATGGATCCAAAAATTCCACCCACTCCGCGTTCCCCAAAGTCTTCCGAGAAAAATGGTACCTCACTTGTGTGGGTAGGCCTAGTGCCCGCGACAGGAAACGGCCCAAAACGCAATGTGGACACACCACATTTTCTCAGTGAAAACTGACCCTTTTTTGCAGAGTGCCTAGCTGTAGATTTTGAACCCTAGCTCTGCCGGCACCTAGGGAAACCCAGCAAACCTATACATTTTTGAAAACTAGACACCCAGGGGAATCCACGATGGGGTGACTTGTCTGGCTCTCACCAGGTTCCGTTACCCAGAATCCCTTGCAAACCTCAAAATTTGTATTAAAATAAAAAACACATTTTCCTCAACTTTCTGTGGTGGAAAGTTCTGGAATCTGTGTGGATCCACAAAATTCGACTCACCCCGCATTCCCCAAAGTCTTCCGAGAAAAATGGTACCTCACTTGTGTGGGTGGGTCAAGTACCCGCGACAGGCAAGGGCCCAAAACCTAGTGAGGCGACATCAAAATTACCTATCACAAACCAACCTGGTTTTCAACGGGGGTCCCATGAGTTTTTGGCCCCGGGCACGGCGGCCATCTAGGGAAACCTACCAAATCCATACATTTCTGAAAACTAGACACCCGGGGGATTCCAGGAAGGTATGGCTTGCGTGGATCCCCCAACGTTTTCTTACCCAGAATCCCCTGCAAACCTCAAATTTAGCTGAAAAAAAAAAATCACTTTTTTCACACACTTGTGTGTGGGAAAGTTGTGGCATCACAGGGCTGACACAAATTTCCTACCACCCAGCGTCCCCCCCAGGTCTCCCGATAAAAATGGTGTCCATCTTGCCCGTCGCCGTGGTTTCCGGTATTCCTGTGATCCGCAAGTTGTTGCGACGAGACCTTGCCTCCAAATCTTCGTTATTAGCGCGGATCAGCCCCAACACTCTATCCATCTGCAAAAGTTGTTCTTTTGTGTCCACTTGAAATTCGTGAAAGTCGGAATTTTTATTTTCAAGTATGTCAAGTCTATGTTCGTGGGTCCCAACCTGGGTCTTGACGGCATCCAGTTGGGTAGTGAGCGCGTCAAGCTTGGTGTCGATATTGCGCAGGCTGGACCGCAGTTCAAGCATCAGTGTGCGGAGGTCTTCCCCTCGATCCTCCGTCTGCTGCTCCGCAGGTCTCTCCGCGCTGGCTTCGGGGTCCGATTCCGTAAGTCTAGTCGTCCTCCGCTGGTCGAAGTTTAACTTCGGCTGCTTTGCATCTTGTTTCCCCATGTCTCGTGCTGATGTCACCAGTCACAGCAGCAGGGCCTCCCCGCCCGTCGCAATTCACACACCCACGGCTCTCTCTCTCGCACGTTGCAGCCTTTATCCAGTACGCGTGGATCAATATACAGTCCCGACCTACAGGGAAACATAGGCGGTCCACCAGCACCACGACCAGCAAGCGGATGCACCCGTAGAAATCGGCACACACTCCAGAGGAAGACTGCACCTCAGCGGATTTCCACTCGAATTGGCCTCAGTGGCGCCAAGAGGGTTTACCCTGAGCGTCCTCCCATCGCAATCTGCATGTCTTCGGCACTGCCGCCAGGCACTTCACCCCAAGGCTCTCCTCGCAAAATGGCCGCCGCGTGGGGCCCAGGCCCGCAGAGCCAAGATATCGCGTGTAGCACAACCAGGGTCAAGGTGCACATTTATTGGGGTCCCTCGAAGGCGTTGGTAAGTATTGTCGCCCGTGGACAGAGAGGGTCCGACCACCGACCCAAGGCGCGCCGCCAAAGCTCACCAAGCAGAGCCCCCGCGTGGTCGGGCTACAAGATGGGGCCTACAGCTCCTGGGGCACTGCATCACACTTTCTCCACCGCGCCTCACCTTTAGAATTGGAGCAGCGCGTAGCGAGGCATACAGCGGGACTGCACAGCTCCGTGGCGGGATCCGGTGCCGCCTCCGGGGCCACAAGAGAGAAGGGACCTCCTCACAGTCGCCTCGGCCGAGGCCCGCCCCACGCCAGCCGCTGCGGGCTCGATTATACGGTCTGCCCGCCCTCGCAGCGTCGGGATGTGCTCTCGTCACCGGCCTCCTCTTTGCAGAGCACACAACTCGGCTCCAGAGCGGAACACACAGATGCGAGTCGCAGCGATCGACTCCTAAGGTATTCCGCGGTCGATGGGTGGATGTTTAGCTCGGCATGAGCTCTCCTGATGTGAGGATAAAAGCAGGATTGTTTCTCGGCCGGCAGAGCTCACTCACAGAGTGGGCATTCCGCAGCTCGGCAGGCCACACCCCCCCCCTAAGTCTTCCTTTTTAATAACTATAAGTCACCCCTAAGGAAAACTTTATTGCCCAATAAATAAGGCAGGGTGACATATTGTTTTACACGTCCAGGCAGTGAAAAACACCCAAAGTCTTTTTTTCACTGTGGCAAAGCTGGCTTTACCACAAGAAAATACTGGGTTACATTATAAAAACTTTTTTTTTAGCAGAATTATTACAAAATCCTTACATCATAAAACAATCTATTTCACATCGACTATAGCTATTTAAAGCTCGTAAGATCAAATACTTCTTCTTATCTTTAAAAAAAAGTACATCAAGCATTTTAGAATTTCATCCTTTGAAAACATGATAACGCCAGAAATTCAGACTAGATAAAGTGATATTAATAAAGTGCAGTGCATTCCGGTCCTTTAAAATGAGAAATCATCTTATAGTGTAACCATTCCCAAAAAGTTATTCAGAGTCATATTAAAATGCTTCAGCTCTTATTCCACTCTTATCCATTCATGATGTAAAATACTAAAATAGCTAGTTGGGATATTGGATCAAATTATTTACTTAATGCGGAAAAAACATATATAATACATATATAATAATGATACGTTAATGGGCAAATAACTAGCCCTAAAGACCGTCTCCTCTTCTGGCTGCCTCCTCTGCAGGGTTGGCAATGTTATCCGTGTACGCCAGCTTGTCTGCGCTCATCATTCTTTTACTGTTCTATTGGCTTCTATAAACTGTTGCTTGCTTTTTTTTTGCTGCCCTCCTGTCTTCAATAGCTTGCCATGTATCTTGCCATCCATTCAGCATTTAGAAAACAGATGAGGATTAGATGTTACCTACTGTCTCAGACAGACAGCACAAGAGTCTCCACAGGAACATCTGGTTGTCCTGTGGAAAGGCAAGGCTCAGAAACGAAAGAATACCATTGCAAGTCCACTACAATCATGGACAGCCTTTAAGGTGGACAGGTGGCACGCACCCCTTTCTGTCCATCCCCTGCTCTCCTATTCTTCCCGATGCACCTGAACAACACTGCTGATTAACAAAACAAAGTAAGAGACAGCAGGCAGGCTTTCAAATGGAGTTGCATCTCCGAAAAAAAAACACGTTAATTTAAGAAATACCAATACATAAAGAAAGGCAGTATGAGTTAAGAGATGATAGAGCGTACAGAGAAACAAAAGGAGGGAGAGACGGGGCTATAAGAGAAAGCAGTATCAGTAGCAAGAAACAGGTCAAGGGAACACGTGAGGAAAATGAAAAGTGAACAAAAGGATAAATAGAAAGGGTGAAGAACAGGACAGATGAAGGAAGAAACTGCACCCTCTTTCACATTATCCTTTTATGTGTGCCCAGTTCTAGTATTTGGTTTAGGAAATCTGGTCACCATAGTTGTAACAGCTAGTACTGAAAAACACAATTATTTTTTAACTGCTGCAACAATATCAGTGACTTATTTTTATGATGTTACAATGCGTATTTAAAGTAAAGGGCAACAGTTGCGTTTGCAGAAAGTCGAACTCCATTTAAGGCAAATAAAGGTGGAGGCTGCACTTGCGAGAGAGTGAGGTTTTGTGTAATCACTTTTATGTTTTTTCGCTTGTATATTCTATTCTTCATTATGAAAAGTTAAGGTATTATAAGTAGTGCCTACCATAGCCCTAGTTTAAAAAAATGCAGCTAGTTTATGAGCATTTCTAGACATTTACATTGTTACAAAGCAGGAAATGTGTGAAATGCCACCTGCTACATGGTTGAGACTGCTTTGTTTTGCTATGAATAAAGTGTCATTCAACGGTGCACACATAAGGCATAGAAATGTCGCACATACGTACGCAGGAAACATTTAAATGTCCCACATTCGCAAATTGTAAACTTGGCAGCTGTAAATGTGACTTGCAGTTTCGCTTGATTAAGGGCTGGGGAAAACAAGCCCTGCTAGTTAAACTGACGGGACTAGATGAAGAAGACTCACAATTACATTGAGCAAGGCAATTTGGCACTCTACGCTTTTAAAGCCAGAAGGAGCCAATCATGAGGCTGTTACTGGCAGGCCAGTCCTCCCGCCACAAAACAAGCCCCACGTGCGGCGACGCACTCTTCTGACCTGGGATGTGGAAGGGGGGCAACGGCTTGGGCTCTCCTGAAGCTTGAAGAATTTGCTGATGACGGTTTGTCCGGCTTTCGCCTGGCTGCCCCCCTGCTGCTTCCGCCGCGGCATTGCACTACACAGCCAGCTGTGACAGACTGAATGTAGGACGCCACACAACCCAGACTGTATCCCGCAGCCTGTGGCCGCGCCCTTTCTCTCCTCCCCTGACTGGAGACTGGAGCGAGCACAATAGATGACAGAAAAGGCAACCAATCTAAAAGCACGCTGAAGCACTGCCTTGATTATATAGGCCCGTCCTACAGCACTGGGACCGCCCCAAGTGCGTTACCATTTTACAATGTGACCGCCCTAAGCCCTCCCCAGCAGACAGGCTTTCCCGAGTCCTATACGTTATTGGTTTCCTCCCACCGCATTTTTGGGGCCCCGCCTTCCCACACGCCCTAAGTCTTACCCGAATGATGGCTCTCTCCAGATCCTCCCTCGAACAGCCCCGAAGCCGGACCACCTGCTTCCCCTGGACACGCCCCCGGTGTGTTGGTTTCCCTGCAATGCCTTTACATACTGCCTCCGGCAAGCCGTCTCATGCTGCCGTCTGGACTCTGACCTCTTGGCGCTCATTTTCTAGCGGCTGCGGTGTGGTGAGGACAGCATGTGCCGCGTTCTGAATGCCATCGTGGCTGTCTGCCCGGGCATGGGTATCGGGAAGGACGGTAGTCTACCCTGGCCTATACTAAGGTGAGCAACGCCAGTGGCGCTTGGGTGACAGGATGCTTAATGATCTTTAAGATAGCGCCCTAGGCGAAATCAGATTTGGCTCTCATCTCTCTCTCTCCCCGTGTTTTTCACTTTAAACATTTTTGAAGCGCTGCAATTAACAGGAGTTACACTTCTACTCTGTGCTAAACTTGCAAACAAAAACAGCCGGCCAAAGTTTTTCTAAGGAGGTTGTGGCCCATTCTTTCCACTCATGTTGCCCACTTCCACCACTTGACCACCTTCGCCCTGCCCACCGTCTTCAGTGGTAGCAACAGGCCGGCTTGGAATCGTGAACAATGGGTGAACATAGTAAGTAGGTTCAAGTAATATAACCCAGAAATAAACTTTTGCTCATGTACAAATGTGGGTGAAGGAAAGAAAAATCAGAAATTTGAAAGTACGAATGTCTCAATTCACACAGAAGAACAACACTGGTCGGGGTAGTTTAAAAAAAATAACTTAGCCTGTGTTAGGCATGTTTACAATACTATTATAATATATTCTTATATGGCATTGCTACAGAATGATGCAACTTATTCTACAATGCATCATCCAATTTTCAACAGAGCCAGCATAGTGTATTCCAGGCCGCGAAAACAGGGAGTGTTGACTATATATATATATATATATATATATATATATATATATATATATTATAATAGTATTGTAAACAGGCCTAACACTGGCTGTTATTTTTAAAAACTACCCCGACCAGTGTTGTTCTTCTGTGTAAATTGAGACATTCGTACTTTCAAAATTCAGATTTTTCTTTTTCTTCCTTCATCCACATTTGCACATGAGCACTTTTCCTGCACCGTCTTTTCGGACAACCATTTATTATATGAATGCATAATTGATTATGCTTATTTATAAGTAATATATATAAAAAGATTTACTCATAAACTCAGTTGTTGTATGTCTTTCTCTCTGGTACACTTAAAAAATGTTACACCTTTTTTAGAATGTTTATATGACTTCTCTGAATCTTTGAGTCCTCTGCCTTTTCGGGGGTAGTTTACTTCAACATAAGCATTATTTATCATGGTATCAAGAGCAAACCCAGTGCGGTTGCCATAGACCATGATTTGCTGAATGGCCACTACAAGTCACTTTGATACACTAGTCTCCAGACATGCTCTCTTTTTACCAACACCATAGTTATGAGTTGAGCCCATGCAGTTCTTTTTTTCGCACAAATTTACACCAGAAACTATCTATACATAAAGGATGCTTGTCTCTATTCCTCAACCTCAACACAGAGTTTCCTCACCATTGTAACAAGAGCTACTCCATCCTAGCTTCCTTAGATTGTTATCTGGTAACTGACCACAGTAGATCCCGTCGAAAGACCAGTTTCAAGACTTAACATTCTATATTGCTAAACATCAGTTTGAGTCAAATTCATTCAGGTCTCTCACACATACTTATATCAATAATTAACTGCATACGAATAGACAATCGAGGATATTTTCCCCCGAAATACAAGTGCCGTATTATAAATCCCTTGCCATACTCAACCAAAACCACTTGAAGATGGCCGCCGGACATGTGCACAAGGAATAGACAGGTTCAGACCAGAAGGGTCATGAACCAATCAGCAAAACTCTGGTATATTACGAGCCCTCTGCACCCAGCATTACTTTAGGGGGAGCAGAGGACCAGGGTAGGTGCAACGCGTGGCTCGCACCCGGTAACTCTGAGTACAAAAACCCATACGAGGCAACATTACCGCATTACCTGCTAACTCTTTACAGCCTATGACGGCTGTTCATCTTTTTGTATTGACGACTCTATGCCTCTTTACTCTTTTCCCGCACCTCCAGTTCTGCACGCTTGAGCGTGGCAACTCTGCCTCACCCCAGGGGGCACCTTACTTTTCAGTCCTAGGTAAGACCGCCACCGTCCCAACATATAACGCATAGATGCAGTGGTACATTATTAAGCTTCTGCTCTTTCGACACCGCAATAATTTGTTTGATATGTTTGCACATATTACGGTGGCATGTGACCTCAAACAGTTTTACGTCTCAAGTGGGCTATATTAGTTGCAAAGCGGTACCAACTTTACAAAATAAGGCTGATGCCTCATTTTTTATGACCCGAAATTAAGAAACTAGTTGCATTTGAGTGGATGCTGCAAAATGTTCGTTCATTTCACTGGCTGGCATATATCAGCTGGACAGTGGTACCCTTTACCTGTTATGTCTGATACTTCCTCAGTATGTAACACCGTAATGAGATGTTTTTATACGCATGTTGTACGATGGCTTCTTGATCTACCTTTCTTCATGTTGTATGTGTTTCTTTCTTATTCTTGTTTACATATGTCTGGCAGTCATTTCAACTCCAGACACACATTTTGGTCTACTATAAGGGACATTCTGGTCAATAAGACGTTCTTATGCCAGATGCATGACGATTGTTTTGCTATTCCTTTTTCTCTTCCTACAGGCTGGACAGCCAACACCAAGACAAGTAGGTACCACCCTTAGGGCACTTATACCGACACAAATGTGGGGTAGGAAGTTTTACCCATTATTATTTTCGTCCTGAAGAAGCGCCACGGATCCTTATGACCTCTAAGGGCGCGAAACATGTTGACTAGCGTTTGACCCCCACCTTTAGGTACAAACGATAAGCTAGTAGGGTACCTTATCAACCCAATAGTAGCACCGACCGTTAAAAGTTTTTTTTTTATCTGACGGGGAATCCAGTTATTAAAGGTTTTAGTGATACCCCTAGTCAGTTTTAACTTTTTCGCCGTTACACACCCATTACCACCCCACCTAGACCTTACTTGCACTCATCATACAGCAACAAAAACAAAAGATCTCCGCCAAAGTGACCCTTCGGGGGGACCCGTAGGGCATTACAGCACCAGCCGGACGACGAGCAATCGCCCTATCATGAAGCATGACATCCCTCTGGATGTGTAAGGGCAACATGGAAGAGTCTTGTTGACTGCCACTCCACGAGTACGTCCAACCATGAGAAAAACTTCTCTAGTTCTCCTTTCCTTACTAGGAACAGTGACCCCAAGTTTTTGCGTTGAGTGTTCCTAACTACATGTGGCATCTAACTTTGTGGTATTTTGGGAACGTGAGCTTTTGGCCAAATGTGTTTTATTGGGGCCAATTTCCTCTGACTTGTTTGTGGTTTAGCTGTCTATTTGGGAGATCGATAAGGGTTTTACCTAGATGCACGTTTCTTTGGGCTGAATGTAACCCCACCTGTGACCTATCAATCGGCAGGCCTGGGTTTGGGTCGGAGGGCCTGTCTGACCAGTTATCCCTGACTCTGGGTTGATGGGGAGGTCATTTCCGGTGAATTCTGCAGCAGTGATATGCGCTTGCTGAGCATGTGCATAAAACATGGCGGTCAGTGATATAATTTTTACCAACATTCCCTTTATTGTGCGTACAGTTGTCATAGTGTACATCGACATTGCTTTTACTGTTTTTGAAATTGTTATGCATGCATAGTTTATGGCGTACATCGACATTGCCTTTAATGGTATTGCTGCTGTTGGGCCTACACATTTAATGGTGTACATTGACATCGTATTTACCGATACTAACACTATCTACCAACAGCATGAGGAAGAACAGAAGCATCGTACAATGGCAGCTCCTGCTTTGCAGGTGTTGGGTCACCAAACGGCTGGTGAGTGATGACTCAAAGGAAGGTATTCTGTCACTGATCTTATGTGCTGCCTACCCCTAGCTGCTGTTGGTGGCATCAGTGGGGGTGTGGAGGAGCACTTGTGCTCGTCTCCTCACCTGAATCACATATTCAGATGCTCAGTGAGGATGGACGGGCCGAAGGGGAAAGTGAAAACGAGGTGGAACGAAGGCAGACAAGGAAATTTATGCAGCAACTAAAGGAAATGGACTGATGCAGGCGCCTTTGAAACTAAATTAACAATTTGAAGTGGGTTTCTGTGCAAGTTCAATGTGCTTCTCTGCAATTAGGCACCCTGGTCCTGGACCCAGCTCGCCCATGCTAAAAACTGTCCCTGACCCTGAGACTGGCAGGGGCTAGACACAGCAAAAGATTTTAATGATTGTAATCCCCTGAAATTTATCACCAGGAAACCGTGGCTGGTGCAAGGAATTTTACGCCCAGGGCAAAGTCACAATTTGCCCCCCCTTTCATATTCTCACCATGACACCGCTTTCCCTGCCATGTACATTACCTGAAGTATTTTCGCTAATGTGTGAACGTTCGTAAAATAAGTGTAGAAAGAATTAAAAAAAATTGTACAACTGAATAACGAGTGCCTGCATTCTAAATTTTTTTTTTAATTAATTTTTTAAAATTTATTTTAGAGCCAGTAGTTATTTTACAAACAACATATACATTAAGCCAGAAAAACAAACAGGAAGGTATATAATAATGGTGTGGTAAGTAGCATTGTGTATTCAAAAAACAATACACATACCGTTAAAAAAAAATAACAAAGCTGGAAATTTATACAACACAAGCAAAATTGATACCTTCTAAAAAAAAGGCTAAATTTAATCATAAGTTTTCTTGTGTTTCGGGTGTCAAAAATTCTGTCAGAGCCCCCCAAATTTTAACACCCAATCTTCGTTTCTGTAGTCCTTTAATGGCATAAAGACTAGTTTCGAGTTTGCATATGGCAAACAACCTACCTCTCCACATCTCAAAAGTAGGGGGTTCTCTCTGACGCCACAGTGATGCTATACACAATCTTGCCACAGCAACAGCGATATATACTAAATGTATACATTCCCTGCATTAACGCGGCATCCTCCAAGACCCCCAACATCATAACTGTTGGGGTTATCTCAATCTGTGTCCCTGTAATTTCCGTCAAAAAGGTCTGCATCCTATTAATTAGTTGTTTTAATTCTGGGCATATAGCAAACGTGCACTATATCTGCCTGATCCCTTCCGCACCGGGTACACTTATCCTCACTTATCCCCCCCCCCAACACGCTATTTTTGCCGGTGTATAATACAAATTAAACATAGTTTTATATTGCTGTGTTTTGAGATTGGAAGATATTAAAAGTTTTTCCGCTAGTGCAATAGACTCTTGCAAGATATTGCCCTCTAATGACAGCCTGATATTCCATTTACTATTTTGTGCCTCCACATCGTCCTTTTGTATTTCAATAAGTGCTTGATATATATTACCAATCTTCCCGAGCCCCTTCACCACTTCTAATAAATTATTTTTCTGTGCTAAACGTGGAGCGTCCCCTCTTTTAATTAGATAGTCTCGGACCTGTAGATATTTAAAAAGTCTGCTTTAGGGAGATCATATTTAGCCATTAAAGAAGTGTATGCCTTAATACCATCACGATCTACTAGGTTTCCTAACGTCAAGGGGCAAGATGGCGGCTGATCCTTCAGCCGAGTGAGCGCTCGCAACCTGACCCCCTTGAACCCCTGATGCGAGACTGTGGGTCGGTACGCGGAGCAGAGGAAAACAGCAGATGATTAATTAAAAATACCTGGGAGTGCTGAGGGAATGCTGTGGAGCCTATTTGTTTTCCAACGTCTTGGTGCGGACATCTCACTGGTGCTTCGCTGGCTCGATTCTCGGAGCTGGCGCCCGACTCGTGGAGCTTTGTGGCGTTTTTCGGTAGGACGAAACTGGAGTATCGATCGAGACGGGATGCCGCCGAAGAACGCTAAGGGTGGGAAGACCCGCGGTGCAGGAGGAAATGCTGCGTCGAGCAAGCCCCCGGAAAACACCCAAAACATACAACGAGGTGGAGCGGCTGTAGAAAGCCATACTGACAGCCCGGCTAGCAACAGCAATAGCGGGAAGAGAGTGACACCTGCAATCTTCCTGACTGCCAGGAAGGGCAAAACGCAGAACCCCGGGCAGGGCACAATTGAGGAAATCTCTATTGCGGAAATATCTGAAGAGGCGAGCATGGGAGATGGAGGGGCTACGGAACTTACTAAGCATAGAGTCAGGGATAGAGAGTGTTTTAGAACCTCACGATAACCCTGTTCTGAAAAAGCAGATTTTAAAGCCTGATGTGAGGAGTGAGGTTTTGCCAGTCTTGGTTCCTTCAGGCCCCATAACTGATATTAGGCAAAGAGCAGAGCTCTCGCACTCATCGGGTGACAGGTTGATACTTTTAAATAATGTAGGTGGCTTAAATGACGGTGTAAATTCGTTGGAAGACGCAGAGGGTCCTTTCTTCTCACTATCAGATCAATCCAATTCTTCAGGTGAATCATTACAGATATCCGACGACCTACTCGGTTCAATAAATAGACGATGGAGCGAAACCAGTAGTATATGCCAGGAGGACGAGACTACTGGGAAAGATATGATGTCCAGTTCTGGGACTGTACGAAAAAAAATAACAGCTGCCGCATCTTTTAAATCACAGCGGGCTGCTCCGGGACAACCCTCAACAGAGAAATCCGGAAATGGACCTAATAATAGGCAGTTGCTAGAGGGTCAAGACCAAGATAATTCATCAGAACGCTTAGGGGACATCTCGCTCACAGTCATATATGAAACAATGATGGCGCATAGAGAAGAAAGCCGAGCAGAGAGTCAAAAAACCCAAGGCGCATGCAGGAAATTGCAGAATTCAATTCGGCGGGTGGCCAAATCCTGCTCAGAGATAGCGGAAAGGATATCTGAGGCCGAGAACCGAATTTCTACTCTTGAAGATGAGATTGTTGCGCAAAAAACAATCACTGAGGCGCTGACAACACAGAGGGATGATATGTCCTGGAAGATTGAGGACATGGAAAATCGCCTTCGGCGGAATAACCTAAGAATTCTCGGTGTACCAGAGGGAGTTGAAGGCTCAGATCTTCGGAAGTTTGTTGTGAAACTTTTTACAGAGGCCGTCCCAGAATTGGCTCAATGGGCATGGGACACCGAGATACAGCGAGCCCACCGATTTCCTTTTCAAGTGAAACCGAACCAATCGAATGCAAGGCCCAGAGCTATATTGATATGTTTATCCAATTTTTTGTCTAGACAGGCTTTGTATGATTTAGCCAGGCCAGATAGACAGAGAAAGGCAGCTGGCGTAGAGTTTTTTGTTCTCCCTGATTTTTGCCATGCTACTGTAGAAAAAAGGTGGCAGTTACGACAACTAATTAACCCTTTCCAGGGTAAGGGCGCACAAGCATTTCTTTTAAGCCCAGCCAAATTGAAAATAGTTTATAAAGGAAAAACAAGCTTTTTTACATCTGAGGTAAAGGCAAAAGAATATCTCCATGTGATTAAGCTATAGGAAGGATGACACATAAAGTTTGGAAATTATAGTAAAATTCCTATTTTTATAGATTTATGCTGACTTGCAAGCTAGAAATTTTTTAAGGATATTTCCTTACAGTTATTTATTTTTCTTCTTTTTCTTTAGTATCCATCTTGTTTTATACACATGAGTTAGGGGTACTTTACTATTGGGGGGACACGGGGGTTAGGGGTGGGTACGAGGCTCTCCATCACCGTAGACCGCTGGGTCTACCAGCCTCCTTGTCGGGGAAGGTAGTGGGGGGGACCTTCTTTGGTAGAGGAGGTAGCAGCAGGGAGGAGGGGGGCTGTCGGTGTGGGGAGGAGGGAGGCTACCAAGGGTGGTGGGTCTAAGCGGGGTAAAACTATAAAAAAGCCAGTAGCTATTACAAGACTTATAAAATGGAGGGAGATGAATTTAAGAGAGAGAGGCAGTGATGTTTACTTTTCAAGACCAGGGTAAAGTGGCATTTTTGACTATATGTACATTTAACGTGCGAGGACTTAATGAAAGGGGGAAACGCCAAAGAGTGGCTCGAGAAATCAAGAATATAGCCCCTGATGTAGTATGTCTTCAAGAGACGCATGTTCCATGGAGTAAACATAATGTACTAAAGGAGCTAGGGTATGAGCTTCTGGTATGTACCTCTCAAGGTACTACTACCAGAGGTGTTGCCATTCTTGCTAAAAAGAATTTATTAAAAGTAGCGAGAAGTTCAGCTGATAAGTATGGGCGCTGGGCCATGATTGAGTGTATTATAGCTAATGAGAAATGCACAATATGCTCAATATATGGCTCTAACTATGATGAAACCCAGGTTATTGAACACTTGAATATAGAATTAGCCATGTGGGCAACCCCTCTGATACTTACGGGGGACTTTAATATTCAATTGGAGGAAGTGACTTATGGACGGGGTGAAGGAAAATATTTTGGTAGGAAACCCAAGGTATATAAAGCTCTCCAGCACCTTCTCCATGAACATGGTTTAGTCGATGTATGGTCCAGGCTAAAACATCCAATGCCAGGATACACGCATTATTCCTATTCCCATCAAAAGCTAGCTAGACTAGATTATTTTTTTGTAACCAAAACTCACCTTAATAATGCATTCATACAGATTTTCCCCGAATAACTTCGGATCATAATCCAGTTCTATTGAAACTTACAATGTACGGCTTGGTACGGCCCAGAAATACATTCTCCTTTGATAGGAAACTATTATTAAATGAAGAATTTATTAACCATATACGGAAGTGGCTGACACAATTTTTGGCTATAAATCGTAACTCCACTAAGTATGTTATAGTCTGGGATGCTATGAAAGCAGGGCTCAGGGGAGAGATACTCCGCTTTGGATTGCACGTGCAGAAACAACTTAGACAGCATCAAATGGCGCTATATGAAGATCTGCGTCATGCTGAACTTAATTTGATGGAAGCAATTCAGGGGAAGTTAGATATTGTACAGGCACAAACAGAGGTAGCATGCTGCAAAACCAGGATAAATGAGGAATGGGCTAAAGATATTGCAAAGAAATATCACCTCTTTAGGAGAGAGTGCTACGAGTTTGGAGAGACAACAGGCAGATGTTTGGCCAAGAAGATCAGGTGCAAGGAAGTTAAAAATACTATTATGTCGATTGAAGACTCAATGGGGAACATAGTAGAAACGCCAGAAGGAATTCTAGAGATCTTTAGGACTTTTTATGAGCGGTTGTATTCAGAGGATAGTGTTAATCACGGGGAAGGGGCAGATTTGTATAAAGATCCTTATAGGAAAATGGTGGAGGAGGAAGACCAGAAAGCATTAGAGGAACCAATTACAATGGAAGAGCTTGTAGATGCCGTAGGCTCATTCGCTACAGGGAAAGCTGCTGGGCCGGACAGGCTCCCGCTGGAACTGTATAAACTTTTTTTACCAGAAATACAATCAGACATGCTAGCTGTGTTCAGGGAGGCACAAAAGGGTGCTGCCCCTGCATCATGGGAAGCAGCCAATATTGTCATTTTTCTTAAAAAGACAAACCACCCACACTTCCAGGTTCATTCAGACCGATATCGCTCATAAACTGCGATGGGAAAATCTACGCTAAAATATTAGCAACGCGACTCTCTAGAGTGATTACACCTTTAGTTTCGGTCCATCAGCATGGATTCATACCAGGTAGAGGCACGGTCAACCATATAAGCAGAGTTACAACAATGCTGGATATTGCCAACACACGCAAACTGCCATGTGGGGTGATGCTATTGGATGCAGAAAAAGCGTTTGACCGTGTCTCCTGGGAATTTTTATGGGCAACAATGAGGTGGCAAGGGTTTGGAACTGGTTTTATCCAGGCAATCAAAGTTATGTATAGATCACCAAAAGCTCAAGTCTGTGCGTTGGGGCTAGAGTCGAACCCCGTGTCTATATCAAGGGGTACCCGACAGGGCTGCCCCTGCTCCCCTCTGCTATTTGCGTTCTATATCAACCCGTTCCTAAACCTATTGGAACAAAGGCTTAATACCCAACCATCAGGCTCCAGGCAGGAACGGGTTGAAATACTAGCATACGCAGACGATATAGCGATAGTCTCGCCGTATCCTGCCATCACACTGGCAGAGACGGAACAACTGGCATTAATATATGGGAGGAGCTCTGGATATAAACTTAATTTGGCCAAGACACAGATTATATGTACAGATCAAATACATCTTAATGATCCTAGAGTCACGGAGGAGGCTATATATTTGGGGGTGCGACTAAATTCATGTCTTGATTCAATGGTGGTATCTAACTGGGACCCTTTGCTGCGCAAGATCAAAAAGGAATTAGATAGGATGGAAGGTCTTCAATTGTCAATGATGGGAAGATGCAATGTCCTAAAAATGAACATTCTACCTAAGGTCCTTTATCTTTTTAGGGCAGTTCCATTAGAATTTACAAGGAAACAGATTCAGAAACTGCAATCCATCTGCAGCAGCTTTCTGTGGGCACAGGGGAAACCCCGCCGAGCTTTGAAATTTATGACCTTTCCACGAGAACGAGGGGGCTGGGCAGTCCCGAACGTTCAATTTTACTACTGGGCGTGCTTATTACAATATATGGGAATTTTATTAGTTGGGGTTAAAGACGAAAGCATAGAAGATGTACCACATATTTTTCAGCTGCTATTAGGCTCCACAACAGAAAAAACTTTTTTTAAGATCCTTGAGCCCAGTTACTACAAAAAAACTTGCTTTAAGATGCTTCAGGCCGCTCACAAGGCCTGGCTTCAGATCAGGCGACATCTAAAGATTGGCAGGATTAATTACTATACTCCAACTGATGCTTCAGGTTTACTTCCTCCAATTTTTTCGGATGGCATTATGAACAGATGGAGAAGTAAAGGAATCTAAATTTATTTTATGTGTATTCTTAAAATCCGAATTCAAAGGAAGTAGAATTGAAAAGCTTTAAATTCTCTCAAAATGAATAGCATTACTATGGAAGTATTCAGTGTTACTGAGATTGAAAATTCTACTTTGGCACCCTTTCCAAAAACAAATACATTGCCAGAGAAAAAACTTCTTTCAGGCAAAACTATTCATAAACCACAGACACTAATATTAGTATATAAGGCCACCTTTATTAGGACAGCCCTGCAGTTTTAATTCATTAACATAATACATTTAAAAAAACAGCCTCGTTAATACAGTAACATGTTTAACATCTTCAATCCCTTGCTTCTGCAAATTGTAAAATCCCCAAAAATCTCAGCTCTACCCCAAAACATCCTTTCTTCATCTTCCATCTCACAGCCATTCCATTGCTCTGCCAATGTCCCCATCACGAACGACAAAACATCTCTTAACCATCTCCACCTTCAGGTGCTCCAAACTTCTGAGTAGTCCTTTTCGCCCACTCATCGGACTCGCCAGACCCCCTCCACCTCCCAAAACTACAGCCAACCTTGAAAGTCCTGGAAGGTGTTTTAGTGCCCAACCCAACATATCCTTGCAATCAATCCACTCGCATCATGAGCATAGCGTCCCATGCTACACCTGAGTCAGTCTCCCACAACTCTAAAACATATTGCACATTGCCAAAAAGCGACAAATTAACTTCATCAGATCAGTGTAAGTATGCATCTTCTTGCTTAATATTCACATCTAATAAACCCTCCATACCTGTGGTTTATCAAAAAACTCTTTGCCCTATTTAATTTCTTCTTTTGTTTGTCCACATCAGCAAGTTTGTGTGCCTCCTTTCCATGTTCTTTTACAAACAAACTAATTCCATACTAAGCTAGTTCCTGCCCATTTCTGCTTCAAGAGCATCAAGTTCTCTTTCATGGTTCAGCAAGGTCAGGTCTGGCACATTTACTAACTCCTTCTCTTGCAAATGAAATACCAATCTGTTGGGCATCCTCTTTTCACAAAACTTCTTTAGGAACCGCAATAACTTCCTCCCATACCATGCCGCTTTTTTCTTCACCAACATTACCTCATGTCTGCTGCTAGGCAGTCCCAGAGAGAGGCCATATTGTCAAGACTCTGCTTATTTTGCGACCCATCTCATCAAAGAATCTTTCATGATGCAAGTTATAATTTTATTCACCAACGGGCCCTTAACACAACCTGAAGCAAAAACATAAGTAAGAACCCATCAAAATTCAGAAACTGTTAAACTAAAAAACGTTCATTGGCAGAATGCTCTTGTGACAACAGCGTGACTTCCACCTTACAGTTCTTTTTAATATCCTCACTTGAAACCCAGCCTGGCAGTCTGTCCAGTCCTGAACGAATGTGTACCAACATTTTCTGCTCTCATGCCCAGTAAGGATAACACCTTCTGTACAACTCCCAATAAGTTGGACACCTTCATCCTGGGTCCATCGTCATGATTGAAAACCTCCTCAAACCTTCACTTGCCACACCAAAAATTCTTGCCAAGCTACCACTGGGCATGACTTCTCACTGTCCCCTCTGTTAAACCACACCCAACTCCCTAGATCTCAGCAACCAAATCCACCTCTTGTCATTCTCCATCACCAATTCCTTTCTGCTAAAACCTGAGGCATTCGTTAAATCTATCAATTCTGACACCTGAAAAGCCCCATAGGACACCTATAAGATCAACAGCTTAAAAATGCTTACCACAAGCCTGTCAAAACAACAATAGGGTAGGATTTATATCAACTTCTGCAAGAATTTAAAAGTTCGGGGATCCTGCAACTTGTTGGTCAAACCCCTCACCATTCCCCATCCTGCCAGCACTCCTTACCGGCTCGCTGTCTGAAGGGTCATAACACCACCATAATTACCCCCAAATTGGATCCTCCAGTCAGCATTTCAGGTATAGTCCCAGGGGACTTTACACAGCTCCAAGTGTCCCACTACCATCTCTTCCTCCAAAAACCCCTTTATCTCCGCCACTTTCTTCTCTGGCATCCGTGCTCCTTTTTCCGCTGTATCAATTTCAGTGCCTAGGAAAAGTAAAAGCACACATTCCTTCCATTTTTGGGGAGGGGGGCGGGTGGGGGGGAATGAGGAGGGGACGGGACCCTCAGCTCACCAGTCAGCCTTTGAAAACTGTCCAGAAGTCGGAAATGATCACTAGACATCTCACTCTCACACACTGTCAGCAATTTTAGCCAGGCATCCCGGATTATCGCCATTCTAAAAAAAAGTACTGTAAGTTTCATGTAAAGAGCTCAAAATCGCACACCCCATAGGCAACAACCTGCCCACATAAATCACTGTCAGGTTGCATTCTTAAATCCGTATGGTGAACTGACAGAATGAGAAAAGCACACAATGTCACATTTCACCAGCTTAGCCCATTCCACCAACACCCTCCGCAATCCAACCGCATCATAAACATTAGCATAATGTACAATAGAATCTGTCCATTAAATGAAACCATTCACTGATGCCCCTACTGGCCATGAAAAATTATAACTCCAACAATGTTCCCATTTTGTTTGAGCTAGCCTTTATGCCCTTGTCCACTTCCTTCCTCAACTTCTTTGCAACAATATGTTTCAGTACTTTTGCTGACTTCAAGGTGTTTGCCCTCTGTGGTTCCCTAGATTTCTGGAACCCCCCTAAAATAAAACTCCCATAATTCCCATTTTAATTTCCTGGCTGTTTACCTGTCCAGATACTGCACCAGCCACCGGGCACAACCTGTAGGGCCCTTTGTAAAAGGCTGGGCATGCTGTCCCCTTCAGCTTGTTGATTTCCACTGTTCCCCTCTTGGTTCCAGTCCCAAACATTGTGTAAGGGGTTGTCCATCCCCACACATGAAGAACAACCATTCTTATACCTTCACAACAGTCTGGCACAATATCCCCTATTGAACCCCTACCATACACCAGTATCTCCCCCATTTCCTCTTCTGTGTATACTCACTTTGAATTGGGAAGGGTGGTTAAGAAAGAGCTGATATTGAATGGGAAGCCTGCTAGTCGTATGCGTCACTGGTGCAGGCGAGTAGCAGGCCTAGAAAAATCATAAAAAGTTTACTAGACCATCAGGTCTAGTGATTAAAATAACTACTCGACCAATTTGTAATGTTCTTGACCCATAAACTAGTTCCAAATTATGTCATTGTCGGCAAATATTTTACTTCATTGAGCCGTCATTTTCTTCATTATCACATATGAGAGCACCTCCAAATGTGCGAGTTCAGCATGTCTGCTGTACAAAATACTCTTTTGTTTGATTTAATAGACTATACTTTTTTCCATATATAATATAAATCTAGCCACATATAGGATACACATGACCCTGACTTAGTTCATTAACAGCATTGTCATCAGGGCGGGGCGGGAATGTTTCTCTAATCATGTTTAAAAACTATCACTTTTTATAAATACATAACTAAAGCATAAAGTGGTAGCACGCTGTCGTTTGTAATTAAGACTCCCGGTTTTCAGTTTAAACTGATTTTTGCATATAAAAACAGACGGAAAAATATTTTTCCTTTGTCTGTATATATAAATGGAAACTGAAAAATGGCAATAGATATATTTACCTTTGCTGCCGTCTGCGAGAAGACGAGCCTGTCTGAGTGCAGGACAGGGTGAGGCTTTATCAGATTTCAGCTAAGCCCATAACAAAGGTCGACATTAAGGGACCACCAGGCCTCCTTTTGTTAAGTATCCTGGCTGGGAGCTATGGGAGGGTGGGAGGCGGTGAGGAGGAAGATGCATACCTAAAAGCAATTGAGGGAAAACAAATGCACACAGCTTATCACTTAACAGGTACTTAAGAGAAGCCTGCTTTTGACTTTGTTCAGTCCCTGAAGCCAAGAGATATGCATGCACTGTAGTAATTTTAGATGTGTTGGTCTGTCCCAATATTTACACAAATAGCAATTTAAATTCCACTATTATGTTTTATTTATTTTATAGCGCTATAACCCTACTCATCATAATGCAAGGCGTCGGAGCGCTTTACATCATACATTGACAATAAATCATATGTGTGTAAATCAATGTATATGACGTGTTGCATTAGACCGTGAGTGTTACATTAGAAGGACTGCAATTTATTAGCTGCAAGTATCAAAAAGATCTTTGTTAAAAGCAGTAACCCATTTACCCAGCTACATAAACCTATCTAAACCTATAACAACCAAGCGCGCATTGCCTATTGAAATAAATGTGAAACAATACTAGCTGCATCTTCTGTTTTTGCTTGAGACAAAATAAAATGTGGATAAATACAGATAAAATGATCAAAAAAGAAATATTGATAAATACAGACGGAAATATAAAAAAAAAATACCAGAAAACTGGGAGCCCTTTTAGTTATCAGCAGATTTTACATTGAAATGGCCACAAACGTTCCCATTGACATGCAGCTTTACTGATGAAACTATATAGTCTACAAACAAAAATGTTTGGAAATAGTTTCAGCAAATATGTGTCATTTGCACACCACCAAGTAAAGTGTTCTGGTTTGTTTTGCTCCTATTTAACTCTTTGTTTGCATCACACTTCTTAATTACAACAAGCATTGGCATAGCCAATAGGTCTCGCCTTTGGGACCTTATAAGTATTTAATTCTGCAGCACAATATCCTTGGTGCAACATCAACTGTTGCATGGCTAAACACTTATAATGTCCCAAAAGCGAGACATATTGGCTATGCCAATGCTTGTTTATTTAATTTAAAAAAAAAAAAATACCCGGGTAGGCCATAAAAAGTGTTAAAAACTGTGCTATCCAACATCAGAAATGCCAAGGATCTTGACCTGGGTGAAACAGGTCCTGGGAAACCACTTTGATAGGAAAAAGTGTGTAAAGGCGCCGAGGGGTATGCAATGCAGAGTGATATGCAGTGGTTTCTAAAGTTTAGAAACCACTGCCTACTATTCGGCGGCGGTGCCCTTAAGTACTCTGAAGTGACAAAGTTTTAACCACTGCAGAGTATGCAGAGCGCCGAGTGGTGGTTGGCTGTGCTATTTTCTTAGCGCAAAAGGTATCCTTGCATCTATTTGTGGACACAAGGCTGCATTTTGCACTAAAAAATGGCACCAAATTGCCACTCCGCCCAGTCACGGTATTCTGCGGAATTTTAATGGCATTCCGGGGACTCAAACTCCACCAATTACGTCCACCCCTTATTGAGACCTCATTGTTTTCGGTTTCAGGTTCAACCAGAGATGACACATCCACTTGGACAGTCACTATCTTTGTCCTCACCTCATTGAACTGGTGTTCACCCGACTGAGAGGGACATGAAACTCCTGAGGCTTGAACTCCATTACCATGGCTTCCACTACTTCTGGTAGTGGTTCGATTAACACAGAGCACAATAGGCGCGCACTGTTCATGTCTGCAGGCAACATGGAGTACTCTTCTGGCTACGTAAGAACAGGGCAAGGCATGTGCCTGCTGTCTCACATTGCATTAAAGTTTCCCTCAGTGAGGTTAGTACACTACCAAACATAACAAGGGCTGATGCAGCCAAACTGTAACTGCATGCCCATCTCGGGCATACTGACAATCAAAAGACACTAGACAGTCACTAGCCACCTCTCTTCGCTACTGGAAACAACCCACATTCTCAATAGCTCCCAATCCAACTCCTGCCTGGCCAGATGTTAATTAAATGCTAAAGGTCCTAGAGTAATGTAGCTAGCACCATTTGTAGGCTACAAGCAAAGGACAACTTAACTCCAAACGTAAGAGCCCAACACTGGGTTCCAGTGTAGGTAAATGGTTAAAGACACAGTGTACCTTGCACAAGGTACATCATGGCACAAGGCACTGCATGGACTTGCGACTAAAGTCAAGAAGGTTTGCACGTGTTAACAGCCAGGGAAGAACCCAAGGTCTGTACCCCCCAAACCTACTTTTCCTTTATGTGGCAAAGTACAAACAGGCTTGGGGCAGACCCCACACACCCATCCCCTTTACCCCCACCCGCCTATTTCCTTTGAGCTAACTGGTTGTTCATGGGTAATTTGTTATATCATTGCCATAAAATGTCATGGTTATTACAGCAACGCACTGACTGCCCGCACTGGAGGTTTTTCCTTTTCCTCCTCCCTCTCTTTATTCGTAATTACAACATATACAAGTTGTGAAATGCTGTATCCACTAACTGAATCTGGCCTTTTGGGGGTGCATCCCCCTGACCAACTGTAATGTGATCCTAAGCCTGCCTTATTTCATTGCTCGCTACGTTGTGAACACCCTTGGGATTTTATAATGTCAGATATTGTATTGTGACCATATCAAAAATTTCAATAAACAAATCCCCCCCAAAAAAAAAAAAAGACACGAGCGGTCAGTAAAGGACATTCCTGACGCAAACGCTCACGGTCTCTTGCTCACTGCTGCCCAGCAACCAGCGTGCATGGTGTATGTAGTCTGCTGAATGCCTTCTGCTATGGTGTAACGCTACAGTGCCATGGGTGGTTTGGTGTGTCATTACCATCTCGCTCTCGCAGCAGACTATCACTGTTTTGCAGAGTTCGGCTAGCAACCACAGTAGACTATATTTCAGAGCACTAAAGGACGAGTAGAACAAAATGCACATGAAGCATACCATCTAGTCCAAAATGAGATTGGTAACTTCAGTTCGATACAGTTGAGTTAAGGCTGCTTCCATTTCAAGCAGGCGGAGAACCTGCCCCGAATAAAGACCTCTATCCTAACATGGATGCACTTCCTGTTAATGTGAAACCTGGCACAGGAATGCAGAACGAGATCACGTCACAGCAGCTGAAGTACAGACCAAAGCAATCGTATTCAACAGGCCGTCCGAGGTCACCACAGATTACGCCACAAAAAATAAACACTTTTTAAGAGAGAGAAAAAAAGACACGATTGCCATTTTATGCGTTTAGTGTTCATGTCTGTTAATTGCAATTCAGGTTCTGCTTCAAACAAGATTCATGAAAATGTCGCCACTCAATACGCATGTTGTATCTACGTTCTCTCTGAAGAAGAGACCAATGCAGGCTTGAATGCTAGCAACTTAACAAGCAGCCTTTGTACACGCAGCACAGCGTGGCACTGACCCGTGCCGGATCAGAGAGGAGCGGTGGCGAGCGAGCGCGGCAGCGTGCTGAGCTGACCACACGCTCGTGCATCGTGCCTGAAACGTGCGGGTAACCGCAGGGAAAAGGCCATTGTGCACGAGCGTGTGGTCCGCTTTTAAAAGCCCCTTACATAAAGTCTCGCAGAGCAGCGCTTGCGCGCTACTCGAGGCTCGACCTAAAAAATGTGCTTTTGTATTTCGTTATGTTTTAAAATATTTGTAATATTAATTTACTGGCTATTTATTTAAATGTTATGTGTTGGAGAAAAATAATGGACCTCTTCAGACAAGCTCACTTGACAAAAACCTCTTATTCCTAGTAAGAGAGAGAAGCAGCAATTAGTTAGGACAAATTAACATTTGACCTCTTTCCTTTAACACACAGCAAATGTGTCAAGATAAAAACAAGATTTAATGGCATCTTTATTGCTCATTCACTTTCTGAATGAACAGAACACCTGTTGCTTTCCATCCTAAGTTAACTCGCCAGATGGGACTAGTAGGTGCTGAAACTAGCTCGCCCTGATAAAATTTTACTCTCAGTTGCAAGTGGGCGACTAGACTTTTTGAGCCCTAAGTAGCTCAGTTGTATCTTCTGTTAAGCTCAATTCAGCCTAACTGAGTATTTATTGGATTAATGTAACAAAGAGAAAAAGGAGAATATACAACAAAATTGTATTTTGACTTAATACATGTGTTTTTTTTTCCAAAGTATAAGATGTAGTTAGTGGTGTGTTTCTCTTTTTTTTTTCTTTTCTTTTTTTCAAGAAAGGATAAAGAACCCCCAAGAAAAGTAACCATAATCAGACATATAGAAACATGTGACAAGGAAGTGACTTAAAATTGCAAAAGGTTATTGGTGTATATATAAGGATGTCTGAATGTTAATTTCTTAATCCATGAAAGTTCAGCCAGATCGTTTTCTGGTGCTTTCGCTGTTAGACTATCCTTAAATGTTGCCAACAACGTTTCAACCCTACTTTAAGTGCAAGGGTCTCATCAGGACAAAATTAACCTGGGGACTACAAAAAGCTCCATATTAGATCGATCTTTAAAGAAGATAAGAACCTTACATCCCAAACTCACCACCATCTTCACCTACTTCGTTAGAGGCTAATGCTGAGCTTACTCTTGAAAGGCACCAAAGCTGCTCTCTCCTTTTAGCCACCCCATTTGTTACCCTGTCTCTTGCAAGCCATTTTTTGTTCTGAACTTCCATGCTTGACCCTCCATTCTCACACTTAAACCACTTCCAAATCATCACTGTCATCCTCTTAATCCAATACCACACATCCTCCACATACGATCCTCTCCAGCGACTCATACTCAGCTGTTCACCACCTCAACACTGTCATCATACCATATCCAGTCTGCGTCCGTTGCCGGCAAATTTTTTGGTAAAAGATCTCGCTCTCAGCGTTTATGGGCCACACTAGCCGGTAACTCCTTCCCTTTTCCAGCCTCTTCTGCAGCAATTGAATGTTGTCTTGCCTCCAAAACCGTCCCGCCTGGGCATACTCCACACCTGTGGGTCACGTAAGCCACTCCAGCTTTTCTACCACGCTGCTGTCCCACCTCTGTACTTAGCCCCCACAGCCACCTACTGTTCGCTCCCATTAACTCTGACACCTCGCCCTCTCTGCTTCTTGTTTTGCCCAAGTCCGCTTTAACTGCATTATAACCGTTTTTTATTTGACAGAACACCCATGCTGTTTTCTCTTTCAGTAATTTTTCCCATTACTGCTGCCAATCTGTGTATTCTAACTCCTCACTACCTGATAAGTTAATTTCTTACCTTATCCGTCATGCATTGCCATCTTTTGCTGTCTTGTGCCAGTCAATGTCCTCCACTGCTCCTGTTCTTTGTGGGATGATGGGTCTTCATTTCCTATCATGCCCCATTGTACTCGTTCTACTCGACTGACGCTTCCCATCCTGCGCCCTCTGGAGGTACTGCACTCACTGGCTACTGGGTGGTGCTGCAGCACTGGTACTCTGCTCTGATGGACCATATTGCCTCGCCCCTCCCCCCTTAGAATCTTGGCTCACCCCCACATGAGTCACCTCGCCCATCTAAACCGCCTGCCTTCCCAGCTAAGCCTTGGATATTAGGCTTTTATCTTTTCTCATTGGGACCCACTTCACTTTAATCCCAATTTCTGCCCCACAGGATGAACAAGCAGCGACAGCTGTCAAAATACCCAATTCTGCCTGCCTCTGTGGGCGTTTTTCCCCAACTCATGCTTGCCCAATGATTCTCTAGCTGGAGCACATATAGTGCTCAATGCCTCTCCCAACTGTTCACCGTGGTCCATTACCCTCCCTGCACTATTTTACCTACTTTAAATTGCCAACCCTCATGTCAGAAACCCTTTCAGAGGGCCACTGAACACGCAGTGGCTACTGGGCCCATCTGTGGGGGTTGATGCCTCTTACTTCTAATGTCCCCGGGCCCGACTTATTGTGGATTCTGTGTAACTGTGCCAAGTACCCCTGCTGCACTTAACTCTTTAGCGTTAGCATGGTCCGTGCAGTCCAAGGCTCCCCTTGGGTGGAGGTGTGGATACAAGGTAGTGAACACAGGCTCACAACTCAAAATGCATGCTGCAGCAATAAATCATTGTCCAGCCAAATTCTCACTTTTTTGAAAAAGGAGAGGTATTTTATTTTCTGACGCTATCTGCACAAAGGAAAATACCACAATCACACACAACTACACAATCCCACTTGAAGTCCAGTGTTTCTATGGCGATTCCATGTCCCACTACCTCCTCGCGTTAGTAATAGTGGTTATTCGCCATTCACTATTTGTAACATCCAGGGTGTGCCCTACGAGCAGTCCAAGTCTCGAGAGTCCACTTTGACTTTCAGCTAAAGTCAACAGTTTTCTAGCGCCACAGCTCTACTAGTAGCCAGTTTCCCTGGTGCCGAAAGGCCCGAAACTAGCCTTACCTGCACAGGCAGGTGTGAAGTGGACGGCTTTCTAGAGTGCGCCCCGTCTTCAGGTGCTCACAACGACTGCAGCCAGGTTCAGGTAAGGCAGCCACACTCATCCCTGCAGAGTCTCTCACTCGCAGTAGTGTTCTTGAAGTGACCGTAGGCTTTGTGGCTCCTCCTTGGGCTAAGTGTATATTCGGCTCCTGATGGCGGGTGGCTACGACGATCCTGTTCTGGGTTCCTTGCCTGGATAATAGTGCTCCCAAAGCGTCCTCACTCCTTCAGCGGGGCAGAACAAGTGGTGCTTCAAGTGACCCCCTTTGGCATACGGGATTACCCCAATTCATAGTCCACTGACTTCCACCTAACCAGCATGGTGATACTCTCCACGGCGGCCCCTCCTGGCATACGAGAGCATCGCTTCACGTCCGCAAAGGACTATGGCCCCTTTCCACATGGCACTCTTTCTCCGGTGGCCCCTCCTGGCATACAGGGTTGCTGTCCTGCTACCATTCACGGTTTCTAGCCTGATCTGCACAGCACGACATACTGCTAACTTCATGGCGACCCTCTCCTTGGATACAGGGGTTGCCGACTTTGTCCGGCACACAGGCAATGACCTGATTGGTGCAGCAGCCATTTCCTCATAGCTCGTACAGGGAGTCCACTGGACACAGCTACACACTGGACCTCGCTCCCTCCGATGCTCTCCTCTTCTTCCCAGGCACACTGGTCTTGGCAAGCAGGCAGGCGCTGGTGAGCAAATGAACAAATAAATGAATGCCCAAATATACTTAGTGTTGAGGGATTTGTTGATCTGCTGTGTCGCCCTCCTCCAACAGGATAATTTCAGATTCCCGAAGGTAGGGTACATGGCTAAGCAGTACAGTGTTTGTCGAGGCCCTTGAGTGAATCTAATACGCTATAGTACCAGATGTTCAAGGTACAAACACCGGCGCCATTGGCGTGCCCGGAATCCAGGTACCCTTGACTGCGTGCATTAATACGCATCAGGTGAGAAGCCACCTTTTACATGCAAGTGCCATGTTGGCACGGTATTAAGCTCGCAGTATGCCGCCAGACTGCCAAGCCATATTCTTTCTTTATTAGATGTGCCTGACTCGTACAGCTGGATCTCTGGTCTTTGTTGAAAGACAATAATTTATTTAAGGCCACAATGGACACCTCTAAGAAAAGCTGAATACCTTAACGTTATCTACAATTTATAGTCTGGAGAAGGGCTGAGATCTTGGAGTGTTCTTTAACAACAGACTGGCTGTATAAACATGTGCTAAGCACAAATGTAATCTGTGCCCAGGGTATAGAGAGATTGTCAACCTAACCCAACACTATGCACACTAAAGATATGAGGGAAAGGGTTAGGCCTTGTGCAATTAAGGATGCACTCTTAGTTAAATACATCCCGCGTGCAAATGTACACAGGATATAGGGAGATGATTACGATCTTTTTGAAATTCATTTATATATTATACACCAGGTAGAGGCGGGGTTCAAGTGCATTGCCAATTCATGATGGGGTTAAAGGTTTATATTTGGTTTGATCAGAAAATCTGGCTTCTGTCTTTCCATTGTTTTTAAAAAAAAAAAAAAAAAAAAAAAAATGTTTTCCAACAAAACAATTAGCGCAAGACGGGTACATTGAAGCTGCCATTTGGAAGAACAGTGTCAACAAAGAGATTGCATATAGGAATCAGAAATTACACATTAAAACTGTGTACATTTTACTGGTAAATCAATACCACCTATTTACAGGATAACATTTTTGCATAATGAATTTGCAAAGAAACTAAAAGGCAGTCACATATCAGCTAGAACAAAGCTGGTATCCACAAAACATTTGAGATCCAGGCAGTCAGGGATGGATATGAATGCGATTTGTGATTATATCTAGATAAGAGTGTCCTGCTCAGGAAAGCAGGACTCTTTAATCTGTCCTGTGAAGGGCATGGGACAATTCATCGTTTCATAAGGGATGGGTCTGCAGATTTCTGCCTCAATTAGATTAAAGTATCATCTCTGAAAATGTCTACGGTTTTCATTTAAACTAATCAAGCTCTGTGACATTGTGATACATAACAGCAAGATTGAAAACCCCTGCAGCCCATTTGGTGTGGGGGGCACACTAAGGCCTATGCTGTAGAAATTTTACCAAAGGAACACAGGCAGCCCTAGAAGCATTATTGGGGAATGAAGAGCCCTTTGGAGCATGTGGAAAAATCACTAAGCCTGAAATCATTGCTGCACCAGAGACGTCTATCTGAGCATTTCGGAAAAAGTGCAACAGCTTGAAAAGATGATCAATCATGAGTCAACTGTAATACTGGTTGGCTGTTAAGTAATATGGTCAATAAGCCCAAGACTCAATCTATGTTATATGGGCTCATAAAACGGTGTCAGACACTCTTGGAGAAGACTCCAAACTGACAGTCCAGGAGGTGTTAAGTCGAGGCCAGGGGCGAATGACCCTGCCTCTGCTTTCTATATTCAACTCATACAAGGACAGTTCATGTACTGAACTGCACACAATCTAAAATAATGTCTTTGGATGATATAGAGGCCAGGGAAGAACCATTGCTTCGCTTATGGATATTGGTAGTTTTGACAGGCTCCCGACACATTAAGGTACAAACTGCAGGAATTTGGGTCTGTGAAAGTGAATTAGTCGTGTATGCTGTGCCAGTGATTGACCACAGTAAATGAAAACTGAATGTCACCATTGGATGGTGGCAGGCTTCTGCAGAAAATTTAAGACAGAAATGTCCTCAGGAGACCTGTGTGTTAGGCTTTATGTACAACTCTGGGTTGCTTTCAGTAGGCCAGTTATGGAAGTGGCCAATACTTGCTGCAACAGTTAGTCTCCAGTCATTACAGTCTATCCTGAAAAAATGGTTGTATGTCAGAGTATCGTTAACAAAAATATTGTTTTCTAAATATTGTTTACACAAATATTGCTCCACTGGGTCCACAGTATTTTGGTGTCATAACTAAAACATACAGATCACGCTATCTGGGGCTAGAGAGTAGAACTTTGTTTCCCTTTTGCTTCTGTGTAGCAAAGTCCTGGAACTCCCACTTCAGTAATATTTGTCCATCAATAAAGTTCATTATTGCTTCTTCTACTTGTAAAGATCATGTATGCAATGTGATCTGGCCCCAAACACTGCGTTTTTAATCTGGAATGGTCAGCTTTTAAGGTCCTGGACTCCAAAGACTTGAATTTTTTTTTTTTTTTTAATTAAGTACAGTGTGGTGTAAGAGGAAACGCTAGAAAAAACATGAGGAACGGAGCTTGCAGGACAAATTTCTTATCAAAAAGAACTAGGGGCCTGTTGAAAAAAGCCAGAAGTAAAAACCTGTTTGTTTTCAAATATTCCCAAGATTCCCAGCTGGAGACTAGAGACTGATCTAGCAAATTGTGGGGCCATTTGAGGGGACATGGGTGCAGACAGGCGGGCGCTGACAATCCCCAACCGCTTGTGAATAGTTTTCACTTTGTGGTTTGCAGATGTGCTCCAGCCTCGTTTTGTCCCAGAAAGACATCTCACAAGTCCACAGGTAGAGAGACTTAGAGGAAGGAGAGGTTATGAAACCGGGTAGGAAATCAGGGACAACTTAAAGAAAGGTTGATGTAACTGAGTTTGGAAGACAACAGAGGTTGAAATGGGAAGAGTGAAGATTTGAGGGCATTTACAAGAGAAGAAAGAGTGATGGAAATGATGATAGGATGAAAAAAACGAGAAGTTACAGTAAACGTCAGTCGTCAACTTGCCCCTGAGGTTAATATGTGGTGGTTTCACCAGTTTTCAACCTCCAAAAACTGATAACATCCAAATGATGTGATGAGCGCTTCACAATCCCTGGTAGGTGTCTCCCTTGGGACAGAAGCCAGAGTACAAGTCCATGAGACCACTGAGGCAATTGTTGTGCCTGTTAACCAAACACAGCAAGGTTAAAAGGAAGCAACAGTCAGTGTCTTCCAGTGCGTAACATGATCCCAGCATGCTCTGAAACACGAACATGGAACACCCCTATAATCTCTTGTATGACAGAAGTGTACACACTTGGAGATGTTCACAGTAGCGTTACAATGGGAAAGATGTTACACGGGGAGTTAGTAGTGACCAAGAGGTTACACCTAGAGACAGTGATGTCTAAAGGGGAGGGGGGCACAGGGTGAGTTACAGAGGGAGGCAGCATTGTCCTGAGGGACAGTTACACAGGGAATCCAGAGGCAGCAGAGGGGTTACAGTGGAAGCCGGTGTTGGACAGAGGCGAGCGTCTAACTGAGAGCAAAAGAAGAGAGTAAACATTGGCTTGAGATTTTGGAGGATTTAAATCCAAAGGAAGAGAAGGAAGGCGACTTAGATGGGGGAAAGAGATACAGCATGAGGTCTAGACTGGGCACAAAACTGGTAATTAGGCCAATGGCAGAAGGTTGATACAGCAAGAGAAAGGAGACCAGTTGAACAGGGAATTAAAAAAAATGAGTCATGAGACAGCAAACAGGAGAAGGGAGGGTCTTAGACAAAGGTTGATGTGATTGGAGTGTTGAGTAAGTGAGGTTCTGTAGTTGGTGCTTTTGTGGTTTCTGTTATAATGCACATGGCGTAAGTACACTTTCACTTTGCTCTGCTGCCTCTCTGGAGAGGTTTGGAACGTTGGCTCTTTCTGAGTTTCGCAGCTTCTACCAGGACCTTCTCCATGAAGTATATTCATTTGCACTTAATGTGATTACTTTCCAATAGAAAAAAAGAAAAACTTCCTTCCTAACCGCCTGGGGGTAAAAGTCTTAGCTCTGTGGTGCCATTTCAAGCTCTTCTCCATTGCAAGATGTAGCTGTTACAGAGAATCCGGGGCACTGGGAAGAGAAGTCCAACACAAAGGACAGACTTATAGGCCCAGAGGCATAGTGCCATTATAGGTAACATTCCCCACCCACTGTCAGAGCATGCATGATGACATAAATAAATACACAACTTTTGTTTGGGGAAAATATTGCTGCAGGTTTATTCCATACAAAAGTATGCAATATGGTGGGTTATCTTGCCGGCAATCCAAGGGCAGGCAGCTGTAAGCAACCTATGCTGCCCTGCCCGCCTGATGAGCCAAGCACTGTGGAGAACCCAATCAGTGCTACACCTTATGGGGTGATCCTCTTTCCGGATCACGTGACACATTGGTCCCTTATTACTCACGCCCCGTTCAGGGCGGAGCGTAGCAAGGCAAGCCCCCGGTTGTTCAGGCCCACAACCGCCCGAAGGACTAACGGGGCGCCGACGTAATTCTTCCAGGAACCTCCCATGAGGCTCCTGGGATTTGGCTCTGGCACCCCTATTGTGCTCCTGCAGAGGTACCCTTCTGTACCCATCTGCTTCCAGATCGCCCTGTAACTCCGCCATAGCTCTGGAGGCGGCCCACTTCGCCGCCAGAGCCCCCCCCCACCAACACAGCTGTATTCTCACCTGCAACCTGCAATTTCCAGGGCCTCCTGCATATCCAAAAGGAACAGAAGGCAAAATCCCGTTCCCGAGCAAAAGACAGACTCATATCATCAAAAAGTCCATACACACAGATATCAGTCCAAATCTTGTGTAATATGATTCTTCTTTTTATTTTATTTGTTCGGAGCCATAGATTAATTGCAAAGGGCTCATTACAGCGGATAAAATAGCTGGTATAGTCAAAATGCAGCCAACACGTGTTTCGTCTCGGGAATATCGCCCATCGACTTCCTCAGGGCTACAATGACAATAAAGAACATACACTAAGATGGTATTCAGTGTAGTCTATCCACATATCATCATAGCTTAAGTAACAATCAGCTAAACATTGGATTTGTCTAGCACAGAACAAAATCCATAAAGAAATAGTAAAAAGAGAAACCACTAAAGAATCCATCCAGTGAAAAGAGAGGACTTTAAGAAGTGCAAACAACAGAGACCACAGAGAAACTGAAAAAAGAAAATTTGAATGTAGAAGAGAAGTGCCACTATAAATCCAGTAGTTTTATCAGACAGAGAATATCCAGCCAGATTATTGTGCACATGCTCAAACAGAAAGAGTGATTATAGATGAAGAAACAAACAACCAGTGCACACAGTGCTCCAAGTCACTCACCTAGAATAAATGCTAGAGCAGTTCCGCCAAATTCTAGGCAGACCATGCGATCAATCACATATAGTGTAAATCTACATAGAAGAGAAGGAGAAAGAGAAATAGGACAAAAAATACTGAAAGCCCTTTCAGGCTAGAACCAGCATTAGTAATACCCTCGCACTTATAAATATACAGACTGGAGAAAAAGGCATAATTATAAGGGTGTCTGTACTTCATATATTAGAGATAAGCGAGTATTATCTTGATTAGACCTATATCCCAAGGGGTGCAGTCGAAAGTATAGACAAGTGTCTAAAGGACACAAAATCACCTAAGGAAACCTGTATAATCACTCTTTCTGTTTGAGCATGTGCACAATAATCTGGCTGGATATTCTCTGTCTGATAAAACTACTGGATTTATAGTGGCACTTCTCTTCTACATTCAAATTTTCTTTTTCAGTTTCTCTGTGGTCTCTGTTGTTTGCACTTCTTAAAGTCCTCTCTTTTCACTGGATGGATTCTTTAGTGGTTTCTCTTTTTAATATTTCTTTATGGATTTTGTTCTGTGCTAGACAAATCCAATGTTTAGCTGATTGTTATTTAAGCTATGATGATATGTGGATAGACTACACTGAATACCATCTTAGTGTATGTTCTTTATTGTTGTCATTGTAGCCCTGAGGAAGTCGATGGGCGATATTCCCGAGACGAAACACGTGTTGGCTGCATTTTGACTATACCAGCTATTTTATCCGCTGTAATGAGCCCTTTGCAATTAATCTATGGCTCCGAACAAATAAAATAAAAAGAAGAATCATATTACACAAGATTTGGACTGATGTGTGTATGGACTTTTTGATGATATGAGTCTGTCTTTTGCTCGGGAACGGGATTTTGCCTTTTGATTTGCCCTTTGTGTACCAGTGGTCACTAAAGGTTTTTGGATACGTGGGTGGCCGTCTCCTAACTGTTCCCTTGAGCACTCCCTGGATGTTAATTGTACTTTTGATCACTATAATGGTATTGCGCGAGGTTTGACTTAGCCACATCTCAGAATCACAATCCAAAAGGAACAGGTCCATTCCCACCTGTGACAAGTGAACCCCATCTTTGTCAAAATAGCTGTTGGTGTTCGCCTGGATTAGCCTGTGCCTGATAAAGCCAAAAACCCTTTGGTCTGTGAACTTGCGCATGACGCTGTTCATCCTTCGCCGGCAAGTTCAACTGCCTCTCATGACCTGTAGGAATGTGATGGCCTCCCAGGAGGGAGCTCTACTCTTACCATAGCTATATTACCCTTCAAGCTACAGTAGGCTTCCATCTGCCCTAGAAGCAGAGTGCACATAGTTTGTTGACGTTGACAAGGCATTGCACAGACCTTTTTTGATTGCTAAACCATGGCGAACAGGAATGATCATAACACGGAGTATGTGACAATGAGCAAGTGTGCCTTCATGTACTTGCCATGTATCCCTTCTTCCTTACGGGAATTTCGCCTGTTCAGATCGCTCTGTGGTGAAACCCCCAGACTTTCCTGGATTTATGGTTCTGACTGATATAAACCCAGTGTGTACTGCCTGCAATATAGTGCCCAAATTCAGGGTTGCAAGCCCTTGTTTACCCCCGAACTTGGTCATTCCCAACATAGGGGGTTCATTCACACTGACAACCGTGTCCTGCACCAGCAGTGGAAAATTACCTTCTTTTCCATTTTAATTTTCTTGAATACAGGACATGCCAAATGTTCTTAATACATTGTAGCCTTTTGCGCTTAACACCCTGTTTCCCCAACTATTGGGGCAGCAGCACACTTGTTAGCTGACAGTTTCCACAACCAGCCTGGCTGATCTAGCTATCCGGTAGGGGGATATTTGCTTAACTGAAGTAACCTGTAACCTGCCCTCGGTTCCAGAGTGCACTTACTTTCCCGAATTTGACCAGACAACTGCACAGACCTTTTTGATTGCTAAACCATGGCGAACAAATTAATGGTGTCAGATCTGGTTTGAGGGGTGTATGTATTGTGCCCACTAATGCAGTCACCGCACCCTTTGGTGGAGTGAGAGCTTACGCAGCCCACCAGGCTTGCTTAACTGCCGTCCGATCACACCGCATTCAGCTTACATTCTGGTCACCTTGAAATTCAGGGTGGGGTATACATACCCCGCCAGACCACGAAGTCGTGCGTATATTAAAAATGATACTAGTAGACTCTAACAATTTGATGAGGCCTGCGGTCCTATAAGGTACTCCTAAACTTATGCTCGGTTTCATGCCCTTATTGCCTGCAAAATCCCTGTCTGGCTGTGATCATCAGATGCTGTGACACTAGCTGGTGTCCCCCACTCCAGCGATGCAGCCCATATACAGCTTATACTCAAGGTATACCCGGGTGTCGAAAAGGTTTTCAACGCTATAGGCTTTGAGGACATGGAGTAGAACATAAGAGCAATTTACTTGCCCCTCCAACAAGTTGATTGCAAATTGGTTCTGGTGGTTGGTCCGCATCTATGCTCCAAACCCATTTTTCAACCCTATTTGGTGGGACAGCCCACTGTACATAAATGGCATTGTCTGCAGTTAAGGTAATATTCGTGCTCAAACTAACCCACACTCAACTTTACAGTATTTAGCTTCTTATCCTGTCTCACACCTCTGAGAACCCTGGACTTAGCTGGGGGTACCTAAATAGCTCCCCCACAGTAGTAATATGTGAGAAATAACCCTGTGTTGTGAACGGCGAGGGCCGTGCTGCATGGAACACCCCTGTGCCCCTGAATCCCTCTTGTGTCACCTCTGCTAGCAGGGCTAACCCTTCTGCTCCTCTCAGGTTGTAATCTTGGTAATTCAAGGCGCTGACAACTGCAGGGGCCTATTGCAGAGCTGTGGATGTGCGGCCCTGGATGAACTTCAACTCTCGGCTTAGTGTAGATGAGTTGTCAACGTTGCCTGGCAGTGGGCAATACATTTTGCCCAGCCACCCCTTACAAGGTGTGCCAGTGCAGGTGGAAGTAAGGTTACAACCAGCCCGCCTTACTTTCCTCTCTTCCAGTTATCTGTGTACCGCGCTTGTTGGATATAACCTAATTGCGCATTTGTGAAGCGCACGTGCTCCCCTAGGCATGTTGGCGCAGAATAAGGGATGTTTGATGCCCCGCTTGCTGATACAAATTTTGACAACTGCACCTTTACGGGAACCTGGAAGAGTGAAAATGGAGGACTCATGTGCCTCTACTATGCCCCTCGAGACTTAGAATTCTAGGCCCACGTGATACACCCTGTTATGGAGCCCCCCAAAAGAACCGCCAGCTGCAGCTCAACAGACAGGTGAAATTGTATCCCTAACCTGCTGCATGGAATTTGGGTCAATGTGTTGCAGTCAGGTGATCCAATGAAAGGTGCCCTTGCCCTTACTTCTATGGCTTTACCCTTGACTTGGATAGGGCCCCTGACACCAGGTGTGAAGGACCCCTCCACTGAGCTACAGGTCCTGGATGCAGCCCAGTTACTACCCGTGCTAGAGGCGGACTGGTGGATCGCTGTGGACCCACTGCCCACTAATCATCCATGCACCATGCTGGGTTTCCTAAGCACCAGCTTCACACACACACCTACCCCGTGTGAGAATTCTTTAAGCCTTACGCGCTGGGCCCCTGGACACAATGATGTTGCTTTGTTATCTACATTAGGGCACAAGTCCGTCCAGCTGTTTTATTAAAGATGTTGCCATCGGCGAGCAGAACCACAAAGACGTGCGAGCTTGCAACCAACATCTAGAAAGGCATGCCAACATACGGACCATCTCCAGCACCCGAGAGCACGCAGCCACTCCTTGGCCTGATTACTTGACCCAGATAAGTTTTATGGTATAGCATAGTATCGAAAAACCCATCTCTCGGTGTATGCCTGCAACAATTCCATTACATCGCCCTAGTCAGTTAAACCAAACGCAGGGTAGCATGCGAGGCTAAGCCCGCGAGAATTCACCTGCCCATACGAGCAAGCCAAGCATCTCTTGCTCGCCGAGCCATCCGAACGGACGCTGCTGGATATCGGCTGTTAGACAACTCGCCCCAACCAGTTTGAACAAGCCGGCCACAACCCAGTTTCCAGTCAGCGAATACTGGTCATGGGCATGTCAGAAATAGGCCAATATACCTCCTAACTAAAACAAAGTCTTGATTAAACCAGTATGTTCATCTCAGTAGAAGTCGTCCCCTCCTAGTTGTCACGAGGTGGACCGAAAAGGAAAAATTATCCTGCACCACTAGCGCATGTGCCATCTATACGCTTAAAGTACTTAGTCGAGCCACCCCCAGTGGCCTAATGATTCTGACCTGGATGATGAACCTCTATCTTAGGCATTGGATTAATGCTGAAATCTAAAAGTCTGAGGTGGGGCTGCTGAAGGACACAACACCCCGGCAGAGAACCAGTGGGAATGGCTCTACTCTGTCAATGACCAGAAAGACCCCTCAAACCCTCACACACCTTGGAGGTATGCTAACCTGCACCAAAATCTGCCCCCCCCCCCTCCTCCCTGTACCGGACTGGGAACATTTGCATGAAGGAACAACCCCTCAGCCTGTGACACTCGGAGTGAGCTCGGCTGGCTGAAGCTGCGACTGAATTTTATTACACTTGTTTGCCCAGGCCTGTGAAAGTGAATTTTATTTCATCATTCAGAGCCTGGATGGGATAGAGGTGGTTGGGGAGACTCATACCTGCCTACGGAAACAGACATGTTGTCTATCCCCTTAATTGGGACACAGGTCACTGACAAAGCTCTCTCCAAACTCTGTTTCTAGCCCGTTAAAGGATAAACCAAGTGGAGTTTGCCTGAAAGAACCTCCAGCTGTATTCCACCCAGCATGTCACATGGTATGCCAAACGTGCTGTATGGAAATAGAGTATGGTTGTGCTGCAGTCAGGTGGTCAATGGAGGGTGCCATTGCCCATGTTTCTGGGATCTGAACCCTTGACTTGGGCGAGGCCCGTGGCACCAGCTGCGGACGACTTCGCCTCTGCAGGTCCTGGATGCAGCCCAGTAAATCTCCTTAAGTCTGACTAAATGAGACGTACCGACAGCCCCCGGCATGGCAGTCTGAGCCACTGAATTATGAAAGCATATGTTGGAGCATTACTTTGGAAGCTGACTGACGATCCCAACTCACTTGCTGGGAATACAGAAACTCGTCTCGCCTAACTGCAACAAGCTGGGCATGACCGAGTATAAAACTCAAAGTGTACTAAGAGAGGCGTATCAGATATTAGGCAACTCATCCCTTTCATCTGAAAGGTGAGTCATTAACAAACACTAAGCCAAGAGACTCACGCAAAGTGTATCAACTATTAGCCATCGTACCCTCTTCACTGAAACAGCATAGACAAAGAATGGTTAACACGCACCATTCCCATGTTCCTCCTGCCAGTACACAGTAACGTCTCGACGCAGTACAACCAGGAAGCCAAGTGCTACTTCTCAAACCTCCTGCCCACTGCTTTGTTTTGTTTAGTACGGAGGTTTCTGGATGTGCCTGTGCAGCAGGGCAAAATGACCAACAATTCACTGTGAATGCGGTACCTAAGTAAGGGTCATGAATGAATCCATCAATCATTTCCCAAGGCATCTACGTTCCACAAAAGCACCACACAGAGGCAAACTGAAGCCTCCCAGGTCCATGGGCGTCACTGATGAAAGGTGAGAGATGGGGACAACCCTGCTCAATGCCATATGCCGGTCCCCCTACTCAAGTCCCGTGCCCCCATGGGCGGCCAGGCCATACAGGTCACTGCCCATGCTTGCGCCATGATCCTCCAACTCCTACATCCACTCCGCAACCAGTGAAATAGTTATGTGGCAGAACCACCGAGAATTCGCTCCACAAATCCACAGACTAGACCACCCCAGCCCTAGTTGCTTAAAAGGATGGGACAGCAACCCACCCGATCGATAAAGTGAACAAAACAGCCCCAATCGTCAATGTTCAGTCACGTAAACAACAGTGCCACCAAGTTGCACCAGAACCCTTTGGTACCACCGCAATACAAATTCGGTTCCAAGCCGGCAATATTCACCCCCTTGTGAAAAGATTGCCTCGACCAAGGGGACCCAGCCCGACTGTGCGCCTTTGCCCTAACACCACGACGCCAGCTTCAGGCAACCTCTCTAACATGGTAGTTTCCTGCGGCGCATTAAACTTATGGCAATGAAGTGGCAGACATTAATTAGTGCTGTGCTCTTCCTAGTGAGGATTTAACTCTTTCGTGGACGCCCTGCGTTGCCACACATTGGGCCCGCCGGAGGTGCAAGGTAAAGCTTGCTGCAGGATATGCCTGGGGTACACGTCGAAACCCCCTCAATATGCACCGCGCCGCCTCAGGGAAGATCGTGCACGAGACAACCCCCCTCCCCCCCGGGCACTGCCAGCCCCGCGAGGACGCGCCCACAACCCAGCTCCCTGTGATCCCACTCACATTGATGGATTCCACACTCTGCGGGGGAGCCCAGCGTGGCCTCCCCCCCCCCCCCATCGGGCCCGCCCAGATATGCCCGCAGTGGAATCCGCAACAAGCACAGCGTGGCTGGTGACAGCAGCAGGCCAGCTGCGACACACGCCCGGCACGCCGCCTCCGCACGGTCTCATCCGCCGTACCCTAGGCAGGCAAGTCAACCCTCGCTATGAGCAAGCATGATTTGAACACACGCTTAAAGGCATGATCCTGACGCCGGTGTGCACAGAACGGTGTGCTTAAGTGTGGAATTTTTAATCGCGCCATGAGTGGCCCCACTGGGCTCCAACCCACGACCCAGATGGCAAGCAAGTGGGGGGGGGGGAGGGTGGTACCCCGCACCAGCCAGCATGGCCACAATACCACCGGAGTGCACGCAGGGACGACGCACGCGGCCCCCACGGCGAGGCACATCGCACCCACCGCCAGACAGCGTGACATGACCCGGCCATACTAAATGCGTCCCCAAGGCCCGCTCTCCACATACTCCGTGCCCCGAGTGTCTACCCCCCCCGTAGGGCCCACGGATACAATGTGCCCCCGACATGCCCCGTAAACGCTCGTCCAAGCCCCTTACCACGTCCCCCCATGCGCTGAGCCAAAAAGTGGGGGGGGGCTGGTCCCCGGTGTGGCGGCCGCCGCTCACGCGGGGGGAGGGGAGTACAACAAGTAGACCCGGGGAGGCCCCCCCGAGCGACGGGGCATGGGCTCCCAGAAGAGGCCTGCGGCCCTCCACCAGATTACAAAGCGCTAAAGTGCCCCCCTGCAGGGAAGAGGGCACTCGGGGGTGGGAATGAACTACCGCGGCACAAATGCTCCAGACCCGAGCGACCCACCCGGTGCGCATCCTGCGCGAGGCCTCCCACATGGGTAACATTTTTTATTCACTTCAATGTGGACATCGAGGGGTCCGGGCAGGGGCTTTAGCGCCCCAAACCCTCTTGCTCCTCGATGTCCACCGCTTTACAGGCGGCGTGTCTATCGAAGGCAGTTTCCCATCTAAGTACTAACCAGGCCTGGGAAGCCGAGAGCACATGTTATGTCCGTGAAAACATGAAGGGACGAACCGCACGCCAAGGGGTGCAGCCCCCTCTATGCGGGAAAAACCGAAGCCCGAGAAAACCCACAATGTGTGAACCACACAACGCACCTCCCGCCGCACCGTCTAATGAGTTCCTCTGGTGCTGGGCCGTCAAAGGCTCTCTTCCCCTCCACCCGCGGCCCCCTTCTGGACCATGGGGCAGCCCCCAACGCAGCACCACAGCACCCCGCACTGGGAGAGCGACAGTGCCCCGCCCGATCGGCTTCGGGGCCCATTGTGTCTCAGAAACTCCCAACTCCTGGCGCTAACACAACCCAAACATCCTTTAACGCCCGCAACCCCGACCCAGAGCCTCGGAGCCCAATAAACGGAGCCGAGAGCGGGGGCTGTGCGCTACGATGCGGCGCCTCGGCCCAATAAGCGTTTGCCCCACCCCCCCATCGTCCCCACCCCGAGCCACAGAGCAGCCCACTCGCGGCCCTGTGCCACGGCTGTATATGTGGCCGGGATGATGGTAGATTAGTCTGCAACGGTGCAGGGGACTACCGTATGGGGCACGGGCCGACTCACCGCTCTTCATCCTTCACTACACCAACTCCGGCTCAGCGATTCGCGACCGCGAACGACGACTACAGACGGCGTGTCTGGCGCAAAGAGGACGCCAGAAAGGCGGGGAGAGGTATAAGTACCCTCCCCCGACCTCTGTGCGCCGGAAGTGACTCACCTAGCGCGCCAAGGCAAGGGGGGGGACTCCTCCCCGAGTCCCACCACTAGAGGGGTGGTGTACGTGCCTAATTGGCACTGAGGGCCGCCCTTTTAGGGTGGCCCCCTACGTGGGCCGCGGGCAGCTGCATTTACAGCCTAAAAGTCACAAGTCTTGCTGTTGTGAAGCAATAGGGGGGCCTCACCAACCTATCTACTCTAAGCAGGATTTCTTTGGACACATTTACATTACCATTTTCGCTTTCCTACGTCCACTTTTAAGAAGCCCATTTCTATGCACTGCATAAACACACTATCCAGCCATACATGCTCCTTTAGTTACTTACCCTTCCCAGTACATTTTAGGTAACTATTCCACATATCTCCCTTATCTCGGCATGCAGTGCACCAGGCTCTTGCGAGATTGAGGCTGATCAGCAGCCAAATGAGGGCGCTGAGCTAATAACCTCAACTCACCACCACTTAACCACATTGTGTGATCCTGGGCAAGTGTTTTATTTTCCTGGTCCTACATTTCTCAGTCTTGCAAGATTGGTAGTGCTTAGATAAAGATGAATTCCTTTTAATTTTTTTGGTGCTACCTAAAACAGTCGGTTACGAAACAGCACAGGAGCACGGTGTTTAACCAGAACCTTAGTGTTGCAGGGGGTAGTGGGGACGAAAAGAGCTTTCAGAGACTTGCTTGCTGTAGCTGTAATTCTGGTAAAATGTGGATTATTGGAACACCTGTGGTCACGCCTGATGTCAGTGAGACCAGAGCTATAGTCCTTGTGAAAGCCTGAGTTTGCATCAGATGGCTGATGGTAATAACGGATTCCTTTTGTCATGGCCGTTGAAGAATCACCCTCAGTCTAACGCCCCAGTGCTGGTTTGAAGTCATGCTTGGCGCTGCACAGAACTGCATATAAAGGGTCCCCTCATAGTTTCAGGTTCAAGGTTTTGGTGACATCGTATCACTGAAATGAAGGCTTAAACGTTTAGTCTGTGGTAAATCTATCACGACAAACCTGGCTGCAAAGGTAAACTCTGTCTTGCCCCTTCTCACTTTTTCTGACTTCTCATTCCCGGGTGCTGGTGAAGGGACAAGTGCAGAGCACCAAGTTCTCTGGACAGAGGGCGCTGGCAAACAGCACCACCCGATAAGCCATAGGTGGAAGGAAATCGCATAGTTAGGCACCAGTTAAGACTTCAGGGGCTGTTGGAAAAGAAAACAAGGGGTAGGCTTGTAAGGCTGCATGAGATTCTCACAGTGAAAGTAAGGGGCTTCAATATTGAGAGATAAAAGGCCAAAAGGAGAGGCCCAGAAGGGGGGATGAGACATTAAGCATAGAGGGAAAGCAAAGTGCGAAGGGAGGGGCCAAGAGGTGCATGACGAGAGAAATCAAAGAATTTTACTGCAAGCCTTTGATGCGAGGGGAGGGGGAGCGATCTGGTTTCAGCGTGAGAGGCCCAAGGGTGGAGCAAAGTACAAAGGGCAAGGATTAGAAGAGTGAATAAATACATCGGGTGAAAGCAGGATCCAAGAGGCAAAGAAGCCAGCCTTTTACCTGTCAGTGCTGCGGGTGTTATGGAGCTGCAGAAACTCCATGTTCGCCTCGTGCTCTAAGGAAATGAAAGGGTCAGAGCAGGAACCCGAAGCAACACGGGGGCAAGTAAAGACCTCTTACCTGACAGTGCTTTGGTGTTCTGTAGGAAACGGCGAATTCTCATGTTCCGCTCTGGGGAAACGAAAAAGCAGGCCTCTTTTTCCGTCATTCTTTCACGACCAGCAAACGTCCAGAGCCCGCCCCTGAGCTGGGTTCCCCAATAGGAAGGAAAGGTGTAACAGGGTTCAGGGCTCAGGGCTCAGAGTTCCGCTCATTCAATCCCAGTGATGTCTACATTGATGGCCATCTGACCAATCACAGACCACTATACATTAGAGAATGTAGTGGTATATCCTTAATACTTTCTGATTGGCTGTGGGCAACAGGATTGAATCGTTTGGTCCTGTTTGGTCCTGTTTGCCATAATTTACTGTCTACTTGCCCTTCGGGCAAAACAGACATTAAAACTTCTTGCCTTCACAAGAAATCTTGATGTCTCGGGTGTCGGGCGATACGAATTACCCACCCCTGATACTGAGTGTAGTATTCTCTGGGAACTAGTAAAGTATGCATCTAATGTGGCTTGAAGGCAGCATAGACAGGATAGAATACCAAGTGGGGCCAAAGGGTATGCCTACACGGTGTTCAGAGTCTTAAAAATGAATCAAGATATTCTCAAAAGCTATTATGTAAGGCAAATCGTGGGTATCGGCAAAGTCGAAACTGTGTATCAAGTTAATGTAGACCATACTGTGTCTATGCTAATGACAGTTTCCACCTATGCTAGTACTAGTGGGTGGTGGGAAAGATTAAAAGCCATAGTGCCTTCAAAACATTGTTAGGTCTCGCCTACGCAGCGCGCATGCGCTGCATAGGAGAGACCTTTAGCGATCGGCACAGCTTTGGGGGCAAAAACGTGCACGCGTTGCATTGCTTGCAATGGCAACGCGTGCACGTCTGGCGATTCCCTTGCGGGAGCGCGCGGCGCCATATGGTGGCGCCATATGGTCGCAATCATCGCGCCTTGCTGCACGCTCCCGCAAGGGAATCGCGCAGGCCCCCCTCCCGCCGCGCGAGGCGCGCGCTTGTGCTGGTTACTTATAGCGCGAGGCGCCCGCGCTTGTTAGCCATTACTTTGAGACTTTGTCAATGGCTGATCGGTGCATTATTCTGTCTCCTCAGGAATGAGTACATTGGAATGCATGAGGACTAGCTGGCAGGGGCTATTTGGGAAATGCAGATGCCATCTGAAAAAAAGTTATTTCCTTTCCAAACAAAAGCAACACACCTATTAAATTATATGTGATTCTATTTTTTGTAGTAAACAGTCATGTTTCTATATTGATTTGTTTTGGAAGCCATTATGTTTCTTAAACCAATACACGTTTTGTTAATTTATTTGCACTTATACATGCTTGAAGAGTGGCTATTGTAATATTAACTGGTTGTATGTAATGCTGCTTTGCACGACATACACGTAAAATTGCTTTGTCTGGCCCTGTTGAAAACTTCTTTCAAGCTAATGAGGTGCTCGATCCATTCTTCGTCTCTCACAAGGAGCTCTCCAAAATTAAATAGATTCCATTTCTGTCCTATTTCTATCTCCTCACTAGAGAAAACATGTTTTGTAGTGCGGTCCTCTTTCAGTCTCCATGACTGTGACAGGACAGCAAGCTGCCTGCTGTGAGAAGGCAGGGATCAAACTCAACAGTGGCGTCCCAGTTTCGAGCTCCAAGATTAAAGAAGCAATAAGTAGATACTTGGAAAGTCATTTCTTGGTTTGTTTTGTTAGCAAGGGGGGCGGTGAAGAGCTGCACCAACACCACGGCCCCAGCAGAAAGCTGCCAAGGTTTCATTTTGCCCATAACTGCCACGTTGTCAATTTGCTTATGTGTGACATTTTATATCATTTCAGTGTGTTTGTGTGACAATCTCATGTGGATTTGTGACAGGCTATTGTAAACAGAACAAAGCAGTTATTTTCTTGGCAGTATCACCATCTGGGTCCGGGGACAAAGCTGTGGGGGAAGAAGGATCTTTCGCCCCCAGGTCATTGGGGGGCACCAACAAACCTTGTTGCACAGAGCGCCACCAGGGCTGTCCACTTCGCAGCAACACAAGTAACATTTTTTTGTAACTTTTGATCCGTTTGACCTACAAACAATTTATTAGTTAAAATTGCCAGATTGTGTAGCAGATGTTGTGTTAAGTGTTAAATATGGCAGAGACATGATTATATAGAAAAATTTGCAAACTAGGATATTTTGCTATTAATGTTTGAACTGCTCTTGTGGGTAAAAGGAGAAGTGCTGATGACAGAAACTCCATGTCTCGGAGACAAATGGCTTGTACTTCCACTTTTAAGCGTATTTGGGACATTCTGTGATTGGAAACATATCCCACTTTGTGAATGTATTTTAATATCAATAACTCATATTAAACCTTAAATAATCATGTGTATCCATTGGTTGACTAAATAAGATATTAAGCTGTAACTGGTCAGTGAAATGCCAAACAAATACTAAAACAAGCATTGGCATAGCCAATAGGTCTCGCCTTTGGGACCTTATAAGTGTTTAGTTATCCAGCACAATATCCTTGGTGCAACAACATCAAGTGTTGCATGGCTAAACACTTATAAGGTCCCAAAGGCGAGACCTATTGGCTATGCCAATGCTTGTTTTCTATTGTTGTCTTCCCTTGTGTGTTTGTGTTCCCTCGTTATTGTGTTATTTGCTTGTTGAGTTATGTGTGACTTAGCTTTGTGGTGTTGTCTGAGGTGTTGTTCAGTTGTATGGTGTTCTCCTCTCGAAGAGACACCCAAAAAGCGTCTTTCATAGTTCATGTATCGAATACCACACGTATATTTTCCATGGGAAATGCTTACCCTTGGAGTGTATGGATTACATACTAGTAAATGTTAACTTCAGGAAAGTTAGAGGGTGGTGAGGGTGAATGAGTAGTGAAGTGTCTTTTTTGACACTGAGTTGTTGTGTGCTGTTTTGCTGTATTATAATAACTTCCATTGTGCTATTACTGTTTGTTATATGTATTGGTTATGTACATTTTTTTAGTCTTCATTTTGTTGTGTAGTTGAGTTTCTTCTGTATTGTATTGGTGTGTAATGATGCTGTGTGACTGTGTTGGGCTATTTTGTTTTATTTGCATTTTAAGTTACTGTGGGGGGGTGTTTATGTGTTTGTGTTGATGTTGGCCTGCTGTGTTTTGAGCTGTGCTATTGTGGTATCGTTTTGGTGTACTGTTTTGCTATGTTGTGCTGTGATGTTTAGCCGAAATGGACGAAAGTCATGAAATGCCGGAGGAAGAAGAAACCGTTCACCCTGAAGCCAATGTTGAAGATGAGTTGTTCATCAACATTAACCTCTTCGCTGCTAGGCCTTTTCCCCTCCTGTGCTAAGCCTTTTTTTGGCTATTTGGGGTAGTTTGCGCTTAGGCCCCTGTAACATTTTGACCACATAAGGTATCTACGCCAAATTTGTGTCCTTTTCTTCCAACATCATGGGGATTTTAAAGGTACCCAGGATTGGTTGATTCCCCTGAAGGGGAACCCAGAAATTAGCTAAAATACAGCTAAATTTTGGTTTTTTGGGGAATATGGGGAAAAAGTGCTGCAGAAGAAAGCATCTGATTTCCCCCTGCAAATGGTATCAACAAAGGGTTTGTGGTGCTGAAATCACCATCCTCCCAGCTTTCAGGGACTGACAGACTTTTGTCAGAAAACCAACGTTTTTTTACACAGTTATGGCATTTTACTGGGACATAGATATTTTTGCTATTTTTTTGTGCTTTCTACCTCCTTCCAGTTAGTGGTAGAAATGGGTATGAAAGCAATAATGGATCTTGAAAAGCTAGACATTTCAGAAAAGTAGACAAAATTCTGAATTCAGCAAGGGGTCATTTGTGTAGATCCTTCAAGGTTTTTTAATAAAAACTTAACAGTTGAAAATAAGAAAAATTGAAAATTAGTTGAAAAAGACAGCCATTTGTGCCAACTTTTTCACCTGTAACTTCTTCTAAGTATGGCAGATTTTTTAAAGCAATATACCGTTACATCCGCTGGACCCTTCTGGTTGTGGGGATATATAGGACTTGTAGGTTCACCTAGAACCCGAGGAACCCAGAGGCAATAGCTGAGCAGCGTCTTGCAATGGTTTTTCATTGTGTACCGGGTATATAGCAATTAATTTGGTAAAATATAAAGAGTGAAAATAGGTATCAAAGACACCTATGTAGTTCCAAAATAGGAACAAAATATAGAGTTTAGAAACAGTAGCTATTTGTACATCTCCGAAATTGTGGGTACCCATACTAGCATGTGAATTATAGGACATTTTTCAAAGTGACTTCTTTTTTACACATTGTCTTACATTTGGAAGGCAGAAATGCATTGAAAGTCAATAGGTAATAACAGTTGCTCTACAATTCCGTGTTCCCCTAAGTCTCCCGATAAAAATGGTACCTCACTTGTGTAGGTAGGCCTAGTGCCCGCGACAGGAAGCGGCCCAAAACGCAACATGGACACACCACATTTTTACAGTGAAAACGGACCCTTTTTTTTGCAAAGTGCCTAGCTGTGGATTTTGAACCCTAGCTCTGCCGGCACCTAGGGAAACCTAGCCAAACTATACATTTTTGAAAACTAGACACCCAGGGGAATCCAGGACGGGGTGACTTGTCTGGCTCTCACCAGGTTCTGTTGCCCAGAATCCCTTGCAAACCTCAAACCTTGGAGGGGGGGAAAAAAACACATTTTCCTCACATTTCTGTAATGGAAAGTTCTGGAATCTGCGTGGGTCCACAAACTTCCACCCGCATTCTCCAAAGTCTACTGATAAAAATGGTACCTCACTCGTGTGGGTGGGTGAAGTACCCGCAACAGGCAAGGGCCCAAAACATATTGTGGAGACTTTAAAATTACCTATCATAAAACGACCTGGTTTTGCAGGGGGGGGGGGGCACCTGGTTTTTTGGCCCCGGTCTCGCGGCAATCTAGGGAAACCTACCAAACCCACACATTTATGAAATCTAGACAACCTGGGGAGTCCAGAGAGGTATGGCATGCGTGGATCCCCCAATGTTTCCCTACCCAGAATCCCTGCAACCCTCATATTTAGCTGAAAAAAAATCACTTTTTCCACACATTTTTGTGTGGGATCACTGTGCCAGCACAAATATCCTACCACCCAGCCTTCTCCTTGTTCTCCCGAGTAAAATGATACCTCACTTGTGTGGGTGGGCCAAGAGCCTGTGTCTGGGAAGGGCCAAAAACATAGTGATTAAGGGTATAGCACAGCGGATTCTAAGTTCTAAATGTTATAAAAAAATAAGGTTTTAGCTGATTCTGCATTGGACAGCCACACAAGTGCGGTATCATTTTACTCAGGAGACCAAGAGAAACGCTAGTTGGTAGGACATTTGTGCCGGCACGGTGATCCCACACACAAATGTGTGGAACAAGGGATTTTTTCCAGCTAAATTTAAGGTTTGCAGGGGATTCTGGGTAGGAAAATGTTGAGGGATCAATGCAAGCCACACCTCCCTGGACTCCCATGGGTGTCTAGTTTTCTGAAATGTCTGGGTTTTTTAGGTTCCCTTAGATGTCTGCAAACCCGGGACCAAAAATACTGGTGCTCACCTATTTTTCACAAAACAACCTGGTTTTTCAAGGGGGGGGTCACCTGCGTTTTTGGTCCTGGGCTCTGTGGCCATCTAGGGAAACCTACCAAACCCAGACATTTTTGAAAACCAGAGACCGGGCCCCTGCAAACCTCAAATTACCTGGAAAAAAAATAACATTTTCCTTACTTTTCTGTGTGGGAAAGTTGTGGGATCACCGGGCTGACACAAATGTCCTACCACCCAGCGTTCCCCCCCCCAGGTCTCCCGAGTAAAATGATACCTCACTTGTGTGGCTGTCCAATGCAGAATCGGCTAAAAACGTATTTTTTTAAAAATGTAGCGCTTAGAATTCGCTGTGCTATTCCCTTAATCCCTATGTTTTTGTCTCTCCCAGTCACAGGCCCTTGGCCTACCAAGACACGTGAGGTATCATTTTACTCGGGAGAACAAGGGGAACGCTGGGTGGTAGGGCATTTGTGCTGGCATGGTGATCTCACACAAAAATGTGTGGAAAAAGTGATTATATTTTTTTTCCAGCTAAATTTGAGGTTTGCAGGGGATTCTGGGTAGGGAAACGTTGGGGGATCCACGCAAGCCATTACTCCCTGGACTCCCCAGGGTGTCTAGTTTTTAAAAATGTCTGGGATTGGTAGGGCCCAAAACATATTGCGAAGATATCAAAATTATCTATCACAATACGAACGTCCTTACATATGCTGAACCTTTCCACCCACCTGTCAACTTGATCATCCATTCCTGGCCACCACCACTCCTCGATCTTTTCTTTGTTCTGTATTGTCCCAAGTGACCTTCATGTGCAACCTCTAACTTTGACCATAAACCTTGAGGTGGAAAAAATCTTTCATCGCGCACAGACAATTCATCCAGTACCTTAAGGTATGGTCTAAGCGAAAATGAGACCGTACTTTCTTTCCTGCGACCCAAAAAAAGCAAGCGTTTCACCTCTTTAAATGTTTGATCAGCTTCCATTTCTTTTATCCATTTCTCCACTGTGATCGCATGAGCACCCCAATCCTCCACTGCACTGAGGCCTCTGCACCTTCACTCTCCTTTGCCAGAACTTCTGGGCCATCTACCTCACGCCTGTCCGTTGAAAGCCTTGACAAGCAATCTGCCGGACAATTCTTCCACCCTTGGATATGTTCCAACACGTAACAATATTCTTGTAGGTTTAGTGGCTTGCCGCGGAGGAAGATGGCCGCTTGCTAGAGCGGCTACGCCAGGCCTTGCCAAAAAAGCCCCATATATCTGCCACAAGATCCGACACGGGGCCGAGAGATGCCACCAGGAAGAACGCTCGGTGCTCCGGTGCTATTGATGCCTTGGTGAACCAGACTGAGCTTAATCCGGACAGAGAAATCGGAAGGCCCTGGACTAAGCAGCGATCCCCGGCCTCAAGTGGCGCGCTGCGTGGCAGGGCGCCTGGATATGTAGTGTGGGGTCCGCCCGCACAGTAGAGCGTGGCATCAAGAGACCCCGCGGTGAAGAGGCCTGGTGACCGAAGGCCGGGGCTGGTGACTGTCCGGCCTGAGTAGAAGCCCGTCACTCCGGAAGCCGCTGTGAAGGCGACACCCAGCGCGGCAGCGAGAAGAGCACAGCTCCACAGTAGGAGTGTTGGGCCACGCTGGACTTTCTAATCCGAGAGGCCCGGGTGGGGAAGCAGAGCTGGCTGGGAACGGTCTGAGAGGGAGGAAGGCCTGAGCTGGTGTAGGTGCGGAAGGGTGCCAGGGCAGGCGGAGCTCCTCCCCGGAGCCCAGTGGAGGATTTGTGGGGCTCGCCTTTCCTCCCCTTACCCTGAGTGGAGATCCTTCGCCTGCATGTGCACACTGCAGCTGTGTGTGGGACCGCAGGTGATCGAAAGCTGACGAGTGGACATACCGACGGCGGCGGTGCTCGCAGGAATACCAACATTGTGCCATTGAGATACGACCTAAATGATTGGACACCTGCATTGCGCTGGGGGAGCTGGTGGGAGGAAGCAGGGGACCCGGGGGTGGTAGATCCGACAGGCCACCAGGGGTGTTCTACTTGCCGGGGTAGGCGGCAGAGGTTGCTGCTCCTGGGGCTCTCCGGGGCTCCCCCTCCACCCCCCCCACCCTGCGACTGAGCAGGCCAGGCGTACTGGACCCAGGTGGAATTGTGGGACCCCCACGATGACATGGAGGAAGGGACTGCTCAGTACCCAGCAAACAAAACTGGACAAGTACGCTCTACCCAGGGTGCCGGCATCTGGGTCTGGGACAAGGGTGGTGGAGTTGGCCCCTGAGGCCTTGTCGCCCCTGACTGCTTCTGAACTCGCGCTGCAGGACGTCTTGGCAGCTATACAAGGGGTCAAGACAGATCTGGCAGGAATGATTGACTCTGTTACTACGGAGGTGTCTCTGCTGAGGGCAGACTTGACGAATATAGGAGCCCGCATGAAGGAGGTGCAAGGGGTTGCAACTGGCCTAGTTTCAGACACGAAGGCTCTCCAAAAACAGGTCATAGAACTATCCACAACAACTAAGGCCCTGGAAGCCAAGCTGGAAGACCAGGAGGGCTGCTCCCGGCACAATAACGTCCGAATAATTGGGGTGCCAGAAAAAGCAGAGGGATCCGCAGTAGACCTATTCTTTGAAGACCTCATACTGAATAAGTTGAAACCCAGTGGCCTGTAAAACTACTTCTCTGTGGAGAGGGCCCATCGGGTCCCGGGCACCTGGCCGGGATCCCCACCGCGCCCCATAATAGTGAGAATATTTAACTGTCGCAACCGAGATGTAATCTTGCAGGCGGCCTGGAGCACCCCACCGCTCAAGTACGAAAATGCTGATATTACCTTCTTCCCAGACTTTACCCTGAAGGTCCAACAGCAAAGGCGGAACTTTCTTGAAGTGAAGAAGGCTCTAAGGGCAAAACATATCAAATACGCCATGCTCTTTCCCGCAAAACAGAAATGCAGCATATGGTAAAGTATGGGGCTTTCTCACTCCGGAGAAGGCATGGGACTGGTTGGATGGCTGGAGGTCGGTGGGACGACCACCACGACAAAAGAACAAAAACGGCCGGTCAGAAGCTGCTGAGGCAGGAACACCAGCTGCTGGAGAAGAGGGACTGTAACGTAACATGAAACCTCCTTCACTCCGACAGGAATGACCGGGCCGCCGGTGAGACATAGCTAGGACATTGGGCGAATCACGCTGAACTATGGGATTGGAGGACAGCAGTCCCCCCGACCTGGCAGCACCTTTGACTGGAACCAAATATAGAGCTAAGATGTTGTCTATTAGCCTTGAATTTGATAAGCTTGAATGATGGTGCTTAGTATTTATGGATGTGGGCCTTACACAAATTTCCTACACGGGAGGGGGGGGGCGGGGTGTCAGCCGGCGGACCTTCACACAGCTTAAGCCCACCCGATTGGTGGTAGTATTGTTATGGGGCGACAGTCACTCTCAATTGGGGTGGTGGGAGGTTTTATACCCACAGTGCAGGGTAGCAGGGAGGGCGGGAGTTATATGTTGGGGGTGGGGGGTGTTGTATCGCCATACTTCAGATGGCGCAGTTACATGGTTATGTAAAGGGTTTAACTTGACACACACTGGGACGCCTGACAACCGAGAGGTAGGGGGGAGGGAAATAGTCCCTCCCATTTCTGCCGTGACTGTTGGGAACCCGGCCTAGCCTCTCCGTGATACCCCAAATGACTACTTTAGATAGTAGAGTGAATCTTTCAGCCCCGTCTTCAGTGCTCTCTCGCACTGGTACAGATCTGAGAATTATGACCTGGAACTTTAACAGACTTGGTAATAAAATCAAGCATACAATGGTGCTCCAGTACCTCCGCAGTCCAGCACCTGATATTGTCCTGCTGCAGGAGACACACCTAAAAGGCAGCACGTGCAAAGCTTTAGATAGATATGGGTGCAAACTCCTGGCACATGCGGGGTTCACGACGGGGTCACATGGAGTGGGGATCCTCGTTAAAACAGCATTTCCCTTTGTACCTGGCAAGGTTTGGCTGGACTGACTGGGCAGATATGTGACATTGACCGTGAAGTGGGAGGGCCAAGTTATAAATGTGTGCTCTGGTATATTCCACCGAGACTCCATGTTGATACCCTGCCCGTGCATAGTTACTGTAATTTCCGGTGGGTATCCTGGTGTTGGGTGGGGACATGAATGCCACAATGGACCTGGAATTGGACCGAGTGTCTCACTCCGAAAAAGGGACCGGAACGAACTCACTACAACCCTTTGCAGACGCTCTCGGCCTGGTAGATCTTTAGTGCGAACATTATCCTACATCCCAACAGTACTAGTTTTCCTCCGCATCCAACGAGGGGTATTCCCGTCTAGACTATTTAAAGATGAATGGGGGCAGAAGGAAGGAACAGAGACTTCAGTACTAAACCCTAGAGAAGGATATTATTTGGTTAGAAACGACTGCTAGGGAGTCTAGGATGCCAAATGTACAGGTTAGACACCACATCCAGATCCTACAACAGGAAATGCGTGACATAGCTGAGGAGAAAGCTAGGGCGACCCAGAGACGATTCTATCAGGTAGATGATAAAGCAAACAAACTAATGGCTTGAGAAAAGAGACAGAGCACAGAATTGGGTGCTAGAGATCCGGTCTCCGCAGGGAGGTATTTGTACAACGGGAGAGGAGATAGCCACAGTCTTTGCGGATTACCTTGAGAATCTATATACATCTGCATCAAGTAGAACAGGGTTAGACTGTGCTGAATTCCCCCAGGATGCACGCCTCCCCACGTTGTCCTTAAAGGATCGGGAGGCGATGAATAATTACCTCACTGTAGAGGAGCTAATAGGAGCGGCTAGATACCTCCAGTCGGGCAAGGCAGCTGGACCGAACAGCCTGCCGGCGGAATTGTACAAGGGGGTGGCTTCGGTCGTGGCGCAGCACATGCTTAGCATGTTTCAGGAGGCACTGGAGCAAGGCGGCCTTCCAGTAGACCAATGGCTGGCTACAATTGTGTTCATCCCAAAACAAGGCAAACCCCCCTGACGACTGCATGTCATACAGACCGATCTCGCTCTTAAATATGGAGGCGAAAGTGCTGGCCAAGGTACTAGCGACTAGACTTACTGGGGTAATAACATCTATAATTCACCCCGATCAATTGTGTTTTATGCCCCATAGAAACACCAGGCGTAATTTGAGACTCCTAGATGGCGTACTGCATCTTGCAAGGGATAAGCCGGAAGACAACGCTGTATTGTTTTCATTGGATGCCCGTATGGCATTTGAAAGTATTGAATGGCCATATTTGTTTGCGGTGCACAGAACTTCGAACTCGGGACGAAGTTATGTGCCTGGGTTCAGCTACTCTACACCAACCCGCTGGCCAGGGTGTGAGTGAATGGGGTGATGTTTGAAGCCGGTCGCTCTGCATAAGGGTACGAGACAGGGATGCCCACTCTCCCCTATGAACTTCGCCATAGCGTTGGAGCCCCTGGTGGCGTGGGTTAGCAGTGACCCACTGATATGTACGAGGAATATCCGGGGGGGGGGACTGGTTGAGCGGAAAATATATCATTGTACGCTGATGATATATTGCTATATTGTTTTCTGGTCCAGGGAGGATCTGGCCTGGCAGTTCGGGCTGGATTGTTCCCATTGGGAGCAGGGTCAAAACTGATTTGCATATGGCTGGGTCTAAACTGGAATGGCGTAGTGAGCAAAATAACGATGGATTAAACCCAGATCTGTGACTGGGGGGTGAGTGTTTGACAATGTTCAACATTCCGTTCATCGTCCTTTTGTGTTGCAATTTCGCCCTAAGTGGGAAGGGTATGCCCAGACGTGGGTCCTGTGCTCACTATCCCACCGGTTTCAAGCTAGCCTGGCTGATGAGGGGTAATACCCTGAAACCGGTACCAGAATGCTTGTTTTCCGGTCCAGGGAGGACCTGGCCTGGCAGTTCGGACTGGACTGTTCCCATTGGAAGCAGGGTCAAGACTGATTTGCATATGGCTGGGTATAAACTGGAATGGCGTGGTGAGCAAAATAACGATGAATTAAACCCAGATCTGTGACTGGGGGTGAGTGTTTGACAATGTTCAACATTCCGTCCATCATCTTTTTGTTTTGCAATATTGCTCTATGCCACAAACCTGGTCCTCGATTAATCGTATACTACACGTATTGCAACTGTTCGGCAGTTACTCTGGCTATCAGATAAATTGGGACAAGTCCCTTGTATTTGCGCTTGTCGGGAGCGCACCGGCCCTGCCGTCCAGTGGGAAAGCTTTACTGATTAAAGACAAGTTTGAATACCTGGGGATCACAATCTCCAAGTCAGATAAGGAGTTCTTGGCCGACAATTTATACCCACAACTATAGGGGTTGTGCAGCGAAGTTACATTGGAGGAAACTGCCACTGTCGCTATTAGGAAGGGCAGCCCTGTTTAAAATTATGGCATTGCCACGTTTGTTATGTTCTTCAGAACACCCCTTGTAAGATACCGTCAGACTTCTTTCAGAAGATTGACCATAAAATAAGACTGCTTCTGTGGGACAGGGGAAGTTCCAGGATAGCCCTAAACACATATATATTACTGGAAATATTACTGGGCTGTGCAGTTAGTCACGGTTAATGCCTGGGTATTTGCAGGACTGGAGGAACCTGCTTACAGAGTCGATCACCATGCAATGGGAGCGGAATACCCTGCAGCATTATACTGTAGAAAAACAGGAAAACTACTCCCTCCGCACACAAAAACAGTGGTGCGCATATGGCGGGAAACGACTAAATTCCTGGGCTGGGAAGGGAAATTAACCGAAAGGACTCCCTTGTGGGAAAGTAATCTCCTGAGTGAGGTTGGCGGACTGAAGGGTTTCTGTCCATAGGGGCTGCTGGGGATTGACCACCCAGGGGACGTTTGGAGAGGACTAACGATTGTTAAATTTGTGGACTTACAGACAGCATACCAGATGCCTGATTCGGAACAGTTCCCATATTTGCAATTGAAACATGCATTGCGAACCCACATTCCGATGGGTGAACTACCAGAATATACAGCGCTTGAAGACCGGGTATTATTAGATCCAATAGCTGATGAGGCCATCTCCCTAATATATAAAAAAAAATAATGAATAACGCCTCAGACCCCCTTAGAGCTCTCCAAGAGTCATGGGAGGCAGAGTTAGGCATACTAGAAGACGACGATTGGACAGAGGCAATCCAGAGTCCCCGGGAAGTGGCCATAAGTGCAACTTTCCGCCTTATACAACTTCGTATTTTACTCAGAATGGGTCGTAGTGCTACTACACATTGCACAAGAGTCTGCGTGAAGTGGACACTTTCATACATTGTGAGCATGCCCCCGAATTTAGCAATACTGGAATGGGATTGTGCGAGTCATGTCCGAGGTGGTGGGTCAGGAGGTCAAACTGGTATATACTATGTGTGACGAGATGACCCATGGCCGAAATACATACACATATGACTAATGGTGGCAGACATAGTGGCCAAAAGAAATATTACAAGGGCGTGGGGTGCGATTCAACCTCTGGGGGTTACAGAGTGGAGGGCGGACCTCGATTGGTGCTGTACAGCTGAAAAAGTGGTATACCAAGGTCGTGGATGCCCGAGGTAGTGGGGCAAGATATGGGGTCGGTGGGTGGAGTATAGAGGGACCTGAAATGTTTACACAGTGGACGATGCTACGTGAGGAAGGGTTGTATGGAGTCTTAAATTGTAACGGAAAGTCGTTGGGATTGAACAAACAAACTATACTGTATTGCGCCGACTGTATTGATTACAAGCAGTGTACCTGATGCCCGCACTGGCATTTGCCAAATGATTCTGTACACTAAAGTGTGTTGTAGAGTATCTGTTCAATAAAAATTTTAAAAAAAACAACAAAAAAAACAATAGTCTTGGAGTCTAGCCGACATTGTAACTAACCTTGCAGAACCTTTACCTGCACCACCGGGGAGCAAAATTCTCACCAACGGTTTGTGATCTGTACATATAACAAATTTTGTTCCCCACAAGTAAGTACTGACGTACTCTGCCCCCCATGCCCTCGCTAAAGCCTCATGCGCTATGACGGAGTAGTTCCTTTCAGAATTGATTAAGGCCCCAGAGGCAAAAGCTACTGTTCTTTCTTTTTTCCCATGCATTTGTGAGCGAACTGCTCCAATGCCCACAGCACTGACAACCATGAGTATAGACTTTAATTTGGTGTCAAAGTGTATCAAGATTCCAGCATTACACATTTCATTCTTGATTTGCTCAAAACATTGGGTTGTTAATCACCCTATACAAAGGAAGACCCCTTCTTTATTAACACCCTCAAACACTCTGTTTTATCTGAAAATTTGTCACCGAACTTAGCCTAATATTCAGTTAGGCCTAGGAAGGATCTCAACCAATCTTTATCTTTTGGTGAAGGAGCCAACCTAATTGCATTCAATAGATTCCCTTTAGGTTTTACTCCTTCCGCGGATATGCTATAACCAAAATACTCTACTTGATCCACCAAGAATTTGCACTTGTCTTGTCTAAGTGTAAGACCTGCATCTTTCAATCTTTGTAAAGCTTGCCTGAGTAAAAGATTGTGTTGCTCTATCTATTCCCCAAAAACCTAGATATCGTCCTGAAAGTAAAAAATATTGCTCATTCCCTTAAAAACCTCCTTCATCATTCTGTGGAACGCACTTGCAGCTGAACATAATCCAAAGGGCCGTCGTGTAAATTGGAAAGTACCTTCTGTAAGGAAGGACAAAAACCCAACATGGCCAATACTCTCGACCGAGTCCTGGAAACAAAGCGCCCCAGCATTCCCTGGAAAGGGGGTGGATGAGTGGCTGCATCCTTTGAGGTCAAAGGAAGAGCGAGGACAACCGGAAGGGATCCCCTTGGGAATCGGGCGAGAAGGAGGAGGTGATAAGTGCGAAGGAGAGAAGACACACGGAGGAACCGGAAGAGGAAAAAGCGAGCATTCAGAGTCCCGGAGAAGCGTCGGCGGCACCAGGAGGCTCGAAGACTGACGACTTCCCTGCTGAACCAACCCGTACTTTGGAGGGAGTAGCTGACTGCCCCAGAGACGCCGGAGCTGAGAACCCCAATGAGCCGCTGCTGTTCTGCACAGATTACCGTCCCGGGGAGTCGAGGTACGAGAAACGCTTCAGGTCCTGATACCACCATCCAGGAGACGGGTCGTGGTCAGAGGCAAGTACCAGCAGCTACACTGTGCTTTTGGTGGGGTGCAACAAAGTAAGGGCACACCTGTAAAGAAAGATTCATGTGGGAGTTGCATGCGGGTAGATCGGGTTGCCCTTATCACCACCAACTTCCCACCGCGCATATACACACCAGACTGGTGAATGTGGCACTAAGGTGGGCGTCCTATAAAGGAGTGATTTTATTTTTTAATTTTTTATTAATCCTCTGTTCTGGGTTTCTTTTCCTGTTTTGTTTCTCTTGGGTACCCTGAGAGAGACATGACACCTCCTGAACAAAAAAGAACCTACCACCATTATTTGAAGCCCTCAAAGATGATTTTGAACTTATTACAACCATTTATTTACTTATTTTTTCTGAATATAATAAACCTATACCCACCACGAGCCTAAACAGTGTGTTTATCGACTCCTTACACTACTACACCTTCCATGGTGATGAAAGCAGTCAATGATTTGGACTCCTCATGCAATTTAACTTGGTGATGAGCATTTTTCAAGTCTAACTTTGAAAAATGCTCTCCTCCACCCAAGACCAATATCAATTCACTTATATTTGGTAAAGGATAAGTGTCCACAACCATGTTCTGAGGTCCACACAGAACCTATAACGACCATCTGATTTTTCTGTAATCACCATTCGAGAGATCCTGCTTTACGCCTCAATCGGTTCATTCACGCCACTCGTCAACAATTCGGCCAACATTCCCTTTACAGCTGTTCGAGCAATCAAAGGTATCCTCCTCACTTTGTGTTGAATGGGTACCACATCAGGCTTCAACACTATTTTTTTAACATAGCCTCTCGGGTAGCCTAAATCGTCTTTGAAAACTTCCTGTGCCTCCTTCAATATATCTGACAAGGAATATCTTACACCATTGTTCCCCTGCACGGGGGTCTCTCCTCCATTTTGAAGACTGCCATAACTCGACAGAGGGATCCGATGGTGTTCTCCAGGGTAAGCCAGCTGCTTCTCTGCTGTCTGGCTACTCCATCAGGGTGGTATTCTGGTTCCATGTTGCCACTACTTGCCAGATGCCCACCCCGTCTCGCCCCCCTGCTCCCGCTGCCCAGGTCTCTCTGCATCAACACCAGCGAGCGGCGCACTGACGACTAGCTGGCTCCCGCCACCCCAAACTCTCTTCCGGATCCCGATGCCCAAGTCTCTCTGCTTCAACGCAGTAGAGTCCCGCACTGTTGACTGCCATGACCTACATACCACATGCTTCTTGGATAGTATTAAGTCCAATCTCGCTACCTCTGCCTGCTCGCTACTGAGTCTCACCTGCAGGACGGTTGTGGGGCCGGGCTAGCTGCAGAGACTCACGGTTCCTGTCTGGGTCAATATTCTGCCACCCTCGATCCCCTGATGGTGTGCAGCCTGTTGGGCCCGTGCGGCCCCATTCATAGCTGCCAGGGTTTCAGATTGTTTATGGGTGACTTGTTGACATATCTGTGTTTGCAGTGCTCAGGTGTGACATCTGATTGCCATACGTGTGACCGTGGAATGACATTTTATGGTGAGTGCAGTCAAGCAGTTTGTTCATTTAATGAGTGCATGTCCCTAGCACCACCCTGTACACACACTGAACATAAGCGCAGCTTAGCCAAGTTGTGTAGCTATGCGTATGATGAGCCAAAATGTTCTGACTGTAGTGTAGGATTTACCAGCTCCTGCACATAAATACAGTTCACTAGGCTTTCTTAAACCATGTTTATATTCATTTCCTACTGTCCACTGTATTCATCCTATATAATCTATTACCACGTATTTGTACTCTTTTGCCATGTACACTCCTGCATTCAGTGTTTCCTAAGTTGACACACACTACCGTAACTACCTCAAACCTATACAGACCGCATCTCCTACTGTCCATCACATCCCTCTAACTTACTCTGTTGTCATGTATCTGAGCTTCCCCCATCAGGGCCCGAAAAATCCACTCACCCACTCACTATGGTGAGCCAGATTTAATCAGGAGGAGCTATTTTTAGGGCCTACTTGCTAGGTTCTGGTGAGCTGACAGCAGGTGTTCTGCTTGCTCACAAAGTGAATGCGCAATAAAGATGCCTTTAAATCTTATCTTGTCACATTTGCTCGGCTTTCAGAGACTGAGGTCAAAAGTCAGTTTGTCTTCCTACATTTACTTTTCTTTCTGTGACTGAAGTTAGAGGATTTTGTAAAGAGAACTGTGTGAAAATCGCGCTGTGCAAAGCATGTGAAATGAAAGAATGTAAGATTTCAGGCTTTTTTCTGACCTAACACTGAAATGGCTAATAAGTGACTCTTCAAACATTTCAAATATCTTTCACTAGTTATGGAGGCATTTTTTGTAATCCTGTGGTGAAAAAAAGATTTCTTCATAGGATCAAAACAAATCAGAACACTTTGTTGGTGATGTTCAAATTTTAAATATTTTTGCAGAAACAGTTTCCAAACATTGTTTATGCACTATATAGTTTTATCAGTAAAACTACATTATGGGGGGTGGGGGAGGGGAGGTTTTGTAGTCCTTTCAATGGAAAATGTTCTATCTGTAAATGACAGTGCACTACCACATCCTGCTTTAGTAATACATTTATGAAAGTGAGTTTTTAAACATGAACTGGGAAATATTCCTTCTCCTGCCCAGATGACAATGCTATTAGTGAACTAAAAGGGCAAGCCAGGAATCATATGTGGGCTATATTCTTATTATACATGGAGCAAACGTTTATACCAGTAAATACAAATAGTTTTTTTGTACTGTAGAAATGGTGAACTTGCATATTTGAAGGTGCTCTCTTATGTGATAATGAAGAAAAAGGCGGCTCCATAAGACAAATATTTGCCCAGGATCACACAATTTGAGACCAGTTCACGGGTCAAGTACATTACAGTTACGTCAAGTAGATTATTCAAGTTCATTACAGTTACGTCAAGTAGATTATTCAAGTTACTAGACCATCCGGTCTAGTAACATTTTTATGATTTTTCGAGCACTACCTATGAGAACATATACTCCTTATGTAACTTGTGCAACTGCTACGGTTTACCGTATACTCCTTGTGTATACTGTGCTATGTATTTGTGCCTATATGTTCTTTTGCACATTCTACACCTATTCTATATGTAACTTGTGCAACTGCTACTGTTTGTTGTATACCACCTATGCACAATGTTGCGTACACTGTTTCCCAAGTCGACACACCCTAGCGTAGCAACCTTATGGACCACTTTTCCTACTGTACATGGGAAGAAGGTACCCCTAAAAATGCTTTAAAGGTCCAAGAGTAAGGGGAAAAAACAAATATCTAAGAAACCACTAAGGGAGCTCGATTCACAATAAAGCATCAGTGGATAACAAGATTGATTTTAGCACAACCACTGAAATGAACAGCAAAAGGATTTGATCAAGAGTTCCCCGGTTTAACACACATTGTTTTGTGTATGGATGTTTGGTATGGTTGGAATTTGTATGTTTGTGGAGTATGAATGATGGATGTTAGTTCTTGGGGTTTGCATAAAATATATTAACATGCTTTAGATATTGTTTATTGTTTCATCTCTATGAGCTTGGGTCAATCCATATATGTTGATGCTGCCGTTATCACATAAGGCTATTCTGTTGATTCTCTAAACAATATGAATTCATGTTTTTTACTTGAAATTATTGATCATAAATTTGTTTCTGTAAAATGAAAAAATCAGTATGATGAATACATAAAAAAGAAAATAAATATTTTTGATACTTTTTATTAATAATGAAATTGTCCGAGCTGTTTGACATGGCATGCCTGCCTTTTTGAGTCTACCATAGACCGTTTATCAAACCACTTTTCCTACTGTCCACCATATACGTTCTATATATACTCTGTTGCCATGCATCTGTGCTTACCCCATATAACTGCATTTACTCTATATGTATGGAGCTTTTGCTACTATTTACTGTATACTTCCTGTGTATACTGTGGGTATGCATTTATTCCACATGTAACTCGTGCAACTGCTTAAACCTTTTGTGTATATTGTGCCTACTACATGTTTGTATTTACAACATGTTTAACTCTTGTAACTGTGACCTTGCCATCTATGTAAAACGCTGTGATACCTTCGGGTCGAGTTTGCGCTATACAAAACTCTATTTTTTGTAACAACTTTTTTTATTCCATTTTCCAAATACAAACAGAGAGTAAAATCAATTACAAATAGTAGACAATGAGCTACGTTACTGTTAAGGGGAACTGATGAGTTTGAGTTTCTGAGTGTTTGAATATAATATGCCTTGTGTGTCCAGGATGAGAATGTAAAGATGTGCTGGGTCTATGTTCATGGTCTCTAGACTTAGAGCGCCATTGATGAATGTCTTTTCTATTGATATGGACTATGAACGTTTTATCAAACTGGGGATATAACTCTGGGGAAGTTGTTGCGGGTGGGCGTAGGGCTGGAGTTGGTGTGTCGTTTCTTGAAGGGCCTTACTGCACATGGGCTCAAAGTTTCTATTGTCTATACAAAACTCTATAAATAAAAAATAAATCTGATTTCAAGTCGTCTTTGTTCCAATATACACATCATGTATAGGATCGCCATGGGGTTCTGTCATCATTGGTAAGTACTTGAATACGTACTGACCTTCTTTTCCTAACATATTCAATAATGAAGTTCTGAACATCCAGTGCTCAGTATCTGTTTCAAACATTCCTATCCAATCCTTCCATTCAATAGGTGGTGAACCGGGTTGTGACCGAAATAAGGCAGGAGAGACAAAGGAACTGTGTGCTTTCATATTGATAATCAACACAAATTAGCAATTTAGACACTCGTAAAATTCTCAAGCAGTTGTACCACCTTTCAAATTTGCACTTGAGTAATAAAAGTTGTGTTACTCAACACAAACAATACTAATAGGTGTGCGCATCACCAATAGAAGTACATCTTCATTAACTACATCACATTTATGATGCTATACATGCAGATGAACACACTAATGCTTAAGGCTGGTGAATGCATCACCAGTTCACAAATGCATTAGTTTGGTGGTTGTCAAAAGTGCAAATATCCAGTGAGTCAGGTGTGCGTATCACCGATACACAATGTATGCATGCCAATTTTCTGAACGTTTGGTGTGCGTATCACTGATTGAGACGGCTTTTTCAGCAGTGTTAAAGTTTATAACCCAATTTGCGAATATGCCTCAAATAAAATGGCTGCCAAGGTCGAAATGGCTCTTGTATCAGTGTATGCAACGGTGTTTGCCCAAATGTAAATTATTTGATAGTTTGGTCTGCGTAACATCTATACCCGAGACAGTTCCTGCTTTGCAATGTCCGATGTATGCAATGTGAACCCAAGCCAATATCGCACTCACGTGGATCACTTAAGCGGCAGCTTACGCATGTGCTAACACGCACTTCCTCACATCATCAAATCAGTGCTCACGCATGGTGCTTGCGCTGGGAGCAAAAATTAAGTAAAAAATCAGCGAGGGCCCAATCTAATTTTCCTTTAATGCACTGCTCACATATCGGTTTCCCTCCTGACATCAACGATGGAAACTGGAAGGCTCATTAAGGTGCTTTCCCCGGCTACCGTACACCATTTATCGTACAAGGGGACTGTTGAGACAGGTCCAGGGCTACCTCATGCAGTTGTAGCTACACGACTGGCTCCTCGTCGCCAATTCTTGCACCACCATTCAAACCTCAACACTTTGGGGGTGAGTTTAGTAACTTTATTCTCCACTACAACTCTGCCATCCCTCAGCCAGTCAGTCTTCAAATGCCAACCTAGGGATGCCAGCTATTCATGTAGAACATCCAGAACATGGAATGATAGTAGTATTCCAGTCAATTTACATAAACACTCAATAACACTAACTATTTCACAGGTAGGCCAGGTCGCTCTGGAAAGGAGCTTTCCCTTCCAGTGGGCATGTTAAGGTGTGCCATACTTATGATTTACTTTATGCTCCTCCCCCAGGAAGATGGCGGAATTTAACTACTGTTCGCTTCTAGCCACGGCCCGCAAAGACTTTCAGACCTGGAAATCGAGTGGCCTGTCTTGGATGGGAAGACTAGGTACAGTAAAGATGACACTGCTACCCAGGCTCCTGTACGTCATGCAGATGCTCTCCATGGCCCCACTACCACATGCGCTAACGCAGCTACAGCACACTGTAGAGTCCTACATTTGGGATGGTAAGAAACCCTGAATAGCTAGAAAACAAGCATATCTGTCGGTCACGGATGGTGGCATTGGGATACCACAGCTTACGCCCTATTACTTAGCCAACCAACTCAGATACATGGTTAACTGGAACAGGGCCCTAACTGAAAAGCACTAGTGCTTCATTGACCAGGCCATAGCGGGGATTCATATTTGGAAGGTTCTGTGGCTCCCCAAAAAGCATCGCCTCCCAGGAGTATACATCAACCCCATCACCAGATTGACCATGATGGGGTGTGATAGAGTGATGTTGATGAGGGGGCTGTCCTCCCCTATCTTCCTGTTCACTCCTCATATAGAAAGCCCGGCATTTCCACCTGCACACATATGGACAGACTATCATCAATGGCAAAAATCCAATTACAAGCACGTTGGCGATTTGTGTGACCACTTGGGGGCACTAGACTTCCTGCAGCTCCAGGACCATTAATTACGGCCTCCCTGACAGAATATTGGCATTATGGAGTGGTTAAACACTGGGTCTCACACCCTTGTATCCAACCCCATGCCAGTAGACCACTTACTAAATTTGAAAAATTATTACTAAAACAGATGAGAAATGCCTGCTGTTTGACATTTACACTTTTCTGAATTCACCTACAGACAGCAGCAAGTCCCCAGCTCAGAAGAGTTGAGAGGCTGAACTCGACCGCACTTTCACGCCTTGAGAATGGGCCAACATACTTCATATAGCACGTACCTCCTCCATTAGTGCAGCGAGGGAGGAATCTCTGCTGAAAATGGCCCACTACTGTTAATATACCCCAGCCAGGGCGGCACACTGGAAAGCCGGCGCCACAGGTTTATGCTGGCGTCACTGTGGCCAGATAGGCACCCTCACTCACCTCCTCTGGCACTGCCACAAACTCCAGAGATACTGGGAAGGGGGTTCTTGACGATGTAAATAAGATCTGCACCAATGACTTCCCCCCCGCTTTCCTAGCTACATCTTGTTGGGACTTCCTAACCCATTGACCTATCCACTGAAGTTTCCTAGGGGAAAGCGATTACACTGGCCAGCTGATCAAGCTCTCCTTTCGACCTGAGGCAAGGATATTGTGCCACACATTCAGACTGGCTGTATGAGCTGTGGGACACATTGGCGATGAGGAAGATCTCAGCCTCTGTGGAATGAGCATACCCCAATTTGACATAATGTGGTGCCACTGCATCAAGTTCCTAGCTTCTGACTTTTAGGAGCTCACCTGCCCTCACTATCTCCGGATGCTTAGACTGACTATCGAGGAGCCCCAGGAACAGTGAAGGACTGGCTATCCCCCCTTGTTGCTTTCTGCACTCACCGGCCCGTCACGGATTGCTCTGCTGAACATTTATTACCTCCTGGTCATTTCTCACCCTCCGTTGTCCTTCACTCTCACCCCTTCCATTATTCTTCCACCACCTCCTCTAGAACTCCCCCGTACACCTCCTCTTCGTGCCCAGTTACTATTTCTAGTCTCCACTAACCATACTCTTGGCTAACTGTGAACTGTGTAGTTGTTGTTAGACCATAAGCATATAAAGAGTTAGTCAGTAAGGCAAGCTTTTATGCCAGTACGCAGAAACCCAGCATGATAATCACAGGATAACAGTGGCAGGAGCATACCAACCCATAATTTAGAAAACTGGAGAAAGTTTATCATAACAATAGCCTTTATCTGAGGGCCAGGAACCTCTTTGCATCCAGGATCACAGATTTTGTTCCTCGCCAGAGGATATAAACAGTGGCGTAGAAACTTCCTTTGACATCACTCAAACCAGATTACCTCTGTCTTGCTCCCGTTCAGCTGGAGAACCAGCACACTTGCGGTCCTGATGCAAATCAGGCACTTTAGAAATTAAGTAACAGTATGTCTGTTTTAATTAGCCTCAACAGAATCAAGTGTTGTGTGCCGAATTGGAACGTTTGGAAAGGAGGGTATTGGTGGTGGAGAACTTTCAAGGTGTCAAATGGACTTTTGTAAGGGCAGTTTGATGTGGTGTGGCACTAATGGTTTTGTAGTTTTGGGCTAAAGTCTCAGTATGAGGTGTACTTGAGATGCGTACTGGTTTTAAGGTTCATTGGTTTCTTGCATATTAAAATCCAAACTATAAAATTTAGAAATTAAGCAATCGTCCAATTGCTATTTTTTTAGTGAAGTTAAAATTTTTTTTTTTTTTTTTACCAATTGCAATGTGAAAAACATCGGGCAATAAGGCAATTCCTTCTGTTACCCTCCTGCAACAAACATTCAAATACAATCTTCAGCATGCTGCAGCCACTTTTGCGGCATACTTTAAAAAAAAAAAAAAAAAAATCTTTTTATTAAGACCGAGCAGTAAGACCAGCATCACTTAACACTTATGAAACACATGACAATCGAGCATTGCAGTATATTGTAGGTTCACCTCCTCCCACCGGGAGCTATCGGGAAACCTGTTCGCCTTCATCTGATCTGGTACAATTTTTAATTAGTATTCAGGTTAGTTTGGGGTTGTGCAGTCCCTCCCGCATTCAATTTGTCCCATATTTTCCCCCATTTCCTTGGGCACCCTCTGTTTACATAAACTGATTTTCTGCCACCAAACACCAGTCCATGTCTCTCTTCCAGTCCTGGAGGGTCTGTGAGGCTTCTGACACCCAATGGCGGGCTATGTTACGTTTCGCTACCATTAGACCTAAGGTGGTCCAGGTTTGGTCTGCTCGTCCCAAATCCGTATCTTCCCAAACATTAAGGAGACACCATTTGAGAAGAGTTTTTGCGCCTCTCCCACTATACCCGATGTGCAGGACACTACAGCATCCCAGCAGTCTTGGATTCTTGGACAAGCCCACAGGATATGGTAGAATGACCCCTCCTCACCACAACCTCTGTGACCAAGTGCGTCTGCCTTTCTACCTATTTTTACCAACGTGTTACATGAGATGTAGGCTCTGAAGAATTTTAAGCTGGACCAATCTGAAGCAGGCTCTAATGGCCACTTCTCTTGGGGAAGCCAGGGCTTCCAGCCAGTCTTCTTGTAGGTCTGTGATGTCATGTCCCCATCGGTCCCTCAAGGAAATAAGAGTGTCAGGAAGGTTGTTAATGAGTTTCTGATATGTGAGTGAAATCGTACTACGGGTTAAGTGTTCTTCTAGGAGCCTGCATTCCAATGGTGACGATTCAGCTAGGGTCACCCAAGGGGTACCACTGCCCGTATGACATGTCGGATCTGTAGATAACGGAAAAACTCAGTATGGGCCAGTTCATAGGTTTTTTGTAACTGTTCAAAAGGTATATTATCCACCCCCATATGTAGGTCTTGCACATGTGAGATTCAGATCAAGTCCCATTTATCGAACCCTTTTCTAGTTCCCATTGTGCCCAATTGTTGAGAATCCCATAAGGGCGTTGCCTTGGTAATTTTGTTCTTCCATCCTAGCTTAGAAAGAGTTGAGTGCCATACATGGACCGTTAGTGTCGTGGGCCCCTCCAGCGATAGGCGCCGTGGATCCTTTTGCGGCATACTTGATCAAGATTGTTACCTGAATTGAGAGAAATAATCTTCATTCTTTTACAGTGCTGCATAACAGCAACACTAACATGCAAGCGAAAGAGATGTCTAGCCCCAAATCATTCAGCCAGTCATGAATTGGCCTTCTCTGTGTAGTGCAAAGTAGCAAAATTATGAAAGCAGTTTACGTGGCATATCGGAACAGAGTAGTAGTAATATATGGACCCCCCAACCCTCCACATGACTGCATGTTACAATTAATTTTCACACGGAAACAACTCTACTGTAGGTATGAGGCCTCTTCAAATATATTTTGACCTCACTGGATGAGTGTAACCCCTCTCGTCCTGCTTTTGGTTAAATGAACAAAAAAATAATACAGATTCGCACACACACATGCTATTTAGTAACATTGCTAAGGGAGTTAATGGGCATTAGGACCCACGAGAGGAGTTGCCTTTTCCCAATCCTGGCCCGTCCACCAAACTCAGCAATAGTGTTAAATGTTGCATGCTCTGCGAGATGGCAATATAGCAACATGTTATACGTTACTAGTTCTTTATTCTTTATAGTGTATGATTTAATAATTGATTTTGGTACTCTTTAAAAAGTTTTAGTGCATCTGAACATCATCTGTTTAGTATTCCTTGTTGGCCTGAGACTGCAAATATGTTTCAGTGTTTTGAGTAATCTGTTTTAGTTGAGGGTAGCATGCTAATATTTGAAATACGTTTTATGTAGCAATGTGAATTTTAAAGCGCGATTCAGATGCAAAGCACATTGTAAGGAAATTAAAAATATGAATTCTAAAATGTGCTATCTTTTGTAGCAAATTGATGCTGTAAAGTTGGTTTAAGAAGACAAAAATAAAATAAAATGCGATGTGGGACAGTGTAGGTTTTTTTGCTGTCTGAGTTTTGTATTTAAAATATTTATTTTAACACACCTGGGAGGATTCATTGGTCGATGCATACATCAAGGATGTACCTACAAAGATGAGTGTCAGGTGTGCTGATTTAATGATCTAAACGAAATGTCATTGCAAAAGCGTTTTGACAAAATTCTATGTTTAACTTTATTTATTTAGAGACGCTATATATCCTTCAAATGAATTCCTCACTATGAATCTTGGTAAATAATTTACAGTTGAACCCCTTTACTTTGAAATACCAACTTTGAAACCACTGGCAAACATTCAATCAGAAGGCTTACCTATATTATATAAAACAATGAAGGACAACAAGAAAACAGCCAGCCATGGCAAAGTTCTGGATCTCACAGGATACAATAAATCCCAAAGAAATGTAATATCCGAGAAAGAAGTATAATAACTGTAGATGGTACATCCAGAAGCTTTGTTTATAAAACCTGTTCCACAGGGAAAAATCTTCACATGTGATAGCACATGGGCCGCAAGTTAAAATGATTTGGTACAAGCTGGTTATGTTTGTTATCAATTATTGCTAAAGTGTGATTTTTGAACAATGTATGGAGGTCCTTTACAGTTAGGCCTACATATTGTTTTTATCACATATACCATCAGATTGCATCTTACATTGGCGATCAGCGTGTATCATTTAAGTGAGTCAGTGCTGGAACAGTTAAAAAAAAAAAAAAAAAAAAAAAAAGCATTGGCTAATGCCAGTAGGTCTCGGCAATCTGAGATCTATTGGCTTTGTTAATGTTGTTGAGACAGTTAAGGACATTAATACGATGGTGCACATTCCCACAGGGATAGCATACCATCGACCCAATAAGCAAGTGGGGGGAAATAATGAATGAGTAGCCTTCAGAGAAACAGCGGAGCATGCCTGCTCCCGAGATCTGTAGTAAACAAGCGTGCATGCAGTTCTGGCCTGCCTCTTTCCCAGCTGAGGAAGCTATTGTAAACAACACAAGTACGATATGAGGCGGAAGGCGTGCTATGCTTCCTGATTGTGCTTCATAAAAACACCTTTTTGTGTAGTTGACATTCAAAAAGTACGCCGTATTAGTTGTATTTTCTAAAACTTAACGCACACTTTGCTACAAAATAGCTACCCCTGTCATCTGTGGCCTCAGATGTTTAGTTATTGATTCAATAGCTCCTTCCTGCCAAGAAATGGCACGGAGACTGCGCTTCAATAGGTAGAATAAAAGATACGGCTGCTGCTGTTTTGAGAAGTGGTTTGCCTTTGAAGTCACTTGAAGATGTCTGCTTTGGCTAGTAACTAGATTCGAGGCTTGCGGCTAGAAGCTTAGAAAAGTGAAGGCGCACCGCAGAACATGACACCAGGACATTTGCCAATTAGAGAAACAGTCCACACTAACAGTAAATGCTCGATGTTTCAATTACAACAAGAGTTACACAAAAATACACTGACACATCTATTTAGCACGACCTAGAAAAAAGTAAATATTAAACTTTGGTGCAGTTGTTTGTGACGAGATAAGAACAAGATTTACAGCGCTGTTTGCAGTAATGTAGCTCGCACGGTGTGAAAAAACGAGCGGCCCCTCTAAAGAGCTCCAAATCAAAGAAAAAAGTAGTTCCGAAAACATTTGCTAAAATAAGAGCTGAGGATGAATAGTAGTAATTGGTCTATGCTTGTGGGGAGGGCTAGACACAGGAAGAGGTGTGACATGTGCATGCCTTGGACAAATGGGGAGAAAGAATATGAGAGTGATGGAGTTAGCGAATGAGAAGCCTGTGGGCGGGCTTAAGCCCACAAAGTATATACAACATGTCTCTTCGAGACAGCGCATGCGCTGTCCAGAGACCAGACCAAAAAATATGTAGACCAAACAGTGAATGATCTCTGAACATGCTTCAGGATTTTGAAGATTTTTTCTGTGGAACTCCAGAGAAATTTCTGGGTGCCCCGTTCAAAATCATTCCATCACTAACAATACCACCTTATTATTGAATAACTCAAGAGATCTATGGACTGCATTAATTCCATGTACCAAATGGAATCTTCGTTCATGATGCTTTCAACAGTGCCTTCTGAGCAGTCACTGAGCAAACAAGTGTGTACAAGATGAAGAAGGCAGGAAGCAAAACGTTCTAGTGGAAATATATTCATGTTCTTTCAGGAATTCTTCTGTTTGGATAGCTGCAGCATACTGGGATCAGCATCCAAGAAGTCTACGAAATCTAGACATTTCTGAAAACTAGACACGCAGGGGAGTCTAAGGTGGTGTGGCTTGCTAGAATCCAACTACATTTTCTACCCAAAATTCCGAGCAAATGTTAAACTTTGACTAAAATCACAGATCTTCACCGTTCTGGGAGGGAAAGTTCCAAAATCTGCTGGGATCTACAAAATTCCTATCGACCAATGTTCCCACACTTCTGATAAAAACGTTACCCGTTGAGGGGCAATAAAAGGAACCCTTCAAATATTTGGCCGTGTGAAATCAATGTGGTGTCTATTAGGTCATCATATGGCTACAGTTTTGGTACGTTCCTATGACTTACTGTTGTGGTATGTTCCTATGTCACGCTTACCCACACATTGGGACAGTTTAAATTTGGGAGAAGTATGTAAACACAGTCTGGAGTGTTGGTGCTTGTGCGACCTAGTCTAAAATTAGTTTGCATTTTAGGGTTGTGGGTACGTGATGATCAGATTGTTTTTATCCGAATTCGATTTTCAGGGTTTCGGCCTTGCCAGGTCTTTATTGGAGTTTTGATGTTTATTTTGAGATTGCAAGTTTGGGAATTGGGTTAACCATGTGTTTGCATATGCACATACTGTATGAATTATAGGTGGGGGGGGGGGGTATATGAAAGTGGGATGAGTCTTGTTCGTGTAGGAGGAATTTTAGCGTTTTTCTTTTCCTTTCTTAATTTCTGAAGTTTTAGTGAATGAAGCTCCTATTTCAGATTTTGTTTTTTAGCTCCTTCATAGAGGAGCTTCCTTTAATATTTTAGGTCACTGTCAATTTTGGCAGGCGAATTATATGGCAGTAGACGATGGAAGATATTTTGTTATTCAATGAAAGCAAACTGTTAATGTTGAGATTTTCTACTGAATTGTCACACTGAAGGAATTGAATGGTCGTGTTATTTTGCTAGTCAGAACTTTTATTTGCTATTGACCATTAGTCGGCAGTTTCACTCCGTTTGGTGTAACTAGGGCTTACTTGTTTTAATTGGAGTTTGATTTTTCTCTGCCTTTCATTGATAACATGCCATAATTATTCAGACCACTAGATGGCAATGAAGTCCTTCTTCAAAAGAAATTGAATCCATTTTCAGCCTCGATACATCAATAGCTTTTTGCAGTGTAGCAGACATAAGAACTTCGATGTAATGTCCCTGCACTGTGGGCCAGGAATCACTTATAGGAAGCCCCCACTTTGAGCTGTTGGGGAAGAGCTTCATCAGTAGGCTGGGGATTTTGTTGTAAATAACAATCAGTGTGCACGACATACTGACATCATCGCTATAGAAAGTGGTAGTAAAAGGAGCCACTGGTCTCTTTTCATTGTCTGTGTGTTCAGTGCTTAGGGGCGGAGCTGAGCCGCCTGAGTACTAATCACAGTGGGAGAGATATGACTGGAAAAGGGAGACTTTATCTATTTACTGGTTTCCAGCTTAGGGATCGCTGCAGGAGGGTGATCACCAATCCAAGATTTACTCATCTACTCACTGGACCATAGGGTGTTTTAAAGGTGGTTGAAGTGGCAATTGCTCCCTTCTCCCCAACAAGTCTTTTTACGGTGGTGGTGGGTAGAAATAAGATAAGAATAAGATGGAAACTGTTTGTCAGAACCCCATTCAGAGGGCCACGGGGCAAGCTGGAGCTCCTGGGCCCAACTGTGGGGGTGAGGCCTGATGTACCAGGGCCTGACCTACTATGGTTCCTGAGCAAGTTGGCAAAGTACCTATTCAGCAATTGACTCTGTGATAGCGTGGGCCGAGCAGTCCAAGTCTTCTGAGGGGGGATAGACGCTGTGGGGTTTAAACACAGGCTCACTACTCAAAACATGTTCTTGCAGCAGCAATAAATGATTGCCCAGTCAAGTACTTGCTTTTATGAAAAAAGAAGTATTTATATATGACCACAAAGTAAAATATGAAATTCACAAACCCACACAGTCCCCTGAGGTTAGGGCTCTAGTTTTTCATAGGTGGGTCCCTGAGTCCGACTCCCCTCTTGCTACTGGTAGTGGCTATTCCCCAGTCACTAAAGGGGAAATCCAGGTTAAGCCTGACTAGTAATCCGAGTCTCAAGAGTCTGAATCAGACTCTTTATAGTCCATTGTACCAGCACCGAAGCACTATATATATATATATATATATATCAGGCAAGTTTGCCCGGGGGAGTCTGGCCCATATTGTTTTAGCTGCAATAGCAGGATCTGAGCGACCAAAGTCTTTGAGTGCACCCCCTTCGCAGGCCTTGAAGCTGCAGCAGCTGTCTCCGATAAGTTCTTTCACGCAGCCCAGGAGGGGCAACTGTATAGTGTCCGTGGCTTCCTCACGTGGTTCTACAGAGGCAGCAGCCACAGGGGGGGTCCTCAATGCTCCTCTTTTGCTGGCAAACCTCTTGACATCCTTCCCACAGGTGAGGGGGAGGGTTGCGGAGTATTGTGGCGCTGGTCCTCAGCTGGGACTTGGGCCCGCTTTTGGGTTCCAACAACAGCCTTGTCCTCCCGACGAAGGTCTCGACCAGACCACAAATCTTGCCTTGTCCCTGAAATCCCCCACCCCTGCTTACAGGATCACTGACTCCATTCAGCACACAGACTACAGCCCGATTGGCACAGCAACAATCTTCACAGCGGCCCCAGCTGACATACAGGTTTGCCTACTAAGCTCTGCACATGGGCTACGGTCCGAACAGCACAGCAGAACTTCTTCACGGCAGCCCCACGTGGCATACATACTGGGTCACCGACTTACAACTTGCACACAACTCGATCAGTCCATCAGCCACCTCCTCACACCTCACTACAAGAATCCGATCGGCAGGACCCCCGATGGACCTCTCTCTCCCTCCAGTGCTCTTCTTTTCCTCATAGGACACACTGGTCTAGGCAAGCAGACAGTCACTGCTGCTCCTGCGATAGGTGGTCTTGAAGTCCTCTAGGTGATCACCAGCTGGGAGACTGGAAGGCCTTGGCCTTCAGTCCTGGTCACGAAATGTGATTTTGAGACGGAGTCTGAAGCTTATGTTAGCTGTCTGCTTTCTTTTGAAGGGCCCTCTCCTCTCCTCTGCCCTGCCCTTCCTCTAGAATGCAGTCTGTCAGGGCAAGAGGGACTCCAAATCTGATAACCCCATAACACAGACCATGGGAGTGGCTAGTGGTTCACACTTGGATGTCAATCACAGAAATCTGTGTATCAAAAGGTTTCAGCAGGGCCTCAGCCCTACTCTTTGATTTTCTCATCATCCCCATCTCCTTCCTGAGATGTGCCCAGGACCCTTCCCACTGATCTCTCTCTAATTCAAAGAGTTCACTTTGAAGTGTACTGAAAAGCCTGGCTCTCCCATCCTCCACTGTGCCCCACCCAGTTCACAGGAATGCAGCAATCCACAAACCTGTCTGGTGGGGGATTCCTCTACCTCCTCATGTTCCTACAATTAGCCCTGGGTCTCCCGAAATGGAACCCAGAATCCTTTATTTATTGCACCATTCCCAGGCACATATGCATTCAGCACATGCATATAATATACACACACTGCACAGCACTCTGTGTACTGTACCATTCGCAGGCACGCATACATCCAGCACATGTAATAATACACATGCAGTGTTTGGAGGTCCATACCAAACAAATGTAGGCCCAGGGTGAGTTAAGCACACAGCAGCAAAACTTAAATGAGTGAGCCTGTAGGATTTACTCCTAGTGACACCGATAACAAGCATTGGAAATGCAATTGGTCTTGCATTTGTTTGAGTTGGAGCTATTGGCATGGTGAATGGCCATGTATTTCACTTGTGTTATGGAGTGTATGTATGTGGTGTGTAGTGGAACTATATGGGTTGGATTAGTTAGTTGTGGAATTGTGTGGTGTGGAATTGTGTGGTGTAGAGTGGATTTGTGTAGTGGCATTATGTGGCATGGTGTGCTGTGGAAATATATGGTTAGCAATGATGTGGCATTCAGTGTAGTGGCATTATGTGGAGTGGGATTGTGTGTTGTGGAGTGGTAATTATTTCAGTTTAATTATGTGCTGTGCTGTTGAATTTTGCGGCACGATGTGGAATTGTGTGGTGTGGATTTGGATGTATGTGGTGTGCTGTGTAATTGTGTTGTTGAGTTGTATTATGTGATTTGGTGTTAAATTGTGTGGATTGGAAATGTGTGGAGCTGAATTGTGTGGCATGGAACTGTGTGTATAGCTCTGCGTTTTTGGTGGCGGAAAAGAACAAACCGGTAGGAGCTAAGCATCAGATCTGTGTGTTTAAAAAAAAAAAAAAAAAGAGTTGGAGATATTGGCATTGTTAATGTAACTGTCTCTTACCTATGTGTTATGGATTGAAGTGGATGTATGTGGTGTGTACCAATGATGTGGGTTGGATTGGACTTGTTAGTTGTGAAACTGTGTGGTGTGGATTTGTGTACTGGAATTCAGTGGTATGATGAGCAGTTGTATTATGTGGATAGTAATTATGTTCTTTTGAGTGTATTGGAATTATGTGGAGTGGGGCTGTGTAATGGAGTGTAAGTATGTGGAATGGTATTTTGTGTTGTGGGGTGTTATGTAGTGGAGTTTAAAGAAGACATTATGTACAATTGAATGACTCTATTAAAAAAAGAATTAACAAAAAATGTCTTCTAGTTTTTTTGTCCTTGCAATGATGGCAACCTCTTCCTGCCTGTTGTAATGCTAGTTTATTATAGCTTTTTTTGTTGTTATGAATGGAGGCACATAAGCTACAGGAGGGTGGAGATTGAGAAATAGTACCTGAATTACAACACTAGCAGTGGACGGGCACTAGGAGAGAATCAACAGGTGCCAGATTTCGAGGACACACTGAGGTGGTGCTAAGTAATGCTACAGTAGGGCTGAGGTGGTGGTGGTGTGCTGGTGCAGATGTGATGCAGAATGAAACCCAGGTGGTGCTGAGTGATGCTGAGGTAGTGTGTGCTGGTGTGGAGATGATACTGAGTGATGCGGAGGTGGTGCTGAGGTGGTGCTGAGTGATGCAGAGTTGGTGCTGTGTTGAGGTGATGCTCTGCTGATGCTCAGGTGGTGCTGCGTTGGTGGTAGTGCACTGATGTGGAAATGGTGCTGTGCTGATGTTTGTTGTGATGCGTTGGTGCTGAGGTGGTGCTGATGCTGAGTTGGTGAACTGATGAGGAGTTGATGCTGAGGTGATGAGGTGCTGGTTCATGCTAAGGTGGTGGTGCTACACTGGTGCTCAGGTGGTGCTGAGTGATGTTGAGTTGGTGCTGTGCTGAGGTGATGCGCTGATCTTCAAGTGGTGCGGTATTGGTGCTGAGTTGCTTCTGAGGTGGGGCTGCTTTGGTGGTGAGGTGGTGATGTGGTGGTGCACTGATGCAGAGATGGTGCTGTGCTAATGCTGAGGTGGTGCTGCTGCACTGGTGCTCAGGTGGTGCTGAGCTAGTGCTCAGTTGGTGCGAAGTGATGCTGATGTGGCGTGCTGAGGTGGTGGTGCTCTGATGTGGCTATGATGCTGTGCTAATGCGGAGGTGGTGCTGCGCTGGTGCTGAGGTGGTGCTGCACTAATGCGGAGGTGGTGGTGCAATGATGAGGAGGTGGTGCTGTGTTGATGCTGAGCTGGTGCTGAGTGATGCTGGTGCTGAGTGATGCTGGTGCTGAGTGATGCTGAGTTGGTGCTGAGTGATGCTGAGCTGGTGCTGAGTGATGTTGAGTTGGTGCTGCTTTGAGGTGATGCTGTGCTGATGCTTAAGTGACGCTGCATGGGTCCTGAGTTGCTGCTGAGGTGGGGCTGCGCTGGTGGTGATGCACTGATGCGGAGAGTGTGCTGTGCTAATGTTGACATGGTGTACTGATGTGGTGTTGCGCTGGTGCGGAGTTGCTGGTGCACTGAGGAGGTAGTGCTGTGCACTGAGGAGGTAACGCTGTGCTGATGCAGAGGTGGTTCAGTACTGGGGCTGAGGTGGTGCTGCACTGATGAGGCGGCTGTGCTGAGGTGGTGGTGTTCAGGTGGTGCTGAGCTAATGCGAAGATGGTGCTGCATTGGTGCTGCACTGATGCTGAGGTGGTGCTGCACTGATGCTGAGTTGGTGCTGCACTGGTGGTGGCTCACTGATGAGGTGGTGCTGTGCTGAGCTGGTAGTGCGCTGATTCTGAAGTTGTGCTGAGTTGCTGCTGAGGTGGGGCTGCATTGGTGGAGGTGCACAGATGCTGAGATAGTGCTGTGCTAAAGCTAAGATGGTGCTGCGCTGGTGCTGTGCTGAGGGTGATGTTGAGGTAAGGCTGAGTGGTGCGGGTTCCTTCATCACCACCACCCTTTAACAGTGTCCCTTAAGGCTTCATAACCACTAACGTTCAGATGCATTTAATTAGTTATAAAGTGCCACTCATACCAGTGTAGGGTGTCAAAGCATTTTGCATCACACACAAATTACACAGAGACAATCAATCATACGTGTATAAATTAGCGTAAAGGAAATGTTACATAAGATAGAGGACTACAGGGTGAATGAGTCACAAGTCGTGCATATTGGTAGGCAGCAATGCTAAAGAGTGCTTGGGCCCCAGAAGCACAAACTCAGAATTGAAAGCGGAATACCATAGTTGGGGGTGCTCTTAAATAAAAACAATCGATTTCTACCTAGATGAACCCTTTTTGCAACATTAATATATGCTCTAATCTATACTTTGCAGTGCATGCAGTTCTTTGATGACGGTTCTAAATTCACTATTCTATGTTAGGACTTTAACGTATAAGCTGCAAGCAACAGAAAAGCAGTAACTTGCTGACCTATTTACATTTTATGCACTTTGTGTTCTGCATGGTACACTTTCTTTACATTAATCACTGGAGTTATCTTGACATTTTTATTGTCTGGAATTGCTTGAGGCCAGGAATGTGTCTGGGAGTGCTTTTAAAAGCAAAATATACTCGGAAACACGGCCCCTCTGCTCTGGTCAGTATCCAGTGCGATCGCACTGCCCTTGTGCCAGCCCTGCGTTCTTGTTCTGCATTTATTTAATGTACTACATTCAAATGCACATTTACAGGGGACATTCTTCCAGAAAGAAACGTTTTGGCCTCGGCGCTAAACCGAGAGGGGAGACTTCCAAGCCAGCAGCCAAGCACAGGTCCTCGAGGGGAGGAAAGAACACAAGCAGCATGCATATTAAAGTATCATTTGAAGCATTGATTTAATAGAACTGAAACAATGGCTGTTTTTAAGTAGTGGTTTAACTTTTTTGTACATGATTTAGAGCTGCAGTAGCTAGATGGCATGCTGTTGCAGTGTTTTTGTGCCTGTTTCTGGAGGACATTAAAGGAGGCAGACTTGGACCTAAAACCACAATAATCCATTGCTTGCATTCCAAGCCAGCCAGTGAGCTGTCTTCAGGTAGAATACAAAAGAATGCCAGCCACATGGAAGGAACTGGGAGGGTTAATGCTGCAATAAAATGTATGCAGCTACCGGTCTGAGCAGCCACAGTGTAACACAAGGTTGAAAACATAATAAAATAGTCCCCCCGCGAGCAGATCAACAGAACAAAGCGTAATGATATTGTACTAAGTCCCTGATCCTTGGAGGAAAAAGGAGGGACAAAGAGGCAGGACTGGCCACTAGCAAGCAAGGATTTTTAAAGGACATTGAAACAAACAAATGAGAAGCAAGAAATGGCATTTGGCCCACATAGATATATGTATACTAAAGTATACAAGAGGTCGTACGCTTACGCTCGACCTAAAAAGGACCTGTTCACCTCTGCTGGTCACTACACCGTATGCTGCCACCACCTTGCTCGTACTGCTTAACTCCTGGTAAAGGCAACATCCTTCCACCACCTAGATTGGGGCAACTACCCTTACTCTGCCCTCATCAGGTGTGAGGCGGAGTGCATAGAGACCAGGGATGCATTTTTTTCAAATTTTATTTTTTTTACCAAAAAGACTATGGTGATTGTTGGCCTGACATGGCATTGGTTGCACAACCACTCCACCCCCACGCCTAAAGCTCCAACAGTCTTTTTACACCATCCAGGGAAATGGATGGAGGGCAGGAAGTGTACTAGATACCAGGGCCCATATTATAGAAAGTGCACCTTTCTTTATAGTAAGTGCACCTGCTCCTTGACTGATCAATGTGAACTGCTGAGAACTTGGAATTGTAGGCGAGGGTCACAGACGCTTGTGTATCCCCTTCTACAGTATGGATGATGCTTGTGCACGTCTTGCACTGGTGTGATCACGATGGAGTGTGCCCTTATTTGCATAGTGATGCACAGTCATGGAAATGAGGAAGCAGTTTGCCATTTGACTGTGGCAAAGAACCTCTTGGGCACAGAGGCACAGAACCTCTTGAGATGCGCACTGACTGCACCACAAATAAGTCGTGCACAGTCTGGGTTGCCCCTGAGAGCATCCTTTGGGAGGACATACGTCGGTCCCAGGGATCCCTTCCCTCCTCCTCCCACCAACCATTCATCTCCTCTAAGAGAGAGCAGTCCACCTAAAACAAAATGAGACACAGTTTCACTAATGCCTGCTCCTCTGCACTGGCACAAACTATCAGAGTTCACATGTGTGTTGATTACAGCATGCTTATTTTTGTTATCTGGGTTGCACTGCCACTGTCTGCGTCTAGCACACCTAATTAAGGGACCAGATACCCCGACAAGCCAATGCCCCACACCATTTTATTTTTCAAAACCAATCTCAGGTGGAGGGCTGTCTGTCCCCTGGGGAAGAAAGATAAGAGGTGAGCTCTCCATTCTTCCGTTTCACAGCAGAAAAACTGCTCGGAGTTGGGGCTGAAATTCAGTACCAGAATTTGCAAGCCACATTCTGTTTTTAACTTTTTTCCCTTGTGGTCTGGTAGGCTTTCTGAGGGTACTGATATCTGAAAGTAGTGTAGGAACGCTGTAGGACTTTGGTCAATTCCTGCAGATTATAGAACTTTCTCTCACTGAAACGTGAGGAAAGTCTTTGATTTTTAGCCGAAGTTTGCCATTTGCATGGGCTTTTTGTGTAAGAAAGACTACTGGAATCCACCCAAGCAAAGAAAGTACGAGGTTGGTAGGTTTCCATGAGTGTCATCCAACCCCATGCCTAAATACTGCAGCTACCCACATAGCCTGAAGGATTAAAATTGCAAGGAAAAATCGAAAATCCTGATGTCTCCACGTTGCGTTTTGGAGCCTTTTTTGTGGCCACCCACACAAGTGGAGTAACATTTTTATTGAGAGATAAGTGAAGAAATACAGAAAGTTTATCATTTATGGTTTCTCTCCATTTTTTGCTTCCAGATGTAAATTATTGTGCAAGAAATAACACAGTTTGCAAAATGCTTTCTGAATCAACATTATATTATGGGTAACCTTCTATTCAGGTTCATATGAATGAATAACCACTATTTCTGATTTCACAATCCTGGGCTCATTTAAAACTCGCCTTGCTTTCCTTCATACCAGTTTTTCATTCATAAAAAATTTGTCTTCTAAATTGATGCATATCCAGAAAAAGTATAATAAGCTGCAAGTCAGTTGATGGGTTCTGGGTATCGCATTCATATGGACAGACAACAAACACTATATATCCCTGCTACAGCAAAAGTCGGGCATATGAAAATGCATATTACTTTTGTAGCTCGGTTATCAGATTAAAACATTGTCACCTATTTCTAGTTTTTTTCAACTCATCAGTTTTTGATACTGATTATTAGTTGGTGGGAAAACCATGAGTGATCTACACCAATAACCCCCTTGCTCAATTCTGATTTTGCTCCACTTTTTCATATGTACAGCTTTCCAGGATCTAAAAATAGCAATTTGATAGAAACTGCAAATATAGGAAATCTGGAGCGCCACTTGGAAAATTACAAAAAATATATATATTTTTCCCTTTAGCTCTGCTTGTTCCTGAAAGCTGAGAAGAGAATATCTTCGCAAAGCACACTGTTTATGCTTCAGGCTTCCCAGTTCGCGAGCTTTGCGTAGCGCCACGTCACGGTCTCAATAGTTCAATAGTTTTGCAATGATCGGGCGTGGTCGTGCCCCTGGTGGGGGCGGTGGAGCAAGAGATCTATGCGCCCTCTCAATAATAAAAACTTCTGAGAAAGTTTCTTTGCCTAGCAGTGTTATCAGCAGGGACTCGATGTAGCGTTCCATATTTCCTGTATTCGTCGACTCTGCTATACCCATGAGGCGCAGGTTATTCCTGCAGGACCTCGCTTCCAAATCTTCTGACTTCGCCAGCAGCGCCGTTAACGTTTTGTCTACCTTCTCCTGTTTAGCCTCCATTTGGTGCTGCGCGTCTTCCGTATCTGAGATACGTCTCTCTGCCATGTCTATTCTTTCCGTATGTCTATCCAGACGTTCAGACATTCGATCTACTCTGTAGGTTAAGGAGTCTATTTTCCCATCTATATTTGACAGTGTGGACTGGATTGTCGTAAACATGGACTGAAAGTCTACGGCATTGTCCGAACCCGCTGCCACCGCAGTTACATGGGTGACAGGCTGCTCTTCTGTGCTGTTTTCCAGTACTTTCTTTGACTGCTCGAAATGTAGCTTGGGTTGGTTCCTATCCGGTTTCCCCATTTTTGCAGCGTCGTGAGTAAGTAGTGTGTACGTCCAGTTGCCACCTCGTGTAGGCCAAGTCTGGTCCGCGCTCTCTCACATCCAAAGATCACAGGCAGCCAACCGAGGGGTATGTAGACAATGAGGCCCCGGCCTCAGCAAGTGGTGGCAGTTTTCAATGGTGGCGTAAGAAGCACGCGACACCACACCCGCGGCTTCAGCAGGACACTATGGCGCCAATGCACCGCTTTGTAGCATTCGCTTCCGTGGGATTAATGTGCAGAGTCTCTGTACCACGTAGTTGAGGTCCCAGCTTATGCCGTAATAGATCTGCACTAGCCAGTGGAGAGCACAACGAGAGGAGGGGACCATTATGGTACGCGTGCGCTTCGCCGCCTCCTGCAGCCGTTTCGCACTTTAGGCCTTGCTGGTGCAGTCTTTGCACAGGCCTATTATGGGTAGTTGCGCCCGTGCCCTATGTTAGCGCCCCCAGCTCTGTTTCAGCAGCTTTTGCCTCCACAAGTATATTCCTCCAGTGTAAATGCACTGATCCGCCGCAGGCAATGCAGTTACTCCTATGTCTTTGTGGCTGTACTCATTGGCTGGTTTTTGTTGTGGCTACTCGTTGTTAAGCTGCAGTCATCGGCCCACACTGCACACACCGAGCCCCCTCTGCCGATGCAGATCACCACAGCTGCGTCTCCGAGGCCTCAGGCAGCCTCACAAGGCCGCGCGCCGGTGCCGCCCACACCCTCGGACAGTGTATTTTCTGGCCTCTGCGGTCTTCATCTTCGCTTCAGAACACGGGCCCTCGGATGGCAGCTTAGGGTGGCCCGGCGACCCCAGCGGGGGAGCCCTGATTACCGGGGTGTGCGCGGCGCGATGTCCTTTCCGCCAACAGCTCCTCTTCGTTTGCAACGGGTCTCGCGTAGCGGACTCGCAGGCTTACGGGAACGCGCGCTCATGCAGGCCGCGCTCCGGCTCAGGAAGTAAAGTCGTTTTGCCGCACTTCGGGGCTGGTTTCGGCAGTGAGAGTGGGATGTACTGGACGCCGCTGCCTTCCGGTGAATATATTCGTGGGTTTTATTCCATTTTGCAGGCTATGTGTGCAGGATAGTTGAAGGATCGTCAGGCGACCGAAGGAGCTCGCTTACAAAGCGGCCATCTTCAGGTGTGGCTAGCTTTCCCCCCCCCCCCCTCCCCAACAAGACAGACTTAAGTTGCAATTTGTCATTCAGGCCTTAGTTGGAGGAAGTATGCCTTCGGCCTTGGATTAGTCCTGACAGTTAAGGTTGCATGCATTGGATAAATCACATGGGGCATGAGCACATACATACTTATGCCTACTATCCCTCCTGGGGTATAGGCCATCAACCAGGACTCTCCAGCCGCCTCTGTCCTGGACTTTTCTTTCAATCTGATTCCAGGTGTAACTCATCTCCTTACATTCCGCCTCGAGGCCGCTGCACCAGGTGCTTCTTGCACTTCCTCTTTTCCGTTGAGGGTTCCAGGATCAGGGCTTTCCTGGTGGTGTTTAATATGGGCTTGTGGAGGGTGTGACCTATTCTGCCCTAGCGTCTTCAAGATTTCTTTTTGAGCACGAGTTGGAAAGACTGCTGCAATAGGTTGTTGTGGCTAATGGTGTTTAGACCGCGTATTTGGAGGATTTTTCTTCAGGCAGGTGTTGATGAAGGTCTGGACTTTGTTGGTGGTGGTCACTGTTGTCCTCCAAGTTTCTGCTCCATACAGAAGGACTGATTTTACATTGGTGTTGAGAAGCCTGATCTTGGTTTGCAACGTTAGGTCCTTGGAGCTCCAGATCTTCTTTAGCTGAATGAAGGTAGCCCTTGCTTTTCCGATTCTTGCCTTGACGTCAGCATCTGTGCCGCTTTGCTTGTCTTTAATGGTGCCCGGGTAGGCGAAGGCCTCTATCTCCTTCAAGAGTGACTGCAGTTGTGCTGACCTTGTTAGCCTTCAGGATCTTGGTTTTACCCCTGTGAATGTTGAGACAAGTTGTGCCTGCTACCTTGTCGGTCTTCTCTTGCATCTGCAGATGGGTATGGTAGAGTAGGGCCAGGTCGTCTGCAAAGTCCAGGTCGTCGAGCTGTATACAAGATGTTCACTGGATTACATTTCTTCTCCTTGCTATAGATGTCTTCATGATCCAGTCTATGGCCATCATGGAGAGAAAAGGTGAGAGCAAACAACCCTGGCAGACTCCGGTCCTCACTAGGAAGGCTTCTGTTAGTTGTCCTTCATGGACTATCTTGTTGGTCCTTCCCTCGTAAGAGTTCCTGATGAGTCTTATGAGTTTATCTGGCACATCGTACTGGCGGAGGAGTTCCCAAAGAGTCTCTGTCCACGCTGTCGAATGCCTTCTCATAGTCCATGAAATTTGATATAGAGGGGGGGAGTTGTATTCCATCGACTGCTCAATGATGATTCGCCATGTTGCAGTCTGGTCTGTACAGGTTCTATCTTTACGGAAGCCAGCTTGCTGATCTCACAACTGAGCATTGACTTCTTCCTTCATTCTGTTCAGGATGACTCTATTGAACACTTTGCCTGGGGTGGATAGCCTGTAGTTTGAGCAGTTACTCAGGGTGCCTTTCTTGTGGATCTTGATGAGATACCCATCCTTCCAGTCTGACAACACCTTTTCCTCTTCCCATATCCTCCCAAACATGGGGTAGAGCATGTCTGCTGATGTTCCAATGTCTACCTTCAGTGCCTAAGCAAGAATGTTGTCCGGTCCTGCTGCCTTCCCATTTTTCAGATGTGTGATGGCTTGCCATATTTCTTCCTTGGTTGGTCTGCTGCAGTCGATTGGCAAGTCCTTATCAGCTGGTTATCTGGTGGAGACTGCGTCATGGGCTGGTTCAGCAGTTCTTAAAGGTGCTCCACCCATCTTCGTTGTTGGCCTCCGTTACCCATGATTCCCAGCTTTGTCCTTAACAGGTCTTTCTGGCTTGCTGTATTGGCCTGAGAGTTTCCTTGTTATGCTGTAGAGTTCTTTCAAGTTTCCATGGCTTGCTGCGTCCTGGGCGTCTGTGGCAAGACCATCAATCAATCTTCGCCTGTCTGCTCTTAAGCTTCTCTTTGCGTCCTTTTTGGTTTTGGTGTATTCGCCTTGAGCTTTTGCTTTTTTTGCTGTTTGGCTGGTTTTGATTGCTGCTTTCTTTTCCTTTCTCTCTTAGATTTTGCAAAAAGTCTCGTTGGAGATCTATTCAGTATATAGATATCTCTTTCAAGGCATTTCTCTAGGATGGACTGGAGTCTGTTGTAAAATTGTATTTTGTAGGGACATAGCACTGGGTAACATTCGTGTTGATCCCCTTTTTAGGTCGAGCCTAGCGCAGCGCGCATGCGCAGCGCGCATGCGCTGCTCTAGGAAAACGACCTCTTGGAATCACTCTGGACTTTTCACACGCTCGTGCGTGTGTTTTTTTTTTTTTTAGCATTTTTTCTATTGGGCTTTGCCTGCGTCTTCATAAAAAGACAGCACGCAATTGGGCAAAGGCGGGTGCATGTCCCACCTTTCCCAGGGAATGTATCCGCCTACGGCTTGCGGTTACGAGCAGGGGCGCCATCTGTTCGGCGTCATGTCACCATCTGTTTTTAATTAGTGCGTTCGCCGCGCTGCCGTACTCACTCGCCCCCGCTTCTCTCTCGCGCCATTCTTTGGTTTTCGGGAAATGTTTACTCCCAGAGCGTATTGCTCTCGGGAGCCAGCAGCAGCGGCGCGCAGGCTGCCATCTGTTTTGGATCAGGTTTCATTTCCAGACCTTGCCGCTTTCATTAGAAGGCGTGTCCCCTCCACCCCGCCTCCACAAGAGTGCGCTTTCATTTTCTCTAAAACACAAAGGAACAGAAACTAAATCAATTACGGTGACATCTTACTTTTCAGTGGAATCGTCCGCACCGTCTAATGAGCGGGCCTTGGCCAGAGCCTCATGGGAAATTACAAATAAGCTTATTATGTCCATCCACACTACTTTCAAATGACTCCAGACTGCAGTGTCCGGTTGAACGTGAAAACCTTGCATTTCAGCCGCTGCTTCTCTAGAAACACCAGCTGCACGAAAATACCGACAATAAGCCAGACTCAGTTAGCCTGCCCGGTCGCTCTGGTCCAAGCCAATTCTGTTGGCTCAGTGGGCTGACGATTCCACCCTATTAATCTTATGTTTGACCTCACAACCGCAGGTTCGAACCCCAGCGTGTCTGCTCAGCCTTTCATCCTACTAGAGGCCGACGAACTAATTAACATTCATTTGGTTGGCAATAAACATCTGTTACTCGGCACCAAGATGCAGCATACTCCAGCCCCGCCTTCACTTGCACACTGGGATAACTCACTTTCGCCTCCTTTCAATTCGACTCCTGATTTTCTCTACTGTGCTCGCTTTCTGATTTGGTACTGGCATTATATAATGCAATCTTAACTTATCTTTTCGCTCCCCCACCTCAGAAATCTGCAAGCACTTCTCCTTTCATTCCTTTTTATTTTTTGCATTATGTAGCGCGAATGAAGGTATCAAAGCACTTTACATAAGAACTAGTTCCATTACAGAAATCTGCCCGGTGGGTGATAATGTGCTACATGGCTAAACACTTATAAGGTCCCAAAGGCGAGACCTATTGGCTATGCCAATGCTTGTTCTTTATGTGGAAGGTAGCTGTGATGATTCCGGTACCGTGGGCTTCCCATCCAATCGTAGCTCTGTTGGCTGCTGGTGTTCGCATCAGTGCTACACCCTGAGTATAAGGGGCGTTCTCTTCCTCCTGTCCAGAATACAGCAGCATTCCTCATGGAGACAGTCTTTTCCTACCAGACTGTGACCATCTGGTCTCGCTGATGCCAAGCAAGGGAAGGTTGTATTTTTTCATCTCCACTTCCACTTGCGCTGTCTTGACTGTCTCGTACATGGTCCTCCCGTACCATGTTGCGATGGCAATGGTCTTGGTTGAAGCAGGTGGACCGGGTCTGTGGCTTCCAGGAATCTCTGGCTTTCACCACAAGGCATCATAGCTTTCCATGAAGGATATTTGCTTCTCCCACGGGTCGGTATGTTTTTTGGTTGACGTTTCTGCAGCAAGGATTTTTTTTACATGGGGTAGCTAGCCCCACGCATAACCTTACTACTTAGACAGCTGGGCTTGGGACCGGCCATTGGCGTAGTTGGGGCACAGGCAGCTACGTCTCAATTAGGAGCCTATGGGGTCAGCCCTGCAGAGCTCGTATGCCACCTGCTTCATACATTTTAAAAATGGGGCCATTAACTGAGTGCCTACGCCTCTTATACAGGTTTCCACGGTAGACTTGCAGATGCCAATGTTCAGTACTCTGAAAAGAGGTTTAGGCCAAAGTTTTCTCAACCGCAGAAGTTTGGGGCAAATGCAGAAAATGTATAGCAGGTTCTCCGCAATGGTTGTACATAGGTTACATGATCGCTCGTTGCTGCTCCCAATTCTTCCATTCCAATAGGCTTTGAAAGGAATCAGGCCTGATCTGAATCTCATGAGCTGCCTCTTTTTTCTCCATTGCTATTAGTTGCGTTAGATACAGTTATGCGGTGTGCTGATTAGAAAGGGATATGGCCAAATTGACATGTGGTTTTTCTTTTATCCAACTCCTCCATATCCAACAACGGGAGGGATAACAGTTTGGCCTGTTTATTTAGTATTTTGGAATTTATTTTGCAAGGCAGCTCCATATCTTAGACCCCTTCGGCATCTAGTTCTCGTAGGCCCATGGTAAAATATGCTTTCCTGGGTGAATTACCACTTGTTATGGTTTGCCATAATTCATGATTTCATCGAGTTGGAAGGGGCTTCCTTTAATTTTGAGCAATATGCCCGGAATTGTGAGTAGAACAGGCAGCAACAGAAAACTTGGTAAATAAAATTCCAGTTGAATCTGAGCTTGCAGTGTGGTGGCCAGAAATTAAATGGCGTGAGAAAAGGTGCTACGTCCAGCCAACAAGCTAGCTTAATGCTAAAAGCAATTATACAATATAGGAACGTGGGAGTTAATTTGCATTCTGTAACTTTTGGGGGAGGGGTTGGGAGGGAATTTCTTTATTGCCATTTCTAAAGTTACTGTCATACAGGTACAATTTTGTCTACAACAGCAGATAATAATAGCATGTGCATTTTCACTTTTCTTTTACATGTCTTTTCTGTTACTGCCCACTTGCCACCTGCCCAGATCTTGTAAAGTTTACATTATCTTTGCAAAAGAATGTAGGAGAATATAACAATTTAGGACTGATCCTCCCTATGTCTATCCCTTCAAAGTCACAGGAGTGCACACGCTTTCCAGTGTCAGCCCAGACACATATGGTACAATCCCGACCGCCTAGGGGGTAGAGCATCAAATAGGTCTTTAAAGGCTCCCATATATCCTTCTGCCTGGAGGATGGTAGTAACAGTTCGGAGTATATAGACATTTGTTCCTGGCAATATAGTAAGTCACTCAACCAATCTTTGAATTTGGGAGCTCTCTCCGTCCCCACCTACATGCCACCCTGCTTTTGGCCAACCGCAACCCCAGTGTGTGGGGTCAGGTGCTTGCAGTAACGTGTGTAGAGAGGTCAGTGTGGGAGGGTGGGGGGGCTCCCGCAGGAAGTCAGGAGTGGCTGCCTTAATGTTGTCTCAGTCTAATTTTCAGGAATATCTCCATCTGGGTTAGTGCGTTATCGCTGAAGAAGGCTTCTCGGCTCAGAAAGCTACGCTCTCTTTATAGATCTCCCCATGTGAACATGCCGGACCTCTGAAGCATCTGTCAGCAAGCTGCCTCATTTGTCACTGGGAGCCGAGGGTGGTAGGAAATTTGCAGGAGTGGGGAATGTTGAGCCGCTTGGCCATCCCCCGCCAGGCTGCGGTAGTGCAGGCAACCATGGTAATAGCCGCACCTGTGTCTTGAGAGCACTCTCCCCAAAAAAGAAGTTGTTGGACCTGGTGCAATGTATCCCTGTTCTATCGCCAGGTGGGGCATATAGGAGGGATGACAAACAGTTTGCAGCAAAATGTGCTTGGGCACATAGGAAATATAATTCTAAATCCGGGGCTTCAAAACCCCCCTTTGAGAAGGGCTGTGCCAGTATGTCCCACCGAAGCCCAGGTTGTTCCCCCCCCCCCCTCCCAACCCCAGCCAAACAAATTAGTAGCATTTTCAGAGTTTTAAAAAAATGGCGACCAGGGGTATAGCGGATATTAAGGAAAAGATATAACAGTTTGGGTAGTATGATCATCTTCATTAATGATATGCGGCAAGCTATGGACGCGGGCATGGAGATCCAGCGTGTGATGGAGTCCGTCAGGGCGTCTAGCGCTCTGCCGTAATTTGTACGCCTTAATTCTTCCCTATCTCTGGAGATGACCATCCCCAGATACTTCCTGAATCGCGCCATTTCAATAGGTAGTCTGGGATATATTGTGGGGTGCTGGAGTTGAGGGGGAAGATCTAGGACTTTTCCCAGTTAATCATTATTCCGGAGCGTCCTCCATACCGTATGAATTTCCAAGTATTGTGTTGAGGCTAACCTGGGGATCACATATACAAGGTGATGTCGGCATAGAGAGATACCAACAGGTGTCTAGTCGGGTATCTTTTTTTTTTTTTTTACAGAGTTTTATATAGCGCGAACTTGACCCGAAGGTATCGGGTATCAGAGCGCTTTACACGAGCACTAGTTGCGTTACATGAGGACACGTTCATTTTTCTTAGGCACGGGGAGATTAAGTGATTTGCCCAGAATCACAGGATGTTCAGCGTCATTGCCGAGACTCGAACCCGGTTCCCCAGATTCAAGGTCGACCGCCCTAGCCGTTAGGCCAACTCCTCTCATACTCTGTGATGTTTTCTAGGTTTGGCTGCGAGTAGCTCTATCGCTAGGGCAAATAAGAGGGGAGATAAGGGGCCCCCCTGCCTAGTGCCACAAGAGATAGAAAAGTGAGGAGAGCATGTGCTGTTTATTTGTATTCTCACCTGTGGCTGATGATATAGGAGCTCCACCCAGGAAAGGAAAGGAGGGGGGAAGCCCTTGCGCCTTAATACTGCTAGTAGGTAGTCCCATTCCAGGGAATTAAATGCTTTGGTGGTGTCTAAGAAGACTGCTGCCAGGTCAGGGTTGATGTCTTAAAGTAGTGAAAAGAGGGTGCGTAAATTACATGAGGTCGCTCTCCCCAGTATAAAGCCGGACTGATACGGCCTCACCAGGGGCTCTATTAGGAGGCTGGGCCGATTGGCCAGGAGTTTAGCTAGGATTTTCACATCACAATTAAGCAGTGATAGAGGTCTATATGATTCACAAGCATCTGCTGTTTGACCGGGCTTCAAGAGAAATAGGATTAAGGCCTCTTGCATGGAGTGTGGGAGAATGCCTGAATCCCTAGCCTCCTCATATAGGGCTTTTAGGATAGTTATCAAGTTGTCTGCGCATGTTTTATAAAACTCTGCCGGTAGGCCATCGGGGCCAGTGGCTCGCCCTGATCGTAGGTGCATAATAGCGGTCCTGATCTCATCATCCTCTAGCGCAGCTGAGAGAAATTCCCGCTGGGCATTGCTCAACCACCCCAGTGCCACGTCTTCTAAGTATGCGTCAACATCAAGCGGTTGAGGCCTTCGAGTGGCATTGTGGGAGGATTAAAATGCCAAAAAAGTGTTGAATGTCCTCCGTGTCTCTTTGTAGGTGACCTCCAGAGTCACTAATCTCTAGTATGTAATTCAAGAAGCAGGTTTGCAGGTCAACTCAGCTAATGCCTTTCCAGGGCGTTCACCCTCCCCATATCGTCTGGCCTGATGATATCTGCTGTGAAACATGTGTTCTCTGTCAGCAGTATTCTGATAGTCAGAGAGCATGTCTCTGAATTTAACTCTTACGTCCTCATCCTGGGAGCCGTGGAGTTGAGTCCATAGATTTAAGCTCTGCTTCCAGTCTCCCGAGAGTTTTGAGAATGTCGCGCTGAATGCCCCTGCCTTTGGCAATACATATGCCCCGGATAGTAAATTTGAAGGCCTCCCACACGGTCGCCAGCTTTGGTACGAAGTTTATATTGCGCTGGAAAAAATCTTTTATCTCCTGGTTCAACTCTTTCCCCAAAAGGAGTATCTAACAGTGCATTGTGAGGAGTCTCCAGGATAGAGAGGGTGGTGGGGAATTAGGCGGGGATAGCTGTATTTGGACAGATGGAGAGTGGTCCAAAGATGTGCAGGCCAGGTGCTTTGCTTGCACTGGCCAGGCGCTGAGCCCTCTGAATATGATCCAATTGTCTATCCTTGACCAGTTGGAATGTAGTGACGAGTAAAATGTGCTCACCCTCCCCAAAGGGTGCATAGTTCTCCCGGCATCCAAGAGCTGGTGCTCTTTGATAACATCCTTGAGATGCAGCTGAGCATTGGTATAATAGTGTGCTTGGGGATGGGACTGTCTTGGTTTACACTCCCAAATAAAGACATTCAGCGCACTCTAGCGGAGACATTCGGTAAGGCAAGAAAACACCTGGTTAAAGGGGTTTCACCATATAAGGCACAGCAAGAGACTAAATAAAGTGTGGGGTTTTATTAGTGCACCACTCTCTAACAGAAAGGCTTTCCCAGATGTCAAATGAAAACAACATGCAAATATATATGTATCGCAAGTTCAAATGCATGAGATAAAACACGAGCAGATAATTATGATAAAACATATGCAAACAATGAGCACTTAGAAGTCAAATATCTGAAAGAGACACGTTAGTGACAGATTCCTTACCTTAGAATATCCCCAGGCGTCAGGCTGGATCCGGAAAGTTTTTGCGTAGCAGTACCCTTGCGCGTCGGTAGGCGGCGTCGTGCGGCTCCGCGTCCGTCGTCGGGACCGCCGGGATGACGTCGCGGGCAGTACTTAGACGCCGCCCCTGCGCGCTGACGTCAGTTCTTCTTTTTCCGCGCCAGTAAGCGCAGATCCGGGAAGAGCAGTGCCCTATATATTTTTTGACTACATTTTTTTGGTGATTTTTCACTGTTTTCTAAACGAGTCTCTCGACTCCGAAGGTGTCGGTAGGGATGCCCGGCTTCAAGCCCTGCGACGCCTGTGGTCGCATGATGTCGATCACAGACCCGCACTTAGTGTCTCTACTGCCTCGGCCGTGACCACGACACGAAGTCGTGCCCCGACTGCCGGGCCTTGCACCCGAATGCTTTGCGAGAGCGGTCTCGAAAGCTCCTCGAGGTCCGGCAGTCGGCTCTGCGCCACACCAAGCCCCGGTCACGTGAGAGGTCGAGCGGCCAGTCGCGGAGTCCTCATCGGTCGTCGGGGTCCAAGTCTTCGCACTCCTCCGGTAAGTCGAAGCATAAAAAGTCTAAGAAGCGTCATCGCTCAAAGGCTTCGCCTCGCCGGTCTCACGACTCGGCTGAGGCTCCTATCGGCACTGTCCCCGCCCCCGCGGCTCCGGGAGTGCCTGTAGAGCCGCCCCGCATTACCCGTCCTTCCCGGGTTCGGGGGCGACTCCGGCCGAGATACAGGAATTCCTGTCAGCCATGGCCCGCCTCTTCGGGCCTCAAGGTCCCCCCGGTGCGCCTTCGGGCCCCGTGGGCCCTGATGGGGTTTCCCTGGCGCCGCCGGCGACTCCGGTCCCGGCGCCGCCTGTAACACCAGCCTCGGTCCCGGCCCCGATCCCGGCTCCGGTGCTGCCGCAACCCCCATCGACGCCGGTTGACCGAACTACACCTCCGCCGGCGCCGATGTCTCCGGTGCCGTTCCCGACGCCGCTCCGGGCGGCGTCGTTCCCCGGTTCTATCCGGACACGGCGCCGGACCGGCATCGCTCGACGCCGGCTCGGACGCCACTGGGACCTTGGGTCCCACATGTCCCTCCTCCTTATTTTGAACCTGAATTGGAGGACGTAGATAACTGGGAGGGGTCTCATGACCCTCTCACACAGCAGTGTGAGTTTGATCAGGACTGGGCTGAGGAACTTGGGGATGCCAGTGGTCTGGACACCTCCCCTGACTCTGGCATGCTGTCTCCTCCATCCGTGGCAACGGAGGAGGGAGCAAACTTTGCAATGGTGTTGCGTAGAGCAGCTGGGGCCTTAAACCTTCAGTTGCCTACAGTGGCTGTCAGGACTAACATCCTGACGGAAGTGCTTCAGCCGGCGACTACCTCCTCGGAGCCACTGCTGTCGTTCAACGAGGCGCTTTCAGACGTTCTTTTGGGCACCTGGTCCAAGCCCACCACAGGGGCTCCTGTCGATAGGAACTTGGCCCGACGCCATCGCCCTGCTCTGGGCGACCCCCCCCCCCGTTTCTCTCTCTACACCCCACCCCTGAGAGCTTGGTAGTCCAAGCCTCTGCTTCCCAAAGCGCCTTCCCTACCGCTCCCCCGGATAGGGAATCCAAACGCCTGGATCAATTTGGGAAGAAGGTCTTTTCTTCCGCCAGTGCTGGCTTGCGGTCAGTCAACACCACTTGCCTCTTGGGCCGATATTCCCACTCCTTGTGGGACTCGGTGGCGCAAGTTATGCCCCAGTGTCCTGAGGAGGTCCAGACACTGCTTTCCCGCACCATTGCGGAGGGAAGAGATGCGGCAAAGTACACCATCAGATGTGGCCTTGATACCGCCGACTCGCTAGGCAGATCGCTTGCGACGACAGTGGCGCTGCGCCGTCACGCCTGGCTGAGGACCACTGGTTTCTCGGGTGATGTCCAAAACTCTCTTCTGGACATGCCCTTTGATGGAGTTGGTCTTTTTGGGACAAAGGCAGACCATGCGCTGGAGCGCTTTAAGGACTCGCGGGCTACAGCCAAGTCCCTGGGCCTTTCTGCTGTGCGCCCTCAGCAACAGTCTGCTTTTCGCCCCTTTCGTGGCCACGGAAGGGGCGCCCAGTCACGTCCGCTGCCCAGCCACCGGCCCGCGCAGCAAGCGTCTTCGGATGGCCGAGGACGTGGCTCCCGCCGTGGCGGGTCAAGCAACCAGCGTGCGGGTCAGGCCACCAACCCCGCCCCGTCCGCGGCCTCCAAGCCCTCCTAGTCCAGCCTTTCAGGTGCACAGCACGCCAGTAGGGGGCAGGGTCCGCCATCACCTTCACCACTGGCGTGCCATCACCTCGGACAGGTGGGTCTTGGACATTGTCCGAAGGGGCTACTCCCTCCCCTTCGTGACCATCCCCCCAGCCATGCCACCTCAATTCCACCGCATGTCAGGGGATCACTTGGTGCTTCTTCAAAAGGAAGTTACGGCCCTCTTGGCCAAGAGGGCCATCGAGCGTGTTCCGACCCCATAAGTAGGACGTGGTTGCTACTCCCACTACTTTCTGGTGCCCAAAAAGGACAAGGAGGACATGCGTCCTATCTTGGACCTCCGGAACGTCAATCGCTTCCTCCGGAAGGAGAAGTTCAAGATGCTCACCCTAGATCAGGTCTTGACTGCTCTCGACCCTGGAGACTGGATGGTAGCGTTGGACTTGCAGGATGCATATTTCCACATCCCCGTCCTGCCAGCCCACCGGCATTACCTGCGGTTCACGGTAGGCCTCGAGCATTTTCAGTTCACTGTGCTCCCTTTTGGCCTTACCAGCGCCCCTCAGGTGTTCACGAAAGTGATGGCGGTGGTCGCAGCCCATCTGCGCCGGGCAGGGGTTCCAGTCTTCCCCTACCTCGACGACTGGCTGCTGAAGGCGGGCTCGTCCCAGGCAGTCGTCTCCCACCTCCAGACAACGGCAGAACTCCTGCACTCGCTGGGGTTCTCCATCAATGTGCCGAAGTCGCACCTGATTCCTTCTCCACAGCTCCTTTTCATCGGAGCAGTTCTGGACACGACGCAGTTTCGGGTTTATCCTCCCGAACGGCGAGTCCGGGATATTCAGGCTATGATTCCGATCTTTCGGCCTTTATCCTGGGTTTCGGTACGGATGACCCTGAGGCTGCTGGGCCTCATGGCCTCCTGCATCCTGCTGGTCGATCATGCCAGATGGCATATGCGGGCTCTGCAGTGGGACCTGAAGTTCCAGTGGGGGCAGCACCAGGGCAACCTGTCCGATCACGTCCAGATCTCGGAGGGGACTGCAAAACAGTTGCAGTGGTGGCTCTCGAACCGGCAATGGGTCATGGGCAGATCCCTCTCCCTTCCCCAGCCAGAGCACACAGTTGTGACGGACGCGTCCCTTCTGGGATGGGGCGGTCACATGGGAGAGGCGGAGATCAGAGGCCTCTGGTCTCCGGCGGAGTCCCGGCTCCATATCAACCTTCTGGAGCTCCGGGCGATCCAACTTGCACTCAAGGCATTCCTTCCCTCTGTCAAAGGGAAGGTAGTGCAGGTGTTCACAGACAACACCACCACCATGTGGTATTGCAACAAACAGGGCGGGGTGGGGTCGTGGACCCTATGTCAGGAGGCTCTGCGCCTCTGGACATGGCTGGAACATCAGGGCATATTCCTGATGGTTCAACACCTGAACGCCAGGGCGGACGAACTCAGCCGCAGGTGCATGATGGATCACGAATGGCGTCTTCACTCGGAGGTGGCGCAAGGTCTCTTTCAGCAGTGGGGAGAGCCTTGGTTAGATCTGTTCGCCACCGAAGAGAACACGCAATGTCAGCAGTTCTGCGCGTTGGAATTTCCAAGGCGGCACTCGCTCGGCGACGCTTTTCGTCGCGAGTGGAGTTGCGGTCTGTTGTACGCCTTTCCGCCTATACCACTTCTACCCAGAGTGTTGAAGAAGATTCGGCGCGAACGGGCCCAAGTCATTCTTGTGGCTCCGGACTGGGCTCGAAGAGTTTGGTATCCCGAGCTACTCAGTATGAGCGTCGATCCCCCGATCCGTCTGCCTCTTCGGGAGGATCTTCTGTCGCAGCAGCAGGGGACGGTCCTCCACCCAAACCTGTCCAGTCTACACCTGCTTGCGTGGAGATTGAGCGGCGGCAGTTGATTCCTTTCGACTTGCCTCCCGAAGTTTGTGATGTGATTCTGGCAGCCAGGCGTCCCTCCACTAAGGTGGTATACGCCTGCAGGTGGAACAAGTTTGTGGCATGGTGCACAGCAAAGGCTGTGAATCCCCTTTCTGCCCCTCTTTCTGAGGTTCTTCTGTTCCTTCTTTCTCTGGCCCAACAGGGTTCTGCCCTGGGTACCATCAAGGGCTATCTTTGTGCGATATCAGCCTTCCTCAGGCTTCCTGATCAGCCCTCCCTTTTCAAGCCCCCTGTGGTTAACAGGTTTCTTAAAGGCATTACACACTTCTTTCCTCCTGTTCCGTTTGTAATGCCTCAGTGGGACTTGAACTTGGTTCTTACCTTCTTAATGTGCGCTCCCTTTGAGCCTCTACATAATTGTCCTCTTCGTCTTCTTACTCTGAAGACAGCATTCCTGGTGGCCATCACCTCTGCTCGGCGGGTGAGTGAGCTCCAGGCTCTTTCATGCAAACCTCCCTTTCTGTCTGTTCATCCAGACAAGGTTGTTCTTAGGACGTGTCCGTCCTTCTTGCCAAAGGTGGTTACTGCCTTCCATATTGGGCAGACCATCACTTTGCCCACCTTCTTTCCGCCTCCGCATCCTTCCAGAGAGGAGAGAGGCTCCACCGTCTGGACCCAAAACGTGCGCTTTCTTTTTACATCAACCGCACACACCAGTTCCGGGTGGATGACCAGCTCTTTGTTGGCTACGTGGGCGCCAAAAAAGGTCAGGCGGTACACAAAAGGACCATCTCCCGCTGGGTCACTATGTGTATCAAAGCCTGCTATTCTTTGGCTAAGAAGGAGCCTCCTGTTTGGCTGCGTGCCCATTCCACCAGGGCAACGGCGGCTACCACGGCTTTAGGCCGCGGGGTTCCGTTACAGGATATATGTCAGGCCGCTACGTGGGCCTCGCTGCACACGTTTACCAAACATTACTGCCTTGACAGCCAAGTCCGGAGAGACGGCTTCTTTGGCCGTCCTGTTCTCCGGGACTTCCTCGTCTGATCTTTTTCGCAGACCCACCACCAAGATTGGTATTGCTGGGGTATCTATTCTAAGGTAAGGAATCTGTCACTAACGTGTCTCTTTCAGATGCACAAGTTACTAACTTGTGTAACGATATATCTGTAAGAGACAGTAGTTAGTGACAGATTCCTTACCGCCCCACCCATCCTCCCCGTTCTGCGAACTGATTTCTAGGGTTAACGACATCCCTTTCAGGGCCCTAATGTTTTTCAGACACCTATGTCAGCTTCTTGCATGGCTCTGCGTTCCTGGCGCGGAAAGTCGTGTACAGAACTGACGTCAGCGCGCAGGGGCGGCGTCTAAGTACTGCCCGCGACGTCAGCCCGGCGGTCCCGACGCCGACGACTGACGCGGAGCCGCCCGACGACGCCTACCGACGCGCAAGGTTACTGCTACGCAAAAACTTTCCGGATCCAGCCTGACGCCTGGGGATATTCTAAGGTAAGGAATCTGTCACTAACTACTGTCTCTTACAGATATATCGTTACACAAGTTAGTAACTTGTGCAATAATAATAGAGCAAAACCTAAGCAGATTATTATAAAGGAATACTGATAAATCAAATGCAAAAGAGCAAATATAATAATGGACGTCCAATGCAAGAAACAAGCATTGTCAAATGCAAGTAATCAAAGACTAGAAATAATACTTTTAAATGAAAGACCAATATAAAGAGCATATATACACAGAATACATCAGATAATGCCAATGAACAAGAACCAATGAATAAAAATACTTCACAGGCTGGTCACTCGGCACACAGACAAAAACACATATCTCAATTCCAATGATCAGAGAAAATACCTCACCTGCTGCAATATAATCATCTTAGCCACAGAATATTTGGGGATTCCAAATCACAGTCCTGGGGTCAAGAGACTCCTCAAGCTGGGAAGTGCAGCACTTAGCAGACGCGTCTGTCTCTCAGGAGATATCCAGCTTGCGAGCCAAGAAACCCCAGTTTTTTAATATTCTCAATGCATGAGAAGACATCCTCTATAGCAAGGAAACTTACTGGTGCTGGCCAAGCTCCATGCAAGCATTCCAGGGCAAAGGAGTTCTCACGTATTCTCTTGACATGTTCCTGCCCCTTATCTTAGTGAAGCTTGCAAAAGTAGAAAACGTCTCCAAAAGTACAGAAAACAATCTTGAACGTGAATCGCCTAAATAACCGTGAGTAACCTGGGGCCCTGCTTGTGTGTGCAGAGCTCAAGCTAGACAGTCAGAATTCAGGATGGAGTTTAGGACACGTTAAAGCCCATAGGTAATACTCCATTTCATAATGTTCAACATAATGAACATTTGCGCACCTCTGCCTACAGCACTATACTCTGAGACAGAGAAGTATATTCCACACATTTCTCTCTCTCAGAATTTCAAACGCACATCCCACAGGTTCTGTTCTTACCTAGGCTAAGGCTGTCCTACTCTGTGAAACACTCCCACTCTGAAGCTACAAGGACACATGAAATGAAATCACAAGGCAAAATGCAAGTGCAGAAAAAATGATACCGTACATTCAAGATTGAGCGGCCAGTCTGCTCACATGATACGGTAATGGCCCAGGGGATCTTGCATGGATCCTGCTGCGATAAGTGTATTTTTCTGAATGATGAGTGCTGTCCCTTCGCATATGTGGAGTATGAAGAGAAGCTACTGTGGGAAGCCCAGCGGGCTGCACAAGTTGTATGGGTGGTAGGGCCCATGTGTGTTTCTTGGAGCATGGCCAAGTGTATGTTGTGCCTATCCAGGTAGGGTAGGGTAGCATATGTCAGAGTCATTATACACCAATATTCCACACTAAGAAGGCCTGGCGGTAATAAGGGGGATTCTGGACACAAGACCACAACCTACAAGAATCCCTACTGACTTTGTGATATCCCTCTTGGAAATTGCCCTGGGAAACAACTACTTTCTCTACAAAGATACTTACTACTGCCAGATCAAAGGGGTTTCTATGGGTGCTTGTTTCGCCCCTAATTTCGCTATCCTGTATGTCCACCACCTGGAGAACACCATCATCCTCACCAACCTTAACCCATTCAGAAATAATATAACCTTCTGGCGTCGTTACATAGACGACATCCTACTCATTTAGTCGGGAAACAACGCGACCCTCCTCCAATTCGTGGATTGGCTACATGCACAACAACAGCATCTGAGATTCACCGTTGACCCCAAAGAAAACAACCTTCCATTCCTCGATCTATCTCTTCAAGTAGAGGACAACAAAATTGGGACTGCACTATTCAGAAAACCAACTGAGCGGAATACGCTATTGCATTATTCCAGCTACCATCCGCGAGTCCTACGTGATTGTCTACCGTTTGGACAATTTTTACGGATTCGCCGTAATTGTAAGTGGAGAAAGGTCTTCTTCAGGGAAGCCAAAGTTCTGACAGAGAAACTCATCTCACGTGGTTACCCTAAAAAGTTGGTGACAAGAGCAAGAAAACGTGCTTGGTATAATCACCGAGAAAACTTACTCACACCCAGGGAGAAAAAGAGTAACTCTCGCATTCCTTTTGTCTCTACATTCTCACCTACCAGCAACAAACTTTCAAGAATCATCAAAACCAATTGGAATATATTGGCGCCGCTAAATATATTCAATGAACCGCCATTGTTCTCATACCGAAGGGGAAAAAACCTCTCAGACCATTTGGTACATATGCCATCACATGGCCACAAACGAATGCCAGACAGACAACAGTCAGGGGACTATGGGACCTCCCGCCACTTCTTGGACACTATAAATGCCAATGGTGCTCTGCATGCCCCTTAACACGAAATGTTTTGAACACAACAGACAGAAATATGACCTGAAATCTCTCACTAACTGTAGATCACAGAATGTCATTTACTCAATACGTTGCCCTTGCAATCTCCTATACATTGGACAGACCACCCAGATGGTCAAAGACCGCATCTTAAAACACCGCAGCCGTATCCGGTGCGGTGTGGTTACAGCACCTTTGGTCACACACTTCCAGGAGCACAATCACAATGAGACTGACCTCATCTGGATGGTGATTGACCAACCATCTATTCCCAGAAGAGGTGGTGACATTCAGAGGCTCCTAAATCGATGTGAGTGTCGTTGGATAGCCCGTCTCAACACAATCGAACGGGGCCTGAACAAGTTGGATGAATGGAACACCACACTCACCTAACTGTCCTTTGCATCAGATATCCTGCCCCCACATCTGAACAACCTGTGATTCCTCTCCCCAGTAACAACGAATACCCCGTATGTGAACCTGGTCTGATCCCATTTCCATACTAATTATAGCCTACCTAATCGATCCCTCTCTCACTAATTTCTCTGACTTAATTGGAATTTGATACCAAAGCATGAATATGAATAACTGTGCCGTTCTTTCAATTTTGGATTTATGCTCACACTAACCATTTATTCCTCCGTACAATTCCTAAAGTTTTTTGAAAATTTCTGTATACCTTGTGTTCTTACTCAGTATTCAATTGCTGCAATATAAAAAATCGTATTTCCTCACATACTGTGGTTGCCATCCAGTGGGATGCACTATACTGCGCTAACACCCAATATACGTGTATGAAATACCCTGCTAGCGACACCATAGCAATTGTTAAAAAGTTTTGAGCCCAATGTGGAATTAATTGTTTGATTCAGTGCAACTGTTGCAAATGCGTGTACTCTATTGCAAACTGAACCATCAACATACGTTTGGTCTTACTATTAAGTCTGTCTTCATCCTTCCTCCATACTCTCACAGCGTGCGCTCTAGTGTCTCTGTCCCGCCCCCATCACGTGACCGGCATGGCATTCTTAACCTCTTCTACCGTCACTTCCTTACACACAGCCTGACTCCTGCCGGCCGTCGAGATCGATTCCTGTGGAGCCTATGGATATTCAGTAAGTGCTCCGCTCCCTCCTCACGCCTTGGTCATTGATCCCACCGGCAGGCACTCTGCGCGCTTCCCAGCCTCCCGGTCTCCTTATCAGTGCCAGTCCTTGACCACAAGTTCCCCTCCACTTGGGTTTTTTCCCCTCCTCCCAGCGGTCATTTGTTTCACCGTCTGGCACCCGGTGTGCTTTTTACGCCTCCCGGTCCACCGCCTGATCGCAACCCGGGCCTGCCCCTTCACCCAATGGCCGGCCCATCCCCTCCCCGCGCATCGAGCAGATTCAGAAACCTTATGGGTTCACCGTTACGCGACCGACTTCCACACCAACAACCGCGGTTGCCAAGAGTCTCTCACGCCCGTGTGTCGCTCCAAGCTTTCCATACTATATGAGCTCCACTCATTCCGTTTTCAGGCTCTCCCCCGCACTCATTACTTCGACTACCTGTGCCTGAGACCAATCACCCACCTACCACCCCTCCGTTTCTATCAGCTCCTTCCTGTTGCATCAGGGACCCACCACGTCTGCATGTACCCCGCATGGGTGTTGCACACAACCCCCCTTTTCTACCTTAGCTCCAATCTCCCGAACGACAACACTCTCCCCGCACCTACCTTGCACGGGCCTGTACCCCCTGTGCATTCCAGCCCACAGGTCGATGCCTCTTGATCAAGCCCCCGCTTGGCTGGTTCTTCGCACTAATACCTGGGCCCTATACCGGCCCCTCTGAGCATCCCGTCTCTTATCCACAGGTATCCATCTATCCATTGCAGCTCTTCAATAGCAATTTCATCATCCCATCTCTGGGAATACATAGTCCTGTGACGACTTTTTACTTCTTGGATTGATCCCCATTGGAATTTTTCTCAAGTGAGTTTACCTCCACATCAATTCAAAGCGCTTCTCCCACCCATTTTTCTCTTCACGAGCCTAGACACGCTGTATTTTCAGCAGCGTACTCCTTGACCCTATTGTGGCTCCATTTCCATCCTCATACTATCACTTTGATCTTTCTGTCCTTCTTGGTCCACTGATTACACAGGAATATATATATATATATATATATATATATATATATTCTTTTATTCCCAGCACTGCAATTTAATCAAACGTAACCTGGTCCTGATGATGGCCTAAGACTTCTGCAGGCCGAAACGCTGTCGACTTCCACAGCGGAACTCTTGGCGCCCCCATTCACGGATACCCTACTCATTTGAAAATTGTATTCTCATATCATTAATTGTCATGGTGTCCTAAATATGTAAATCGTGGTTTTTATCTCACTTGTCGGTTGTTGCGCCCACCACTCTCGCTGTCCATACCACGTCACGTGTCACTTGCGCCGTCACTATACTTCACGAGCACTTGTGCACAGTATTTTGTTGGTTACATGTCATTTAATGTAACGCAGTGCTACTGACCCATGTGCTTGAACATATGAAGTTTAATATGTCCAACATGTCTGTCATTTGAAATATACTTTACATTTACATGGAAATGTTTCCCTGGTTTTTTTCCCCTATGGATTCAATCCGCTGCAATTAACTGTGTCGCTATATATATTATCTACTGGCGGTCGCCAGTAGATAGTTATAGTTGGGACCTATTATCCATAGGAAATCCGCGACATTCTATTTGCAATAACGTTGGCGCCGGTTGACGAATCTTCGCGAAAGCTTCCAACTTGTTGGGGCGCTCCGGTCCGCTCCTACCCTGAAAGTCTCGGGGTGATACGTCAAGCGGGGGCCGAGAAAAAGGGGGGTCCCAAAACGCGTTTTCCCCATTCATTTTTCCATAGGAACCTTTAGTCGCAGCTACAGCCCGAACTGCTGAACGGAATTACCCCAAATTTGGCAAAGAGGTAGCCCTTGGTTCAGACTGGTGCCTTTTGCTAAAATGGTGTAAATCCGTTCAGTAGTTCCTGAGAAATTCACAATTAAAATCACATATATATCTATGGGCGCGTCGGATCCGCGTACCCTCCCGATCACAAGCTGCATGCTAATTGGCTGTCAACACTCCAAATCAAGAAGTGTTGGCAGCCATTTTATCCTCGGTAGAACCGAGGGACAGAAACAAGTGCGCAAAGCGCAAAAGGGAGCAGGGTAGAAACACCCTGACCCCCTAGGTCTGCTCAGGGGTCCCACAAGGACCCCTGGGCAGAAAAAGATTTTTATTTTTTTTAAATCGGCGGGATGCGCTTAGGGTGCGCGGATCCCGCCGAGAAAAAAAAGAAACCAGTGCGCAAAACGCACAAAGGGGCAGGGTAGAAACACCCTAACCCCTAGGCCTGCTCAGGGGTCCCACAAGGACCCCCTGGGCAAAAAGCATTTTTTTTTTAAAAAAAAAATCGGCAGGGTGCGCGAATCCTGCCGAAAAAAAAAAAAAATCGAAGCGCGGTCTCCCGCGCTTCGATGTTAATTGGCCCCCGGGTGGGCCAAGTCCCGGGGGCATGGTGGGGGGGGATAATTTAATGTGTGGGGGGCCTCAAAGGGCCCCCAAGCCCGGGGACCGCCACCCCCGGGGCTTTTTAAAAAATGGTGCGGGAGGGCTCTGAGCCCTCCCGCAGCCTCGAGGACCACCACCTCCCTGGGGCTTTTTTTAAATTAATTTAACAACCTGTGTGGGGGGCTCCAGCCCCCACACGCCCGAGGACCGCCACCTCCCCGGGGCACTAACAAATTAAAATGGGGGTCCGTTTTGGACCCCCGAAGCCCCGGGGACCACCACCTCCCCGGGGCTGTGCTGATGTAGGGAGGGGGCCGCGCGGCCCCACTCCTGGAGCCCTTGATGGCCCTGGGGACCGCCACCCCCCAGGGCCGGCTCCTGCAGTGTCCCGGGGTGCCTACCCCCGGGACACTGTAGTTTGCTATGGCAGGACGGGAGCCTCGCGGCTGCCGTCCTGTCATTGCAAACTGCTTTGGATATTGGAAAGCACATTGCTTTTCCACATGGGGAGCAGCATCTTAGCAGCTCCCCATGTGTAAAAGCAATGCCGGCTCCCAAGGGACGTGGGGAGCCGGCGGGACTGTGGGGGATTGGGGACCCCCCCACAGTCCCCAACGGAGAGGGCCAGCCCCGGGGGATGGGGTCCCCGGGGCAAGTAGTGGCCCAGGAGGCCCAAAAAAGAAAAAGAAAAAAATTTAAAAAAAATGGAAAGGCCGGCCCCGGGGGATGGGGTCCCCGGGGCCTTAAATGGCCAGAGGAGGGGGGCCACGCAGCCCCCCTCCAAAGAATAAAAATAAAAAGGCCATGCCCTGGGGGATGGGGTCCCCAGGGCATAAAAACAGGAAAAAGGAAGGGGGCCACACAGCCCCCTTCAGGAGACAAAAAAAAAAAACGATCGGGCCCGCAGGCCCCGCCCCCTCGTTCACCACTCTGCAAACGCGCCCCTGGCGCGTTTGCAGAGAGGGCAATTCCCCTTGAATACTGGGGGTCCCTGGGGGCCAACTAGCCCACCAGGAACCTCCAATATGCGCCAGGGGCTGCGTTGCAGAGACGTGTAGAGGCCACACCCCTTTTACACCTCTCTGCAACGCAGCTCTGTGGCGCTTTTGGAGGTATATGGTGGGCTAGTTGGACTCCGGGGACCCTCAGGATTCAAGGGGACTTAATCCCCCAACTTAAAACGCGCCACGGGGCGCGTTTGCACAGTGGTGAAGGGAGGGGCGGGGCTTCAGGTGACATGTGTGCAAACAGGCCCCGTGGCGCGTTTTAAGATGGGGAATTAAATCCCTTCAATCCTGAGGGTCCCTGGGGGCCAACTAGCCCAACAGGTACATCCAGAAAGCGCCACAGAGCTGCGTTGCAGAGAGGTGTAAAAGGGGTGTGGCCTCTCTACACGTCTCTGCAACGCAGCCCCTGGCGCATATTGGAGGTTCCTGGTGGGCTAGTTGGCCCCTAGGGACCCTCAGGATTCAAGGGGACTTAATCCCCCAACTTAAAACGGGCCACGGGCGCGTTTGCACAGATGTCACCTCAGGCCCCGCCCCCTCCCTTCACCATTGTGCAAATATTCCTCTAAAATCAGCCGAAATACGAATTCCGATTTACACACCAGTTATCAGGAGAGACCTCAGTGCTGCATCTTTCAGCCCAGTACTGATCCTCAAAAGTAATTTTAACCGTACTTACCAGTAACTTGAATTTCCTTCCATAGGATATCATTGCCTGCTTTTTGCTGAAAAAGTTTCTAAGTGTTGATTTTTGAAACATACAAATATTCCTGTAAAATCAGCCGAAATACGAATTCCGATGTACTCACCTGTTATCAGGAGAGACCTCAGTGCTGTATCTTTCAGCCCAGTACTGGTCCTGAAAAGTAATTCTAACCATACTTACCAGTAACTTGAATTTCCTTCCATAGGCTAACATTGACTGGTTTCACTTGGAAATTCTTCTAAGTGTGGAGTTTTGGAACTTTAAAATATTCCTCTAAAATCAGCCGAAATACGCATTCCGATTTACTCACCTGTTATCAGGAGAGACCTCAGTGCTGCATCTTTCAGCCCAGTACTGATCCTCAAAAGTAATTTTAACCGTACTTACCAGTAACTTGAATTTCCTTCCATAGGATATCATTGCCTGCTTTTTGCTGAAAAAGTTTCTAAGTGTTGATTTTTGAAACATACAAATATTCCTGTAAAATCAGCCGAAATACGAATTCCGATGTACTCACCTGTTATCAGGAGAGACCTCAGTGCTGCATCTTTCAGCCCAGTACTGGTCCTGAAAAGTAATTTTAACCGTACTTACCGGTAACTTGAATTTCCTTCATAGGCTAAGATTGACTGGTTTTCAGCAAAAAAGTTTCAAAGTGTTGATTTTCACAAACTACAAATATTCCTTAAAAATCGCCTGTATGACTTAAACGCATTCTTTCAACTGTTTACAGGAGATGCACCAGTGCTGGATCCAGGATCAAACACTGAGTAAGAAAAAGTAACGATAACAGTTTTTACCTGCTAAGTGAATTTCCTTCCATAGGATAACATTGGTGATTCTATGAGAAAAAGTTTCTGTCAACTTTTAAAATACAATAATATTCCTTAAAAATCACGACTGTAACCAAAACGCTTTTACTCAACTGTTTACAGGAGATGTACCAGGACTGAATCTAGGATCCAGTCCTGTGGTTACAAAAGTAATCCATAAAGTAACTAATTGCATTTAACTAGAAATTCACATTGAGCTGAATGTTGCATTGTGTTTGAAAATGTGTTGCCCATTGCAACAACTGTAACTACTGTACTTAAAAGTCTATTGCCTATCTGCAAAGTATTTAAACTAAAGTAATTCATTCTGAGAAAGTATTTTTTGTAATGTAATGTATAATGTAATTACAATGTAATTTAAAAAATAAAATATGTAAAAAAAAATTGTTTCTAAAAATGTAGTAAATCAGTATGAAAAAAATTAATATAACAATTAATACATTTAAAAATTGTCATTTACAAAACCTTTGAAATTCACTGAAAAAACCGTAGGTTTCAGGCACGTTATAGTTAGAAATTAGCATTTAAAAAACCTTTGAAATTCACTGAAAAAACCATAGGTTTTAGGGACAGTTATAGTTACTTGGACATTGCACTCGTACAAAACCCGTGAAATTCCCCCGTTATAGTTAGTTCAGCTAACTATAACTCGCGCCCCGCAATGCACTGCTGATGACGTCACATATTACATCACTCATGACATGGTCAGTGACATCACTGATGACATCACTGATGACATCTCAAATGACATCACTGATATCATCCACGTGATAATCTGATGCACCTCCTCACACCCTAATATAACCTTTGATACACCCACTCTAAATTACAGACTGCCATTCGCAAAACCATAGACACTCCAACACCAATAACTACATACCCACTCACTGATTCTTAGGTCTACACACACACATCCACTCACTCACCCGCACAGTCACTCATACTTACGGTCACTCAGTACAGGACTATCATATGCACTCTTACTCCTATATAGACACTCAAACAACGCCACTCATCCATAGAGATACTCACACACCTAGTCAGTCATGCAAATAATTAAACACACTGCCATTTACTCACCTATACAGTTATACACACACCAGCTCACTTACTCATACAAATAGTAGCACATTGTTACGTTCTTATACAATCACTGATACAAGCACACACTCATCCATACAGCCACTATCACAATCACTCACACTTGCTTATAGCTATTTATATACTCCAACACACATATATACTGCCTTTCACATATGTAGTTACTCACACATGTACCACTGGGACATACATTCACTCACTAACACACTCTTACACACACTTACCCACCCATACAGTCTATCACAGAGGCACTCTTGAAACCATCCACCCAGTGAATCACCCACTCACACATCTATGCACAGAGTTGCACACACCCCTCCCACACAAACACTCAGGCACCCATACAGATACTCAGACAAGCATTCAATAACTCATATAGACACTCATGTAGCTATTCACAAACACATGCAGCCACTTACACAGCAACAGACAGACGGATACAGACATTCATCCAGTTTAGTCACTAACCCATGCATTCAGTAAGATACGTTAAATCACTCACTTATAGAGTCAGTCACGCACCTACTAAATCATCCATACAGACACTTACACACCCACTCATTCTTCAATACGTCTTTTCCTATATAATTTAAAAATATTTAAACTTTACAGAAACACACAGTCACTGGATGATGTCATCAGTGATGTCATCAGTGATGTCATCAGTGATGTCATCAGTGATGTCATCAGTGATGTCATTTGAGATGTCATCAGTGATGTCATCAGTGATGTCACTGACCATGTCATGAGTGATGTAATATGTGACGTCATCAGCAGTGCATTGCGGGGCGCGAGTTATAGTTAGCTGAACTAACTATAACGGGGGAATTTCACGGGTTTTGTACGAGTGCAATGTCCAAGTAACTATAACTGTCCCTAAAACCTATGGTTTTTTTCAGTGAATTTCAAAGGTTTTTTAAATGCTAATTTGTAACTATAACGTGTCTGAAACCTATGGTTTTTTCAGTGAATATATATATATATATATATATATATATATATATATATATATCCTTTGAATAATACCCGTGAGACATTGTTGTTTGTTACCTCTTACATTCCACGTCATGAAGTTATATCCCGGGCGTGTTAGGCTATCTGGCATGTGTGATCTTCAGTGCTTGCTGAGTGAGTAGGGACCGTGCTGAGTGTCTCCATGGGCCTGCAGTGAGCAAAAGCGAGCATTCAGTACGCTGTGAAATGCCTAAAGCAAACTGTTAACCCCAACCCCATCCCACCCCCCCCCCCTCAACGACAACCCAAACTCGCCAGAGACAATCAACCCCCCCCCCCTAAACAGCCCAATGGTTGTGTTGAACCTCATGACTCAAACACGGATTATGGCAACACAGTACATGGAAAAGAGAAAAAGAGAGCTTGGGGAAAGACTGGGGCAAAGGGGGGGGGAGAGCAAAAAGGGTAGAGGTTGTGACTGTTCGAGACATTGTGTCATAGTGAGGACATCGGAAAGGGAGGGGTGGAATTGGGGGGAGAATAGGGACAAGAGGGAAGCAAGAGAGAAGGAAGGGGAGCAACAGAACAATCTGTAAGAGGGCTATCCTTCCGGGCTGTCGCCAAAGGTCCGGGCTGGTCCTCCTCGAGTTAACGAGGGCATCCAGGACAGTCATTTGAGTCCCCAGCTGTTCAGTTGAGGTTGGTGCAGTTCTGCCTCTACAGCTGCGACAGTGGATCGTCTATACCTCGCCGCGTGCTGGTTAGGGTTCAGTGTGCTTTGAATAGTATGTCCTTACAGCCACGGCGTTTCAGTTCTAAGCAAGTAGATGGTGACTTAAGTATTTATTCCGGTTAGTTGAAACAATTGGTTCAGGGTCTGCCGGTTAGCACTCCTTCCATTCCGGGGCACAAACTATCTTTGAAGGGGCAGCAGCTCAGCTCGGTTCCGACATAGGGGATGTGGATCTGTTCTCGGACAATGCTTGTGTGACTGGAGGCGAGCTGGGGGAATGCGTCGCATAACGTCTATAACCTGCTGCGGATTTGTGAAGAAGTGTTGCTTCCCCTGGTGTATAACCCGAAGGCGAGCCGGGTAGAGCATGGCATAAGTGATGTTGGCCTGTTGAAGTTTTCTTTTGATCAGGAAGAATTTTTTCCAGGCTTCTTGGACCGCCATTGTAAAGTCGGGGTATACAGCGATAGTGTTGCCCTCAAAAGTGAGTGTGCGCTGCTCCCTTGCCAGACACAGGGCCGCGTCGCGATAATTTGAGTGTAGCCACGATGGGCCTTGGGGCGTTGCCTAGAGGAGGACGAGCAGTCAGCGAACAGTCGGCGAGCAATTGGCTCTCTCCACCACCAGCAATGGAAAGAAAGCATCTTTTCCATAGATAGTGGTAAGCAGGCACTCCACGTACTCCTCCATTTTCCCGGTATTGGTGGTCTCTGGAATCCCAAGAATTCTTATGTTATTTCTTCGCGATTTCGCCTCTAAGTCTTCATTCTTTGACGCTATAAAGTTTAGTATGCGTTCCATATTGAGCCCTTGGTCTTCTCTATGCGATGAGGAGTCTTCTAGCTCAGATATTCTGTGCTCTGCCTCTCCCAGTCGTCCGTCATGTTTTTTTAACTTTTAGGCAATGAAGTAAATACATGTACCCATGGAGTCCATCTTGGATTCTATAGATATGAGGCTATGCTTCATCGTTCTAATGAGCGACTTCATGTCATCGTCTCTGAATGGTTGGTCCTCTTGCATTCTCTCTGCCATTGTGTGGTCGGCGTCATTGCTGTGATTCCAGGCAGATTTGAGGGGATCAGAAGGTTGCTTTGATTGTTTCCCCTCCGTTTGTCAGGTCACCCGAGGCTGCGGGTCAGCGTGGTAGGAACAGTCCCGTTCCAAGCCCCATCAGTATTTGGCGTCTGTGATCTCCGGTCTGTGGTTCCCAGGTCCTGCCTTGCTCACCCAGGACCTCCGGAGGGGGATCGAGCAGACACACACACAACGTTGTCTTCGCATGTGCAAGAAGGTCCACACAAGTGCTGCACTGGAAGGTAGGATGGCATCTTCCAGCAAGTCATGGGCATATGGTTCACCCCACCTGGGCACTGTGCTGGGAGAATGTATCTCTCATTCTGGGTCTGGGCTGCAGTCCTCGCGACCGCGTTAAGGAATGGCCTGTGGGCCTATAAAGCTCTGCGGTCGCGCAGAGATCCAGCCTCTCCGCCCCTCTCTCAGCTTCGGGCTGCAGCAGCCTCTGCTTCTCGCTCCTGCTATTGGGTCTTCGATCGTAGCGTTCCTCTGTCGGGTGCTGCAGTTTCTCAGCGGGGGCAGCACAGCTCTCGCTGCCCTCGCCCTTCAGGCAACCCGACGCCCGACCGGAGTTGCCGCAGGCATCTCGTTGCTTCGCTCACGCGGCCACCATCTCAGGTGCCGGAGATGTACCACTGATGCAGAGGCTCTTCCGCTGCACAGAGTGGACTCATAGAAAATATCCAGCAGAAAAAGTCACTGCACCTTACAGAGCTCAGCGCTACAGTTTTTAGGAGGTTATGTGGCCATATGGAGCAGGATTATGTTGCTTGTTGGTCCTGGACAGCAGGAGCCTCACATGAGTTCAGCCATCTTGTTTGCCCGCCCTCTAGCACCCCTTGCATTCTATTACTTTACATATTCTGATGACATCCGTACCGGAGAGGTTCTTCAACAATCGGACAAATGCTGTGCTAAGTGATTAAACTACATTTTTAAGGACTTGCCTATAAGTGTCTGATTGGCTGCGTTCCTCAAACCAGAGTCCAAAGTACCTAAACGTGGTGACACTCTATTTTTGCACTGTGAATTTGCCAGGCACTCCTTTTCTTCACAGTCTAGCCAAAGGAAATGGTCTTGGTTTTAGTTGTGTTTATAGTGATCCCATTTTCCTTGCAGTAGGCTGCTAATTCATCTAGCGACCTATGGTGGATGGGGCAGGCTCTTGCGGACACAAAGGTCCTCTCCATATCAGCGAGGTGAAGATTGAAGAGCAGTGGGACTTATATGCAGCCCTGCTTCATTCAGACTTTTGTTCGTAAAACTTTTTTTGAGGTTACCTATTTCAATATTAATTTAATCTTATTCAACGCATCAGTAAGGACTGCAGTTAGCAAAGAATGCAGAATGTTCCAGTTGGTTAATTCGGCCAATAGATCTCCTCTGCTGATATCAAATGCCGTGGTAAAATTGATGAAGGCAGCATGCAGCTACCAGCACTTTTCATACGAAGTTTGACCTACCAGTGTGGCTAGAGCCAGTATGTTATCTTCAATGCTACACCCTTTCTGAAACCCTGTTTGAAAGTATGGGATCAGTTGGCGCTCAGTTACATAATGCTCCAGTTCTTTCAACAGCAATTTTGCATTGCGCTTTCCTTCCACATCCAGAAGGGGAAATTACCTGGGAATTCTATTGGTATGTTGAGTCTTGACTGAGTCGTATATTTACTGTCATTAGGAGCCGAGGCAATGGTGCTAGCACTCTGAGGTATGAGATCGAGTTTGCCAGGGAGATATTCGGAGCAGAAGTCTGTTTATGATGAGAAAGGGACTGATTAACCAGAATCCGAAATCCCCTAGAATTTTTAACAGCCTCATGTATCTAAATCCAATATTTTTCTTCTTTTTCTTTCCTGAGTTCCCAGAATTTCTTCCCATAATGAGCTCTTATTTTAGGTATATCCTATTTTAGTGCTGCGTTACTCTGCTTGTGTCCCCTTCTTAATAACTAGTTGAAGCATTTTTTATGGGAAATAGACTCATTTTTCATAGGGATCATATGCTGATGTATAACATCCCCAGATGGACCATGTGATTTCATTTTTATGGGGGGCTGCTTGGCAGTTATCCTAACAAACCCTTCCAGAGAGGTAGATCAGAAGGCTGTGGGGAGGGGGATACACTATTTTTGTCTGAGAAGAGGTATGTCTGTTTGACTTGCTTCACAGTCTCATTCACACTGCCTGGGCCATTTAAATGCCAATTAACTTTCTCAAATTACTCCACTTCCAATCCTAAACCAATTAAGGTGTGGCTGTGAAAACATTCCACCTATTAGATAGAATTTTTTTCTGCTGGGCATGATCACTTTCAACTGTGGGATAGTAACCCAGGTGTAATCAAGGGTAGTCAAGCGCTGCACAGAAAAATGGTTGTAAGCAGCCAGATGACCAAAGGCAAAACACCCATTCAGCAAACGCAGGCCAAGGTTTTTGTTTTTTTTATATTACTAGCAAGGGCTTTCCCCTTTTTTCCCCTCTTATGAAAGTTTATAATTATGGGAGGTAGGTTCCAATATTGCCAGTTAATGTCTGTGGCAATTGAAAGTAGATTGGTGTTAAAGTCCCCCATTAAGAGCCACACTGTTTGTAGGTCTTCTGCTATTAGACTTCAACTCCATTCCAGAAGAGCTTTGGCAATCTTCTTTTTCTTTTTTTACTTGGCTAGGATTTAGGTAAAAGTTGCAACTAATTAAAGATTTTGCTTACCCTATACCATTCCTGCTAAATATACGTTTTAAGAGGAGTATGTTCTCAATGTCCACACGGAGGTGGTAGGTGTTGGCCACCGTTCTGTTATGGATATATAAGGAAACCTCACCAGATGTGTGGCCACCACACGAGGAAGGGATGGCAGACCAAAAATACTCTGTGTAATCGGCTATTGGGAAAGAGACCAGAGTCCAGGTCTCCTCGAAGCAAATAATTTCAAAGTCTTTTATTATCCTGCGCATTTCGGGTTTGGTGCTCAGCCCATTTATGCCCCTGACGTTCCATGAACAGAGGGGAAATATGTGAGCTATTTCCATGGTGGCCAGTGTTAGGAGCCATTTTTGAAGGACCACTGGCAGCCAGTACCAATGCTTAATAGGAGTGACTTTAATTAAATCGCTCCTTCTCAGGCATTCTCCTGTAGAAGCCGTTGCTGTTAAGCTGAAGTCCCTGTGATCTGTTAGCATCTTTAGCACCATATATTATGGAAGAAGTTAAACCGGTACATGCATAAATGGGGCGGCTATCTTGTGATGCCCTCGGAAAACAGGGAGACTTTAGTTCAAAGATAGCGGGATATTTAAGGAGGTTAGGGTAGTTATTCTAATTCCCCAATCAGACGGCATTTTACGATTTTCTTCCAACAGCCAAACAATGGAACTGTTAAAAAATGTAACAGTGTGTTAATTCACTTCCCCCATCAATTTGAGGGCAGAATTCAACTATATTGATGCTACTAGAGGAGACAGCATTTAGTCCTGCTAAAACTTTACATGACTTGATTATATTGCATCTGTTGAGGATGTCTTTCCAACCGCAGGGATTGATATTCCGGCTATAAACTTATGTCCTTTTTCTCTGGTGCATTGCTAGACTTGGTGTAGAGCCTTGGACATTGACTTTGGGGTTTGGTTCTGAAATGGATGCTAAACTTTGGTTATCAGGAGCCTTTGTGTTACCAGGAGTTGGAGTAATCACTGGAGCTGCCGCTTTCCAGAGAGGGCCACTGATATCAATTAAGACAGGGCTTTCGGAACTTTGGTTGTTAACTGGGTTCATTATGGGTGCTCGTGATGTATTTGCCACCTCCATTTGGGTGGCGATGGTGCTTTTTTAGGTCTCGCAGACCTGCGTTGCAGCGCGCATGCGCTGCTCGCTCTGCGAGGCTTGTAATCCGGATATTTCAGAAGTGGAGTTTAAGCCCCGCCCATCTTTTTGATTGGCTGGCGTCCTCGTCCATGCTAACCGCTGGCTTCCGATTGAAAAGGAGGTTTCTTAGTCCCTCCTTGTTACCGCCCTGTCCTTTTCGGACGGCCCATCCGGACTGGATCTTTTAATTGCGGCGTTACATGGTCTCCTTCATTACTCGGTGTAGGCACTTTTTTTCTTCATTAAAGTGAAAGCACGATGTAAACAAGCGTCTGCCTTTGCGCAATGGCGACCGCTTGTTTTTAAATGAAGGCGATCTCGGAGAAACCGGCGGGCAGCGATCATTTTCCTTTCCACCAGGTAACAAGAGTTTGAACACTCACAGTTGAGCTTATTTAAACACGCATTTCATTTATTATAAAAAAAAGTATAGCGCCAGCAGTACACTTATTAAGTTTCACGCTTTATTAAAGGGAGAGTAGAATTAACGTTGGGACTTTTCAAATGGAAAAAATACAGTAAAATAGAATTAGGGGGAAACGACAGGAGGTTCCATGGTACTGCTGCTCCCCGCCCCCTTGCCTTCCCTGCACACAGTCATCCCTGTCTGGTGTTAGCTAAAGCCTTTTAACTAATCTAGCGAAGTATTTTTAGAAAAAGATCCTGGCAGTTGTTGTTCAGAGCGAGGGCTCTCTCAGTACAGGGAGGTTTTGCACAACAAATGCAGTTCTGTTTTTATATGTATATTATTTTATTTCCCTGCCTTTTGGATTGTTTTAGAGACATTATCTTGACACGGGCGCCAGTGTGAATCTATCGGGCAGCTCCTTTTTGGAATCAGCAGTTTGCGAGTGACTTTGATGCTGTACTCTCGGCCATCCCCTTACGTGGGTAGTTATGTTCAATTTAAGAGTCCTTGTTGTGATATGCATTGTCATGTCACATTTGTAATTCTCTCTTTTAAAATTCTTTCCATATTCCGATACCTTCTGTTTTTTAAATTACAACTCCATTGGAGAGTATCAATCCCTGCATCATATCTCGTAGGTTCCTGCATCATTCAGGGTATTTCTTGTTAGTCTAACCCACCAGATACCTTAGCACATTGGGTGTTTGAAATATTTGCCTCAATCAATCAATCAATCAGGGGTTTGTTAAAGCGTGACTACTCACCCGTAAGGGTCTCAAGGCGCTAGGGGTGGGGGGCTGCAGGTTCCATCCATCAAGGAGGGGGGTCTGTCGAAGAGCCAGGTTTTGAGGTTTCTTGCGAAGATGGGGAGCGATGTTGTCTGTCTGAGGTGGAGCGGAAGGGCATTCCATGCTTTGGCCGCGAGGAAGGAGAAGGAGCGGCCTCCAGATCTGGTCTTTCTGGTGCGGGGGACGACGGCGTAGGAGAGCTGGGCTGATCGTAGGGTCCTTTGGGGTGTGTGGAATTTGAGTCGGCTGTTCAGGTATGCTGGTCCGGTGCCGTGGAGGGCCTTGTGTGCGTGGGTGAGCATCTTGAAGGTGATTCTCGCCTCGACAGGGAGCCAGTGGAGTGTGCGCAGGCGCTGGGAGATGTGGCAGTGTTTTGGCAGGTTGAGGACCAGTCTTGCGGCGGCGTTCTGGATGTTCTGTAGCTTGCGGGTGAGGTTTTTGTTTATTCCGGCGTAGAGTGCGTTGCCGTAGTCGAGTCTGCTGGTGACCAGGGCGTGAGTGACGGTCTTTCGGTGTTCGAGGGGGATCCATTTGAAGGTCTTACGAAGGAGGCGGAGGATGTGGAAGCAGGAAGACGAGACAGAGTTGATCTGGCGGTCCATTTTGAGCTCTGAGTCCAGGATGATTCCCAGGTTGCGTGCGTGGTCCCTTAGGGTTGGCGGGTTTCCGAGGTTGGGGGGCCACCAGGTGTCGCTCCAGGCATCGAGGTTTGGGCCCATGATGAGTACTTCTGTTTTGTTGGTGTTTAGTTGTAGGCAGCTGTTTTTCATCCATTTGGCGACGGCTTCCATGCCTTCTCGAAAGTTGCATCTGGCAGTGTTGGGCTCGTTGGATAGGGAGAGGATGAGCTGGGTGTCGTCTGCGTATGACACGATGTTGAGTCCGTAGGTTCTGGCGATGGGGGCGAGTGGAGCCATGTAGACGTTGAAGAGCGTCGGGCTGAGGGAGGAGCCCTGGCGGACTCCGCAGGTGGTAGGTGTGGGGTCCGAGAGGAAATGGGGGGAGTCTGACCCGCTGCGTCCTGCCGGAGAGGAAGGAGCGGATCCAGTCGAGGGCCTTGTCCTGGATTCCTGCGTCGTGGAGTCTGCATATTAGGGTGCGGTGGGAGACTGTGTCGAACGCCGCTGATAGGTCGAGGAGGATGAGGGCTACTGTTTCTCCTTTGTCCAGTAGGGTGCGGATGTCGTCTGTTGCGGCGAGGAGGGCGGTTTCCGTACTGTGGTTTTTCTGAAGCCGGATTGGGAGGAGTCGAGGATGTTGTGTTCTTCAATGAATGTGGCGAGTTGGCTGTTGATGGCTTTCTCGATGACTTTCGCTGGGAACGGGAGCAGGGAGATGGGTCTGTAGTTTTTGAGGTCGGTGGGGTCCTCTGAGGGTTTCTTTAGGAGGGGGTTGACCTCGGCGTGTTTCCAGTCGTCGGGGAACGAGGCGGTCGCCAGGGAGCGGTTGATGGTGTGGCGGAGCATGGGTGCGATGGTGTCGGCGGCTCTGTTGAAGATGTGGTGGGGGCAGGGGTCCGTGGGGGCCCCTGAGTGGATTGACTTCATTGTCTTCAGTGTGTCTTCGGTGGTGAGGGCTGTCCAGTCGTCAATCACTGGTTTCTGGGTGTCGGGGTGGTTGGTGAGGGTTTAGTGTTGGTTGTCTTCGTCGAAGTTGTCGTAGATGCTCTTGATTTTGTGGTGGAAAAAGGTGCTGAGTTTGTCGCAGAGGTCTTGTGAGGGAGGGATGTCGGTAGACTCGCTAGTGGGTTGGGCGAACTCCTTGATGATGCTGAAGAGTTCCTTGCTGTTGTGCGCATGGGTGGAGATTCTGTCTTATATCGCTTTTTTCCTCGTTTCTCTGATGAGTTGATGGTGGGCGTTGGTGGCGGCTCTGAAGTTGTCGTGGGCTTCTGTGGATTTGGTGTTCCTCCAGGCCTTTTCGAGGCGGCGGCATGTTCTTCTGGACTCTCGAAGTTCGGTGGTAAACCATCTGGCTTTCTTGGCGCGGGTATTGTTGTTTTTCTTGAGAGGGGCTATGGTGTTGGTGCTGTCCGAGATCCATCTATGCAGGGTTCGGGCTGCGGTGTTGGGGTCGTCGTTTTTCGCGATGGTTGGGGTGGAGTTGTTGAGTGAGGAGGTGAGCTGGTCGTCGGTGATTTTGGGCCAGTTTCTTCGTGGAAGCAGGTGCTGGTGTCTGTGGATGGTGGGTGTTCTGAAGGTGAAGTGGACGCAACGATGGTCGGTCCATGGGAGTTCGGTGGTGTGGCTGAAGGTGATGGAGTTTCCTGTAGTGAAGAGGGGGTCGAGGGTGTGTCCTGCTGAGTGCGTGGGCTCGGTCACGATCTGGCGCAGTCCAATGTTGTGGAGGTTGTCCAGGAGGGATGTGGTGTTGGGGTCCAGTTGGTTGTCGAGGTGGAAGTTGAGGTCTCCCAGCAGGGTGTAGTTGGTGGATGCGATGGCCTGCGAGGAGATAATGTCCGTGATGGCGTTGGCGAAGGGTCCGCGGGGTCCAGGGGGTCGGTAGATGAGGGTTCCTCGGAGGGTGGCGGTGGGGCTGGCCAGTATCTTGAAGTGAAGGTGTTCCATCAGTTCTGTGGGCTCGTCAGGGAGTGTGCTCAGGCGGAGGCTGGATTTGTGGACGATGGCGATTCCTCCTCCTGGGCGGGTGGGCGGTCCTTCCTGGAGATCTTGTATCCTTGGGGGATGGCGATGTCCGGTCCAGAGGTGGTGTTGGTCCAGGTTTCGGTGAAGAACGCTACGTCCGGGGTGGTGCTGTCGAGGAGGTCCCAGATTTCTGTGGCGTGTTTGTGGAGGGATCGGACGTTGAGGAGGATGCATTGCAGGGTCTTCGGTTCGGTTGTGGTCTTGTGGGCGGGTTGTGCTGGATCCGTGTTCTTGGCGGTGCTGCAGGTGTGCCGGCAGCGGTGACAGCTGAAGGGTCCGTGGGAGTCGGCTGGTGATGCTAGCTTGCAGTTGTTGTTGCGGCCTGGGTTGAGTGCGTGGAGTGCTGCTGGGTCGTAGCGTTGTTGGGGCGGAGGTCCAGGGTTCCTGGCGCTGGTCGCGGTCGGGTCAGCAGCGCGCCCGCGGCCGCACAGTGGCCGCCATTAAGTAGGGGTCTGGGAGGGCTGGACAGCTGGGAGCGGGGAGAGGAGCTGGATTGGGCCGGTCGCGCTGGGGGGGGAGGGGCCGCGGGGGCAGCAGCGGCGGGGAAAGGTAAAGGGAGGAAATAAGGAATAAAGAAAAAAGGGAAAATAGGCAGAAATAAGGCACAAAAGAGCAGAGATGCAGAAAAGTGCAGAAAGGTGAAAGATAGAAAAGGGTAGAAAAACGAGTGAAAGAGCAGAGTGAGAGGAAGGAGACAGAGGTCCACTGGACCACCAGGGATGAGGCGCAGGGAAACCTGCGGGTGGAGGAGGGCCTCGATCACCAACACTCGAGAGTGCAGGGGCAGGCCTCACTTAATGGTTGAGCTGCGAGGGTGGGTTAGCAATTTCACTGACAATGAGTCAGTGGTCTTGCTCGCCTGTCCCTGCAGTGGCCGCCATTAAGTAGGGGTCGGGGAGGGCTGGATCGCTGGGAGGCGGGAGCGGGGAGGGGAGCTAGATTGGGCCGGTCGCGCTTGGGAGGGAGGGGCCGCGGGGGCAGCAGCGGCGGGGAAAGGTAAAGGGAGGAAATGAGGGATAAAGAAAAAAGGGAAAATGGGCAGAAATAAGGCACAAAAGAGCAGAGATGCAGAAAGGTGAAAGATAAAAGGGGGTAGAAAAACGAGTGAAAGGGGCAGAGCGAGAGGAAGGGAAAATGAGCAGAAATAAGGCACAAAAGAGCAGAGATGCAGAAAAAGTGCAGAAAGGTGAAAGATAGAAAAGGGTAGAAAAACGAGTTAAAGAGCAGAGTGAGAGGAAGGAGACAGAGGCATGTAAGGAATCTTCTTTTTCATTTGGGCACATCTTTTTAATCTGGTTCACCTATAGCATGGTATTGATGGCAACTAAGTTTGTGACACTAACTTTTGAAATCTCTAGTGGCATGAAATTCTTGGTATTTGGGACTATGTACTTCACTGCGAACAGATGCGAAGCAATGAATCATTACAATTTACCCTTGACTCAAACACTATTTTCTGAAGGAACCACATGTATTGTTTTTGCATTTACAGGTATCAAGATCATAAGCTTGTGGCTTCTCCTGAGGAAGGCACTTTGGGTGCTGAAACGCGCGTAGATACCATCTGGTCTTGAGCCATGCTTCTTCCTGTTGTTGTCTCAACCTAGACACCCTTTGGTTTTCATTCGTCTTTTATCCATTGTTGTAGTGCTGAATGAAAAATTTCCTAGCTATCGTAACGGAAAGTTTCAATTCTATTAAGGACTCGGAGGTGAGGATTATGCCTTCTTTCTTCACTTTTATTCAACAACAGCCATCACAATTTTAAAGACAAAACTACTTTTCCCATGAAACCTTGGGATAAATGTAGTACAGAAACATCCAATAGGAACAGAGTGAACGTCCAATCAGAGTTCCAACAGTCCAACATAGTCCGTCTTCACTGGCCCCTTGTCCGCTTTCGTCGCGCGAAGTCAGCGATAGAATCATCTTCATGCATCCTGTTTATTTGCATCAGATCCTGCAAAGAAAAGGAACATTTTCACCACCAAGGCTTTTAAGCACTAAAGCCTGTGGGGAGAATAACAGCAAAGAGCAAAGTAATACTGTGCAATCAAGACCAACGCTTTAATAGTCAATTGTAAATGCAAGAATTACTTACTCAAATACGGGGAGGGCGATTTCCTTGAAGGAATCCCTAGGGTGGGATAATCCTCACCTCTGAGTCCTTAATAGAATTGAAACTTTCCGTTACGATAGCTAGGAAATTTTTCTTTCTATGACAGGACTTGAGGCGAGGATTATGCTAGTTTAAAGCTTGCTCACCACGAGGTGAGTCATGTTGAGCACTGGCTTGAAGTAGAACCTTTTACAGGTTGAGTCTGAAGACCAGTCTGCCGCGTTGAGGATATCCTCCAAACGGGCACCTAAGCCAAATGCTTTAGAAGCCATAGCACCTCGAGCCGAGTGTGCTCCAAAAATCCAAAGGTTGATACCAGTTTCCTGCATTACCCATCTAACCCACCTAGCTATGGTGGGGGAAGAGACTGCCTTAAAGGGTTTATGTAGTGCAATAAGTAGCTGTTGCTCCCCGGGAGGGCGTACCTCCTCGGTCATTTCCTCATATGCTTTCAAGCATCTCACCACGCACAGTTTGGGAGAGTCTTGGAACTCTGGGTAAGAAATGACTCTCGTGTGACACTTTGTTCTCCTGTGGAGAGTGAAGGTTACCCGGGTCGGTGAAAAGATCCTGCCTGTGATATCTAACGCCCTCACATCAGAAACACAGCAGCAATATATGAGACAAAGCAACATAGCCAATTTGGCTGACAATTCTTTCCTAGACAAAAACCGATTCGGCTGCCAGGAAAGGAATAGATTGAGGACCTGGTTGACATCCCAGAGAGCCGAGTAGCGATGTTCTGGAGGAAGAGAGAGTCTGATACCTCGTAGTAATCTGCATATTAGGGGGTGTTCTCCCACTGCTGTCATTGATCAGGGTATGCCCAGCTGAAATGGCTGACCGGAAGGTGTTAATCGATCTGTAAGCCAAACCCTTATGAGCTAAATGGGCTAGAAAATTGAGGATGTGGACTACATCTGCGTCCAGGGGATTAAGGTCCCTTCACATACACCAACCGGACCATCTGCCCCATGCGGATCTATACCTCTTGACAGTACTGTCTGCCCACGCTCTGGACTTGAGGATCTCAGCTTTTTCCGCAAGGCCCGGGACCTCCCAACGTCTCCGGTAATCCGCCACGCCATTACCCACAATGAATGCTCCTGAATCGGTGGATGGGGAACTTGGTCGGGACTCTTGAGGAGAGTCGGAAACTGGGGGAGTAGGATTGGAGAATCCCAAGAAAGTTCCAGTAGAACTGGAAACCAAACTTGCGACCTCCACAGGGGGGTGATCAGAACCACTTCCGCCCCTTGTCTCCTGACCTGTGCTGTCACCCTTGTGATCATCGCAAAGGGGGGAAAAGCATACCCTTTCTCCCGACTCCAGTCCTGGAGAAACGCATCTGTGGCCACCCCTAAAGGGTCTGGTCTCCAGCTGAAGAAGCGGGGAAGCTGGTAGCGAGCAGGTCCACCGAGAATGGACCTCAGTGGGTGTTCAAAGTCGCAAACACTTCCGGATCGAGTTTTCAAAGGCTGGAATATTTGAAGTTGCTGGATTGAAAGTCCGCTGCTTGGTTCTTGCGGCCCAGCTAGTACTCAGCCATGACTGACACCTGATGGTCCAGGCAATACTGCCAAAATCCAGCCACTAGGTCCGAAAGGGCTTTGGATCTTGTGCCCCCTAAGTGATTGATATAACGGACCGCTGACATGTTGTCCTTCTTCGGAAGGACACATGACTGAATAGACTCTCTCTTGTCCAACAGCGAACTGCGAACGAACCTGCTAGAAGTTCTAAGCAATTTATATGTAACCGTCGCTCTTCTTGAGACCTCAAGCTTCCTGTAGAAATAGCGCTGCACCTGGCCCCCCAGCCTGTTTTGCTGGCGTCGGACTCTATAACCAAATCTGGTGTCGACCCGAAGATCGCTCTGCCATTCTAGGCCTCCATGTGGACAAGACACCATTGGATTTCCTCTCGAGCCTGCTCGGACAGTGACACCTTGTGAGAGTAGGGGTATCCTTTGCGTAAGTGGGATGCTTTTAGACGTTGTAGGGCCCAGTAGTGGAGGGGCCCAGGGAAGATGGCCTGGATTGATGCGGAGAGAAGGCCCACCACTCGTGCTATCTGTCTGAGAGTCACCTGGTGCTTGGACAGAGTACGCCTTTACTCGTGTCAAATTTTCGCTACCTTTCTGGAGGGAAGACTCAGAGTAGAGGAGGGGGAGTCTATCACGAAACCTAGAAATGTCACCTTCTGAGAAGGAGATAGGAGTGACTTCTTCTCATTGATCAAGAAGCCTAGAGTCTGCAGCAAATTCACCGCCAACCGGAGGTGGGAAAGTAGTTGACAAGGACATGAGTCCATTAGAAGCAAATTGTCTAGATAAATCATCATTCGTATACCTCGAGTCCTGAGATGTTCCACCACTGGCTTGAGCACCTTGGTGAAGCACCACGGAGCTGAGGAAAGACCGAAGGGAAGGGACGCAAACTCGTACGTCTGATGTTTCCAAATGAACTGAAGGAACCTGCGGTGAGGTGGAAAAACTGGGACAACCAGGTAGGCATCCTTCTTTTTTTTTTTTTTATTGAACAGTTGTGATAGTACAGTGAAAGGCCACGAGGCCACATAACAAGGAAATACAGTGGTAAAAGGACAAATGACCATCTTTTACAATTAAAACACATTCTCTGTACATCGTTAAGCGGGGTTGAGATCAACGTCCACTTCAGTGTTACGCAGTTCATCTGTTGGGGATACACATATTTCACCACGTGATACATTCCATTTAGCCCATTTGCGACCCCATTTCTTGGGACAGCCCCTGTGTTTGAAAACATCCTTTTCTGCGATCATCGCAGTGTCCATGTCGTTAGCCCATCTCTGATATGTAGGCAAGTCCCCAGTCCCCCATGCTTGAGCTATATTCCTCTTAGCAAGGACAAATCCCAGTGATGTCCATGTGCGCTCAATCTGGGTCAGGTCGGTGGCCTCCCATACATTCAGTAAACAAAGGCGTGAGTGATGCTTTTCCCGCTTACCCTCGCGAGTGTGGAGGTGATTCTCTCCCAGTACGGCTGGAGGTTTAGGCAGTCCCAGAGTGTGTGGAAAAATGTACCTTCCGCCGCGCACCTCCTGAGGCACCCAGAATCCAGCCTACACCCCATTTTCACCAGTGTATGGTCAGGTAGGTAAGTTCTATGTAGGATTTTGAGCTAGACTAACCGTAGCCTCATTGGGATCGCAACTTCCTTTGGGGAGGAGAGGGCTTCCTGCCAATCGTCGTCCTCTAAATATCCGAGGTCTGATTTCCACAGCTGCCGGAGGCGTATCAATGGATCCGATCTATTGTTTATTAATTTGCGATATGTGAGTGACATTGGATCTGTTAACAATCTATCCTCCAGTGGGGAGGCCTCGGGTAGAGCCTCACCGCTCGCCACAACGGTGGTTATTGCATGACGAATTTGTAAATAGCGGAACGTCTCTGACCCTGCCAGTTGATATTCCGCTTGTAGGTCTCTACGGGTTACTTTCTCTGAAACTTCCGGATCAAGCAGTGAAGAGGATGATTTCAATAGAGATAGGGGCTAATCCAGAACATGAGCCTTTTTTTTAGGACAAAGACAAAGGAGGGGCCAGAGAAATTTTCGGAACACACACGGGAGATCAGGGAAGGACATATCCCCAATAGGATCAAGGCAGGAATTACCCCCAGCAGGATTATTTGAAGACACGCAATCAAAGATATTGGAGGTAGACAAATTCCCAATTATTAATCTATCTCGGAGAACCTTATCTATTACAGAAAAACAAATTCTCGAGAAAGGATTTGGCTTTGCTCCTAGTGCGGCATTAAACAAATTTGAATTTGAAAAAGATTTGAAAGCCTTGTTTAGGAAAGTGAGATTAAAAAAGTTTTTTGAAAACAGAATGCCCAGCCTCCATTAATGTATCAGGCCTTAAGCCAAAATCTACATTTACACCTTCTCTAAACTCTGTTGATAAGAATATTGAGATATTTGAGAGAGTAACTGAAATAGAACTGAGGAATATTCTTGATCGTCCTAATAACATGAGAAGTATGAATAATAATCTCTCAAAGTACCACAGAGAGTCACTGAGATCCTTGCAGAACGATATCAGTATCCCTATCAAACCCGCCGATAAAGGCGGGGGAGTTGTGGTATTTGATACAGAGGACTATAGAAAAAGAATGTTGGAACTACTGGAGGTCCCAGAACATTATATTAAAGTTCCTCACAATAGGATAGAAAAGCTTAAAAAGGAGATTGAGGTACTATTGAATACAGCCAAAAATCAAGGTTGGATATGTGAGGAGGAGTACAAGTTTTTATATAATAGTTCTCCAATCATCCCAGCCATATACGGACTCCCCAAGGTCCACAAGGACCTGATAAATCCTCCTATGAGGCCAATTGTAAGCAGCATTGGGTCCCTCCTTGAACCATTAAGCAAATTTGCGGATTGCTTTATTAAGCCTTTGGTTCAACAGCAGATATCCTATCTTAAAGACTCCGCACATGCTATTTCTATCTTCAAGGGAAAGAGCTTCAACAGGGTGACCCATTTTTTGGTCACCCTAGATATTGAAGCTCTATATACTAACATGCCCCAGGATGATACCATCAAAGTAGTAGGGTCACTGTTAGAAAGAACAGATCTCCATGGTGGCAGCATGGAATTTATTTTGAGTTGTATTACAATGGTGCTGAAGAACAATTTGTTCTTATTTGAAGAGGACCTGTTCCAACAGGTGAAGGGGACCAGCATGGGAGCCACTTGCGCTCCCAGTCTGGCCTGCCTTTATGTTGGGGAGTTTGAAGCTAAACACGTCTTCAATGAGGCGGCACCCTTTTTTGAGTACGTGAGTCAGTGGTGCCGCTTCATTGACAACATAGTTTTTATCTGGGAGGGCAATCAGGAGGAACTGGAGGATTTCATCATGTGGCTAAATCTGGGTGACCCCAATTTGAAGTTCACAGCTCAATACAGTAAAGATAAAATCAACTTTTTAGACATCTGCATTAAGGACAATGATGGAAGTCTAACGGTGGAGCTTTATACTAAGCCTACCGATTAAAAATACCCTTTTACACTACGAGAGCTTCCACCCGAAAGCCCAAAGGGATAATATTCCCTTTGGGCAGTTTCTGCGGTTACGCAGAAATTGTTCCTCTATGTCAGATTTCAATAAACATTCAGATGTCCTTAAACTGAAACTAAAGGATCGAGGTTACCCCAGAAAGTTGATTAATCAATCATACAAGCAAGCAAAATACTATGATCGTGATTACATGTTGGATCAGAATATAGAACTAGAAGCCTGGAGGCAAAGAAAGAAAGAATAGTGTTTGTAAGCCAATTTTCTGAAAGTAGCAATAGATTAAGAACATTGTGAATAAAAATTGGAAGATCCTTAATGATGGTCAAGAAGTGATACTAGATAAACCTCTTTTTGCATTCAGGAAAAACAGAAATATCAGAAACTCTTTGGTGAACACCTATAGAGATTATAAAAGGGATTTCCAAAATACACTACAGGGTACTAAAGCCATTGGTAATTACAAATGTGGTATGTGTTCTATTTGTGAACACTGCATAGTGGCAAAGAGTTTTAACTTTAATGGCCAAGAGATCAGTTGCAAAAGTCTGAATAATTGCCGCAGCAAAAATCTGATTTATCTCCTAATTTGCCCCTGTGGGCTAGGTTACGTAGGAGAAACGAGCCGTGAACTGCGAGTAAGGGTGTTGGAACATAAATCAGCGTTAAGAACGAACAAAGAGAATGCACCACTGACAGAACATTTTTCCAAGCTGAACCACAGTTGCAATGATGTACGGTGGTTCATATTGGAAAAAATGTCAGGCAACATGAGAGGAGGTGATTTGGATAAGAAAAGGAAACTGAGAGAACAGTGGTATATTTGCAAACTTAACACTGTTCGGAATGGCCTGAACTCTAGAGAGGACTGGATGTCCATTATCTCGTAGAATCGTTTCTTCGAGTTTACTGCAGGGGGTTTAATATCTCTGTCCTAAATTAGGTACAGCAATTTGATTTGAACAGGTTATCTTGGAGGTTAAAACTAGGTTACTTTGGTGGTTAAAACAAGGAAATTATATTTTTTTATAACTATTGTTTTGCAATATTACGCAGTTTAAGCCCCCCACTTAGCCAATATCGCTGCTAATAACAAAGCATAGTAATTTGACCAACAAAGGGCACCCGAGTGCCATAAATGAATCTTCCAATTCTTTATTTTCTGTCCTGTAAAATTAAGTTTTTTAGATTTTCCTTGAGACAGGACGTTTTATTAGAAAATGGTGGAATGTTGCCATGTTTATCATGATAATGAATAGTGTTAGGCACAACGAGGGCGCTAAATGCAGTTCTCAATAAAGTTTTTCCCAGTTTAATTAAAAGTTGCAAAAACCACTGGTTCGCGTGGTGGTGTGACGCAGGTCACGTGTCTCTCACGTTCACGTTAATTACTTAAAAGGAAAAAGGGAGGCTATTTAAGACGCTGACTACATCGCTAGAGCGTTCTATCGGTCGAAACATAGAGACGGAAGGATTAAAACCGGGCCGGTTCCCTGCACGCGGTGAGTACGGAGTTGGAAACGGTGACTGGGATGACACGGAGGAAAACAAATAGAGCAGCGACCTAGACGGGGATAGTTACCTGGTGTGGGCATTAGAAACTGCAGGCTAACTTTTGGCGAAATACTGCTAGTGCTCCTGCGTTTAATGCGCTTAATGCGACTAATGGAGTAATAATGTGGATCTCTAGACCAACAGTGATTCATAATACAGCCAGTTTTAGAACGTGGCTGGAATATTTTAGGGTTGAATCTAAGCGGTTTATTTTGATAGTGGAGACATAGTAGTAAGTTAGGTTTCATATTAAAAACCATAAAGATAACATTTGGTCCCTTTTTTTTATTTGTAGTTAAGAAAAAGGGCCATAGTATAAAAAGGACCCATAGACAAGACTGGCAAATACCGAAGTAAGTTACCGATTGTTTCTCATAACATTGAGATTGTGACATTGATAATAATAATGGTCTGTTAGATTATATATTTTTGTGTTTTCATCCAAACTGTGTAGATTTTAATTACGGATTTACCGCCCCCGTGCAAGAAGGGAAATCGGCATTAAGGCAAACTTTATCAGTTGAACTTAGGTGGGTGAATTAAAATAGGTTACAGTAGTTAAATCAACTAGAATTATAGAATTTGTGCTGGATCTATAATCGAATAGGCGTTATATTTGATTTATATAGGTAGTGACCAGTCCAGTGGAATTTGTAACTGGTTCAAGAACCTATACAGCCAAATCTATAGCGGAGTTTCCATCTAACAAAAGCGCATCTAAGCAAGTAGGTTAACTTTGTTGATGTGATTGTTTGGTCTAGAATTAGAGGCAAGAATAAAGGATGGTTTTTGGTGACCACCGAATTAAAAAAATATATTTGTTTTGTTCTTGTATGTGGTCCCGAAGTAGGTGAAACCAGCTTTGGCTCGTTCATATAGAAAATTGGACCTACGTATCAGTGGCCAAATAGCGTTCTGATTTTAATGAACAATGTACTATAGGTAAGTGCTGTATTTTACAGTGGCAATTAAATTTTGCGCATACAGGATGGTGATGAATGCATGCATGCATGAAGTGGTGAATAATTGGTAGAATAAATGCTATAGATTGAATGGGGGCGCTGTCGGGACCAAGAGTAGTATTGTGTTGGTATCACAAACTGCAGATGTTTTATCCTGCTTGTTCTCTTTTTATTCAAAAAGTATAAATTAGAGTAACAGTGATTTTGTTTATAGTGCTGTTTTGAATTATTTTAACAATTGTATTTTAGTATCTACTGACTTAATATGTGTTTGTATTATAGAGGTTTTAATCACTGAGAGTACAGTGTTCAGTAGTCTTGAAAAAGAAGGTTCGACTATACTAGACCTTCGAAACGCGTCGACGCCTGTCTACCATAAACTCACCGCTCTTAATTAACCCTAAACTTTGATGAATTACGACACGTTAGGGTGATTTTTGTATAGCCCTTGGTACTAGTTATGGTACTTAATGACAAAGTCTAATGTCTCTATTAACTCTCGTGTTGTGTTTTTAAAGATTTTTCTTTTGTGATATTGTGAATTATAATATTGTTGGTGCTTTCTGGAGGAAAAAGGAATTTTGTACTTTTCTCCCTTTATGACTTGTTTTAAAATTTTGTATTATATTTTTAATAAAGTCAGTACTTCAATGCATAAGTTGTAGGTTTCTGTGCCAACACATGGACTGTTGGTATTAACAGTGATCCTCCTGGTTGAACGTTTATTGCCTGTTGGTCGAATGAGTACGTTATATGTGGTGGAAGGTTGTGAAGTTAGGATTTAATTACTCCCAGAGGACGTTCCTTTTAGGGTCTCTAAATGGGACCATCTCATTCCGCTTCCACAGGTCCCCGACTGAAGAGATACCAATTAGGTCCCATTTATTGAAGCCCGGGCATCTGCTCAATGTGCGGAGTTGCTCGGACTCCAACAAGGGAGTGATCAGTGTTATTTTTTTGTGCCACCCCAGTGTCTTTGTCGCGCGGTGCAAAGTGCAACTGTTTGGGCCGTAGGGCCAGTGAGGTGTTGGCGTTTGGGGTTGGAATAAAGTGCACGCTGATACCCCCCCCCCCCCCCGGATTCATTATCCATTTGTCCATGCGGTATGCCGGTTCGGACGGTGAGGCAAAGACCCACTGATTGATCACTGCGAGCTGTGAGGCCCAGTAATATTGTTTAAGATCGGGCAACGCGATCCCTCCGTCATACCATCCCCTGGTTAGATTATGGGTCGCAATGCGTGGGTTTTTCCCATCCATAGAAGAGTTCTGACTTCGCTTTCTACACTGATGAAGTAGGTGTCTGGGACTTTATAAGGGGTGTTTTGCAATACGTATAAAAATCGAGGCAACGCCAGCATTTTAAAAAGCGCTGCCCTGCCCAAGAGAGTGAGGGGCAAAGACCGCCAGTGGAGCACATCGTTGTGGAGCCTATTCAGCGGGGCCTTGAGGTTAATGTCGTAGAATTGGGTGGGATGCTGAGTCACATATATACCAGGGTAGCGAAATCCCTCAGTAGCGACTGTAATGTGGGTGTCTCTGGGCATCCGCGGCAAAGGACCTTGAAGCATATATAGTACTGATTTTGTCCAGTTGATAGTATACCCAGAGTGGGCGCTAAAAATGGTGAAGATGTGCAGGATCCTATGGATCGAGGCCGCTGGAGCCGCAACATACAAAAGGACGTCGTCGGCATAGAGGGAGATTCTATCCTCGCGCTGATCTGTCCACTTGAGCCCCCTGATCATGGGGTCACCCCTAACCCAGGTCGCCAAAGGCTCTAATATCAGGGCAAACATGAGGGGCTACAGGGGGCATCCCTGTCTAGTCCCCCTCTCTAGACGGAATTGTCGGGAAGTGTGTTGGTTGACAACTACTTGGGCCGTTGGTTCTGTGTATACTAGCCTAACCCACTTTATAAAATTTGGGCCAAACCCCATACGCTCGAGGAGGGCAAATAGGTAAGGCCACTCGATAGTGTTGAGTGCCATTTTTGCGTCTAATGACAGCAGTGCTGCGTCCTTTTGAATGGTGTGAATTCTCCCCATCACCCCATGTAGTCTTCGAAGGTTGAAGGCCGTGTTGCGGCCAGGCATAAAGCCTGACTGGTCTGGGTGCACTAATTTGCAGATGACCGGGATCAAACGGTTGACCAATACCTTGGCAAGAATTTTTGGTCCACAGGAGTTAACATGGAGATTGGGCCATAGGAGTCACATCTCGTCGTAGGTTTACCTTGCTTATGGATGACTACCACTGAGGCCAGCATCAGGTCTTTGGGTAGGGACCCAATTTGATAGCTCTCCATACACATGGATCGGAGGGCGGGTGTTATCTTGAAAGTCACTAGTTTAAATAGTTCTATTGGGAGCCCGTTAGGACCCATGGCTTTCCCCGACTTCATCCCTCGTATGGCAATCGCTAATTCCTCCTCCGTGGGATCCCTCTCCAGGGATTCACAATTGTCCGGGGCAAGAGTAGTAACCGGAATAGTGGGCAGAAGGTCCCTGGAATCAGTTAAGGTAGTGCGAGTGGTGGAGGAATATATGGAGGCAAAGTGGGAGGCAAAGGCCTCCGCAATTTGCTGTGGGTCACTCAACAATTCTCCCGCCTCGCTCTCAATTAGGGGTACCCAACTCTGCGCGGTTTCCCGCTTCTCTAACCATGCGAGCAATTTCCCCGTATTGTCACCCAACTCATATATTTTATGCAAGATGGCTCTCTGTTTTGATCTAGCTGTCTCTGTTGCAAGCTGTCGGTAGTCTTGTCTTTTTACACTAAAACTATGTGCGATTTGTTCGTCATCTGTGGTCGCCACCTCGTCCTCCAGCCCCCGAATCTCTCGTTCCAGAGTCTCCAATCGTGCCCTCAATTCCTTCTTGCGTCCCGCCATTAGTGAAAGTGCCTGACCCTTGATAACTGCCCCAAAGGCCCCCCCCTGGATCTGGTGGGATTAGACTGTATTTGTGTTCTCAGTAAAGTACTGGTCTACCCCTTCTTTTTTTTTTTTTTTTTTTTTTTTACAGAGTTTTATATAGCGTGAACTTGACCCAAATCGGGTATCAGAGCGCTTTACATAGCACCAGTTGCATTACATGAGGACACATTCATTTTTGTTCGGCATGGGGAGATTAAGTGATTTGCCCAGAATCACAGGATGTTCAGTGTCATTGCCGAGACTCGAACCCAGTTCCCCAGATTCGAGGTCGACCGCCCTAGCCTTTGATGAAAACAAACAATATAAATAAGAAGGGTTGGTAACAAATACAACCTCGTCACCTGTTTTCAGGGATATACGAATTCTCTGCAAATGACGGTTTACTGTGAGTATCCGTTTTGCACGAGAAAGAGACCTCGCCTGGCAACGGCTCAGGAAAAGGAGGCACCGCTCTGTCCGTCGGTACCTCTGGCGGTTCATTAAGCCCATACGTCATTTGCAGAGAATTCGTATATCCCTGAAAACAGGTGACGAGGTTGTATTTGTTACCAACCCTTCTTATTTATATGGTTTGTTTTCATCAATGCAGTAGCAACGTTTATGTGGTCCTGAAGAAGGCCTAGGATGAATTAATCCTTTCTGGCTGAAACATGTTGACCCTTAGTTTCCACTCTTAGACAGTTATTTGTTGAAAACTGTCATTGCACTGTTTTTAAGCTTGAGCAATGAGAGATACCAATTAAAGTCTTTTTCTCTCACTGTTCAATTTTAACTCACCACCTTTCACTACTTTGCACTGCACTTATCACTCCTACACGAACTGTTTGCTCCCATCTGTAGGATCAGACCTAGTTGAACAACATAAAAACATCCGTGAGCTCCCCTTTCCTTTTGAAAGGGTTGTAGCCCTTAGTGACACTAGCGTGTCACTAGAAGGAGACCCAGATGATGAAGCATGTCACCAATGGTGAGTGATGGGAATCCGTCCTTTTTAAAGTTATTTCCTGATAGCCTGTTAAGAGGTGTTTAGGTTGCGGTTTCTTTAGGTCCTCTGTAGGCTCCAACACACATCAATTTAGTGGTTTGTATGAGCAGACCCGTGGATATTGTTGTTTGTAAGCAGGAGTTTACCCAGATCAGCCAGTGTGGCTTTCTTCAGCGCCGGAGGGATATAAATCGAAAGTACATTTAGGGGTTTCCCCTCCAATGTCCCAGCTATCGCCGCGAATCTACCCTGGTTGTCAACCCAAGTGTTCTGTATTATGTATGGGCATTGTTTCCGAAGGAGAATGCCGGTCCCTCTTGAACCGGACGTAAAGCCAGCATGAGCCACCAATCTATAGCCCCAACGATCTAGTGCCTTGCACGTGTTGCCAATGAGATGCGACTCCTGCAACAGGGCGATATCGGGGGCTTGCCTCTTAAGATACTGGAGCACTACCCCTCTCTTTAATTTGTCCCCCAGCCCGTTTATGTTCCATGTGATAATACGGAGCGTTCTCTTCACGTTACGATCTGACATGGAGTATGGAGGTGATTGGGGACGCTGCACGCCCAGGGCACGAGTGTGCATACTAGATGTGGATACAGAGCTGCCGCTGGTTTTGATTGCTTTTGCGTTAATGACGTCCTCTTCCCCACCGCTATCACAACAACAAAAACTAGGTAAACAAACCCCCCCCCCAAATGTCCCTCATCCTGCCCCCTCCCTGCAGGTAGGCATCCTTGAGGTCCAAACGGACCATCCAATCTAGGGGTCCCAGCACATCCCTGAGGAGATGGATCCCCTCCATTTTGAAGTGGTGGTAGACCACCCACTCGTTGAACTCGCTTAAGTTTATCACTGGTCTCTGACCTCCATCGGTCTTGTCGACCATAAAAATATTGCTGATGAAACCTCGCGGGTGGGGGGAGGAGGGAAAAATGGCGCCCTTGGAGAGAAGGGACGTGACTTCTTGGTCCACCAGAGCAGCATCCTGTTGGGAGAATAGGATGGGGCGAGTACAGACTCGTTGGAAGGGTTCCCCGAAAAACTCTGTGGAGTCCTTGAATAGTTTAAAGGACCCACGCATCTCCTGTGATGGAAGTCCACACCCGGAAAAAAACTCGCCAGCCGCCCCCCTACTTTTAAGTGGGAAGAAGGGAGTATACTCACCGGGGCTTGAGTAAGTTGCTGCTCCTTGGTAACCTCTGCCCTTGCCAGGCATGGGGTAGAAGTTTCCGAACCTGGTTTTGGTCCTTGTACTGTCTGGGGCCTTGCCCTTTTTGATGGTATTGGTTGGAGGCACGGCCGGTCGAGCGGCTCCTACCTCGACCAGCCCCGCGGAAAACCCAAGGGAACACCCTCTTGATGGTCGCCTGTGCCTTGTCTATGGAAGTGAAGGTTTTGACGAATTTCCCTAATTCCTTCACGAATGGCTCACCAAAGAGCCCTCCCTGTGCAACTGCCCCTGCTTCGGAATCTGCCAAATCCCCCAATTTAGGGCCCACTTTTATGAGAAGAGAGCGGCGACGCACCGTTGACAGGGCACAATTTGCATTGCCCAAAAAAAATAATAGCTCTTTGGGCCCACCCCGAAAGGGTCTCTGGGGAGATAAGGGCACCTGATATTTTTGCTTCCTAAGCCATGTCGAGGATCTTGGTGAGGGGCCCCAGGGCATCCAGGAGTTTGTCCTGGCTTGCACGCCAAGATCGATCGATACTCTTCTTAGGGTCTTTCAAAACATTTTGTAAAAAGGTGGCCATATGAGGGTCAATCTCCGGGGATAGGGCTACCTTTCCCTCTAATGAGGGACGAGGACACTCAGCACAGAGGCAGTTTTCTAGTGGCCTGCGAATGCGTCCTCCCACGTAACATGCGACCTTGTCGGCCGGGGCCCATTCAGAAGACCGGGGAAGTATCATGTCCTCAGGGTCTTGCATATCTGAAATGTCTTGGGAGGTGTTTGAGGGCCGAGAGGAGCGGCCTTGATTTGGAAGGCCCAGGCTTGTTGTCCGGATCCCCTGAACGCTTAGGGGGGGGGGGGGAGGGATGCTAGGAGGTAAGCCTCCATCTCCTACCGGTAAGGCGGGTTGAGTAGCAAGAAAAGCTTGACTGAGCCTGTCAAAGGCATCCAAATCCACCCCTGCCTCACGAGTACGCTGAATCTGCAAGTGTAGGGGCAGTTCCCAAGGTACTTGAGGGAGGAAGAGGGGTCGTGGGCGGTGGAATCAAATTGGCAAATGCCTGGGCAATTTGGCGGGAGAGTCTCTCTTCTAAGGGGGTCATAGCCTCCTCTACTGCCCGATAGATCGAGGCACCAACTGCGTCATAAAAATAGTCATCCCAGGGGAGGTCGGCCATAGGGTCCTCCACCCCTTGGGAATCATCCTCATAGTCCATAGTATAGTATGTTAGTGGACTAGCGAGGGAAGGATGAATTGTAGAAGTCTGTGTAGCAGACTAGTAGCCCTCTTCCAAAGCGACCACTTATTGGGGGACTGGGTGGCAGTTCGTAAATATTGAAATGCGAAGGGTTTCGCAAGAATCTTGGTGGGTCTAAGCCATGGGACACTTGCCTGGTGCTGGTACAGTTACAAGGAAGGCCGGCCTGGGTGTGTGTCTCTCAAAAGGCCCCTTAGGACCAATAGTACAGACCCAAGGGGCGTAGGAAATGGTTTATACTGACTCAGCAGCTCACTCTTTTCCCCAGAGCTGCAGAGCGTGAGAGAAATACGATCGGCCTGAATATTATTATTTAAATGAGGCTCGATCGTTACAGACCCGTCCGGGCGTCTCCCTCAGGCCGGCAAGATGAACAGGCACAGCACGCTGAGTGAAATTCCTCGGAGAGGAATTTCAAACGAACGTGCCGCGCTCGCATGCTGCCTCCAGCGCCCTCTAGTGGCGGGAGGCCAACTGTGCACCAGGACGGGGGCGCGTAAGAGTGGAGATCGCTCTCGCATCCCGAAGCTGCCAAATTAAGGGGAAAACACACAACAGAGGCAGCAGTCGCGGCAGAGCCGCTAAGATCAAACAATGGAAATTAAAATGCTCCCAAAAGGGAACACGTTCAAAGAGAAATGGCAACGAGGCAACACGCCTCACAAAGCAGCAGCATTTCACAAAGCGGCAGCGTTATAAATAACGTGTAATAACATCAATAATAAGCGGAACATTATCGCATCAAAAATATACTCAAAACACAACCATACAACAGAGAATGGAATTAAGCACTTATCTTGGCTTCGCAGCAGCGAAGAAAGAGGACAAGGGGCCAGTGAAGAAGGACGATGTTGGACTGTTTGCACTCTGATTGGACGTTCACTCTGTTCCTATTGGATGTTTTTGTACTACATTTATCCCAAGGTTTCATGGGAAAAGTAGTTTTGTCTTTAAAATTGTGATGGCTGCTGTTGAATAAAAGTGAAGAGAGAAGGCATAATCCTCGCCTCCAGTCCTGACATAGAATTTACCTTTTAACCATCTATATTTGTATGAAGGAGACTGACTAGCTATTGCAGAGTTAATCATACGCATTGAATATTTTTATTGTGTTTTCAGATATGTGGCTGTTTGAGTGGATGTGGACATGATTGGAGTGAGCATGTGGATTACTTTAATTATCACTGGTTTTGCATTGTTTCAAGATAATAAAATATATTTTGTACTTTTGTAATATTTGGTTCCTTCAGTTTATTTAGTATCGTTGTTTCTTTTGAGTGTTAATTGAGTTGCCTTAGGACTTTGCACTTATTTACTGATCCCTGCCCAAAGGAACTCTCATTCTGTAGCAGGGGGCCCTTTTTCCTTTACACTTCAGTATTCCTATCGAGTACTTCAGCTGGCTGGTTACATTCTCCATCAGATTGTTTGCTTTCACCACTCCGTACTCCTTCACAACCGCCGCGTTCTGGGTTTTCCTAGGCTTCCAGGACCTCCCTCCAGAGCTCCGCAATTGGGCGCTGGCTCAGCCCCCTCATCTCTTCCCTAGCCAGGCCTCTCCCCTCTGCTCCAGCCCAATGTGTCACATCTCGCTTCCATGCCTCAACCATAGGTCCAGTTGCAGTTTTCCAGGCCATTGCAATCTTCCTTTTAGCTAGGACTTGGGAAAGATCCAAAATTCTATTTCCCACCTTACGCTTAGGCGGCAGGGGGGGGGAAGAGCCTCAGCAGGCAGACCTCGATCATAGTAGGTTCTAATGTACGCCCTACCACAGCCCCTATCAGTTCCAATACCTTTTCCCAAAACACTTGCAGTGTGGGACAACCCCAGGTCATGTGTGTAAAATCTGCGTCATTATGATCACATCTCGGACATTTACGCGTTTCGCTGCCGTAGGCGATTCTGAGCCTATGAGGTTTCGTATAGGTCATGTGAATATAATTAAACTGTGTGTATTTTAGTCTAGTGTTGCGAGAGACCTTTTTAGGATAAGAGATAACCCTACCCCATTCCAGGTCAGATAACTCCCTATCCAAAATGGATTCCCAGCGTTCTCAGAGATTTGATAGGTGGGTGCGTGAACCGTTTTACCTGGTGCCTCGCAGTCCAGAGAGTAAGTGTGGAGTGTAAGATCGCGTGTGTTGTGGGTTCTTCCCAGCCCTCGCCCCACAGCTCCCTAATGTCCACACTACAGCTTCATATACCAGAAACTGACCAGGCTGGAGGCCGAAACTCTCGACTAATTCTGTAAAGGGGGCCAAGGCAGATTGCTGGTAGCAGTCTCGCACTGTGTCCAGCCCCACCTCAATCGGTCCTTCACTCATAAGGAATGGTCAGACATACTTCATAGGACCCACAGTTCATCCTTCAGTGCAGCAGGAAGAGAGAGACTGCTAAAAAAAAACTCACTATTGGTATTATAACCCGCTAGAATGGCTAGATGGAATCCTGGAACGTCTGAGCGACGTTGGCGTAATTGTGGGAGCCCAGGCATATTGACGCCCCTTTTCTGGTAATGTCCCAAACTTAAGCCATACTAGGAGGAGGTGTTGCGAGACATACATTTCTCCCTAGCTATCTCTTGCTAGGACTTCCTAATAAACTGACCTTTCCGCTGCACACCTATAGAGTGAAAGCAATTACATTAGCTCCATGTGCAGCTAAACACGTCCTCATATCCAAGTGGGGTACGGACAATACTCCAGAGCACGTGGAATGGCTGCACAAACTCTGATACCTCATAGTGATGGAAAAATGTACTGGTTCGCTGGAATATAGACTTCCTATGTTTGACAAAAAGTGGGGCAGTTGCATGACATTCCTTGCACAATAATTCCGAGAACTCGCATGCCCTATCTAGCTGCGTGTTGTGCGACTCACTACGAACGAGGTCACCGCGTTGGCTGTGCTGGGCACCAAGATCTGCCAGACTGAGCCCAACCATGTAGAATTCTTTAAGATAGTGGCCTAAGTCCTGTGGCGGGAACTGTTCTTCCACCTGGAATACCCATTGTTTTCCTGTATTCCTTCCCAAATTCCCCTTACCTGTGAATTCTAATATCTTTCCTACTTTATCCCTGTTCTTACCTCACGGGCCGATGAATGTAGGTTAATCTGTGTTATCTTGTAAAACAAATAAATAGATTTGAACTACAAAAAAAAACTTTTTAAATGTGGATTCCCTGACCAAAGCAGAGAGTCGACATGCTCTACTCTGACATTCTGAATAGGCAAAAGGAGCTATCTCGGTATGCTTGATGCATGTTTAATAAATGTGGTAAATAGTTTTACCGAGCTGATTTATTTTATGAGAAAATAAAGCATATTGGGTTTGCTATGTTAAAAAATAATAATAATAATAATCTTCTATTTAGAACCGCAACAAATTTGGGAGTTGCCAATTATGCATGTTCATATATTGGCTTTAAGGTTTATAATGGTGTCATAGGCTCTGGCCGTTTGCGGCCCTTCAGATCTTAAATACGTTTTTTTTTTAAAGTGTTTACAGCTGTAATCTAGTGAATAGTTGCCAAATAGTTAGTACTTTCAGACATTGTGTTAACCAAATGTATTTACTTATTTCGAGGTGCAAACGGTGTAAGTTTAGCTTCAGAAGTGATGAGAAACTGCTCAATTCTGACACCCTGCCGACAGCACCTACATATTGTGACATTGCTACCTAATTGTTTGAAACTGGACGACCCTATAGTTGGCAGATTCAGTGTGTCATTAGCTCTTGTTATAAATAAGGAAGCTCCCACATTATAGAGTAAAATCGAAGTATGCTGTAGAATAAATCAACGTAAATATTCAGAGGTTTCTGATTAAAATGTTCAGATTTTTCTCGATATGTAGTGACGTAAGAGTACATGCAGAAGAATCACATTTTGTGCTTTTGTATACTCCTACAATTTCAATATATATACATTGCATTTCAATGTATTTTAAACTCCTCAATTAGAGTATGGCCTCCATCACAATGCTGTTTTTCCAGATAAAATATTGGTATGCTATTGTAGAAATATAAATGAATAAAAGGCAAATGGTTTCCATTTGGTTGTTAGCAGGTGATAGTACTGCATTTATTTCTTGTGGGGGATTGGAATGCCAAAGCAAAGGGGTTTAGTTTTATTACCATAGTGTTAATATAATTTCTTTGTATTATTTCAGGAATGAATTCAAGTATTTTCAGAAGATGACAATGACATCTACAAAAGAAGGTAATTTGAATGTTGTCTAGCACATACTCCATAATGTAGCACTGCTTAGTATTATAGAGCATAGAAAGTGATTGAAAGACTGATCCACTTTTCTAAAATCTCAAACATCTACTTAAACATATGCACATCATCTCACGCCCATCTACTTTGTTGTCTCAAGTGTTAAAATGGCTATCCCCAAGTAATATTTCTACATCTGACCACATGCCCTTAATTCATTTTCTGTTTTTGAATTGACCAGATCTAACCATCATGCCTCGCTGCATCAGTTCTCTTCTGAGACCACTGGTTCTGGAAGAATGGCTCCATTTAACAATGTGTTCTGCTCATGTAGTATGCTCCCTTGTGGGCCTTAATGTCTTCATCTAATCACCTCTATCCCTCCTTTTGTCCAACATAAAGGTCGGGGTCACTGCAATCCAGTATTTGACTCCAGGGACCGTAAAAGAACATCTTTTCTCAACCACCATCCTTGCTTTTGGACTCTGTGATAGAAATTAGGTGAATTTAGCCAAATTTGAGGCCCACCCAGGAAGATACTGTGTGAATGTGCATTTTAGAAACAAGTGTTAAAGATGTCTCCTTGACAGAAATAGATAATTCAATATAAAGATCCACAATGAGTGGCAATAAGAGTGCCTAGAAAAAAGGCCAGTGCAGTAATCCAGACCGGTGGATACAGTGTTTGGAGTCACTCATTGATGCAAGTCTGGGGAGACTTTCTTCAATATTTTCAACCAGAAGATTAATTTGACAGTAAATTCATTCACGTGGGCCTTGTGCTACAAGGAATTGCCAAAGATGAGATTAGGACTGTGCAGGGTGTCAGTTGATGTCGGTGCTATGCCAAGTTGTAGGAAAGTGCCTCTTTTGGACATGATTAGCCCCCACTTTTTGCCTGGAAAACGATGTAATTTTGACTTGAAGTGCACAGGGTCCCTGCCAACCATGCCCCCTGTGCCAGATCTCCTTCCCTAAACTGTACCTTTTGTTTCCACAATTGGCACTCCTTTAGCTCACATACAAGTCCCTCGTAAAAGATACACCTGGTACCAAGGGCCTTATAGTTAAAGAGGATCCCTAAGAACTGCAGCACGAATAGTGTCACCCTAAGGGACCCCTCATCAAGCGCATGCACCCTGCCACTGCAACGTGCGTGTCTTGGTGTGGACAAAACTGAAGAATCGACATGGCACACATCCCTGTGTGCCATGCCCACAGACGCTGCATGAGATATAGGTAAGACACCCCTCTAGCAGGCCTTAACCCTAAGGCAGTGTACACTATATCTCCTATGAGAACATATCTGCATGAGCAGATATGCCTCTGCAATATCCTTGTCAATTCCTGGATGTTGCAAGTGACCAGGGAAGCCATGGTAAGTACATTGATTGGGCACTCGTCATTACTAGTACCCCAGCTCCATGATGGCTTCACTGAAGTATGGGATGTTTGGTACCAAACATCTCAGCGTAATAAACCTGTACTGATTCCAGTGTCAGATTTATTAAAAAGTGCACACAGAGAACCCCTTAGAGAGGTCCCCTGAAACCTACCAATCCTTAGTGTGGTCACCGACTGACCAGAGCCAGCCTGCTAACACCAGACAATGATCCGACTCATGGGGATAGGGCCTGCGCACTCTGAGGTAAAAAACAATGCCTTTCCTGGGTGAAGGTTTTCACACCTCCCCCGGGTCAGGAAGAGCCATACGTGGCGGGGAGCTTCAAAGGCCTTGCTGCCTGTGTAATGCGACCCAGCCTCTCCTGTTAGAGGGAGCAGGCCCCCTTTCTGTCCTCGCCCTCTTTTTGGCAGGAGGACCGGCAGGAAAACGTAGAAAGAATCAGAGGTGTGCCACCCCTCTGCCAACTCTGCCCCTCATGTGCTGGAGGTGAAGTGTACTTTTCAGTGCCCACCATCTTGAAGATGGTGGGACTCCTCCAATACGGATCAGGGTTATGCCCACCCCCCACGTACGGTGAGCATTTAGAGGGTGTAGTCACCCTTCAGGTAGATAGCCCATTGGCTTCTACCTGGCACTCCCTTTAAACGCCCCTAAATGTAGTATTTAGGTGGCCCCCTGAACTTCAATTCCTGACAACCTAAGAAGATCCAGACACTACAGAGTCGCACCAGCGGAGAATACTGCAGAGACAAACTGCCTCAGCCCTACCGGCCTGTCTGCAGTCCTCGACGATCATGCACCAAAAGACGACTCGTCATGAAGCCCAGAGATCTCCAGAACCCTGGGAGGACTGACTGCTTTTAACAAAGATCAAGACTCCCGAGAACAGCGGACCTGTTCACCAAGCAACCATCTTCAAAGTAAAGACTCTGTGACCTGAAAAACTGCAAATCCTGTCCCTGGATCCACCTCTGCACCCGACACCTCCTGCCGGAGACCAAGTGGCCCACCCATTCTAGCAAGGTTCCCCAGGGCTTCAGAGCCCGTGTCCACTGTGAGCGGACTTCTCCTGGACTCCTCAACGACGTCACCTGCAGCCTCTGCACGGAGCCCCCCCAACCGCGACCTGCTCCGGTCAGCCGTTTCTGACACCAAAAGTCACCCCTGCAGTCATCCGCCCTGGGCCTTGGTGAAGCGGACCTAAGGAGTCCCTACGTCCCCGTGCATCGCAACTTACCTGCACATCTGTTGGTTTCCTTAGACCAGCCTACTGGCCTCCTGGCCTGAGGCTGCAGCCCATGTTCGATTTTGGCCGTTCCCCATTGCCTTGCATTGGGCACCTGATGCTGTGTGGCACCCTGCACCCGGCCGACCCTGTGCTGCTGGTGGTGTAGTGTTGATGCTGCTTTGGACCCTGTCCAGAGCTTGCTTCAAACCCCGGAGACTGGCCCCCAGGCTGCTGCTACTTAACCTGTAAGCAGCCTCTGTCCGATTGCTCCCAATCCCGATTGATTTGTATTGAGCTCCTGACCTCGAACTTGCACCTTGCACCCGGCTGCCCCCGTGCCGCTGCTGGTTTGCTGTTGGAGCTGAACTGAAGCTTGCCCAATATTGACCTTAACTTCTGAAGACTTGTCTTGTAAGTCAATGTTATCCCTATGTATACTGAATGTTTTCTTCCTCCCATAGGTTAACATTGCAAAGTCTGAAAATTGCACTAAGTGTCCATTTTTGAAACGGGAAAGTAGTTTTATTAAAAAAAATATTTACCTATGATGGAGTTCTGTGGTTCTGCAAAATAAATATAACCAAGTATTATTTTAAAAATTGGCCTCGAATCTATTCATTGAGTGTGTCTCATTTATTGCCACTGTGTGTACAGCAAATGCTTAATACTACCCTCTCATAAGCCTAACCACAAAAGAGAGCAGTAATATTATCTACTTTAGCCTCTATAAAGCCTCTGGGGATCCACTGGACACTCTGCACACTATACCTCTTTTTGGTATAGCATATAGACAGTCGGCTTCCTACACAAGTTCTTGGAGTCACCTAGCTACTCGACAGAGTGAAGGGGGATTTTACAAAGATGAGGACCTCTGCCTAGGCATAAAATGTAAACCCATGCATAAATATCAAAGCTACTAGAGGTTATGCAAAAATATTGAACTAAGTAGAATAGCTGCCAAACCCAGGGGCACTGTGCAAGGAATTTGAGGGAGCTGACTTGAAATTTGAACGAGAAGAGAACAACTTGAATTCTGTCAGTCAAGAAGGATTTAATCCAGTCAGGAGCCTCTATCACTACTTCATTGGTTCACGTTTTTCCAAGCGGGAGAGACAAAGTCCTCCTCTAAATAAAGGCTGAAGCAGAATGTTATTAATTCTGGTGTAATCTTGGCAGTCTTGATAGAGAATAGATCCAGTTGTGAGCTGGAGATCAATAAAGATTGTCAAGGATAATAAAATCATCTAACTCTTTAAACTGGGAAGAGAGAGAGCATTCAGTAGGACTGGACACTGGTAATAAGAGCCAGTCTGCAAAGAGATTCTTCTCATTTGTGGGCGTGTCTGAAAATTAGATAAGACTTTGATTTTGTCTCAATAAAGCCTGATGGTTTATCACAAAAAACTTATGTAGGGGGATTGAGGTAGAGCAGGCCATTGGGATAGGAGAGCCATAATTGTTTTAAAGGCCTCTTTGGTGGTGTCTGTAGCAATACCAATGTTATTATGATAATACGCCATTTTAGCAGTTCTTTTCCTAGATTTTGAGGCTGTTAATAAATCAATTTTGTATTAACGCAGGCTTGGCTAGCAAGATGTTGCAGCACCTTACTATACATATTAATTGTTGGAAAACCCAATACTCTAGACCATCGCCACTGAAACTAAATGAAGATTATTTCTCGTTGGGATGCATTTGCGTAAAGCATCGGGCATGTTGCTTAGATGATTTAATGTGGGATACCACGAGGACTGAACATGAGGGTTTTTTCGTTACTGTGCTTCTGCTCGGCTGGCAGCTGGATTATTTCTATACAGGCGACGGTCTACACCAGTGGTGATCACTGAAGAAGATGCTGATGCAACAATCCAGTAAGAAACTGCTTTTATTGTATAAAAGGTTCCCAGCAACAGAGAACGTTGTACACGATGAAGCGGCAACATTCAACTGGCACAGGTAAGTGAAGAAAAACAACTCTAGAATCTAGCCTCACTCTAGCCGCGAGGAACTTAAGCCAGTACTACTAAAGAGATTCTTAACAATTCAAAGTCAAAATGCTGACTTTAATGAAAGCTTACAATACAACCACCTCCTCTCCTTAACAATTCAATTGAATGCAAAATCATTGATTTTATTTTTAGGTGCCACTTTTTATCTTTTAGGACGATCCACATTACTGTCATTAAGTACATTATCTACATCAATAAGGATGAATATTTAATTGCTTGATGAAAGACCAAACTCGGTTTCCAAACCTTTCACAGAAATACCTTGGACATCAGGACAAAAAACTTTGGAATCAACCGACTGAGATGACTCGCATGCACTAGAAGAGATCTTGTCAAGCGAGGCATTAACATTGGAATTCTCAGACTCCGTTTTTCGAACGTTCACTGTAAAAGAAGGAACTTGTGAGCCAGAATCTAAATTCTCATCATCTTTAACGATGTGAAATCTCTTGTGTTAGTCGTCATTGTTACAAATAATCAGTCAAACAATTATTAATTTTAGCTAATCAATTTAAACTCCACCAAGAATCATTATTGAGTTTGACATTTTTCCCATTCCAACCACTTAAGCTTTTTGAAAATTCGAGCTCTCCTTTTTTGACAGGGTATTTTGAACTTGACAAAATCCCCCACAGTTAATTTGAAATTATGTGCATTCTCTGTGTTAATGTTTGTGACCCAAATATTACTTTTAGCTTTGTCATATAGCTCCTTAAAATCAATAATGGGCAGTTCACGTTTAATCCATGGTAGATTGAGATTAGTGCGTGGACCCTCCCTTTCAACATGGCAAAAGGGAAAAACCCTGTGACATAATTAGGTAATTAATGGTATGCCCAAATCTTTTCTGACATCAACTTTATTGGCCAGAGCAGCTTGATTTTTGGGAGCATATATTGCTGTTCTCTTACGATAAATACCTTCGTCTTTTAAAAACAAATTGCAACATAAGAGATGTAGTTTGCATTCCATTGTCGGTGACAATACTGCTAGGCAATCCTCCCTTAAGAAAACACTCATTGAGATATTCAAATTACAGTATCTGTGGTGGTGGGTTCGGTTGTCCACTTAATTTCAACCCGTTTGGAGAAATAATAAATAAGACAAAAGTAAATGTGTTCCTGTGGGAGACATTTTCATAATTATCTAATAGGTCTGAAGCCAGCCTTTCCCAGGGCCTTTTGGGAAACTTTTTCTGTATAGTTTTGACCTTACCTGTAATAAAAGACTTATCAAAATTGATACACATGGAACATTGCTTAAAAAAGGCAGAAATTTGTGAATCCATATACGACCACCAAATTAATTCTCTGACCCTTTTCTTGGTAAGGTTTTCACCTAAATGTTCAGAATGAGCGGACTTAATAGTAGTGTGACGAGTATTTTTTTAGGAGGAATGGCACTTTTCCTTCATGACAATGGCATCATTAACTAAAATAATATCTTTGACTTTCCGATACACCTGCATTACAGGAGACAGTAATTTCTCATGAGGCCAGCCATTACTGGGGAATTCTAGAACTTAAAGCAACTCCTCGTCTGTTTTATTACCATTTATCCAACATTATTTGGTAAAATCGTCCTCACACAAACTTAAAACATCATTCACAGATGCTACCAGACTCCTCAATCAAGTCCGACTTGACTTTCCCTTCAAAATCAGTTAATCTTGGCAGTCCGCTACTACATTGCAAGACCTTGGAATACAAGGTCCTGTGCCAGCTCCTCCCTGATGCCGTTTCGCTGCTCCTACCCTGAGCCGGCTTCCTGGTGTTCCCCTTCGCTATTCAGCCTTCTTGGTGGAGTTGTGCCCCCTCTTTTCCCGCTAGTTTAGCCTTCTCTTCTGTACTAGGTCAGTTGTGCCCCCATTCCTCCGCTAGCTCAGCCTTCTTTTCTGCATTAAAAGAGTTGCCCCCTCCCCCTGCTAGTCAGCTTTTCCCTTTGTCTCCAGTGAGGCCCCCCGCGCCTCCCGCTATTTCAGTTTTCGCGCCGTCGCCGCCTCCCAGCGCCCCTCTCACCCCAGCACCTACTTAATGGAGGCCGCAGCAGGGCCCCTTTGAGCTGGTCCTGTGACGGCTCCCACATGACCCCACCCCCTCCCCCAAAACCCCCCCTGCCACCCCTCAACGACGTTTCTCTGCTCCTGCCCTGAGTCTGCTTCCAGATGTTCCCCTTTGCTATTCAGTCTTGCCTTCTTGGTGGAGTCGTGCCCCCCTCCTTCTCCCGCTAGTTCAGCCTTCTCTTCTATACTAGGTCATTTGTGCCCCCGCTAGCTCAGCCTTCTTTTCTGCATTAGAATAGTTGCCCCCCTGTCTCCAGTGAGGCCCCCTGCGCCGTTTTCGTTTTCAAGCCGTCGCTGCCTCCTTACCATCGCTCCTCCCACCCCAGGACCTACTTAATGGAGGCCAAAGTGCGGCAGCTCCAAAGGCAAGCCCGTCTACACCCGACCTCGTCTGGACCGTGCCCAGCACCAGGACCCCTGGCTCTCCCTCCTCACACCGGTACACAGCTGACGATCTACAGTCCCTCAATACTGAAAGAGACACCAATTGCTGCATCACCTCACCCAGAACCACAGAAGGCACCTTCACCTGCCAGAACTGCTGATTTACCTGCAATACCTACTCCTCAATGACCCCAATCCGGCTAACACCCGACCCTACCAGCTGACACCAAACACCCGACCCGAAGCGCCACTGCATGCCCCTCATCGTCCGATCCCTCGGCAAGCACACCATGGACGTTTGGGACACCATAACCACCCTCGCCCCTGGATGAAACCTGGCTCAGCCCCTCATCAGCGCCTGACATCGCCACCGCGACGCCGCTGGCTACAAGCTGCTACACCACAACCGCGCTGGCAGACACGGCGGAGGCATTGCCATCGCCCACAAAGACACCCTCCAATGCACCACCACGGATGACATCACTCTGATCATGGAACATCTTAACATCCAGATCAAACTCGGCGCAAAAACCATCATAAGAGGAACCCTCGCCTACAGACCCCTGGGCCCCCGTTCAAGCTTCTGCAACGCCATTCCAGACTTCATCCCCTCCCTGGCTATCGACTCGAACACTTCAGCTTCCTGGGAGACCTGAACGTCCACCTTGAGGAACCCAACGACACCAACTCTATTACCCTCCTGGAGAACATGAGTAGCCTCGGCCTCTAGTCTCCACCCCCACACACATTGCAGGTCACACACTGGACCCTATCTTCTCTTCCAGTAACAGAATCAAGTTCTCCCACACAACCGAACTGACCTGGACCGACCACAGCATCGTCTACTTCACCCTCACTGGCCCCCCAGGACCTTTGACCAGACCACCCACCTGGCCCGGCCGGAAATGGAACAGAGTCACTGAACCTCTCTAGACCTCTGCCTTCAAAGCATCGACGCCTGACCCCGACAACAACCTCGAACTCAAAGTCCAGAACCTCTTAAAGTGTATCTCCGCAGCAGATTCCATCGTCCCCTCGAAAGAATCCCCCGGCGACAGACTCGCTGAACGTGCCAGCTAGTTCACCCCCGAACTTCAGAGCCTCAAACGTGACTGCAAGAAACTAGAGAGACATTGGCGCTCCAGCAAAATCCCCTCCAAACTCAGCGCTTTCAGGTCAACCCTCAACAACTTCCACCGTCACCTCTGGGGAAACCAAGGAGGTAACACTCACCAACTGCATTGAGGCCAGCACTAACTATGCCAAAGAGCTCTTTACCATCATCAGAGTTCTCCTGCCCAGCAGCCACTGAAAACGCGATCCATCCCTCCCAAGCTCTCTGCGACACCCTAGTAAACAACTTTCATCAGAAGATCACAGACGTCTACAGCTACTTCGACCCCCAGCCCACCAACTTCAACCACCTCCACGCTCATACAGAAATCACCCAAGACACCACCTCCATCATGAACTCAATCCACTCTGGTTCACTTTCGGACCCCTGCCCCACCACATATACAACCTAGGGAGAGAAGAAATCAGCACTTGCCTCACAGGGATCCTCAGCACATCCATCACGACAGCCACCGTCCCCAAAGTGTGGGAGCTCGCAGAGGTCCAGCCTGTACTGAAGAAACCCTCCGCCGACCCCAGCAAACTCAAGAATTACAGACCCATCTTGCTCCTCCCCTTCCCAGCTAAGGTCTTGGATAAAGCTTAAACCGCCAGCTCAAAGAATACCTTGAACAGAACAACCTTCTCAACGCCTCCCAATCAGGAATCCGGGCCAACCACAGCAACAAGACCACCCTGATCGCAGCTACTTACAACATCAGACGCCTCATCGCAGCTACGGACGACATCAGACGCCTCCTTGACCGGGGAGAAATGGTGAGTCTCATCCTCCTCGACCTCTCCGCAGCCTTCGACACCATCTCCCATCATACCCTCATCGCCAGACTCCATTACCTAGGCATCCAATACAACGCTCTCAAATGGATAGCCTCCATCCTCTCGGGCCGAACTCAGAGTATCCACGTATCGCCTTTCTCCTCCGAACCCAGGAACATCATCTGCGTCGTCCCCCAGAGCTCTTTCCTCAGCCCCACCCTTTTAAACACGTACATGACGCCTCTTGCATACATCCCCCGTACCCAAGGACTCAACCTCATCTCCTACGCCGACGACACTCAGCTTATCCTCTCCCTTACAGACGACACCAAGACCACCAGAGCGAATTTCCAGAACCCCATGTTCGACGTTGCCAACTGGTTGAAGGCCAACTGTCTAACATTCTACACAGAAAAGACGGAGGTACTGCTTTTCGGAAACAACCCGTCTGCCTGGAACGACTCCTGGTGGCCCACCGCTCTCGGGCCTTCACCGGCACTCTCCACCCACACGCGCTACCTCTGAATCATCCTCGACAGCCAGTTAACCATGAAGAACCAAGTCAACACTGTCTCCTCCTCCTGCTTCCACACCCTCCACACCCTCCGCAGGCTCCGCAAGATCTTCCGGTGGATCCCCATCTCAACCAGGAAAACAGGGACCCAAGCCCTACTCGCCAGCCACCTCGACTACAGCAACACACACTACACTGGGATCACCAAGCAACTACTCAACCGCCTCCAGACCATCCCGAACTCCGCAGCAAGACTCATCCTCAACCTCCCTAGGAGAACCAGCACCACATCCCACCTCCGATCCCTCCACTGGCTCCCCGTACAGAACAAATGCCTCTTCAAGCTCCTCACTTACGCCTACAAGGCCCTCCACAAACTCTGACCCACCTACATCAACCACTGCCTGACATTCCATTGTCTCTTCTGGGAGCTCCGCTTCTCCTACCTCGCTCTGGCCCACACCCCCTGCATCCGCCGGAGCCGCTGCAGAGGTCGCTCCTTCTCTTACATCGTCGCCAAGGCCTGGAACGACCTCCCCCTTCACCTGTGCACCTGCCTTTCGCTCCCAGAATTCAGGAAAAGACTCGACCTAGTTATTCGATCAAGGATGTTAGGACCCAGCACCTGGAGACCCCCTGGGGTGACAAGTTGCGCTTTACAAGAACCCTTTGATTGATTGATAATTTGCACATATATATTCCTACATTTTTAGATAAAATACTCACTAGGCGAGCAGAGACTTTGCCTGACCCATTACTATTGTGCAAGGACAACAACGGCTGATGATCGGTTTTATAGTGAACATTTTTCCCATAAATAAGTTTTAAAATGTTCAACAGCCCAGACACATTTCGGTGCTTCGCTTTCAATAGTAGAATATCTAGGTTCTCAACTAGAAAAAGTATTTTTTCACACTTTTGTCCTTTTTAATTCAACTTTGCCCCAAACCGTCTGATTTAGCATCAGAATATAAAATACAGTGATATTTGCGATTGAAAAGGGAGAGTGGAAAAGCATTCAGAATAGATTTAAGTTTTTCAAAAGGTAAATGATGTTCCTGTCGTCAAATAAACTTTACTTCCTTCTTAAGTAATGTCCTAAGTGGTAAACCTATTTAGGAGAATTTGTTAACAAATCTAGAATAAAAAACATAAGACCCAAGAGGAGACCTTAACTAACCTTTATCAGTGAGTGTTGCAAAGACTCAATGGCATGAAGCAAACTTTATTTAGAAAAGAATCCTTTAATCCTTTTTTTCAGAAATTGCATGTCCTATTAAAGAATTTTGGTCCTTCAAACTGTGCTAGTAACTCCTACATTTTGGGAAGAGGATAACTATTTACAATAATTTGTTAAACAATCTCAAATCTGCACATATTCTTAAAGAGGCAGATTTCTTCTTAACTTAAACTGAGAAACCCATTCAGATGCATTGACTTCTTCTATAACCCCTTCCTTTTGCAACTGTTTCAGTAATAAACTGAGATCTTTCCTTGCACTTAAAGGAACATCTCCATGTTTGTGCCTAACCAGGGATAAATCAGCTTTTAATTCAATTCTGTGAAAAAATAACTTTGACCACACCCAGTTCTTAGCGAAAAATATCTTTGTATTGGGAAATACCCTCTATACCTTGTTGTATGGTCATGCAGAAAACAGGTAGGTCAGTCAAAGGATCCAAAGCTAGTCCTAAATTTCCTAGGTGTCTCCACCCTAGAACATGTTGACCGTTTTTCGCTGCATAAATCTTTCCTAAGAGGGTGCGAGAACAAAATTAATTAGCTGCAACAGAATAACTCAGAATATTAATGGTTGATTTCCCATAACCATAAGCCGTAATATAATTGACTTCTTGAAGAATCAGTGGAGAGCGAGAGAAATGTAGAACTCCTCAGAAATCAAGGAAAACAGTGAACCAGACTCAACCAACTTTACGGTTTGGATTACTTCAGTCATAATGTTATGTTATGTTATTTATATTTGTAGCGCGCACGGATACTCCGAGGAGTGTCCCGGTGCGAGCCTTGAGGAATGCGGAGATCAAATTTAAACAAAGAGAAATGTTTTCAGGTTTTTTTTAAACGGAATGGGGTCCTGAATTCTCCGACGAGCAAACTGCAACGAGTTCCAGGCTAAAGCAGCCTTCAGGGCAAGGGAACTGCCACCCATCCTTTGAGGCCGTGAACGAGGAACATGTGCCAAGAGTTATGTGGTAGAGCGCAAATGTCTCTCAGGCGTATAGAAAGAGAAGCGCTTTCGTAGGTAGATAGGGCCTGAGGCATTAAGAGCGCGGTGAGCTATAACTAAAGACTTGAATTTAACCCGTTCGGCTACGGGCAGCCAGTGAAGGGTGCGCAGATGTTGTCTCACGCTGCTTCTGACGGGGACGTTGAGAAGAAGCCTGGCTGCCGCATTCTGAATAACCTGCAGTTTGTTAAGCAGATATCCCGGGATGCCAACATACAGGGCATTGGCATAATCCAACCGGGATAAACTCTGGGCTCGGGTGACCGTTTCTTTAGCGGCTCTAGGAAGAAGTGGAAGGAATTTCCGAAGGCTTTTAAGTAGCCCGAAACAGTTTCCAGCTAGCTTCTTGATCTGTGTCGCGAACGTAAGATTCTCCTCAAACCAAACCCCAAGGTTCTTGGCGGGTTGCCCCGTTGAGGCTGGCATAGCGAAATCAGACAGCCAGAGTGTTTCTCTAAACTGAGGGAGAAACTTTCCATTCAGGAGGATTTCGGATTTCTCCTCATTACATTTAAGTTGTGCAGAGGCCAGCCACTGATAGACTTTGGTCAGACAGTTTTTAACGGAGGAGGTGGAACACTCATTTTTCCCCCCATGTGAACAAAAGCTGGGTGTCGTCAGCGTAGGCAATGATTTTGGCCCCAAGATCCTACGCCAAATGGACCAAGGGAGTGGCCTAAATGTTAAAGAGGGGGCTCAAGGAGGACCCCTGTGGGACCCCCCGTAGACACCCTCTGTGGTGAAGATGATGAGGGGGGGGAACCATACCTGTTGCATCCGGTCCTCCAAAAAGGATTTGAGCCAGCCCCAAGCAGTGCCAGATATGCCAATCTCAGCAAGACGGGTAAGCAGCAGCGAGTGAGGGACAGTGTTGAATGCCGCCGAGAGGTCAAGCAAAATCAAGGCTGCCCTCCCGCCAGCATCCAGCATGTCATAACTTCGCATTAGGGAAGCTTGCGTGGATCGATGTCAGTAGCAGATGAATAATTATTATTGCTTTCCACCAGAAGAATATTGTTATCCTTTTCCGCAACTTGTTTCTGAATGTCAACTTTGCCTTCAAGAATGACATTAATGTTGCGATGAGACTTTCACATATTAGAGAAACGTTCTACTTTATCGCACTTACAACACTTGAAACTGCAGGGCACAATGATTTGTTGAAATGTGATCCAGCACCACATCTTCCACATTTTGCTTTGATTTGGGCCTTAGTAGTCTTATTTCTGTTAACTGCGGATCATCTCCACATCTCCATGGTCCTCTTTTTCTTCCTTTAAAACTTTAAGCAATCTAACAGATCTCTCAATACCTTTTGATAACTTCAACAGATTCCATAAGAGATGGATTCTTATGTTTGAGAAGTTCCTGAATCTTATTATGACAATATATAATTACTTGATCAGGTTTATTTTACATGTGATGTTCCCCAAATCACAAGTCGGCAATATGTGTAATGCCACCACATAATTTTCAGTGGGCTCACCTGCCATTGATGCTGTGAATAAAAGTCAAAATGCTCCATAACTACATTTGGTTCCACAGTGTAATGGAACTCAAGTCTATCCAAGGCTTCCTGGAATTGGTCATAATCCGCAGATCCTTTGGGAGAATGTAATGGCGGTAAGTGATCAAAACTTTCTTAAGCTTCAGTGCCAATGGCATTCAACAATAACCTGTTTTTTCTGGCCGGAGAAAGCTAATTGTGTTCATTAGCTACCATAACGTTATTAAATAGGCTTTGCCGTTTGCTCCACTTCATGGGTTGATCACCCGCGGTTTGTAATAAAGGTGGAGGTGGAGTACAACACTGCTGCATAATGGAAATAAGGACATGATAATGCAGAGCAAAAGATAATTAAAAAAAAAAAAAAAAAAGGTATCTGTAGTTGAAATGAGGAAGATAAGCAAGTTAGATTAATATTAAGCGGCTATAATATGGAAATGAGTGCAACAGTGCATCGAAATATGTACATCAGTCGTTATAAGATGCTGTGTGAAGGAGATGAACACAACGCATGTAACCTTTTATGGCCCAAAATGATTTCACGTGTTGTCCAGGTGGCTCATATCCAAGTAGCACACCAAAATATTGCTTGTGATGTACACTGCAGTGTGTGCAGTTCCGAAGAAGAGGAGGTTGGCGTTGATGTTACTGGGGGTGCGATCCTGAAGAGGTTACAAGAATTGTATTGAAAACCGCCAAATTGCTGTCCTGATCAGACGATGAGAATCTCTTTTGTGTGAAGAAAGCGTTGTGAGATGACTTACATGGCAAGAAAACATAAGGGAAGACGAGGAGGACGGCTTCATCCGAGGCAGCAAAATGAAGATAAGTTTGATTACTGCAGTACAGGAACACAGCTTGGGACCGATTGCTCGTCACCATGATGAAGTAGGTGCTTGAGCAACAATCCAGTAAGAAACTGGTTTTACTGTATAAAAGGTTCCCAGCAACGGAGAATGGTGTACCCCGGTCCAGCAGGAACATTCAACTGACTCCAATAAGTGAAACAAAACGATTCTAGAATCCAGCCTCGCACTACCCACGAAGAACATAAGCTAGTACTACTAAAGAAAGTGAATCTTAACTGGGAGACAAAATGCGGAGGTTAATAAAAATATAGCTACACCAATCATTCATTCAGTCTGTCTATTGTCTCCGCCCCCCCCCTCCTTTTTTTGTTTTTGCTCCCACTGGGAGGAGTTCTTCTCATCTGGGATCCTGTTAATGTTCTGAATTCTTAGTAATATTTCTGTCCACCTATACATTTAATATTGATTACAAGAGTTAAGCACCCTTTTGTAAGGCTTCTTAGCAGCTTCTAAGTCAAAGCTGGTATCTTGTCAAGGGACTTCTTGATATATTGAGGTCGTAGTAGGGAGCTCATTTTAGATTCAGATCTTCATCTTACCGTGGGATTGGGCCAGCTTCATTTGTTTGTTTTTTCTTCTCATCCCACACTGGAAAGAAAAAAAGAGGGCCAACTGCAGAGGATACTTTACACCAAGCTAATGGGGCACCATCATCAAAATCACAGTAAATGTCAATACTACTGCAGTTTTACTGTAAGAACATTTGAGTTTCCTCAACTAAGTTAGCTGAATAAAGGCCATTTGTGTTTTTCTTTTAAATTGTATGGCTAAATAACCTTCCCACTCATCTAATCTGAGCCTAAACTAATCCTAGAAATGTGGTGAATAAAGAAAATAAGCTTCGCTGGAGGAAATGGTCCCCTAATACATACTGAACTGAGAATAAAAATGTTCCCAACATTACTAAAACACTTCTCATCAGTCCGAGTGAACCTTCCAATCTGATTAGTCAATACAACAAAAACAATTGAGGAAAAGCATTCTGCTGAACTACTTACCTGACGTAAACAAAACTGCTCCCCGACAGCCCCACACCATCTAAAGGAAAACTAGGAGCTTTGACATCTGAGTCAGTGACGGCAGTCGGTAGTATTGCCCTCCCTCCCTGTCAGTTGCTGAGTCAGGTAATTGTTGGTCTTGGTGGCTGTACAGGATATCTACGGGGTGGGTGGGTGATCTAGATGGGCGCCGGCAGGAGGATGCAGACGGAGCAGAAGCTTCTGTTTAAATAGGGTAAAAGGTGGCTGCATAGTGCCTCGGGTGTGTAATCTTCTCATGATGGCTGGAACGAGTAAGCATGTGTAATAAAGCTTAAATGGAAAAAGGTTCAAAGTGAATAGCTGTGTTTTGTTGTGGGTGGAAAGAAACATAAAACGGATGCTACAAACCATCTACAGACTGCATGTTCAGTCCTCTGCTGACGTAACGTCGGGGACAAATATGGACTGTAGAATCAGTCATTACCACCCATTCCATTACAATGCAGTAATCACAATGTGATTACGTTTACCATTAGTTGTTTAGTGTTGTGATACGTTTACATAAAAGCTTAGTTGGTAAGTAATATTTTAACACACGTGATTAAACATAAAAAAAACCTTGTGGTACTTACCTGCATTGTAATGACTTGTGTGGTATTTACCTGTGTGGTAAAGACCGTTGTAAAGACTGCATACTTTGACTTTAGTGAATAAAATAAAAATCTCATTAAAAAAAGAGAAAAAGATTTAAAAATACTCTTAGAAAAGTTGCATGCAAAAAGACATGTACATTTTAAAGAACAGCATTTATGTTTTTTTACTTGTTGGGTGTCCTTTAGGGGTTGTGCTACATAAAATGGAGACGCTACCTGTTTCTTGAAGTTTAGGACTCAACCATTTGGTCAGTATTTGATCTAATAACGCATTTAAAGGACATCACATTGGTAAAGGTGGCATTTCCCCCCAAAACATTCCCCTTGAGCGTTCTGTCCTCATCCATCGTCTATAAGTCTTCCATCCCCCAACCCAGTTGTTGACCCCACTCATTCGCCTAGCTCCTATTTGAAGGCACACTCGTTTTAAGGATTTTACACAAACCCCTTTGTAATGTTTTAGTTTGTACCCAACTTGAATGATACAGTATTTTGCCAGACAGCGTTTATATTAGTGGTGAGCGAGCCAAACATTTATAAGAAAAGCAGAGCCGAAGGTGAGCCAAGGGTCTGACTTGTCTCTTAGAGCCCATGCACGAGCCAAGCCATGAAAATGTGTAAAACATGCCACAAAAAATCTAGTAAAAATGAGTCTCTTCAAAATTCAAAGAAAGTGTTATTTAACATGCTGAATCATTTCACCTTAGTACATTAGATTAGATCACTGCGTTAACAAGCATTTATTAGATGTGATAGTTTTCAAGCATGAATTTTGAAACATTCATGCCCCTTCACAACTTAACTTCCTTAGTGAACCAAAAGGCAAGTCAGTTGTTCGTCCGATATATGTAGCTTAGGTTGTCGTATACAACGAGCAAGCCTATAGTGTCTGTCGTATGAAACACGAGAAGTTTTTGCACAGCGCACATCTTGAATTCATATTTCTAGGTGCTCTCATACTGATAATGAAGAAAAAAGTCACACCGTACTAAAATAATTGCCTAGGATCACACAATTTAGTTAGGAGGGAGGCCGGGATTAATCCCTGGTTTCACATTAAGCAATTAAGCCACTAGATGGTTATATTGTTCTCTCTTCTGTTTTACATCAAAGATTATATGTTTACTAGCTTGAGAAACGTATAGAATTTCATTTGGAATGATGGAGGCTATCACTAGATGTCAGTGTCGGAGTACAAGCCACGTGGAATATTCTTGTCTTTAAATTAAAACATTAAGGGATAATGTCCTCGCCTTTGAATTCAGCGTTTTAATTCACGCAGGTAAACAAAATGCCGTGATCATGGGGAGAAAGACTTGGTTGTCTATTCCAGAGAAGAATCGACCCTTAAAAGGCAGAATTAACATAGTGCTCAGCAGGGAACTTACGTAAGTACAAACCCTATCACGATTTCATTGGTTCAATATGCTATTCTAATAAACAAGGCCTGTTCTCTGTTGCTTTTCTGTCTCCTTGAAAACTATTCCGTGATTTTATATCTTAATTTGATATGCCGTTGCCCACTTGTACTCTGTAAAAACTTTGCATTATAATGACTAATCAGTATTCCATCATGTGGTAGTTTGGAACCTTTTGTTATCTACGAGAATTAAACATATACAATAGTGTACATACGGCTATACTTTTTAATTTCTGTTATGGTTAGATAATTGAAATTAAAAGTAAAAAGACAGCATGTCTGCTCTTCTTGAAAATCCCAATTTAGAAAGGTAAAATAAAATATAGAGAACAGGCAGGTAACTCTTTGTAAATAAAAGCAGTTGCTACTTTAAAGCAGCATGGCTGCTGCAGAATCCCACAGTGAAATGCAGCGTCAGCCTTCACGTATCTTCAAGCAAGTGAACCAAAAAACAAGAGATAGTACAAGCTGCGAGAAAGCAAAAAGAGACCTTCATATCAATGATATAGATTTCACAGAGCAACCCGCCCGAATTGACTATCTGTTCTGGAGGCAAAATCAAGACAACAGTGTCAAGCAACGGTATGGACAGACCAGCCAGTGCATCTCACCCATGGAGGTGTTCCTGAGAAGAGCAGGATTAGCTGCAAGAAGTGACATCAAAGGAAGACATGAAGTGCTTCCTGTAGATCATTATTAAACAAAGATTCAAAGTAATGGGCGCGGGACAGCAGAAGCCCCGTGGAGCACTCTCCCATCTAAACAATCTAGACACCTCAAGCAGGGTACTGAAAGCAGCATACAACATCTAAGACTATTTCAGAACTCAATAGGATAATTGAATTGGCGAATAAATTGGACTCCATAATGAGCCAGAGAGAAGGCACAGCAGTGCTCTAAATACATTATAGTTGTGACACGACAGTAGCACAGGGAAATGACTGTCATTCCTACGAAGCTAGACTGTGTGATTGAGAAGAGGCTGCTGAGTAAGGCAACCAGGGAGGAGTTTATGCAGTGCACAGAAATCAGTCACAAGCTCAAGGGACTGGCTGAAGAGGGAGTTCTTTTAGATTGCACTCTTCTACTGTATAGTGTTAAATGTATGTTCAAATTTTGGAGGGAGACGAAAATGGCAAGTGATACCTTGGGACAGGACATGAAAGACAGCTAGTTTTGCAGCGTGAATCTTTCTGGATTCACTATGCTGTGCATTATTCCGCCATCTTGTGGTTGGGTCCGGAATCGTAGTATTTTCTCTCCTTTTTTTTTTTTTTCGTGGCCCAGGTGGGCGGCGACGTCCCACCATTTGGTGTCCTTCGTGACGTCGACTCGCTTCCTGCGGAAGCTCCCACCTTTGGTCGCCATCTTCAGATTCTTTTTCCGCTGTTGGGTCTGGATCGTCGCCGAAGAGTTCCAGAAGTTTGGAAGAAGAATCAAGGAAAATCGAAGAAAACTGACACAAATCTGTTTCAACTACACCGGACTACAGGTCAAGTAACCGGGACGACGAGGGAGAAGGTTTACGACCTGGATCTCGACGTCCTACAAAGAATGCGCTCGCAGGGGGCTCCCTGAGCGCGGGTATGGACAAGACACCGTTCAAGTTTTGCACCAACTGCCACCACAAGTACGCCCAGAAGGACCAGCATCCAGTCTGCAACCTCTGCTTGCCGCTCGACCACAGCAGCGAAGACTGCAACGCGTGCTCGGCGTTTACACCCAAGACCCTGAGAGTGAGGGAGAGGCAGAGAAGGGCGAACCACAACATGCAGGGGCAGGGACCACCCCCATCGCTCCGAGACCTGGGCCTCTCCAGTGGAGAGGAGGACAACATCGCCGAAGGACCGGAGGACTGCGCAGTCGTCGAGGTCCAGAAGAAAACGTCGAAAGAGGTAAGGGAGTCGTCGACCCCTAAACACTCGAGCGACACCCGAAAGGGTGAAGCTAAAGCCCCGAGCGACACTCGTAGAAGTGAAGCTAAGTCCTCGAAGGGAGCATTGCCGCCGAAACATTCGACGAAGGCAACAGCGACCAAGGACAGTCAGCCGAGCGGATCCTTCGAAAAGGACTCCCAATCGGCAAGAGCCCTCGAAAAACCAAGGGCGTCGAAGGTTGCCCCAGAGAAGCACGCCTCTGCGCCGAGAAGGGAAGGGCAGACGTCGTCGACATCGACGGCCCCGAAGAGAGCCGCTCCAGCCCTCGACGCTGAACAGGCACAAGAGATGGAGAGGAAGAAGAGGAGGCTCGAGGCCGAAATGGCGAGCATCCTGCAGCGGAAGAAGGAATTCGACCGCAAGATGAGCGAATACTCCATCCCGTCGAGACCCGCGCTCGAAATAGATGACGAAGACGCCGAAAACGCCCGAACCGGTCGAGGAACAGGGGGACGAAGACTATTACTTCGAGGGAGAAGGCGACGAAGACCTGCACTCCTACCGGGACTCTACGTCCTCGGAGGCACAAGACCTGGAATGGCAAGACCTCGACGCAGAATCGCCGGAAGAAGGGGTAGACACTTACCCTTCGAGGCCCTCGCCGCCAGACGACATTGGGGTCTACAACATGGTCGTCGTGAAGGCTACACAAACCTATGGGGTAAAAATGGAAGAAGAGAAGCCCAAGGCATGTTTCCTCCTGGAAACTCTACTGCCTCAACAAACCAGCAGCCAATTCCTACCCATGCTCCCTAGTGTGCTGGATCAAGGAAGAGGCCTTCAGGGAACCAGCAGTATGCAGGGCTGTGACTCCAAGAACGGAGAAGAAGTATAAACATTCTTCACAAGACCCTGCATACATACAAGGATCAGTGCCAGCTGACTCCATAACTACAGCAACGGCTAGGAGAAGAGGGCCAATGTGCCCACTAATGCCGGACCACCTCCAGACAAGGAGAGTAAGAGGATGGATCTTACAGGGAGAAAGGTGGAGAGAAATGCGGCAAACCAGTGGCTTATCGCAAACTCAAACGCCCTGATCAACAGGCACGCATACCATCACTGGGACGAAGTAAGGCAACTCCTCAAGCATCTACCGGATGAGTACCAACAAAGGGCAGATCACCTGGTAGAAGAAGGCAAAAGCATGGCAAACACATGCTTGAAGTCAGCCTTGGATGCTGCAGAGACATCCAGCAGACTAATGATGATTGGGGTGACCGAGAGGAGACGCGCATGGCTCAGGATTTCTGGATTCAAGCCAGAGGTGCAAAGTAACATCCTGAATACACCCTTCAACGGCGAAAAACTGTTTGGCACGCCAGTTGACGAAAAGCTGACGCAGCTCAAAAAGGACAATGAGACAGCAAGGTCCATGGGAGTGCTGCAATTCAGAGGGATGAGAAGAGGGGCACTCACGAGAAGGCCGGGCGGTAGAGGAGGCAACGTGCCTGCCACATCGCATCAAACGTTCCAGCTAGGCTATCAAAGGAACAACCAAGGCCAGCAGCAGCAAGGACAGCAGCAGCAAAACTGGCAGTACCAGCCCCGGGGCCAGTCCTTTCGAGGGCGCGGAAACGGACGAGGACAAACTCGTAGAGGAGGCCAACAGCCCACCTCCAAGTGACTTCACCATCAAGCCCACAACCACCCTAGCAACACCTCGGGGTGGGGTCAACAACAAACGGAGAAACAAAAACCTGACGTTCCACAAGAATCAGTCCCTCAAACACACAACACCGGTAGGAGGCAGGATAAAGAACTTCCTCCAGCAGTGGAGGAAGGTCACTACAGACAAGTGGATACTAAACATCATACAATACGGATATTGCATAGAACTGGAAAGACAACCTCCAACAAAAAAAACAAGAAACAAGGCCCACTCAGCAAAAGAACTTTAGCTCTTGCAGCTGGAGGCGATGGAACTGCTCAGCAAAGAGGCAATAGAGACAGTACCACACAACCAAAGGAACAAAGGGGTTTACTCAACTTACTTCCTCGTGCCAAAGGTGGACGAAACACTACGACCTATCCTAGATCTGAGATTCTTAAACAAATTCATAAGAACCCAAAGATTCAAGATGACTTCCCTACAGGAGGTAATACCACAAATACAACAAGGGGATTACAGGGCAACTATAGATCTGAAGGACGCGTACTTGCACATCCCCATCAACCACAGGCACAAACGTCTACTAAGGTTTGTAATCAACCAGACTCTCTACCAGTTCACAGTAGTAGCATTCGGACTCAAGTCCACACCAAGGGTGTTTACAAAGTGCTTAGCAGCAGTAGCAGCGCACCTACGAAGGCAAGGAATACACGTATATCCCTACCTCGACGACTGGCTCGTAAAGGCAAGCTCTTACAACCACTGCAAAGAGCACATCCAGCAGGTCGTGCAAACACTGAGTCAACTGGGTTTCTCAATTCATTGGGAAAAATCGTCTACCGAACCGGAGCAGATCAAGATATTCTTAGGGGCCGAGATCAACACCATACAGGCCAAAGTGTTCCCCAGCACGAAGAGAACATTGGCGATACTGAAGGAAACACGTCCTTACCGCAAGGGGCAAGTTCTGACAGTGAGGACGGTGAGCAAGTTAATGGGAATGATGGCGTCATGCATCCACCTAGTCCCAAATATCCGACTACACATGAGACCATTCCAGGAATGGATCCAGTAGCAATGGTCACAGGCAACAGGGAGTTGGGAAGATCTTGTGCTTGTCACACACGGAGTGCATCAGGAAATGGGGTGGTGGAACAAGGAAAACATATCACAGGGGAAGCCATTCACACAACCAACTCCAACAGTGACCATCACAACGGACGCCTCACAGCTGGGGTGGGGCGCACACATGAACAAGCTCAAGGTGATGGGTCTATGGTCGCAGCAAGATGTGGTCAGACACATCAACTACCTGGAGCTAAAGACTGTATTCCTAGCCTTAAAAGCCTTTCAGAAAGAGCTGTACGGAAACAGGGTGTTGGTCCAAACAGACAACACAACCACCATGTTCTACATCAACAAACAAGGAGGAACACAATCCGTGGCACTATCAGGGCTAGCACAGGAAATATGGAGATGGGCCATTCCACTAAAAATAGACCTTCTGGCAATACATCTCCCGGGGAAAGACAATGTGGAAGCAGAACGACTCAGCAGGCAGACGTCGGCATCCCACGAGTGGGAGCTCAATCAACAGGAAATAGAGAGGCTATTCCAGAAATGGGGTACACCGCAAATAGACCTATTTGCAACACACCAGAATGCAAAATGCCAACACTACGCATCCAGACAACCAGACCATTGGTCACAAGGGAATGCGCTATGGATAGATTGGTCAAAGACATTTGCATACGCTTTTCCCCCGATACCACTGATACACAGGGTACTCAGCAAATGCAGAATCAGCAACATGACACTAATACTGATAGCACCTCAGTGGGCCAGACAGTCCTGGTTCTCACAGATAGTGGAAATGGCACAAGAACCAGCACACAGGTTCCCAAGAAGAAAGGACCTGTTAGCAATGCAGAACGGAAAGGTGCTACACCCAGAACCGGAGAGCCTCAGCCTAGCAGCATGGCTCCTGAAGACTTAGAATTTGCACTCCTCAAATTACCACCAAGTACCTTGGCAGTACTCAGGGAGGCAAGGAGACCTTCCACAAGGAAGTGCTACGTAGCAAAGTGGAAGAGGTTCTCCGAATGGTGCATCAAGGAGAATCTACAACGAAAGATCACAAGAGAATCAACGGTACTAAAATACTTAACACACCTGCTACAACGCGGATTAAGCTACACATCCCTGAGGGTGCACTTGGCTGCGGTAGCGGCCTACACAAGAGGAGAGACGGGGAAAAGTTTCTTCACCTCTCAAGTTGTGTAAAGATTTCTGGAAGGGGCGAAAAGAATCGCACCCCCAAAGAGGATGCCAGCACCAGCATGGAACCTCAACGTAGTGCTAACTCAATTGATGAAGGCACCCTTTGAACCTATTCACAAGACTACACTGCACATGCTCACACCAAAGACAGCCTTCTTAGTGGCTATCACGTCACTACGAAGAGTAAGTGAGTTGCAAGCGCTGACACTCCAAGAGCCCTACTTGCAAATACACAAGGACAGGATTGTAATGAGGACGGACCCACACTTCATGCCAAAGGTGGTGTCTCGGTTCCACATTAACCAAACAATCCAAATACCAAGTTTTTTCCAAAAACCTTCCACACGAACAGAAAGGGCGCTGCACACACTAGACGCCAGAAGGGCTGTAATGCACTATATGGAGAGGACAAAGGAGTGCAGGAAAACAAAACAGTTCTTTGTCTCCTTTGCCAACAGTTTTCTGGGACGACCAGTCACCAAGAATACGATTGCACGGTGGATTGCGCAGACAATTCAACTCTGCCACAAGCAGGCAGGACACCAGTTACAAGGAGCAGCTCAAGCTCACTCAACAAGGAAGAAGGGAGCAACAATTGCGTTTCTAGCGAACACACCTATCCAAGACATTTGCCAAGCTGCAACATGGTCTTCAGTGCATACGTTCACTAAGCACTACTGTGTGGATATTCAAATGAACAAGGAAGCGCAAGTAGGACAGAAGGTCTTACAACACATTTTCAGTAACCAATGCTCATCTTCCACCTAGCCATCGCAATAAGGGAAAAACCGCTACTAAGTCTATGCGCAGCATAGTGAATCCAGAAAGATTCACGCTGCAAAACGTATAGTTTCTTACCTGTCGGTGTAGTTTTGCAGCTTGAAGACTTTCTGGATTCACTAGCGATCCCACCCTCCTCCGCCAGAAAGATGAGACATGAGGACAAAGGAGGCTAAATTGCATACATAGCTGAAGGGATCAAGCAAAGCGGACAAAAAAAAAAAAAAAGAATCCGAAGATGGCGACCAAAGGTGGGAGCTTCCGCAGGAAGCGCGTCGACGTCACGAAGGACACCAAATGGTGGGACGTCGCCGCCCACCTGGGCCACGAAAAAGAAAAAAAGAGAGAAAATACTACGATTCCGGACCCAACCACAAGATGGCGGAATAATGCACAGCATAGTGAATCCAGAAAGTCTTCAAGCTGCAAAACTACACCGACTGGTAAACTATACGTTCTCACTGCATTGAACAGTAAAGCTGAATTCTAGATTCAGATCTTGCTTTTTAGGTCTTGCAGACCTGCGTTGCAACGCGCATGCGCTGCTCGCTCTGCAAGGCTTTTTGTAATCGAGCAGATTTCAGAAGTGGAGTTGAAGCCCCGCCCATCATTCTCATTGGCTGGCGTCATCATTTATGCTAAACGCTGGCCTCCGATTGAAAATGAGGCTTCTTTGTTACCGCCCTGTCTCCTTTTGGGACGGCCCATCCGGACTGGATCGTTTGCTTGCAGCGTTAGACTGCCTCCTTCAATTAGTTGGTAGGCACTTTCTTTGTCGTTCGGCCGCGAAGTGCGATGCTGCAGCGCTATACGCTCTAAATTGTAGATATATATTTTTTATTACTTTTAAAGAGCGCGGCGCACGCTAGGGACTCCGCGCTCGCTTTATTTATATTTTCGCGTCGTCCACTTCAGGGACACCGCGCTCTGTTTTTTTGTTTGTACTTTAGTCTTTGCTCAGCAGCGCTGATTTGTCCTGTTGCGCCCGCGCTGTTCTTTTGCTGGCCACACGGCCCGGAGACGCTGAGGGGGCCACGCCAGCTGGGAGAGAGTTTCCTTCTTCCTCCCGGAAGCGTGCCAGCTTGTGGCATGTCCTCTTCACCGCTGCCTCCATGCCTACAGTAGTACTGCCACCAGGCTAATGTTGGTCGCTGTTAAACCGGGTTCAAACCCAGTGTCCTCGCCGCCTATCGCTTTTCAGGTGGCGCTCCAGTCCTTTTTGGATGGCAGCGGGACCGCAATCCCAGCAACGCGATGAGGGTAGCACTGATGACTCGCTCTACAACAACAATCTATCCAACGACAATCGCGATAACACTGCTCAGCCTCTGCTTTCCTCCCTCTTTAGCCTCATGCCAACCATGTCCCTTGCCACCTGATTGGGCACTTTGAACCCAGACGCTAATGCTGTTTGGGGGATTTTTCGGGCTTCTGACTGCCCACCCTTTGCGACCAGCTGCCCTAGGGTTGTGTTACGATCCCCTCTAGGGTCTAGCTTCGCTTTCCGGGGCCTGCGATTCTTTTGCCTAGGACATACAATAAAATGGAGAGGATCATCATATTAAAGAGTGTGTAGGACCAGCCTTCAATTTGTTAGTACCTCTGTTTGTTTGCTATTTTCTGCTTCGCATCCACAAATTAACATGTGTTTCCGTTTTTGCCGATGCAGAACAGAATCTGCATAAAGCATCTGCGCTGCATTCAATGGCAAAACCTACTGGTGTTGCCAATGCTTGAATGCTAAAGCGCCCGCTGGGTGCTGCAATGTACTGTTTCTGAAGGGGGTAGGTGAGCGAGACAGCAGGCTTCTGACAATAATAGGGCAGCCTCTAGCTCTAAGTGCCATAGGGAAATAAAGCACTTATGGGCCTTGTACTTGGAATCGAGCACACAGTACAGACAGACTTAGCCGTGACTGTGCTGCTGTGTTACTCTGTCGACAAGGGGCTCCCCTTGCAGCAGCACCATACCAGGTTTCCTCGACTTTCACGGTAGGCATCGGCCAGTAGTACAGACAACCCAAGATTTAAAAAAAAAAAAGAAATCGAATTACGTTAGTTTACTGCTAACAAGGCAACATTATGTAAAGATCTATGCCCACCATATTGATGCCCACACTCAAATGTTGCTCCATCTCTCCCACTTAAGGCATGTACAATGCGCACGCTTCCCAGGTACTCTTTTACCATGAAGGGGACCAACAGGGAGTTGGAGGTGTGCATCAGGACAGGTGGGAACAGGAGAAGAGGACAAAAGATGCAGGGTGGGTAGCTGCTCCATGGCTAAATGACAAACATGGATTGAGCATACTTTGGTGATAAGTGTACTGATCGGTCCAGAATCAATATTATACATGCAAGGCACTGGCACAGAGGACAGAGCTGTCGACTCAGGAACTGGGGATCCGGGTTAGAGTTTCGGCGTCTCTGTGTAATGTATGTGTGATGCAAAGTGCTCAGACACCCTACACTGGTATGGGTGGCGCTATATAACTAATTAAATGCGTCAGAGATAGTGTGGTTATGGAGGCTTGAGGGGCACTGTTAAAGGGTGGTGGTGAGGGAATCCGTGGTGGAGGTGGTCATTGGGGGCGCCAACAAACATTGTCGCACCGGGCATCACCAGCATTAAATAGATAAAATAAACAAGCATTTGCAATGCAATAGGTCTCGTAGTTGTGAGAGTTTGAGCTATTGGCATTGTAAATGGCAATGCCTTTTATTTACGTGTTGGTTTTTAAAACATAAATAAAAGGCATTGTCATTTACGATGCCAATAGCTTAAACTCTCGCAAATGCGAGACCTATTGCATTACATATGCTTGTTCCTGTTGGGAGTCTAGAAAAGTGATCAGAGGACGAAGGGAGATTAAGGTGGGAAAAAAAGGGAAATTATTCCGATGTGGTGCAAGTGCTTCAAATATTACTTAATCGGGTTTTGCAGCATGGCTACACCCATGGAGCCAAGTGGAATGGAAACCTCTAAATACTAATGAGACAGAAAAGAAAGGAAACAGCTGACCAGAAGCTGTATTAGAAATGTACTTTGAGACAGAGGCTCTAAATAGTCTCCAGTTCAGAAAAGCGGTAGGGCCGAATAGCTCTCCCTTTATATAATTTTTATAGGCAGGCCGAGACAGTTGCAAAGCCTATGCTGGCCATTTTCCAAGCAGCACATGAGGAGGGCTGCCTCCCCGAGGATCAGAGGAGGGCCACCATTGTGGTTATACACAAATAAGGGAAGCCACTGGCGGAGTGCGGCTCATATAGGCCGATATCCTTTCTTAATTAACTTAGAGGCGAAGGTCCTGGTGAACCGGCTTCATACGGTTATCACCTCCATCGTGCACTCAAACCAGTTCGGCTTTATGCCACACAGAAGCACCCACCTTAATCTACACCGCTTATATAGGGTACTTCATATGACTAAATCTCCCCAGACTGAGCAGGCAGTGTTGATGGCTCTCGATGCCAGAACGGCATTCAACCGCATCGAATAGCCCTACTTGTTTGCTACACAAGACAGACTGGGCTTTGGGACGAAATTCTGTGGGTGGGTCAAGCTCCTCTACCAGGCCCCATTAGCGAGGTTGTGAGTTAACGGGACGACATCCTGTGCCTTTTCCCTGCAGAAAGGAACTCAACAGGGATGCCCCCTCCCACCCATGATATTTGCCCTGGCGCTCAAGCCGCTCGCGGCCTGGATTCGCTAGGACTCACGTGTTACAGGGAGTGTAGGCCGCCGGAGGGTGGGGGGAATGTATCTTCCTATATGAAGACGACGTTCAGCTATACATTACCCAGTCATCCCAATATATATCCAGAATACTGCAGGTCGTTGATCTCTTTGGCAGCTATTCTGGCTACCAAATAAACTGAACCAAGTCCATAGTGTTCCTCCTGTCGGGGCAGCCCGAGGCTCCCCCCTGATGGCACGGCAGTTGTAATAGATGGATTTGAGTACCTGGGTATCTATATCACCCGTGACCCACGAGTTTCTGGGTAGAAATGTGCTCCAACAATTGGACAGACTCTGGGGAGACGTAGCTCACTGGAGGCACCTGCCGCAGAGCGGCACTATACAAAATGGTGACTCTCCCACATCTTCTCTATGTATTCCAAAATACACCATTCCAGATTCCGTCTGAGTTTGTCAAGAAAATTGATCATGAAGTCCGATTATTGTTATGGAATGGCGGCACCCCACGCATAGTGCTGGGTAAATTGCATAGAGGAGTATATGACGGTAGTTTGGCAGTCCCAGACATGCAAAGGAACTACTGGGCATCACAGCTGCTAATCATTAATGACTGGATCTTCACTGGTCGTTAAGAACCGGCCTATCGATTTGACTGAGACATAATGGGACGTAGAGGCGATTCTGTATCATAGGTCGAAGGAACGAGGCTTGCCAGCACATACCCAGACAGTGGTTAGGATATGGAGGGAAGCTCTGACCTACTTGGGCTGGAGAGGTAGACTCACTAATATGTCGCCACTATGTCACCACTATGGGACAGCGCCTTACTACATGAAGTCGGGGGACTGTTGGGCTTCTCCAGATGGGAATTGCTAGGCATAGAGCACTTCAGTGGCAGCTCCTCTGCTAAGGCGGAGGTGCGTCGCCCGACAGGAAAAATATTATTAGCATGTTATTATAGTTTTATTTTTCTGTTCTGGCTCCAGGGCTTTAAGTGGGCCGGGTCTCACCGGTGTTGAGCACCGGCAGTTTTTTATAGTGGGCCTCGAAACGGGTCTCTATTGGGCTCTGTTTTGTGCACAGGCGGTCCGTTTTTTCCGGACTGCAGTGACAGCAGGCACATCGATGTGCGCGTACTCACACTGCTCACTTCTCCCTCGTGGAGAAGTTACGGCATGACGTCATGCCAGGTGAGCGTTGTAGGGGAATGGAAATCCTTTAAAGAGACTCATTTTCTCTCTGGATTTCCCTTCTCTTTTTGAAACTCAGGAGCAGCAAGATTGTCGTGGTGTCACCAGGGCTTTAAGTGGAAGCTTTTTCAATATTCTATACAAGCCATAGTTGCTTATTTATCTTATGCAACTAACAACCAATGACAAAGCCAATAGTCCTGACTTGTTGTAGGTATGATGTTACTTGTTGTATCATATATCTGGATGCAATGACAGAAACAGCAAAATACTAGTTGGGCGGCACACTACGCTAAGCACAGATTTTTAGCTTACCTGTTATTAAGCCATGCCCTTAATTACATTTACCACGCCCATTTGTGAGACCCCCTCCCCAAACACCCCCCCCCCCCCAAGTTTTTTCATCCCACTTAAAGCCCTGACTGGCTCTGTTTAGGTGTGTGGCCGGACTGGGCTGCCCACAGAGCAGGGGGAAGGAGTGGTGGGCACTCTACTCTCTAAGTGCGCATGACGGTTTGGCCGGCCGTCTTCGGCCTGTCAAACAGTCATACGCACTCTCCATTTCTCCACCTGGCTGTATTGCACAGCTGGGTTGAGAACATGCACAGCCTCCCACCCCCTATCTGAGCGCCGAACCAGGCCACTCAGACCAATCACGAGGCTGCTGTTATTCTGGTGATAGCAGCGTCGTGATTGGCTTAAGGGAGTCTGGAATCCTGTAGCTTCCTGTTTCCTGCGTCGACCAAAGAGGATGCAGGAGAGGTGACGGCCAGCAGGTAAGTGGATTTTTCTTATTTTCCTTTAATTTTTTCGGTTTTTTAAACTCCCACCCCATTACTACTGCCCTGTAGCAGCTGCTATTGGAGCACTTGGGTGACGTTTGGAGGGACCAGACCCTGCTAACCTTCGTATGCTCCGCCTGGAATTCGAAATGGCAGAATCCGACCACTAGATACCTACAACTGGGGCACGTCATTAGGAGGCACATACTAGAAGGGGAGCAGCTAGCGGAGGCATCGCCTCTGGTGGATCGTTTGCTCACTTAGCTGATACCAGATAAGGGGGGGTATCCATAATATACAGGAAACTGATCAACAACTCCCCTGATCCGCTGGGGACTTTGAGAGAGGCGTATACTGATGACCTGGGGGACATGGATGACGAGGCCATTCAGAATCCTCCGGGAAATAGCCATATGGGTCTGGTTGAGTCTAGTCCAGCTAGGGATACTACACAGATCCTATTACTCCAGGACGCTCTTACACTAGACAGGCAAGGTTAGGACACCACTATGCCTCCGGGGATGCAACCAAGAGGGCACCTTTTTTCATATCCTTAGGGAATGCCAGTTGATACAGGAATACTAGAGGAAAATAACAGGGTAATGTCCCATGTTCTGTTTCTGCCTGTCCCGTTAGATGCAAAATGGCTCCTCCTGATGATATCGGGACAAGAGACCTGGCCCAGATACCAGTGGCTCTGGTTGGTGATGGTGGCAGGAGTGGCCAAGCAAAACATTGCACGAGTGTAGGGCACCAACACTCCCCCTTGCATTGAAGATTGGGAATCTGACCTTGACTGGTGCCAAAGGGCAGAAAAGGTGGTCTATCAGAGATGGGGATGCTCCAAGAAATGGGACAAGGTGTGGGGGGCCTGGCGTGGTTACAGGGGTCTATGATGAGAGACTGACCTGCTGAAAGGGAAAACTAGGAGTGGAACACTCTTGGTGTGCTGTGGTAGGGAAATATTTATGAATGTAAATGGGCCTTAAAAGTGCCCACCTGGATATGCAGTCGATCAATGCCTTGATGTGCGAATTTTATGATGTCTGCCATGTATCAACCTGTCCTTACCTCTTGCATGATTTTTACAGTCATGGAATATTAAAAAAAATGAATCCTCTTCCTCACACCGACTCAATCGTCTGGCTCCGACTGGGGAATTAACCAGTAAAGAAAAATCTTAATGCTCAGAAGAGGTTTTGGTAATAGACTCCAGATGATGAAAAGCAAGCCAGGGATAGCAGATTAAGGTATTGGTACATAAGCTGCTCGTCATTCTGCCAAAGTTCAGTTGAAGCCTATGCCGTGAAGTCAGGGCTGGCGTTGTAACTCCAGACTTGCAAGGGTTTCCAAGACAGCGTGTCGCAACAAGGTTTGAGTGGCTAGGGAAAAGGTCTGTTCTCTTCCAGGGGATACTCATCAATAGTCATAAGCACTGAATAGTCCCGCCCACGTGCGGGGACCCGGGAGCAATAGCCAATAATATGCATATATCTATATATATATATATATATATATATATATATATATATATATACACACCCATATATATATATATATATAGATAATATGCATTATATACATATGCAGCCTGAAAACATGTTACTAGGCTCAAAAAACTGCCGCCATTACATTGTAAATCTTTTACCTTGAAAACATAAAGACATATAAGTCATAATATACTTATGATACATATAAAGAAAACTGCTTTGAGTTTTGCTTTGAAAAACACAACCTTTATTTTCAAAGGTAAAAAGGTAAGATCATAGAGGCAGATTAGCCTAGAAAGGCTGCATAGAAAACAATTGAAAAATTTGCGCCGTGCCTTTAAGACCCCAGGAACCCCCAGGCTCCCATCATGCACCACAGGTGACAGTTAGGTCAGTTCTTTTTTCCGGCTCCTTCTATGAGGATCCTGGAGCATTGAGCTCGCCAGTTAGTGATTTTTATCACTTTTTTCTGGTTTTCAAGTGAACTTTTTTAGTTTCACTCCACGTCTTTAGTACTTGTCTATCTAATACTACTATTTTTTCTGACTTTTGGCTATTTTTTCCTGTCATAATGCCGGCCTTATTTAATAAGTGCCCGGCCTGTGGAAAAAAGATGGCTAAGTCAGACCCTCACTCAGTCTGTATTGCTTGTTTACCTTCACCTCACAAGCCAGACCAGTGTTACCACTGCAGCAAGTTTTCAAGAAGAACCCTTAGGGAAAGGGAGAAGATTAAGCTGCACTCCATGCAGGAGAGAAGAAAAGAAGCAAGTGGGCGAGAAGAACATCCTCCAAGGAAGCCCTCCTCTCAACCAAGATTGGAGCGCAAAGAGAAAGGTGCGAAAAGGAAACATCAGTCTCGTACGCCGTCGAGGGACAGATCGACATCCAAAATACCTTTGTGCTCCGAGTCGGCGTCGAAATCGACGTCGAGACGTCCTTCGCCGTCGAAACATCAGATTTCAGGTGAGAAGACCCATAAGACGAAGTCGACACCAACGCGTAGGCGGTCCAAGTCTGGCCAAGAGGCCGGGGCTCGACATCGGCACATCAACGTCGGAGCCCGCCGCCGAGAGGGTCAACGGCGACGTCGAGATCACCACCGACGTCGAGAGGGCGAATTGCATCGACGTCGAGCCGACCACCGAGGGTTTCGACGCCGGTGAAACACAGGCTGTCGCCGCCGAGACGCATGACGTCGACGCATCCGTCGCCAAGGAGGTCGACGTCGAGGAGATCGCCGTCGAGGATATCGACGTCGAGGTCTCGGAAAACACCCTCTGGGTCTAGATCAAGAAGATCGCGATCTAGGTCGACGTCGAGAAGGCCGACGTCGAGGAGATCACAATCCAATCCCGGATCTCCTCCTGCAAAGAGACCTAGGGCAACGTCGGGAGACCGCTCGACGCGGGAGGCCCAGGTGGTGACGTCAAGGAGTGCTTCTTCCTCCCCAGGACTTCAGATAGTGCAAGTCTCTCCTGAACACTCACCAGGACCGTCACCAACCCCTCCAACTAATATCTCCCCGAGATGGCTAGGGGAAATAAGGGAGTGGAAGATCCGCAGAGTTACAGGACTGCCACGTTCCTCTACAAGATCCAGATCGCCTATGATTCAGTCAGTACACTCATCTGCAAAACATGAGCGACAGGCCACTCCACAAAGGTCCCCACCTTTCAGAAGGCGCTCGTCACGTTCTCCTAGGAGTCGGGCATCCAGATCTCGACACCGTTCTCCTAGAAGACGAAGCCATAGATCTTCTTCGTGGTCTTCAGACTCCAAGGCTGATTACTCTCCTACTCTTTCTTCCTCTCCTCCGAGTAGAATATCACCCATTGATGATATCCTGACCTTCAATGAGGTTCTCTGTCGAGGAGCTGCGAAGCTTCAGATTGAAATGCCTGTTTCCACCACCAAGACATCAGTCATCTTTGAAACACTACACCAAAGATCTTCCTCTAGACCATTGCTTCCCCTAGTGCCTGGCCTGCTAGAGCCTGCTCTACAAAAATTCCTTACTCCAGCATCGGTGGGGGCGGCCCCGTCTCGGATCACTAAAAAGTATAAGGCTCCTGAGAGGGACCCCTTATTTCTGAGATCTGACCCTCCACTGGACTCAGTTATCGTTTCAGCGGCACGGAAGAATCAGACGGGGGCAGCATCGTCTGCGGTACCCCCAGATAGAGACAGTAAGGCCATGGATTCTGTCGGCAAGAGAATGTGCACTACCTCAGCCTCGTACATGAAGGTAGCAAGTGCCTCGGCCTTACTGGGTCGGTATGACCGCTCTTTGTGGGACTCTCTTTCACGCTTCACTGAGAAGCTCCCAAAAGAAGACAAGCAGGATTTCCTAGAAATTCTGCATGAAGGTGGTTTGGTGGCCAACCAAGTCATCAGTGCAGCGGCTGACACCTCTGATCTCGCTGCCCATGGTTATGCACATGGGATTTGTGCCCGTCGCTCTGCCTGGCTGAGATTGACGGGTTTGAAGCCAGAGGCGCAACATCGGATTCTCAATCTCCCCTTCAATGGCACATCGCTCTTCGGCTCTCATGCTGACGACGAAATGTCCAGGATGAAGACCGAACTGGATACAGTGAAGGCGGTTGGGCTCGAGAAGAAGAAGGACTTCAGGCGACGCTACCGCCCTTACGATCGGCGCCAATACCAGCAGAGGGTTCAAACCCCTCAGTGGTCCTGCCAGCAAAATCAAGGAAGATCACAATCCTACCAGCGTCGTCCTGGTAGAGGACGAGGAGGAACTCCAGACAGTCCACACCTGCTGCCAAGCAACAACAGAAGCAGTGAGTGCTTGCTTCCCTAACTCCGTTACCCACTCCGGTGGGGGAAGTGTCCGTTTCTACCTGGAAGAGTGGACCAAAATCACACTAGACAAGTGGGTGCTAAATATTGTAAGGAATGGGTATTCCATCAGGTTCAAGTCCCTTCCAACTTCTATTCCTCCTCAAAAGACTTTCATCCATCGCATAAATCTTCTGAGAGACGAGGTGTCCGCTCTACTCCTAAAGGAGGCCATCGAGGAGGTCCCATGGCATCAACATCGACAGGGAATCTACTCCAGATATTTTTTGGTCCCAAAGAAAGGTCCAAACAAGGAGTTCAGGCCTATACTAGATCTCAGGCTTCTCAACAAGTTCATTCTGAGAGAGAGGTTCAGAATGCTGGCATTACATCAAATAATCCCGCATCTACATCAAGGGGACTGGATGTGTTCCATAGATCTTCATGATGCCTATTTCCACATCCCAATCTCTCCAAAGCATCGAAAGTTTCTAAGGTTTCGCATCCAGTCAGACCACTTCCAGTTCACTGTCCTGCCCTTCGGCCTGAAGTCTGCTCCTCGCACATTCTCAAAGTGCATGGCAGTAGTAGCTGCTTTCTTGAGGAAGAAACAGATTTTCGTCTATCCTTACCTAGACGATTGGCTTCTCAGAGTGCGTCTCCAACTCTTCTACAGCAGCACCTCTCTTACTGCATTCAACAACTACATCAGCTCGGTCTACACGTAAATTTCAAAAACTCCATCCTCAATCCAACACAGAGGATACATTACCTGGGCGCAACTTTGGACGCAGTAAACGCAAGAGCGTATCCTTCGGAGGAGAGACTATCATCCATTCTCCACAAGTGTCAAACTCTCCTGAAGATACCTCCGCCCACGGCCAGGCAGATCTCATCTCTGCTGGGTTCGATGGCCTCGTGCATTTTTCTAGTTCCAAACGCCAGACTTCACATGAGACCTCTACAGCAGACTCTAGAGGATCAGTGGTCCCAAATCTCCAATCGATGGGAGTATTTTTTAACTCTACCTCTGTCTGTCCGGCTCTCCATCAGATGGTGGATGCGACGGGCTCATCTCATCGTAGGAGTCCCTTTTCAACAGGAACTGCCCAAGCAGACTCTGGTGACAGATGCGTCCCTTCAGGGATGGGGCGCTCATATGGGGCCACTACAGACCCAAGGAATGTGGTCAGAGAAAGAGCAGCTATACCACATAAACATGCTGGAACTCAGAGCGGTGCATCTAGCTCTCAAGGCGTTTTCTCCTTCCATCAAATCGACTGCTCTGCTTGTTCAGACGGACAATACAACAACGATGTACTACCTGAACAAGCAGGGGGGCACCAGGTCCAGACCCCTGTCGCTGGAAGCACAGGCGATTTGGAAGTGGCTTCTGGCTCGAGACATGAAAATCTCTGCAATTCACTTACCAGGTGTCCTCAACATCCAAGCAGACAGCCTAAGCAGGCATTTCGCAGAAGCACACGACTGGGTGCTAAAACAAGAAGTGGCGCAAGACATCTTTCACCACTGGGGAACACCGGACATCGATCTCTTCGCGGACGCAGAAAACGCAAAATGCCGCGTCTTCGCCTCCAGGTACCCGCAACCAGGATCCAAGGGGAATGCTCTGTTGATAGACTGGTCAGAGACATTACTCTACGCCTTTCCACCTATTCCCCTCATTCCCATGGTGATCAGGAAACTGTACAATTACAAGACAGAGATGATCCTGGTTGCTCCAGAGTGGCCTCGCCAGTGGTGGTACCCGGACCTTCTTCATCTGTCCAAAGTACCACACAGGAGGTTGCCATGTCATCCGGATCTGCTGACCAGGGCGGGCGGCAAGGTGTTCCATCCCAACCTGCCGTCCCTGAGGTTAGCAGCATGGCTCCTGAGTTCATCCAATATGGACATTTAGGTCTCTCTCAAGACTGCAAGCAGATCTTGAAAGAGGCTAGAAGACCTTCTACGAGGAAGTCTTACGCTTTTAAGTGGAAGCGTTTTTACATGTGGTGTACTGCGGAGGGTCTTGATCCTATTCGAGGTCAGGAACAGGTACTGTTACCATACTTATTGTATTTGGCCAAAGCAGGTTTGCAATACTCCTCCATAAAGGTTCACCTGGCAGCGATAACAGCATATAGAAAGTCTCCCAATCAGATTTCTTTCTTTCAAATGCCAGTTGTTAAGGATTTCCTGGAGGGTCTAAAAGGTCTATCCACCCGTTAGGTCTCCATCTCCTCCCTGGGAGCTTAATGTGGTTCTCTCTAAACTAATGGGTCCCCCATTTGAACCCATTCACAAAGCTTCCCTTCAGCATCTTTCGTGGAAGACTGCTTTTCTCGTGGCAATCACTTCTGCCCGCAGGGTAAGCGAGATACAAGCCCTATGCTCTACAGAGCCTTATCTCGTTTTTCACGCGAATAGAGTATTCGTGAGGTTCCTTCCTAAGGTGATCTCGGATTTTCACATCAACCAGTCAGTTACTCTTCCTACTTTCTTTGCAAACCCTGTCACTCCAGCTGAGAGAGCTCTACACTCTCTAGACCTAAAAGAGTGTTAAAGTTCTATCTTGATAAAACAAAAAGTGTACGAAAGTCTGACCAACTGTTTGTGAATTATGGTCTGTTGAACACTGGTTTCCCTGCCTCTAAAAGGTCCATTTCTAGATGGATAGTGTCATGTATCACGTTATCTTATCAACTGGCACATAAGCAGCTCCCGGGCAAGCCGAGAGCGCATTCTACAAGAGGAAAAGCTGCTACAATAGCGATGATTAGGAATGTACCTATTCAAGAAATTTGTAAAGCAGCCACATGGCGTTCGGTCCATACTTTCGCACGCCATTACTGCCTTGATTCTGACACTCAAGCGGATGCTCAGTTTGGTCAAGCATCCTTGAGAAATTTGTTTGGGTAATATATGTTTTGGTAAAATGGTTTTGATATGCTGGTATTCGTCCGCAGGGTAAGGGGATGGGCTTGCTACTCTATTCAGTGCTTATGACTATTGATGAGTATCCCCTGGAAGAGAAGGATAAGTTACTTACCTGTAATCCTAGTTCTCTTCCAGGGGTATACTCATCAAAGTCATAAGCAACCCTCCTTCCTCCCCGGACCAGTTTTTTGAGCCTAGTAACATGTTTTCAGGCTGCATATGTATATAATGCATATTATCTATATATATATATATATATATATATATATATATATATATATATATATATATATATATATATAGGTATATATATATATATATATATGTAGATATATGCATATTATTGGCTATTGCTCCGGGGTCCCCGCACGTGGGCGGGACTATTCAGTGCTTATGACTTTGATGAGTATACCCATGGAAGAGAACTAGGATTACAGGTAAGTAACTTATCCTTCTTGGGTTTGTCATCTGATATAAAACCGATATTAAAAAAAGAATGAGCTCATATCAGTCGAATATGCCAGACATGACACATAGTATCTCACAGTGTTATAGTAGCACACCCTATTTCATAAAATATATCCCCATAATTAAACTCCGAGTGGAAGGCGATTGGAGTCTACAAAGAGCACGTACAAATGTCTTCACATAATTTGTCATCTTTTCTGAGGCCACTCGTATAAACCGCTCCAATTTGACACATTTCCTCCACATCTTTCACCACATAAACCAGGTTGGGAGCCTCTACCTTTAGGCAATTAATACTGATACATTGTTCCTTCAAGGTCCATGCAAGCCTCACAGCCTTCTTTTATTTATTTTTTTTTATGTCCTAAAATGATTGGTTCCAAATAAGCAGGTTTTAAAGGTTGGCATCAGTTTCAGTCCTACTTAATTGTGGAATCTCTCCAACAGAGAGATTATAGGACAATCCTAGAGGAGGTGAAAAAGGGTGATTGCTTGATTATGTCTGAGGCAGGTTTCAGCTCGAGCATGATTTATCTTGAGCAAGGAACACATCCGAGTGGGGGATATACAAGTGTGACGAAGCATGTTCCATTATGTTGGGTGACAATTAGTATTGTAAAGGTACCATGTGCATGTTGGTAGCGATATACAGTTTCTGTTACACATAGGTCAACTGCCTGCAAACTTATTATGTTCGGACAACAGCCAGAACAGTTTGTCACATACAAAGGCAATATGCTCTTTCCCAAAGGGACCACGCCTTATCTGATTCATGCTCATGAAAATGTACAGAAAGACAGAAAACGTTTTGTACTACACTAAAAGCTACGATTGAAAATGTATAAAATTATACAATTACGTTTGCAAAATAAAAGAATGTTCAATTGTGCTAATGTCAATATAACCGCACTAGAGACCTCTTTGATTTAATAACAGGCCTATTCCTAGTCTAAGTCTCCTGAGGCACAGTCTGCTCCCATTTCATCACCGGTGGTTTCACCCCTTTGTTGATTCGCAGAGCTCGAAGCAGCAGTGAGATTGCTTCACCCTTTCTAATAGATCGTACAAGTTAGTTTGGGTTCTGGACTTTCTAGGGGAATTGGAAACTGGTCCCATGTGACCTTTGCAGATTTTAGGAATTGTTTTTTTTTTTTTTTTTTTTTTTTTACTCTAGCCTATCTGGAAAGAAGAGACCACGAAGTGTTCCTGGAAACCTGGGTAACAGTGCAGTATATGTATACAGTGGTTCTCTTGAATTTGTTTACACAAAAAGGTATTTCACTTAAGAGGTTCCAATTTGTACAATTACATTGTTTTTTTAATACATTTTTATTGGCATTTTCAGCATAATAGCAAGACATAATTGCAATCACTACATTACCTTCATATTTCTCCCATCCCGTTCCGTGTCCTCCCAGTTATACATCATCATGATGTCTCATTTGGAGGCCTCCCCAACGACCAAGTCTGCCTCTTAGCATATTATCTGTGCCAATTCAATTACTTTAACACCCTCCCCTTCCCCCTTCATTGTTGTGTCCGGTCTCAGAAAAAAGATGTCGACCTCTCAGTAGGTCATGCTTCTATTTACATAGTGCATTCTCTATTTTTCACTTCATCTGACTTCCCCCTCATTTTCCATACCCTCCTCTACCTCCCCATTCGTCTCCTCAGTGGGGTCGGGTGTCCTTTGCGTCCGCCATCATGAGTGACCAGGCTTGCGCATCCTCATCTATCTTTTAGTCTTTCCTGACTCGTTTCATTCTGACTAGTTCGGCGGTTGCTCATTCACTGAGGTCTTTCAGCCATCCCACCGTTGTCGGGGGATCTGAACTGAGCCATCTTATCGCTATTCTTCTCTTTGCCAGCACCAGAAGCACAAACCTTCTACTAAGTTTTTTTGATTTTGGCGTGGGGAGCAGTCCCAGTATTACTACCCGTATTGTTTTTGGAATTTTCCACCCTGTGGCAATATGCATTTGATCTACCATGGTTTCCCAGTATTGCCCCAGTGCTGAGCATTCCCATACCATGTGTATAAAATTTGCTTCCGTTTGACCGCATCGGGAGCATTCATTTGTTTGGTCCAGGTACATTTTGCTTATAGTCCGCTGAGTTAAATATGGTGAATGATGTTGTACTTTGAGTTTAAATCTCACGTTTGAGCTCACCCGTTTAACTCCCTCATGTATTTTTATCCATTCCTGGTCTGTCTGGGGGCTCATCTGCTGCCTCTTCCCATTTTGTCTGAATTGGGAGGGGCATCTTCGGAAGGTCGTCCAGCAACGCGATATATATCCATCCAGTGGAAATGTGGGCCATAGTTCGCAAGCCACCGCTGAGATCTTCCCATATTGTAGGAACTGTCCTCTTCCCAGTTCAAAAGTGTTTTCAGCCTCCTCTCGTGTTATGAATTGTTCATTACTGTATAGATCTCCCATTGTATGGCATCCCACCTCCACCCTTTTTTTAATAGACATTGAAACTGCTATCTTTTTGAAGAGTTGTACCACCCACAGTAGCATATCCGGAGCATAGGGCACGTGCCGGATCACCCCTTTAATTGATATTTCCCAAACAGCCGCTACATGCTGAATGATGTATGGGTAGGACCCGGGCACCAGCATAAGGAGCTCCGGTAGGGAGACCTTTACGTGTGTACCTGCCAAGAGTTGTTTCTCCCAGTTGTCATTCTCATCCAGCCAATGAACTGCATGCTGGAGTTGCGAGGGATGTAATGCAGGTCTAACCGTGGTACCTCCATTCCGCCCGCCTCCCATTTTCGTTGGAGTGTGTCGAGTATTGCTAATTTCCGCTTGTTTCCTCATAGAGGTTCGACTAGCAGACTTTCTAACTTTGTGAAGTATTGCTTTGGGATTCTGTATAGTGAGTGCTGTAGGCATATAGACACATTGGCAGGATAACCATTTTTATTAGGGCTATCCTTCCCATCAGGGAAAGTGGGAGCTCCTTCCAGAATTTGATGGAGTTGCCAATACCCTCCACTACTCTCCTCATGTTATTTTCTAGGCAGGCGGTGGATGTGTCTGTCAGACGAATTCCTAGGTAAGTGACGCCGTCCTGTACCCATGTCAGACTTACGTTGGGCAAATCATTTTCCGGCTTATCGGCCAGCCTCCCCACAGGGAACAGTTTTGATTTACCAGGGTTGAGGTGAAGGCCAGACCGCTTCCCAAATTCCTTAAGCTCTCTCAGAAGAGCTGGGACCCTGTTATCTGGATGGCGCATATATACCAGTGTATCGTCTGCATATAATGAAACCACATGATTGGTGTTTCCTAGTTGAATTCGCCATCTCCAATACAATGTAGAAGGTAGTGATGGTTTAACAGGATTGCACATCAGTCATGGACAATAAATTATTTAGATTTCTCAACAGATGCTAATAGTATTGGTGCCCCTCAATGTAACCGTATAAAGACACCCCACTACCACAGATGTCACCCCACAGGAGTTACTAAGAGCTCCTGTGCAAAGCTTTAAACAAACCACTTTACCTCGGCACTCTTCGAATATCTCACAGTTGTCATATAATATGACACAATTATAATTCAGCAAATAGTGTGATTACTCACAGGAAACCAATCCATACAATTAGTCCGCTGCACAAAAACATTTAATATCAAAAGATGACATTTCATACAAATTTACACAACCAATAACCACGGTGTAATCCAATACACAAACATATATTTGTTTAACAAGAATTCTATTATCATTTAGTGAATCCACGGAGGTCAAGATCATATGGCCTCTCTGTTGGGAATGATGGAAAACAGCCGACACGTGTTTCGTTACATGGTAACTTCTTCAAGGCTTAACATATGGAAGATTGTAGGTCCAGGTAGCTTTGAATTTTTGTCAAAGTGCTAATATCCTATTCTGTTGTAACATTGAAAGATTTGAAAACCTGTAAAGAGTCCCCAGAAAAGGGAGTATTTCCCAATGGTAGAATTCGTTCAAGCAGGTAAATCTCCTAGCGTGGATACATATTTTATCTAGTAATATGCTAGTATCCCACTTGTATTATGTTGAAATAGGAAAGAAGGCGCAGTTGCGTTCATCTAATAGTCTTGTATTCAATAAGATAGAAGGCTGTGATAAGCCTCTCTGGAAACGGCGCGTGGACCGTATTTCGGCGTCGTATCCCCAAGTATGTAGTTGAATTCTCCATCTCCCCAGTTTTTTCCTCAGTGTGGCTGACAAGGGCTCCATTGCGATAGCAAAAATGAGTGGGGACAATGGGCAGCCCTGGCGAGTACCCCTTGTTAGTGTAAATTGTTCCGATACCTGCCCCCGCAGTCTCACTCGAGCTGTTGGGTTGGTGTAAATTTTTCGAACCCATTGAATAAACCCCTGTCCCACCCCCATTTTCTTTAGGGTCGCCTATATATATCCCATTCTACAGTCAAACGCCTGTTCGATGTCCATCAATGCTAGTGCGCAGCTCTTGGTCTCCAGGCATGGAGCATGCCAGACATGCGCCAGTCTCCGTAGGTTATGTGTGGTGTTCAATTTGTACAATTAAATATTGGAAAGAAACCACAATTTTGAATCGGAAATTCAAACAGCCAATGATCTTCTATTGATATTTACGCAATGCATTTGAATTACACAAGTAGGTCAGATGACAGTCCTGTTGAAGACCATTGAATCAAATTACTTAATTTATTTATATGAACAAAACGCCTGAGCCAGTATTGTGGTCAGTGCTTATATAAAGTGTTTTGTTGATGTAGCCAATATCATTTTAATATTTTCACTGTTCATTTGCGCACTCCAGCGCTTATTTTGCTAATCGCATTTATTGCGCTTCACCTGGAGCACTTAATTATTAAATACAAATGTTTGATGATAATGAGTGCAAGCTCATTGATTGCTTCCATTTCTAATGCAGAACTATTTCAGAGATCTAATTACAAAATTGACACCTCTACATTGATATAGCTTTTTGTTCAAACTAATCCAATGGAACCACAGTGCATGTATATTGCCTTGTCTTGTCATTTAGGTTTATGGATAAATCCACAATTTCAGTTCAATTAACATTCCTCTAAAAGTGAAGTCCATATCCCGAGCTGCTTTTAGGAAACAAGGGATCACCTAAAACGGGGTTTGCATTTGTACAGTCTCCTTTGCTAGCCAGCTAGGCTCGTGTTCTAGAAATGCCAAAACTAGGTATGGCCAAAGAAATGTAAGTTTTAGCAAGACATGATTTTTGTCGTTAATGAACTCCATTGATGTGGGGCCAGTCTAACGAAGAATTGAGATGAAGAGTTTGGCACTGATGAGTGAACACGAATGGAAGAGAAAATAGTTCTCGTCAAAATGTCACTAATTACTAGTTTTAATGTCTTTTGTATGCTGACTGTAGCATGTTTTATCGCAGTGAGTGAAGAGAAACATTTTAGAGGAATATTACTTTTTAATGGTATGCTCGTCTGTGTTTAGGAGCTCTGTCTGAAAAGTGCTGACAGAACAAAGACTGAAGTGAAGATTTCAGGCCTACAAAAGATGCAGTACTTATTCTGTTAGTAGGAGTGTGTTTACTTAGGTCAAGTTAATTGCATTAGTTTTCACAACAAATATTCCATATTTGCGCAAAAACTTGTTTCTGCGTGCTCTGCCACTCTGTATACGACCCTATAATGGTAGGCTTCACTGAAGCAACATGTCGAAAGATCAAAACTAGAGAGACTACGCTGTATTAACCACTGTCCGCATATTCAGTTCCCAGAACTTAGCATATATTGGAAAGGGGGCATCATATAGATCCTTGAGTTCATCAGCAATATTGCAGTTTATTTATAGCCACACAAACTGTGGCTTGGGCAAGTGCCACAGATATTGAAGAGGAAAAAAGCACAAAGGTTTTTATACAGACCGGTGAGATATGGGCAGTAGTTGGTTCGCTGGAGCCGTTGGTATTCTTTCCCAAGTTGCACTGGGCATCTTATTTACTCTGACCTGCTACCTTCCTGCACCATCATCGTTGCATTCATTCCAGGATACGGGGAGTGAGTTAGCATGGGGCTGTGGTCATGCAGACTTCTCTACTACTGTCCTTTGCAAGCTCCCCTTCCATTCTGAAGGACTGGAAAGCACCTGCATTTTTAAGATAGAGCAATTGAAAATTAAAACTTTCTTTTTATAAAAAGTTTTAATTAAATGCATTGTGCAGGTAGAGGCTGAGTGTGAAATAGGCAGCTGCTTTGACGATATGCCGGATGAAATCCTTTATATCCGCAGATTGGGAATGCGGCTGAGCGGTCGCCGAAGCATGCTGCTTAGAGGGAACTTGACCTGCCGGAGTCCATAACATGCACTAAACTCAATGAGCCATCTTACTCCCAATGTATGACTATAGTTGATGTGAAATCCCTTCCGCAAACAGAGTCGTTGTTTGTAATGGTGGCATAATTACTTGTATAGGTAAATTGATATTTGTTATCGTTTTCTTTAGAGCACCGCCAGGAGGGGCTCACTATCTTGCACACAGCTTGGATGGGGCCTTAGAGCTTGTAGAATCGCCAGAACTGGCAGAAAAAGTAGACATGCTCTGGATCATTGGAGGAAGCACACTCTATAAGGTATTGATGCAAAGATGTACAAATATTTTCCAGAATAGTAAAAGATCAGTAAAACTGAGTTGCACAATAACTGACAAAACTTTAAATGCATTTCACATAAATTGTTCTCATAGGGTTGCCTGTTGGCTTATAGTTGCTCTGCACAAGTACTTTTATTGAGACTAACTGATTTGTAAGTATTTGAAGTCATCCCCACTGACATCTAAAACAAAAAATCCAATGGAGATGAGCCCATCCCCTACGTTTCTTTTAGTAACTCTTGTATCTTCCTATAATACTAAATAACTTATGGTTTATTAAAAGTTTTTGTGACCCTTTAATGCCCTTGAAGAGAATAGTACTTTGGTGTTCTATGAGTAGATGAATGGGAAATGGTGAATGCAGCTTTGTGCAAAAGCGTTTGCTTTAAAGTGTTTAAGGTGCCAGTCAGCATGGTAGGATTTCGAGGCAAGAGTTTAGGAAAAGTGACAGGGAATTCGAGGAACAGTAGCTTTCATGATACAATGATATTCCTCCCCCCAAAAGTTTGTGTTTCACCTGACAGAAAGTGAGATTTTTAGACTCCAAACGTGGTTGTTGATTAGGAATACGATCCCCTATGGCTGTTGCTCAGATAGTATTTGGATTTCAGCAGCTTGATGTGAAATGCGTGATAATCTGTACTTTAGGTAGTGCTGGACAAAAAAAGTGCATATACATGTAATAGCTACACTAACCATAATTAGATTGGTAGCATTAAAAAATCCAGGTAGTCAGATGTTTTTTCCCTACTTGTAACTGCTTAAAAGTTTGAGCTTTTTATTGTCCTCAACTAAATTGTGAGTGCCTTCCAAATTTACTAGAGTTTCCTGAGTATTACTAAAGTTTGAGTTTTTACCAAACGTGTACATGTCCGCGGTCCTAGCATTCTCCTCCTTAAGCTCTTTATTCCTCCTGAGTGTTTTTAACTTTTGGATGGGGTAAAGTGACTAGAAAATGAGACTGCACTCAAATACAAGTCACATTAAATTTGATGTTAGTAGGTAAGGGAGACAATTTAGTTGGCAGTTCACTGGCATTTGATGTTTATCTCCTGGCCTGCTTGCTAGAGTGGCTGCAGAATGAATTGCTTCTCTGAGTAGTTTATGGGCTTCCATAATTCCCAGAGACTGAATTTTCTAATTAATAAACTAGATCAAATCCTTGCCCCACTGAACAGAAATTAAAATTGGTGACAAGTGATTGTGCGCTTGTCACTGAGGAAGGTGATTGATTGGCTGGTGCATGGGCCGTGTTTTAACCACTTATTTTAATATCTTCTTTCCAATTAAATGCATGCTACCAAGAGAGAATTAATTATTGATCAAAGAAAATTAATGTTGTGTTAGAATATTTGGTTGATGTCTGGTAGCCCATTGTCCAGTTTTATTTTACATTCTGTAAAACAATGATATTTTAACACATTAGGAGTGCAGAGAAGAATTAATGATACATTACTTCCTAACCATCTTCAAATGAGCGGCTGTTGAAGCGCCACTGATCAGTGTGTCAGGGGAGACGCTGTGAAGGTAGTCGAAACTTGTAAAAAGCGCCTTACGATTGCAACTTTTTTGCTTTACTTGTAAGGCTTGAGAAGGCTGACAGGGCTTATTACCTGTTAAAGGCGACATACCTTTTAAAATATAATTAATAGGTTTCTTTTCAAATGTCTTAAATTAAATCTCATAAAACACAGGACAATACTTAAGTACCTTGACTACTTGTTGTGAACCTCGTTAGGAAAAGTCGGCATATGATAGGTGTGCAAAGGAATTTTCAGGAAGCATCTTGCAGAAGTTAGTGTTCGAGGCATATGAGCTGCAGATTGTACACTGTGCATAGATCGCCATCTGGTGTTTGGCTTGGATGCTTGCACTTTGTTGTTGTCTTGGAAGAGTCTTTTGTAGTCACGAGATAGGTGACTCCTCCTTTGGACGATAGTGCGCATGGGCATCGACTCCATCCTCAGATTGTTTTTTTCCGCCATCGGTTTCGGATGTAACTTCTGCGCTCCGGTTCGGTACCTATTTTTCCAAACCTTTTCGACGCGCAAACTCTCTACAACTCGACGGTATTGTTTTCGATCGCGTGATCTGCGACGCGCATCTCCCCTACTCCATTCGTCGACGCGGGCCGTTGGGCCCATCGACGCAGTTCGGGCCTACAGCTCATGGAAAGGACTCCGTTTAAAAAATGCCCCCAGTGTGGAGCAAAATTCCCACACAGTGACCATCACAAGGTCTGTAACCTGTGTCTCTCGCTCGAACACAACGAGAACACTTGCCAGGCCTGCGCCTCTTTTCGATCCAAGAAAACCATCTGTGATCGCCGGGCCCGACGACACATCATGGCGCAGAGATCAGCTCCGGCACCAGTGGACATCTTCGATGAAGGCCCCGATGTTCCGGAGGACGATTCTGAAGACTTGCAGATCGTGTCCGAAGCAGACGACTCAGACTCAGACGACCACATCAGTCCTGGTCAACGAGTGAGTACTACTGCCCCTACCCCAACTCCACCCAAAAAAAACAAGGCCCTGGTCAACACTTCGCCTCCTGGCCCCAGTCGCGACCAAAAACAACTTCGGAAGCCCCGCCCTCGGGCTCGGCTCCGAAGACAAAGAACAGGCCTTCCGGCAGCTCGGAACCGAGCAAACCATATCTCACGGTCCCACAGGCACCTTCGGCACCGAAGACCGGAGACCAACCTACTCCCAAAAAAAAGTCTGTACCGACCACCTCGACGCCGAAACCATCGGCTCCGAAGCCAAAACCTTCGGAACCAAAGAACGTTCCCGGCTCCATAACCAAGCCGAAGGACCCTAGACCAATCCCGAAGGCCTCCGAGCACAATTCAAAACTTCGTTCGGACCCGAAGAAGTCGGCGCCGAAAGCGGTTACCGAACGGGAAGAACTTTTCCAACCGGATCCTGTCGATCCCAAGCAGAAAAAGCTGCACATAGACCCTAAAACAGGACATGTGGCTACTGTTCCACACAAGAAGAGGAAGTTGGACTCATCAGACACTCCTGCAGTGCCTGTAAAGAAAAAAGACTGTGCCACTTCCCCTATAAGTCCCTCGTCTCCTGTTTTTCCTTCTGAGCCTGTTCTTCCGCCTAAAACTGTCCTTCCTCCTGAGCCAGTTCTTCCTCCTAAGCCTGTCTCTCCTCCACAACCTCTAACACTTCCACCATATTCATCACCACCACAAGATAATCTTGATGATGATGTAGGGGGTGGAGGAGGCATCAATGACCCTTTCACTGATCCTGACAATGATACAGACGCACCACAGGACGATTGGGACGATTATGATGACCCAATTGGTCCCCCAGACCTCCCTGCTCCCCAGCCATATCCAACAAAACCATCTCCCCCCAGATGACAACATTGGTTTTGGACAACTGGTCAATAGGGCTGCTCTGTACCATGGTGTCCCCATACATTCAGACCCTGCAGAAGAGGACTTCCTTCTAGACACCTTTGAACAGTCCCAAAAAACTGTCCAAACCCTGCCTATGTTAAAAGGGGTCATTAAACATGCCCCAGACATATTCAGAGACCCAGTCAGGACTAGAATTCTGAATCCCAGAATTGATAAAAAGTATAAACCCTCCCCTGACGATCCCACCTACATCAAGGGGCAGCTACCCTTAGACTCGCTAGTAGTTTCTAACGCTAGGAAACGCGCCAACTGTCAAATCTCCGGTGACACACCACCTCCGGATAAGGAATCTAAGTTGCTAGATGCCTCTGGCAAGAGAGTCGCTGCTCAAGCAGCTAATCACTGGTGCATAGCAAACACCCAAGCATTACTTGCTAGATATGATAGGGCTCACTACGACCGACTAGAGACCCTATTACAACATCTGCCTGATCAATACAAAACCCAGGCAAATGATTTGATTCAGGAGGGCAAACTCATAACCAACGCATCCATTAAGTGTGCCCTAGATGCAGCTGACACAGCCTCTAGATCTGTCAACACTAGCGTGCTACTCAGACGACATGCCTGGTTACGCATTTCAGGTTTTAAACCAGAGGTCCAAACAGCTATCCTTAACCAGCCGTTCAATCAAGAGCACCTTTTTGGACTGGCTGTAGACACCATACTAGAAAAAATGAAGAAGGACACAGAGACTGCTAAGTCCATGGGAGCATTGCAGTCACCATCCACACGCGGTTCCTTTCGTCGCTCCTTCTATAGGGGAACATCCAAAAACACTGCAACAGACACCGCCTCCTCTTCATATAAAAACACCACTCACACATCCCCCAATAGAGGATATTTTAGAGGCGGATACAGGGGAAACAACAACAAGGGCAGAGGCCGAGGTGGTAACAACACTCGTACCTCCCCCGCTCCTAAACAGTGACTTCCCTCCGCTCCCTCCAGACCATTCCACCCAGGTCGGGGGGAGACTTTCACAGTTCCTACCTGTCTGGGATTCCATCACAACAGACAAGTGGGTAAGACAAATTATCCAGTATGGTTACTGCCTCGAACTTACAGCAACCCCACCCAACATTCCACCCAAACAGCGTCCAATGTCCACAGAACACATTACGCTCTTAAAGCAAGAGGTTCTCTCACTGCTTCAAAAGCATGCAATAGAACCAGTTCCCTTACACCATCAAGGAACAGGGGTTTACTCACTGTATTTCCTAATCCCCAAAAAGGACGGGACCCTAAGGCCAATCCTCGACCTCAGACCCCTCAATCTCTACATACAGTCCGATCACTTCCATATGATCACCCTGCAACAGGTTCTTCCACTGCCGCAACAAGGCGACTTCCTTGCCACACTAGATCTCAAGGACGCCTACTTCCACATTCCCATGCACCCTGCTCACAGGAAGTATCTAAGGTTCATAGTGGACGGACAACACTATCAGTTCACCGTCCTACCATTCGGGGTCACCACCGCACCCAGAGTGTTCACAAAGTGCCTTGCAGTAGTAGCAGCGCACCTAAGAAGACAACAAATCCACGTCTTTCCATATCTCGACGACTGGCTAATAAAAGCCAAGTCATTCAACCAGTGTGTTCATCACACTCATCAAACTATCCAGCTGCTACACAACTTAGGATTCACAGTAAATTACCCCAAGTCAAATCTCCAGCCCTCCCACATACATCAGTATCTAGGAGCCACAGTAGAGACCCTTCCAAAGCTCTGGCATATCCAAGTCCAGCCAGGATAGCCAGCATGCAAGCCCTAAGCAGCAAATTTCAACCTCAGTACTCCCTCCCAGCAAGGGTATTCATGCAACTCATAGGAATGATGGCCTCTTGCATCTTTATCGTACCTCATGCAAGACTTCAGATGCGCCCCTTACAGGAATGCCTAGCACGACAGTGGAACCAAGCTCAAGGCCATCTTACAGATCTGGTGTTGGTAGACAGCCGCACACATCGCTCTCTGCAGTGGTGGAACACACGACACCTGTCAAAGGGCGGCGGTTCCTCGAGCCAATTCCACAGATAGTACTAACAGCAGACGCATCACTCACCGGTTGGGGAGCCCATCTCCTAGACCATACAATTCAAGGCAAATGGACCACTCAACAGAAAGTGCTCCATATCAACCACCTGGAATTACTAGCAATATTCCTAGCATTAAAATCATTCCAACAACATCTACAACACGACTGTCCTCATCCGCACGGACAACATGACAGCCATGTACTACATACAAAAACAAGGGGGCACACATTCTCTGCAGCTGTCCCAGCTCGCACAAAACATTTGGAGATGGGCCATTCCACAGAATATATACCTGCTAGCAGAACATCTTCCAGGGATTCACAATCGGATTGCAGATCTGCTAAGTCGACAGACACAGCAGATACACGAATGGGAACTTCATACCAAAGTTCTCCAGCCCTTTTTCCACATGTGGGGCCAACCAGACATAGATCTGTTCGCCGCACACGCAAACGCAAAATGCCCAACCTTCGCCGCCAGGTTCCCACACCCATTGTCCAAAGGCAATGCGATATGGATGAACTGGTCAGGCAAATTTGCGTACGCTTTTTCCGCCACTCCCACTGATTCCCCTGGTAGTACGCAAACTCAGACAACAGTCTCTCAAGATGATCCTGGTTGCTCCCACATGGGCACGCCAACCGTGGTTCACAACACTACTGGAGCTCTCAGTGGTTCCACACCAAAAACTACGCCTCTCCCCACCATTGCTAACGCAGAGCCATGGAGAGATAAGGCACCCAGATCCAGCACAACTGAATCTAGCAATCTGGCTCCTGAAGTCCTAGAGTTCGGTTATCTTAACGTTCCGCCTGACTGTATGAACATCATTAAAGAAGCCAGACGCCCTACTACTAGAGCTTGCTATGCAGCAAAATGAAAAAGATTTGCCATCTACTGCAAAAATAATAAAATTGATCCTCTAGATGCTTCCATCCAGGACATCATTTGTTATTTGCTACACTTACAAAGATGTAATCTAGCATATTCATCCATACGATTACATCTAGCAGCGCTCGCCGCTTATTTACAAAACAGACAACATTTGTCATTATTTAGAGTACCTGCAATTAAAGCCTTTATGGAGGGACTTAAAAGAATAATTCCTCCCAGACTGCCACCCTCTCCAGTGTGGAATTTAAACATTGTCCTTACCAGGCTCATGGGTCCCCCATTTGAACCTCTACATAAATGTGAACTTCAGTTCCTTACATGGAAAGTTGCTGTTCGAGGCATGTGAGCTGCAGAGCTCACACTGTGCATTAGATCGCCATCTGGTGTTGGGCTCGAATGCTTGCACTTTGTTGTTGTCTTCGAAGAAGTCTTTGTAGTCATGTGATAGGTGACTCCTCCTTTGGACAATAGTGCGCATGGGCATCGACTCCATCCTCAGATTGTTTTTTTCCGCCATCGGGTTCGGATGCAATTTTCGACACTCCGGTTCGAAACTTCGTTTTCAACGTTTTTCATGCTTCACAACTTCATATCGACATCTCGACGTCCCTTCCTCGATCTCCTTTCCAGCCGTCGACGCGGGCCGTTGGGCCCATCGACGCCGTAAGGGCTACTGCCCATGTAAAGGACGCCCTTCCGAAAATGCCCCCAGTGTGGAGCAAAGTTCCCCCACAGTGACCACCACCAGGTCTGTAACCTGTGCCTCTCACCTGACCATAACGAGGCCACCTGTCCAGCCTTCGCTTCCTTCCGCTCCAAAAAGACCATTCGAGATCGTCGAGCCTGAAGGCACATCATGGCGCAACGGTCCGCTCCGGAACCCGTCAATATCTTCGATGAGGGTCCCGATGTTCCGGAGGAAGATTCCGAAGACCTCACTATCGTCTCGGAAGCAGAGGACTCAGACGGTTCCATCACTCAAGGGCAACGAGTGAGTACTACTGCCCCTGCCCCAACCCCACCTCCAAAAACCAAGGCACCGGTCAACACTTCGCCTGCGGGCCCCAGTCGTGACCGTAAACGTGCTACGGACGCCCCGCTTTCCGGCTCGGCGCCGAAGAAAAAACTAAAGCCTTCCGGCTCCTCGGCACCGACCAAACCACACGTGTCCGTTCCACCGGCGCCGAAACCGAAAGAACACCCGGCACCAAAGTCCGGTTCGGTCCCAAAATCCGCCTCCAAGCATGCGGATCACTCGGCGCCCAAACCCAGGCTCCACGATACAGCCCCTAAACCAAAGCTGTTCGAGCCGATATCTAAGCCGAAGGATTCCCCTACGCCAAAAGAACATCCAAAGAAGCCATCACCACACTCGGAACCGAAAAGGTCGGCGCCGAAGCCAAATATTCAGGAGGAGGAACTGTTTCGACCGGATCCCATCGATCCTAATCAACACAAAATACATATTAACCCTAAAACTGGACATATCTCCTCTGTGCCACGCCACAAGCCTGTCCCTACAAACAAGAAGGACTCTTCTACTTCCCCTATGCCTCCTTCTCCTATACCTCTATCTAACACCCCTCCTCTCCACATCCCTGTTACACCGCCTCAGCCTGTAACTTCTCCCCCACATGAATATCAGGACGACATGGGGTATGGTGATGACCCTGATAATCTACTTCTGGACCCAGATAACCCACCACAGGACGACTGGGGCTACAACGACCCCATAGATCCTACAGACCTCCCCATGCCTCCACCTTATCCCACAAAACCATCTCCACCAGATGATCACATTGGGTTTGGACAACTCATCCACAGGGCTGCTGTCTTTCACGGGGTGCATATAAACACCAACCAACCAGAGGAAGATTTCCTTCTAGACACCTTTGAACAGTCTCAAAAAACTGTTCAAACTTTACCTATGATCAAAGGTGTCATTAAACATGCCCCTGAAATATTTAACGACCCTGTAAGGGCCAGAATCCTTAACCCTAGGATAGATAAAAAGTATAGACCTGCCCCTGATGACCCAGCCTACATCAAAGGTCAGCTCCCTCTTGACTCCCTGGTCGTCTCTAATGCTCGTAAACGAGCTAATTCCCAAACTTCAGGGGATGCTCCGCCCCCTGATAGAGTCAAAATTGTTGGATTCATCTGGTAAACGTGTAGCTGCGCAGGCCACCAACATCTGGCGCATAGCTAACACCCAGGCACTACTAGCTAGGTACGATAGGGCCCACTATGATCAGCTAGAGACCCTATTGCAACACCTACCTGATCAGTACAAGACACAGGCCAATGACCTCATTCAGGAGGGCAAACTTATTTCAAATGCCTCCATTAAGTGTGCCCTGGATGCAGCCGACACCGCCGCTAGGTCCGTCAACACTAGCATACTCATCAGACGGCACGCTTGGCTCCGCATTTCAGGTTTTAAGCCAGAAGTCCAAACTACCATCTTAAACCAGCCATTTAACCAAAACCAACTCTTTGGTCCTGCTGTTGACACAGCACTAGAAAAAATGAAAAAGGATACTGACACTGGCAAGTCAATGGGAGTATTGCAGTCCCCGCAACAACGTGGCTCCTTTCGCAGCTCCTTCTACAGAGGGGGCTCTAGGAACACCACCACAGACAATTCCTCTTCATATAGAAACACCACCCAAACATCTCCCAGTAGAGGATACTTTAGAGGTGGTTATAGAGACAACAACACTAAGGGCAGAGGTCGAGGTAATAACAACACCCGTACCTCCACCACTCCTAAACAGTGACTTCCCTCCACTTCCCCCGACCACACCACCCCTGTCGGGGGACGGCTATCACAGTTCCTACCTGTCTGGAACTCCATTACAACAGACAGGTGGGTGAGACAAATTATCCAACATGGCTACTGCCTGGAACTAACAGCTACCCCCCAACATACCACCCAAGCAGCGTCCAATGTCCGCAGACCATCTTACGCTCTTACAGCAAGAGGTACTTTCCCTGCTTCAAAAGCACGCCATAGAGCCAGTTCCTCTACTACAACAGGGCACAGGGGTCTACTCCCTGTATTTCCTAATCCCCAAGAAGGATGGCACTCTAAGGCCTATTTTGGACCTCAGACCCCTCAATCAGTATATACATTCAGATCATTTTCACATGATCACGCTCCAGCAAGTGCTTCCCTTACTACAACAACAAGACTTCCTTGCCACATTAGACCTCAAGGACGCCTACTTCCACATTCCCATACATCCTGCTCACAGGAAGTATCTAAGGTTCGTACTCAATGGACAGCACTACCAGTTCAAAGTACTTCCATTCGGAGTCACCACTGCTCCAAGAGTGTTTACCAAATGCCTTGCAGTAGTAGCAGCGCACCTACTGAAGACAACAAATACATGTCTTCCCATACCTGGACGACTGGCTCATCAAAGCCAAATCATTCAACCAGTGTGTTCAACACACTCACCAAACAATACAAACATTACACAACTTGGGGTTCACAGTAAACTATACCAAGTCGCACCTTCAACCCTCCCATATACTTCAATATCTGGGAGCCACAATAAACACTTCCACTGCTCTAGCCTACCCCAGCCCAGCCAGGATAGCCAGTATACAAACCCTTGTCCCAAGGTTTCAAATGCAACACTCTCTCCCAGCCAGAGTGTTTATGCAGCTAATCGGCATGATGGCATCTTGCATTTTCATCGTCCCGTATGCAAAGCTTCAAATGCGTCCTCTACAGGAGTGCCTAGCGCGCCAATGGAACCAGGCTCACGGACATCTTACAGATCTGGTGTTGGTGGACAGCCGCACACATCGCTCTCTGCAGTGGTGGAACACCCAAAATTTGTCCAAAGGGCGGCCGTTCCTAGCGCCGGTTCCACAAATAGTACTAACCACGGACGCATCACTCACAGGATGGGGAGCACACCTGTTAGATCATACAACACAGGGCAAGTGGACCACTCAACAAAAGCTGCTCCACATCAACCACCTGGAGTTACTAGCTATATTCCTAGCTCTCAAATCCTTTCAACTCCACGTACAAAACAAGGCTGTCCTGATCCGAACAGACAACATCACAGCCATGTACTATATACAAAAACAGGGGGGGACACACTCTCCACAACTGTCCCAACTGGCACAGAACATTTGGAGGTGGGCCATTCCACAAAACATATACCTTCTGGCAGAACACCTACCGGGGGTTCACAATCAGATTGCCGATCTGTTAAGTCGACAGATACAACAGATTCACGAGTGGGAACTACATCCACAAGTTCTTCTACCTTTTTTCCAGATGTGGGGCCAGCCAGACATAGATCTGTTCGCCACACACCAAAACGCAAAATGCCCAACCTTCGCCGCCAGGTTTCCACACCCGCAGTCCCAGGGCAATGCGATATGGATGAACTGGTCCGGCAAATTTGTGTACGCTTTTCCACCGCTACCACTGACCCCACTTGTAGTACGCAAGCTCCGACAACAGTCTCTAAAAATGATACTAGTAGCTCCCACATGGGCACGCCAACCGTGGTTCACCACACTACTAGAACTATCGGTAGTCCCATACCAAAGACTACACCTCTCCCCATCAATGCTAACGCAGAGCCATAGAGAGATAAGGCACCCAGATCCATCTCAACTGAACCTTGCGATCTGGCTCCTGAAGTCCTAGAATTCGGTTACCTTAACCTGCCGCCAGACTGTATGAACATTATTAAAGAGGCTAGACGCCCAACTACCAGAGCCTGCTATGCAGCAAAATGGAAAAGATTTGCTATTTATTGCACTAACAATCATATCCAACCATTACAGGCCTCCACGCAAAACATCATTTGCTACTTGCTACATTTGCAAAAATGTAATCTTGCATACTCATCCATACGTCTGCACCTCGCAGCCCTTGCTGCTTACTTACAAAACAGGCAACACTTATCACTGTTTAGAGTCCCCGCCATTAAAGCCTTTATGGAAGGCCTTAAGCGCATCATACCTCCCAGATTACCACCTTCCCCAGTGTGGAATCTTAATATAGTACTTACCAGGCTCATGGGACCACCTTTTGAACCCCTACATAAATGTGAACTTCAATTCCTTACATGGAAAGTGGCGTTCCTCATTGCAATAACTTCTCTCAGAAGAGTCAGTGAGATACAGGCTTTAACTATACAAGAGCCTTTCTTGCAAATACATCATAATAAAATAGTTCTCAGGACAAACCCAAAATTCCTTCCCAAAGTCATTTCGCCTTTCCACCTTAACCAATCGGTAGAACTACCCGTGTTCTTCCAAAACCCAGATTCCGTGGCAGAAAGAGCTCTCCACACCCTAGATGTCAAAAGAGCCCTTATGTATTACATTGACAGAACCAAGTCTTTTCGCAAAACCAAACAATTGTTTGTAGCTTTCTCTCCACCACACAAGGGTAATCCCATCTCAAAAGCCGGGGTTGCAAGGTGGATTGTTAAATGTATCCAAATCTGCTACCAAAAAGCCAAACGCACATTATCAGTTCCCCCTAGAGCGCACTCAACACGCAAACTAGAGGCTTCCATGGCATTGTTAGGGAACATTCCCTTAGACATATGTAAGGCAACCACATGGTCTACAATACACACCTTCACTAAACACTATTGTGTTGATGTGCAAGCCAAGCAACAAGCTTCAGTGGGCCAAGCTGTCCTTAAAACCCTTTTTCAAACTACTGCAACACATACAGGTGACCACCGCTAGGGGAGATACTGCTGTACAGTCTATACTCAGTGTGAGCTCTGCAGCTCACATGCCTCGAACGGAAAATGCTACTTACCAGTATGCATCTGTTCTTGGCATGTAGAGCTGCAGATCCTCACACGCCCACCCACCTCCCCGGGACCTGTATGTGTTCCAGTCCTATCTTAATTAGATACACACACATGGACATCTTTTTCCTTTTTCTACTAACTCCATCACTCCCCAATATGGCGAAAAACAATCTGAGGATGGAGTCGATGCCCATGCGCACTATTGTCCAAAGGAGGAGTCACCTATCACATGACTACAAAGACTTCTTCGAAGACAACAACAAAGTGCAAGCATCCGACCCCAACACCAGATGGCGATCTAATGCAGTGTGAGGATCTGCAGCTCTACATGCCAAGAACAGATGCATACTGGTAAGTAGCATTTTCCTTCCTTGTCGCAATTACCTCTCAGAAGAGTAAGCGAGATCCAGGCTTTAACCATACAAGAACCATTCTTACAAATACATCATAACAAAGTGGTTCTCAGAACAAACCCAAAATTCCTTCCCAAAGTCATTTCTGCTTTTCATCTTAACCAATCAGTTGAATTACCGGTGTTTTTCCAAAACCCAGACTCTGTAGCACACCGAGCTCTTCATACACTAGACGTCAAAAGGGCACTACTTTATTACATTGACAGAACTAAGCCCTTTCGCAAAACAAAACAACTGTTTGTAGCCTTCTCCCCACCTCATAAAGGTAACCCCATCTCCAAAGCTGGGATCGCACGGTGGATAGTAAAATGCATTCAAATATGCTACCAAAAGGCTAAACGCACATTGACAATTCCCCCTAGGGCACATTCAACACGCAAACTAGGGGCCTCCATGGCATTCTTAGGGAACATTCCCTTAGATGACATTTGTAAAGCAGCTACATGGTCTACACCACACACCTTCACCAAACACTATTGTGTTGACGTGCAGGCAAAGCAACAAGCTTCTGTAGGCCAGGCTGTTCTCAAAACATTGTTTCAAACTACTGCAACCGATACAGGTGACCACCGCTAAGGGAGACACTGCTATACAGTCTATGCACAGTGTACAATCTGCAGCTCGTATGTCTCGAACGGAAAATGCTACTTACCAGTATGCATCTGTTCTTGGCATGTAGAGCTGCAGAGTTGTACACGCCCACCCGCCTCCCCGGAACCTGTATCTGTTCCAGTATTATCTTAATTGGATACATTCACATGGACATCTTACTGACTCCATCTTTTCCCATCATGGCGAAAAACAATCTGAGGATGGAGTCGATGCCCATGCGCACTGTCGTCCAAAGGAGGAGTCACCTATCTCGTGACTACAAAAGACTCTTCCAAGACCACAACAAAGTGCAAGCATCCGAGCCCACACCAGATGGCGATCTATGCACAGTGTACAACTCTGCAGCTCTACATGCCAAGAACAGATGCATACTGGTAAGTAGCATTTTCCTTTTATAAAACATATTTTTATTAACATTGTACAAAATCGCATTTAGACAAACATAATCTCGGCCACCCATCCCTCACCAATGGAGCCACAATGCCGTGTACGGAGAGGAGACCCTCCCCTGTCAAATCACATCCAACTGATTTGACCATTTTTGTTTAACCTGTTTATTTATTTTCACAGGTTTGAGAAAGAAAAAACCCCAGATATGTTCAAATGCATCATATATGTGATTGCAATGCTAGCATAGGGTTGTTATAGAGCCCCTGGACGAGAGTAGCCACAATGTAGGTACATCAATAACTTTCATAAATAACATAGTGATGCAGCAACTCATCCCCAGATTAATTGTCTTACATAGTTTATGTTCCCGGTAGCGGATTGCTGCAGCAGCCCCAGGTTTTCGATGTGACCAAAAGGTAAATATTGAAGGCACAGTGCATATGGGTGAATGATGCCCTATTGAGCAGCAGCGTAAGCATCGATTTTGGACACTAAGCTGTATTCGAGTCAATCGTGCAATATCACCTGTGAGGTGTAAAAATGCCAACCACATACATATTTAGAACCTTTCCGAACTTGTCAAACAATAACATCAACGTACTCCCGGCTTATTGAAACCCAGAGCGATTCCCCCTGGACGGCCGATACTGACGGGTGGTATTTTGTGTGCCTGGCATGTCTCTGTTCATCACCCCCTCCTACTCATTGTAATCCAAGTGTTTTGACTATTAGCAGTTGTGGGGGTCCACAACAGTTACAGCACATGTTCAGGAAACCGCTCTTTGTCTCGATAAGAAAGGTACAAGAAATCAAGGTAGCACGGTGCATTATCCATTCAACATATTCTGTGACTATAAGATGGCCTATTCCATTTAAGGGAGGAGTTTCAGAGGAGATATCTCCTGCATGCTGTGTAACAAACTCAACAATCAACTAACAAGCGCAGGGTGGTGTGGGGATTTCTAGCATTACAAAAAAGAAACCGTAGGGCAGGAGCTCGGGGGAGGCAGCTCTATCTAGTCTCCGGCCAACAGGTCTTCTCATCTTTGATCCCAGCTGTTCACGGGGTGGGGTTCGGGGGCCTCTTGCATCCATTTCACACACTACCGCAGGGCTCACCTGGGTACCGCTCGAATGTCTACTATACTCCCACACCACCTGGGCTGGTTCTGGTCCAGGTTCCTTTGCCACATGCACATGTCCCTCCTCTAGCTGGAATCTGTCCCCGTTCTCCTCCTCATCACTACGTGCACGTTCCGGGTGCTCCCAAGTATCTAGGACCTCCTTCCATTGCTCCACGATGGGGCGCAGTCGAAGTTCCCTCAATTCTTCCCTAGCCAGGACTCTTCCCTCCGCCACAGCCCAAAGCAATACATCACGCCTCCAGGTCCCCACCAGACTTCCATGTCATAGCTATTCGTAACACCAAGGCGAGGTCAAGAAATCTGTTTCTGACCTTCCTCTTAGGTGTGCGGGGAAAAAGCCCTAGTAGGCAGACCTCCACAGAGAAATCAACTGTGCGTCCCAATGTCGTAGCCACTGCCGTCAGCACTTCGACTCAGAACTGAGGCAGTCCAGGCCACGCCCAGGTCATGTGCACAAAATCAGCATCCTCATAATAACACCCCGGGCACCCACGAACTTCACTACCATAAGCAATTTGGAGTCTATGGGGTGTCATGTAGGTTATATGTAGAGAATTAAACTGCGTGTATGCCAGTCTTGTGTTGCGGGAGACCAACTTGGGGTACTCCAATGCCCTGTTCCATTCCAAGTCCGAAAGGTTCCTTTCCAGTATCGCCTCTTAACGTCTGCGTATTTTTAACAAAGGGCTGCGGGCTGCTTCAGATAGAGAACGATCAAACCATTTCACCAGGTGTCCTGCAGTACCCAGTGTAAGCAAGGAATGTAACACCGTATGGGTTGTGGGCTCTTCACTACCTCTACCCCACAGTTCCCTGAACATCCGGACCAGGGCTTCATATCTAAGGAACTGCCCAGGTGGAAGGCCAGGGTCCTCAGCCAGGTTTGCAAAGAGGGCAAGAGCATTCTGATGGTAACAGTCTCCCACTTAGTCCAACCCTACCTCTGTCCAGGCTGCCAGCTGTGAATGTTAGCGGGTCCCCATGTGGCAATCCAATCAAGGGCAAAACCGAAGTATACAGGGGGATCTCAGCGTTTTTGTCCCACATCTTTTCCAGCACTGCAGGGCTGTTGTCAACAACAAAGACTGACGTGGGGTTTCCACCACCGGATTAAGTAGTTTAGCCAATAATAGTGTGGGACTAGACCCAGACTCCACCCAATCGGTTTCCTCTAGCCGTAACCCCTCCAACCACTGAGCAATCCATTGCAGCTGGGAGGCCAGATAATATAATTCAAAGTTTGGCACCCCCAGGTCACCCTCCGACATGAGGCGTTGTAAGGTGTCCAAAGACACCCTCTGCCGTTTCCTATCCCAAATTAGATCTCGTAATAAGGAGTCCAGTTGGCGAAACCAGCAGGCAGGCACTGTAGTCGGGAGATTGATAAAAAATATAATAGACGTGGAAGCATTACCATCTTAGACAGGGAGATCCGGGCCATTATAGGCAATCGCAACGAACACCAGAAGGGGACACAAGATCTGAGTGCTCGGAAGGTCCTTCCAAGATTGCCCTCTTGCAAATCCTCAAGGGAGTGGTAAACATGAATCCCTAAATATCTGAAGGTGGACTGAGCCCAGTTAAGATCTACCGGGAGGTCCGAGGGCCGAGCGAGCGTCGAAGACACTAGGAACAAATACGTTTTATTCTTATTAACCCTCAACCCCGATACACACTCAAACCTCCCCAAGAGATCCAGAGCTGTAGCAGAGCCTATCACCGCATCTGGCAAGTAAAGCAATAGGTCGTGAGCATAGAGGGAGATGATGTGTCGGTGACTCAAAAGTCAGCCCCCAGCCCTCCCCACGGCTGGACCTTTTACTTGGCTTGTTACATGGTCGGCTTTATCTAGTGGGTGAGCACTATTTTGTTTATGGACACTGATGGGGACATTTGCAGCAGCTTTTTTTTGTATTTGAATGCTGAGCGCGGCTCCCGCTTTAGGGACATCGCGCTCAGTTTAAATGTGGTTTTTTTAACTTTGATGTTGAGCGCGGTGCCCGCTTCAGGGACAACGCGCTCTGTTTCATTATTATTATTTTTTTTAACTTTATGAGCGCGGCGCCCACTTCACGGACACCGCGCTCTGCAATACAATAGGTATTGCTTTTGCAAAAGTTTGAACTATTGGTATTGTAAATGACAATGCCTTTTAATTTTTTATAAAAGCATTGCCATTTACAATGCCAATAGCTAAAAAAAACTCGCAGTTGCGAGACCTATTGCATTGTAAATGCTTGTGTTCACTTACTATGGTAAGGATGCATTGAATTTCAGAGACACAATTCAGTTCCTATCCGAGCCCTTTAAACACATTGCTTTCTACCCTTTTCCACCTCTCGGCAGTGCCCCAGGGGTACTTATCTGTTTGTGCAGATGGTTCCTTCTTTTCAGAGTCGCCCCAGGGGCACTTACCTATTCGTACAGATGGCGCTCTACTTTGGGGTGCAGGATCTTTTCCTGATCGCGGGGCTACCGTTTGTTTCTCTGTAACTTTACACAACCTTAACGCCAGGAGACCCTCTCCCGCCTGCATCTGTTTCGTCTCAGTACCTTACCTCTGTCAGCCCGGCCCGAGCGCCGCTCCTCTGAGATCCCAAGACTCTCTGGGCATTACCTCATAAACTTATTTCTGGCAGGGGCAGCGCAGGCGGGAGTAAGATAGGTGGGGCTAGGAAGAGCAGTTGGCAACCTCTGTGAATGACCCTTCACACAACTGCTGGTCACGCACATCTAACTTCCCATGGTTTAGGAAAACAACTTCACAAAACTGATGAGCTCACGGGGACTAAAACCGAAATTGTTGTCTTAGTATCTGAAATATAATTCTTAACTGCAGAAAGATGATGGCCTGGCTTTAGCTGGAAGGGACAATGACCGTCCAATACCGTTCAAAAACTCTGATTAGCCATTCCATACGTTTAAGCTGCTCCATAACTTTGTAATGTTCTAATTAACAAGAACAGTTTTTTTTAACATTAATATATATCCTTTGTAACTTCAATCAAAACTTTTCATGGTTTGTAAGAAAAAAATAGATCTATTTTACTACTTAATTCTTGTCTGCGAGTACATGTTATGCTTATCTAAAAACATGCATGCTTGCTTGTTGCAAACACAATGGCATATTCCTGCATTGGGTCCCGTGCTCACTACGCCACTGGAGTCAAGCTATCCTGGCTGATGAAGGCTGATAGCCTGAAACCGGTCCTAGAATGCTTGATTCCGGTCCAGGGAAGACTTGGCTTGGCAGTTCGGTCTGGACTGTTCCCATGAGGCACAGGGTCAAGACTGATTTGCATATGGCTATGTCTGAACTGGGGTGGCGTGGTGAAGCAAAATAACGATGGATTAAACCCAGATCTGTGACTGGGGGTGAATGTTTGCCAATGTGCAGCATTCCGTCCATCATCTTGTGTGTTTTGCATTTCGCCCTAAGTGGGAAGGGTATGCCCAGACGTGGGTCCCGTGCTCACTACGCCACTGGAGTCAAGCTATCCTGGCTGATGAAGGCTGATAGCCTGAAACCGGTCCTAGGATGCTTGATTCCGGTCCAGGGAAGACATGGCTTGGCAGTTCGGTCTGGACTGTTCCCATGAGGCACAGGGTCAAGACTGATTTGCATATGGCTGTCTGAACTGGGGTGGCGTGGTGAAGCAAAATAACGATGGATTAAACCCAGATCTATGACTGGGGGTGAATGTTTGCCAATGTGCAGCATTCCGTCCATCATCTTGTGTGTTTTGCATTTCGCCCTAAGTGGGAAGGGTATGCCCAGACGTGGGTCCCGTGCTCACTACGCCACTGGAGTCAAGCTATCCTGGCTGATGAAGGCTGATAGCCTGAAACCGGTCCTAGGATGCTTGATTCCGGTCCAGGGAAGACATGGCTTGGCAGTTCGGTCTGGACTGTTCCCATGAGGCACAGGGTCAAGACTGATTTGCATATGGCTATGTCTGAACTGGGGTGGCGTGGTGAAGCAAAATAACGATGGATTAAACCCAGATCTGTGACTGGGGGTGAATGTTTGCCAATGTGCAGCATTCCGTCCATCATCTTGTGTGTTTTGCATATTCCTGCATTGCTTTTGCATTTTGTTATGTTACATATGTTTTATATAGCCAATTTTCCGATTTATTTTGCTTGTTGGTGCAGTTGCTTGTCTAATTTGCAAAGTTTCATCAACTTCACAGCAAGTGTCTTCCTATACGTCAGTATCTCTCTAGCCATGTATGTGTCTCTCTATCTCTTCCTGTGTTTCACTATCCATGCTTGTGTCTCGCTACCCATCTCTGCGTCCATGCCAGTCATGTCTTTTTCTCAGAGCCCCTCCTCCGTTCCTTCATGGCCCAGTGCTGAGCCTCTGTCTCCCAGCCCCGAGGTCTCTATTAGTAATCCCTGTTGTTGGTGTTCACTGGCCTGCTGTAAGTGCCCGTATGATTATCTCCTGCTTCTGTGTTGACGTCCATGTTTCCACGCCTTTGTGTCTGTCCTTGTTTCTCTCTCAGAGCATGCATATGTGACCCCTGACCCACCTGCTGGGGTCTGAGTCCTCTCGCCTTCCGTTCTGCATGTGTTTATGCTGTGAACTCCATGTTCATATGATTTTAACTCCACAAGAGCAATGCGAATGACGTTCCACAGGAAGACAAACAGAAGGGTTTATTATTCCAGGTGAAACAGAATCACATCTTGGGAACAAACATCTGCCTTCAGTCCATATATTTGGGTTTGTGCCCCCTATACGAGGGCCTGATGTATGTCTACAGGACCCAGGTTCTGCATCAGTTTAAGCCCTAAAGTCTGATTGGGCCTCTCGCTGCGCTGATGTATGCCAGTGACGCCTTGCATCACTGTCCAGGTTCGTGCCTTCCTGTCCCAGTGTCTGTAAATCCCTATTGCCTCATGCACCTTCGTGACATCATGCCTATTTTTACTTCATGTATACTTGTTACATGATTTATTACCTCACGAAGGCTTGTGTGCCCGCCGCTTACGCTGAGCTCTCCAGAAGCCTGTACTCTAGATTGGTTTCACGTTCTTTAGACCTCTTGGGCTTGAAAAGCCACATGTTCCTGCCCATTACGTCATGTAGGAGCAGTCTATTCCTGCCTCCTGTCGTGGTGTTGGATTACTAGCTTCTAGGACAGGCTGCTGGGGAAGGAGGCGTTGAGGACTTACCTGAAAGAGATGAGTTTGGGGGGAGGGGGAGATCCAGTCCAGGGTGGGAAGGAGTTTCAGGACTTGGGCAGTGAAGCACATACTTGCCAACTCACACGGTGCCACCGTGTGACACACAATATCGGTTCCCATCACATGGTCTCCCTCTGAGGAGCCGATGTCAGAGTGGCAGGGAAAATGAGCTGAAAACCTCTGTAAATAGAGGTTTTCCAGCTCTTTTCCGAGACTTGGAACAGCCGACATCCATTAACGGGTGTGAAAATACCCCTGGGACATCAGCACCAGCCTCCGCAAGCTTTTTTTAGGTCGAGCCTGGGCAGCGCATGCGCTCCTCTGCGAGGCATGCTGTATTTGGGTATGGACTTGAAGCCCCACCCACTCTCCGCCCATATTTTTCCTTAACTTGTCATTGTCCTGCGTAAACGCTGGCTTCTGATTCGTTAATAGACTTGTTAGTCCCTCCTTAGTACAGCCTTGTCTTCATTTGTAACCTCCCATGAGGACTGACCCTTTTACTTCTGTTGTTACACAGTAGGTCTTAGTCTGTAAGCACTATTTTCTTTAATGAGTTTCTCCTACTGCAGGCACTGCATGCTTTCCTGCAACAACAGCTGCTCTCTACCTCTTTGGCTATATCTCCATCCCTCACTGCCCCAATCACCTCTCCGAGGTCTGTTTATTTTTTTCTTTTCATTTCTCTTTCCCCACCCCCATTTGGCCACACGCTTTTAAAAAAAACCAAATTATATTAGTGGATAGATTAAGTGATTTGATGTTGTGCCGATGCCGAGGCTCGAACACTGGTTCACACCTCATGAGTCGGTAGGTCTGACCGCTGAGCCATGTACTCTCCCTCGGGGGCAGCACAATATTATATACATTTGCTTGTTTTACACTTTCATGGCGGCTGCACCCCTTCCTTAAACAAGCCGAGTATAAGGAAAGCGGCACGGCCGCCAATAAAGTGAAAGTGTGGAATGGGGCGCTTTTACAAAAAAAAGCATTTGCTTGTCAACTTTTCAAACAAATGGTTTTTTAGGTCTCGGCCTGCACCAGCGCTTGCGCTGGTCTGGCCGACAGTTTTAGTAAGCGGGTTTTGGAAGTGCAAACCCACTGGCTTTCGGCTGGCGACCAGCTTGCGTTCACGAAGGCGTGCACGCGCGCAGCTGCCATCTGGGTTTCCTATCTCTTCCTCATTTCCTCGTCATGGCTCATTAACTCTCTGGACTCTGATGTTTCAATCGCAGCTGCAGCCCACATTACCAACTGACGGCCCTGGACTACAGTCACATGAAAAACAACAGCGATTAGCATTGAAATGCAAGCTTTTTTTTGTCTAGTTAGAAATATTGCTTCGGTGGGTTGATTTCACCTTATATCGCTATTTGTTTTATATTGGGAGTCACAGCCTAATTACCAGTATTTTTGTCTCACTCTGTTTTTTTTTTTTTATATTTATTTGCGCAAAGCACAAAGCTATATTTAAGGTTACTTTTTCCGCGACACTTCTTCACTCTATTTATACTCCACAGCCCCCACTCTTATTGTCTCTCTCCTTCTCTCTCTCTCCCCTCTCTAATTCTCTCTCTACTTAATTAACTCTCCCCTCTCTATCTTTTTTAGCCTTTCATTCTCTCACCCCTTTATCTGTTTCTCTTTCAAACTCCTTCATTCACTCTCTCTCCCCTTCTTTCTCACTCTCTCTCCCGCTCCACTCTTTATTCTATGTACACCCTTTCTCTCTCACCACCCTCTCTAATTGGGCATTATATCTTCACTCTATCTCTCACTCAGCATCACTCAGCGCAACCACAGCATCAATCAGAGCCAGCACAGCATCAATCAGCCAGCACAGCATCACTCAGCACCAACACAACATCTCTCAATGCCATCACAGCATCTCTCAATGCCATCACAGCATCTCTCAATGCCATCACAGCATCTCTCAATGCCATCACAGCATCTCTCAATGCCATCACAGCATCACTCAACGCCATCACAGCATCACTCAACGCCATCACAGCATCACTCAGCGCAACCACAGCATTACTCAGCACAACCACAGCATCACTTAGCGCCACAACAGCATTACTCAGCGCCACCACAGCATTACTCAGCGCCACCACAGCATTACTCAGCGCCACCACAGCATTACTCAGCGCCACCACAGCATTACTCAGCGCCACCACAGCATTACTCAGCGCCACCACAGCATTACTCAGCGCCACCACAGCATTACTCAGCGCCACCACAGCATTACTCAGCGCCACCACAGCATTACTCGGCGCCACCACAGCATTACTCGGCGCCACCGCAGCATTACTCGGCGCCACCGCAGCATTACTCGGCGCCACCGCAGCATCACTCGGCGCCACCGCAGCATCACTCGGCGCCACCGCAGCATGACTCGGCGCCACCGCAGCATGACTCGGCGCCACCGCAGCATGACTCGGCGCCACCGCAGCATGACTCGGCGCCACCGCAGCATGACTCGGCGCCACCGCAGCATGACTCGGCGCCACCGCAGCATGACTCGGCGCCACCGCAGCATGACTCGGCGCCACCGCAGCATCACTCGGCGCCACCGCAGCATGACTCGGCGCCACCGCAGCATGACTCGCGCCACCGCAGCACGACTCGGCGCCACCGCAGCATGACTCGGCGCCACCGCAGCATGACTCGGCGCCACCGCAGCATGACTCGGCGCCACCGCAGCATGACTCGGCGCCACCGCAGCATGACTCGGCGCCACCGCAGCATGACTCGGCGCCACCGCAGCATGACTCGGCGCCACCGCAGCATGACTCGGCGCCACCGCAGCATGACTCGGCGCCACCGCAGCATGACTCGGCGCCACCGCAGCATGACTCGGCGCCACCGCAGCATGACTCGGCGCCACCGCAGCATGACTCGGCGCCACCGCAGCATGACTCGGCGCCACCGCAGCATGACTTCGGCGCCACCGCAGCATGACTCGGCGCCACCGCAGCATGACTTCGGCGCCACCGCAGCATGACTTCGGCGCCACCGCAGCATGACTCGGCGCCACCGCAGCATGACTCGGCGCCACCGCAGCATGACTCGGCGCCACCGCAGCATGACTCGGCGCCACCGCAGCATGACTCGGCGCCACCGCAGCATGACTCGGCGCCACCGCAGCATGACTCGGCGCCACCGCAGCATGACTCCGGCGCCACCGCAGCATGACTCGGCGCCACCGCAGCATGACTCGGCGCCACCGCAGCATGACTCGGCGCCACCGCAGCATGACTCGGCGCCACCGCAGCATGACTCGGCGCCACCGCAGCAGACTCGGCGCCACCGCAGCATGACTTCGGCGCCACCGCAGCATGACTCGGCGCCACCGCAGCATGACTCGGCGCCACCGCAGCATGACTCGGCGCCACCGCAGCATGACTCGCGCCACCGCAGCATGACTCGGCGCCACCGCAGCATGACTCGGCGCCACCGCAGCATGACTCGGCGCCACCGCAGCATGACTCGGCGCCACCGCAGCATGACTCGGCGCCACCGCAGCATGACTCGGCGCCACCGCAGCATGACTCGGCGCCACCGCAGCATGACTCGGCGCCACCGCAGCATGACTCGGCGCCACCGCAGCATGACTCGGCGCCACCGCAGCATGACTTCGGCGCCACCGCAGCATGACTCGGCGCCACCGCAGCATGACTCGGCGCCACCGCAGCATGACTCGGCGCCACCGCAGCATGACTCGGCGCCACCGCAGCATGACTCGGCGCCACCGCAGCATGACTTCAGCGCCACCGCAGCATGACTCGGCGCCACCGCAGCATGACTCGGCGCCACCGCAGCATGACTCGGCGCCACCGCAGCATGACTCGGCGCCACCGCAGCATGACTCGGCGCCACCGCAGCATGACTCCGGCGCCACCGCAGCATGACTCGGCGCCACCGCAGCATGACTCGGCGCCACCGCAGCATGACTTCGGCGCCACCGCAGCATGACTCGGCGCCACCGCAGCATGACTCGGCGCCACCGCAGCATGACTCGGCGCCACCGCAGCATGACTCGGCGCCACCGCAGCATGACTCGGCGCCACCGCAGCATGACTCGGCGCCACCGCAGCATGACTTCGGCGCCACCGCAGCATGACTTCGGCGCCACCGCAGCATGACTCGGCGCCACCGCAGCATGACTCGGCGCCACCGCAGCATGACTCGGCGCCACCGCAGCATGACTCGGCGCCACCGCAGCATGACTCGGCGCCACCGCAGCATGACTCGGCGCCACCGCAGCATGACTTCGGCACCACCGCAGCATGACTCGGCACCACCGCAGCATGACTCGGCACCACCGCAGCATGACTCGGCACCACCGCAGCATGACTTCGGCACCACCGCAGCATGACTCGGCACCACCGCAGCATGACTCGGCACCACCGCAGCATGACTCGGCACCACCGCAGCATGACTCCGGCACCACCGCAGCATGACTCGGCACCACCGCAGCATGACTCGGCACCACCGCAGCATGACTCGGCACCACCGCAGCATGACTCGGCACCACCGCAGCATGACTCGGCACCACCGCAGCATGACTCGGCACCACCGCAGCATGACTCGGCACCACCGCAGCATGACTCGGCACCACCGCAGCATGACTCGGCACCACCGCAGCATGACTCGGCACCACCGCAGCATGACTCGGCACCACCGCAGCATGACTTCGGCACCACCGCCAGCATGACTCGGCACCACCGCAGCATGACTCGGCACCACCGCAGCATGACTCGGCACCACCGCAGCATGACTCGGCACCACCGCAGCATGACTCGGCACCACCGCAGCATGACTCGGCACCACCGCAGCATGACTCGGCACCACCGCAGCATGACTCGGCACCACCGCAGCATGACTCGGCACCACCGCAGCATGACTCGGCACCACCGCAGCATGACTCGGCACCACCGCAGCATGACTCGGCACCACCGCAGCATGACTCGGCACCACCGCAGCATGACTCGGCACCACCGCAGCATGACTCGGCACCACCGCAGCATGACTCGGCACCACCGCAGCATGACTCGGCACCACCGCAGCATGACTCGGCACCACCGCAGCATGACTCGGCACCACCGCAGCATGACTCGGCACCACCGCAGCATGACTCGGCACCACCGCAGCATGACTCGGCACCACCGCAGCATGACTCGGCACCACCGCAGCATGACTCGGCACCACCGCAGCATGACTCGGCACCACCGCAGCATGACTCGGCACCACCGCAGCATGACTCGGCACCACCGCAGCATGACTCGGCACCACCGCAGCATGACTCGGCACCACCGCAGCATGACTCGGCACCACCGCAGCATGACTCGGCACCACCGCAGCATGACTCGGCACCACCGCAGCATGACTCGGCACCACCGCAGCATGACTCGGCACCACCGCAGCATGACTCGGCACCACCGCAGCATGACTCGGCACCACCGCAGCATGACTCGGCACCACCGCAGCATGACTCGGCACCACCGCAGCATGACTCGGCACCACCGCAGCATGACTCGGCACCACCGCAGCATGACTCGGCACCACCGCAGCATGACTCGGCACCACCGCAGCATGACTCGGCACCACCGCAGCATGACTCGGCACCACCGCAGCATGACTCGGCACCACCGCAGCATGACTCGGCACCACCGCAGCATGACTCGGCACCACCGCAGCATGACTCGGCACCACCGCAGCATGACTCGGCACCACCGCAGCATGACTCGGCACCACCGCAGCATCACTCGGCACCACCGCAGCATGACTCGGCACCACCGCAGCATGACTCGGCACCACCGCAGCATCACTCGGCACCACCGCAGCATCACTCGGCACCACCGCAGCATCACTCGGCACCACCGCAGCATCACTCGGCACCACCGCAGCATCACTCGGCACCACCGCAGCATCACTCGGCACCACCGCAGCATCACTCGGCACCACCGCAGCATCACTCGGCACCACCGCAGCATCACTCGGCACCACCGCAGCATCACTCGGCACCACCGCAGCATCACTCGGCACCACCGCAGCATCACTCAGCAAGACCTGAGTATCATTCAGCATCACCTCAGCATCGTCTCCGCAACATTCACCACCACCACCACTACCACCTCAGCAACACTCAGCACCACCTCAGCCTGCTCTCGGAATCTGGCATCTGTTGATTCTCCCCTAGCGTCTGGCCGCTGCTAGTGTTATAATACAGGTACTAGTTCCCAACCTTCACCCTCCGATTGTTTAAGCCCCCTCAAAAAAAAAAGCTTTAACAAACAACCATTGCAATAGGCAGAAACAAGTTGCCAGCATTGCAAGAACAAAAGAAAACTGAGGAAATTTTTTATTGTAAATACTTTTTTTAATATGGTCGTTCAGTTTTACATAATGCCTTCTTGGTCATATATAAAGTAACAAAAATGCTTCTGACACTTTTTTATTATAACTTTTCAGCATGCTGCACAGAAGCCACACTTCTCTACAGCACAGCTTGAAGACATTGGCAAAGTCAATAGCTCTGGCTAAACACTTATAAGGCCCCAAAGGCGAGACCTATTGGCTATGCCAATGCTTGTTTTTTTTGTAAAAGCGCCCCATACCGCGCTTTCATTTTAATGACAGCCGGGCCCCTTTCCTTAGACTCGGGTCGTTTAAAGAAGGGGGCGGGCCGACATTAAAGTTAAAGCGCCACATGGGCATTTTTACAAACAAGCATTTGCAATGCAATAGGTGTCGCATTTACGAAACTCGTAAATGCGAGACCTATCGCATTGCAAATGCTTGTTTTTACCTTGTTGTCTGGGGCTGCCTTGTCATTGGAAAATAGTGGTCCGAAATAATTACTACGCTCTCTAGAATAATTGTCAGGCCCATGGACCATTCTTCACTTATGTGCGTCTTGGGTTTCCTAGATGATTCGGAAGGTGGTAAGGGGGAACATACTCTAGTCAGCATTGGGACAGTAGTGGCAAATCCGATCGTGGAAATATACGACCGCCTCTCCTACCACCGACTGGCTCTCGGAGAGTCATGGGCATTTGTGCAAAGATGGAAGAAGCTATCTTCAAAGCCAGAAGCTGCCCACATAGGTACCAAAAGAAATGGGTGGAGTTAGGGGGACTGCTATTGCATAATAGATGGCTAATGCGTCATCACATTGTGCACTGTTACTTTAGATTCATTTTAAGGATGGTATTGCACTCTTTATTTTAGCATTATATTATATAAAAACAACAAAATCTGGTTTATTAAAAGTATGAACCTACTAGGATATGCTTAACTGGAGATTGTCTTCCTTTGCAAGCCTTTGGGAAAATGACAGGGACTTTGGGCATGTACCTCTACTCGAAATTGGCCACTATCTGCACAGGGGTAGTAAGCTTTGCTCGGATCACCAGTTGATTGCTGGTCCAGTTATAATCACTCTTTCAGCATATATAGATGAGTAGGCTATATCCTTCTTTGAAAAGCTTGCATATGTTTCTGCTCTTGTGACTATTTGAATTAATGGGCCTCCCCTACTGTGATTATAGTCTCTTATTGCAGATTTTCACGGTTCAAAGCTGCTGTTCTGGCTTGGTTTCGAATATGTCAGTAAAATCGTCGTTAGAAATCCAAACACCCAGTACTATGAAATCTCACACGCATTAAACACAACTCAAATGTACACACTACAGCACAGATGTGAAATATAGTGGGCTTCACATTAGGCCCTACAACACTTGCCACCTGGATTAAAGTCTGGGGTTTTAAAATAAGGCCGAAAATGGGTCCCCGTGCCTAACAACAGCACAAACAGTCGCTACTCTCTCTGCTTTACTTTTTCTGATTTAAATAAAATAAAATAAAAGACCAAACAGAAGCCTCATTCGCTTTCACGAGTGTTCAGCAAGGCGCCTGAAGGCGTTGAATTCACACACAAGTGATGCTACCAGCTCTTCTAATCATTGCTTAATTTCCCTGCAGTATATGATTTTAGGTTTTGAAGGACTGCATTATGGGGTTTTTTGTTCTCCAACTGCTCCTGTACAGATTGGTAGAGGAAGAGTTGGTGCCCCTGCCGAGTTTCACTTCCCCTGTGGTGCTATCTCTGCGTGAAGGCGGCTGATGGTCACGGCCCTCGGTAATTATACCCCGCTGGTGCCTTCGTGCAGCTAAACCGTGACCCCCTTTAGCTTGAACACTCTTAAGTAGCCTGTACTTACAAAACTGAAGAGTCGGACAAAGAGGAAAATTGGAAAACGGAATCGAGAGCTAAATGTGATAAGTGCAAATGGAGTACTTGGTGTTTTCTAACCTTTTTCAGCAGTAATCATAACCATTTTCTTCAGCTTTCCTCACTGGAAATCTATTTTATTTGCAACTTCAATTTCATAGCAAAGCTTTCAACTAAATAGTTCGTGTAAAATTAAAATATTAATAAGAGTAGAACAGCAGATGTATAAGGCAATGAATCTCTTAATTACCTTCAAGGTAACGGGTTATGTCGCAAAATAAAACCCAGTACATTATTTTATGGCTAAATAGAATTGCCTGCAATGTTGTGCTACAGTATAAAATTTACCTTATCATAATCTAGGGTGAGCAAATCAACCTGGACTCTTGGTCGTAGGTTCTGTTATTCTCAATGAAATGAACAGTGGCTTCAGCTGTTTTTTCCTGAGCTCTAAAACACAAAGACCTGGCTTGTATAATGTGGTGCTGTAGATCATATGTTTGCATACTTCTGCCATCTAGTGTTCAGCATGACAATTCATGTTTTATTTGAAAAAAGGGTTTCAGTTTTGAGGTGACTCTTCATACACCTCCCTAAACCCACAATACAACTGGACCCAGGCTCCACTTTGGATTGTTTTTTCCGCAATCTGGTTCGGATGCATCTTTAGGTGCTCTGGTATCTTTGTCCTGCGGATGCCAAAAATCCCAGCATTTCTTCATGATCACTGACTTCCAACATGTGAGATCCTGGGGGGTCGACCTCTTCAGAGCTGAATAAGATAAAGAAGCCAGGAGCCAGGTCGTTTGAGAATCGCTTGTGTGGGTAGAGAGAGTGTAGTTCATACCATTCAAATTTTGCCCTAATTGTTAAAGTTCCTGTGGTCGGACTGGCATTGTCTGTAACCTCTGCTTCCAGAGAGATCACAACATGGCAGTCTGTTGGGCATGCAAAGTCTTTTGCTGCCGAAAAAATACATTCATCAATGAAGTGATAGACTGGTGCTTTACAGGATGCAGCACTGGGACTCTCTTGAGCCATCATCCCAACACAACTACAAAGGAATATACCCCAGTGGTGAAAGGGGCAGGCCCTGTGAAAGTCCAAAGACCCATGGGGAGCGGAGGCCTGAATACATCTCCTCAAGCAACTTTAACTTTGGATACCATTCTTTTCCAGGGCCCTCATTATAGCCAGAGGTGCCAAACACAAGTGACCTCTTTGGCCAAACAGTGACCTTTTACACAGTCTCACTGACCACCTAAACCCGCTTCGAATTTCACACCACCCAATACACCACCATGCCTGTGCAGCATCAGTCAAGACCACGTACAGGGAAATATTGAAATTGTCCGCCATGGCATTGAGGACATCATGTTGGTAAAAAACACAGAAGTTGAGCACAATGCCTCACTCTAATTAAAAAGACATCTTAACTCTTTAACACATTGGGGTTAACCAACTATATCAAAGTCTCACCTTTGCCCCCAACTAAATTCAGCTATTCTTGGAAGCCTTACTTGATACCTTAACCAGCTAAGCCTTCCCTACAACGAAATAGTGGCAACATATCAGAGACTGATTCTCCTTTGCCAGATGTTGCATCCTCTCACTCTGTGAATAATAATTGAACTGTTGAGAATGATGGCATCATGCACTGCAGTAGTTCCAAAGGCACAATTGCACCTGCGCCATCTGCAAGAGTTGCCTTGCGGGACAATGGTCACAAGCAACCAGGCAGTGGGAAGATCTAGTGTTCAGCACAAAGTTGTTTATAGGCATATCGTTTTTCGACCTCCAGCTGCAAGTGACTATCACACAGACACCCCACTCATAGGTTGGGGAACAAATATCGGGGAGTTCACAATATTTGGGCAGTGGTGCCTGCAGCAAGAACAGCTACACATCAGTGTACTCTTATTTGTAAAACAGAGGTTATTTGCACAGACAGCAGGACTACCGTGTGTCAAAACAAGGTGGTACACACACGCCACAGTTGTCCAAACTAGCACAGACCATTTTGCATTGGACCATTCGTCACCTCCGGGGAGTGGACAAAGACCATGAAAACCTGTTCAGCACAACGCACCAAAATGCACGCAAATGGGAAATCAGTACCAAGGTGCTCTAAAAATGTTTTCACTGCGTGGAGACCCAGCGGTAGACCTTTTTGGTACTCATGAGAAGGCAAAGTGCCAAAGATTTGTATCCACACCCATAGGCAAGGCACTATGGATCAACTGGTTAAGGAAGTTTGTTTATCCTTATCCTGCACTTCTGCTCATTCCCAATATAGTGAGGTAGATGCGGCAAGCACCAATGAGGCTAATCCTATTTTCCTCAACGTGGATACAGCTGCTATGGTACCTGCTTCTTCTGGAACTGTAAATAGGTACCCACAAAAAACTATTGCTCCACTCAGCCCCCCTCAAACAGCATCAAGGCCTGCTGCACCACTCTAACCTCGGGGCACTCAATATGGTTATTTGGCATCTGAAGTCTTGGAATTTGGTTACCTACAGATTTCAGAAGGCTGCATGCAAAACAAATCTGTTGTGACCAAGGCAGATGCACGCTACACATTCAGGAGCCGCTATGGCTTTCCTAGACAACATGCCACTCCCATACATCTGTAAAGCGGTGACATGGGCTCCTGCCCACAAATTCACCAAGCATACTCAACAAGCAACCCAAGAGGACAAACTGTACTTAAAACTTTGTTCCAAATGTCTTCCACTGCTGCTCGCTAGCCGCTGCTTTAGGAAGATAGGTACTGCTTTATAGTCTATGGACAGCATGTGAACTAGTGCAGCACGTTACAAATGGAAAATGTTACTCAACAGTAACAAGTTGTTTCCAACTTATAGTGCTGTAGATTTAGATGCACCCATCCACCTGCCTGGATCGGAGCCCACAGGAAGATGTTTAATGATCAATCTCTTTCTGAATACATGTTTTCTACCAGAACACAGACACTTCACTGCATCATATCCCTACACCTACTTACTTTTGCCCATAAGGGAAAAGCACAATCTACTGTGGAGTCTGTGTACATTTTGGGTTGGGTATCCTGAGTCTCCTCGAAAACTTCTTCAAAGAAAAACATCTGTGCCCAACACTAAATGACAGGATTGTGCACACCATGTGTATCTACAGACTGCAAACTGATTGTTACAGTTAAGTAACCTTTTCCTTTCTTTTTGGGGTGTGGTCGATGTAAAAAATTGCCTCTTTTTGTATGGTGACCCCCAAGTTTTCCTACCGATGCTGCTGGTTGTTTGACTCTGTGCACTGAGTCCTTCTTACCAGACCTCGGTGCCAGCGCCTTGACCCTAAAGTGCATGTCGAATTGGCTATTCCCAATTTGAAATGGTTAACCTACCTGTAAGTCCCTAGTAAATGGTACCCTGCTACCTAGGGCATGTAAGTTAGAGGGTTACCCCAGGACTTGCAGCACTGATTGTGCCACCCCGTCAGTCCCCCCCCAAGTAAAACAAGTCCCCCAACCCACCACTGCCGACTGATAGAGCAGTCGTGCATGGCTAGCCTGACTTTGCCATTGACCTCAGTGGAAAAGCCACCACTTACCCCTATACGTGTGTAACTCACTCCTCCGGCAGGCCTACCAAGCCCGAAAGCAGGGTGCAACATATGACACAGGAAGGGCATGTACTTTACATGTCCTAACAGTAAAACTCACAAAACAACCGTTTTTACTGTTGAAAGACTTGGTCGCAAATTGGCGAGTACAGGGCTACACACTGATCCCTCAGCTCTGCGAACTCCTGAACAGTGCAACCAAAGTGGGCACTCCAAGGTATCAAACAACTTTTTCCTTTAAGCCTGATTTGTATCGCAAGTCAAAATCAGTGTAACTAGTTGCATGGTGCAACTTTAGCAAAGCTGCGACTATGTTGCCTTTAAAACTCCTGTACCTTCACAGGTATACATGGAGCCTGCTCCACCAGACATCTTTCTGCACTCCTGAAGAAAAATGTCACAACTCTCAAAAAGGAGAACAATAAGGTATTGCAGGCCAGGGAGTTCTCGCCTCCCTGCTGCAGGAAGCCACGTAGGTGTTGGCTCCAAAACACAGGCTTCAAAGGTGAAGCCGCCTTTGAAGAGCAGATGTGGGACAACAGGAACAAGGGCTACCCAATTGTTGAGGTAGACAGGCTAGCACGGGGAATAGAGAGGAGAAACCAGTTGCCAAACTGGTTTCCCCAGGGACTTGTAGCCCTGAGGTAGCCACACCGTTGGGGTGGGCTAGGGAGGTCTTTACACCAGCAGAGGGGTCTCTCCATCTTCGGAATTCGCAGAATGGTACCTCCTGGGATAGGCAGATGCCACACTCCACAGGAAGTGGTCACCAGGTGAGAGGGAACCTGGTAGCCCATTGACTACCAACCGCATCCAGCCCTGAGGGCGCTTTCCGAGCATGAGAGGGGCCCCCCTGGCGACCAGACCTCTGATCTTCAACCAACTTGGAAGAGGACCAAAGGACTACCCTGCTGCACAGAGGGCCCAGCAAAAAGAAGCTGCACCGATGGGGACTGCACCTGCTGCACTTTATGGCTAGCGAAGAGAGGGACTGTGCCTGCCATGTCCTGCTCAAGGAGAAGTCGTTTTCAGAGCCAAGAGAACTCCAAGGACCAGCTGATGAAGCCTGCTGGGGCAAGTTGGTAGCCAAAAACTTCAAGCCGCTACCACCGTCACCATGCAGCACCGAGAACTAAGACCCGACGCCCAGAGTTGCATACCAGTTCGCTGAGTCCAAGAGTGCTATCAGAGAGCTGCTGTGACCCTCAGAAGGAGATATATCGACTCAGGAAGGATTGGCCTGTGACCGCGACAAAGGGCGACTGGACTTCGGCCAGACCATAGAGGACTTTGTGGGACATCAACCCTGCAACTAGGACCTCCTCATCATCTTCGTGGATCGAGAAATCCCTGCAATAAGACCCCTGTTGACCGCGTTGCATCCTTCATCTCTGGCATCAGAATCACTCCTTAGGAACCGATTGCAATGAGGACAAAGTGCCTGGCGCTGCTGAAGGGTCCTAAAGGGGTTGGTAAGTATTTTTCTCAGTGAGGTTGCACTACCAAACCATATTAAACACCCCATTTCCTCACAGTGGGAAATATTATTTCTTATAGTATATTGGCCAAGTACTGCAGATAACCTTGAAGACTATATAGTCAGTAATTTGAAAGGTGCCCTTTTTTCGCAGAGGCAGCCATTCCGGTAGGAGTCTGTGGCTGTCTGCCTCTTGAAGTTAATGGCCGTATTGACTGGAGAGAATGCATGTTGGGGTAGGCCAGAGATGTGGCAGCTCCAAGAATCAGTTTTGCTCATAATAAGCAAAATCAACCACATAACTGAGTAAAGTCTAAGGCCAGCAAAATAGGAAGCAACATTTAATAGTGAATCGATTTATCACCAAGTGTGAAGAGAAAGAAAGGCAGGTTGGGTGCTTGTTCAGGCAGGATTTCAGTTTTTGAGGAGTTGCCCATTGAGACCAAAAAGGCAATGCGGAGGTGCTAGACTTAGGAATTGTTATACTCTTTCTTCCCTTTCCCTTTTCCTTCTCAGGAATTGACCTTTGTAGCTCCGTACTATGTGTGCACAATTTTGTTTTCCTGTTCTAGTTGTGATCGCCATGAGTATCTGCCATCAAAATTCCTAGATTGCTGAACACTCCCCAATCAGATTACATATAGCTGCTCTGAGGTGTGAGCCTCTGTATCAGCTTTGTGGAAATGACAATCTGTATGGTACCTTTATGTATGTTGTGGGCACAAAACAGACCTACAGCAATGTAAATGTGGAATTCCTAGACACCTTGAAAGGCAGGCACATTAATCTTTCCCCTGCTGGCAAATATCTGCCCACTAGCATGCGCTGTTTCATATCTTCTCTGGTCCGTCACTACAGGAGGGCCTGTATGGGACTTAAGTATGTTAGAAATCCTATATGATTGGTAGTTCGCAAGCAAAATAATGTCCCATGCTCACTTAAAACACCAGTTATTCTTTCTGGTGCACAACATAGTATATAGGCCAATTTATTGGAACACGTTCAAACGAATATAAATATTATGATAGTCCAATGATTATTACATACATATGTATTTTCCCCCTAAATAAAATGTATGACTAACAGTCAAAAATCAGTTGCTAGTGTGTACAGCCGACAGGTGTTTTTTTTATCTCTGGGATGGTTTCTCAAGGCATAAAGTGATTGTTGAACCAACCCGTGTGGTAGTTCTGTTGGAGAGATGTATTACATGTTGAATGTTAGTCTTATGCACTGTAGCACGCTCTCCTGATAGAACCTTGTATCCATTTCTCTACCTGCCTTTTCAAATTAGACTGGTGTTTACAGGATTGTCTGTAGGGCAGAGCGGGTTCCCATGTTCAACTTTCTGCATCCAGCCATCTGAGGTTGGTTAAATACTTGTTCTATCCTTGGTATGAAGACCGTGCTTATGCAGCCCTCCATCAACAGCAGGTTCTCCATTTTCCAAACCTCTGTTGCCGTCTTCAAAATTATTCGCTAATGAACTGCTCTCTGTGCCAAACGTGTTGAGAGTTGCAGCTGCTTGCACCATAATAACTTTTAAATTCTAGACCTTCCTGCCGTCCTTTGTAATACGGGATTTTAAGCACTGGTTAGACCACTCTGTTCTGAAGTGATCCCACATCATTTTGAGTACCTACTGTCTACCTTACGTATTATTAATTGGTATCCCTTGAAACATTAAATCTGTTACCACACCATGGTTTAGGACTGCACTAGGTATTTGAAGAGCATAATCTTGTCCTCAATTCGATGGCCTCTTTCAAGAAAGGTCCTCTAAGCCCTAGTAAATTGATAATGTTGGAATGATAAACTTTGATGCCCAAGAAAGTAAATGTTTTATCCATCAAATATTTAGAGACAATGCTATGAGAATCCCCACTGCACTATCTTTAAGCCCTCCAAAGGGAATCCGGTTCATTTGTCCTAGTTAATGTGCAACTCTGTTACCAACATTAACTGGTCAGTGGAATCAGATCCTCCGGTTTTCTCAAAAGCTCTCTTTACATTGCATGTATATCCTGACCAATTATGGCTAATTTCTCTTTCACCTCCCAGCTATCAAGACTGTTCCCCCCATTTGTACTTCCTCTCTTGAACTGGCAGATGACAAGTAAATCCGTTTTCCAGCCGTGGAGCTGAAATCCATGCCTCCTTCCACTCAAAACAGAACCACCCCCCCCCCCCAACCAAACTGAATGAAAACTTTCTGTGCCTCAGAATTTCGCTACAAAGCATTCTATGGTATCCCCCACTCCCCCCGTTTCTTCTATTATGGGGAACAGTCTCCACAAATTGATGATAGGCCATTAACCAGATAGAAACTTAACGCATCAGTATGCATGAGTTTAGTGATGAGCTTATGGATTCCTGCTCACCCCCTCGCCTTTATCTCCTCCTGGTAAAATTCCATATATCACCAATCCTGCTTACCTTGGATATAATTAAGGCTCCCAGTTTTCAGTTTTTACTGATTTTTACAGCTAAATGTAGAGAAAAAGCAATGTCTTTCCGGTCTGGATTTGTTTTTGAAAGATAGAAAATTGGTCATCTTTTTAGTGACTCTCCATGTTGTTGTTAAAATATTCCCAGCCAGTAGTCGCGCATATTAAGAGTATGTGGAGTTAAAAATAAAAAAAACAGCATGTGATTTCTTTCATTAACTGCATATCTCACCATATGTTTGTGCTATTATGTGAATATTTTCATGTGGGTTTATTGTTTTATTTATTTACCTGCTTAATGTGCTAAACCTTGACGGGCATTAAGGTATGAGTGCACATTTATTGGGTAACAAAATGTGGAGAAATAGGATGACCAAAAAATAAATCTGGATAGAGACAGAAATGTTAAAAAAAAAAAAAATAGATACCTTAAAACCTTAAGACTTCGATATAATTTAGTCTAATTCTCTGCTGTCAATGTCTAGCAATAGGGTATATTTAGGGTCCCCTGTGTGATCCATCATTTGTTCACGGCTCTACACTGGTGAGTGTTCATTTACTACAAGCTGCCATAAATGACTTAAGTGCATAATACTATTTTTGCAGCGTGAATCTTTCTGGATTCACTATGCTGTGCATTATTCCGCGATCTAGTGGTTGGGTCCGGAATCGTAGACTTTTTTTTTTTTTTTTGGTGTAGCCCAGGTGGGCGTCGACGCCCCACCATTTGGTGTCCTCCCGTGACGTCAGCGCGCTTCCTCCGGAAGCTCCCACCCTTGGGCGCCATCTTCAGATTCTTTTTTCCGCCGTTGGGTCTGGATCGTTGTGAGAAGCTCCAGAATTGGAAAAGGAGAGAAGAAGTAAGAAAAAGCAGAAAGAACCGAGAAAAATTGGAGATCTTCAGCAGAAGATAAAGAACATACTACCGGGACGACGAAGTCGGTGAGAAATAGAAGAAACTTCGATGTCCAACGGAGAATGCGCACACAGGGGGCTCCCTGAGCGCAGGAATGGACAAGACACCATTCAAATTCTGTCGTAACTGCCACCACAAGTTCGCGCAGAAAGACCAGCATCCAGTTTACAACCTCTGCTTGCCAATCGACCATCAAAGCGCCGACTGCAACGCCTGTTCGGCATTCGCCACCAAGACCCTCAGGGTCAGGGAAAGACAGAGGAGAGCAAACTACAACATGCAGGGCCAAGGGCCACCCCCCTCGCTGCGGGACCTGGGCCTCTCCAGTGGGGAAGATGACAACGTCACCGAGGGACCAGAGGAATGCACGGTCGTAGAGACCGATAACACGTTGAGGAAGGAGGTAAGAGACGTCGACCCCGAAAACTCCGACAGACTCTCGAAAGTCTGAGCCAAAGTCCACAAAAGGAGCACCAGCGTCGAAGCACTCGACGACCGCAGCTGCGTCCACGGACAAACAGCCCAGCGGATCCTTTGAAAAGGACTCCCGGTCGGCGAAAGCTCTAGATGCATCAAGGTCATCTAAGCACGGTTCCCAGAAGCCGCACCCAACACCGAAAGCGAAAGAGCAAAAGGCAACTTCGAAGTCCACGTCAGCGACCTCGGAGAGAACAGCCGAAACTCTCGACGCCGAAGAATCGGCAGACATGGAGAGGAAGAAGAAGAGGCTCGAGGCCGAAATGGCCAGTATCCTCCAAAGGAAGAAGGACTTCGACGAACGGATGTGTAGATACTCCATCCCTTCGAAGCCCTCAACGGTCGTCGAAGCAGAGGCACAAGAGGAGTTCGACAGCACCGAGCCGCCCAAAACTCCCGAACCATCGGAGCAACAGGACGAAGAGGGCCTGTTCTATTATACAGAGGGTGATGACGACCAGCAATCGCACTTGGGCTCGACACCCTCGGAGGCTCAAGACCTGGAATGGCAGGATCTCGACGCCGAAAACCTGGAGGAGGCCGTGGAAACGTATCCGTCGAGGCCTTCGCCGCCGGACGACATAGGAATTTACAACATGGTCGTCAGGAACGCAGCTGCCACCTACAGAGTGGAAATGGAGGAGGAAAAGCCAAAAGCCTGTTTTCTCCTGGAAACACTGCTGCCAACACAAACTAGGAGCCAATTCCTTCCTATGCTCCCTAGTGTGCTAGACCAAGGCAGGGAAGCTTTCAAGGAGCCTTCTACCTGCAGATCCGTCACCCCCAGGGCTGAGAAAAATACAAACACTCTTCCAAAGACCCACCATACATCCAGGGATCTGTACCGGCTGATTCCATCATAACAGCAACAGCCAGGAAGAGGGCCAACGTTCCCACAAACTCTGGACCGCCTCCAGACAAGGAGAGCAAGAGGATAGACCTCACAGGGAGGAAAATTGAAAGGAATGCGGCAATACATTGACACATTGCCAACTCCAATGCCCTTATAAATAGGCACGCCTACCAGCACTGGGAAGAAGTTGGGCAGTTGCTCAAACTGCTCCCCACCGAACAACAGCAAAGAGCGGCACACCTCGTAGAAGAGGGGAAAAACATGGCCAACACCTGCCTGAAGTCGGCCCTGGACGCAGCTGATACATCAAGCAGGCTGATGATGATCGGGGTAACAGAGAGAAGACATGCCTGGCTCAGGATCTCTGGGTTCAAGCCAGAGGTGCAAAACAATATCCAGAAGTTGCCCTTCGACGGGAAAAAGCTGTTCGGCACGCCCGTGGACGAGACGCTGACGCAGCTCAAAAAGACAACGAAACTGCAAGGTCCATGGGAGCACTGCAGTTCAGGGGTATGAGAAGGGGCACCCCTCACGAAGACCGAATGGCAGAGGTGGGAACCAGCCAGGAACATCGCACCAGGCCTTCCAGCAAACATTTCAGGGAAGCAGCCAGGCGCAACAGGGTCAGCAGCAACAAGGCTGGCAGAACCAACAAAGGGGCCAGTCCTTTCGAAGCCGACCAAACGGACGAGGCCATACGAGAAGAGGCGGCCAGCAACCCGCCCCCAAGTGACTTAACAATACAAAACGTGCCTGCACTCCCAACATCTCCAGTGGCGCGGCACAACAAAAGACACGGACAAGACTTACAAATTTACCATCATACAACGCCCGTAGGAGGCAGACTAAAACACTTCTCCCAGGAGTGGGAGAAGATAACCGACAAGTGGATACTCAACATTATACAGTTCGGCTACTGCATAGAACTGGTAAGGAAGCCACCAAACAGGAGGCCAGCAAACAAAAGACGCTCAACAGAAGAGCGGTCACTACTGTGGCAGGAAGCACAAGAACTCCTCCACAAACAGGCTATAGAAAGAGTGCCATACAGAGAAAAGGGCACAGGAGTGTACTCCAACTACTTCCTCGTACCAAAGATAGACGAAACATTAAGGCCCATACTGGACCTACGGTTCCTAAACAAATACATAAAAACCTCAAAAGTTCAAGATGACGTCCTTGCAGGAGGTCATACCTCAAATAAGGCACGGGGATTTTATGGCCACAATAGACCTCAAGGATGCCTACCTACACATCCCTATGAACCAAAAACACAAGCATCTGCTCAGATTTACCATCAGCAAGATGCACTACCAGTTCACGGCCCTAGCCTTCGGCCTAAAATCAGCGCCAAGAGTATTCACCAAATGCCTAGCTGCCGTAGCAGCACATCTGCGAAGACAGGGAATACACGTATACCCCTACCTAGACGACTGGTTGGTAAAGGCAAGCTCATACAACCAGTGCAAACTACATGCTCAGCAGGTCACACAAACGCTGACAAAACTGGGCTTCTCCATACACGAGGAGAAGTCATCGCTGGAACCAGAACAAGTGAAGATCTTCCTGGGTGCGAGAATCCACACCATTCAAGGAAGAGTGTTCCCCAGCGAGAAGAGGACCCTCTCACTACTGAAGGAGACTCGCCACTACCAGAAGGGGCAACGTCTGACAGTGAGGACAGTGAGCAAACTCATGGGCATGATGGCATCATGCATACACTTAGTCCCCAATATTCGGCTACACATGAGACCATTCCAGGAATGGCTGCAACAGCAGTGGTCACAGGCAACGGGGAGTTGGGAAGATCTAGTGGTTGTAACGCACGCAGTGCAGGAAGAGATAGCATGGTGGAACAGGGACAACATAACAAGGGGAAAACCGTTCACACCACCAACTCCAACAGTGACCATCACAACAGACGCATCCCAAATGGGGTGGGGAGCGCACATGAAACTGCTCAAAGTGAGGGGTTTATGGACGCAAACAGATGCCGTCAAACACATCAACTACCTAGAACTCAAGACCGTATTCCTTGCCCTCAAAGCATTCCAGAAACAGCTGTACGGCCAAAGGATGTTAGTACAAATGGACAATACAACAACGATGTTCTACATCAACAAGCAGGGAGGAACACAGTCGGTGGCGCTGTCAGATCTAGCGCAACAAATATGGAAATGGGCTATCCCATTACAAATAGACCTACTGGCAATACATCTGCCGGGGAAGGACAATGTGGAAGCAGACAGACTGAGCAGACAAACGTCGACCTCACACGAGTGGGAGCTCAACGCTCAGGAGACGCAAAAACTATTCAAAAAGTGGGGAACACCACAACTAGACCTGTTTGCAACACACCAGAATGCAAAATGCCAATACTTCGCATCCAGGCAACCAGGACATCAATCCCAGGGAAATGCCCTATGGATGAGCTGGTCAAAGACATTTGCATACGCTTTTCCACCGATACCGCTGATACACAAAGTGCTCAGCAAGTGCAGAACAAGCAACATGACACTAATTCCAGTGGCACCTCAGTGGGCCAGGCAGTCCTGGTTCTCACAGATCGTGGAAATGGCACAGGAACCACCACACAGGTTCCCAAAAAGAAGGGACCTGCTCTCAATGGAACACGGAAGAGTACTCCATCCAGAACCAGAGAGCCTCAGCCTAGCAGCATGGCTCCTGAAGACCTAGAGTTCGCCCACCTCAAGCTTCCGCAAAGCACGCTAGCGGTACTGCGAGAAGCAAGGAGGCCCACCACAAGGAAATGCTATGCAGCGAAATGGAAGAGATTCACTGAGTGGTGCATCAAGGAGAGGCTACACAATAGAATCACCAGAGAGTCAACTGTGCTAAGATACTTAACACACTTACTAAAGAGTAACCTGAGCTGCACATCACTAAGGGTGCACCTGGCAGCAATAGTAGCCTTTACAAGAGGAGAAACGGGGAAAAGCTTCTTTACATCTCAAGTGGTAAAAAGATTCCTAGAGGGAGCCAAAAGAATAGCCCCGCCAAAGAGGATGCCGCCGGCATGGAACCTCAACGTGGTTTTAACGCAGCTTATGAAAGCACCATTCGAACCTATCCACAAGGCTTCGCTTCATATGCTCACCATAAAAACAGCATTCCTGGTAGCGATTACCTCGCTCCGAACGGTGAGCGAGTTGCAGGCCCTTACACTACAAGAACCCTACATTCAAATTCACAACGACAGGGTGGTAATGAGTACTGACCCACACTTCATGCCTAAGGTGGTGTCCAAGTTCCATATAAGCCAAACAATACAAATTCCCAGTTTCTTCCAAAAACCATCCACCAGCGCAGAAAGGGCGCTGCACACGCTGGATGCCAGAAGGGCAGTAATGCACTACATTGAAAGGACTAAGGGTTGTAGGAAGACAAAGCAATTCTTTGTGTCCTTCGCAAGCAGTTTCCTGGGCAGGCCAGTAACAAAAAATACCATTGCACGATGGATCGCACAAGCAATTCAATACTGCCACAAACAAGCAGGCCAGGAGCTACAAGGGGCAGCTCAGGCTCACTCAACCAGGAAAAAGGGAGCCACAATCGCCTTCCTGGCAAACACACCTATCCAAGACATTTGCCTGGCGGCAACATGGGCTTCAGTGCACACATTCACTAAGCACTACTGCGTGGGTATACAGATGAACAAAGAAGCACAAGTAGGTCAGAAAGAGCTTCAACATATATTCAACAACCAACGCTCATCTTCCACCCAGCCGCCACAAACATAGCAAACCGCTACAAAGTCTATGCAAAACCAAAGGGGATGATGGACGGAGTGTTGAACATTGCAAGCACTCACCCCCAGTCAACTGATCTGGGTTTAATCCATCATCATTCTTTAGCTCACTCCGCCATCCCAGTTCGGACATGGCCATATGCAAATCAGTCTGACCCTGTGCCTCATGGGAACAGTCCAGCCCGAACTGCCAAGCCATGTCTTCCCTGGACCGGAAACAAGCATCCTGGGACCGGTTTCTGGCTTACAGCCGTCATCAGCCAGGCTATCTTGAATCCAGTGGCAAAGTGAGCAAGGGACCCACGTCTGGGCATACCCTGCCAACTTAGGGCGAACATAGCAAAACCAAAATCCAGAAAGATTCACGCTGCAAAACGAATAGTTTCTTACCTGTCGGTGTAGTTTTGCAGCTTGAAGACTTTCTGGATTCACTAGCGAACCCACCCGCCTCCACCAGAAAGATGAGACAGGAGGAAGATGGGGATAACAAAAACTTCAAAAAACCTTCAAAGGTAACAAGATAAACAAGAAAAAACACAAGACAAGGAGAGAAAAAAAAAAAGAATCCGAAGATGGCGCCCAAGGGTGGGAGCTTCCGGAGGAAGCGCGCCGACGTCACGGGAGGACACCAAATGGTGGGGCGTCGACACCCACCTGGGCTACACCCAAAAAAAAAAAAGAGACTACGATTCCGGACCCAACCACTAGACCGCGGAATAATGCACAGCATAGTGAATCCAGAAAGTCTTCAAGCTGCAAAACTACACCGACAGGTAAGAAACTATTCGTTCTGTGTTTATTTAACTATTTTTAACTGCAAGTCTAAAACACTTCCATGTGTATCCTTCCCCACGATGCTTTGTTCTGCTTTGTTTTAGTCTTCAACATGGCACAGTGAATGTGTTCACTTCTAGCATCTTGAGTGATCTTAAGATCTCAAGTTGAATTTTGTGAAGGTCATTCCAGTCTTTCAGTCTTCTGATGATGATTCATTTAGTACACTATGGTGTAGTACATCTAGGACAAAATTCAAAGTGTTAGAGTTTGAATATTACAGTGCCCAGTCAGTTGGCTAGTAGGTCCTGAGAGTTTTGGTGGGATGCTCTTGATTTACCAATTGCCTAATAAACTAGTTCTCATTTTCCTCTACAATTTGTGGACTTTGGTGCCTTCAGGTGTGTCTTTTTAGGTCTGGCATTAGCTAAGATCTTCTTTTTTTTGTTTTAAATATATATACAATATACTTATTTAAAGGGTCTTTCTGCCAGCTTTCTTAATCTGTTGATGTCATTTACAATTTGCTTCCGCCCACTACAGCATACTACATGGGGCAGGGGGGTCAGCCCACTTCAGCCACTTGACAATTTCGCTTTGAGTGACTGCATTTTGCTCTTTCATAAGGAGCACATCCGCACACAAGCTAGTTCCCATCTGTGCCAATGTTATTGTTTTTAATTTTAACTTATTTATTCTGGACTCAATTTCACCAATGGTACCTTAATAAACTTTGCCCAGGAAAAAAACAGCCTTTATCATGTTTAATTTGTCGCACTTGTAACACATTTGGTTTATTCCTTCTTCCCTTTCTTCTTTCTTTCCTTCTTTCTTTGTCTTTCTTTTTCATTTTTTCATTACTCTTTCCTTCTTTCTTTCATTTTTTCACAGGTAGGGTGTCTGCGAGCTCGCTACTTTAGACACCATTGTCTGACTGCTGTTTGTTTTCTGTGTGTTTTTTTGTACTTTGTACGGGGGAATATTGAAGCTTTTTTATACTTCATTCCTAATTTTAATTTTGAATCTCCTGCATAAATTGGCTTTGATGCTTCCACGAGTCAGGTGTACATGTTTAAGTGCCTACTCGTGACTTGTACTGCCGCCATTTTGAGGACTCTTTCCACTTTGTTAGCGGTCCAGTCTTTGGCTATCTGCTCCTATTTAGACATGGCCACAGCGCGGCCGCACAGTGGACGTGTCTGCGCCCGAATGGGGCCAGGGGCCCTGCCCCTTTTGTGTCAAATATAATTACTTTGTCAGCTGAGCAACTAAGGGCACTCCAGACCTTTTTTCCAGAGAGCTGTTGAGGGTCTCTTGATTTGCGGAAGGATTCAAATTAATGTAAGAGCTGTATGTTCTCTCTTGTCAAATGAGAGTGTGGAGTCACCTTCGAGAGGTCCCACTGCTATTACCTCGCGGCATGGTGAGATCCTCTTTCCACACATCAGGCAAGACCGTAAGTTTCTTTTTTTCAACCTTGATGCTCGCTCGCTACCTTGCCATTAGCAACATCTCTTTTAAATTTTAAAGGACCACGCCCCGGAACCTTGTTTATCGCAGAAACCTGGCTCTGTGTGGCTTCTTTGCCGGACGTGATCGCAGCCCTCCCACAAAACTACTCCCCTGTGAGGAGATATAGACTATGCATACCAGGAGGTGGGATAACGATTGTATTCAAAGATAAATACAAATGTAAAATTCAAGCTCTGCCTATCTCGCCATGGGAAGCGGTGTCGTTTGCGCTGGAACTTTCACCTAAATCTACCCTCTTTGGCGCCTTGATTTACCACCTACCGGGCAATACACGGAGCTGGGGCAAGCTACTACCTGATATCTTAGCCCCTCTAATTCTCAGATCAGCCAATTTTGTATTACTAGAGGACTTAAATAGTCACCTAGAGGACCCGCTCCGTAGCATTGGCCAGACTTTAATTGAAAACTTAGGAGCATTGAATCTTAATCTTATGAATTAAACTCCGACCTGCCAAGCTGGGCACTTGTTAGATCCAGTCTTCTCTAATATAAAAAGTCTTCTCTCCCTACCTCTGGTGCTGCTTTTGTGGTTGGATCACCTGGTAGTCCCTTTCTGTGTACCAATCCATCCTGATGCTTCTAGGGAGGGGATCAGACCCCATATTAAGACGAGTGCTTGGTCAAGGCAGGACCTCTGGGCTTTAAACAGCCATCTGAGAAACTGGATATCAAATCCATTGGAAGAGGTCAAGCTAGATCAGCTTTGAATTGATGATTGGCTTCAAAGCTCTCTAGACCATATTCTGCTCTTAAAAACCTTCCTCCGCCAGGCTACATCCTCCGGCCCCATGGTTCACTTTGGGATTACAGGCAGCGAAAACTGACTTGACTGGAGAGGGCCTGGAGACTCTGCTACGATGACTCCTCCAAGCTTAAATATAAAATGGCCTTTAAATCTTATCATAGCCTTTGTAAAATGGCTTGTGCTACTTTTTACTCAGTTCAGGTCACTTTGACCCAAAACGCTCTTCAGAATAGTCAAGGAGCTCTCTCACCCTAGCACGATTGACCCTGCTTCTATATTATCCCAGGGTCACTGTAAGGAATTGGCACTCTTCTTTTTGAGCAAAGTACAGGACATCCAACATTTTCTGAGGGGGGCAAGTGGGAAACCCTCTCAACTTAACATCAACCCGTCACCATCGGTTTCTGAGGACTTGCCTACTACAGATGCCCCTCCCGCCCACCAGACACTGGCACTTGGGATGCTTTAGACCTGCCTTTATTTGTGTCCCTGGCACAAGCCATAAGATCGGGCTTGCCCAAAGACCCTCTACCCCCAGCGAAGCACTGCCTCCTGGATCCTGACGTCATGCTTCCCTTGGTAAAATTCCTCAACTGTTTGTTACAGGAGGGGTTTATTCCTCAGCATTGGAAGCATGCCACAGTCCTTTTATGAAGAAACCCAATTTGGATACTTACATTTGATCTAATTCTAGACCCATTTCTCTGCTCCCCATCCTGTTCAAAATCATAGAAAAACATGTTTGCAAGCAGCTTTACGCTTTTGTGGAATCACAAAGCTTTATGCATGACTTCCTGTCAGACTTTAGAGCAGAGCCTAGCACAGAGTCCACCCTCCTCTGGGTCACAGAACATCATAGATGGCTCCTGGATGACGGTGAGACAGCAGCGCTGATTTTACTTCATCTAAGCTCTGCCTTCGATACTGGTTCCCTTGATACGCTCACACTGAGGCTGGCAAAACTGGGGCTCCAGGGAATGGCACTTTCCTGTCCTCTTTCTTAAAGGGCTAAACCATCCAAGTCTCCTCTAGCAGCACCTCCTCCACGTGTTATCCATTGACCTCCGGGGTCCCGCAAGGATCTGCTCTAAGCCCAGCACTTTTTAACATCTATGTTAGACCCCTGGCCGACCTGGTGGAATGCTGTGGTCTCACTTCATTCTCCTATGTGGATGATACTCCAACCATCTCTCTATCTTCCACTCAGGACCGCGACTCTGTGTCCCTGAACTCCTGCCTGGCTCATATAGCCTCATGGATGAACCAACAACTAGTTGAAATTGAACGGAGAGAAAACAGAAGTGCTGGTCCTTGGAAAGAACCCTTCCCTTTGGGGTCCACAGCATTGGCCGGATGCTCTGGGTGTTATACCTTTTGCCGCACTCAAAGTTGAGAATCTTGGATTTTTAGTGGACACTAAGCTCTCTATGAAGCTTCAGGTGGCAAAAGTATCTGCGACCTGCTTCGCGACCCTGAAATGGCTACGGAAATCTATCTGGATTCTTCCTGCATCTGTCCAAAGAACTGTCATCCATGCACTTTTTTTTGTCCCGACTGGATTATGGCAACATCCTTTATCAGGAGGTTGATAAAACCTCTGTGAGACATATGCTGGTGGTACAGAACACGGCCACCAGATTGATTCACAGACTGCCAAAACATGCATCGGTTACATCTCTCCTCCGTGGACTTCACTGGCTAAGGGTGGAGAGGCGCATCCAATTTAAGGCTCTATGCTATGTCTTCAGAGCAAGGGCAGAGATTGCCCCCCACCATATCACTAGCCTCATAAAACTGCATCAGCCTGCTCGCTATCTGTGCTCCAGCAACCTCTCCCTGTGCACTGTTCTCAGGATCAAACTGACTCGAATGGGTGGTCGATTCTTTGCATACCTTGGCCCTAAGCTCTGGAATGCTTCACCGGCACTCCTGAGATCCTGCACTTCGTTGACCACCTTCCATAGACAATTAAAAGATGTGGCTGTTCTGAACTCCCGGAAACCCCAAATGGGTAGCTGACGTGCTACATAAGCTTCATAACTTTACTTTCCTTTTTCTCTTTCATTCATTCTTTCCTTTTTTCTTTCCTTCTTTTTTGCTTTCCTTCCATCTCTCGTTTTCCTTCCTTGTTTCTTGGTTGTTTCCATTTTTACTTTCATTCCTTCTTTCCTGGTTTCCTTTTTCTTTTATTCTTTCATTACTATTTTTCTTGCTTTCTTTTTTCTTTTACTCCTTCTTTCCTTAATTCTTGATTTCATTCTCTCTTGCCTTTTTTATTGATTTCATTCCTTTTTTCTTCCTATCCTTCTTTTGTTCCTTTTTTTCTTCTTTCTTGCTTTTATTCCTTTGTTGCCGTCCTTCCTTCTTTCTTGCTTTTGTCTTGTCTTCTTTCATTCTTTCTCTGTCTTGCTTTCTTTTACTTTTTATCTGTATTTTTTTCTCTTGCTTTCTTTTTCTTGGTCCCTTTCCCTCTTTCTTTTCTTTTATTTCCTTCCTTTCTTGCTGCCTTTCTATCGTTCTTTCTTTCTTGACCTCTTTCCTTTTTTTTTTTTTTTTTCTTGCCTTCTTTGTTTCCTTCCTTTTTCTTTTTTACCTTCTTGACTTCTTTTACACCTTCGCTCTTTCTCTAAGGCAAGAGGCTGACAACCAATGGCATAACATTTGGCTTGTTTAGGTCTGTTAGCTGAGGCCTTTTGATGTTACTAAAATTGTGTTGAGATTTTCAGCCACACTTCATCCATGTGTCTGTAGTTGTCACTCACATTTTTCTCCCACTCAACACGTCACCCCTCTTCAGCCATTGGCTGAATTCACTATGAGTTATGGCATAGTGCCCTTTCACTAGGAGTGCATCCACACACAATGTAATTCCCTTCAATGCCAGAGAGTACTATGGTAATAATGAGTGCTTTTGTGAGACCCAAAAACATTTTTGCATTTGGTCAATGTGGTTTTTTTTTTTAGATTGACAATCGCTTGGCCACTTCCCAAACAAAGTTTTGCAAAAGCCATAACAAAACAAAAATTGCCAAAAGGCTGGTGGACAAAGCCAGACCTATTCCCTTTGCCAATGCTTTGTATGTACATGCTTCCACAATGGACCAACTTCTAGATCAGACTTCCTTCTTTGAGCCTATGTTTCCTTTGAAGAATGCATGAGTGTTTTCCCAATATCTCTCCTCAGTCAGTGCTGATGCTTGGCTTCCAGATTGAGGTTTTTGCCTTTTTTTTTTTTTTTACCTGCCCATGTCTGCAGATTAGTGGAAAGTGAACTGATTCTGCTGAACTGCCAGTCCTACTCAGACTCTGGTTAATGTTCAGTCTCTGTCAAGATGTAATCCTTTTATGTGTGAATATCTGTATTTGGATATGAAATGTGAATATTCTAAAATTGCTTTCAGTGATTTGAGTTTTTTTTTCCTTCATCCAGTGTACAATAACGATATAGTAAAGTAATTGTAACATTTCTTTACTATTTCTTGAAAGTACCTTGCTTTGTCTCTATTCGGTGTATATGGCTTTCCGATGGATATCTGCATCCAATTTACTGTTCTTGCTAATATAATAAAGTGACCCTCTGCATCGCTTTTCACTTGTGTTTCCACACTAGCAGCACTACTACTTGGACCTCTCTAATTAAGGCCTCTTTGTTGATGTGAACTAGAGCTTTAAGCCTTCCTTCTGTGTCCTCCTTATCTTATTTTTTTTCTTTCTAAACCTTGTTTATTGACATTTTTTGTACTATCTGTTACATAGGTAAGTGCATACTGATGCATTATACACACATCGTTTGCACAGGGGTACAGTTTGTAGGTAGCATTATGGTTAAGGTTTTTTGCATTTCAAACTCTGTAACTTTAAACTGAACTGTAAGCTTGGTCATCCCAGGCAGGATGTTTTCGCAGTTGACTTACCTCCTCACGGTGCAAGGCCACGGACTCCGTGTGGGCCACCGTGCTTCGCCTGTGTGATATACCTGGTAATAGTTGGGTTTCCATCTCCTGTTTGTGCATCTAGCTAGGAGAAAGGCTTAAGTTAACAAAGTGGTTGGTCGCACCACTCACTTTGTGGCGTGTGTAGAGTCCTAGCAGGCAGCTGTCGACATGATTAAGGTCCCGTCGGTCCATTGTCCGTGTGATATCTCTGCAGACTTAATCACAGAACTATCTGGCGAGATTGTGCAGGCCCAGAGCATGTGCATTATGTTTGCCATAGGGGCACGACGTATGGGTCAGTCGGGTGACGCTGCAGGGTACATTTTGTGGTGTCTGGCGAGAGTTTGGATATATATATATATATATTGCCTTTCATGTGTAAATTAGCATTCTACCCTATTCTTTAGAGGTAGGGGTTCGGTCTAAGTCTTCCTCCCACAATTTAGCCAGAGAGGGGGATGGGGGGCGATCAGGGATTCTCTGCGGTATGGCTAGCGATTCATGAGATAAGTCTATGCTCCGGTTACATTGTATGTTGCACGTGCAGCAGTGGGTGTGCCGTTGGTTCAGTGATGGTGAATCCCCAGAGTCGTTTCATTTCCCACATCAGTTTCCTGTGTGTCAGGAACAATCCTGCCAGAAGGCCAGTCTTTTCAGTCAGTAAGTCATTTGGGATCAAGACACTGTCCTGAAACAGGTTACCCAGGTTCTCCACTCGCAGGGCTTCCCAAAACTCCATTCTCTTGCAGCCCGTCACCTCTCTGAATGTTTGTATTGACCGTAGGGGGATTTCCGGTGTGTATGGTATCGTATCGGGTGATGCTGTCAGTGCACGACGATAGCTCCTCCATATCGTCTTATGTTCCGCTTAAATTATGCACCTCCACTAGTAACATTCTCTACACACAATCTTCTAAATGTGTTCAGTCATTTAAAAATTCTACCTAATAATGTTGATCTATCCCATTTATTTAAAGAAATTATAAGTAATGGTCATTCACCTCTGCTTTAATCTTGGCCCTGCAATGCCTCGTGGCCTATAACATATTTATGCGCTCTACTTTGTCAACTCCATCGCTTCCCAAGTTCCGAAATAACTCCACATCCCTAACAAGACGTTTCACACTATCGGTCAATAAACCCTAAACCACCTCTGCCTTGCATCCCCCACGCAAAACTACAGCCACGCATAAAACCATATCCACACTGATGGTCTTGGCCCTTTTTGCAGGCTCATCCCCATACTTTTTGCCTTCACCCTCCTTGTTTTCTGAACCCTTTTTTGTTGGCTTTTAGGACTCTCTGCACATTACCAATGCTAACCAGTGCTAAAGTGCTTGTGTTCTCTCCTTTAAACCTGGTAGAAATGGCTTATACCCAATTGGCATATTTAATTTACTAGTAAAACCCTAGTAAGTGCCTGGATGGGCCAGGATGTAAGGGCAGAGCTGGGCACAGACCTACTTACAATTGAATAGGGTTTCAACCTCATGCCATCGATGTGCCTCATCACTTAACTCTGGTAAAATTTACAGAACTTCCTGGCCTTCTCCACCAAGACAATGCATAAACAGCGACATCTCCTTTCTGCACTGAGGTTCGTACCTCACACCTCGGCATCATAGTACCCAGACATTTTTTTCCATTTGCTCCATCTTACTGTTGACTCGCATGGGCTACTTAAAAAGAAAGGTGGTAGTATTACATTCTGCATTGTAAACTAATTGTCGAGAAACATTGTTTTAACAATAACTGACTGTAAATATAGTACAAAATGTAACGCTGTAGTGAAAACGTTCTTACTTTTGAAAATGCTACTTCAGTATTACAATACTATGTAAACCAATATTTACAGTGTCAAGCTATAATGTAGAGGTGTGCCTGTCACCGTGACCAACTATATTTGCTGCTTTTCACTTTTGCTTGCTGCGTTTGCATACATCAATGTCGGTGTACACTATGCACACCAGTTTGCTTGTACACTCCTTAAAATACCTTACAGATGTCTGTCAGCGTGACAGGCAAGTGTTAAATGAAAACAACTCACTGCTGCTCCTTCACTGCCCTTCGACCGTTTCTACAAAAATCACCACCTCAAACTGCCTGAAGCAAGGATGCGTTCTCCGCACAGCCGACCTCTAGAGATTTTTGGAGCACAGCAGCATGCTCCCTCCACAGCTGGGCCACTTGAAATTGCACATCTTATAATATGCTGACTGTTGGAAAGTGGATTATTATTAGTAGTGGCAGATATGCATTTAACACTTGCAATAATGCCACTGACACGATATAGGGCTCATAATAGGTCTTGGAAAATTATTCCCGTGCTCAACCCTTGGTAGCTTGGCTGCGAGCAGGCAGGCTTAACTTCAAAGACCGGTAGGTAAAGCATTTAAAAACACCAATTCAGTAAATAATTAAGACACAACACACAATAAAAATCCAACACCAATTTCTAAAAATAGTAAATATTTTTATCTTTAAACTGACACCAAAACGAAAATAATCAACTGTAGGGAACCAGCCAGAGATATGAATTTTTAAAGATAAGTCACTTTCTAGTGCTTAGAAACCAACAGTGCCACATTTGGACATTTGGTTGCCTCTGACAGGGACACATTCACATTTAGCAATTGTTCTGGAGTCTTTCTCACCAGACTCGTGCAGCCTCCTCCAGCAGGCTTAATCCTGTTAGGAACTCCTTCCTGCAGTTTGTTGTAGTCACAACATGACACAGGGACAGTGGCTCGGATACTTCAGGTTTATTTCTTCAGGCATGTAACATCAGCGCGCCCTATCCTTCAGTCAGCAGATGTTCCACTGACCGAAAGCGAGTGCACCGTTCACATTAGAACGTTCACATTCCCCGCATTCCCCTGAGGCGCGCGTCGGGCTGCCGCAGTGCCAACAAGATCCCAACATACCCCCCTTTCCTCTACACGAAATAGAGGAAGAACAAAGAGAAGAACAAAAGAACATGGAGCAATAAAATAACAGTGAGCAAAACCACCCTACAAGAATATGACAAAGTAAAGGGCAAATCACCCCACCATGAAATCTTGTAAGTGTTGAGGGAGTCTCCTAGCTCGTAAAGGTCTTTGACAGAGTTGAGTATCTTGGGAACCCTGAGGAGCAGGATTATTAACATAAGGCCTAAGGTTGTTACTCAAATGGTCACCACTAGGACCGGCCACTCAACTCCGCATCGGTGCGGGAACTGTTGAGCAATTGGTGATCTTGAGCCAACATGTATCCCGAACAGGAATTTCTGTTGGCCGTGACTTTAGGAGGGTTGTCTCTTGAGCAATACTTTGCTACCCTACGTAAATTCCACTTTTCCCCATTAGCCAACACAACATACAAAGGATGCACTTCTTGAACTTTGAAAGGACCACGAAACTTACATAGGCCTTTGATCCAACGACCAGATCTGACTTTGACCCAGTCTCCCACAAGGAATTTGGCAGAAGACTTGTCTTGGGAATGTACGGGAGAGTGTGCATGCACGGGAGTACCCTTGTCCCTGTCACTCACACATTTCCCTTCCACCAACCCTCTGATCCATGAAGGTACTAGTTTGGAAGAAGGTTTTCCACCTCGCATGGCAACGAAGGGAACAACACCAGTAGTAGAATTTTCAGTGGTACGGTAAGCCCACACCAATTCATTCAAGGTTTCATCAATGTCCAGGTTGTTGGTGAGAGCCAAACCAATAGCCCCTTTAATCATGCGGTTGGCTCTTTCCACACTACCATTGGATTGAGGATTGTACAGTGTGGTGAGGGAATGTTTGATGCCGCACTCACAAAGGAACTCACACATTTCTGTAGAAGTTAATTGGGTGCCATTGTCCGTAATAAGGACAGTGGGAAAACCTTCCTCTTTAAAAATGGTACGCAGCACTTTAATGTTGACTCTGGTGGTTATCTCTGGGAGAAGATACACAATAAGCCATCTGGAGTGGACATCCATTACGACCATGCCAAACCTTTTGCTAGGGTGGACTCCGGGCATGGGTCCAATGAAGTCCAGGCAAATACTATGCCACACCACACCCGGATCATGGATGGAACCCGGGACAGACTGTGGTCCAACCTTGAGTCTCTTCTCACATTCTATGCACTCACTGCACCTTTCAACCCAATCAACTACTTCCTTATCCATTCCTGGCCACCAAAATTCATTCCGCAAACGTTTTTTTGTCAAAGTCTGCCCTAAGTGTCCTTCATGGGCTAAGTTGAATAGTCTTTTGCGAATGCCAAACGGGGGAATAATCTTGTCGCCGCGCATGACAATCTGGTCGGCAACAATGGATAGTTCGTCAATGACAGCATTAAAGGGCCTAACGCTTGTGGGTAGGGTACTCTCTCTACGCCTACCTTTAAGAATGAGGTTGAGAACACCTTTAAGGACCTCATCTTGTGACATGGCTTCAGCCAGTCCTCTCTACTGACAACACCACAGCTCCACTGAACAACATCATCGACGCTGGAGATGGCTCCTTCTCTCTCACACTTTGACACACCACATTTGTCCACTTGCTCCCAGTCTAAGGGCAGGCGCGACAGGCAGTCAGCTTGAACATTGCGCCAACCAGAAATAAACTCGATGTTGAAGTTATATTCTTGCAGCCTGGAGGCTAAGCGAGCTAGTCTAGCTGACCCCTTCCCAGTACCACCAGGTGACAGAATTTTTAGTCAAGGTTTGTGGTCGGTGCGAAGGAGAAATCTGCGCCCCCAAACATACGTTCTGAAATATTCTACACCCCATGTGGCAGCTAGGGTTTCTTTCTCTATTACTGAGTAATGACGTTCAGTAGAAGTCAAAGTCCGGGATGCAAACGCTACAGTTTGCTCTGAAGTACCATCATTCTGAGATAAAACAGCCCCAATGCCAGTATCACTGGCATCAACAGTAACAATTGTTTTAGCATTGACATTGAAAGGAACCAATATTCCAGCATTACAAATTTCAAGCTTAATATTGTCAAAACAATTTTGTTGATCAGTGCCCCACATGAAATTGATTCCTTTCCTCAAGAGTACCTTTAACGGTTCAGTTTTACTCGCGAAATTCCTCACAAACTTTGAGTAGTACTCAATTAAACCAATGAAGGAACACAACTGGTCTCTGTTACTGGGAACGGGAGCCAACTTTATAGATGCAAGTAAATCTCTTTTGGGTTTTACACCTTCAGAAGAGATTGAGTGTCCCAAGTACCCCACTTCTGTGGCAAGGAAGGAACACTTTTCTCTGCGTAGCGTTAAACCAGATTCCAAAAGTCTGGCAAGGGCATCTTTTAACGCTACATTATGGCTGTTCACGGTATCGCCAAAGACCAGGATATCATCTTGGAAGTAGATGATATTTTTCAGACCTTTAAAGACTTCAGAGACCATCCTCTGAAAAATACTAGCAGCCGATGACAGCCCGAAAGGCATCCTGGTAAATTGAAAGATGCCTTCTGTGGTGATAAAGGCTGTTAAGTGTTTAGAGGAGTCGTGCAAGCGTATTTGGTGGTAGGCATGACAAAGGTCTAATTTAGAGAAAAATTTAGCTCCTTGTAACAACATCATCAATTCGTTGATACTGGGTAGGGGAAAGGTGTCAGGAATGATATTTTGGTTTAAACTCCTCAAATCGACACAAACGCAAATTTCCGTCAGCCTTCTCACAAATAACGACGGGAGAAACCCAAGGGGAGCACTCCACGGGCTCGATGACACCATTGGATAGCATTTCATCTAACATTTTCTTGACTTCCCCTCTCACCATGATAGGGACTTTCCTAAGCTTATGTTGAATGGGGATAGCACCCTGTTTGAGTTAAATTTGGGGACGTAACCTTCCAAATTACCTAGTTGGTCTCTGAAAACTCCTTTACCTCCCTCCAAAATGTCTTCAACTGAGAGGTCATCTACCACCATAACCTGTTCAACAGCGTGAGGGTCAATCCTAATATGGAGGTCGTACTGGTGATACCAACCAAGTATGGGAGGTCCAGATTCGGCTACATAAACTTTTCCTTTGACAGACCTGTTTTTGAAAATAATATCAGACAAAATGTAACCTAGTATGTCAATCTGCTCCCCTTGATACCCACCGGGATTTCTGTCTTTGGGTAGTAAATTCATGTCTGGCCATTCCAGTTGATATATTCTCTTGGGTATGATGGTATGGGACCCCGAGTCCACCATCAGATCAACTTTCCTGTCAGAAATAATGAACTCAGCTTTGGGTCTTCGTCTCCTTTTATCGTCTAAGGTGACAGGATCGGTGAGAAGGACATCTTCATTACCCACATCATCAATTAGGGAAGGTTCCACACATAGAATTCTGTCTGCCCTGAATGAACATTCTCCAATGTTTGCCTCCTCAGACAACATTGCCACCTTTCCCTTGTTAGCATCTCTACACATCCTAGCAAAATGACCTTTACGGACACACCTTCTACATTCTTTGCCAATGGCCCAGCAATTTTTTGAGTCTGACGTGTGATAAGTACTGATACCAACCACACAACAAAGTTCCTCTTGCGGGTCCAAAGTGTCCAAAACTCAATCCAAGGGTCTGGAATCTCCAAGAGGGTCCTTGAAAGTTTGGGACTTCAGTTCCCACAATCCACTTGGACAAAACCCTTACAAATCCACTGGTAGTACTCCAGGCTGAGGATTCTTTGTGGTGATGGTCCAGTTGAGCTCTGTTAACCTGTAGCTTGCAGGGAGTCCATTCTTCTGTCCTTTTGAAGCAGGTTTGATCCACAGGGCTGTAGTTTCAGATGGTGCAAAAGGCGCAATCTTCAAAGTGCAGGGCCTGGTGAATGCACATCAAACTCCTCCTTGTGGGTCCTTCTGGTTCTCATAGGTTTCCAAAAAGCAGATCTGAGAGGCACTGCCCCTCTCAGATACTTTTTCAGTGTTCTCTGGGGTCAAGCAGGAGGGCACTCCTGTCCAATGAGGGGCATTGCAACACCCCAGAGCATGACCACTTCCTCCTTAATCCCTCCATCTGGCTGCGGGGGAGATGTGTAAATGAAAACCGGTTTCTATAGCTTGTCTCCTCCTTTCCTTGAAGAGCATTATTTACTACCCCTCCCCCTGGCTCTAGCATTCCTAAGCCCAGCAACCTCTTCTGCCCGAAAGGCTTCCTAACCCCAAGGGTCCTTTATCACCTCTTCAAAGCAGCCAGGCTAATCCACTTATCTCTGACCAATCAGGGCGGAGCACTACAGGGTTCAATTTTGGCTTGCAGGCAACGTCTTATAACTTCTTGTCTGTACATTTTAGAAGAAATTCAACAATACCATATTGTTGGCTTTATCATTACCATTCTACTTAGTCCTTTAATCCTAGTTTTAGAGCTTTTCTTTCTCCAGTTATTAACTAATAGCCTCTTCCAATGTTCACCTAAGGGCTGGGGATCTGCAATCGAAAAATGAACTGGGCAGTTTTTCCAATACCTGGGCCTATAAAACAGGCTTTACAAGGACCCTGCTTAAATCTACAGGGCATCCCACCCTTGGAACACTTAGGAAAGACTTTAGGGGTTCTGAATATATCAAAATATTGCAGATCCTCATTTCACAGTGTTCCTAACACAAAGGCGATTTCGGGAAGCATTTTACTACAACGTGGGGAGTAAAATTTGCAATTTCACTAACCCCAGGGCATATAAAAACCTTTTTATATGGATTCTCCTTATAAGTACCTGACCCCCCACTCCTGGGACACCTAGGGGAGACCCTGGGGGTACCTACCATACCCATACGTTGTAGTTTATCCATTTTTAAGTACCCCAAACACCAATTTGCATTTTAAAAGCTGTCCTGCAACACAGGGCTGCTTTTAAACTGATTTCAGGCTTCAGCAGTGCACACATGCAAGTGCAGAAAATGCTGCAGGCCTCTAAACTGTCCTGCCCTATTCTATACTAGGGACTTAAAGGTAGTTTCAATCCCCCTGCCCTATATGTACTAGGGCCTAATAGGGGAGGTCATGCCAATCACAGGGGTTCCCTAACCCATATTGTACCCTAGTGTATGCAGGTGTTTTCACTGTATTCTGCGCGTGTCTTCAGCATAGCACTGGCCCTGGGCCAGGTTAGGCAGAACCCAGGTGTTCCATTCTCTTTCCTAGTATGCCTGTCTCTTTAAATGCCCTTCTTTGCAATGCATTTATGTTTAAAATACCCTGTGTAATCTGTTGCTATGGTGTGTAATGTTCCATGTTCCATGCAACAGGAGTTGGTGAATTATCTTCCTGAGCAGTTGTGTGTACTGTGCTGATCCTTACTTCTAGAAATAAATATCCTATTTTTGTAGTTATTATCGCATATGACCTATTCTTCACAAATTTGGCGACGAGTGGAAACCGATCTGCTACTTCATTCAGCACAGGAGCGATCTATTTTAAGGAACCTTCGTTTTTTAAAAATCTTTATCCTGAGGAACTGTCGTGGCCATCAACATCTTTATTTTTATCGTTTCTTCTACCATTTCTACAACTTTATGAGAGCATCATTTTTACCAGAGCGACCGAACCACCTTACAACTTCCGTTATCATTCAAGTTGTTGAAGCCCTATCACTACAACACAACTCAAAGCTGAGTGGGATTTCAGGATTTTATGAGGTATTTACAAACATTTCATTTGTATTTTGTATGTTTGTGTTACCTCCAACGTAATTGCCGTTGCTCGTCTTTTCTCGAGACCTCTCTCGCGCTTGGATTTCTATCAAGCTGTTGCCAGGGAGCAGAAAAGTCCACGAGCGCTCGCACTGAAGAAGCTTCTTTGTAGAAGTGCAAGTTACGTATCTGTGGCACGCAGCGCATGACGCATTCGCGCTAGCGTGAGCCGCCATCTTGGTGTATACTCCGTCTCCTTGGAAACTGAAACACGGAGATTAGACTACATGCAGCGTTTAATGGAGTCACGCTAGCGTTAGGTGTCAAATTAGTTTCTTTATCTCTTCAAGCAAGAGGGTTTCATTTGGTGCTGGACAAAGCAAATGAAAGATGGAAAATAATGCTTTACCAGTAAGTTTCTATGTTGGACCTCACATTTTCTATTGACTAATATATTGCTGTTCCTCATTAACAAAAGTAAAATACTGTAAACTATTTTTATATTTATTGAGTATTCAGCAACAAAACTAAAACATTGTAAAGTTTTCATCCTTATTTTTATGACATTCTTTTATGCTGTCATTCACAATTCTTCACATTTTGTCTGTGTGCACAATATTTTTAACTAAAGATTTTCCACCTACGTTATCCTCATTATGCAATTTGAACCACCCTCTAAGTTTCTTCAAAGTAAAGGAGAACCACCTATTCCTTGGGCGAGGTGGAAAGAAGAATTTTTAACCTATCTTAAAGCCATTGATGGTGACAGGCTTTCTGCAGAAAGAAAGAAAAACATTCTTTTACACTCTTTAGGATCGGAAGGGCAAGTTGTGTTCAGGACTCTTCCTCAAACAGTTGGCAACGGTGATAGAAATGTTTTTGATGATGCCATGGGCCCGCATTGAATCTAGATTTAAGCCTACGTCCAGTATTGCCTTGAACAGGTTCAAATTTTATACTAGGGCTCAAGAACATTCAGAATCCTTTGATGACTTTCTTACAGGTCTACGTTTTCTTTCTGTGAATTGTAATTTCGGGCCCATCACAGATGAAATGATCCGGGATCAAATCATCGTCCACGTTAAGAGCAAAAAAGTCCAAGAACAGTTATGGATTATGGGTGACCCGAACTTGAAAGATGTCATTACAACTGCCAAAGCCATGGAACAAACAGAAAAATGGATGAAGTCTTTAGATAAAGAAGGAAAGGGAAAAGTCGAAGATGTTTGTGCTGTCAAACCTGATTCTTTTCGTAGTGGGACAAGTAGTCAACATAATTTTAAAAGATCTGACAAAGAGTTTCGTTGTTATCGATGTGGAAGTGTCAGTCATGGTGCATCTTCTCCTAGATGTCCTGCCTTGGGTAAAGAATGCAAGAAGTGTGGACGACGTGGGCATTTTGCCAATGTTTGCAAAAGTAGTTATGGAACGTATGTTAACAAAGGAAAGATTTCCTTTTTGAATGAGCATCAGTACAATGATAGTGTGAGTGAAGATAACAGGGGTATAGTTGTTTCCATTACCGATGAAGAATGCCCGGAGAATGCTGAGTCTTGTTTAAGACCTCCTAAATGTTCCGTACACGTTCTTGGAATTACTTTGGAACTCATGGCTGACATATTTTATTGATGTTTTCAAAGGGGTGTTGAGTTTTGAAAACTTGAAAAAGTCTGACATTATTGTCAAAGCTTTTGATGGTACCATTATTGACATGGAGGGTTTTGTTGAGGTTGAAATGACTTTCAAAGGGCGTGTTGCATATGTAAAGTTGTACGTTGCTGTCAAAGGTGTGAATGTGTTAGGGTGGAAAGATCAGTGGAGTTTGGGAATAATTCTTAATCCCAGGAGTTCTGATCCTGTTATGGTGATTTCTGATGGTTTGAAAGAAAGTGAGATGAAAGAAAGTGAGACTATTAGTGAAATCGTAAATGCTTTCCCAAAAGTGTTTTCAAAGGGTTTAGGAAAACTCAACAATTTCAGTCATAAAATCAGATTAAAGGTAGGTGCAGTACCTATCAAACAAAAACTGAGGAATGTACCCATTAATGTGAGGGAAGACCTCAAGGTTCTCTTGCAGAGCCTTATTGATGATGACGACATTGAAGAGGTAGAGTCGTCCGAATGGGTTTCTCCCATAGTTTTGGCCAGGAAGGCAGACAAAAGTTTGAGACTCTGTGTGGATTTGAGGGCGTTGAATGCCGATTTGGTGGTAGACTGCCATCCCCTGCCTAAGATTAATGAAGTTGTGTGTATGTTGGAGGGAGCTAAGGTGTTTTCCACTTTCGATTTTTGGTCGGCGTACCATCAAATTGCTTTAACAGATGATTCTAAAGAACTTACGGCATTTCTTACACCGCAGGGGCTTTTCCAGTATAAAAGAATGCCTTTTGGTTTAGCCTCTGCGGCGTCAGTTTTTCAGAGAGCTATGCATCATATTTTCAAGGACTTGGATTCATATGTAAAGTGTTTCCAAGATGATATTCTTGTATTTTCCCCCTGTCATAAAGTACATAAGGAACATGTTATTGAGGTCTGCAGACGTTTGGAGTTACATGGTTTAACTCTCAAAGATAACAAATGTAAAATGTTTCGTGACTCGGTTGAATATTTAGGACACACACTCTCTGGGGATGGTGTTGTGCCAAAAAAATCTCTAGTTGATGCCATTGTAAAGGCCCCAGCGCCTGATAACAAAGAGAAATTACTCTCTTTTGCTGGATTATGTGAGTATTACAGTAAGTTTATTGAAGGATTCGCTACTAAGATGGAGCCTCTTAGGGAGCTTACTAGGCAAAAGACAGATTTCTGCTGGGGTAGAAAACAACAAGATGCTTTCCAGCAAATAAAAGATGAGATTGTGCGGGCACCCACCTTGAAACCTTTCTGTGTTAACAAGCTGTGCATAGTTACTGTTGATGCCAGTTTGTATGGGGTTGGAGGTGTTCTTTCCCAAAGGTGTGGTAAGGATGAGTGGTGCGTTGCTTTTGCCTCCCGCACTCTCAGTGACACGGAGAGGAAATACTCTGTCATTGAAAAGGAACTTTTGGGATGTGTGTGGGGGATTGAGCATTTTCGTAATTTTCTGTGGGGAAGTAGATTTCTGCTTAGGACGGATCACAAACCTTTAGTCTCCATTTTGTCACCAGGAGGAGGTCTCAATGCCACAGCACGGATAAGCAGACTTATGTCAAGGTTACAAGAATATAATTTTTCTGTAGAATATGTTCCAGGAAAACAAAATGTGACCGCTGACTGTCTTTCCCGTTTACCTTGCCCTGACGATGAGAAGTCTGTGATGAATGATGATATTGAATTTGTTGCATCTGTTGGTGATTACGTTGCTGAGGAATTCTCTGCCATTTCAGAAGATTCATGGAGAAACAGCCTAGCTGCAGACAATAGATGGAATCTTTTAAAGAACTTTATTTTGGAAGGATGGCCTAAAGTAAGTGAAGTTCCTGCTGAACTTAAATCTTTCCAGCAGGTGTCTAGTGAGTTAGAGGTTGAAAGTGATTTTATTTTTAAAAACGGTAAGTGTGTTCCCCCAGAACTCATGCAAAATGAGATTCTTAAACTTGCTCATGAAGGCCATCCTGGAATGTCTTCTATGAAAAGATTAGTGAGAACTAGTTTTTGGTGGCCTAGCATGGACAAGATGGTTGATAGGGTTGTGAGAGAATGTTCTAAGTGTGTCACGAGTGACAAAATGTTAAAACCTTACCCTGCACCATTGAAACCTGTTCCTTGGCCCAAAAACCCATGGCAAAAGGTAGCATTTGATGTTTCAGGTCCGTTTTATTGCTTACCACAGGATGCTCGTTTTGCTCTTGTGTTAATCGATTATCATTCCAAATGGCCAGAAGTCAGGTTTGTTTCTCATGCCACTACTCATGTGATTATTGAATTTTTTAAGGAAGTTTTTGCGAGAGAAGGGAGTCCTGAAGTTTTAATCACAGACAATGGTGTGCAGTTGAAGTCTCATGAGATGGAAGAGTTTTTTCAATCGTGTGGAATTAAACACATTACTACTCCTCTTTATGAACCACAAGGGAATGGCCAAGTAGAAAGATTTAATCGTGTTCTTAAAGACTGTGTAGACTGGGCCAGAAAGTCTGGGAGAGAGTGGAAGACTGTTTTAAGAGAGAGACTTTGGATGTATCGAATCACTCCCCATTCTGTCACTGAGCTTAGTCCATTTCGCCTTTTGAGAGGAAGAGAACCTGTTTCTAAGTTATGTCCATGGTGGATAAAAAGGAGAATGGTAAGCAGTGTGTCTGATGATTTACGTAGTACTTCTCTTAAGGTAAAACAACATCAAGAGAAAATGAAAGAATATTATGATTCTAGGTGGAAAGTGAAAGTTCCTACTTTTGTCGTTGGCGACTGGGTGAGGATACTGAAACCTGGTTTCATTTCTAAAGGTACTTCCAAATATGGTCCCGCACGCAGAGTAGTTAAAGTCAACGTTAACAGTGTAGTAACTCAAGATGGAAAAGTGTGGAACGTGAGGCGAGTTGTCAAGTGTCGTGCTGGAGCTGATGGAGTTTTCCAAGACAACACTGGAAGTGATGCATATATTGTGAGAACCAAATTTCCGAGTGTTTCTGATAATCACCGTGTGTGTGGTGATACCAGGACATGTGTTGATAGTTCTCTAGGAAATGATTCTGTGGCTTCCAGAGTTAAAGTGAGTGGGAGGATTGCTAGTCCTCCAGTTAAATTCAGAGACTATGTTTGATCCATGTTTTGTTTTTGTTTTAGTTTTAAGGGATGAGATGTGTTCCATTCTCTTTCCTAGTATGCCTGTCTCTTTAAATGCCCTTCTTTGCAATGCATTTATGTTTAAAATACCCTGTGTAATCTGTTGCTATGGTGCGTAATGTTCCATGCAACAGGAGTTGGTGAATTATCTTCCTGAGCAGTTGTGTGTACTGTGCTGATCCTTACTTCTAGAAATAAATATCCTATTTTTGTAGTTATCGCATATGACCTATTCTTCACACCAGGGTCAGTCAGTTACCACCAATACCAGTCAGCAACAAGTTGGGGGGTTCCCAGGGCACAGGATGACTTTGCAACACTGACGATATCGTCATAATGGTCCCACCAAATCCGGACTCCAACGTGCCCTGAGTAGGCTTGACTAATATAACAAAGCCAACTCTCTCAAAGTTAATCAGGACAAGACCAAGGTACTGATCTTCAGCCGCTGCCGAAAAAAGAAATTTTTAACCTGGAGTATTGGAGCCACCACGATCAAAACTACACCCAAGTACAACTATCTGGGGGTATGGTTCAGTGAGTCTTCTAGACCATTAGTCCATCTAGACGCCCTGAAATAGAGAGCCGGAGCTATTACACACAGCCTGACAAGCCTTAACCGGAAGCTGCGCAGCACCTCAGCCGTCCCTATACTAAAGGTCATTAAAGCCACTCATCTTCCCACCCTACATTACGGGCATCAGCCCTCCCCAGATGCGAATGCAGCCAGCCTAGACAACACCCAATGCATGACCTACAATCGAGTCCTCCAACTTCCCAAATATATATATATATATATATATATATATATATATATATATATATATATAAAGAACGGAGTTCCAACGAGCACTCAGGTCTACAAAAACAACAACAAGGTCCGCTCTTAAGCCAAGATGATGGGTTTATTACTGCATAAACCAGTCGTGACGCGTTTCGCGCTCCAAAAAGCGCTTGTTCACACAAACGCGTCACGACTGGTTTATGCAGTAATAAACCCATCATCTTGGCTTAAGAGCGGACCTTGTTGTTGTTTTTGTAGACCTGAGTGCTCGTTGGAACTCCGTTCTTTGTTTATATTAATTCTCCGGCTGCTCCGCCGGCACCGAGCCACCCCGAGAAAGACGAGGGATCTCCGGAAGGAGCCGCTTTCTGTTTTGGATATATATATATATATATCAAGATTATGACTTGAGCTGGGCCTTCTGAGACTATCACTTACATGCAAGGCTGATAACCTGAAATTCTATTTAAGGGTATTAAAAGCCCTGGATAACACCCTCAAAGCCCGCCTAAAAGAAACTTTTGAGAGCCCTGGGAACCCATGGAACCAACAAATTCAAAAGGCCACAAGATCTCTACAAATCGAAGAAACAGCAGTAAAATTGGACCCCATCCCCTACGTAGCCTGGAAAAGGGTTATAAACAAGCAGGTGAGACAAATTTCATACCAGCAGGACATTCGGTCTCTAAAAACCTTCACTATTTCATCTGCCTTGAATGATTCTTATTTACCAGGAACACCTCATCCATACAGCTCAGGCAGCCTAAACCAATCGGCCCGTAGGAATATCATGTTTATGCGCCTCCTAGGTCTGCGAATCACTGACCTTAACCAATGGGCCCACGTGTAGAGGAGGGGGGCTGCAGACTATGCAACTACGAGACTGAATCATGGCTCCACCTCTTGTGCTGCTGTACTTTCTTTGATGCCCCCCGGAGATCTCTTCTGAAGCCGCTCTACTTAAAAAGGGACATTCATACATGCCTGGAGGTGTCAGCACTATGTTTCTCCCAAACAGACACTCTAACACTAGCGAAGTGTGGAAAATATGTAAAAAAAAAAAAAACCTGGAAGACCTACTATTCCCTCGCCCAGCTCTTTCCAGATCGGCTATCACTGTCCAAAAACTGATAACTGACTATTTCATGGCGCGCCCCAGAGTTTTACAGACACACTAAAGCCTTTTAGACGGTTTTACCAATCTCTACACCCCGTACTTTTATCTTCTCGACCATCTGCCCATGGGGATTGGGCTGCCACCAACCTTTACGCTGCTTAACCACTCCTTGCACTAATCTATTTTCATTAAAGCGCACCATGAACATCTATGCAAGAAACCACTTTGACAAAGCGAGTTACCAGCTGTTGGCCGAGCAATCCATTCGACACACCGGGCCAGTCTGGCCAATACAGAAGTAACAGCAGGGCACCACCTACTTTAGGCCCCCACCCGACAGTATCCTCTGTATATGGCTAAGGGATCCCGGTCCTCACCGATTTGGAGCCGCCCTCTATCGGGTCCTGCTCGACCCTCAGCTTCGCACTTGGCATCCCCCGGCACAAACTTGCATTTGCCATTCTTTCTCCTAGGGGTTGACTCGATACTGCTTGAACCCTCGCACTGACATTTCGACAAGAAAACGACAATTAGCTGCTGGTGTAAATTATGTTTTGACATGGCTATCAATGGTTTTATCCTTAGCAAGGACATTGTGTAAGACTTCTTTTTACGAGTAACTATTTTATCCTAATAAATGTGCAATACAGTACTACTAATGTACTCCAGGTTATACCGTTGGTGTTATTATTGCAATGGTTTTAAGTAACTTTGCAAAGAGATAAATAAAACTGTGCTTCTCACTGCCAACACACCAATGCTGTTGTCCTCATGAAGGTGTACCTGTCACCATGGCAGACAAAGCGCACAAATCCAAGCTCAGGAAATACAGCTTGAAATCAACCAACTATACTTCAGCGAAGAGCCCCTCACCACGTTGCCTTAGTCTCACCGGCATGCTAGCTTAATTGCCTCTCAAAGTTGTGTCCGTCACGGGGATGGACAACACGCTTAAATGCTCCTCACAATACAATGCAAATCAGTGACTTAGTTCCCAACTGTCTAAAATGGCGGTGCAACACACACAGACCTGTGTGCTTTCTACAGGAACTTGGGCTTGAATGAGAGGCAGGCAGAAACACAACATTGTCATTATGGCAACACTGTAAACATTTGGGGTTGTTTCTACAAGCGATTGCCCTTGCCAAAAAGAAAACTCCTTGCATCACAGTACCTTGCAGCCGACGGCCTTCCTCATGCTTGACTGACCGCACTGGTAGCAGCCACGGAGCACACCCTCCACGAGTTCAACAACGCTGGAAAGCTCAACGAGCCCCCTCTGGCGCCTTTCTCCTTCGAGCTGCAATGCGGCCTTGCACCAACAGCCTCAAAGTCAGAAGTAAGTGTCTGCTTCTCTGAGACACTTCTTCCCTCTGCCTGCAACCCATGGTCGAGGTGCTCTCACTCCTTTAAATAACTCAAAAGAAAAATCCCATCTATTGTCACCAGTGTAACAGGTAGCCATACCTAAGTGAAGTAAACACCAGCACCTTATTAAGTTAAAAGTATAGGAGTATGTAATGAGGGTACCTCACCCATCAGAGACCAGGAGCAACTGCTGCAAGCAACTGTCACCTGGCTCCTGAGCAGCCTTCATCATTTCATGTTCCACGTTCTGCATTCCATCTATGAAACTGTACTTTCAATCAATCAATCGATCAGGGGTTTATAAAGCGCGCTACTCACCCGTAAGGGTCTCAAGGCGCTGGGGGTGGGTGGTGCAGCTCCGGATCAGTCGAAGAGCCAGGTCTTGAGGCTCTTCCTGAAGGTGTGCAGAGTGGGGGAGCATCTGATGTTGACTGGTAGCTCGTTCCAGGTCTTTGCTGCGACGTAGGAGAAGGCTCTTCCGCCTGCTCTGGTTCTGCGGATGCGTGGGGTCTATGCCAAGGCGAGGTCGGCGGAGCGGAGGTTCCTTTTGGATACGTGGAAGGAGACTTTCGTGAGGTATTTGGGTGTGATGTTGTGGAGGGATTTGTAGGGGTGGGCGAGTAGCTTGAAGGTTGCTCTCTTCTCAATGGGGAGCCAGTGGAGGTCTCATAGGTGCTGGGTCCTGTGCTCGTGTCATGTGGTTCCGAGGACGAGTCTGGCTGCGGTGTTCTGGATGGTTTGGAGCTTGTGTAACAGGGTTTTGTTGATTCCGGCGTAGAGGGCGTTACCGTAGTCCAGTCTGCTGGTTATGAGTGCGTGGGTGACGGTCTTTCTGCATTTGGGGGAGGAGTGGGGGGATCCTCTTGAAGGTCTTGTGGAGGATGCAGAGGGAGTTGAAGCAGGTGGAGGAGACTGCGTTGATCTGGCGGGTCATAGTGAGGGAGGAGTCTAGAATGATGCTGAGGTTCCGGACGTGGTCTGATGGAGTGGGAGGGTTTCCGAGGGTGGAAGGCCACCAGGTGTTGTCCCAGGTGGTGGTGGAGGGTCCAAGGACGAGGACCTCTGTCTTCTCCGAGTTGAGCTTAAGGCAGCTGTGGTTCCTCCAGGCTGCAACGTCTTTCATTCCTTCCTGGAAGCTGAGTCTGGTGTCTTCGGTGTTCTTCGTGAGGGAGAGGATGAGCTGGGTGTCGTTGGCGTAGGATACTATGCTGAGCCCATGCTGTCTAACGATGGCGGCGAGGGGGGCCATGTAGATGTTGAAGAGTGTGGGGCTGAGCGAGGATCCTTGGGGTACTCCACAGTTGATCTCTGTGGGTTCGGAGAGGAAGGGTGGGAGTATGATCCTTTGGGTTCTGGCGATGAGGAAGGAGCAGATCCAGTCTGGGGCAGTTCCCTGTATGCCGGCGTCGTGGAGTCTGGCGGAGAGAGTGCGATGGGAGACGGTGTCGAAGGCTTGACAAGTACACTAAATACTACACTCATCCTCTAATGTATTTTTGACAATGCTGGTCTGTAACCTGATGTCATATCGAATAACGAGAGGAAAGGTGATCTCTTCAAGATGTTTATTATAGAAGAGCTGCCAGGCAGGCAGCGGCAGCAACCCAAGTCATCGCCAACTGAACTCTGTAGAATCTCCTGGCCAGAACACCCACACAGTGAGGTTCCACACAGGAATCCAAACAAGCACAAGCTACTACATGGGTCCTTTCTTAAAATTAGAACAATAACAGCATCCAAGAGGATAACAAAGTAACAAGGAATAAAAAACAGCAAAAATAACAAACGATAAAATGAGCAATAAATAATACAAAACAATTCCTGTAAAGTATATAAAAGGTCACTACAGTCAATACAGCTTAGAATCTGCAGCAAGAAGGAATTCATCTCAATACAGCTTAAACTCTGTAACGAGAAGGAATTTGCTTTTACGAAAACTACGCCTCAGGACATTTGGTCCCGTACAATCTGGAATCTCCTCCCTAACTTTGTCAACAACATGCCTACCACTTGAATCACTCTTCACAAACAAGCCTTTGTTCCACCACTGACCATTTACAAGTTTTACAGAACTCTCCTTCACTTCAACGACCTTAATGGGTGAACTAAATTTAGAAGAGCCCTTTCTCACATGGACAGGTCTCTTGACAGACACAAAATCTCCCACACTGATCTCCGTGTTCCTGACACATTTCCTTGAATCAAAGTACTCTTTTTGCTTGCTCTGAAAACTCACTACACGACTCCTGACACCTTCATCAGTCCATCGTTTCCCTTTAACCCACCTGCTCATCCAACTTGGACAAAACACAGTAGACGCCTTCCGACCACGTAAAAGTTCGAAAGGTGAACACCCAGTGGTCGAATGAGGAGTGGTGCGGTAAAACCACAGCATGCTCCTAACAGAATTTGACACAATACACTTGTTCATCAAAGCCCATTGTATGCACTCACCTAGTACTCTATTCATCCGTTCCACAAGACCATTAGTTTGCGGGTGGAACAACGAACTCTTGAGATGTCTGATACCTGAAGCACATAAGAAGTCTTCAACTTCACGAGCAACAAACTGAGTTCCATTGTCTGTCACTATAGATTCCGGAAAACCTTCCTTCATAAATACTTCATTTAAAAATTCAACCACCGTTCTCGAACTGACCTCCCTCACAAATTTTACCTCTGGCCATTTTGAGTAATAGTCCATAAGAACTAATGCAAACTTAGATGATGAATCTAAGGCGTGGAACGGACCTACAATGTCCATGCCAAGTTTCACCCATGGAGCAGATGGTAATTCAATGGGTGTCAAAGGAGGAGTCCGCAACTTAGCAGTTTTGTCACAACTGGAGCAAATCACACAAGACTTAACATGTTCATCTACCTCTCTGTCCATGTAAGGCCACCAAAAGGAATCACGTAGTCTTTTTTCGTTAAGGTCGCACCTAAGTGCCCCTCATGCGCCTGCTTAACTAGTTTTGCTCTCAAGGTGAGAGGGGCAACAAGCTTGTCTCCTCTCAACAACAACCCATCATCAATCGAGAGCTCATCAGCAATCTGTAAGATAGTTTTGAATTCAAAGTTCAAACTCCTTTCTCTAGGCCATCCTTTCTCAACATACTACATAACCAATTTCAAAGAAACATCACAACTAAGAGCTTTGCGCCATTCACTTTCTGATATGGCACACAGCTTTGGAAGATCTACAGCAGCTACAATAAACTCCTCTTTGTCCTCCTCTCCCAATTCAAATTCTTTTTCCTCAATGTCAGAAGATCGTGACAAGAAATCCGCACAACCATTTTTACTTCCTGGGATATACTCAACACTAAAATCGAACTGAAGTAGTTTTGAGGACAAGCGTGCAATCCTAGGAGTAAAAGTCTGAACATTCTTCCCACTAAGGATGAAAACTAAGGGTTTGTGATCCGTACGGATACAAAATTTTCTCCCCCAAATGAAATTCCTAAATTTCATCACCCCCCACCAACACGCCAACAACTCCTTTTCTATAACTGAATACCTTTTTTCCGAATCAGACAAAACTCTCGAAGCATATCCAATGGTTCTAATATCCCCTTCTTTTTTTGAGTTAATACAGCTCCTACCCCAACGTTGCTCGCGTCGACCGTAAGAGTGCATACAAGTGAGGGATCATAGTGCTTTAACACTTTGGATGAGGTTAGCTCGTGTTTTACCCACTCAAAAACATCCTGACACATACCACACCATTCAAATGCAACACCTCTCATCATCATTCGTGACAATGGTCTCAACTTGCTTGCAAAATCCTGAATGAACCGTGAGTAAATTCACACAGTCCCAAAAAAGATTTGAGACTGGTCTTGTCAGTGGGTGGTTTGGACTTCACAATTGATTCAACCAAGCTAGATTTAGGATGGATGCCATCCTCGTTAACTAAATGCCCTAAGTACTCAACCTCCTTAGTCTTAAACGCACACTTATCTCTTCGTAAAACTACACCATTTGTTTGGAATCTTGATAAAACTTCCTTCAAGATTATGTCATGTGTGACTTCATCAGGTGCAAAAATGAGAATATCATCTTGGAAAACAGAAATTCCCTCAATGCCCTTCAACATATTGAACATGAGCCGCTGAAAGACTGAAGCAGAAGATGCAAGCCCAAAAGGCATGCGTACATACTGAAAAGAACCAAAGGGGGATACAAAGGCCGTGAGGTGCTTAGACTCGAGAGCTAGTTCCACCTGATGGTAGGCGGATGCCAAGTCTAACTTAGTGAATACTTTTGCTTCCTTCAAGCTCGCCAACAGCTCATTTATATTGGGTAGTGGGTGTGAATCCACCCAGATTTCTTGATTCAAGCACCTGAGGTCAACACATACCCTAAGCTCCCCATTCTGCTTCCGTGCGACAACCAATGGAGATAACCATAAGGACGACTCAATTGGTTCGATTATCCCTTTTTCACACAAAGATTTAAGCTCTTTTTCTAGATCAAGTCTAATACTAAAAGGGACATTTCTCAATTTATGTCTAACAGGGCAAGCACCATCCTTCACTACAATTTTATGCTTGAAGTCCTTAATCTTCCCTAACTTCCCTGAAAACACATGAGGAAACTCACTAATGAGAACTTCAAGATCCGGGTTGTCTCTAACAACAAGGACCTGTTCCTTGGTTCCAGGTCGTAGCACCATTCCAAATAATCCTTGGTGGAACCAACCCAAGATGTTTAACCCTCTGTGTGCAACATACAGTTTACCAGCTATCCTCCTCCCTTTGAATTCCATCACATCCTCAATATAACCAGATAAACTGATTTCACGTCCCTCATACGAGACTGCCTTGCGATCAGGAGGTATCAGGGGTCTATTCGGCCAGGTGGTGTTGTAGAGACTTAATGTGATCATCGAAATACGTGCGCCAGAATCAACCAATAGATTTAATACTTGATCACCAACCAATATCTCAACGATAGGATCGACACACAGATCTGGATCACCACTGATGATTCTTTCATCTTGAACTGCAACAACCATATTGCTGAGATCTTTAGCGATCAAGTCTTCATCTTCATTATGCACACCTCTATCTACCACACACTTTACAGATGACGGCTGATTGTAAGATTTGTTCTTGTTTGACTGGCACACTTTTGCAAAATGACCAGTTCTGTTGCACACCCTGCAAGTAACAAATCTCGCTGGACACTTGCCACTCTCCACGTGAGCTTTGTAACCACATCTGAAACAAAAATTAGTTTGTGTAAAAAATGAGTTTTGACGTTCTTGAAAACCTTGACGAGGTCTGTCTGTGACTCTTCCGTCTTTATCTTTGTGTTCCTTAGTCTGTACAGCCAAAACAGATTCACCGACTTTATTCTTCTCCAGTTCCTTGGCTGAAATTTGCGACGTCTCTATACTTTTTGCTATCTTAATTGTCTCTTCAAGAGTAGGATTCCCCATGGATAACAACTTCTGTTTGATGGATTTGTCATTGCAATGACAAATAAACTGATCACGAACCAATTGATCTGCAAAATTTTCAAATTGACACTCCGCTACCAGTCTTCTCAAAGCTGTGATGTAATTATCTACATCTTCTCCTGTATTTTGTACTCTTACAAAAAATTTGTGGCGGAGAACAACTATGCTTGGTTGTGCATCAAATCTTGTTTTAAGTTTTTTTATAGTGTCTTGAAATTTATCAAGTTCCTCCGCACCATCAACAACCGGCGGAGGAGGAAGATGTTTTAATATTTCCCTTCCTTCATAACCTAACGAGTGCAATAGTAGAATTTTTTTTCTTTCTACTCTATATCTGTTGGCACCAATCGCACCCAGGTAGGTTTCAAATCCGTCAAACCATTGTTTCCACTTTATAGGTGGTTCTCCAGGTGTCTCCAAAAAAGGTGGAGGAGGTGAAACTGCTTGCATCCTTTAATGATGAAAGAAATTTTTTTTTTTTTTTTTTTTTACACTAAGTTCTCCTTCACTGAGTTTAATCTCCTATTTTGTGGCTTCAGTGCTCTTCATAAGATTTAGGCTTGCTTTATTTAACAGGCTCCCCTTGTTTCCGCTTTTGTAAATAAAGTTTTTTTTTTTTTTTTTTTTTTTAACTCTGACTCTTGACCATGCTGAAACTTACTCTATTGTTGTATCAGATAGAGTGAGCTGATAAAACGCTGGGAGCAAGAAGAACGCTCTTTATTTCATTCCCTGCACTTCTCCCTAAAGAGCATTGTGACGTCACAATGCCAACTAGCTGTAAGACTCAGTATGACTCAGCATTGAACTACACGAAAGAAGCTGTGCGGTTCAGCATTGACCCGCAGACGCGTTGTCAAGGGAGACATCAACACCACATTACGTCGCGTCACTCACGCTTCCTTTGTGGAACGCAGGCTCCGTCTTGCGTTTCAGGAACCGTTGCTTCACTGCACTGCCTTAATCTGCCACTTTTTCTTGATTTTCTTTTACGTGCCGTCCTGGTTTCTGTTTCTGCTCTGAAGCGTAGGCAATATTTACTGCACTCTCAATCAGTACTCCGTGTTGTCGTCAGTTTCCGGAGACTTGTTGCAGACATGCCTTTCCGTGAATAGAAGTGGGTTCGTTGTTGGGCAGCTCTTCAGCTCGTCGCCAAAAAGATGTCATATCGAATAACGAGAGGTAAGGTGATCTCTTCAAGATGTTTATTATAGAAGAGCTGCCAGGCAGGCAGCGGCAGCAACCCAAGTCATCGCCAACTGAACTCTGTAGAATCTCCTGGCCAGAACACCCACACAGTGAGGTTCCACACAGGAATCCAAACAAGCACAAGCTACTACACCTGATAATGTAGGTGCACTTGGATTATGGGAAACCTTCCTTTGTTAACACATCTTGAATGTCTACCAAAACATCACTAGTTTGTCCACTAAATGTCTGGTTTGCTCTAAGAACTCTAATATCTGGCCTTCTTAAGGGTGGTTGAGAAAGATAATTCAGTGAAGCCATCTGATTTCGATCTCAGACAAGGACTCGGCTTAGCCTTGGAGGTCTAGGTTGACTGCTATGAACAAAGGTTTGTTGTGCAATAAAATGCGGGCTAGGAGTGTACATCTTGGCTTGGGCATGGGTACATAACAATATTTATTGTAATAGACATGCAAGCCTATGGAGACTTGGGGATGTGACAACTTTTTTTATTTCTCTCAGTCGTAAAATACCATCTTCACTTCAGCAGCTGTTGCAGTTAAAATGAAACCCTGATCTGTGAAATCAGTGGCAGCTTTGTATAGCATTGGCAGAATGTCTCCCTTTAATTCGCATTTCCATGGGCAGTAACCCCAGGTAAATGGTGATGTACAACGAATAAAAAGTATGATGGCTAGCAAACCCTAGATCCCACTGGGTGTCCCTTAATTTCAAGTTTTATCATTTCCATTTTATATGCCTTTTTTTTATAGTTGTTTGAAACGTATACCCGAATTTAAAACTCAACACTATCCCTTTCCCATAAATTACAATATTTGTGATAGTCTTTCAGTCCGCGCCGTTTCTACGTACTTTTAAACATAATGAAATGGTAATATATCGTAGACACCCCTGCTACTGTTACTTGATGAGATTGAGACGTCGGCGATTTCTTTCCGTCGTCTGTTCCTAAGTCCCATTGCAGTTTTCTGTTTAAAACCCGCTTCTTAGTCATCGGCTTCCTTGAACTTCCTGTATATTTAGTGAAACTAATGGCCAGCACGGCCTAGTTTTTACTTATGAAAATAATTTCCCTCTACATTGAGCAAAACCTTGAGCTAGATACGCACTAAACTGCGAATACTTCTTTGTATGAACAAGCACATTGATTTGACATTCTCCTGGAAAAAATAATGATGCGAAAAGGTTAACGCATGAGTCAGAGACAGGCAGTCGCACACCGTGTACATATGAAAGGCTGCTGCTTCCGAGATCCCTCTTTCAAACGGTGCTCGCTGGGAAGAGATGGGGGAGGACTGCAACAAGAAGAGAGCCTTTGAAAAGTGTTTTAAAAATTAAATGGCAATTAAATGTGTTCACGATTCCTCCCTCAAGAGCAGGTGTTTAGCTGTAATGCCGCCTTGCATTCCCATGGAAGGGGAGGCTAGTAACAGGTATACTCATGGCACTACCATTTCACTCAAAAGTCTGTTAAAAATGAGAAGTCTTTATTTGTGCTCGTTAAAGTATCCATGTTTATAAACTGGAATTCACTGGTTGACTATAACTCCTTTGGAAGGACCAGCATTAACGTATGTAACCCCCGTGGGCAGGATTTGTGGTCTGCCTTTGAAATGCATGGAACTGTTGATAGTTCAAAAACGCTTGGAATGGTAAACGAACATTGGTAAAGTGTTGGCCTTGGTAATTCTTGTTTTACTCTTTGATACAAGACAGCAAGGGGTGATTTGAGACTCCTTGGTGCTTTCCTAGAAATACACATTAAATTCACTAAAAATGAATATAAATAAAGGGTGCAGTCGTAAAGAGAGATGCCCACCTAACATCCACTAACGGAACCTAGGTTCCAAACAAACTTAAACACCGCCTTAATGCACACGCTACGAAAAAATAAGAAGTTCAGTCTTCATGTGTTGTACACGTTCTCCAACGGTTGTGAGTTGCTTTATTCAGGGATCTGTTAATCCAACTTTAGCCAACACGTGTTTTCTGGCATTCACGGCTTCATCAGGGCAGGCCTAGGTCTTCAAAACCAAAAGTAATTCTATAGAGGTTTTCTGGGTTTGCAGACATTATTGCATCTTTTGCTGTAATGGGCCACAGCTCGGAGGCCTGTCCTCCTTCCATTAAGCAAATATAACCCGAATCCATCAAGAGGTTTCAGCTAAATGCTAGGTCTTCCTTTTAGGGTTTTTACATTGCAGTTGATTTGTTCAATCATTCCAACAGTGAATACTCTCTCAGACTCTGGGGCGGCATCTTGGAGGGGCCAGAGTACTGTAGGTTAGAAGTATGATTTTACATCTATAGCAAACAGATGTAAAATCAAACTTCTAACCTACAGTACTCTGGCCCCTCCAAGATGCCACCCTGTGCTGGGGCCCATTACAGCAAAAGATACGATAATGTCTGCAAACCCAGAAAACCTCTATAGAATTACTTTTGGTTTTGAAGATCTAGGCCTGCCCTGATGAAGTCTTGAATGCGACGAAACACCTGTTGGCTAAAGTTGGAGTCTTGTTTTACTTATGGGGAAGCTGCCAGGCCCTCATTAATAAAAAAAATATATATACTTTGGCTAAAGGCAAAAATATTTGTTTTGTCTCAAAAAGCCAGATTACCATAGTAGTCCCTGGCATTGAAGGGAACACATTTGTGCATGGATGTTTTCCTTATAAAAGGTTGACATCCGTAAATCGCAGCCAGTGGCTGAAGTGGGCTGACTCATTGTCCGATGGTGCATGCTGGAGTGGGTCGAAGAAAAACGTTAATGGCTCAACAGATTAAAGGATAAAGTATGGCTGAAAATCCCCATAACTATATCATACAGATGATTTTAGTAAAATCAAAAAGTCTTGGCTAACACCAGACCTAAAAAAAAAAAAAACTGTCTGGCATTGGCTGTCACCTTCTTGCCGTTTGCATCCATAGCTTGACAGATGGTGCAGACATAAAGAAAGTTCCATAAATATAGAGCGATGGAGTTGCAAAGATAAATAGGGTTGCAAAGAGATTGTATTGCAAACCTAGATAGACATCAGTAAATAGATTGGTAGACCTATAGATATACTGTAGTTTGACAAACCGGTAGACCGATGGACTGATAGTTTGACAGGCAGGTACATAGATGGGTTGAAGGACCAGTAGATAGACAGATAGGTAGACAGACATGGTTGTGTAGAAAGATTTGCAAAGCAAGATGGATATTGTTGAAAACCTAGAAAGACAGGTTGATGGAGAGACAGGTTGACAGGCGGGCAGACAGGTTGACAGATGGACAGACAGGTTGACAGACCGGTAGATAGACATACTGGTAGATGGATAAACAGACAGCTAGGTAGACAGACACGTAGATAGGGTTGCACAGATATATGGCTACAGTTGCCTGGATAGATAGATAGATAGATAGATAGATAGATAGATAGATAGATAGATAGATAGCCAGAAGGAATGGTAGATAAACAGACACCCTGGTCGATACATAGACAGACAGGCAGATAGAGTTGCATAGATAGATGGATAGGACAGAAAATTTGTACAAATGGCACAGCTCCAATTATTAATACAATAGTTACATGTCTGTATAAGCATGACAAACAAGAGCACTAATAAACTAGAAAGCCTTACACATACAGACTGCATTGGTTTACAAGTATAACTTTAGTCCTCAATTAAAATGCATACCAGGATGACAACAGGAGTGCTGATATAAATGCACTTCATTGTGTGCATACTAAAAAGAGGATAACTTTATAAAGAACAGTTTCAAATGGACACAATCTGGAATACTGTGAAATGGCAGCATACAGATAAAAGAAGGCCACTGCAAAAGGAATTTACAACAGCATTAGCAGCAAAGGAACTGATAAAGCTGGAATGTGCCCTGTACTCACAGTACAACGGCAACTCTAAAGTAATAACACAGTGAAAATGAAAACACTGGCACTAAGGGGTGCTGCATGCAGATGCCCTCCTTGTTAGAGCAAAATACAGTCACTCAAATTGAAATTAGCCAGTGACTGAAGTAGGCTGAACCAGTGCCCCATGCTGTATGCTGTAGTGGGCAGAAGCAAAATGTGAATGACTAAACAAAAAGGCCAGTTGGTGAAAGAGCTGACTGAAAGCCTCATTAACAAAGTACATTACACATGCAACTATAGTAAAATCAATGGTCTTGGCTAATCCCAGACCTAAAAAGTATGTTCTTCTGGCTAGTGATGTGCTGTGCAGGGTCTCGGAGTTAGTTTTTAAATCTAATGGCTTTAGGAACAGTCAAGACTTGCGACAAATGGTTCTGCAACAGTGACACTTTATTCTTACAGTAACTTTAGGAAATTGGGTTACTGGTTGAGGTGGGTGAAACCCTACTCGAGCAGCAACCAAAATTCATGTTAGGGTGAAGTCACAAGCAAACCCCAAATTAACCTGTGGTCTACCCTCTAGTAGCTTGGCACAAAGCAGTCAAGCTTAAATTAGTGGCTATGTGTAAAGTATTTATGCAGCTGTTCAAACGGTAACAAAGTGAAAACACAACACAAGAAAAATCCTACACCAATTTAGAAAAATATAGTAAAACGTAATAAATTGTTTGAGACCAAAACAACAAATATCCAATCAGTAGAACAGTTGTTATACAGTTTTAAAGATGTAAGCGAAAATGGAGCTTTGTGCTTCTAGGCACTAACTGTGGTTATCTGGTCGCACCAGACAAGGACAAAGTCACAAGTTCAGGCTGACTGCAATGGAGTGCGTGCCAGACACAGGAACCAAGTGAGGCCCGCTGAACAAAGTACCTTAAATTATGGTTGCTGAGCAATGCGAGATCCCGCCTCGAGGATGTGTTGAACAGTGGCGGCTCTGATGAAGCTACAGTGCTGCGATGCGAGATCCTGCATCGTCATTAAGGATACCTTTGATTGGGCTTGTGATGCAGCGTTGATTCTGAGGAGCTGCGATGTGATGTCCTGCGTCAGGGATGCGACGCGCAGCAGCGGTTCTGATGCGGGGCTGCGAGGCGTCGGGCTGCGTGGGTTCTGCAAGGATCACAGCTGGACTGGCAGAACCCCTTCAGGCCCACTTCTAAGTGTCCAGAACTGGGGTGGCACCGCTTCAGGGGAAAGATGTACAGCAGACTTTGTCCAGGTGCTGGGTTTGAAGTGGTTGGACGCCTTTTCTTTTCTGTCCCTGAGGCTCTGATCAGGAGGCCAGCCAACTAGCCCTTTGAGTCACTCTAGTGGTCCTGAGTTCAAGATGCAGGTCCAGTCCATTGCACGAGGGCAGCAGAGTAGCAGAGCAGTAGACTAGCAGTCCTTGCAGCACAGCAGTCGTCCTGAGTCTTCCACAGGTCCAGAGGTGTACTGAAGAGTTGGGTCTGAGGGTCCAATATTTAAACCTAGTTCCAGCTTTGAAGCAGGAAAATGTTCTGTCGGTTTCCACCCCCCACGGATTTGTGGAATTCCCTGCCCTAAGCTTGTAAGGGGGCACAAATGACTAGTGTGAAATCCTTTGAGTGTGCTAAGGTCAGGTGTTTGTGATGGGTAGGTGTGGTAGGTGACAGCTCCGCCCCCTAATCAAGTCAGAGATGGCCTACCAACACCTGTTCCTCCTTTGTCTCGCTGTCTGGGAGTAATATACAAAGACCAACTGCCATCTACACCTAGTCATGTGACCAGGATAAAGGGCTGCAGGCACCAAATGATTGGGACAAGAACATGCCAACTTTGTAAAGGTTACAAGCGGTTTTGTCAGGTGTCACAATTCTAGTAAGCATTATAAAAATTGTTATTCATTAAGCATTGATATTGAGGGTCGGAAATTACCCCTTTTAGGCAGAGTACAAGAGTTTCTATTAGAAATTCATTAAGCGAAACCTTTGCACAAAACAATTCTTATAGCCCACAAAACACGACACAAAAAGCAATTTCTCTATTACATGTATTGTTCGGCTGTCCATAACACACAGAATACACATAGTACATTAAATTATATTAACTTCTATGTCGTGAAAAATCAAGAGTTCATAGTGTTTATAATTGTATACCCAGGTGGCAACCCCAATATATTTAATGAACTTTCTAAAGGTGACATTTTTAGAATTGACTTAAAATCCGACTTTGCCATTAAAGAGGGTTTTAAGTTACAATTCTGTAGACACCAAACTTGATATTTCGACCTGCTCCCAGTTTAAAGTTATCCCTTATTAAATGTAATAAGGAAACCCAATGTTATCCTATTGGAGAGGCAGCTTTGCACTAATGAAAAACGAATTTAAGAGTTTTTCACTACTGGGACATGTAAAACTTAAAGGTACATGTCAAACGTTTAAAATACACTGCACCCTGCACGATGGGCTGCCTTACATGTCTTCAAAAGGAAGGTTTAGACCTGGCAAAAGGTTTCCTTTGACAGGTCGAAATGACAATTTAAAACTGCACACATAGCAGCAATGCCCAGGCGTGACACGCGTTTAAAAGGCTACTTAAGTGGGTGGCACAAAAAGTGCTTCAGGCCCACTAATAGCATTTAATTTATAGACCCTGGATACTTGTAGTACTGCTTTACTAGTGACTTACAAGTAAATTAATGGTGCCATTGGGTGTAAGCCAATGTTACCATGTTTTAGGGAGAGAGCACACGTACTTAAGCACTGGTTAGCAGTGGTAAAGTGCACAGAGTCATAGTGAGAACTGTTATTTGAATACGTTTGAGATGCTAAAAATATCACTAATCTAAGGTACTAAACAATATCACTAATAGTGTCCACATTATACCAGATTACTAAAGCGATTACCCCTTACAAAATTGACATGCGTGATCATTTCAGCTAGTTAGGGTTGGCAACAGGGAGTCATCAATTGAAGGCAACAGTAGTGAGAATCTACCTGGAAGATGCAGATTAGGAAATTTAACAGTTGAACACAGATTTCTTAATGTCAGGGCACACATGGCACAGCACTCCTTTGGATACACTACACGAGATGATCGCCGTTGCTGTCACTCACCGCGGGAAAGCAGACGGTGAGCGAGGGCACTGCTAACGACCCTGGGTCCCCTGATGACCAATACAGGCGGTGAGGGGCTCCGGTGACCTCAGACGTAACTTCAACAGCGCTCTAGGTGAGCCCCGGGATCGTCGCCTGACCCCAAAATGGCGCCCGCAGCCAGGCATCCCCGGAAGGTTTAGCGGTGCACCTTGGGGGGGCCCCCATGCACAATACAGCTCAGTTTGCCTCAGATCTCATCTCCCCCATCGGAGAGCAGGAGCACCGTACGAATAAGTGGGGCGCTCCCAAATTGGACGCAATTCAGCAACACTCTTGGTGAGCTGGAGGGACCGACGCCTGACCCCAACATGACGCCCGAAGCCTGGCGGACCCGGGCGGCCTAATCACTACACCGGGTGGTCCGCAACTCTAAACACAGCTGGGTTTCTTTTCACCTGGCAAGGACTACGCTGCAGGGTTCATGGTGAGCAGTTGATCACCCTCCCGCTCCCCCTCCTTTTCTTTGCCTCGTCTTCCTGTGTAAGAGGTAACACCGCCGCTTCTACCCCACCGTCTCAGCAATCTAAATGACATTCAAGGCGTCCGAACTGTCTGTTGCCCACAACGAATCATGGCTTCATTTTTGTTGAGACTAATTAACCCCTTGACCGCGATCGGAATTCCGCTCGTGTGCTGGACATTCCGATCGAGAGTGTGGTCATGACGAGCTCAGCTCGTCATGCGCACAGCGCGACCGTGCAGCATGACGAGCTGAGCTCGTCACGAGCATCGAAGGGGTTAATTTTTATGAGAGAGTGAGAGGGATATAGGAGGCGCCCCGCCTGATCCTAAAATGGCGGCCGTTTCTCCCCCTTGTATATATATCACGGCAATACTCTCCTCCTCGGGAGGCGAGCAGTCACTGGCTCTGGCCTCTAGCTGCTCCATTGCTCAACAAACACCCCCCTTCAAGCGAAAGATAATAATGGGACCGGCTGAATGTAACACCAAGGTCAGAATTCCCTTGCCTGACCCCAAGATGGCTGCCACAGTAGTCCCTACCACGTTGTGCTACTACTCTGGGACAATAACTGGACTTTGACCTGACCTTGATCCTATCCCCCATCATGCTTACCCTTCAGGACTTGGACCTTGTTGAACTTTCTTCCGACAGTGAAGACCTAGCTTTCTGGCTGATGCCCGGTGGAGCTACCCGATAGCTAAAGAGGAGATGGGTTGTGGACTTCCCCCTCGGCCGTCACCTACCCAGCCGGACTTTGGGCAGACTTTCCTTCGTCTGTCGTATCTCCCTCCTTCCCCTTCACCCTACCCCTCTGCGCTCCATTCATCTTGTCTTCTATGATCTTTAAATGTTTCTCCGTGGAGACCTAGCTATTTGGCTGATGCCCGGTGGAGCTACCTGATAGCTATTGAGGAGATGGGCTGTGGACTTCCCCCTCGGGCGTCACCTACCCAGCCGGACATTGGGCAGACTTTCCTTCGTCTCTCCGCTTTATCTCCCTCCCCGTTACCCTTCTACACGCCATGAACCAACTGATGTAACTTGTAACTGATGTATCTTCTGTAACAATGTGTAACTTGTAACCTATGTAACTTTCCTCATGTAAAGCGCTCTGATACCTACGGGTCTAGCCAGCGCTATATAAAACTCAAGTAAATTAAAAATTAAAAAAATACACGTTCAGAGCCAGGGGTGCTGCTTAGTGTAATTCAGGGTGAGTGAATCTCAGATTTTTCAACTAAAAAGCAGTGGGGCTGCAGGTTGGAGGGGTGAAATGATCAGAGTTTGGGATGATTGTGTATATGAGGAAGAGGGTCAGTACTGATTTGCATTAGGTGGGCCTCTGTCTATAATGGAACTGTGGGCAAAAAACAAATGGGTTGGAAACCTACCCAAAGGGATCGCCAGTGGTTAGACTATTTGCAAACTTAGGTCCCATCGCTTTATAAGTGTAGGATTGCCAGTAGTATGCTTGGACACCTTAGACTGCCACAGCTCTCCAAGCCTACTACTGCCGATGTTGGTGAATTCCAAAAGGTGGCAAATTTTCACTCATTTGAAGAGAACTTCTCTGGTTGCAAATGTACTACTTTTTTGCCAAACCGGTGACTATATATATTTAAGTAACCAATCCAAAAATGAACAAGTTAAAACCTCTTACTGAAATTAAACAACGAGAAAAGCAACACTGACACAGCAGACCCAACTCATCACTCCTAGACCCAACCAAGAAGCCAAGAATACATTTATTTGGGGGTGGGGGTGCAACACCCCTGAAACCACGTCCCTGTTCTTTGGTGCAGACAGCAATCTATATATTAATGTTAAGTCAAGAGACTAGAAGTTCAGGCAACAGAGGTCGGTACAACAAACTGAAATACTCAGACAGTAGTATATTTCATGTCAATTAAGGTTTATTAATCCATATAAAATGCCTGTAAATATGTAATGAAATAGCCAAGTAAACAAGTACTTTCTGTGACGAAAGACAAAACATCAGCAATAGGTCTCCTCAAATCAGTATTGGTTTCTCTTGATCTCTTGCTCTCTTTTTCACCCTCTCTTACTATCTCCCATACTACAGTTGGTAGCACCGCACAGCTCCGCCACCACTCACTGACTGGCTGCAATATGAAAGCTTCTGAGTAGTGGCTGGTGAGCTGCCAGCTGCTCATGATTGACCGGTTAGAGACCCATGCTATAGGTCCTCACTTTGTTGCTTTGATGCTAATGGCCAGTGCAAGCTAGTAGGTCTAGCTAAAATGCTTTTTAAAAAATCCAGGAAATTTTGCATGCACAGGTTTAGAGACCTGATGGAATGCAGAAAATATATATATTTTTTTTTTTCCTTTTCTTAATTCATGGAAAACATGTTCAATTGCCCAGTTTTTAGGTCTCGCCTGAGCCAGCGCGCATGCGTTGCTCTGCGAGGCTTATTGTAAGGACTTCCAACTCCCAGAGCTTTTCCTCGTGTTTTTTTTAATTTTTTTATTGGCACGCATTTGATTGGCCATTGCGTAAGGCTTCCACAAAAGAAAGCACGCAAATGGCCAAAGGCTCGGGTATGTCCCGCCTTATCTTTAAATGTCTCCTCCCATAGCCTGTGTATCTCGGGAGCGAGCGCAGTAATTAACGGCGCGCAGTGTGCCAGCTGCACGGGAGGCTGCATTCCAGTATCTGGTTACTTTCGCCGCCACTGTGATAGAAGCCAGACATAGCACCTCCTCCATTCCTCTTTCCCCTCAGCCGATCCCTTTGTTTATGAGCAGTTGCTATCATGTTTTTCTTATTATCTTTCACTTTCGTACTTTTCACGTCCGCGCGGCCGCGCTTGTTATGTAGTTGCACATGTTTTTGAGAATTTGGTGCCCAGTGCGTTGTGGCAGCATGGATCTACACCTCCCTGCAAACCACGGTCCTCCCTGGTCTGACACTGATGCAGCTGACGCCAGGATTCGCGGTGGAGCAGTGCGGCGGATGGAGTGTCTGTGTGTGTCTGTCCTGTCTGTCTGTCTGTCTGCTCCAGCCAGGTTCAGTGCTTTTGGAAGGCAGCTTTCTCTGTAATCTCATCCCGCGGGAGAGCACAGGGATCAGACTACTCCAGGCGGCTAATTAACAACAGCTGCTCTTCAGGGTCTGAGCTGTTTATCCCCCTCGTGCACACGTCTGTGTGTGTGTCTGCAGCTCACCTCCTTTGTGGTTTGAGGGCTCGATTCCAAAAGAGCATGTTTGCATTTCTTCCTTCTGGGAGCCGTGTACCTTGTTTAAACAATTCTTGGTTTCGTTTCTTCTGTACCCACGTGGTTGATCGGTGTTTATACGAATCCATTAGCCCTTGGCGGCATGCCGGAGATTACCCTGCATTGCAAACCTATGGAGCCTATAAGCTAACCAGTAAACACACTTGTACCGCATCTAATGAGAACATCCACTCCTAAGTGTAAGTCTGGGAAACGCAAACTAATACAAAAAGAACGAGTAGAGATGAAACCAGAGCAAAGCCTGACTCTGGAGCTTGGGTCTGCGGGGATGCTATTTTCTCTTTTGAGTATAATCAGGCATGAGAACAATGTCATTGATATCGATAAGTATTTCCGATTTGCAACCGCTATCGCAGCTAAAATTGCGCTGTTCTTGCAATAATGCACATTACAATGGCTCTGGGCTTATCCAAAAGTTCCTTGGCATTTGATCACCTTTTTTCTTGCTCGTGCATTTTGTTGAGGACATTTTGTCTAAACTGTTCCACTGATGGTAATTTACACAAACAGATCCTCCTAAACATTTTTTACCCTGTGAAAGAATGAAATCTGCATTCCTGAGGTGATCTCCAATTTTCCCCTTCCTTCATGTCCCCCTGATAGTTGGCTGCTCCCCAACTTCCTGTCCCCTTTGCCAGCTTTGCTCAACTTCCTCCACCCCCACAAACTCCAGCACGTTTTATCCCAAGCTGCCACTGACCTCTCCTCCACTATGTCAAACACAGAGAGAGCTCCCAGAGAATTGGAATTCTAAGAGGTTCTAAGAAAACTTAGACACCAGTTTCTCAAGCGTATTAGATGCCCGACAATCTGGCGAAATGAATGTAATTACCACTCTCCATTATTCTTCAGGTTCATTCAGATCCTATGACATTTGGCCCTAGTAAAACACCAAATTGAACTGAAAAACGCCTGTGTTATTCAAGGTGCAAACTGCATTCCTAGCTGTGCAGGATTGTGAAAATGCCTCTTCCTTTTGTGCTACCAGTAGCGTAGCTGGGGGGCGGGGTCCGCCACGGACGACACTTTTTTGGGGGCAGCAGCACTTCATGTGAGGTGAGCAATTTAGGCGAGTGCAAGCTAAGTGGTTTTCTTTTTTTAAAATGGTATTTTCCCTCGTCGTCATTTGGCAACTACCCCCGCCCCCCTTCTGCAAGCATTGGCATAGCCAATAGGTCTCACCTTTGGGACCTTATAAGTGTTCAACCATGCAACAGTTGATGTTGTTGCACCAAGGATATTGTGCTGGATAACTAAACACTTATAAGGTCCCAAAGGCGAGACCTATTGGCTATGCCAATGCTTGTTATATTTCCTTCAGCACCCTGCCCCGTTCATTCTGTTTCCCTCTTACCTCTGCCCACGAAAACACGTTTTTCTTGAAGGGATTTATTTTTTAAGCAGCTATGGACACGCATCTATGTTGATAACACTATAGAAAGGTAGCCATCTTCAAAGTAGTTGGCCTTTGATTGTGGGGTTTTTTTTTTTTTACCTTTCATACAGAGCGGTGCCTCATATCCTGAGCTGATGCCAGGTGAGGTGAGGAGTGCACCCGCATAACGACGGGTAAGCAATTTAAGACTTTCATAATACAATTGAATATACACTTATAGGTATATGATACATATGAGAGTATCTGGTGATATGATAAATGATATCACTTATTGAGCATTTGTAGCAGCATTAGTTTAATATTTGTGGACCACTTGTTTGTTAGGAGCATTCTTAAGAATTCTTTCTTTTTTACAGGATTACGTCCACTATTCCTGCGACTGTTGGCCAAATTTTGGAATTGCAGTTGAAAGTAGGTTGTGTTGTACCAACCACTCAATTGAGACTATACCTGTATTGTTTGCACCCTTTGACGTTATTTGCAGTAGCGATATTACATCTAGGTCCTGATGAAAGCCTTGATCAGATCTGATCAGTAGGCTGAAACATGTAGACCTCTATTCTTCTGGACTAATGCAGTTATTTGTTTAAACTGCATACGCACTGGTTTTTATAGTTGACACTCGGACAGCACTCATTAAACTTGTTCGTGTCCTGGTAGCCAATTTTAAATCGCGTTTATTTGTGTTCATTCACACGCACTGCAACCATCACCATTAAACCATCTCAAGCTCCACTTCTAAGGGATCATAGTCGATTCCATCTTAGACTATCCAAAAACATCCGTGAGCTCCCTTCTCCCTCAGAGAAGGTTGTAGCCCTTGGTTGCACTAGGGTTTGCAACCAGGAGGAGGTCCCAGATGATGAAGCATGCCACCTTGGTGGGTGATGGGATTCCGTCCTCTTTAATAGGACTCCCCTAACAAGCAAGGGCCACTTCTTCACTATTTCTGTCAAATGCTCGTTCTGTGAGACCTATGGTTTTTCTTGTGTTTGTAAGAGTTTAGAGTGGGGATATTATTCCGTATTGGTCTTTAAACTTCTCCCTGAGACCCTTTTTCTAAAGTTTGTTGTATACAACACATGTGAGATTGCCATCAAATAGGTCAGTTGATGACTGATAAACCTGGACGCCTAGGTACCGGAATGTACTGGGTTGCCAAGTCATTGGTACCCCATTTAAAGTAAAGTCCGGGTTTGGCAGGGCAGGTGTGAATGGGAACAGGCAAAATTTAGCCCAATTGACCTTCAAGCCAGAGAGATCAGCAAAGCGATCGAGCATTGGAGCGACCGTGGTGGGAATCGAGTACACATCTCTGAGGTAAAGGAGCATGTCGTCGGTATATAGAGAGATGGAGTGGATTCCGAAACCCAGGGGAATTCCCCAGTCCTCGCCCTGCTCCCGAAGGGCAATTGCAAGTGGCTCTATTGCCAGGGAGCAGAGTAGTGGGGAGAGCAGGCAGCCCTGACGGATGCCTCTGCGTATGTGTACTGGCTCCAAGATAAGGGATCCTGTTTTGATCCTGGCTAGTGGCCGAGTGTACAGCAATTTAACCAATCGAAGAGAACGATTCCCAATACCATAGCACAGCAGTATTTCAAACAGGAAGGCCCACTCCAGGGAGTCAAAGGCCTTCTCTAAGTCCAGTACCAGACATACGGCTCTAGGCCACTGATGCGGAGAGTACTTCAGAACACGAAAGAAATGCCATAGGTTCAGAGAGGCGTTATGGGCGTTACAAACCCGTTCTAGTCCGGGTGGACCAGTGCCAGGATTAGGGATGCTGGCTGGTCTGCAAGGATTTTTGCCAGCACTTTATGATCCATATTAAGCAGAGCCAAGGGTCTGTACGAGCCCAGTGCAGAAGGATCTCTGTCCGGCTTGGGGAGGGAGGCATGAGGTTGATGGGGCCTCTTCATACGGTGTGTGTAAGTGAGGAGCAAAGAGTGGAGCGTAAGCTTTGTAGTACTCAGCAAGCAGGCCTAGCCTGTGGCTAGGGCGCATATTGCTTCTTGTATTTCAAAGATTGTAATGGGTCAAATTCCGTCCATTGGTCTGGCCAGTGGAGAGGAAGGAACAAATGTCATTGGGGTTGGCATTGGACAGTGACTGTTATAAAGCCCCCGATATGCGTAGGAATTACCGGGGTCTTGTGCAGCCGGCGGTCTCGTCGTTGTGAGAGTTGGCCCCTCAGTAGTAGTCCTCCATGCCGCCTACCGAAGGCGGGTTGGGAAAACTCTGGCACAAGCTGCAGAAAGGTGTAAAGTGCACACGGGCGCAGAACACGCCTGCACCTCGAGGTCCCTGCACGAGGGGCAGTGCCATGTGAGGCCTTGAGTCACGGCATCAGGTATAGCAGGGTGAAGGTGTCTCCACTCACAGCCAGCAGCTGGGACGTCGTGGGGAGGAAGAAACTGCTCCATCGATGACAGATAAGGTAGAGAGGGTGGTAACCTGAGAGTAAATCACTGATGACAGGCGGTACGCAGGATATAAGGCAGATGAATGGGTCTTCACAGCGGACCCTCGCTACAGTGCGTCCACTATCTTGGTTGTGCAAGCCACGCCCTGTGGTGTCACCTTTTCATGTATTGTATTGTAATTGCATTTGTATAGCGCTTACTACCCGACGAGGCGTCGAAGCGCTTTTTCGGCGAGTAGCATGCTACTCCGGGACCCATAGAGGATTAGTGTTGAATTAGTATAGTGAAACATGCAAGTAAAGTTTAAGTGGTGGATATGTTAGTCAGGTATTTGGATTCGGAAGGATAGCAGAAGGATAGAAGAGGAAAGAAGGTGTGTATTTATATAGCGCTTCTAACCCCTGATGGGATGTTGAATTGCTTTTTTTGGCGAGTAGCACGCTACTCCGGAAACCCATAAAGGATTAGTGGTGAATTAGTATGGTGAAATATGAAAGTAATTTAAGTGGTGGATATTAGTCAGTTATTTGGAGTGAGAAGGATAGTGGAGGGATAGAAGGGAAAGAAAGGTTTGCATTCATATAGCGCCTGTTACCCCTGATGGGTGTTGAAGCGCTTTGTTGGCGAGTAGCACGCTACTGTGGAACCCATGGGACAGTCCATCACTCTTCTTGCTGTGGTTTTTTTTTTGTTTTGTTTTTTGCCGCACCCTCTAAGGGGAAGAGATTTTGGACCCAAATAGAGACCTTAGCTTTTACATCGAGCACATTAAGGATCAATGGGTGAATGACCAGATTTTTATTGTCTTTGCCAGTGCTTAGAAGGGAAAGGCTGTTGAGAAGCTAACCTTGCCTAGGTGAATCATCTTGTGCGTTAAAACATGCTATACCTTGGCCAAGAAAAAGCCTATATACAACTCCGTGCTGTTAATTCTGGAGGTTTTGTGAGGCCACCTTGGAGGCTGATGTTACTTCTCTATCAACGGCACATGGGAGCAATTGCTAGGAAAAGTTAAAAACCCAGTCTGGTACCTCGTGAGGGAGGTGGGGGTGGTTGAAAACATGAGGAATCAGCAGTTAGATAGATTATCCACAAGTAAGTGCATTAATGGAAGGTAAGTAATTAGTTAATGTTAGAAGTGGTTCTTGTTGCACCTTGAATTTTCCTGAATCATTATTTGGGAACGTATACTCCTTTACATACATTATCAGCAATTTCTTATTTGGGACTTTCTTGGCTTTTAAAGTGTGAATGTCCTCTTCTGGTGTGCCATTCCTTCCTCAAGCCTCCCCATATCACATCCTGGTGTGGATTGAGAACAGCTTTCATAGAAAATTTCTCTCATGTTGTCAGTTTAAGCCTATCTTTATGGCTGATCTGTTTCGTTTGATGTAAAATAAAAGGCCTAACATTCAGAGGACCTAAACCATAATACATAAAATCATAATGTTAGTAGGCAGGGTAGGCAGCTGTTGGAGTTTTGTTGGCGGAAGAGGGGTTCATCTTGCTCTCCTTTCATCTTTTTCATAGGAGAGCCACCTCTTTGCCCGCTCCACCTCTCCCTGTTTCACCATTAACATTCTCTTATAGCTTGTCATCTTTCCTCTTTAACTCAGTTGTGGTTTACCATTGGACTTCCTTTCCTCGTTTATTGGTATACTTGTACTGCTATTGCCTTGACCTCTCTTGCGCTTCACCTATTTTATAATGAAAAAAGAATAGTTAAAGCAAATAAAAAAAATTAAAAAATCTATTTGTTTAGGCATTTTATTTCTGTCCATCTTCTCCTAACATCAGTTCCCCCTTTGGTCGTATAGGGTAAAAGCTTTCTTGTAAATTGCCATGTCAAAGTTCAATCTCCACAAAAATACCTAAGGCGAGTTTTGATGACCGACTCTTGACTTCTTACTTGTCTCATTTATTGAACATCTTACTGATGATGCGGTGGTCAGTCAGTTCAGAACGACTACATTACGTTTAAAAAGTTGAGTACAACCTTGACAGACGTAAATTACTCTGCTGTTGCTCTACCTGTTGGTGTTTGAATCATTACAAGAAACTTCTGTATCTGGCTTCTTTTTGCAGCTATAGACCTTTTACCAATGCACATATTCAATACTTATATTCTATGTCGTTGCATTTTATTTTTGAACTACAGTTCAGGACAGCTGCACTGTCACTCTAACAAACTTAGAGAGTATACTTAATTGATTTGAGTAGAAAACATGTTTGTGAAAGTGTGCTTACTACAATTTCATTTGCATAATATTAATTTCCATTTTGTATTTCAGTGCATTTTATTTGACTAACACTTCCTAAAATAGGATCTGAACTCTGTTTCTTTCACCAGTACTCTGTGTTTGGTGTGTTATCAGTGACCATCTTTGTGAGGGAGGAATGGCATGTGCTAAGCCTGTTCTGAGCATCATCTTTGTGAAGATAGATTTACATGGGCCTAGCTGATTCTCACTATCCACACAGATGCGAGTGACTTGAGCTGTATGGTGAAGTAAAGGAAAAACAGTTGTCTTCTCTGATTTTGCACAGGGGTGGGCGGAACTCGCAGCTGCGAGCAGCGGAGTTGTGATACGTCGTGCTGATTTGTAGCGCTGGGAGCTTGTCCTGCGCTGTGAAATCAGCACGAACGGCACCATGCGGAGGGTGCTGCTTGTTTCTGCCACTTGAGTAGATTTTTTTACTCGAGCGGCCGCTTTCTCATCGCGAGCAGCAGCTTTCTCAGCATGAGAGTTTACGACATGCCTCAACCGCTCACATTGAGAAATCTTGCCAGGAGGCGGTCTAGCGTATGATTTTCTGGCTCGCGCTCGCCAACTTACCGTTGGCGAGCCGTGAGGAAAAGCTCCATCGTGCGGTTGGTGGAGTTTTCCCAAAACTCCAAGCGGAGCGCGGAGTTTTCCCAAAACTCCAAGCGGAGCGCGGAGTTTTCCCAAAACTCCAAGCGGAGCGCGGAGTTTTCCCAAAACTCCAAGCGGAGCGCGGAGTTTTTCCAAAACTCCAAGCGGAGCGCGGAGTTTTTCCAAAACTCCAAGCGGAGCGCGGAGTTTTCCCAAAACTCCAAGCGGAGCGAGCGCGGCGTTTACCCCCATCGCTAATTTTGCAGTCATCTCCTGTATACATTTTATAAAAAATAGTTGCAGAATAAAGATAAAATGAAAAAACAGTCCACTGCGTTTTGTAGCCAATATATATACACATGGTGCATGTTTTCATTATTATTTATAATTGTTTGTTTGAAAAATCGTACTTATTATAACTGAAGCACTAATTCACTATATATTTTTGTAATCTTTCTTACAGGAGCTAATGGCGAAATCGCATCATCAGCGGCTTTTCGTGACCAGGATCTTAAAAGAGTTTGAATGTGATACATTTCTACCGGAAATTGATTTAGAAAATTACAAGCTTCTTCCAGAGTAAGTGTTTCGAAGTGCTCCTTTTGGTGTTTATCTTCATCAGCAGACTGATAGAAATCCTGCTGCTTTATAGTGCACAGTAATTTTGCCCAGTCTCTTGGGTACGTAAATGAAAAATGAAGCTGCAGTCGTTGTTTTACCCAGAATTACTAAAGAGGCTCGCTCTGCAATTGAGCACTAGTTTGATTAGGTCTGTGATCTGACATCCATGTTTAGTGGTTTCTTGCTGTTCGTGCCATCTACACCCCTTCGATTATTTATGGATCCAGTGCTGTATTGTTTAATGCACTATTACCCTCTGTGTTTATTTGCTTCTTTCTTAAAACTCTATTGGTGCGATAGATACAGCCTTGAGAGCGGGATTTGCGCCCCTACAGTACTGCCCTGCAAATACCAACCTTATAATTTGTTCTCCTGATTAATGTGTTTTCTGTTTTGAGGTTTTATTGGTGAACATTTTCCCTGGATGAGGCTGCTCCACTGGTGGTTAAGGTCACCAGGAACGGCAAACGCAAACCAAGGATTTCCATTAACCTAACATTTGGTTGTAGTACATGTTCACTTCAGTTGATCGAGTTGAAAATAGTGAATTGAGCATTGGGGCATCTGGTAATCCTCCTGTGAGTGTTGGTTGGAGACCTGCTAATTTTTACAGCTACTATTGTCTGTAGCAAAGCTGACAGTCTGAGTAGTGTTCGGACGATCATCTGGGTTATGTAATAGACATAGACTGTGCAGGTGTGGTGGTGGGAGTCTCATCCACATGCACAGTATATCAAAATGCAAGGGCAGCTCGTTTATCGGAATTAATAGTGCTGCATCCCTGTACCATTAGTCCAAACAAAACTCTTTGGGTCACCCCTCTTCTTCCTTAATTAACTGGGTGAAGCAGTCAACCAATGAGTGTAGGAGTATAGAAGCGGAAACGGACAGAGCTACTCTTTTGCATCTGCTGCTGGTATCTCTGCTCACTTAGCACCTTGCCTCCCACTGGCCCGACAGACAGGCTACCAAACCTCCAGGCACACGCAGCAACATATCCGTGTGTTCTCTCTGTCTCTGCCCCCTATCGCTTGCAGAGCAGCTGCCAGCAGTAGATTTAGACACCCTCTGGGATACCAGGCCGAGTTGTGGTAGCTGCTATTTTTCTTAGGGGATTGCATAGGAAAGGTTGGGATAGAGGTCAGGTGTCCCAGGTCTTGTGGCGTCGAGACTGTGTTGGCATGCAGGCTGCTTTTGTCTGAAAATGCCTGCCTACCTGTTGGAGCATGCATGTTTGCACATCACTGGGCCCGAGTATAAGCCATTCCTCAAGGTCAACCCAAACATGTAATCCATCTCTAATTTACTGTCATCCCTTAGTGGAGGCCTTCTCTGGTATAATCCCGAGCCTTTCTGACTTGATGGAGTCCCTCTTTGGCACATCATTATGGCATAATGGTGTTTTCCGCTGAACCACATAGGTTTGTGGAGGGGTGGTAAAAATGAAACGCACAACACAAATTGTCTGGGGTGCATGCAACTAAATTCACCCCATGTGTGATTGACCATTGCATAGGCATCTGATTCCGATAGTGGCTTTTAGAAGAATGCCTTTCAGAACCCAAGGAGGACATGTGAACAAACATACAGGCATGTCAGGGGCTGTAAGTTGAAAGTTGCGTGCATATGATGTGCACCTCTGATGCCATATGATTGATTAAGTTAGAATCATAGGACCATCATATCCTCCAACCCTACCATAGTCTTTTTTAATCTCCCTTCCCCCCCCCCCACTCCTCACTCCACGAATAATATATACTTTAGGAGAGGGAGAGGAATTTTATCTTTAACGTTACGCCCCCATACCCAAAATGTCCACAAGTGCTCCCTGGAATATGGTCGAGCCCACCCTGAACTTTAGGAGCCAGGGTGAGCCCGATGATGAAGCATGTCACTATTAGAGTGAGTGAGGGCTATAATAACACCTTTATTTGACACCGTTGTCTCAATTTATTTTATGCTTGTCTGTTAATTTGTTACCTCGCTCTATGGCCCTTCTGAAACGGCACTGTTCTCTCCTGTTCGGGCTGACTCCCCGTTCCCCTGATCTTGATTGTTTTCCCCTTTTGTTTGATAGTGTGTTGACTTAACTACATCATTTGTACCATTGTGTTGGTTTTATTCGTGCTTCCGCCACTTTGTCCAGCGCTCCAATACCCGTAAGGGTCATGGTCGCGCTTTATAAAACTTTTCAAATAAAATAAATAAATAACAAAAGGGTTTCCCTCCCTCCCTTCCCACCTTACAACCCGGGGACATTACTGAATCAGTAAGGTGCAGACTCTTATAGGTGTTCTGGTCATCTTCAGAACACCCCCTCCTACATCATTGACGGTTGTTCTCCCCTTCCTTTTTCTGATTTCACCACCATAGGACCTTTCGAGGTCCCAGGAGGGATATCTTTTTGTTTAACTAGTTATTCACAGGGAGGACATATCCCTTCCCACCTCCCCCGGGAGGCCTCTCTACCCCTTTCGAGGCCCCGACCGTCGTGGAACAGATGATTGATATATATATATATATATATATATATATATATATATATATATATATACATATATATATATATCCACACCACACCACACCACACCCACACACGTCCCAAACAAAGATGCAATCGCAGTAAGTTCACAGGGCCTAAAGCGTTTCGGCCTCCCCACCCTTGATCACAGGCAGGCTTGACAGTTGAGCACAACAGCAGAGCAATCAAATGCCTCATTTAAATACCAATATCGTCATCAGGTGAACCTCCAGTGAGGTAAAGTGCATCATGGTAATTGCAGTCCTGCACAATACATGTTTCCCCTGAGTGGGTGTGCTCCATCACTTTTCCAAAGTACATCGCCCCATTGGGCATTCCAATATCATTTCACCCAGCTTACTGCATAAAAATTATATGCACACCCGGCTGCTCAGTCTGTGACTGGAAATCACAGTCACTCAGATCTGCCTCATATCTTGTAGTGGTGCAATGTCCAGGGCTGCACAAGCCGTTTTGTATCAACATCAAAGTTTGTCCCAAACAGAGATGCACTCGCAGAAAGGTTATAAGTGTAGTTTATTCAGCCGTGGAGATTGTACCACTGCAAGATATGAGGCAGATCTGAGTGACTGTGTCATGAGTGATGTAATATGTGAGGTCATAAGCAGTGCATTGCGGGGATGTAAGTTATAGTTAGCTCAGGTGACTATAACTGCCAAATATCACTCGTTTTGTACGAGTGAAATCTGACCCTAACTAGAACGGGGGGGGGAGGGGGGGAAAGAGAGAGAGAGAGTCAGAGAGAGAGAGAGTCAGAGAGAGAGAGAGAGTCAGAGAGAGAGAGAGAGTCAGAGAGAGAGAGAGAGTCAGAGAGAGTCAGAGGTGAGAGAGTCAGAGCGTGAGAGTGAGTCAGAGAGAGAGTGAGTGAGTCAGAGAAAGTCAGAGAGTGAGTGAGTCAGAGAGAGTGAGTGAGTCAGAGAGAGTGAGTGAGTCAGAGAGAGTGAGTGAGTCAGAGAGAGAGAGAGAGAGAGAGAGATCACACTAAAAAGTAGTATGGGGACCCTGAGCACTAAATATCATACACAATTTAACTTTGTTGGGGATATGGAATTGAGGTTGGGTAATGCATATATATATATATATATATATATATATATATATATATATATATATATATATATATACACACACACACCTCCTAGTACTAGGTACAAATGGCAAGTTGGTGGGGTGGGTTGTCTGGGTGTGTGTTATAACTCTAAACTCTCCCTTCTCCCAGCATTACCCAGCCTCATTTCCATATCCCCAACAAATGTAAATTAACCCACCCCCCCAACTTGCCATTTTTTACCTAGTACTAGGAGGTGTGTATACATATAACTCTAAACTCTCCCTTCTCCCAGCATTACCCAACCTCAATTCCATTTTCCCAACAAAGTTAAATTGTAATGCCACCATTTTTGCAACTGCGATGCAGCCTGCCACTGACAGGAGAAGGGTCTTCCAGAAGTCGATCTTAGTTCTGAGAGCTCTAATGGCTGCTAAGATATTACCATCCAGGCGGTCCTGCGGTTCAGGATAAATCTTGACTCCTAGATATTTCAGACAAGTTGCTTCCCAGGAGAGCCCATGCATGTCACGAGGTTGAAGCATATCCTTACAGACTGGGAAAAGGTGTGATTTCTGAAAGTTGATGCATTGGCCAGATGTGGCTCTAACGCTCCAAGAGGGATATAATCCCTCGAAGGTCATTTTCCATGTCCCGTAGGAACAGGAGCATATAATCTGCTGACAAGGTTCTTTGGTGGGAGATGCCTCAACACTCTAGCGCTCCGTAGTGCGTGCCAGAGCGTGCGCCATTGGTCATGGGTTCAACATCTATAGCAAAATAACAAAGGGGAGAGTGGGCAACCTTGTCTAGTTCTGGGGGGCGGAGTCAAGCCAAGTCAGCAAGATGTCTGCTCACTAAGAGAGCTCTGCCGGCCAACATCATCATCCTGCACCAATCCGGCATACAGCAGTCCCCTCACAGCCATCGATCAGTGCGGGGGTGTCTCTGTGAGTGGACCCTAACTCCTGCCTGAATTTGGGGAGATCCGGGGCCTCCTGAGACGGCCGCATAGAGATGGGAGGCACAACCTTCCTGCCGATTGTGCCCACCCATATTGACAGGCTGCCCTGGGCCGGCAAGAAAGAGACTGGCGCCGCTGACTCCCTCCGAATTGCGAGGCTGGACCTGCGGTGAGCGGAGGGCCCCCTGCACTTGGCTGTATCGGCCCTGCAGGGGCTGCGTGGCCGCGCCGCAGGTTCAGACTCATGTCCTGGAGTGGCGGCTGGTGATTGCTCACCTCAAGAACTACAGATGCCGTACTCCTGGTGGCGTAATTGGCCTGGGGGGAGAAAACAATGGCAGCGGGCCGCCCTGGACACTAGACTTGCCTGGCTGTGTGAGGAATCGGCGCAGACACTGAGAGAATTGCCGTAAATGCTTGTGGACTGCCCTCTCAATCCAGCCCACATAATTGGAAGTAACAGGGTCCTGTGACAATGCTGCAGCATTGCACACTGTTTCCTTGCTGGGGAAGGGGCCTACGGCTCCAGCACTTACTCTTCTCGGGGGTGCCTCTCTTCTCCATAAACAAGTGGCAGCTCCCAATGCCATACCTGGGAGCTTAAACAAATTTAGCTTGCTCTCTTCCCCGGATGGGCCTTGACTGTTGCAGGCAATGGCTACTGTTATATTCCATTTAGGTACCCTATATAGGCGCAGGTAACATTGCAACCTTTCACCTATTTTCTTCCCTACATTACATACATAACGGTTCTTAGGGACTGACCTTTTACCTAGATACGACACTGCATTCAGAACGCTGGTTTTCCCCTAGTTTGAATCTCATACATTATGCATGAGGCTTCTTGGAAGCACAGCAGGACGAACATCTCCTGTATAATATCTCTGTATAAAGTTCAGGCCCGACGTCATCCTTTAGGCCGACACAGTAACCCAGCAAGGTAGGACCCCTGGGGAGACCTATGGGTATATATACATCACATCTTGCTTAGAAGTACAGAGGAGACCGAGACTTCCCGGCTGACACACTGACCAGAGATGCTGAGGTTACTGCATGCAGACACTCCAGCTCGCAGTGGTCTAACATCCCTCGCAGGGTGTCCAACTCGAGACCAGGACGGGGTCCCATATTCGCTCATTCTCAGGTAATGGGGTGGACTAGATCCTAGAGGGATTCTTGCCATAACACCTACACAGATGCTAGGTACATTTAGGTACATCTAGTTAGGGAGGCATTGTAGGAGTACCCACTTTTTATCATGTGTTTTATGTACTTGTATATATTCATGATTACTGCAAGATGGTAGAACTATACCATCCATTTACTTTCGTAGTACTGCTAATCATATATCTCTGCTACTGTCTAATGGTTGTTGCAGCTCATTTATTCTACACTAGAATAACAACTGTTCAATAAATACTTATTGAAAACGCCCAGCCTGTTTATTCTGTGTAACTCTCTGAGACAAACCAAGTGAGCACGAGTGACTGAGCGAAAGGTAGTATATTGTTTCCACGATTCTGAGGGGTCAGGGTTGTCATGTTCTGAGGTTGCCAGAATCTTTTCTCTCCTTGATAAGAGGAGATTATAGTAGCACTGTGAGCTAGCTAATACAGATAAGCTAACGTATCCGGTGGGTGTGCACGAAATGAGTCTGCCACCAGTCCCACAGTTTAGGTTATCCAAACGTGCAGATCCTGTATAGGTAATATAGGAACTACACGACACTACATTTTCCTGGCTGAGACTCTGTCCTGAGCCTCAATCCTGTTCGTGCCCCCCCAGTGCTGGAGTTTGCCCGCGCTGTGGTGGGGCTTGTCAAAATCAGCAGAGTGACTCCCACACCCACCAGTACTACACAGTCCCTTGCGGGCCCAGGGTAGTCCTAGCCACGTCCCTCAACTAGGAGCTACTCCTTCCGTGCCAGCCTCGGCCTCTGCGACTGTCCCAAGTCTCAGCCCTCTCATTCCACCACTATGGGAAAGCACGATGCACGTCAGCCAAAACCCAGCTTTGAGAGCAGACGCTCCTCCTGCCAGGCAGACGAAGAATCTTCAAAGGTTGACCTCTCCAACTGCTCTGGGGAGACCCCCCAGCTTAACTTGGACCTCAAGGAACTTTTAGTCGATGTGAATTCCAGTCTTAAAGCCATTGATTCAAGGCAGAACATTCTGACTAACCAACTGAACCACATGAAACACCGTGTTGATAAACACGAAAATAGACTGGACCACTTAGAAAATAGGGTTTCAAATGTAGACGACGCCCAGGCTGATTCCAAAGTACTTCTGCTGAGAATGGACAAAGTCCTCAACATTATTAAAGCCAAAAATGAAGACCTTGAGGCGAGATCATGACGGAATAACCTTTGCATTACGGGACTCCTTGAATCTACTGCCATCAACAGAATGGAGGATCTTATAGAAAACTTTCTTCACAAGCTGTTCGGGATCGCCTTGTCATCAGCATTTATAGTGGAACGTACACATCGCTCACTGGGACCGCGCCCCCTCCTGGGGCCCTAGAGCGCCCCATCATAGCTCAGGTTCTAAACTATAGAGATCGCAACAATTCTGAGACTTGCACGAGAAGGACGGTTTTTCGCTTATCAGGAGAGCGAGTTCTCCATCTATCTCAACCTCACCCAGGCTGTGCAGACAGCCCGTCGAGAATTCTTACCGGCCAAAAGACTCCATCAGCTGATCCCACACTACAGATCTGACCAAATTAAATGAAGACCCATCACATCTGGTGTCAGTGAAGGTCACATTTCTAACTCCAGCCTTCTGAAATACTGTGTCAGTTTCATCCCCTATGAGGGAACTAAGCAGGCTTTTCACATCCCCATGCTGCCAGAGTGATGATCCCTGCAGTCTGTTTTTCAAATGCCCTGATCCATTTCCCTGCTCCCTCTGTAAGCAGTGGCAATTGCTTCCTAAGGTTTTCCTTGTCCATCTGTGGCCAAGAAACATACTGCGGTGCCCCAGGTCCCTTACGTATCAGGGGCATTTGATGCAAAGGGGTGGTGGCACGCTGGGGATGGTGCTGTCTGGCGTACTTCTGCCATATATTCAGACATTTCCTCATGTAAGAGTAGTCTCAATCTGTATCACCCTCACCAAACAGAATGCAATCTTCCACATTCGCCATTTCATGTGGGTCAAAGGACTCTTCTTGAGGCCATGGGCTCATTTGTAGAGCTACCCGCTCAGTCCAGTCTACTAAATTTTCTACATATGGTACAACACTGTACCAGCTATTTTCTGTCTCAGCGACAATCTCACTGGAAGGTCTGCGCTATGCAAATTTGATTGTGCACTCATTTGCTGCACTACTCTGTTGTGGAGTGCCAATTGCCCCTTAACCTCGCTGGATCCCATTCTGGGGTCTGGCTGGCCATGGCTGCTTGGCAACTGCAACCGCTCAAACTGTCGCTTGAGGCTTCCTAATTCTAGGGAGCAGATCTTGTGCTTGCCCTTGCATCAGTCGGTTTAGGCAGTCTCCACATGCCCCTTTTGTGGTCCAAGTCAATGAGTGGCCTCTCATGGATATCATGGGTAGGATGACTTGCTTCTGGAATTTGAAACAGTTCACCCATGCTCTCCACATGCTCGTGTATGGATTCTCTCCTGTCTGCTAAATTTCCCAAATCGTCTCTGAGTTTGTCCTGTAAAGTCCTCGTCATACCCTTCTCTCATCACTTCACCTTTTTCTCTCCTACTCTCACTGCATGATAGCCAGTCCTGCACACTCTCTCTAGTGAGACTATTACACCCCCCTTCTCCTTCTGCCAAGGGGGTGAACTATCTTCAGTCCTTCTATGCGCCTGTTCCCTTGCTTGAGATGTTGGCTGTCGTGTCATACCTACAGTCTTATGCACATAGGCACTCCACTCTGCATTCCCTATGTCCCTTAATGTGGGGTGGAAACTCGTTTTCCTATTACCCTTCCTGTGGTATCCATTTTCCCTTTTTTGTCATTGGTAGTCATGGGGTAACCTTGGGGGTGGCCATCGGGGAGTGTGGAGGGGTTCCAATTTCAGGGTTCTCAAATCCCACTGCGGCTTCTTGCAGCTGCACTAGTGAGTAGATGCTTGTCACTGTTGTCTCATAGGGTCATATGGGGGTTGTGGAACAGCCGAGTACCAGGGGTATCTCCTTGTGAGGAGTCTTTTGAATTTTCACAAAATATTCTCCATTACGCTACAGTGACTTCCCTGTTTCTTAAATTTGGCTCCTGCATATTTACTTCTGAACTATCCTATCGTTGAACGTTCCTTCTTTTGGCCAAGGATATGTATGCTTTTGGGTGGCTTTAAACCACTCCTGGCTATTCTTTTGTAATTTCTTCTTGTCACTGGGGAATACCTTCTGCATATGCTCTAAGGGGGTCTTCATGATTAGGCGTATTTAATATTTTCACTTTTGCCTCTTTTCCTACCTGATCAAATATTATTTACGTTTTAAAGTAGACTTGCACGAATCTTACAGTGGGAAAATTTGCCTATTTTTCAAACTTATTGTTTTACGATATACATTCAACTTTTAAACTTTGTTTCACCAATTATATGGGGCACAACACAATATAAACTTTTCGTTTCATGCAATGTATATTAAAAACAACCGTTTGAAATTATGCAATATTACACAACACCGTCATATTGTGGCCACATTTCATTCAAGTATGCACGCGCTCACCTTCAGTCATACGAAAAATACAAAGCAAAGTTCTATTCTAGGGAGCTAATCCCATCTCTACTCTACTTTCGGGTAAATACAACTAGCACCCTAGGTCCCCATCCTCCACATCCCAGAGAAGATTGCTTTCAAACCATGCGTTTTAGAAACCACAGAGTGACTGATGGACATTAGGTCCAGGTTTGGGGATTTGAGTGTTCGGGTTTTAACTGGATGTAGAGTTTAGGGACACCTGCCTTTTGGCTGTCTCTGTGTCAAATGGAACACACATTGGCACCTCCCAATTTCAAATTACCACGTAGGCCACTTCCGACTCGTCGTTGAGAATCAAAGGTTAACTAGTTATGTAGGCACCTTGCTGAATGTGCAACACATTTACACAATCCACCAATACAAAAAATTGCATGCAGTACCCTTCTGTCTCTTATAACCTTAAATCTTATATTTGCTTCATATTTACATTACATCTGTGTTTAGTATTGCCAAGAAGAACACGCTAATACATAAACAAGGATCGTAATCCAGCTCTGTCCTCACCTTAAAAAGACGGCTGTTCCTGTATCCTTCCCAACCCTGTTCCTAAGCAGAACTTCAGCTTAAACACTGCCTCTGCTTACCTCATCAAAAGGTGTGCACTGGTCTCTGCAGCGGGGGGTAGGCACTCTTCCGGTGCCAGCCGTCAGGTGGGGGGCAAAAGGAACCTCCTGGCTGGCTCGCCATTTGTTGTGGGGTGACAAAAACTCCTAATGTCAGAATAAACACACAGACTCTTCTTGGCAATGCAAAAATAGTATTTACTAAGTGTTGTGACTGGGAGAAAAACCTTCAGCATACAACACAGACTACACCTCAGCCCTGCTCAGGCTGTCTCTGCGATTTTTCTCAAGTGTGACCTGATAAGCTCGAATTCCTGAACTAATCTATTACACATTCTTCATTATACTTCCAACAAAGGTTAACGACCGAGCATTCTTCTGCCTATGAATGCGTGTGTGTTTCATGGTAGATGAAATTTACATGAAGTGTGAGCTAGCAGCATTGTGCGCCTAGGACCTTCGTGTGCTCAGAACTTAGTTACTTCCCTGCACACATTGTTTAATCAAGCTACTATGTCCTCTGGGCCAATTCGATTATATGAACCTATTATCTAATCGGGCCACAATCTGTTTGGAGGCACGGCATGCGTGCCGGTGGACCTGTGTGCTGATGCCGTTAATGCTTTCAAGTCTAATAAGTAGGAGTTGGTTATTAATTGAAAACCCTTTTAAGCTTCCTATTACACTACATCCTTAAGTGAAGTTTTCACCTTGTTCGTGTCAGTGCAGGATTTGAGCCTAAATTGGTTTTAACCACAAACAGCTGTGTAGTTTGTGCCTACGGTTGATGTTGCCCTATATTTTCATGTTTTCTACAGCGTGTTCATTGTTCACATTTCCTACAACAGTACGCTGACGATATCACTTTATACGGTCATGAACCATAGACAAACCCCGTCCCTCTGACTCGTGAGATCATCCGATTTGGCAGCCTCTCTGGCATCTTGATCAACTGGTCCAAGTCTGTATTGTTTTCCCCTCATAGACTGCACTCAGGTCTTCCCTTTGGAATACCCGTTCAAATGGGCGTCTGACCTGGTCCAATACCTGGCTATATGGCTGGGTTGCAATCTAGACAAACTCTGGAAGGCAAACTACAGCAGAGTTATGTCTTGGCTTGAAGACAGAATTCCAATCTGGTCTCACCTGCCGCTGTCCGTGGCCAGGCAGATAGCAATAGCCAAAATGAACATCCTCATAAAATTTCTATACCTCTTCAACAATTTGCCCATTCCTCTAACTGCTTAATTCATGCACTGTCTGCAATCCAATCTTATCGCACTAACCTGGGTGGGCAGACCACCTCGTATTGCTCGGGAGATCCTCACGCTTCTACTCTCCCTGGGCGGTTTGGGTGCCCCTGACATGCACTTATGTGCTTTGTGCGCCCTGGCCCAATACTTGTATTTCTGGCTCCATCGTATGACTTTTCAACCACACTTGGCCATCAATGCTGACCGGGCAGCACCGTGCTCTCTATCCACAGCCCTTTACTTACCTTGCAGGATATCCAGAACAGAGATCGACATGGTTGGAAGCATGAGATGGGCTTGGGAACATAAATACTTGTATGCCCCCTCCATCCTGCTTGACCACAATCCACTGCTGCCTTCTCTGTCAGACACGGGTGCCCGAAATCACGCCTGTGGTCGGAATCTCACAAAAGTTTCTGGCCTCTTTCCAGGGGAATAATTTATGCCACCCTTTGAGACTTCAGATGCCTCAACCCCTACGTTGCTGGATAAGCTTCTACAATACCAACTCCGAGCTGCCTATCACGCACTACATGACACATTCCTGTCTCCTCCACCAAATCTACCTGCTCTCAAACACATACTCCTGACCCTCTCACCGCGCAGATTAGTCTCCCGCTTATGCACCAACATTCAGACTTTCACCCTGGTAGCCACCCCGAACGCGCGCACTGCCTGGCAGTCAGACACTGACCCACCTTTCGCCGACACACAGTGGTCCTACTGTTGTAGCCTGCTGACAACTGCAGGCTGAGACTGATACATTTTAACTTCTTACATCAGCTATACTGAACTCCCATACAGCTATTTAAAATGGGGCTCACAGAAGGTGCGGGTTGTCTGCGATGCACGGCATCTCAGGCCACCTTTCTGCATTTGGCGTGGGGGTTCCCAAGAGTGGCAGAGTTTGGGGAGGACATTTTTCGACCATACAAGTCATCACTGGTCATTGCCTACCTCATACTCCTTTGGTGGCCCTTCTGGGATATGTCAAGGACACCCAACCAGCGATCGCAGACTGATTGCTATGCTCCTCCTATTAGCTAAGCATAGAGTAGCTATGCACTGGGCCGACACCCCACCCCATTTACATCCACCTCGGTGCAATATGCGACATATTGCCAGGATCAATTAGCAAGTTTCTGTACCCGTGCGGTCACGCCCCAAAGATAATTGGAAACCATTCCTCACTTACATGCGCCATAGAACCAACACCAAGGACCACCCCTCCCACCCTGGCTCTCCCATCTCACCAACCCTGCATGTACTGAGTGACGTCAGTCAGTCACCCCAGTCGTCATTGTAGATTGCCCAGTAAAATTACTAGTCTGCTTCTATCCAATTTTGAGGTTGCTACATATGGTTTCATGTGGACAAGCATGTGTTAGTGACAAAAACTCATTGGAGCTACAAGTGGACGGAGTATGTTCTCTCAGTGATGCTGAATCTTGTATTGTTGTATTACCGTGCTTCCCTCCCTATTCCCTTTCCCTCACTCCTTTCCCCTCCCCCATCTCCTCATTACCCCTCTTGTATTCCCCCCCGCAGTTGGTACAGTTGCATTGTGTTTGTTTTTGTTCTCTCAAATGCCTATACAGTTTTTTTTGTTTGAACCTTGTGTTGTTGCCCTTCCCCAAGGGGCCTCAACTACATGAATTAGTCGGTTTATCTATTGCTCTGTAGAAGTTCATTTGAATGAAACACGTTGGTTGTATAGTTTTCTAATTAGAATAAGATCGGTACACTATATCAAGACTGTTTTCTTCTGTACGTTGGAGCCAAATGGAGTTGATTAATTTTGGACTTTGAACAGAGTGCACCCTGATTGATTTTTTTTTTTTTTTTTACCACTGTGGAGTGTTTAAACTCCATGGTTCCTATATCAAGAAGGTGCAGGGCTTGTTTTTGTGTTGTCCTGCCTGGAGTTCATGGATGAAGCACAATTGGTCGGGTCATATTAGCTCCCCCATCAAGGTCTGTAGCCGCAGGACATGATTTTGGTAAAGAGTTTTGCATCTAAATGATTTTGGTAAAGAGTTTTGCATCTACATTGGGAAGGGAGATTGTGTGATCGGACCCGCAGTTGCTAGGACCTTTACTTGGTTTGCGAATCAGGGAGATGTTGGATTCAGCCATAATAGGGTAACCCAACCCCTGTGAATCATCACCTTATAGACCTTGTGGAGTAAGGGAAGAAGTGTCAGAACAAAGCATTTTAGAAAGAGTGGCGGAAAACCCATCTGTGCCAAGGCTCCTAGAAGCACGTAGTTTGGATATAGCTAATAGGATTTCCTCTTTTGCTATCGATTTATCCAGGGATTCTCTACCTTCCTGTTTAAGTATGGGGAGAGTATCCTCCGCAAGATAGGTAGCTCTTGATTGTGGGTCAGTCAGCGTGTTCGTGTGTAACTAAGAATAGAAGTTATGGAAGTCTTAAGCTTTTTCCATATCTTGAGTGCAAATTTGGCAGTTGGGAAAAATGACTTCTAGGATTCTATTTTTGACTTGGCTCTTAGGAGATTTGCTAACAGTTTGCCTGATTTGTTGCCATGCTCATAGTACTTGTCAATTTTGGCCAAAAGGTATGCCCATCTGTCTGTTTCCAGAGTTCTGATCTGACCTCGTACCATGATCATTTTCCTCCAGACATTTTGCTTGCGGGCTTGTTCAATCTTTCCAAGATCCTCACCTAACTTTGTGCATAGGGCTTGTCCCATTTTACATTGTTGGGCCGCCTCGACAACAAAAAATTTGCATATCACTGCTTTCAGTGCATCCTAGAGAGGTGTTACACTTAAATGCCCATATCATGTGTGATGTAGTCTGTGATACTAGCTCTGATGTTGGCAACTGTTATTGGGTCTTTCAGGAGTGTTTCTTGTAGTCTCCATGTTCCTCTGTTCCCCGGCAGGGTAGTACATTTACTGGCTGGTATTCAGGAGACCGGACCTTGGTCAGACAGTGGGATAGGGTGTTGGGGAGCATCAGTAAGGTCGAGACCAACCACTTGTCAACGAAAATGTAGTTAAGCCTAGCATACTTTTTATGTGCCCCAGAGTAGTGTGGGTAATCTCTTCCAAGGGGCCACCTGGGCCTCCAGGCATTAATCAGGCCACTTTCCTCCAGTAGGTGTTTGTCTGGTGCCAACAGAATTGGTGAACCTCCAAATCCCCATTGTTCTGTCTACGTCCTGATCGCCAGCACTAGATTTAGGTCTTCTCCCATTATTATTGGCATTGTTGATCAGGCTGCGATGGTGGAACCACCTCAGATAGGTAGCGTTCTTGTCCTTGGTTGGGGATATATATGGAAACCAGCATCAACGGTTCTCTTCCAGGTGAACCCTTCAGGGCCACCCACCTCCCGCTTTAATCTCTGTCTCCTTAACCTGCAGCAGGCACCGGTGATTAATTATAATTCCCGCTCCTGTAGTTTTCTTTCACCCGGATGAGAAATATTGGCCTGGAAATTGCCTTGATTTCAATCGAGCCTGGTCTTGTTTTAGGTGATGGGTTTCTTAAATAAACCCAAAATCAGTGCTTAGTAAGGCTAGTTTGTGGAGAACAGAATGCTATTAATGTGTGTTTTTTTTTTTTTAGCCTCCATGTTATGTATGACCATGTTAAGTGAATTGGTTGTCATAAACGTGAAGGGCTGGTTGATACTGTATTCTCTTGCCTTTCCTTCTGGTTTTAGTGTGGTGGAAGATAGTGTGGCAGCAGATGGTCATCTCCCAGAACCCCTCTATCCCTAGAACAATGAAAACCCGAACAGGCAACATTTCAAACAGTAACTAAAACAGATGTTGAACTCCTTTAAGGAAATAAGAGCAACTGGGTAAGCAGGCTGATCACTTGCGCTAAAAAAAGTGGAAGGGTAAAGTGAGAAAAGATAACTGAGTGAGAGTCAAGTGTGAAAGATATAGGGGGTAAAGTCTCTCTCCAGGCTGGTTAGTGTAAATACCTGCCCCATCCAGCAACCCTTTCTCATCTTGAAGGTAGTCACGGTGCCCTATTGGACCTCTAAATGTTGATCAGTTCCATCACTGCACCCTGGTTTAATGTAGAAAGTCTCATTCCCCTGCTCCCTCCGAGGCCCTACTGGGGTCCATTCGGGTGAGACTCCAGCAGGTCACTCGCTTTCTGCACTTGTTTGAGGGCTATTCTGCGACCTGCAAGTATTTCCTCTTGTTTGGGAGTTTTCTGTCCACCTTTGCCTCATGCTAGTTTGCACTCTGGGCTCGTTGGGCGCAGCAGTTCTAGCTGTGTCTGGTGGGGGCAAACCTTGCCACCTGGCAGACCTCCTTCAGTGATTTGGTGGCCCACTGTTTACATTGCCACTCGAACAGCAAACATAAGAGATGACCCCGTCTGTATTTAGTATTGTTATCGTGGAGGAAGGAGGTGACCAGGCGAAAGGCTCATCGCTTTGTGAGTGTTATAGTAGGGAAGTCCTGAAAAATGTGTAAATCATGTCCATAATGTCTGATTGGGCCTCCTCTTCTCACTGCCTTGAAGATTGCTTTTTTGTCTTCAATATGCTGGAAGCAGACCAAAATGTCAGAGGGTAGCTTGGAGTTTAGATAGCTGGGTCCTGCTCTATGAATCTTGTCGATGCAGAGTGGGTCAGGTCCATGTTCCTCTAGAAGCATCTCTGCAAGGCCTTAAATGTATCCTTTAATGTCCTTGCCAAGAGGTACCCCTCTGATGCTTAGATTTCATTGTAGAGATTGGTTTTCAAGGTCTTCTTGCTTTTCTTCGATGGTTATTAGTTGTAAATTCATCATCACCAGTTAGGAGCAGTGTTCCTCTAGTTCCAGGGGTGCACTCCTATTGTGTTTTCTCTAAGAAATCAACCCTGTTGCCCAGATCACGGAGGTCTTGTTTCAGTGCAGACAAGTTGTGCTTGAGATCCATGCAGACTGCACCGAGCTCATTTTTTAGCTTAGTGAAAAACTGCACTATAAAGCTTTTAGTGAGTGTCCAATAATTGTGTACGGGAGTGGTGAGCTCCTGTTCTTGAACGTTGGAAGTCTACTTGTCTGATTTGGCGCTCATTTCTGCTTTCTTGTTGGAGGGGGTCTTTAGGAGGTCCTTGATTATCTCCTCACGATTAGGTCTTGTGGTCACCGTGATAGCCGCTTCCCCCTATTCTTGTGTGCATGCAAGCCGGGACACCCTCTTGGTTCTGGGGCAAGGACTGTTTATGATGAACAAACAAGCTTCTGATATGTGGGTTGTATCCCTGCGTGATATTTACTCGTATAGGTTGGCCTGTACACCTGTGTGGCTGCTGAACTTCACTCCATTGTTGTCAAGAGATGTGCATAGTCAAAGTGCAGAGTCCCACATGAGTGGTCACTGTCAACGTTGATGGCCACTCTGTAATGGGGGGAGGGGAGGGAGAGTTACTTGTGTATTGACCTGGAGTTGGACAGGTGCCACATTCTAGACAGCTGACCTCAGCTGTGGGCAATATTGGTATAGTAGGCATTACGCACTGTCTCTCACCTGAGGGAGTGGAAGCAATTCACTGAAATGTCCGGTCGCCTGTGTCTCCTCTTTCCAAGATGAAAATCAGGTCCCAGCACTCTTGGGGGGGCCTCTGACTTGATTAATCGCTTGGACAACGAATTCTGGAGCAACAACACTAGACTGACCTTTACAATGGAGCCACTGATGTCTTTCTGGCCCCTGCTGCCTTTCCTGTGGGAGTTGTCACCCGCTGCTGTGTACAGGAGGCTTTCACATACTATTTATCTCTCCGGAACCACAAAATGTTCTTAGTTGGCCCGAAGGGGCTTTGAAACAACTGCGGCTCGGGCAAGAACCCCGGGCTCAAGCATCTGACACCATTTAGGGCTTGGCCGTACAACATCTATCAAACTTTAAACTTTTAGACTTCTACCAATTCAGATAGTCTTTGGCATCCCTATAGTATGTTATCCCAGCAATGATTATTAATAAAGTCCTCATGGTGTTTGTAGCCATAGAAGTATCTGACATCCTAAATTTCTCAACAGTAAAGTTTATCCAACTCTAGAAACTCTGTAGAAACTCTGGTTATGCTGCTGTAAAACCTTTCACTGGATCGCAAAATGAGCTATTTAGCACCCAATTTCACAACTTCCCTAATTATCTAGGTTATTACAGAATGCTGCCTGCAACTACTTGCAAAAGTTTGATCTAATGGCTCACTTCTTTATTCTCAAGCATGGTTCTAACCAATGATAAAAACTGAGGTTGTGGGAGTGGTGGCATGCTTCTAATTGAGATCACGTTTGGATGCCAGTACTGTTGTAATCCTGGCTTTTCTAGAACAGTCTGCTTAGTCAACCATCACTTTTCATTGGACTGCCTTTCCCTATACAGCATCCAAGGCCATATACTGGCCTGGAACAAAGACTTTCTGTTGGAACGCAAGAGGTTGTATTACTGACGTTTTTTTTCTTCTGTTTTTTGTTTTATTCTAGGCCTGCTGAGCGCTCACTACTCTTGTTAAAGCTCTACATGAGTCTCCTGGTCTCCCTCATTTAGTCTTTTGGATTCTCGCTTTTTATGTACAGATACTATTTAGTTGCTGCTGAAGGTGAAGGCAGCACCTTTGAGAAATGCAGCCTTTTAGAAATGTCCAGAGGCCATTGTCTGGATGTGATACAATTGCCATAAACAAAACGGCAATAAAACAGTACATCTGTTTACATTCATTAGAAACCCACTCTTTCAAGCCTTTTTCTTGGCTGAAGGAATTAGGAACCTCATTGGTGCAGATCAACACTATGAAAAATATTATACTTAAGATTATTGAATATGTTACCGGCCACCCAGAGGGTGCTGGAAGCATGGAAAAGTGCTGAAAAGCAAATGAAGTGGGACATGAAACCTACGAGAGAGACCCCATTATCGGAAGGAGCGAGATTATCTGAGATTGGAAAGCTGAGAGGCTTTAGACAGTGGGATTTGATAGGGATCTCCAAACTGGGAGATGTCATAGAGAAAGGCACTCTGGCGTCCTTCAGCAAACTTCAAGCTACATATCCGTTACATGACACCCAAACCTTTGCCTATCTTAGATTGCGACATGCCTGGCGGGCGGAGGGGCTGGATGCCGCGACACTGCTGGAATATTCCCCCTTAGAGGGCAGACTTTTGCAGGAGGAGATTTCTAACAAGGCTATCTCGCTGACATACAGAACACTGATTAACAACATGCCCGACAAACTAGGTCTGCTTAGAGCTAAATGGGAGCTCACCACAGGCCCAATGGAAGACATTGACTGGGAAGCCGCCCTTATCCATCCACGCGAAGTGGCAATAAAACAAAGACTGCGCCTTATCCAATACAAAATCCTACACAGGACTTACTTTGACAGAGCCAGACTACACAACATGGGAAGAGCGGACACCCCGGAATGTCTTCGATGCCACACAGAACATTTATACACACCCTGTGGGAGTGCAGCCTGATTAAAATATATTGGACCAAGATACTGAGGGAACTTAACAACATACTGGAAGCTCAAATTGAGTTAGAAGCCAGGTATGTCCTATTGGGAATCCCTACAGAGGTAGACTTACCGCTTAACAAACTCACGTTGGCCAATCTGGGGCTAGTGGTAGTTGAGGGATATAGCTCGATACTGGGGTGTCCACCAACTCCCTACACTTAAGGAATGGAGAGCTTGCCTGGATCTATATATGGTGATGGAAAAAACAACATATAAAGCAAGAGTATTCCCGCGAAAATTCCGAAAGATTTGGACTCCATGGATATAATACTATGGCTTAGAAATGGGAGATGAGGAGGAGGGACCGGATTTGATAACTGGGAGATCGGGGAGAGTGTCTTGAAAACTGTTGTCCCTGACCTATTGTTGATGGGCGTAGATAATTCATGTATGACCCTCATTAACTGTAAATGTATGAAAATTGAATCTAACCTTATGCTCTCTTTCAAGGAAATCAACGCTGTACTTTCTGCCCTAAACCAATTGATAATGTCTGACATCCAGTATGTATCGTGTATCCACTGTTTCTTTGTTTGTATGTTAAAACAAAAAAAAACAATTAAAAAAAAAAAAAAGATTATTGAATATGCTCAACTTCACTTGACAAGTGAATGTGGTGTTAGGCTTGATATCGCTAAATAACCGTAACCGTAAAGGGGAATGGTGGAAATCAGAAAGAAAGAGCGGGGGACAAAGAAAAAAGGTATGTAGTGACAGCTATTGGAACAAATAAGACATACAAGGTGTATTAAGGGAGCATGGGAAAGGGGGTCAGAGTCCGGCCGTGTGTATTTATCAGTCATCCGTCTAAGTAAGATCACTGTCAGTGTGTATTAGGCACAGGATTTGAAAGTATGTCTGACATGTCAATTCTTGGAATTCGTCTGAGAAGTAGCGAATACATGGTCTCAATGTCTTATTAAATTATGGCAGCCTATTTGTCGCTACTGCCATTAGTTTTTCCATCCCCAGAAATTCCCAGGGTTTATAAAGCCAGTTCCTAAAAGTCTGGATCGTGTCTGTGCCCCAACGAACTTGTAAGAGCTGCTTCTCAGCATCTAGTGCTAAGTTAATAGCTCGCCCTCTAGGTGTTCGTAAGGGATATGTCTATGGATTCGGGAGTCCAAGCAGGACATAACTGGGAAAGCGGGGAATAACAGTGTCATATGTCATCCACATCATCAAGTACCTCCTGCTAAAAGGAACTTATTTTAGGACACTGCCATAAAATATGAGACCGGGTGCCCAACTGTTCGCAATGCTGCCAACATGCAAGGGTTTGTCGGAGGTGCGTGTAAGGAGCCACCTCTCAAATGGTGTGAGTGGTATACTGGCATGGAGGCGGATTGAGGGTTGGGACACCCAGTGACTCAGGATTATATATTGCCAATGGGCTTTTGGTGGGAGACCAAAAGCCGATTGAAGCTGGGAAAAGTCCATAAAGCCATCGGCATCGAATAGATCTCCAACTCTCTTACAGTTGGTCTTTTGCCAGACATTGTATAGTGAACCGCGCACCACACGGGGGAAATCCAGGTTACCCAATATAGGTGTCTGGGCGGAAATAGGGGTGGATAGGCCATTACGAAGTTGTACCCTTTCCCATACAGCCAGGGTGGCATGGAGAATTGGTGATGCATATACCCCGGGCGGTCGATATGCCCTTGGTAACCATGACCTTCCATATATGCATGCCTGCCACAGCCTGATCCATGAAACACCAGTGTTTTTCTGTGGAGGGGCGGGGCCACTCCACCATATATTGCATTTGTGCCGCCTAGTAGTAACTTGCCAAATGGGGGACCCCCAGGCTCCCTGCCGCCGAAGGCAAGTATGCCTGTGCCTTTGCCATCCTCGCTTTCTTCCCATCCCACAGGAACTCCCAAATAAGGTTTTGCAGTTCCTCTAACGCATGCAGTGGAGGCTGGAGTGGTAGAGTCTACATGACATACAACACGTTCGGTAAAAGCATCATCTTAACCGCTGCCAAGCAGCCCAACCACGAGAGACCCCATCCCCTCCACTTACTCAAGTCAGAGCGGGTTGTCTCCATCAGTGCCATATAATTACATTCTGCCGTAGTGATCGGGGTAGGGTGTATCTGTAGGCCTAGCTATTTTACCTCTTTGAATGCCCAAGAAAACAAAAAATCTGCCTCCAATGGGGCCCGTACTGTCTCGGGGATGATCACATTTAATATAGATGATTTGTGAAGATTGGTTTTACAGGCGAAAGCTCCCCAAACATCGTGAGTTCTACCATGACTGCTGTTAGAGAGGTGTGGGGATTCGATAAGATGAGCTAGACGTCATCTGCGTAAAGCGCAATTTTGAGTGATCTGATGTCTACGGACCCGTTTAGCAAAAGGTTCCTCATATAAACCAAACATAATTGAACTCTAATGTGGTCATAATATCTGTGTCTCAGGTTTAACCTGGCAAATCACTCCTCTGTTCTGCACTATGTGGCATCGATCTGGCAGTCTGACTAGACATGCTGCATTAAAACTGGTACATCAGAGCTAACTTAGCACATTATGTCCTTTCCGCTTCTCTTGCACTACGTGAACTTGAATTTACAATTTTAATCACATCGTAGTTTTAATGGTATTTATCATGTTGTATATTGTGACTTCCTCTTTTTATTATTGTGAAGATTTTAATTAATCATGCAATAAACCATTTACACAGTACTACTGGTGAGGAAATTACTACTTGTCTCTTGGGCTGCAAAGGATGTTGGAGGGTACTCTGGATAGGGATATTGGCTCCCTGATGATTGGTGGCTGTGGTGATTGACTCCAGCTAGCCGTGATGAGTTTCAAGAGGATTTATTCAGGAAAGTTACAGGATACAAAGATGAGTAGTACAAGCCACACCAGGAGCAGCCAGCATGCTGCTCAGCCCACTCAACTGTGACTTCACTGACAGATTCCCAACATTCTGAAAAGCATCATCACAGCAACATTCTACTGGTGGTAAAATAGCATTGCATTTACAAGAGCAGGATATAACATATCCCCCTTTCTGATACGGAAAAACAAAATCGATAGAAACTAAAGAGGAGAACTTGAAATAAAGAAGGCAAAGTAGTTATACAATAGTAACAAGAAGAATGAAGCGAAGAGACAACGAGAGACCAAGAAAACTTCAAAGAAAAACAAGAGAGATGGAGAAACATATATGCGAATGACCCATCCTCCCTTCTACAAATAAAGGAAGAACACGAAGACACCAATGACAAACTCCCAAACACACCAGCTGGCCAGGCAAGCACGCAAGGAGGCAAGAAATATCACAGAAATAACACTGGGGTGAACCCAGACACGAACAAGGTCAGGTAAACAAAAGAGAAACGAGCACGTAGGACAATAAAAAAAAAAAAAAAAAACAGGAGACTGGAAAATTGAGAAAAAGCAAAAAGTCCAGAAACTGGAAAAAAAAGACTGATGAGAGAAACCAAGAGAAATAATCAGATCATAAAATTACGTTGTAAAATTTAACAAAACAATGAGAAAACATGACGTCGGGAAAAGTATGGAAATAGGAGTGAGACTACGATAAAACACCCATTGCAAAAGTAAAGAAATGCCCAACGCATGTGAACATGGGGCGAAAAACAAGCAACAATAAACCATGTTCAGGCAACGTAATCTGGAGTTGACACTGAGAGCAAAGACGTAAAGGGACTTGGACCCTTACAACACACATGTAAAGGAACATGTGACTAAAACCCAGAGCAGGTTATACAATGTCAACAACAGTATATGGGTCAGAACCCATGATCTCTCCGAATACGAGAGATTACTTAAAGTTAACCGGTGTATATGGGTATGAACCCATGACTCAATCCTAGGAAAAAAACGATGGTTAACAAATAACATGTAAACTGAAATGATGGACTCTTACCGGTGCGTACCTAGGGTCCATAAACGTACAATGTAGATCAAACCGTACTGTGAGCAAGTAAGCTCGCACAATGTAGACCTAACTGAACTCATTGTACAATCCTAAAAAGGATAAACATTAAATTTTATTTTAAAAACATAGCCGGTGAGCGACCTCTCACCCGAGTAGTACATAACTAGAACATACCTTGCGCAAGGTAAATCATGCTTACTAAATAAATGGGTAGCTAAACCCATGACACAATCCCACGTGTAAGGGATATAACAAGAAATGTAGAGGTATAACCACAAAAGTACTGTAAATAGTAAGCATAAGACATAAATGTAAAAGAGTAAACATTTGCAGCAAACAGACAAGAAAATAGAATGCACTTAATAACCGCTCCAGACACTGTAGATACAGACACAGTGCAATAGAAATGGAGCTACAAAATTAAGACCAACTAACTCCATATGCACATATGGGACAAATTGGCATGCATCTTTGAAAGAATTCCAAGAAAACAGCAGACAGTTAAGTTGCACTGTGTCACCAAATGGGAACTAAATAAAAACAAAACAAATTCCTATTCACTACCAAGAGAGCGTTGTGTGGGAACTGTGCATTGATAAACCTCCTCAAAATAATATGACGACTCTCTGGCGAAGCAGAGATATACGTGGAAACAAACGAAGAATCAGGACGCAGCAAACCTCTTCACGCCGCACTTGCTGCTTGACAGAAACTTCATGGCATAAGGTGACAGAAAACAACAAAATAAAGAGTACCTTGTTGTCGCAAGAAAACAAATAGAGCGAGACCTCTGCATCCAATTAAACTGTGACTTGTAAGATCACACGACGAGACGAGCAGTATGTAACCTCCCAAAGCTTCTGCTGGTTCAAGATGATGTATGCGAAGAGTGAAAGCTGAGAAAGAGTGTGCCTCTTTTTCCACCAGGACACGAGGTACAGCAAGGATGCGGCACTTAAAGGCACAAAGAAGACGCCACACTTGCTCTGAAAACGTGGTTGGCAGAAGCAGACCGGAACCACCAGAGAACAGCAGAAGCAAACGCCAACCACAATATGGCGACACGCTTCTGACGCAAAGCCGGGTGGCTCTGGGCACATTAATGCAGGACCAAACGCAGCTGGACACGCTGCGAGACAAAGGCATGGCTCGGGCTGGCACGAGGAAAAACGGTTGAAAGAAGGTAAGAGAACGGATTCCAACCGTTTTGTTTATTTTAATTATATTTCTTTTTAACCCCTTGACCGCGGCGCTAATTCCGCCGCGGTGCGGGTGATTTATGAGTGGGCGTGGTTCGGACGGCCCCCGGCCGTCCTCCGCACATGCCCACCGTGACGTCGGACGGCCGGGGGCCGTCCGACGCATACAAAGGGTTAAACATCCACAGCCGCAAAATCCTTAAATATGCACAGAAGTTACCAAATACCAACCGGCCAAAAGAACACATGTTGGCATGAGAAATGGCTCTTCACGTCATGGTGCTTGCTATAACTAAAGTACATAATAACCATACTAAGCAGGATATAACAGTGGCCTGCACCAGCCCACTCACTGGAGCCTACTTGTCCTTGCGTTCATCCTGGCCTCTGAGACTTCAACTCACGGGAATGCATTCAGAGTTAAACCTGGTGAAAGTCGTCCCCATAAAACAGCCCGGTGATGTGGAATTACCAATGGAAATTTGTAGAGTAACACAGATTGTGCCAGTAATTCCCCATGCACTAGGGGACAATTCTGAATTCCATGGTAATTCTGCATCTAGAAAGTAATTATATTTGCGATATTGGTCATTTCAGTTTCGAAATTACCAACATCCCATGTATCAATGCATTTGAAATTAAGCATGACCATTAGATTTTCAACTTAATTATTTTTACTGTGATTTATATTTGATCACAGACTGGTTGAACCGACCTGTTAATTGTTGGCACCATGACCCAATGTAGTGTAGTTTTTGTTTTAGTCTTTCATTGATGGAGAACACCCTATTTCACATATATAGACTGCGGATTTTCTTCCTGGTCATGTCTTTCCCGCTTCCCCTAAAATTACTTGCTTCATTCCTCCTTTTCCCTCCTGTGTGATACGTATAATGATTCCTGACTCCTATTTCCTGAGGTAATTTACCTTCCTCGCTTTCCCTACTAGTATTACCCCTTTTGTAGCTCTTCAGGAATATTTATCCCAAATACATTTTTTGTTTATGGACTTTTTTTTTCTTCATATTTAGCCCATTTGTATCCAAACAAGTTTAGGGATCCAAAACTATTTTATGCGCTTTACTTTTGCAGATATTAGTTGATACAAATTCACCTTTTACTAACTAGTTTTTTTGTCCATGTTTATTTAATTCTTTAATTGTACTTTTGGACTTCTGCATCCTTGCATTCCCAGAATTTTACTAAAAGTAAACTTGCATTCGCTGCTCATATTATCAAAAAGGAAAACAATATTTATGTTAAAGATTTGGTGTGCCTGTACAGTCGCCTGTATGATGATGATTTGGCAGTCCAGCTCTATGTGGATTTCTGACAAATTCTAATTGTATAAACTAGCCTAGAATAATTTTTAGAAGCTCGTGCTCTCACAACAGACTTGCTGCCCCCTTACCAGTTACCCATGGAAAAATCGGGCACAAAATCCAAAAACAAATGCGAATTTTTCTTAAAAGGGAAAGTTTACAAATGCGATCTGAGATAAATATTGGTTCACAAATGATGCATTATAGGACCTACAGGTACGCAGCTGTTAATAAAAAATGGTTGTCCTCATCCGCATTAAAATAGCTTTCATTAAAACAAAAAAAGTTTTGTTTAATAATCACTTTAAACAGGAGAATGTTTGCTGCATTCTTCAAAAACTGGCCTTCATAGCAGGCTACTTCTGTAAGACAAAAAACGGAAGAGCAAACATTGCAGTACACTCAACTCTATCTCTGTCCATACTTCCCCCTGACGCCCCTCTCTTTATAGCCCTTTCCTATATCAGAGTCCAATAGATCTCTGGCGAGTAAATCAGAAAAACTATAAAGATCTCAAGATTCCGTAGCACCCACCATGCCATGAACATTTATGAAATGACTTTCTAGGCAGTCTTGATACGTCGATCCTACTGCACTTATTAACAGTGTAGGGTCAATATCTATGCACCATCTCCAACATCACCAGGCCCTCTCAGGTATCCATTAAAGGATGAGCCCATCCTTTCTTTGAGAAACCAACAGATCCATTTGAGATTATTCAAATCAAAGCAAATGCCCATTTCCAGTGACGTTCTCCAATGATGAGCTCTTTCAGCTCTGCTCTTCAATTCATTGATGCACTAGTTGGGAGTATATGCCTTAAGTAATGCTTTTATCAAGCTTCCTGAACTCAGAAACTAGGCAGGCATCCATTTCATTCAAGGACAGAGACTGTACGTATCAATTTGAATGTATTGCCTTCAGTTGCACCCTCAGGGCAGCAGAGGGTTTTTTGGATGCTGGTAAGGCAAAATTACTATTCTCATTCCAGTCATAGAATATAACTACAGTCTTTAACTATTTTATGAAAAGTTAAAAACCATTCCCCTAGTATTTTTAACTAGTTTGAAAAGTTGTCGTTTTGGATTGCCAGGTAGTGCTGTCAGTAATGCCCTCAATTGATGTGCATGTCAGTGTTGAGACAGGAAGTTAACTGTTTGAGGAGAAAGCTTCACATAGACTAAGATGTTATTAACCATTTTCACAGCAGCAGTTCGTCTTTTTCATTTAGTGGAAGTAGCATACTTGTACTCCATCTGAATTGTCATCACAACAAAGTGCATGGGTATTTTGTAATTTAATTCATCATTACTGAACATAATGGAAGACTATAAAAGCTCAACGAGTTGAGAGAGTAAAGATTAGAGCTGGGAAGCGAGCCAGAGAGGGAATGTAAGGCAAACAAATTAAAAGTATCATGTTGTCTCTACACATGTTTAATAATCATTGAGATACAAACTGTTACAAGCTAACAGACCAACCAAGAAGAAACCATAATGCAGGTTCATAGAAAGTGCAATCATTTTATTTTTAAATAAAAAAAGTACTTGAATGTATCATGTTGGGAAAATGCACGCAGAGGCAATGGTATTTGTAGTTTTGATCTGCTATTTTTCAAATAAAATGTATTTTCTTTACATTTATAATTTGCTTGGTAACATAATTTCATACTGCCCCATTTCCAGGTATCCAGGTGTTTCTGCTGAAGTCCAGGAAGAAAATGGTGTCCAGTACAAATTTGAGGTGTATGAAAAGGCAGAAGAGTCCTAAAAACAGAGTTGTGTGGATATAGGATTTAGATCTGTTTTTGCCAATTTCTTTTTTTTACATAATAAAGATATGTAATTACTCTACCTTCACGTTTTGGAAAGTTATTTCTGTTGTGTACTTTATAAAACAAAATGTGTTGGGGAGATGTGCTGGTGTCTAAATGTAATCATTATCTATCCCTCATCATAAACAGTTTAGCCTAAGCGTCCTGCATGGAATACTCGTTTATTGGTGGATCCTGCTGTTCAAGTTGGACCCAGACAGGTTGGGAGAAGTAATAGTGTGGGGTGTGGCAAACTGTATGAAGATTTACTTACTAAAGTTTGTCATTCACATCATCATCTTCCACTGGCGAATAAGATAACAGCCCACAACTTTAACATGGGAAGAATCAATCTTCCAGGTCTTTTGTTACTTTTGAAAGAAGATTACCTCTGTTAGTACCCCACAAGAGCCCAATTCCAGTGACTGGAGTGAGACCTTTCTGAGCATTGGTTAGTGACTCGGTCACTCACTTTTAAGCAATATGAAGGCACTCCTCTTTTTTATGGTCAAAACAGAGCCCTCTAAACACTTTAATTCCAACTGGCCTTTGGAAGTCCAATTTTTGGGTAAAGATCTTCCAACCACTTTTAGTTCCTTTTATTAGCAATTGGAACTAGTAAGTACTGTGGCTGAAGAACTGTAGTGTTCATTTAATTGGTACGTTTTGCATATTGTTTTATTCAAGATATTATCACAGATATATATGTACATCAGGAGATGGGGTTGTCGCAAGAAGAATGCAATGGAGACGGAGACTGATTGTGAGCGGTGAGAAGATATTTCTCTCCGAACAGAGGAGAGAGCGGCTTTGAGATTAATAAGTGAAGTTGTAGCTATTGATCACAATTGTAGAAGTGCCAGCAATTTTTAAAGGGGAGCCAAGATAAATCTAAGACTGCAAATCTTATGATACACACATCTTACAAAGAAAATAAAGGAAAAAGAACAAAAGGAATGTTCCTGGGCACTGGAGAAGTGTCTCCGAAGGGGATTCTGAATCCGTATCGGTTTTCTGCTAATGAGCACTGGAGTGTCTTTCCTGTAGTGTTTTTTTGTTTTTTTAATTTATTTGTTGCATTTGTGTTGTGTGTTTTGACTTCTTATGTTCATAGACGCAACAATAAAGACTTGAAAGACATTTTAATGGGGCTATTTAAAATATATTCTTAAGTCATAAAGTAGAATGCTCCTCTCTTTTTCCGTCCATTGACTAGTGGGCCAAATGGGAAAAAAACTAGAACTATGTTCCCGCAATCGGTGAGTGAACTTTAACTGAGAGAAAAACTAACTTGCTTATACATTGTTTTGGGTGCGAGGGGTAAGGATACAATTAGCAAAGGAAGTTGTAGATCAATTGACTGAGTTTGAAGAAATTGAATGTCCATAATAATTCTAAATTAATTACTGTCATGATGAAGCATTATTGTGGGATGAGGGCCCAAAATGAAGAAGAGTGCCGAAAATGCAGTGATCACTATGAAGAAATTAGATTTTATTTGTAATTGTGGTGACTAAGTAAATGAATAACAGAAAGGTCAGTCAGTCAAAGTAATGTTTATTTAGACCATTGGTCTTTAAATAGTGCAAAAATATATCAATTTATATATGACTCTAGTATCATAAATATTTTCGCCAACAATTTTAGTTATAACAATCTTTAAAAAAATCCAATTTGGTGGCATGGCCAAGATGGCGGCTGAGTAGGACGTGCCTGCTGGCCGCTCCGATCCAACGCCACGACACAGCTGCGGATAGCGGACCAGGGGGGCGTAGAGACATCACCTTCTCTCCCCGAGGACAACTCTGCAAAGTTTTGGCAGAACGACGCACTGGAGGCGCTGTGTGAGCTCACACGGGCGCGCATGATCTACCTGGACGAGGCCGGGCCTCCCACAACAGCGGCCCGAGTTGGTGCGACATCGCAGCTCCGGGGCTTATCCGGGTCTGAGGCTGCCCGGCCGAGTACGGCCATAAGAGGAAGCAGACGCTGGCTAGTGACCCGGCCTTATTGGGAGAGGCTCTGGGGCGCTGGATCGGGCCATAGAGAAGGGCCGCGACATAGCTGCCAAGGTTCCAGATTGCTACGTGTGACATTTTCGTAATTTCAGTGTAATTATGAGTGACATTCAACGACTATGAGTGACACTTTCCCGCAAGCAAAATCAAGCAAAGAAGACGAGGGGAACATATATGGAAGGGCACTCATCTAGTATCCTTGTGAGCTGATCGTACAGTAAAATAATTGTGTAACTGTGCAGTACATTTTAAGTGTTTGATCTGGAGGGGCACATACTGAGGATTGAAAACGTACCACAGTAGTTGGGGTTCGGTTTGCTAATAAGAATACATTTCTAACCAAATTAATCCCTTTTAGCAACATTAGGTTCTGTGATATGCATGAAGCACGTTCTTTGCAGCAGGCACACTAACCCTTTACGCTACTGGTGAGTCAACTTGCACTGGGCAAATCTCTGATCTCTCCCAGGAGGAACATTAAACCCCACATTCTCTTTGACTTAAGAATGGAGTCAGTGCTGGGAAAATAACTTCTGCTGCTCGGCCTGTACACTGCAGCCTGTGGGGTCACCCTCACTGCAGACCGCTGCTTAGACTGTGGACAGTGCTGTGATGTGCTAGAGACAGTTGCCAGTCCGAAGAGAGCAGGCCAGCACAGTGACCTAGATGATTCTGACGCTCCTCTCCGCATACCATAGAGTTCTGCTTTGCATCTAATCTACAGCAGTAGTTTGTGATTTTTTTAAGGCAGGAACAGCATGCTTTTTTTCAGAGAAGGGTCTGAATTTTCTACATCTGTTTAAATGCTTAGTTCATTCATGGTTAAGCATTACTCTTGGAACGGATTAATTAGGGAGAATGGTACCCTGCCTCGCAGCTTATTGCCCCATGTCAGCTGTTTGTGTCTCTTCTACTGTTTAACATTTTTTATGTCTGCGTAACAGAACAACCTCGAATCTCAGTCAACCCGATCTCCTTTTGTAATAACTATAGTAGCTGATCCCAGCACCTTTAGGCCTCTGCAACAGTGGGAGCGAAAGTGTGAACAATGTATGTTCTGATCCTTTACGAGAATCTCATTGATAGTTCTTCGTTTAAACTAGAATTCCATTTTAGCACACACTGAAACAAATCAATGCAGGATCGACAATTTAATCTTCGAATGTTTCTCTTTTTTTAGACAACATTTACAAGTGATCAGGGGAAGCACTGTATTATAGCGCTAAGTTTTGGTTCTTTTATCTTAAAAAGTGATCAGAAATCAAATGTGAAATACTCACCACATTTGAAGAGGGCATGGCGTGGCTGGCACGCAGTCTTCAGAGCCTTCAGGCCCTCGGCACATTCTCTTACCGTGATTGCCCCTGGAGAACACTCCCTTCCCCCTCCCCCTTCCAGCAGGGGAAGGGGCACGTGTCAAGGAGGACTCCCTTGTCCTTCAATTTAATTCTGGTTGCAGAAATTCCTGGTGGCCCGGGCTGGTTGCAATAAGATTTTGAAATTGAAAATATTCTCCCTGCGCCGACTGGAGCCTTTCAGTCCCTGACACAAGCGAAACTTCGTCCTTTAGCAGCACTAACACTGCATGTACTGCCTGGCTCTAACAAACTACGCTGTGTTCAGCAGGCCATACGGCTGCACGCACGTGCGTGCTATAAGGACCAATTAGTGCCGGGGAGGTAGGCAGGTCAGCCTACCTACTACGTACTACAAGCAAAACACCGTCCAATCAGGATGAACCATCCAAACATAGAGGAACTCGCATAGGCTACTGTGCCCCGTCTGTTTTGTGTTTCTGTAACCTAACGAAATATCAGACTCTACGAACCTCAAATACCGGTAATACACTCAGCTTTGAAGTACGCTGATTTGCGTGACAAACATTTTCACATGCGGGAATGCGGTAATGTAACTTAAAATGCGTTAGTGTCACACACGATGTGTGACACTTGGCAGGGCTGCCGCGACCGGGCGATGTGAGAGGCGGCAGGCACTCCGCAGCGGAGACTGCGAGCGCGGTGTAGAGGACAGCCCGTCCACTCCAGATGGGGGGGCCCGAAGACTGCGACCGGCTAAGCTGAAGGACGGCGGACACAGCAGGCGGACACGACAGGCCTCAGATGAGGTGAGCAGAGCCTTCCCCTTTCCACCCCCCCACCCCAGTCCCCTCCCCCCCTGAGGCGGCGCAAGGAAAAATTTGCACCGGGAGGCCTGCACAAGCAGGGGGATCCAGTATATTGAGTGAGCTGGACCGAGCGCCGTGATAGGGCAGGAGAGGAGGGCGGGAGAGGAGGGCCCCACCTGCCATTGCTGGAGTGGGAGGGAAGGAACAGAGCGAACTGGGGGTTGTGGATGCCCAGACCGCCATACAATTGTGGCGCAGCTTAGGGAGCAACACTCTGGCGTGTCTCCACCCCCCCCCCCCCCACGAGAAGACGCTGGTGAAGCCGGAGGAAGGAAGACCGAGCCACGCAGGGCCTGCGACCGGTGCCCACGCTGCGACATCAGGGTTGCCCGTACCTAGCAGGCCGCCAAGACCCAGTCCAGTCCATAAGGCCTGGCAACGAGCAATGCGAAGGGAGACGTGACCCTCTGCCCCCACCCCCCCCTTGTCGGGAGTGACCGGGGCCTGGGTCTTGGTGTGGCCCCCCTCCACAAAGGGGCCGGTATTCGAGCTGCAGAGCAGGCAGAACGAGGACCAGAGCCAGTAGCATAAATTGAGCAGGGGTCGGAATAAGTGGGCCTGGGGCTCTTACATCGGTAGCCGGTGGGCCTGGACGGCCCTCCAATAACTCTGAACTTCCATAGCACTTGTAAGTGGTGCGATTCCCAGACATGGGAACCAACAAAGAAAAGAAGGAACGCTCAGTAAAAGACCTCCTTCTCAAGACCGATGCTGGAAGTGCCGAGGCGGCCCCGTCCCCGACTGGGGGTCCCGCGGGCTCTGAGCAGGGGGATGCGGAAGGCCCAGTCACATGTACCTTCCTGGAGATAACCCAGGAGCTCCGAGACATGCGGAGGGATCTAGACTCGGTGGGCGACAGGGTCGACGCACTGGAGACACAGGCTACAACTAGGGATGAGGAGATCGATCAGCTTCAACAGGAGGTCCTCCGCCTTCAAGATCAGCAACTGGACCTCCAGGCGCACGCGGAGGACCTCGAAAACCGCTCTCGGCGGAACAACATCAGAATCCGAGCGGTCCCTCAGGGAGCAGAGGGGCAAGACATCGAGGCCTATGTGATAGAACTCTTTCGCTTCATATTGGGTGCCCCGCCAGATCAACGGATCAAGCTGGACAGGACTCACCGTGTGGGCCCCAAGAGACCGGCGAAGGCCCCGCCACCCGACATTCTAACATGTGTCCACGATTTCCAGCTCATAGAGCGGATCCTCCGGGAAGCCCGGGACAAACATCCCATAGAATTTCGTTCCTCCAGGCCCCTCCTGTATCAGGACTTCGCATCTACCTTGCAAAAGAGGAAGAAATTTAGGCCGGTCACAACCCACCTGCGCACAAAAGAAATTCCCTATTCCTGGGGTCAACCCTTTCGACTAATTTTTAAGTGGGACGGTAAGTTACAACAGATTCGCTCACTATAAGAAGCTAAAAAGCTGCTCAGCCTGTCCGAAGACAAACCGGGGGCTCCAACACAGGAAGTCCCCAAAGGACGACCTCCTGGGACAGAGAGATGGCGAAGGGTTGGACGGTATCCACTGCACCTCCGGCGGGACCCTGAGACTATGGCCAAAGAGAGACAAGCAGTCATTGCCTCACTAGAAGTAGACTCAGCTGCAGCATAGTGAACCTTGTATAATCAGGCGGGACGGAGGGGCAGAATGGGTCCTGCTGACATCTCACATCTCTCCATGGGGTTTACTACCAAGGACTATTACAAAGTTCGTAAGTTTATGTTCATTTTGAATTTCACTGTTTTTGGGTTAACAAGTTTTCCTCCTCCTTCACTCACATGCTCTTGGGCTCGTGGAAGCCCTGATGGGAATAGACATCGGACACTTTGTGCTAGAACATTTACAAATGATGCTGGGCCCAGTCGGCGCTTCGACTCACGGGTACACTTGGCACACTTGGAAATCCATGGCCGCGACTTTTAAAATAATATCGCTCAATGTAAAAGGCCTTAACAGCCCAATTAAGAGACGGGCTGTCCTGTCGTTCCTAGAAAATTCCGATGCGCACATTTGTCTCCTCCAAGAGATGCATTTATTGTCTCAGGACACACACAGACTACGTGTCAGGACATTCCCCCAACAATTGTTCTCCTCCCATTCCTCCAAAACAGCAGGGGTAGCCATCTTGGTCGCCACCAAGTTTCAGGGTAAAATAGGTCCCAAGCAGGCCGAGATTAGGGGAAGGCTGCTGGCGCACACATTCACTTTAGGCCAGCATTCCTTCACCATAGCTAAGGTTTATGCCCCGAATGACGGACAGGAGGGATTTCTCAGGGAGGTGATTCAGGGATTATCCACTTCCCCGGACAGATCACTACTCATAGGGGGGGATTTCAAACTGGCCTTTGACAACGATTTAGATGGATCCTGTCAGAGCCAGGGGCAGACCGGGGCACTTACTAAGAAGGAGAGGCAGCTCTTGACCGAGGCAGGTCTGACGGACATTTGAAGGTCTCACCACCTGTCTTCCAGAGAGTACACTTTCTACACTCACCCCCACAAAACATACGCTAGGATCGACTACATACTGACTACAGACACAGACTCAGCAGACGCAAACAGTGGACATACTCCCATGCCCCCAATCCGATCACTCAGCAGTGTGTATTTCCCTATCTCTCTCCTGCCATCGTCCATCCCGCCGGTTGTGGCGTCTCAGAGAGACGATGCTGCAGCGTCCCACAGTGGTACAGCGGATTACTAAGGCTATAGTTGACTACGTGGCCATTAACGATACACCGGACACTCCTATTACTATGCTATGGGACGCCCTGAAGGCGGTGGTCCAGTGGTAGTTTCTAGCTATATCCGCGTTCGACAATAAGGTCTGGAGAGAAAAAAGAGAGCAACTCTTGAGTGCAGTAACAGAATTTGAGCAAATACGTCAAAGAACTGGTGTGCCCAGGGTCTGGAAGCAACTCAAAGCAGCGAGAGCTCAGCTGGCTGGCCTAGACACTGACAGGGCCGAACACGCCGCCCTTCAGCTCCGGCACGCCTTCTACGTGTGGGGGGGGGACAGAAGTGGGAGACCTTTGGCCAACAGATTAAGGGCCCAGAGGCAGTCATCCAACATCTCCATGGTTATTGATCAACTAGGGGAGGAGCAAACTACTGATCAGGGCTTTGCAGATACATTTAGGCAATATTACACGTCCTTGTATGGTGCACAGAAACTCTCCGAAGACGCCCCTGCCCAATACTTGAAACGTGCGAAAACTACTAAGCTGGTCCCGAGCCAAGTCGAGGACCACGAATCTCCGATTAGGCTGGAGGAAGTCATCTATGCTATTTCCAAACTAAAACCGCTTAAGTCCCCGGGCCCGGATGGATTTTCTTCCATCTTTTTTAAAACTTTCTGCGCTACGTTGGCCCAGTTGCTGGTGAGGGTATACAATTCGATTGGATCGTCCTCTCCCATACCTCCCACGATGTTAGAGGCACTAGTTACCGTAATACCCAAACCAGGGAAGGACAAACGACACTGTGCGTCGTATCGTCCTGTCGTATCCTCCTCAATGTGGATCTTAAAATTTTCACTGGGATTTTAGCACAGAGACTTTCTCCTCACCTACCGGGGTTGATAGACCCGTAGCAGTCGGGCTTCGTCCTTGGCCGTCAGTGCTCTGACAATACAAAACGCCTTCTGCACTTAATAGATAAGTTTGAAAGTTTTGAGGTCGAACTCATGATACTCTCTGTGGACGCCGAGAAGGCATTTGATAGGGTGCACTGGCCCCATCTCAAGGCAACCCTGAGCCATTTCGGACTACCGCAGCTCTTTATGGAATGGGTGCTCGGCAGCTACACTAATCCTACTGCTTCGGTTCGGGTGAATGGCCTAGTTTCGCACACTTCCCCATCCAACAGGGAACAAAACAGGGATGTCCACTCTCGCCACTCCTGTTTGCCCTGTACATGGAGCCTATGGCCCAACAAGTGCGGGATGATCCCTTAATATCAGGGGTGAAGTTCGGGGGTGAGGAGCATAAAATTAGCCTTTATGCCGACGATGTGGTCGCCACCCTGGAAAGGCCTGGGGAGTCCAGGAAGGCCTGCCCTTCTGGCAGAACTAGAACTCTTTGCACAAGCATCGGGATTCAAGGTAAACGTACACAAGTCACAGGCCCTCAGTCTATCTCTCGGCTCAGCTACCCTGGAGGCGCTCCAACGGACGCATCACCTCCATTGTGCTCAAGAAACAATCCCCCTATCTAGGCCTGCAGCTCACAGCCAGTATACTGAAAATCACCTCTCTGAACTACACGGCGCTGCTGCGACACGTGCGAGACTGCCTTCGCAGATGGAGGCCGCACCCTGTCGTGGCTGGGCCGTATAGAGGCGATAAAGATGACATTATTACCTAAGATAATATATCTATTTCAGGCACTCCCACTGGTCCCCCCTTCGGGAGTATTGCACTCACTACAGCGGGATTTGGAGCGCTTCATTTGGCGTGACCAGTGGCCCAGACTGCACCGGGAGTTAAGCTACAGGGCCCCAGCTGACAGAGGTCTGGGGATCCCTAATCTGCAGTGCTTCAAATGCTTATTTGCAGACGCACCTCGTGGAAAACTCCCCTTCCACCTTACAAACCACTGCACAGCTGTTAACGAACCGTCTGCCGCAATAGTGCATCAATTGGGACTTCCTTTTATATTTTATATTCCTTTTATATTCCAAACGTTTCCCTACTGAATCTTTATACCTAAACCACTTACCTCTGCTGTGCCGTTACAGTAGCTGACAAGATACTGAAGTGCTGTGCTGTGCTGCCACCGCCACTCCTCAGTCTTGTGAGTTTCCTTATTTAATTTATTTCCTTTATTAAAAGGTAATTAAGTTCCTGCATAGTCCTCTCTCCCGATGGTCACCAGTTCCAAACTTGGAGCCCCGCCACCCTAGCACCCAAACCCAGTAGACTTACGGGCTCAGGAGCACACTGCCACTCGCCTAGCTACTCGGGGCACCCCCCTCCCCAGAGGTGCCGCGTGGTTGCACCCCTGGTCCTGCTGCAGGGGAGGGTGCTTGACTTCCAGCACTCGTGTGGGTCTGGGGTGGGGGCAAGGCTGAGGTGGGGGCTGTGGGCCCAAGTGCCCTTGATGCTAATGGTGCCTCGTAATACCTCCTAGATTTCCTCCTGGCTTCACATTCCTGTGTCCCCGCGATCAATCTCTCTGCCGGCGCTCGGCTCCCGTCAGATCGCTCCAGCAGTACACGCACAAGCGCACACTAGCGCAAGCACAACAAGTCCATGGCGTTCGGCGCCCGGCCTCTCCAGTCATCAGCGATTCATCGGCGCAGCAGCACAACAGCGACACCACAGAGCCTATCACCCATAACAGAAAGGTACATGTTGAGGGTTAAATCGAAGTTCATGTCTGGGGTTAGGTATAACCCATAGTTAAAAGAATATCTAAATTTAATAGAATTTTAATACTGGCTAAGAGGACAGAATACACCTCTGGTGTTGGCCAAGGAGTAAAGTAAAAAAGAAAGATTGTTCTCTGAAGATGGCCAACTTGAGAACGCGAGTAGCAGGACGGAATAGTGCCAATCCGTGGAGAGAAGAAAAAAGTGTATAAAGTGTGATTATGGTTTCTATGGCAGTATTCCGTAACTTGCTGGCGCTAAAGACTGTCCAGCATCTGATGTGTTATGCAAAAGCGATCGGAAGTGGGGAGCACATGGCCTCAGCTTTAGGAATTATGGTGTTATTTTGCAAATGTTATGTGAATCTGCATAGCGCACAACTCACCTGGGAGAGTACACTGGCGCTGAAGCAGCCACTGTAAGGTCCAAGCCAGGGTCGGGAGCTAGTTGAAGAGCCAGGTCTTCAGTTTCTTATGGAATTCAAAAACTAAGGGGAAAGTTCTGACTTGTAGGTGCAGATCATTCCAGGCTTTAGGAGCAAGGTAGGAGAAGGCATAACCACTGAATATGGTTCATTATATGCTGGGGGCAGAGGTGGGTGTGTGCGATTAAGAGTCCGGCTGAGCGGAGGTGTCTGGTACGTTTGTGGAAATTTATACATTTGTTGAGGTATGTGGGACCAATGTTGTGTACGACTGAGTGTAGGCATGAGGAGTTTGTAGAGTGCTCATTTGTGGTGTGGGGTGATGGGAGTGCAAGGTAGGACATTGAGTGTGAGCCAGGATGCAGAGTTTTGTATGGGCAGCAGTCTTTTGGTCAGTTGAGTGTTGATTCCAGCATAGAGTGCATTGACGTAGTCCAGCTTGCTGGTGTTAAGGATTTGAGTGGCGGTTCTACGAGCATTGTTGGGGAGCCATTTGAAGATCTTGAGCATCTTGAGTGTGTGGAAGCATGTGACTGAGACTGCCTTTCCTCGGCTTGTCATGGTGTGCTAGTAGTCTTATTACTATTCCCATGTTCTTTGTGTGGGTAGCCGGGAGGTTGTATGTCCGTATTTAGCGGATTACCTGGTAGAGTCCCTGAGCAAGGTACCTTTCCTGATGGTAGCTACTTCCGTGATACCTCTGTTGAGCTTGAGGCAATTGGTTTTCATCAATCTAGCAACTTTGGTCATGCAGGCAGAGAAATTGGTGTGGGCGTTTGGCGTCTTGTAAGAGAGGGTAAGAGTATGAATTGAATATCGTCAGCATAGAATATGATGATTCCATGGGCGTGGATGATGCTTGCAGATGGGGTCAAGTTGGCGTGGAACATAGTGGGGCTGAGTGAGTACCCTTGTAGAACTCTGCAGATGACTTTGACGGCGTCCATGGTGAAGGGGGGCCAGGCTGACTTACTGGGTGCGGTCTGTGAGAAAGGAGGAAATTCATTGTAGTGTGGGACCTTGCATACAGGCTTTGTGTATTTGTTGCATAAGGAGGGGTGAGTTTTTGTAGATACTGGTAATAGTGTTGTTAGAGAATAAAGACATCTGGGTGCAGAGGTCCTGAGAGGGTGTTATGCTGGTGGAGGTTCTATGCAAAAAGAACAATTGATGGACAGAATGCAGAACATTGTCTTACATTCACCCCAGTACAGAGATCTGGGCCTAAATCCATCATTTTTTTGCTCCCCATGCCATTCCAGTTTGAACCCAGCCATATGCAAATCAGTCTTGACCCTGCTCCCTGTGGGAACAGTCCAGCACAAACTGCCAGCCGGAGCTTCTATGGCAAATATTTCCTTGGCACTGGTGGTGCTGCTTTCGATGTGGTTGTTGCGCGCGGAGCATTTGGAGGCTCTAATTTTAGCATCTGAGGGTGGCTTTGTCGCTGCTCTTGGTGTTGTTCTGAATTTGTCTCCATCAACTTGCAGTGGCGTTTGGTGGGACTGAGCTCTTCCATGTGCCATCTTTCTTGTGGTCTGGTTCTTGCGGCTTTGTTTGCTTTGAGAGGAGCCAGGGTATCTGCTCAGGCACTGATCCAGGTGTTGAAGTTGGGGTTGGATTTGGGGAGGCTGCTGTTGTGTTCAGACTTGTGGTGTAGGAGTTCAGAAGACCAGGATGCTTCTGAGATCTTGTTAGAGCCCTTCATGAAGAGGTGATGTTTCTGCAGTGGTGTAGATATGCTGAAGTTGCTGAATGTGTTGTCGGACCAGTTGATCAGTGTGGATTTATCTATTCTGATGTTGCTGAAGCTGGTGAAGATAGCATCTCCTAGGTGACTGGCTGGGTATGTGGGGCCATCCCCTTGCTGGTTGAGTCTGAGGTTGTACAGGTCCTCGAGGAGGTCGATAGTTTTGGGTTCAGTGAGGTCCTCCAGGTGTTAGTTGAGGTTGCCAAGGAAGATGAAGGGGCTGGAGTCAAAGATAGGGGGGGCGGGGGAGGTGACAAAGTCTGTTATAGTCCTGGTGAAGTTGGCCGGAAGGGTGGTAGATTAGAGTGCCGCTCAGGGTGTAGATGGTGATGATGAGGTCAAGTGTTCCATGTTGCTAGTGGTGAATCATTGGAAATAGGTATTTGTAGCGTGTGTTGGCCATATATACATATGCTTAGCATACTCCTGCCATCTATTGTTGCGCTTGGATGTTTGCAACTTGTTTTTCTTTGAAGAAATCTTTCATGTCACAAGAAATAGTGACTCCAATTGTCTGCATTGCGCACGGTCATCATCTCCTTTGTTAGATTATTTTTCTCTGCCATCAGGTTCGGATATCTACCTCGAGGCTCCGGGATCGAAGCTTTGATGCGGTTTCAACGCCCTTTCAGGGAACAATACATCACCCTTCGAAGATTAGCAAGGGGGGGAAAAAGAAAAAACATCAACTTACTGTTTTCTGCAGGTTTTTCCCGGCCACTCTGGCTCAGACCCAGCTCGACTTCAACTTCTTTGTTGCACCACCACCTTCTTTCACTCAACGCACACTGAGTGATAGAAAAGATTCCTTTTAGCTTCTACCCCAAGTGCCTCGTAAAGTACTCCAGGCTAGATCACTATCCAGTCTGAAACCTCTGCCTGTCTCCAGAACACGACCAAACTTTGTGTGACTCATGCGTGGCCTTCCAACTGAAGAAGACCCTTTGAAAGCGAAGAGAGCGATGCTGGGCCTACAGCACAATGCAGGCACACTTAACTGAAGGCGTACCTGATATCTTCGGGGACCAGATGAAACCAGATAGAGAACACAGCCTTCATGCTGAGGGTGACACCGGAAGAAGAGGCTAAGGCCCAAGGCTCTCTGATGGACGACCCCATTCTTCTCGCCAGCTGTGGGGAAGGGTCCGAGTTCGACCACGAACTTGAAGCCCAACAGATCGCTTCCAAGGGGCACGTCGGTACTATGGCGAATGCCTTCCAGACACAAACAAAGTTACAAACACAGGCTCACGTAACCCTTCTGCCCTTCATCCATGGAGGTATCTGGCACAAGTAGAAATGAAATTCCCTTGGTGGAAAGTTATATAGATACTGGGTCTCAAAATTCCCAGCAAAGGAAAAAAAATATTAGCCCATATGTTAGATCATACACAGTTCTAAATATATCCATGCCACATGTAGAGTATATATTAAAAAATATTTTATTAAAAATCGATAATGTATGCAATTAAAAACCACAATACAAGTTATTTACAATCACACTGAAATCAAATTCATATACTATTCAAACATATATTTTACATATACTTGAGAAAGACCCTGTTTCGCTGAGGAGCTAAATATAAAAACGTTATACTTAATTACAATCCTATGGAGAGAAAAGAAAAAGCCCTGTACCTAAAAATTATGTACCACAAGACAATTTAACAGAGAGACAAATACAGACAATACATTTTGTCATTTGATAACACATCCGAGTCAAACAATTTAAACGCTAATCCTAGATACAATCTATCTTTCTTATCTGTAGGATTAGCTATTCCCACGGATTGTGTTGAATGCAGCGTCGACTCGTTTCGATGGTTCTATTTTATTGTTCCATCTTTATCAAGACAACTATACGTCTCTCTTAATAGGCGCTCATTGCTTGCCTTTTATTTGGTTTCGGTCCTGTTGGCAGATACAGTATATTAATTACATTTAATTAACTCCACAGGTTTTAGGATATTGCTACAACTTAATTAAACATTCTTACAATTTCAGATTTCAATGACCACTTTTCTGAATAATTCACTTAATCTGTTAAAAAAGTTATTAAAAGAGACAGTTTTTCTACATCTTATGTCCCACAATAAACATTTTCTATTATGACTATCATATGGGCTCATATTGATGTGTGCCTACGGTCACATAAAACCCTCCTTACCCCTTGTAACAAGTATAGGAAGGGCCAACCACTGACCCTCCTAGTTACACAAACAGTCATTATTATGGGCAGGAAGGATTGTTACCTTATTTCATGTCACTGGGACCTTAATTCACTTGGCTTTGTTAGCCGTATTCTTAGCCCTTAGTCCACGAAGTCTACAAAGTATGCATAGAAAAGTGCCAGTGATAAATATCTCATTATTGTCGTAGAGGCAGATCATATTATATATACTATTAGAAGTATTTAGCCTTATTCTCACCTCATAAAACCAGCGATCTTAATCCTTATATTCGTTTGCTCTGCAACTCATTTATATTCCTGGTGCTTCGCCTATATAATCCTTATATTGAAATCTAGGGATAAGATGCTAACGTTAGTCCTGTTATTTTACAATATGGGGTACTGGTAGTTTTATGATTTGTACAACCAAACATACCTTTCAAACCCTTCTTGTAATTTCCCACTCGCATTCAATCTCGTAACTGAAATCTTCCAAGAAGTAGCTGTCTTCACATAAAAACTCCTAAAGATACAGAACTGACATTAGTCCTGTATTTCCTGAGGTGTAGAATGTTGATAATTATATAGCTTTTATAACCTAACATACCTGTTAATTGCCTTACTTCTATTCTTCCACTCGCGTTCTAATTTGGCGATACGTTCTTCCCAGGAGTAGCTATCTTTTTATCCTTTCCCTCGTTAAAAATTACTGAAAGACAAAAACCCCAAACACATAGCGGTCAATAAAAGGGGTGAAAATGGGCACAAAAAGTAGCGCACCCCCACCTAAATATCCCTCTATATTACCGTGAAACTCCTCCGGCAGGCGTGCAACACGTCTTCTCGTATTCAGTAAGCCGACTGAATTCACCTAACGGGTCCTTGCTTTAAATATTCCTATTTCTGTCCCGCGATTGGCTCACAGTTTCCGATCACAATTAGCAGCAGCTGTGGGTTAAAACCCTTGCGTTCTGTACATGCTTTTGCTGCCACTTATGACCCCGGAAGTGTTACATTTGAGGTATGGTATAAGAATGTTTCTAGTTCTGCCTACATTGACCCGGAAACAGTCTGGTTCGATCGAAGGGCCATATTCTTGTTTACCTTACAAACCCCGGAATTAAACTCCCCGATTTGCATCTCGATTTTACCCTTAGCATATTTCCCATGCAATATTGAATAGGTTAATCTGATTTCTAAAAAACATGGATATTTATGGCAGTTATATCGCTTCTCACGGTGAGAGACCATTGAAAAAGAAAATTTGTGTTATATTTTAGAATACAGGCTAATTTATGGGAAACGGTCGATTTCCATTTCCAATCTACTGTTTGATTATATTATACAAACATTATTTTACTTCTATGTGAAACAGCTACATATTTGTTCTATCGTACTAACTAATAGAGAACATGCCTATTTTTAAAATTATTGTTCGATTTTTTTATTATTCTTAAACTAGTGTGCCCATCAATGTTCTATTGAATCGTGAGTCCCCTAGTATCCCATTTATTATGTATTATTTCCTACCCCCTAATGTTGGGATCAAGGAATACTGGCTCAAGGCAAAAGAGCAGACAGTCGTCCCTCCGCCTGAACAACCCTTAAAGGCCACAAAGAAAACTAAGGCACCAACTCCTCAAAAGTCAAAGCTACTTTTGGAGCTGGCGTCAAACAACCAAGCATCGATGCTGGAAAAGCCTCCGTAGGTGAAATCTGGACCAGAAAAACCCAGGGCATCTTCCGACTCCATACCACTATTGGAGCTGAAAACACACTTGGTGCCGAAAACCCCTTCACACACCAAGCCGACACTGGCCCTGAAGACCACATTGACATCTAAAATGTCTTTGGTCGCAAAGACTTCAACGCCTAAAACAGTCTTTCGCAGAAAACAGCACAAACCCACATAGAGCACCAAAGAACGGCCTGTTCAGCCTATTTTAACTAAACTTCAAGAAAAACTGTACGCCAGGCAAAATGTCCTGGTCATAAACCCAGATACAGGCAGGGTGGTAATCAAACAACCTCTTTCACCTGCAGATACATTGCAAAAGCGCAAAAAGATTTTTTGAGGAAGAGCTCATGGAGCTGCAACCACAAAAGCCCACATGCAAAAAACATAAAATAGGAGCACCAGGCCGATATGTTTTTCACCTGAACCTCTACCACCTACAACATCTCTACCTATACCTCCTCCTCCCCACCTACTGTTCCTCTATTGCCAATGCCAGCTACACCTCTACCTCTGCCAACCTCACCACAACGCTCACCTCATGCCCACTCACAAGGGTCCCCTACTACCTCTTTAGGGGACCGCAGCATCGGGGACAATATAAACCCCTACTACCCTCCATACTTTCTGGACCCACAGGGTGATCCAGTTACTGTAGATCAACCCTGGGTGGACTATAATGTAGACCCGCAAGGGGATACAGATACAGATCTATACCCCTCCAAACCTTCACCACCTGACAATACCACCACATACTACGAGGTACTGCGAAGGGCAGCGGAATATCATGATGTTGACATGCACACAGTAGAGGATGAGGAAGATTTCCTTGTAGAGACACTATCCAGAAGGCAGCGCACCATCCAATTTTTACCCATGCTTAAAGGCATGCTTAAACCCGCCAAGATATTTTAAGCAACCCATCAAATCAAGGGTACTAACACCTAGGGATAAGTACAAACCCTCACCAATTGACCCAACATACATCAAAGGGTATGTTCCCCCTGATTCTCTTGTGGTGCACACTGCCAGAAACCATGCCAGCTCACAAGGCACAGGTGATGCCCCTCCTACAGAGAAGGAGAGCAAGAAATATGATGCTCCAGGTAAATTTGTTTGCAGTGCAAGCAGAACACTACCTTAGGATAACAAATTCTGTAGGCCTCCTCAAGGTACAACAGAACAACAGTGGGAAGAGATGCAGGAATTACTATAACGCAAACACAAGGAGATGATGGACAGGGGCACTGAAACTTTTCATACACTCATCCCCAGTCACAGATCTGGGTTGAATCCATCATCGTTCTTTAGCTCACTTCGCCACCCCTATGCAGACCTAGCCATATGCAAATCAGTCTTGACCCTGTTCCTCATGGGAACAGTCCAGCCCAAACTGCCAAGCCAGGTCTTCCCTGGACCGGAAACAAGCATCCAAGGACCGGTTTTGGGGTAACACCCCTCATCAGCCAGGCTAGCTTGAATGCAGTGGCAAAGTGAGCAAGGGACCTACATCTGGGCATACCCTGCCAACTTAGGGCGAACAAACCATACACAAAGAGATGATGGACGGAGCGCTGATGGGGTGAGTGTCTGAAAAGCTTCAGTGCTCCGTCCATCGTCTCCTTGTGTTTGCTTTGGAATTACTACAACACCTTCCTGAACAATACCAGCAAAGGGGATCAAAATGAGTGAAAGAGGGGAGAATCATGAGCACATAATCATCAGTGTGCTTTAGACGCAGCAGACACCAGTTCAAGAGAGGTCAACACCAGGAGTGGAGAGGTGTGGTGCAGCGGCCAGAGCAGCTGACTTCGGAGCACAGGGTTCACGGTTCGATCCCCGGCTCCGGCGGCAGCTCAGCACCATGTGACTCTGGGCAATAGCTCACTTAATTTCCAAGACGGCCCCCAGCGCCTTGAGACCCGTAAGGGTGAGTAGCTGCGCTATATAAAAACGGACTTACATTTTTTATTTTTACATTATTATCAGACATCACGCTTGGTTGAGACTGTCCGGGTTTAAACCCGATGTCCAGCAATATCTCCTCAATTTGCCTTTCGATGAAGAACACCTCTTTGGTGCACAAGTGGACGAAATGCTGGAAATAATTAAAAGACACCGACACTGCCAAAGCCATGGGTGCCTTTCAAACATATCAGCACAGAGGGTCCTTTCTAAAGGGCCAATACAGAGGGGTGTCCAAAGCTACCACCTTTACAGACAACAGGTGCCTCTCAAAGGCAAAAATCAGTCACAATATATGAGAGGGGCATACTATAAAGCACACTACAAAAGCAATACCAACAAGGGTTGAGGTCGTGGATCCACTTCCAAGGAACCATTCCACCAAGCAGTGACTCTGTCCACCCTGCACTTAACACCAGTGAGGGAACGATTACAGGACTACCATGCAGATTGGGTACAAATTAATTCAGATCAGTGTGCCATCTCAATAATACAAGACAGATATTGTCTGCAACTCACATCTTCTCCACCCAATAGCCCACCTCGTGCATAAACTATGTCCAAGGAACACTTAACAGTGCTGAAAGAGTACTTGTTCTAGTTGTTCTGGCTCCATAGTAGGTTGTGCCCCGTGACATCGGGAATAAAAAGCCTCAACTCCCCCCTCACCCCTGTTGGGTCCAGTAGCTCCTGCTTGCCCTATGGCCCTATGAACGGGGAACCAGATGATGCCGGCCTGTACCTGACACAAGTACAAAAACAACAGTTGATGGACAGAATGCAGAACAATGTCATACATTCACCCCAGTACAGAGATCTGGGCCTAAATCCATCGTTTTTTGCTCACCATGCTATTCCAGTTTGAACCCAGCCATATGCAAATCAGTCTTGACCCTATGCCTCATGGGAACAGTCCAGCCCGAACTGCCAAGCCAGGTCCTCCCTGGACTGGAAACAAGCATCCTAGGACCGGTTTCGGGGTTTCACCCCTCTTCAGCCAGGATAGCTTGATTCCAGTGGCATGGAGAGCACGGGACCCACGTCTGGGCATACCAGTCCCACTCGGGGTGACAAATGCAAAAACAACAGTTGATGGACAGAATGCAGAACAATGTCATACATTCACCCCAGTACAGAGATCTGGGCCTAAATCCATCGTTTTTTGCTCACCATGCCATTCCAGTTTGAACCCAGCCATATGCAAATCAGTCTTGACCCTGTGCCTCATGGGAACAGTCCAGCCCGAACTGCCAAGCCAGGTCCTCCCTGGACTGGAAACAAGCATCCTAGGACCGGTTTCGGGGTTTCACCCCTCTTCAGCCAGGATAGCTTGATTCCAGTGGCATGGAGAGCACGGGACCCACGTCTGGGCATACCCGTCCCACTCGGGGTGACAAATGCAAAAACAACAGTTGATGGACAGAATGCAGAACAATATCCCACCTCGTGCATAAACTATGTCCAAGGAACACTTAACAGTGCTGAAAGAGTACTTGTTCTAGTTATTCTGGCTCCATAGTAGGTTGTGCCCCGTGACATCGGGAATAAAAAGCCTCAACTCCCCCCTCACCCCTGTTGGGTCCAGTAGCTCCTGCTTGCCCTATGGCCCTATGAACGGGGAACCAGATGATGCCGGCCTGTACCTGACACAAGGCACGAAGATGATGATGCTCAAAGTCTCGGCTATTTTGGACTCTGCATGCTGATTTGTGGGCCATGACTGCAACATCTGGGTTAACTTAAGCAACAGACTTTGATTTAGTCTTGAAAAATATGAATGTAAATGAAGTGGGAACATAGGGTGTGGTTGTATGTAAGCTAGTTATTCTTGTACTTGTGTATCCGAAATTAACAATAACAACCATCATATACATTTATGAACAAACAACATACTGAACACTAGGAGCGGACTGTGATAAAATGAAAATCTGAATAGGTATTTTGAAGAGGAAAAAAAGCTTCCACTTGGTGTGATTCAGTAGGACACCCCTTAAGTAAACCTCTTTAAACTTAGTGCATTGCTCATACTTAACCAAATTCCTGCCAATAGTTCTTGAACATTGCCTCCCTTTTGTTTGCAAGCTCTGTTGCTGGTGAATGTATGCCCTTGGTCACTTGGGGTCTGTAACCAAGGACCCTGAAGCCTGTGTTCCAAGTCAGCCCTTGTGGGGACAACATCTGAACCACACATTCATAAAACAGCAAATGTTCTTTCTCACAAAAATGGCAGGGTCCGAATCTAAGAGGGAGAATTCGGTAAAACAAATGCTTGACCAGTCAGGGGGGATCTGCACAAAAAAATCCAGCAAGTGAAGAGCTGAATTCAAACATGTTTCCCCTGTTGTCCAAAAAAGGACATAGTGGTGCAAGAAGAGACTTTATGGAAGCTCTTTTCAGGGGTTTGAGAAATTAACCTGTGACCGAGGCAGTAGTACTTCGTGAACACATGGACTGACACCCATGTTGCAGCCTGGTAGATAGCAAGGGCCGACACGTCATGTGCCAACGCAGTGGTAGCAGCCTGGGCCCTGTTGGAATGGGCTCTCAGACCTTCTGGAGGCTGTTTCTTGGGCACTGCATGCAGGGGACTATCCCCCTCGACAAGGTCCAATTCTTCACAGCCTTTCCTTTCTTTGATCCAGAGAACCCCCACAAAAAGCTGACTGTCCTTTCGTTTGACTTTATGATCAATGTAAAAGCTTAAAGCTCTACTGGGGTGCAGCTCATGGAGCCTCTCCTCTTTCAATGGGTGAGGGGGAACAAAGAACGCTGGTAGAGGGATGGATTACCCAAGGAAGGGAGTCACAACTTTTGGTAAGCAAGCTGCCCGAGTCCTCAGTACCAACTTGTCTGGGGAAAAAGGTGGTATAGAGCGGATGCACTAAAAGTGCCTGAAGTTCACTCATGTGACAAGCTCACATAATTGCAATGAGGAAGACTGTCTTTAAGGTCAGGAGATGCAATAAGCAGCAATGAATCCGCTTGAAGTGTGTACACATGATAAATGTCAAGACCCAGTTAAGATCCCACTATGTCATCACAAACGGTTTGGGAGGGAACATGTGGGTCAAATAGTTTCTTTTGTATAACAAACTTGATTGAATTTTAAACAAGGACACATTTACACAGAGCATGTGTAGAATTCCATTAAAGAGAAGTATAAATCCAGTAGAAGGTAGAAGCTGTTTAATGGATAGGGCACAGTACTGCTCAGTCCAAATCCAGGAGCAGAATGAATAGGGATTCCAGTTCTAAATAAAATCACAACTAACTGCAAGGCAGGTGCCAGGGTTAAAAGTATACAGGGAAATTAAAGGGGAAGGAACAATAATAGAAAAGGAAATACAGCAATGTAACAGGCAATGTAACACATTTCTCCCCTTAGGGAAAATTTACGAAGAAACATTAATACATTTAGAAACTCGTTTGACATTCCAAACTTTCCCGTCTTGAGTAACAATACTGTTGCGATTAACTTTGACAATTTTAATGGGTCTGCCAAATTTCATCTCACCCTTAAGTAGAACACCAGGTTTTCGTATCCTTACCCATTCTCCGACCACAAAATGGAGTACTTTAACTTTCATGCGGAGGTCATAATAAAGTTTACTTCTCTGCTGTTTCTCTTCCACTTTGTGGGCTATATCCTTCTGATTGATTTCTGAGCTATGATTCCCTATGGCCTTTTTAAACCACCAGGGGCACAATTTGGAAACTGGTTCTCTTCCCTTGAGCAAACGAAAAGGAGAAACTTCAGTGGTTGAGTGGGGAGTTATCCGGTACAACCACAACTTCTCCCTCAATTTATCCTTCCACTGAGAACCAAAATTCCGTGCCCATAAAATGTCCTTTTTGAGAACTCTGTTGTATCTTTCCACCTGGCCATTCCCTTGAGGTTCATACAAAGCTGTAGTGACATGACGAATATTGAAGAATCTAAGAAAATCAGTCATCTCACGAGACTTCATTTGTACACCATTATCTGAGATGAGAACCTCAGGAGTAACCTTCACGGGCAAAAATGTCTTTTAAGAACAAAATGACGCTCTCAGAAGTAGCATAGGGACCAGCTTCACCTCAGGCCACTTGGAGTGGTAATCGACCATCACCAAGGCAAATCTACAGTCCTGAGGCAAAAATTAAAAGGACCTGCTATGTTCAGACCCACCATTTGCCATGGGTAAGCTGGCCATTGAATGGGAATGAGAGGGGCTGGATCACATTTAAGCATCTTCTCACTGCTCACACATTCAGGACACTCTCTCACCATTCTGTCGACACATCTGTCCAAACCAGGCCACCAAAAGACGGATCTGATAAGTCTTTTCATAGAGAACATTCCCAAATGGCTCTCATGGCTCACAGTTAAAATATGACTACGAAGAGACAAGGGTGGGATGCACTTTCCTTGTCTAAAAATTAGGTCACCCTCTATGACTAAGTCATTGGAGATCTTCCAAAAAGGAAATAGGTCAACTGAAACTTCATTTTTTGAGGGCCATCCTATTCTAGTATAATTAATAACCTCACGTAAAGGTTCATCCTCACTCATGGCCTTTTTCCACATCTCCTCAGAAATGGAATTAAATTTCCCGGATATGACCTCAGAAATGTCAGCAACAACTTCTTATTCTTCACACACATCACTGGTATTGTAGGGAAGTCTGGATAAACAGTCTGCGGTAACATTGATTTTGCCTGGAACGTACTCAACTGCAAAACTGTACTCTTGCAAGCGGGACATTAATCTGGCTATACGGGCAGTGGCATTAAGACCCCCTCCAGGCGACAAAATAGAAACCAAAGGCTTGTGATCTGTCCTTAAAACAAACGGCGCACCCCAAATGTAATTGCGGAAATGTTCCACACCCCAGACACATGCCAACAATTCCCTCTCAATTACAGCGTAACGCCTCTCAGTAAGGTTAAGTGTGCGGGAGGCAAATGCAACATTCCACTCTTCTTTTCCCGCATGTTGGGATAACACACACCCCAGACCATATAGGCTAGCGTCAACAGTGAGTATACAAGTCTTCCCTATACAATAAGGTTTCAGGGTGGGAGCAGCTATCATTTCTGCTTTGATACTTTCAAAAGCTTTCTGTTGCTTTTCCCCCCAAAGAAATTCAGCATTTTTCCTCGTTAGTTCTCTTAAGGGTTCCATTTTGGATGCAAAATTCATAATAAATTTGCTGTAGTATTCACAGAGACCTGAAAAGGAAAGAAGTTTGTCTTTAGAGTCAGGAACTGGTGCCTTTAAAATAGCATCAATGAGGGATTTTTTTGGAACCACCCCCTCTTTGGACAGCGTATGTCCAAGATATTCAACAGACTCTTGAAACAGTTTGCATTTACTCTTCTTGAGTCAGTCCATATTCTTTGAGGATAACGCATACATTTCTGAGATGTTCCGTGTGTGTTTTCATGTCCGGAGAGAAAATAAGGATGTCATCCTGGAAGCACTTCACACACGATTGCATGTCCTTAAAGAGATGACACATGGACCTCTGGAACACAGAGGCCGCTGATGCCAACCCAAAGGGCATCCTTTTGAATTGGAAAAGACCTTGGGGGGTGATGAAGGCAGTCATATGGCGTGACTCCTCAGCCAGTTCAATTTGATGGTACGCAGACCTAAGGTCCAGAATTCTAGAATATTGTGGCACCTCCTAACATGCTTACCACCTCGTTGATATTAGGCAACGGATGGCAATCAACCAGAATATTAGCATTTAGGGCTCTGAGGTCAATGCATAGCCTCAATGATTTGTCGGGTTTGCGTGCCAACACAATCGGAAAAACCCATTCAGAAGATTCCACCTCTTCAATAACACCCTCATCTAACATCTCCTTTAAGGCTTTCCCCAATTCTTCCCTCACGTTAATAGGAACATTCCTGAGTTTGTCTAACAGGGGGCGCTCCTTGCTTAAGCTTAATTAAATGAGTAAAACCCTTGAGCTTGCCTAAGGTCTCAGAAAATACTTCCGGAAAGTCTTTTTCAATCATACAAGGATCAACACTATCCTCTACCACCATGACAGGTTCTTTGCTGCGGGGATTGAAAATGATCCCTAGTCTCCATTGGTCCCTCCAACCCAATACGTTAACTCCCTTCTTGGCCACATACAATTTAATGAAAGCAGACCTTTCCTTAAACTTGATGTCTGAAGCAATGTACCCCATAAAGTCAATAGTGGACCCATCAAAACCTTGAGCTATGATGTCCGGAGGGCAGAGACTCCTCGTGGACATAGTATTACCAAATTTTTCATTGAAATAATTTTCTGTAACAATTGACCAAGGTGACCCCGAATCTGCCATAAGTTCCAAGTTTCATTTAAGAATTGAACAACACACTTGGGTGAACTCAAAGTCTCAGCTTCGAGAGCACATATATTGACTAAAGAAACTACAATACCTCTCTCACCTACAGGGTCGTCATTAGAAGGTTGAGTACATCTTACACAGGAAACTTCACTAGTCTTAGTGGGAAAACTTCTACCTTTGTTAATGGTTCTCTTCCTGTCATCCCTACAGGCTTTGGCAAAATGTCAAAGTCTACCACACTTGATACATTCCTTTCCTATAGCAGGACAAAACTTGAATGAAGCCACATGGTTAGTACTACCACACCTGTAACATATTACACTCCTGTCATTACTTTTTCCTACCAAGGGGGTTTTGGCAGAGTTATTGGAAGAGTTATTCATGGCACAAACCTCATCAACACTTTTTTGTTACTTTTATCACCTTTAGCATTGACATCCTCAATGGTTTTCATCCATTTTTTGGACTGCTCAAATGCTTTCGCAGTGGCTATGGTGTCGCGTAAGTTAGGATTCCCTAGAACCCACAATTGCTCCTGTGTTTTTTTGCTTTTAACATTCACAATTATTTGATCTCTAATCATTTCATCTGCTATGACTCCAAAATTACAAGAAATTACCAAGGTTCTAAGAGCAGTTAAAAAATCATCAAAAGATTCAGAATCCCTTTGTGATCTGGTATAAAATTTATATCTATTTAAAGCTATGCTGGTGGTGGGCTTAAAACGTGTTTCCATACGTAATAGAGCTTCATCAAAAGTGCTGAGTTCGCCTTGCACAACTGGAAGAGTTCTGAAAATGGCTTGACCCTCAGACCCTAAACAATGAAGAAGAATATTTTTTTTCCTTTCATTTCCCATCCTATCTCCATCAATGGCTTTCATATAAGTTAAAAATTCCTCCTTCCATCTGGACCAAGGAATAGGAGGATCACCCTTGGATTGAAGAAATTTGACAGGAGGTTCAAACTGCATGGTAAGATATAAATACTAACAATCCACTTATGCAATTGCAGGAATTACACTATAACAATAGTACAATAAGAGCAGTATATAGTCACTTATATCGGAGGAAATAATTATTTAAAGAATTACGGGTAGCTGTGCACATCAGCGTGGTGTGCAGATGTCGTTAGTAATTTAAATTTGTGCACAATAAAGTAACATAACCATCAATACCTTTAGTTAGCCGTGCGCATCGGCGCAATATTGGTGTAGGTTCCGATATCCGATATATTTACTACCCACAATTGACTCTCAATGCGCTGTCGTGCGCATTGACGCTGACGGAATTAGAGGAATTCTCAGAGTAAATTATGCGCAGTCGTGCGAATCGACATTGAATAGGGAAATCCAAAATGGCGCCACGCAGCGGTGATGCAAATACGTCAGAACGACACGTTGCGCGATGACGCCGTCCCATTGAAGAGGTAGAAGAAGAAAGCGCGTCTCTTCGTGTCTAGGTAACAGCAACTCCTGTGTCGCCTTGGTACAGAAGCGGAGCGCGCCGTCCACGTAGTCCTCACCTAGGCAACGAATAGTAGGAATCTCGACGGCACTTCTTCTGTTCTCCCCTTGACAACCAGGTAAATTGCAGCCAAAGTGCTCGCTGAGCTCGCGTGGGCAATGACGTAGTTGGAGCAACGGCAGGTTACTCAAAAGATGCAGCAGAGCAAAGGGGACCCCAAAGGAGTTAAAAATCAGTTTCTTGGTAACGAAAATCTTTGCGAAGTCGAGGAAAAAAAACGGTGGTGGATAAATATAGTACCTACCCATGTATTGGTAAACATAAGATATTAACCCCCGCCCCCAACCTTCTTTTGGCACTCCACTGCACCAAAATGAAAATAACATTTAATTTGAGGTAGCCCCACTGCCTCTCCAAAGAAGGTATCATCAAATACTTGATAAGATCAGCACGATTCTGTAGTTCCAATGCCTAGGGCTTGAACTCCTTAAGTACCATCAGTTGTAGAATTAAACTCGACAGATATTCGAGTAAAGCGGACCAGATCTTATCAAACATTTTGTGAGCATTCCATAGGCTATATGTCAGTTTCTCTATTGCCAGCATCTCCTTACCCATAGATCCTTGACTGTGGTTTTTGGTCCGGGATAGGTAGGAAGGCCAAAAGGGCTGAAAGATAACTTTTAATAGGACATACTGCAAGGCCTTCCTGGGCCAAAGCTAAAACAAACAAAAGGACATCCAACAACTTTGCTTGTAAGTGGTCAGGTCTTGTGAACATTACACCAAGCCACAAAATGTTCCCAGCACCCAGCTTAAATGGATTTCGTTGAAGGGTGCCGTGCAGCAAGGATGACATCCACCACTGCAGGCAGTGGATCAAATTAAGTCTGTTGCCGTTACTCATTTCCACACGTAAGTGCGCTTTGGGCAGATTTAGTTGAAGGACTATGCTCTGTTGCTGGGACAGGAGTTTCATGCAAAGTGGCAGCCAGATTGGGGAAATGATGCTCATCCCCAAAAGGTCCTAGTATCACACTTTCCTTACTCAATCCGTAGCTACTGGGAATGACTTGTACCTGGTCATTCTTGGTTTTTTCCAGACCTCTGGGCTGAAAAGGCAGTGGCTTTGAAGGCATACAGGAGTCCAGTGTTCCATTCCACCAGGAATGCATCTCCTAATGAGTGTTTTTTCATTACTATAACACGCGAAAAATCGGATATTGCCTGTTCTTGCCAGTGGCAACAATATATAGCCAGGGTTCTTCCCACTGTTGGAAGACGCCCGGGCCACTGCGGGATGTAGATACCACTCATGAGCTGACAGATGCCTTCCGTCCACTCTGTCATTTATTGGACCCTGCACTCCAACCACCTCCAGAGGCGCCGGGAATCCTGACACAGGACCCAGGACTCTCCTTCGTCCTGCTTGTTGTAGTACCACATGGCAGTGGTGTCTGTGAGAACCTGCACCATCCTTCCTTTGATGGACGTCAGGAAGCACTTCATGGCCAGAGAAATGCCACTTAACTCTAGCAGATTGATGTGGACCTGGCCTTCTGCTGGAGACCAGAGTCTCCTGACCCCAACTCCCCATGACGACTTTCCCAAGCCAGCATGGACGTGTTTGGCACCACCGTGGGATCTGGACAAATAGTGTTTGAGCAGCCAAAACTGCAAATCTTGCACTGTCTCCTCTGAGACCTGGAAGGCATTGGCCAGATTGCCTTGATGTTGGGCCCATTGGATCTTCATATTCCATTTTAGGACATGAATGTGCCACGTGGCATAGCTGACAAGGAATTTGCAGGAGGCTAAGCGGCCAAGAAGACTTAGCTGCTCTCACTGTTATCCAGGACCGAGCCTCTAACATCTGGATCATGGCCCAAAACTGCTGGACTCATTGCAATTGAGGGAAAACCCTGAATAAAACTGTGTCCAGGACTGCCCCAATGAACGCAAGTCTTTGTGAAGTACTCAGGTTAGACTATGGCTCTTTGATAGTGAACCCTAGAAAGATCAAGAGGTTCATTATCATTCAGAGGTGGTCCACAACTGACTTGGCGAGACCACCCTCGACAACCAGTCATCAAGGTATGGGAATTCTGGTATCCCCAACCTCTAAAGATGGGCAGCAGTCGTTGCCATCACTTTTGTGAACACCAGAAGGGTGCCGCTGAGGCCAAAGGAGAATACAACAAATTGAAAATGCTCCTGGCCTACACTGAGCTTCAGATAATGTCTGTGAGACTGCAGGATAGGTTCATGAAAATGCACGTCCTGCAGGTCCAAGGACATCATCCCATCATCTAGGTCCAGGGAAGACAGCATCTGGACCAGCGTAAGCATTCTGAATTTGACCTTCCACAGGAAGGCATTTATAAGCCAAACATTCAGAAGACGCCTGAAGTCCCCATACTTATTTGGACTGAGGAAACAGCAAGAGTAACAACCCTATACTCTTAAGGAGTCCAGAACCCTCTTGCTAGCTCCCTTGGAGAGCAACAACTGCACATCCTGTAACAAAATGGACAGGGGTTTGTCTGAAATTTGCTTTGGTGTGGGAGTAATATTGAGCAGGGAAGAAAGAAAATACAGGGCATAGCCATTTTGAACTACTTGTAAAACCCATCTGTCAGGCATGATAGATCACCACCAGTTGGGCATGCACCACTAAAGTGGCTTGGTGGCCATTGAAACGGCCACTAACTTCACCTACAGTTTGTCAGATTAAACTGTATAGCATACAGCACTCAAATGATAATGTGGGGAAATGGGATTTCTGTGAATATTTGTCATTTGTGCTTAACAAATTAAAGTGGCTTTATTTGTTTTGATCCTATTACAATTTGTTTCCAGCACACTTCAGAATTACAAAAAAAGAATGTACTTCATTTTTGTTTTCCTAACTGTTGAATGCATACAGTTCATTTACTGGTTTTTTGTGTGTTGCAGAAAAACAACATCCTAAGATTGTCACATAATTCACTTTAAAAACTCCTCTCACTATGCAGAGAAAGAAAAGTTAACACAAATCCCTTGTAAAATGAATAAGCAGCAACTTGTCAGAAGACATAGACATACATTTGACCTCTGCCGCTGAAGCACTGAAATCGTGCAAGATAAACACAGAATTTAAAGCATTTATTTATTGCTTTATTTATTGCTCAGACTTTCCTGACCCACCACCAAAGAAGCATCTCTTGCGGTTAGGTGACCAACATCAACTTTCTAAAGTCATAGCATGGCTTGAAATCTGCTGATGTGTGTTGGGACTTTGTTCCCTAGCACACTGGTGAAATCATTTAGAAGCAGTTGGAAAACTGACAATTTCGAGTCGAGCTTCAAATCCGCATCTGAAGGTCTCAAAAGAAAGAAACTGAGGTCAGCACACAGAGGTAGTGCGTAAATTTGTCTCTGCCCTGTCACTTACCGGGTGGCATGGAATCATTGCTGAGCCGCATGACGTCACCTTCCAGCGTGTGGCAGTACTGCTAAGGAAAAAATATCCGATCCAGTTTGCCATCTAGGAAGTTTTCTAAGCTGAGGAATCTGCAGTTAGAATACAGTGGTGCTTTCAAATGCTTTTGCATAATATTAACAAGTCCATCCTGTGACCACAAGTCATGGCAACAAGCCTTAAAATACTACTGTGATGGCACCTGAGACCAGTTAACCTCAACACAATAGATCATTCCCACCCACATACCTAGTGGAGGGTCTGTGGTAGGAAAAAAAGGCACGATCATCCACATAATGGCAAAATGTGACTTTTTGACAAAGCTCTCTGGGATGAGTTCATGATGAAACTGAACATAGTGCAGAACCTGGGGACACCCATTTTTCATCTAGTATACTTTCGGAATGGATCCCAAGGCTTATTTCAACACCAGGAACTTCGTAATTCGATCTTTTCAAGTTATCACTTTTACCACTGTACCAGGCAGCCAGCACACTAGAGGACCAGGAGGGTTCAGGGGTGTACCCTCTGGGTGCATGTATTAATAAATCCATTACTGAATCAGTGTGGATTTATTATTGCGTGATGTTTTATACCAAACACCTTTGGTTTCAGTGAAGCCATCATGTAGCTGGGAGCACCAGTACCCCGTACATATATACTTAAGATGGCCTTCCTGTTCGCTTGCAATATCTAAGAATCGACTTGGACATCGTCGAGACATATCTGCTCAGGCAGATATGTCCACACATGTAATATAATGCACCCGACTTTAGGACTGTAAGGCCTGCAGTAGGGGTGACTTGCATATATTGCATGTAGTGTCTGCAGGCATGGCACACAGGATGGATAAAGGAATAATGAGTCAACTGTGGACGGTTCATTTGGGCCTATGGTCGCAGAACATACTGGAGTGAAATGCATATATTCCACGGACAATTGTCTGTTTTGTTTATTGGACATGGATATATTAAGACACATTAGAACATTGGAATGTTGGGAGCTCCATTGAAGACAATGGAGTAGATCTGGGCTTATAATGGCCGGTATAAGCCCAGCAATCCAACATTCCAATGTTTGTCTTTTTGTTTCTCCATTTTTAATTTAGAACATTCTACCCTTAGTGGGTGGAATGTTCTAATAGCCTTATAGCCCTTCTGCCTCAGGCTATACCGGTTGTTAAAGGCCCTCTCCCTCGTTATAGGCCCTCACCTGCGGCTCGGGCCTATAACTGGGGATCAGGGTCTTTAACAGCCAGTATAGCCCTCGGCAGCGGGCTATAAGGCTATAGTAATAGTAATGGAAACACAAGATCACATTGGAATGTTTGTTTATGTTAATGTTTTATTTGGGTCACTTTTTTGCTGTCGAACGAGCAGGTGGAGGGGATGGGGGGCTCGATGCGTGGGTTCACGTAGGTTTGGTGAAATCAAATCGAATACAATTAGTAGTAGGTGATGGGATTAGGCCACGTGGGGTGGATAGCGCAAACTGGGAGTACGAGGCAGGGGGTAGAAGTGATACGTAGGGGTCGGTGGGACATGTAGTTCGCTATGTAAGTGGGTTGAAGGTAATGAGGATCAGGTGTTTTGTGGAAGTTACGTTGGGGAAGAGCTTAAATAGCAAGTATGGGGAGGAGTCAGTTGTTTGAGCACTCACCTGGCAATATGGTCAAGATGAAAGGAGTTGTTGGTACCGTTGGAAGTAACGATGAAGCAAGAGCAGGTATGAGGTTCTTTAGAGCACAGCGGACAGTGGAAACGACCAGGGTATAAGCAATGCACTGGAGTGTTGAAGTTGAGGCGGAAGACATGCGGGAGGTTTGATAGATGGAGGAGGAATAGCAATAAGTACAGCACGTTGGGTGGTTGAGAATTCGTTTTGTAACGCAGTTTTGTTTGGCAGGTATTAGATCGAGGATGGATGTGGGGGAGGTTACTGCGTTAAGTGAATTCTTTACAGGGTTGCCATACCAGCAATGTTTTGGGGTGATGTATTGGCGTTTTGTTCAACTGCACTAATGAGGTGTTATAATTACAAGGTGTTTGTAGATGTTTAGGTATTTTAATATGATTTAATGGATTGATACACGTTTGATTTATAATATGCATTGTTGTAAAAACTTTACAGGCCTAAATATGTAAAATTAACAGAGGTTCTTTATTTCAATTTGACAGCTACCCCTGACGAAGGGCAATAAAAAGGCCCGAAATGCATTGGGATATTATCTAATCTAGAGTTGCTGATCATGAATTACATGTACCCACGTGATGCAGTAAAAGGCCCGGATGGGCATAATTGCTTCATTTGAAAAAATTGGGACTTTCACCAGCCTTATCGTGAACAAAAAAGAAAAGTTTTTTGAATCAAGAATAATATGGAATAAACATGGATTAAAGTTAAAGGAGTTTCGTAACTGGTTCTTTTGGCTGTGGGATTGGAAATGCAGCGTATCTACGCTGTATATGGCTATGAATTTCTTCAACGTGCTTTGAGGTGAGGCACGGATCCAGTCGGCATGCAAGCGCGATAAAATGAAAAACTTTGAGTACGTTGAGAATCATGGTGTGCATTCTGCCATCCCCAAGTTGCATACAGGATGTGTGCCATCTCGTGTTTTCACTTTTGTCGGCACCATTTCACGCAGTCTGTCTGCATGAGTGTGGTGAGGAGTCCCTTAGGGTGGCACAATACATGCTGCAGCCCTTAGGGACCCTCTTTAGTACCCATGCCCTAGGTACTAGGGGTACCATTTACTATGGACTTACAGGCTTGCTAAAGGTCTTTCCAAAATTGTACAGTTTTAGGTAAAGAGATCTGGCACTAGGGTCCTGAATAGCAGGAACCCAGTGCACTTCTGTCAAAATTGCATCAGATACCACGCAAAAAGTGGGGGTGACAATGTCAAAAAGGGGCACTTTCCTACAACTACTATTGACGTTTTGCATTTTGGGGCATAGTCGTCATTGATTACTTCACCCTAGGGTAGGTTGAAAACAGCTACGTCTTGTTGATCAGTCTGTTGAACAGAAGTTCGTTTGACGGCACAGTGTATTGATGCTCTGGCTGGAATGGCAGGATTGGGAGGGTGAAGAGTGCGTATTGTTTGTTGTATTTATCTCATCAATAAAAATGTATTGAATCATAAAAGGAGACTTGCAGGTATTTCACAAAGTCACATGGTTTTCAGGTCTCAGACATGCGGGTGTCATTCAGAGTTGTAAAAAGAGAAATCCCTTGGTGTACGTATATGCTATTGCTGGGTCTCTAAATTCCCAGTGTAAAATTACTAGCCCATATGTTAGAAAGATATAAAGTTTAATGATATTCCTACACAGTTGTAAATTATATTAAAAATATTGTTTTGGGGCGTGGCTTAGACTCCGATGGGGTAAGACGCACGCGGCTGGTGCTCCGTCCTCCGGGGCCTAACTAGGGAATTTGGGGAGCGATCCAAGGCACGGGGGGCACGTGAGGTGTGTCCCCCTATACAAGAACACGCCCGGGGCTGTCCCGGACCCAAGGTGGGGGCTCCTTGGCTCGTACGAGCCGGCTGGCGGAGGTGCTACGGAGAGACCAGCCTCCATCTTAGGGACATCTCGGAGGGGCGATCCGGAGGCTGAGCCGACACCGGAGGCTAAGACTGGGGAGCGATCCAAGGCACGGGGGGCACGAGAGGTGACCCCCCCCCATACGAGCACACGCCCGGGGCTGTCCCGGACCCAAGGTGGGGGCTCCTTGGCTCGTACGAGCAGGCTGGTGGAGGTGGTGCGGAGAGACCAGCCTCCATCTTGGGGAAGTTTTGGAGTGGCAATCCGGAGGCTGGGCCGGCACCGGAGGCTGGGACTGCGGGGAGAGCGAGGTCGCATATCCCGCAACGAGCGGAAGACACACCTGGGAGACCCGCGGCTGAGAGGTGAGAGACCCGGGAAGCTACTGGCGGCCGGGAGAGCGGGCGGTAAGGAGGCCGGACCCGCCATCTTGGGAAGCGGCGCGGCTGTGCCCGAGAGGCCGAGTGACGCCGATGAATTTGAAAAGCGCCCGCACTTGGCAATCCACAAGTCCCACATAGAGGAGACACTACACCGGCAGGGTGAGGACTGAGTTCCCCGGTACGCCGGAGCCCGACGGCGGCGCACATCGCTGGGGGCCGTGTGTCTGGAGACGGAGACACGAGAGCTGAGGAGGCACCTGCGGTGAGGGGCGACGGCCTGCGACACCTGGTGAGTCAGGCGGAGGCGGCCTGCTGGTGGACGGCCGGAGCGGCTGCAGCCCGGGAGAGACATCGGACTCCCAGAAGGTGAGGCGCGGGGGGTGTAGATCCCGGGGGGAGAACGTGATAACGCTGGGAGGAGTGAAAAGCCCCCGGGATCGTAGAAAACCCCAGAGAAGTAAAGGTTGGCCTGCTCGCCCGACCACAAACGAGGAGGTGCAGTTGTCATAGGCAGTGAGCCATAGCGCACAAGGGGGCACTCGAGACCTTAAGGGACGGGAAGCACCTGCCTGATAGATCGGGACTTGAATCAAGCTGGGAGCGGGGGAGAAGGCCGTGCTTCTGGGAGTGACCTCCCACCCCATATAATCGCCCTGGTGAGCCAGCGCCCCACAGCCTACGATAACGCCCTACTGAAGCAGGGGTGAGAGACGAGTCCAGGAGGGAGAGGGCACCAGCAGAGAGAGCGGGTTATTGTGAGCCTGGGAGTCCTCATGGAACAACCCCCAAACTAACCAGTAAATCTGAAAAGGAGCCTGGATGGGGATGTGGATCGGGTGGTGCCCTGTTGAAGAGACCGGGCCGGAGTGAATGCTAATCGACAGCATACCGCTCCTGAGGGAACCCTGCGGCCTACCCACGGGCTGGAAAGGGGACTAGTACTGGGCTACACGGCGATACAGGCGACGACCGCACTGAGCCAGATATCAACAGCATGACCAGGCCTCGTACGTGGAAGTCTGTAGCGACCCCTGCCACCAAGGACACATCGGTCAAGGATTTGTGGCACAAACGCGCCCCGTCGCCTTTACCAGAGGCCTCTGACATGGCGTCCGTCCTGAAAGACCCCGACCACGATACTATCACACAGGCAGTGCTGGCCACTTTTCTGCAAGAGATAAAATCGGAGATTTCCTCCCTTAAGACGGAGGTCAAAACGTACTTGACGGATGTACGACGAAATATTACCGAAATTGGCAATCGGGTGGATGATATGGAGCGCACCATAGACTCTCGTACGGAGGACCTGGAAGATCTCCGTCGCAGAGTTCAGGCACTAGAAGAACAGAACGTAGAGCTCCAGATCAAACAGGAAGATTTAGAAAATCGGAGCCGCCGGAACAACGTCCGCATCCGGGGAGTGCCACGGGGGCGGAAGGAGCAGACATACTCACATACGTGGCGGACCTGCTCCAGGCCATCCGAGGTGATGAGGATATCTCCCCCGACGCTAGACCGGGCTCATCGAGTGGCTCCCCACGAGGCAACCCCAACCTGGTCCCTGACATCCTGACCAGAGTCCACTTCTATGCGGAAAAAGAGGCAATCCTCCGGGCCTCCAGGGCGCACGAGAAGCTGGAATACGGGGGCCATAATATCCAGATCTTTCAGGACCTCTCGCCTATCACTCTGCGCCGCCGTCGGGACTTCCGGCCAGTGACGGCCAAACTGAAAGCGTCCAATATTAAAGATCAATGGGGACACCCTTTCGCTATAATTTTCCAATGGGAGGGACGGCGTCGATCCATACGCTCATTGCGAGAGGCACTCCGGCTGCTACACCGGTCACGGGACTCACAGCCATCCTCGGCCTCCCCTGCTGACTCGGCCTCCCAGATATCGCTGCGCCCGGAGTGGTCCAAGGTACAACGCCACGGCTCGGGATCATCGGTAGCCCACTCGGCTTCTAGCCAAGCTAAGCAAGACATTATACGCCACCTGAAAGCTCTAGAGGAACCCCAGCCGATGTCAGAGAAGAGGTCTGGCCAAGCGCTCCCATCGACCGAGGGCCCAGGAAGTGGAGAATGATTTGTGCTCACCACCTGTACATCTCGCCATGCCGCGTGGGTCTCTTGATCACGCACACACCCCTACTCTGGAGGACAAAACATGCCCCCGAGCTGTGACAACCCAGTTCTACTTACAGCAGGGGCAATGGAGGAAACATCTATGCACTGTGCACGGGAATTTCTTTAAAGATGGCCCCTGGGGGCCATGTGACCCAAGGGGAACACACAGCCTGAACTGGCCTCTCTAGGCAGGACAGACCCCCAAATGATGCTACAGTCAAAGACGAAAAGTGGTCACGTTCACTGCGGTATAAACGACCGGCTTTCCTGGACCAGCAAACTGGAGGCGGCGAGACATCTCCCACCAGTAGGCCACAATGTTATGTGTTACCATGTTATAAGTTTGTTATTGCAGGACCTTATCCATTGAGGGATGCTCAGTATAGAAATTAGGTTGATTGAATCCCACTCTGTTGGGGCTTGACTTCACTGAATGTCCCGCCCCCACCCCATAGTTCAACACTGTGTAAACACTTGTGCCTGCCCCCCTTGACAGCCTTTCAAGGACATTGACAGCAACAATGACGTACTGTTGGTAGATGTATTACATCTGTAATTTCTCTCACTGCTGGGAGGGCCTGCGGGCGATCGATCTGCTAGCTGGGGACTGAGAAATAACAAAAGTAACACTGTATAGATCTCATCCTAAAACCGGCTGCTCGTGTGACCACTGGCCCCCCGCACTACTTGGCAGAGGAAGGTCGCACACACCTATTGGGAAGGGGGTGGCACTCAGTTGTCCAGGGCGTAGAAGGGGGGGGTGGAGCTCTAGATCACCTTCCAGGTCAACCTATAGCCTAGGTGAAGGGGGCCTTCATGAGTCGACCCTCCTGACGCAGACCTACCACCAACTAGCTTTTGCACTACTAGATAACACGCCTAGGTCAGGCCAGTACTTGGCTTTAAGAACACCTATCGGCGTTCGTTACATCGGGACAGGCCTACCGGGCTCTACTGAGGCCTGCTTCTATACGCCCCATACCTTAGATATCCCAAGCTACAACCTTGCCTTACTACATTGATACCCACATACAATTGGACCCGGGACACAAGAGCCCCCAGAGTTCCAAGGTAGGGGCTCGCTCCCCTGATATAATATGAGTGAACACCTTGATAGGCTCCCCAACCCCACGACCACAGTTGAAAGAACAGATGGCTCCCCGGGGGACGGTAGCCGCCCCGGCTGTCAGGTACCACGATCCCCCCCACCATGTCCTTAGTCCAAATGAGGAGTGACTTCCTCAGAGCCGCCCTGGTTCACACCAATGGGCCGCTCCAGGACCGGACTGGTTCTCTATGGCCCAGTTGGCCATTATGTTGCTGGTTATTCTTTATTATTTGGTTTTCCTGTCTTCTTTCCTCTCCATTTTTACTTTTTCTGCTCGCACAGGCCTGGGAGGATCTGGGCATGCATGCGGGATTCCACCCTGATTTGCTGGCCGGACTATTGGGGACAGGCTTGGGCGCCGGGTGTCTATCTAAGAGGAAGGGATTATGGATGTGTGCTACGCTCCCTGCCGAAAGGTGTCCACTTAGCGGGAGGCAAGGGGGAGGCGTTGACGGATCGTACTCCATCCTACTGGACCAATGGCACAACTTAAATGCATGACCCTAAATGTTAGGGGCCTGAATTCCCCGAACAAGCGAAGACAAATCTGGAGGTATCTCCTCCTATGCGACCCTGATATTATCTTCCTACAGGAGACCCACCTCCTCTCAGCGGATGTTTCGCGTATGTCCCACCCTAGATATCCGGTACAGGTATGGGCCCATGCACCAACTAAGACTGCGGGAGTAGCAATCCTTTTCAAAGCTGGCACCCCAATAACAATCAGCCGTACTACACGCGATAGAGAAGGTCGGTATCTTAAGACGGCAATATTAGCTCGGGGCAACCCCCTGTTGCTATTTAATATATACGCTCCTAATCAAGCGCAAGATAGCTTTCTCAGAGATCTCCTCCGCTCACAACTATCCCAGGAGGATGGACCCGCCATCATTGGAGGCGACTTTAATTTAGTATGGGATCCGGGCTTAGATCGCACCGCTTCCTCGTATCAAGGGACCGGAGCTATGTCCGCGACACTTAAGCACGACATACAGGCTCTTGGTCTTGTAGATGCATGGCGATACAGGGAACCTGACACGCGGGACTACTCCTTTTATTCCCATGTACATCGATCTTACTCCCGCATAGACTACTTTTTTATTTCCCAGACACTTACTAGAGCCTTGGAATCGGCGGACATCTCGGACATATCGGTTTCTGATCATGCCCACGTGGAAATCACCCTGGCAGGAATGGGCAGACCCTCGGGCTCCACTCCACGATGGCGTCTTCCTCCTCGGGTCCTGCGGGATCCGGTGGACGTAGACGAAATAAAACAAGCCATACTATCCTATTTCATTCATAATGACCTACCGGACACCCCGATTTCTCTCTTATGGGACGCCTTCAAAGCTACAATTAGGGGCACTATCACCTCTATTTCTATAGCTCGACGAAGGGAGGCTAGACTGGTAGAGGACAACCTCGGTTGAGACATTAAAGCGCTCGAGCGGCAAACTCACATAACGCCCTCTTTACTTGCGAAGAAAAAACTCGCATCACTTCGGGGACAACTAAAGGCCCTAAGGGTAAATAAGACGGAACACTCCCTTCTCGCCGTAAAGCAGAAATTCTATGGAGGAGGCAACAAAGTGGGCTCCATGCTGGCACGTCGCCTCCGCCTACAGATATCCCGTAACCACATTGCCAAAATCACTTTGCCGGGCGGGGGGTGGGCTATTGCGGAAAGTGCTAAACAAAAGGAATTCCTCGAGTTCTTTTCTGATCTCTACGGGGCTGCGGACACCTGTGTGGACCAGATGGAACCCTTCCTGGACGAGTGCCCCTGGCCACCTCTGGACACCCACCACCAGCAACAGCTAGAGGAGCGCATTACGGCGGAAGAGCTACTACACGCTCTAAAGAGTATGCCGACGGGGAAGTCACCCGGCCCTGATGGCCTGACGCTGGCCTTTTACCGCCTCTTTCTCCCAGAACTTCAAGCACCTCTGTTACGCCTTTTAACTCGTTTACTGACACCGGAGCTGTGACACCGTCAATGGCTGAGGCGGAGATTGTTCTCATTCCAAAGCCCGGGAAAGATCACACTGCATGCGCATCGTTCCGCCCGATCTCGCTCCTAAATGTCGACGCCAAGCTCTATACTAAAATCCTATCTCGTCGTCTGGCTCCTCTCCTCCCGAGCTTAATTGAACCTGATCAAGTAGGCTTCATACAAGAACGACAGGGAGCGGATAACCTACGGAGAATAGCCCATCTAAATCAAAAGGTTCAACACCAAGACATGCCTGCCTTCCTACTCTCCCTCGACGCCGAGAAGGCCTTTGACCGGGTCGATTGGTCATTCCTTCGGGCGGTCCTCCGCCGCATAGGACTAGGACCTCTCATGATAAACCGCATCATGGCACCGTATGCGGACCCTAAAGCGCGGATCCGGGTGAATGGAATTTTGACCTCTTCTTTTTCCATCCGACGGGGCACTCGTCAGGGCTGCCCACTATCACCCCTGCTCTTCGCGCTCGCTGTGGAGCCCCTGGCGATTGCTATCCGACGATCGGAGGATGTTAAAGGAGTCCGCATGGGCGGGGTGGACCATAAGATCGCCCTCTTCGCGGATGACCTACTGTTAACACTCACGGAGCCTGCAACATCCCTCCCGGCGCTCATAGACACCCTTTCCCACTTTGAGTTAGTATCGGGGCTCAAGGTCAATCTTACCAAATCGCGTGCACTTAATCTCACTCTTCCCCCCCCAGCAGTTAGACGAACTCCAGGCAGTCAACCCTTTCCAATGGGCCTCAAAATCCATCCGTTATCTGGGGATCAATATCACAGCTAATCTTGACACTTGGACGCAGGCTAACTGGCCTGCCTGTAGAACCACTGTGCGAGAGGATCTCCGCCGATGGAAAGCGTTACCTCTCTCTTGGCTAGGACGCCTTAACGCAGTGAAAATGTCCATACTCTCAAAGGTCCTATACATATTTCAAGCGCTCCCGACGCCAGTCCCCCATAGAGACATCCTGGGTCTTCAGAGAGAAGTGGTCAACTTCATATGGGGAGGAGGAAGACCGCGGCTGTCCACAAAGGTTCTGATGCTACCGCGAGAACGTGAAGGCCTACCGTGCCCGGATCTCCTGGCATACTACTGGGCGTCGCACCTGAGGTATATATCGGAGTGGTCGGTGCGGGCAAGTGAAAAACACTGGTTTCACATGGACCGAGCAGTGGCCTGTCGCCCACTGTGGGACCTAGCTTGGCTAAAAAAGAGCGCTCGACATCCCAGTGCTTATATTGCCACGCCCACACGCACGGTATTAGAAATATGGGATAGAATCGCAGTACACCAGGGCCTGGCTTCGTTCCCCTCTCCCCTCACTCTGGTGGCACTCAACGCAGACTTTCCCCCAGCCTCCAGCATAAACTCGTTTCGAGCATGGGAAACAGGGGAGTGTCGCATCATTGAACAACTCTTCGAGAACGGGATGTTCAAGTCATTTGAACAGTGTCGGGCGGACTTCAATCTCCCAGTGAATGCTCGGCTAGAATACTTCCAGATCCGCCATTGGCTTCGGGCCCCATCCAGTAGGGAGGGAGCCACGCGACAGCTGACACCATTTGAACTTCTGGTTCGGGCGTTTGATGGGTCTAAAGGGCTAATGTCTCGGACCTATAAGGTCCTTCAACAATCTCAGGAGGTCACGCCCCACACCTACCAGCGCCAGTGGCAGAGGGACATTGGGAGCGAGATTCTCCCTGACCAGTGGGCTCAGCTCTGGAGGGATATCCGGCGCATACTGCGAAGTACGCCACAACAAGAATCGGCATACAAACTTATGACACGCTGGTAGTATACTTCTCTTAGGCTGCAGAGAATGTTCCCTGGAGTTACCCCTAACTTTTGGCGTTGCTTGGCGGCTCAGGGATCCTTCATTCACATCTGGTGGGAGTGCCCACTTATTATTTTGTATTGGTCGGAGGTGCAACAGCACATTAGGGCAGTGGTAAGGTTTCCCCTCCCCAACGATCCGGAGGTTTTCATTTTGGGCCTCCGCCCGACCACACTCAAAGCCATGACACATATGGCCTGGCGCTTGATATTTCAGATGTTTACGGCAGCGAAACAAGTTATCGCATCCCACTGGAAACAGGCCCACACGCCCTCCACAACTTTGTGGTTTACGAGACTCTGGCAGGTCATGGCGATGGAACTCCTTACCCACCGACTGACACACACAGATGCCAAATTTCAGCGCACTTGGCAGCCCCTGATCCAGTACCTGACCCGGTTGGAGCACACTAGAAATATGCCTCCATGGCTTCGCGCCCTTCAACTCTTTGACGACCCAGTTCTCCCCAGAGGGGATACCGACGAATTGGATACAGCCTAAGCACACAACAGCCCTATATGTCCTCCAGATGCTTGGCGCCCGTGGGCCGGTCCCCAGCCGACCGCGAACTGACCCAGCATGCCTCCGAGTTCCTCTTCCTTGCGGGTCCTTCGACCGGAGAGATGTTAGCCCTCTGACTACCTCCTTAGGCCTCTTTCATCTATTTCTTTCTCTCTTCTAAGTATATTTGTTTTTTCTTCTGGTCAATCTTTATTGCAAATCCGACGAACCAGCATGTCCAGCTGCCCACATACCATCTTCTTGCGCAAGGCGCGACCATTTAACCATAGTGGTGGGCCTGAAAGAACTACAAGGGCAATACAAACACTCTCTTCGGCGTAACAACCGAGGCGACACTCTCTCCCTTCGCTTATGGGTTGCAATGACACGCAGACCGCAAAAAGGCAGCAAACCCAGGGGTCTATGCACTGTGGTAATGGTAAAATGGTGAATTCGACATTACGACACTTGAGATATAGTAGAGATAGCGTAGGATGATAGGAAAGCTAATAACCAATAACTGTTGAGAATTAAGTTATATTCGCATACGTTTCTTACCTTACTATCTATAGCTTTCCTGAACGCGGCCGGCCCAATGTGGTTGTAGGCGGCTTGCTGTGTTTTTCCCTTACCCAGTCGTAAGAGTTACTGCCTCGATAACTTGCACTGCCGGCCCTGCTGGGGATGTAGGCGGAATGCAGTGGAGATGAACTTTATTTTTTTTAATAAAGTTGTTTTTAAAATAAAAAAAATTAAAATAAAAAAATATTGTTTTATTTAAAATGTATCACTCAATATATAAAAAAGACATTGTTTTTCCTAAAACTCATTACACTAAAAGTGGCATCAAATTCATATACCGTTAAAACCTTTGTTGCAAATATTCAAATAACAGCACAAACTGATAAAAACAACACAATTATTCAACACAGAAATAATTACAGAAGTTTGAATCTCTAATACAAACTAACTACTCAACAGAGAGACAGATATAGACAGTGCATTTTGTCATTTAAAAACACATCCAATCGGAAAATACAGATCCTAGATACAATCTATACTTCTTATCTATAGGATGAGCTATTTCCAAGGATTGTGTTGAAATGGAAGCGTCGACGCGTTTCGATGGTTCTAATTATTTCCCATCTTTATCAAGACAAATAATAAGTCTCTCTTAACTGGCACTGTATGGTTGCCTTTGATCTCAACCCTTATTTCATTTTCCTGCCAACTCCATACGTTTTGATTTGTTGGGCATGATAGTAGTCTCTAGTCCTGGGGATCTCATAAAATTGGTGATGGGATCTTTGTTGTATACAAAGCGTTATTCTGGATTGTTTCTCTGTAAATGTTTCAATAAAATCAATCTGAAAGAAAGTCCTCACTCCCTCACTTCACAGTTAACTGATAAAATCCTGGATGACCCACTGTGGAAGGACGTTGTTGCAGGTTCTCTACACGACTTTTAAGTCAATTTTATCGAGAAACTGCAAAAGACAGCAAACTCGTTTCTGAGGATTTTATCAGTTAACTGTGAAGTGAGGGAGTGAGGACTTTCTTTCAGATTGATTTTATTGAAACATTTACAGAGAAACAATCCAGAATAACGCTTTGTATACAACAAAGATCCCATCACCCATTTTATGAGATCCCCAGGACTAGAGACTACTATCATGCCCAACAAATCAAAACGTATGGAGTTGGCAGGAAAATGAAATAAGGGTTGAGATCAAAGGCAACCATACAGTGCCAGTTAAGAGAGACTTATTATTTGTCTTGATAAAGATGGGAAATAATTAGAACCATCGAAACGCGTCGACGCTCCATTTCAACACAATCCTTGGAAATAGCTCATCCTATAGATAAGAAGTATAGATTGTATCTAGGATCTGTATTTTCCGATTGGATGTGTTTTTAAATGACAAAATGTACTGTCTATATCTGTCTCTCTGTTGAGTAGTTAGTTTGTATTAGAGATTCAAACTTCTGTAATTATTTCTGTGTTGAATAATTGTGTTGTTTTTATCAGTTTGTGCTGTTATTTGAATATTTGCAACAAAGGTTTTAACGGTATATGAATTTGATGCCACTTTTAGTGTAATGAGTTTTAGGAAAAACAATGTCTTTTTTATATATTGAGTGATACATTTTAAATAAAACAATATTTTTAATATAATTTACAACTGTGTAGGAATATCATTAAACTTTATATCTTTCTAACATATGGGCTAGTAATTTTACACTGGGAATTTAGAGACCCAGGAATAGCATATACTTACACCAAGGGATTTCTCTTTTTTACTTGTCAATAGTACCCTATTCCCCTGGTTTGAGCAAAGGGGTCCCTCTTTTTAGGTCTCGCCTAGCGACGCAGCGCGAAAGCGCTGTCGCTAGCGAGATCTATTGTTACTGACTTGCTTCGGAAGGGAGACAGGAGATGTGCACGCGCAGGACGGACTGCAACCGTGAACACGCACGTACAGACACGCGATGTGCACATCTCCTGTCCCCCTTCCGTCCTCTCCAGCCGTATTGCACGCACTCCCCAGCTGTCCTTGCACCCCCTCCAGTGTCAGTCAGCCATGCGCCTGCCAACCCCCACCCACACCTTACCGTCGTTCCGTCGTTCCGCCATGCTTCACGCGATGCCCTGCAGCGTGTCCCCAGAGCTCACAGGGTGATCGGTGTACCTCGCAGCCCATGCGGCCGCCGTCACGCTGGTCTTTTCTGGCGATCTCCAGACAGCAAATGTGCACGCTCACGGCGCGTTCTGATGTGCACTTGCCCGGACAGCCGATGTGCACGCTCACGGCGTGTCTGTCTTCGGCTTTCCCAAGAGCTCCGTGACGCGGCCTGCTCCATGGAGACATTTGCGTGCCGACTCTCCAAGATGGCAGCTTGGGGAAGAAGGTGGCTGGGAACGGGCGGCAGGGAGAGGTGAGGTGACGAGTGCTAGTGGATTAGGGAGGCGTACTACACTGGCATCGGGGGCTGGGAGTCTACCGCTTGTTTTCATAGGGTGTAATGCTGTGGATTGTTGCAGAGACATATTGTAGCGCTATTGACAGTCGAGGAGCTAATTTTGTGAAGCCCTTACCCCTTATTCAGCAGTCAGGTGAACACTAGAGGTTACTCAATTGCGACATTTGCCACTGATGCTTCTTACGGGAGCAGAAGCCCTGGTAGCTTGTAAATGAATGGTGAAACATCTTTCAACATACTTGTTTGTGTGTGTTTATTTATCACAGCGAGTCTGGGAATATTCCCGAGGTGAGCACACAGTGGGCTTCGCTGTTGTGTGCCAAACCAGTCTGCCTTGCTTGAGCTCCAGGTTACGGCTGGGTGTGAAGCATGGAAATTAGTCCTGTAAATATTTGTGGCAAAGACCCTTCCGTACTTGGTGTGGTCTGGTGCTGGAAGTTTGAAAGTTTGAATTGGAAATAAGCTTCTATTTTAACACTTCTGTTGGCTGTTGTGGTTGCATGATGTAGTGCCGTGTTTACTCACTCGTGCCTCCGCTGTGTGTGGTCCACACAGCTCATTAACTCTGCAAATTTATTTGGGTTGGTCAAAGAAAGGAAGTAGAATGCTTCAAAAGCAAAGAATTACTTCTTCACTCACATTGCACGTGTACATGCCATTCTCCACTGGCTTAAGGAAGAATTGCGTATTTCAAATAGGAATCATGAATGTTATATATTTAATACATACATTTCTTAACAAAAACACTATCAGACTAATGTACTGAAAGATGGGAAATGTGCTTCTCGATTCGTTCTGTAAATAATCATAGAGGGGAACCAGTTGAATGACGAGGTTGGCATCGCTAAGCTCGATGGTTGATTAATACTGCAATGTAAGAAGTTGCAGACGAGTCGACATATTCATGCTGCTGTCTTTATCGTTACAAACACTGGTAAAGTGTTGAGATGACTCGAGATTCATCTGACTCGCAAAAAATGTTTGTGCTTCGAGTTCAAATACTTTCATGATTTATACGCTACATTGCAAGTGGTCAAGTAAACACAACATTTTGTCTTATTCATAGTGGTTCAAATTTAAAGGGAGTATTGCGCAAATCGCAAACAAGTTTGGGCACAGGAATAAAGATAGTCACACAAATTTTAAGGGATAACAGAATGCACGTTTGTTGGTGCAAACCATTTTGCATTCATGGAAGTGCAGGTAATTAAAGTGGGCAGCTTGAAAAACGTAATAAAATATCCAGTTTTGGGATAAGATCACATTTTAATTAAACGTGTAACCTTATGTTGTGCAGACAATGGTGAGTAAGAATGCTATAGAAATAGTATTGGAGCAAGGGAGCCTGGGTTACTCGACAGCCATAATTGGGTGGGCCACTCACCCTTTCCAAAACCCGGTGTCCGGGTGCCACTGTTTTTGCTGCACAACTAATAGGTAAGGCCTGTTTAGGTCGAGCCTGGGCAGCGCATGCGTTGCTCTGCGAGCCATGCTGTATTGGAGTATGGAATAGAAGCCCGCCCACTCTCTGCCCATATTTGTCATTGCCTTGTGTCATTGTCCTTCGTAAATGCTGGCTTCTGATTCGTGAATAGGCTTGTTAGTCCCTCCTCAGTACCGCCTTCTCTTCATTCGTAACCTCCCATGAGGACTGGCACTTTTACTTAGGTTGTTACACGGTGAGTCTCTTTTAGTCTGTAAGCACTATTTTCTTTAAATAGTTTCTCCTACTGCAGGCACGACATGCTTTTCTGCAATATTCAGCGCACCATGCGCGCCTTCACTTTCTAACCAGCCCGGGACAATGGCGGCCGCTCTTTGAATAGGTCTCGCATTTACAAGAGTTTAAGCTATTGGCATTGTACATGACAATGCCTTTTATTCATGTGTTAATTATCAAAACATATAAATGAAAGGCATTGTCATTTACAATGCCAATAGCTTAAACTCTCGCAAATGCGAGACCTATTGCATTGCAAATGCTTGTTCCTATTGCAGTCATTCAGAGTTGGACTGCAGATCTTCACAGCCTCTGGGCCTGCTCTCCATGCAGGTTTCAGTAAGTTTGGCGCTGGTTTAGTCTTCCTCTCAGAGACGAGAACACCCCTCCATATGCGCCACTCCAATGTATCCTCCAATCCGTGGCAGCATGCATATTTTCAGATGGGAATTTTGAATTAACGTAAGCTGTCGTAAACGTCTGGCTGCTTTGGTTTAACTCTTGCTGAATGGAAATGCATCCTAAAATGTGCTCCTACAGATTACGTTGCAGGGCACATGGAGTGCGACTGCTAACCTGAATTAAGCGGATAATATTGACATCAACAGACCACGCAAAGGGCAATCAAAACGGAGATGCAATTAACCTTGTGAATGATGTACCCTATGAGGCCACCCAGCCACCTGAGGGGAAAATTAAAACTCCCATTGATTATGTGTTTGATTACTCATATCACTTACGGGTCTGTTCTTGGAATCTGTCGATTTCATTTCGCTTTAATACAAGAAAAAAATGACGGGTACTTTACATTCGTTGGAGCTGGCTGCGGTGAATGCTGTGCGATGTTGACTGACAGTTTAATTATCAGTTACCTAGAAAAACACAGTACTCCGTACAATACAATCCCCCTCATTCTTTCATTTTTCTAAAGGTACAAAACGTACCATGCAGGTTAAAATATGTATTGTAGTGGTGTACAATAATAGCAGGAGGAGAAAGCCTGAAACGGTCGAATTGTTGGGTTTTTAGTAGTCTAGCATGTAAAAATACATATTTTCATGACGTTTGTGTTAAATCTCTACATAACAAAATGTGAACTTTAATTGTGTTTTTGATGTTAATCAACATAATATTCCACACTCCCGGTGTTATGTTTGTATGTATGTTTTATATAGCACAAACCTAGCCAGAAGCAGTGATGCACTGTACACAGCCAAGTCCTCTTTCGGTTTCCGAGGTAGTGGGGGTAGCGGATGGTAAGTTTCTAGAGGGGATGGGGAAATCTATCGGGTTGACATGCAGTAAGTTGTCTTCAGGTCTTTCCTGGGGAGATCCTCAGGGACAAGGGAATGCCTTTCCTGGGCTTGAAAGCACAGATGGAGAAGGCCTGTTTCTTATTTGGTTTTCTTTACTACGTTTCTAGTGATATCCTGGCTGCATGTGTGTCCAGAGCCACCTCAGATAGAGAGTTTGTCAGTCAGATATGCAGGTGAGCCAATCGTGTCGGCTTTGTAGGCAGCTGTTGTTGAGGGTGGTGCGGTCAGTTGCTCGAGCCAATACGAGTCCATGAAGTGGGAGCAATGTACTCTACTTTCTTCAGATCTTGAGGTGTTCTGTAAATCACGCAGGGTGGCGTGCTCATCAGTGCGACCAGAGTGGTCTGGTAGGCCATGGATTAGGACATTGCCACCATCTAGATGAGTGCAAGAATAAACAGTGTTCCACCACCACTAATATTTGGTATTGATTCTTTAAACAATGTTAATGATTTCATTGTCAGAGTGAATATATCCCATTTATCACATATGAATTAATCATAATAGGTCTCATGTTTATTCTTGTAGGTACTGTGGTGCAAGTGTGCCTGCGTTGGCGCTATGATGCCTGCAATGCGCGAGCACTTTCAGAGAGCAGAAGTGCACCATATCTTAGTAGATTTGGCGCATTTCTGCTCTCTTTCATGCAACGCAACTCAGCAAGTTGCCTTGCTGAACTGTGTTGCGTGAAATGTTAGTAAATCTGGCCCTAAGTGTCATTCCTTTAAAAAAAAAAAAAAAAAAAGTTCTCTTCTGTCCGGCTTTTAAATCCATGCTGGCAATGATGTCTTAGTGTACACCACTAATCCCAAACGGTCTGCTGCAAATGAGACACTACAGAAACAACTACATACTCAATGGATTCAGACCCAGGGACATTTGTAGACATAATCCGTATACCCCCAAGCATGAAATTAGTAACGGGCATGGTGGAAGAGAGAAGACATTTTCCCAGGCCTCTCATTCATTTGCTCTTGTTCCCACTTTATAATGACAACAAATGCATGCTTTAAAGAGTGGGGAGCACATTTGCAAGACTTGAAAATTCATGGCAAATGGACACCTCAAAAAACTGCACCTCTGGGTACATGCAGCATTGGCACATTAGAGTGAGACCCATGGGAGGAGAGAGCTGGCTATAGTTGTAAAGTAGTCCTTCATAGAGTTCAATGAAAGCACTTGAGTAGAGGCAGAAGGATACACTCAAGCAACCAATACCATCAGGAGGAAGATGATTACTCTACTGGGCTGAGCCAAGATGTAATCGGCAAGGTCTCAAGTTAACAGTTATATTCCACTCTATATTTATTGTTAGCAACAGCCTGCATCAACAGAGAGCTAACAGCTTGAAGACTATATATTCCCCTCTAGGCACCTTTTGCAATGGTGTCCCAAAGCCTCAACCATAGAAACTTCATGGAGGAACCATAATGCCTTGTCCATAGTAGGGGTTTTCCCTGTGGGCAGAGACAAATCACTAACAGCTTGAGTTGATACTTCCCACCATTGAAGAGGTGGACTTAGATTAGTTTGGCATCTTAAAGAGCCTAGTGCTACACTGGGTGTACTTCTTAATCGCCACCACCTGACTTTTTTGGGATGTTTAGCTGAGGAATCTGGAGATGCCCTATACACCTGTTATCAACTTCTCTGTACCCACATTAGGAATCATTTGTTGAAATCACATCGCCCTGCCCCAGACCACACATGTTGGTTTGACGCCAACTGCTCAGCGGCTAATTGCCGTCTGAGAAATGCCCTGACAGCTCGCCCAAGAGTCACTAGGGAGGTCAGGGAGACAAGGCGGGATTTTAAGCAGACACTTGTGGACAGGAAGAATGCCCTGAAAAAAAAGGATTGGGAAGAGCTGGAGTTAGCAGGTGCCCGGATTTGCAGTAAAGCATTCTGGGACATATTCAACAGGTTCCGCCAGCAGGATGCCTCTCCTTACCAACTCCTTGTCAGTCGCATCTCTGGCAAGAAATGAATTAAGCACTTCACCTCAGTTGACCAGCAGCCCCTCGATAAGGCATGTAACAAAAGGCTTCATGCACAGTTAGCTAATTCCCTTTCCAGGAAGTGAAGGTAGCGATCAGGCAGAGCAGTAGTGGTAAAGCCCCGGGGCCTGATGGGATCCCCCATAGATTTATTTAAATATTATCACAGACTCTGGGGGCCTCTGCTCCCTTATGTATTTAATAATTCTTTGTGTAGCAGGATCCCGAAGTCTTGGGCCCTCTCTATAATTGTACCGATATTTAAAAAGGGAGATAGAGGGTCCCCCAGATGCTATAGGTCGATATCCCTGATTGATGGCTCAGTGAAAATCTTAGGGAGGTCTACTTTTAATCGTCTGCCGTCTTGGGTTAGTGATAACAACATTCTGTCTCCCTATCAGTATGGTTTCCACCCGGGGCTAGGTACATTGGAGCAGTGCCTGAACTTGCATTTAATTGTGAGTAAATACACTATGGCCAGGCACTGCCCGCTATACCTAGCCTTTACGGACCTTTCCTCGGCGTTTGATTGCGCGGACAGGGCCAAGTTGTACTTGATTCCTAGTAATCTGGGGGCAGAAGCCCTCCTCGTTCATTTTCTGTATTCCCTGCATGAAAATCTGGGCGCCAGGGTGCGGTTATGGCCGAGTTGGTGAAGTTTCTGATGTTTTCCCTCTAGCGAGTGGGCTGCATCAGGGGTGAGTTTTGCCCCCTCTGCGTTTTATTATTTATATAAATGAACTAAGCACCCATTTGCCTTTGTATACTAAGGGTGTTGCGAAAATCAATAACGCATTTGTTCTGGCTTTATTATAGGCCGACAATGCGGTTTCAATGGCCAGGAATCCCCGCGCCCTTCGCACTCTGGTTGATTCTTTTGTTTCCTTCATGAGCAGTTTAGAAATGGTACCCAACTATGGGAAGTCTCAGATAATGGCCTGCGGACCAGCCAGGAAAATCTGTCGTCTTTAAAGCTGTCAGATCCTTCCTTATGATCTGTACAAACTTTTTGCGACTTGGGTGTTACATTTGATTCCTCGAATACCTGACAATTACAAGTGACGTCAGCACGTATAAAACTGAGTAGGGTGGCGGGGTCCCCATTTACCTTGGTTCGGAGAGAAGGCAGAGGCACTATATGCCCGTTCATTAAGATCTTTACTCTTCAGTGTGTCCCCACAGTTACTTACGGAGCAGGGGCCTGGGGTATCGCAATGCCTCCCCCATTCAGGCAGAGGAAAACAGAATTCTAAGGTGGTTACTTAATCTCCCTCCAGCTAGCCCCACTTCGTTTTACACTCCGAGCTCAACTTAGAATATGTCTCTGACAGAATTGAACTGGCACCTCCTTTGCTCTGGGTAAGCGTATGGTCTAATATTGAAGTGAATTTCAACAGAGAGGTCATTTTAGATTGTCTTGGCTTGGACAACGGTCTCTCCATCCCTTGGTAAATTATGCCAGAAAGCGCTTTCTTGACATTGGTCTCCCTGAGATGTTCAGTGCCCCGGATACTCTAAGCAAATGTGACAGGGGGCGGGTAAAGTCTCGATGTGCAGAGTTTAGTCTGTCCCGCAGATTGGAGGAGGATTTTAACAAGCACTCTGTGTGCAGATATTATATCACACTTGCCACTGGGAACATGGCACTCTGTCTAACCTTGGAGCTCTCATGTTCGGAGAGGTCCCTGCTTCTCAGATTTAGGACAGGCGGTGTGTGGTGACTGTTGTGCTTTTCTGATGGGTCGAATATGTGGGACGGTAACTTACCTCTATGCCCCTGTGACGGGACGTCAAAGCAATATTTACTGCACTCTTTGCTTTTCTGCACATTTTATCGTTATCCTTTTCAACTCAGTCTCAAGTACATTTTGAAATCACTTGCTATCACAAAATGCAGGGAAGCACTTATGCACCTCCAGATGTTAGGTAGTCCTGACATCTGTTTCAGTGTTTGCTGCTTTCTTAAAATGTCTCGCCTATTGTTGGCGAGAAAAGGGGAGGTGCTGTACCAGGCATCAAAGAGGACAGGAGCCTGTGGAACATGCACAGACGCAATTTTAGCAGTTTAAAGCACGCTGAGGCATTTACATTGGTCAAAAATGCATACAATATGATTTTATGAAAGCTCTACAGGGGATAGTGATCCAGCGCTAACAATAAAAATTCTTCTCCTATATGCTTCGGTCATCCAGGTGCAACTATCCCTCCAACACACGAACTATATCCATATGACGGTGGGGCCCATAACACCGCATATACATTCACTTACTCATTTATTCCCTGGATTACCTCCGTCCTTAACCTAGGAGAAAAATGATTAGCTGGAAGGAGACGGGATACCTCTTTTTAACACAACATAATGTTTCTCATTGCTTTTAAGGTATTCCGCTCATTGGTCGATGGACCAGCTAGTAGGAATCAGTTGATGGTGATTAAGACCAGCTCAATCACAATAAACTCTTTAACATTTTACCTTAATTATTGAGCTAAAGAATCACTGAGTCATTTGTTTAAAGAATAATAAAGTTTATATAAAGTTTTGAAGCAAGATATAAGTTTAAGCTTATTATTCAGATCATTACATTTATCATCATTATAAGAATAAATTGAAATTGCAATGCATACCTATTAGACGGAAAAATAAGGTTGTCACAGCAAGAACTCCAAAAGATCAATCTATCTATCTTGGAAAGTCTAATACTTCTAAATGAAAAATCTATCAGGAGTAAAAAGGTTCTCCAAAAGCAGCATCTTATACTCAACTAAAAATATAAAATAGCAGCAGCATCAGCTCGTCAGCATCAGCAACCGCAACTTCACCCATCTACAGCATCTCCTCTCTCCAGCATCTCCTCTCTCCAGCATCTACTCTCTCCAGCATCTAACCCCTCCCCACCAAGAGTAGGTCTTCTTATACCCTAATTCTAGCTTACTGAATAAAAATGTTGCATCTCTATGGCGTGATTCTCTCTCATTGGTTCATTCAAGTCCATATACATTTTAATCAAACTTCCTTGTCTTAACCAGTTCTTTGTGGAATGTCCATGCTTGCATCGTTTCCCACAGTTCATGACATTGCTCATCAGTTTCGATCAGTCCAATTTGTATCTTTTTCTGATACTTTTTAGATTCAACAGTTCCGTCCATTTATTCAGTTTGACTTCTCACGCTTCTTGCTGATCATCTTGGCACACATTTGCTCAAAAAGGTCACAATAGCCTTGACCATACTTCCATCTTAGGCTCTCAGCACGAACACGTGGTCATCCTTTTTCACAGCCTTTCTCCTCTACCACACGGCTTCTTGCTCATGCGTACTCTAGCAAATGGCGGCCATTTTATATCGCTGCTCAACAGGCCTAAGCGCACTATTTTCAAAGATAAACAAAATATTGTTAAAATAAAGAATATAAACCCTTTCATTTCCCTCCCGTCTTTCTATGTACCCCAATTAGGTATTACCTAGCAAAAAGCAACATATAAAGCCGTCCCTTACTTACCATCGCTTTATTTTGCCACCACACGTTTTATTTTCAAAGCACAAATCATGCGCTTATTATTACGCAAATATTACGTTTGTTAGACACGTCAACAATTATAAGTTGATTAATTTGCACACAAAAATAGCGTGTTACCTTTAACCCTTTACATGTAACATACATTGTTGGTTATTTACTTAAACGAACATGTTTATTAATTAATTTACGAAAATTATTAGGAGGTTAAAATTTTTTCATTTATCCTGCTCCATCAATAGTTTCCCCAAATATTTTAGAAGTACAATTGGCGTAAAGCGCCAATACAATTTATATGGGATTGGAAGGGCTTGTGCTTGATAGGAAAGTAATGTCAGGGGATTGGTACATATCAAAGAGAAGTCCACGCTGTAGGCTTGATTATAATTGCTAGTATCCGTCGCCGGCTTTGCCAGAACCTTACACCGGCCAAAATGGTGACATCTCGCCGGTGAGATCTAATAGCTGGAGTCTGCGCTTTGTTACCACGCCTACATCAGTTCCAATGCCGCTGCATAGTTGGCTCTGATTATCACCACATTGTTTCCGCGCACACGACAGTTCAATGTCGCTGCATAATTGGCTCATATCATTACTACAGTGTTTCCAGGCAGACAACAGTTCAATGTCGGTGCATAATTGGCTCCTATTCTGACAACGTTGTTTCCATGCATACACCTGTTCCAACATCACTGTATATTTGCCTCATATTATCACCACATTGCTTCTATGCATACCACAGTTTAGTGTCGGTGCACAATTGGCTCAAATCTTTACTACATTTTTTCTGTGTACACAACATTTCAATGTCACTGCATAATTGGCTCGTGTCTTGTTGTTTCCATGTGCACACAACAGTTTCACTGTCACCTCATAATTGGCTTATATCACCACATTGTTTGAGCATACACAGCAGTTGCATATCACTACATAATTGGCTTATATCATCAGCATATTGTTTCCACGCACACATCAGTTCCACAGTCACTGCATAACTCAACTGATCCATTTAATTTCTACAATTTAACACATCTAAACATCAGTATATATTTTCCACATTGTATTAGTTGATATAATAACCCCAATGAGCATAAATTCACATCACAATACTACCTCCTGTGCTAAGAACTCCCCATATCAGCACATTAATAGTCAGTCTGCATATGGTCTTTCAGCGTACATTGCCTATTTTCACGGTAATGCACGTTACCCCAGCTTCCACATTGTTAGAGTAAGAAGTGCGTGGTCTCTTAATCTGCACATAGCTGCATAGTTTACACAAAGTTGGCATAATATACATATTTGTAATTTTTTCACAATTCTGCAGTAATGCTTACATTTGCCCTCGTCCACAATACTGCAGTAATAAACTTATTTGTCAATGTTCTACGGTACCATAGTGTAAGAAATTGGGTTGTTGGTTGACTGGGGTGTGAACCCTGGTCAAGCAGCAACCGCAATCTTTGTCAGGGTAAGGCACAAGTAAACCCCAAATTAACCAGTGCTCAACCCCCTGGTAGCTTGGCACATAGTAATCAGGCTTAAATTAGAGGCAATGTGTAAAGTATTTGTGCAATACTTCAAACAGTAAAACAGTAAAAACACCATATAAAAAAGATTCCATACCAAGATAGAAAAATAGAACAGTCTTTAAAAAAATAAGACAAGACCAAATGACAAAAATCCAATTGGTAGAACCAGAGATATTACATTTTAAAGTTTTAGATAAAAATAGCATCAAGAAGCACAAAGCCACAACTGTGGAATCTGATTGCACCAGACTGGGGCAAAGTCATAATTTTAGACAGTCCGCAATAGAGTGCTAGCTGGCTACAGGGACCCAGTTAGGCCTGCTGAACAAAGTACCTTTAATCCTTGTCGGAGGGGTGTTTTTGTGGATCCGCGTCGAAGATGTGTTGCGCAGCCAAAGATATGCGTTGGTTCCGAGATGCGACGACGCTGCGATGCAAGGGCCTGTGTCATCATTGAAAATCCTGGCAGCGGGGATTGCGATGTAAAGTCTGGCGTTGAGGATGCAGTGCGCAGTAAGGACAATGTGTTGGCCAAGGATGCGTTGCGCAGTCGGGGGAATGCAGAAGTTCCGAAGAGCTGCAATGCAGTGCGGGTCTTTGCAATGGGTCCAATCCATGCAGCAGTGGAGATGCGTTGGTTCTGTTTGGGTTTGCTTCACGCAGCAGAGGAGGTGTCCATTCTGCTGGATCCACAGAGGCTGGCAGAGCACCATAAGCCCTCTTCCAAGGGTCCTGGATTGGCATGGCACCATTTGGCAGGGTAGACTTACAAACGGCAGAGTTCAGGTGCAGATGCAAGGTTGTTGAAAGCTTGTTATGTCCCTGAGGCTCAGGGGACCAATCAACTAGCTCTTGGAGTCACTCTGGGTTCAAGAGACTTGGGTCCAGTCTTTCTCATCCAGGCAGTAGGGCAGCAGGTAGCAGGTCAGCACTGCAGGACAGAAGTTCCTTCAGAACAGCAGTCTATCAGATTGGCAGTCCTTGTAGCAGCACAACAGTCCTTCTTCCTGGCAGAGTAGCCACATGTCTAGAAGTGTACTGAGGATTTGGTGCCTGAGGTCCTTCTTTTATACACAGTTGTGCCTTTGAAGTAGGGAGAAGCTTCTACAGACATGCCTTTGACTTACTACAGGGGGTATGCAGCCCTTTGTGTGGATGCAGGACACAGTCTATTCAAATGTAGGTGGGGCTGTGCCCAGCTCCTCCCTCCCAGTGATAGCCCATCCACTCACACCTAAGCTCCCATTGTGTTTGGCTGTTTAGGAGGAATACACAAGCCCAATTGTCACTCACACCCAGTCATGTGACATAGAGACTGGCTGCAGGCACCAAATGGCTATTGCAAGAAAATTAGAATTTTTTAAAAGTGGCGTTTTCAGAATTGTAATTTAATATCCGACTTCTCCATAAATTAGGATTCCAAAGGCACCAAACATGAACTGGTTATCTCTTCCCATTTGAAAATTACCCTTTTAAAAAGTAATAAGACAATTCCAGTGTTATCCTATGGGAGAGATAGGCCTTGAAGTAGTGGAAAACTAATTTAAGAGTTTTTCTCTACCAGGACACGTAAAAATTAAAAGTACATGTCCTACTTTTTAAATACATTGCACCCTGCCCTTTGGGCTGTCCAGGGCCTACCATAGGGGTGAATCATATGTATTCAAATAAAAAGTTTGGGCCTGGCCAAAGTTTTACTTTGCCGGGTTGAATTGGCACTTTTAAACTGCACACACAGGATGGCAGGCCTGAGACATGTTTAAAGTGATATTTAAGTGGTTGGCACAACCAGTGCTGCAGGCCCACTAGTAGCATATAACTTACAGGCCCTGGGCACATGTAGTGGCACTTTACTAGGGAAGTAAATTAAATATACCAATTGGTATAAGCCAATGTTACCATGTTTTAAGGAAAGAGCACAACCACTTTAACACTGGTTAGCAGTGGTAAAGTGTGCATAGTACTTAAGCCAGCAAAAACAGAAGGTCTGAGGGCAAAAAGTTAGGGGGAAACCACACCAAGGATGCCATGTCTAGCACATAGTATTACACATGTGCCCAATTTTCAAACTACTACCACCATTAACATACTTGCACCAGCTTTCACTATATGACTTTAATCAGTTTCCAGATTTTTTTCAGTTATGCAAATTCCCCCATTTTGTACAGCAAATCAAACGGAAAAAGTTGTCTGGTTTCCACAATGCAATAATAACGTACATTTGGAAAGTTTTAACAATGCTGCAACTCCTTCCCACAGTGGGATGGATTTCATCTTTGTTATATATCTTTTTATTATTTTGCAAGACGAATAAAACAAAAAACATAACTGAAAACAATGGTAGATAATATGAGAGTCATGGGGACCAACACTTATTGTTACATACATATACATATTTGGGACTCATATGTAGAAATAACATTCCTGGGGAAAGCTATTCTTCCCAATTAACCGTCTATTTGACCTGTGAGCCTCAGTACCCCACATTTTCTGGTGTTTCTTCTCACAGCCTCTTCCCTTATAGACCAAGGCCCTCATTTACGGGGATTTGGCATAGGGCAGTGCAGCAAGTCACCATGCTGTGCTGCCCTATGCCAAAGTGAAAGGGAAGGGATGCATCGTATTTATGAAATATGGTGCATTCCTGTACTTTACCCCTGCGCTGGCGCCATTTAGGCAGCCTAGCGCCAACGCAGGCACCCTTGTACGATGGTGCAAAGGTGCCTGTGTTGTAGGCAGGATTTTCTTTGGGCAGGAAGGGGCACCTTCCTGCACAAAAACAATCCTAAGATGCGTTTTCCTCTTTAGAAAGAGGAAAAAACAAGGAGAAATGAAGATATTTCTCCTCATTACGCCTCACCTCTGGAGGTGTAAGGATTTAGCACTTCCCCAGGTTTACATGATCTTGTAAATATAGGGCGGCATCAAAATCCATGGATGTTGCGTGGGAAAATCCACCGCAACGTCCATGGAATGCCTCCCGAGTGCAGAGTAAGGCAACACAATGATTTGCGCTGCCTTGCCTTACTCCATATCTATGAGGCCCTTCAAAGTCACGCATAGTGGCTTTGCCTGGCCTCATAGATATGAATCTGTAATTTGCGCCGCCAGAGCGTTATAAAAAGTGACACTCCAGCGGTGCAAGGGACTCGTAAATCAGAACCCAATTTCTTTGCAGCAGTACAGCAATCCATCCCTCTATAGTAGGGGTCTCCAATCGTTTCACTAATGAGAGCTACCTTTGTTCCACGAAAATCATCCAGAGCTACCAAAATTATTAATGTTGTAAATTTAAGATAAGAGTACATTATTGGCCACCCTATGCAAGATTACCAACCATGATCACCTCAGTACAGGATTGCCAGCAGTAATGTAAAAAGGCGTAGTCAGTTTGGAATACCTCTACTAGGGTAAAACATAACAGCCATGGCTGCAATGCCCCCTAGCACAAAGGGAAGAATGTTAGTAATAAGTCTCCCAATGCTGCATGATTTATAATTCAAATATCAGCTTTAAATATATTTTTTAAAGTATGGGTTCTGAAAATACACACATTTTCGCCTCGAATACACACTTTTCAATTTTGGCATACACATATTCAACCAAGTAAAAGTTTCTAATTTGATATGCTGGGCTGCACGCAGGAGAGCTACTGACAGTTGGAGAGCTACCAGCAGCTCACGAGCTACTGGTTGGAGAAGCCTGCTCTATAACATACATCCTTTGGTGGTGACTGTCTTTTTGCTAATACCAGGCAAAATCTCTTTTGACCACCAACAATCCGACTTCCTCCAGAGTTCTCCGGGCTCATCCCTCAGCTCAATCCTGCATGATTCCCAGCTGCACCACCTTGGAGTCCCGATGAAGTGAGGAACCTATAGAACATCTTTATTGAATTTTGCAGTTTTGCATAACATGGAGTGCATAATGTCTGTGCAAATATGATGTCATCACAGTATATTCTCAGCAAACCGTAAGCATACATTTCATTACACAAAAACTGTTCAGGATAATGCATCCACTGGAAAGCAACAGTCGGAAAGAAAAAAGTGAAAGGTAGAAACACAAAACCCCCAAACTAAACTAAACCGAGCCAACGAGTCACCCTAGGTGCAGGATGGTATGGTGAAGTGGGGAACCTATCATGTTCCGAACAGCCTCATGTCTCTCCCTTCAGTATCTCTGGATGGGGGCACTGCCAGACTACATGATAGAAGATGCCTTTGGACTTCCAACACCTAACACAGAGGGAGTTACTCAACCGGACCATCATCCACGGCCTGTCCGGGCAGACTAGCTTGTGTGGAAATAATTCAATAGAATTAATTTAAGGTTCGAAGGGATGACCAGCATTCTAGCCACCATCTTTGCTTCCTGCCACTCCAAATCTTCCATTTACCCAACAATAGCCTCCCATGCTACCTGTGTGTTCAATAGAGGATCAGGGGTATTATGGATCAATGCTCTGTACAACCTCATGACCTAGGGGCTCCATCATAAGTTTAGCCTCAACTTCAGTATTTGGGGACCTCCTTTAGTGCCTCTCTATTTGTTACTAGGGCTTGGCGGAGTTGGAGGTAGTTATGGAATTGGATATGGTGAAGATCAAATTCTCGGGCCAGTTGTTTAAATGATTTTATATGGTTCTGCTCCCATTTCATCTCCCAGTCTCGAGACTCTGATATGATCCCAATGGCAGAATCTACATAAACGCTCCACTTGTGCTAGTCTGGCACCCTCGGATAACGGGGTTACTTCTGTGAGTTTATCATGCAACTTGATTGGAGTGCCGCCCGATAACTTATTATCGGGATTCTGGTTATAAATGGCAGCGCCAAAGCAGGAGGGCCATCATATAGAAGCCCCTGTATCCCAACTGTATCCAGGAGCTCGAGTTCAAGGCCACAGGCACAGTGTCTGTCCCCGAAGTCCCAGATGCCAGTTACTATAATCTGTGCTGCCAAATAGTACAATTGAAGATGGGGCACCCCTAATTCTCCCCCATATACAGGGAGGGTGCACTTCTGGAAGGACGATCTAGGGAGCCGCCATGCCAAGAGAAATCTCGTGACAACTGAATGTATTCCTGCAAAGAATATCTTTGGGAGAATAAAGGGGTAGTTTTGCAGCACGTACAAAACCGTGGGAACTCAATCATTTTATATAGTGCTGTTCTGCTCATTATTAAAATCGGAAGCAACTAACATTCCTCAAACTCACCACAGATACGCCAGAGGAGGGGGCGCAATATTAAGTTTGCAGGCCAACTGTCTATCTCCGATAACCTGATCCACAGCAACTGTGAGTGAGGCCGAGAGAGCCTGCTGCGAAAGTTCCCCTTGTAACTGCAAATAATTATATTTTCGTCACTTGACCAGCAGTCCATCCCCATAAATTTCATTTCATATATCTTAATCATCCTCTGCAGAGAAGCAGGTGGGTCCTGCAAAAAGAGCTGTATGCCATCTGCATAGAGTGATATCCTAGGATTCCCCCACGGTCAACAAGAACTCTTCAGTTGAGCATCTGATCCACTCGGCCAACGATTCAATGATCAGGGCAAAAAGAAACTGGGAGAGCAGACGTCAATGCTGGGACCTTCTTCCAATTAAGAATGGAGAGAACACCTGGTTAATCATTACCTGTGCCTTTGAGTCATTAAGCAGGCTGAAGTCCAAACCCCACGGCCCAGAGCTCAATTATCTGGGCAAAGGAGGGGTGGGGATCCTCCAATCACCCTGATCCCCAGTCCCATCGATTCAGGGAGAAGCACCTGTTGCAGAGTGCATGCTCCCTCCCACTGGGAGGCAAGCAGAACCCTTTTGTTGCTTCTGCCCCCTCGAGGTGTTTCATGCCTAGGGACTTAAAATGGGCTCGGCCAGGCCCGCACTCCCCGAGCCTGCACTGCATTTTGGCCTGGTGGGGGGCAGCCTCCACAATTCCCACCACCTCCGCAGCCCACTCAGTGCCGGGTCTTCACCGTGTCCCGGATGCAGCCCCTCCACAACGCCTAGGGACCGGCCCAGTGGCGTAACATAAGCCCGTACAGCCCCCCGAGCTCCAGGGGATTCCCTCAGCAAAAGTAGTAGGTGTTGGGCCAGGGAGGAGAGGGGGGCCCTCCATGTACTTTTCAGGGGGGGGGGTCCCCTCAAGTTTTGTTTCGCCACTGGGGACAGCACGCATTGCTGAGGTTGCCGTTACAAGACCAGAGTCAACGGCCAGAGAAAGCACCCGCGCGACACGGCCAGGCCCCACATCGGCCTCCTGGATCTCTCCTCTGGGACCCACAGCAAGTCACACTTTGCCAATTCGTTATTTCTTTTCCCGGGGATGCTGCTCTTAGCAAGCTGCCATTCAGAGGGGCGATTTCTGCCCCTGAACAACAGCACTCAACAAGGTGGGTACCGCGACTCGATTCACCAAGGGATTACTGAAATTAAGACAACTAGCAGCAGGATTTTGTAGAATTTCATCTTTTTTCGTGAACAAAATCCAATCAATACAAGTTGAGCATCTCCACTCCTCCAATAAATTACTTCATTGGGGAGTCCCTCAAGGTGCAATTATATCTCCTATGCTGTTTAATCTTCCTGTTAGTCCTTTTACTTCACTTCTACAGCAGTTTAAGATTGTTTCCTCTTTTTATGCGGATGACACAGAATTTGGCTTCTGCCTCACTCCTCAGTAGAGCAAAAATCTTCCTGACCTGGAATTATTGATTACTGAACGCTGGATGGAAGCTAATTTTTTGAAACTCAACCCTAGCAAGAATGAGAGTCACCCAATATGCAATAAAATCAGTTCCTGCACTTTTAGCGCCATGAGACTATCCACAAGTGTGCCTTATAAATGCACATACATTAAAATTGGAAATACACACAATTGGAGATACGGCTAGGATAGAAGCACACATAAACTGGCCCACATGAACACACATATAAAAGCCTCTTGTACCCCGCAACAGTGAGATGACTGTGGTTATAAGTTCATGCCGCTGTAGCTCATTCAGAGAAACAAAAAAGGGATGGGCAGAATGTCTGATATAATCTCAGACACTGGGCCCAGCCATATGCAAATTAGCCTTGGTCCTGTTCCAATAAGAGCAATCCAGAATGTACTACCAGGTCACGTCCCTTCTGAATGGGAACACAACCAACCCCAAAGTGATTTCAGCCTATTTGGGCATTTTCAGCGAAGTACACGTTTAGTACTATGGCATAGTGAACACAGCACCAGCCAGTTTTTGCCTATTTTGGCCTCATCAATGAGGTAGAGTTTGAGGTGTGTGGAACAGTGAAAACAAGATCCACACCTGCGCATACCGTTGCACCTAGGTTGTCTCATTGACAACAACAAAAATGTCATAGGTGACATACTTTAATTTCAGCTTGTGGTACATTACTTGGGCCACAAAGCAAGCCATCATTTTTTTGCCCACCTTTCTATCTCAGACAGGAACCAGCCATAGGAGTAACAGCATTGGTCATGTTGCAAAAGGATCATGAGGGAGCTTCACAGAGTTAAGGGAAAACTATAACCATAAAGGGTTGCAATCCCACTCATGAGTGACAAAGATCAGTCTGCAAGAAACCACACCACTTTGTGGAATCTAGTATAATGTTTTACTAAAAACTCAATCAACGCAGGTTACCGAGCAAAGCTACTGCATTGCGTGAGAGGCAGAGGGCAGTACAGTGTCAATATCTTAGTAGCTATGGCACTGTTCTGCAATCTCCCTAGAGCTGGTGCCAAATTAGGCTGCCTAGCACCATGCACTCACCATAGTGCAAAGGTGTCTGTGTCATGTCTAGCATGGGGTTTGTCCATGAAGGGTATGCTTCTAGTACAAAATACCATGCTTAGACAAACTTTAAAACTTTTCCCACTTTGGATGTGTGCTGTACATATGCAAAGTTGGAAATGTTTGCAAAAATAAAAACATTTCTTCTTTTAATGACTGTCTCTAAGAGGTGTTATTTTTGGCTTAAATTGAGTTTTGCATCAAAAACCATGGCTGGGTGGCACTGGAACGCCCAGATGACGCAAAGTAGTGCAAAGAACTGCTTTGCGTTACTTTCAGGCAACTTTTCAATGCAAAACAAGTTTTGCGCTGGAAAGTAAATTCCAAATAAACATTACGCGCCCGTATCCGTTACTTTTGTGATGTAAACTCAGCGCAAAATGTTAGTAAATCAGCTCCCATGTCACAAGCGGACATTTTCCATTCAACTTTGAACTTAAGTTAAACATACATATGCATACAAGTAAATGTCCCATACAAATCCCACAAATGAAGATAGACAAGAACCCCAGTAAAGGGAGCAAGACAAAGATTTACAGGAGAGGAGAGAATAAGCCAACCTAAAAAACAAGGCTGAAGGTAAAAGGTTGATATTACCGGAGCCACCACTGTCAGTAACCTCATTGCCAGGTAAGAGATAGCAGTAGCTCCGTCACTATCTTTGGGTGGTTGGGACTACAACTTGGGTATACCCCATTATAAAGTTAAAAGGTGGAGCACCTACACTCCTACAGTGGACTGACATATTGCAAGTAAGAAGAAAAGAGTCTGTCAGGATAACACTGCTTTTTCGAACCATGCAGCGGACCTATGTCCAAACAAGATGAGGAATACAGAGAAAGAAGGCTGAGTGCTATAATCAATGCTGAGAGCTCCATATGCACAACAGTCATACAGATAAGGGGTCGATTCCGATGTCGCTTGGAAGGGCTCCGAATCGGATTCGGGTTTGCCAAAACCGATCCGGAGCCCTTGTTTCCGACTGACTCATTCACAGTTCCGAACGACCAAGCACGATGCCTGAAAATCGTTAGGGCTGACCAAATCTGTTCCGGAAGGCATTCGGAGTGGTCGAACCTTTCCGGAGCCGATTCGTGCAGCTCTATGGACTTAGTTTTCGAATGAGCGAGTACGATGACCGATTCGGACAGCCTTTCCGATTTGGTTTGCCCAGCTGAAAAGGCTGCCAGAATCGGTCTTTGGGGGCCTGTAGCAGGCCCCCCTTCACCTGGGGCCCTCCGAATCGGCCCGTGGGGGTACCCCTGGGTCCCCTCTTCCCAACCATGCACAGTGTGGCAGGCACCATGGGGTGCCCGCCACAGGGTGCACGATTTTCCCCACCCACCCCTTTCTTCATTGGGAGCCTGTGTTCACGTTCTGAACACAGGCTCCCATTGAAGTCAATGGGAGTCCAACCGAATCGTATCCGGATGCATACGGATGCATCGTACTCGTTCAGTCAGACTCCCCTGATCCGAGTCATACGGAAAGCATTCCGGAACTGATTCGGTCTGCATGCTTTCCGAACGAGATCAGAATCGGGCCCTAAGGGTGGATCAGTGTTTTTTAGTTCTTTGTTTAGTTCCATAAAAAAACAAAGATTGGTACCAAAATTCTTTATTGTGAAACATTTTTTAAAGCATCATATTACTTTTAAAATTTTATGAACAAAACTGTTTGTGAAACAAGACTATTCTGCAAATCTGCTTTATGTTAAATTTGCTCAACGTTTGAACAGTCTCTGCTTTATGTCTAACCCTCCCATCCCCTTGCAGTAGCCTTTTTTGAACGATTAGCCAGGTAGTGACAAACATTTTACTGGCTATTTTCTATATTTCCTGGAAGATATACTTAATTCTACCTTCCAACTGTAAGCTACTTCCATCGAAATCCTCCTCATGGCTCATTGTAATCTCTAGACCAACTGCAGAGCACAAATGTGGATTAGTGAAGTTATAAGTGTCCTCTTATTAACAACTTTGGCTAGAGCCAAAAGTAGCAGGACATGTGCTTGATATGCACTGGAACTATTCTTTGTGCACCAGGTTAATAAATATGAGCCATTCCTAAAAGCTGTAAATAACAAGCGTTAGTAATAACACTAAATTAACCAACCTCAAAAAGATTAATGGCTGAAATGCCTTGCCGGGGTTGGAACTCATGACCTGCAGATCACAACACGTCCGCGCTGAGGCATGACTCACTGAGCCATCTTGCCAGCTGAATTTAACATGATGAACACGAGTGACCTTCAACCCTCGAACATGAAGTAGTGCTTACTTGTTGAATTTGACTTGCCAACTGTGGGAGCATCACTAGAAACAAGCATTGGCATAGCCAATAGGTCTCGCCTTTGGGATCTTATATGTGTTTAGCCATGCAGAACATTATTCTGGGTTCTGTGCCATCAGGGATTGAAGAGCTATCCAATTACTACACACTGGGTCATGCAGTGTGATTCAGGAATACATGCTTGCCTCAGGAAACATTTATGGACACATTCCAAGGCTTTTTAATGCACAGACAGAAAGACAAATGGCTCGCTGCAAGTCAACAACCCTATAAAATTCTGTGTGCGACAGCATCACTCGAGTATAGATCAGCTTATGAAAAATAGCAGAGAAGTACTTTCCAATGGCGGAGTTGTCATATCCCTTCTCCCAAGGCCTTTATTTACCAGGCACCCTTCTCCAGAGTTTTCCATTCAAAACACTGTTCGCACCATTCGTTTACCAGCAAGCCCCCGGCCCACCGTCTGTCCCAGCCCCCTGGGTATAGAAGTACAGGACACAGCAACAACAACAAAATGCTACCATTTGTCAGGTAGAGGGGAAATACTGAACTAACAGGGACTGCGTCGGCATCACTGAATCTCCGCGCACCTAAAAACAAAAAAATTAACCTGACCTTGTGTAATGTAACTGACGCTTTTGTAAAGTGCTTCAATACCTTTGGATCAGTCAAGTTCTCGCTCTATAAAAATGCCCCCAAAAAATAATCTGGCCATGTGTAATGTAACTTGCACTCATGTAAAGCGCTCCAACATCTTCGGGCGGCTCGAGTTCACATCATATAATAAAAAATGCCTCACAGTCCCTGGGGAGCTGCGATGAATGTGCTTTGAAATTAGAGCTCTGAGAGGAGGAGGACAACAGAAAGAGGCAGTGGGATGGGTATGCAGCGACATGGGAGGAAGTGGGAGGAACGAATGCTGCTCCTATTTGTCAGGTAGTGGGGAAATAATGAATAAGCAGAGGCAGCATCAGCATCACAATCTCTGCGCATCTAAAAACCCCAAAATTAACCTGCCCTTGTGTAATGTAACTGGCGCTTTTTGGGGCGTGGCTTGGCATCAATGGAGTAGGCAGAACTGCTCGTTGCTCCTGCTGGCAAAGCCCTACCTAGTACCATTCTGATAGAATACAGCAGACTCGGGGGCTATCAAAAGATAATATGGAGCCCCTGACACCCAAGATCTCCTTTCCGTGCTGACAGGGGTGGTAAAAGAGGAGTTTGAGACCCCGACTGCCATGACGGAACAGCAAGGTAGCAACACCAAGATGGCTGCTGCAACCTCCCACTAGGCTGCAAAGGGACCCGCTGGCTCTGCTACGACCCCCACAAATGGCTGGAGCACTGCCTAGGAACAAGCTGCGGTGGTGCCAAGCAGCGGCTTAGGAATAGAGGGCGCTGCTACCCCGGAGCACCGAGCAGGGCGGCTCATGAGCCCAGACCCCCCTGGAGCAAGCGGTGGATGACATGGGCCCTGAGGAAGGCAGATAGCCGACTGAGCAGGCCGCGGCGTGCACTGGCTGAGCCTGGGTGATCTGCACCCTGTGCGGGTCTGGAGCTGCTCAGCCTGACACAAAGGGCAGGCATTGTGGTCAGTGCGTGTCCCATCCTTGCACAGTGGCTATAGAGGAAGCAACCCGGGCTGCGGGCGGCGTTAAGGTGCTCACAGTAGTTAGACAAAATATCGAGTTAGAAATGCCGACTTACACAAATATCGAGTTGAAAATATCGACAAAAAAAATATTGTGATCAAGAGTATCGATTTTAAGGTAAGAAATATTGTATTTAAAAACATAGAAGTCATTGATATCATTTGCAAAAATATAGTTGTTTAAAATATCGATTTTTTAAATTAGTGTTATGTATTTTAGTATGTATTTTAAATGTATGTGATATTTTTTTGTATAAGTATTGTTTATGTTTTTTAATATATGTGTTAAATTTTTAGTAGTTAGCAATTTTATTTTAATAACATTTTGCATTTTTTAGTTCCGTAGCGGGTTGTGGGTTTATAGGGGAATAGGGTGGGAAGTAATTTAATGAAAATAAATTAATGATTATCTTTTATCTATTAATATGTATTGAATTGAGATTTGATAGTGTTAATTGTGGGGAGTAATTTATTATTAATTAATTATTAATTGGTTGTTAATATTAATTAATTAATTGGTAATTAATTATGGTAATTGTGTAATTTTTTTAGGTGCGGGTTGTGGGGTTTATAGGGGTAAAGGGTGGGAAGTAATTTATTTTTAATTAATTAATAATTAGTTGTTAATTAATATTAATTAATTGGAAATTAAATATGGAAATTGTGTAATTAATTTTAGTTGTGAGTTTTGGGGTTTAAAGGGGTAAAGGGTGGGAAGTAATTTTTTTAAAATTAATAATTAATTGTTAATTGAAAATTAAATATAGAAATGGTGTAATTAATTTTTGTTGCGGGTTGTGGGGTTTATAGGGGTAAAGGGTGGGAAGTAAGTTATGTTTAATTAATAATTAGTTGATCATTAATATTAATTATTAATTAATAATTAATGAGGGTAATTATTTTTTTGTGTGTGGGGTTTGGTTTTATAGGGCCAAATTGTGGGGAGTAAATTAATTTTACTTACTTTATAATTAGTTGTTAAATACTATTATTTTTTTAATTGAAATTAAATTTTAATTGTGTAATTAATTTTTTACAGTTTAATTTTAGCTGTGGGTTGTGGGGATTATAGGGGTAAAAGGTAGGAAGTTAATACATTTTTATGTGTTTTAATTTGCTTTTTAATTAATATTATTTCTTTAACTGATAATTAATTAAGTAAATTATGGATTAATTCAGATGTGGGTTGTGAATTGTGTGGTGTTATAGGGTAGGAAATAAAAAAATTACATTTACGTAATAATTAATGTTTTTGTTTCTAAATAATTTCTAATTAAAAATATTTATTTGTTTGAAAATGATTTTTTTATTTTATTTAATATAATATTTATAGGTATTAGTCATATGTATTTAACATTATAAAATGTTTTTATTTGAATTTTTGTTTAATATGGAATATATTTGTACTTACATTTTTAACATATTTATATATATATTCACTGAAAAAACCATAGGTTTTAGGAACAGTTATAGTTAGTTGGACATTGCACTCGTACAAAACCCGTGAAATTCCCCGTTATAGTTAGTTCAGCTAACTATAACTCGCGCCTCGCAATGCACTGCTGATGACGTCACATATTACATCACTCATGACATGGTCAGTGACATCACTGATGACATCACTGATGACATCTCAAATGTCATCACTGATGACATCATCCACGTGATAAACTGATGCACCTCCTCACACCCTAATATAACCTTTGATACACCCACTCTAAATTACAGACTGCCATTCGGAAAACCATAGACACTCCAACACCAATAACTACATACACACTCACTGATTCTTAGGTCTACACACACATCCACTCACTCACCCGTACAGTCACTCATACTTACGGTCACTCAGTACAGGACTATCATATGCACTCATACACCTATATAGACACTCACACACCACCACTCATCCATAGAGGTACTCACACACCTAGTCAGTCATGCAAATAATTAATCACACTGCCATTTACTCACCTATACAGTTATACACACACCAGCTCACTTACTCATACAAATACTAGCACATTCTTACGCTCTTATACGATCACTGATACATGTACACACTCATCCATACAGCCACTCTCACAATCACACACTCTCACTTATAGCCATTTATATACTCCAACACACATATATACTGCCTTTCACATATGTAGTTACTCACACTTGTACCACTGAGATATACATTCACTCACTAACACACCCATACACACACTCACCCACCCATACAGTCCATCACAGATACACTCTTGAAACCATGCACCCAGTGAATCACCCACTCACACATCTATGCACAGAGTCACACACACACCCCACCCACACAAACACTCAGGCACCCATACAGATACTCACACAACCAATCAATAACCCATGTAGACACTCATGTAGCTATTCACAAACCCATGCAGCCGCTTACACACCAACAGACAGACGGATACAGACTTCCAGCCTGGAGACGCGGTGGGGCTCCCCCACGTACTGACCTTGATCCTAGATCTAGAGACTAGAGGCCTGAAGGCAAGAACGATGGGTTGTCCCACAATCTACAGACTTAGGCTACTGGGAGGACGAAGCGGAGGGTGTTTCCCAATTACACCGGGACCGATGCCTTCGATTGAACTATGATGACGCCCCATGGGCGAAAAACCGAATTCTGTTTGTAATTACCGCTGAACTCGAGTACCATTGGCCGTTACCCGGTGGAGCTATCCTATGCAGCTATAAAGGAGTCTGGCCATGGTTCACCCCCTCGGCCGTCACCTACCCAGCCGGACATCGGACATTGTTTTTAACGGTGCTTCACGGTCTTGTCTATGTTTCACTTTGACTGCTTGTTTCCCCTGAAGTCCCTTCCCCCCTCTGGTCTGCCTGACGCTATCTGAATTCCTTTTCCCCTGTTTACCTTTCTCCCTCTACCTTCCATTCCACATAAGACGTTTCTGTCTTTGCTATGTAACTCGAAAATAACCTATGTTATCGTGTAATCTCATGTTTTTCTACGGTCTGTTCTCACCGCGGATTCCGAACAACCTTGGCCGATGCCCAGTGGAGCTGTCCTATGCAGCTATAGAGGAGTCTGGCTAGGGTTCACCCCCTCGGCCGTCACCTACCCAGCCGGACATCGGACATTGTTCTTAACGGTGCTTCACGGTCTTGTCTATCTTTCACTTTGACTGCTTGTGTCCCCTGAAGTCCCTTCCCCCCTCTGGTCTGCCTGACGCTATCTGCATTCCTTTTTCCCCTGTTTACCTTTCCCCCTCTACCTTCCATTCCACATAAGACGTTTTGTCTTTGCTACGTAACGCGAAAATAACTTATGTTATCGTGTAATAGCATGTTTTTCGACTGTCTGTTCTCACCGCGGAGTCCGAACAACCTTGACCGATGCCCGGTGGAGCTGTCCTATGCAGCTATAGAGGAGTTTGGCCCTGGTTCACCCCCTCGGCCGTCACCTACCCAGCCGGACATCTGACAATGTTTTCCTCGCCTCCCCGTTATGTTTCCTTCCCTCTATCTTTCTCTTATGTCTATACTTGGAATCTGTAACTGAAGTAATTATGTAATCTTTAACTTGCTGATCCTCATGTAAAGCGCTCTGATACCTACGGGTCTAGCCAGCGCTATATAAAACTTTGCAAATAAAAAAATAAAAAAAGACATTCACACAGTATAGTCACTAACCCATGCATTCAGTAAGACACGTTTAATCACTCACTTATAGAGTCAGTCACGCACCTACTAAATCATCCATTCAGACATTTATACACCCACTCATTCTTCAATACGCCTTTCCCTATATATATTAAACACATTTAAACTTTACAGAAACACACAGTCACTGGATGATGTCATCAGTGATGTCATCAGTGATGTCACTGACCATGTCATGAGTGATGTAATATGTGACGTCATCAGCAGTGCATTGCGGGGGCGCGAGTTATAGTTAGCTGAACTAACTATAACGGGGGAATTTCACGGGTTTTGTACGAGTGCAATGTCCAACTAACTAGAACTGTCCCTAAAACCTATGGTTTTTCAGTGAATTTGTAAGGTTTTTTTAAATGCTAATTTCTAACTATAACGTGCCTGAAACCTATGGTTTTTCAGTGAATTTCAAAGGTTTTTTAAATGCTAATTCCTAACTATAACATGTCTGAAACCTATGGTTTTTTTCAGTGAATTTCAAAGGTTTTGTAAATGACAATTTTTAAATGTATTAATTGTTATATTTATTTTTTGATACTGATTTACTACATTTTTTAAACTATTTATTTTGAGATATTTTATTTTTTAAATTACATTGTAATTACATTATTCATTACATTACAAAATATACTTTCTCAGAATGAATTACTTTAGTTTAAATACTTTGCAAATAGGCAATAGACTTTTAAGTACAGTAGTTACAGTTGTTGCAATGGGCAACACAATTTAAAACACAATGCAACATTGAGCTCAATGTGAATTTCTAGTTAAATGCAATTAGTTACTTTATGGATTACTTTTCTAACCACAGGACTGGATCCTAGATTCAGTCCTGGGACATCTCCTGTAAACAGTTGAGTAAAAGCGTTTTGGTTACAGTAGTGATTTTTAATTAATATTATTGTATTTTAAAAGTTGACACTTAGAAACTTTTTCACATAGAATCACCAATGTTATCCTATGGGAGGAAATTCACTTAGCAGATAAGTAGTGTTATCGTTACTTTTTCTTACTCAGTGCTGGATCCTGGATCCAGCACTGGTGCATCTCCTGTAAACAGTTGAAAGAATGCGTTTAAGTCATACAGGCGATTTTTAAGGAATATTTGTAGTTTGTGAAAATCGACACTTTGAAACTTTTCTGCTGAAAACCAGACAATGGATTCCTATGGAAGGAAATACAAGTTACTGGTAAGTACGGTTAGAATTACTTTTCAGGGTCAGTGCTGGGCTAAAAGATGCAGCACTGGGTTCTCTCCTGATAACAGGTGAGTAAATCGGAATTCGTAGTTCGGCTGATTTGAGAGGAATATTATAAAGTTCCAAAACTCCACAATTAGAAGAATTTCCAAGTGAAACCAGTCAATGTTAGCCTATGGAAGGAAATTCAAGTTACTGGTAAGTACGGTTAGAATTACTTTTCAGGATCTGTACTGGGCTGAAAGATGCAGCACTGAGGTCTCTCCTGATAACAGGTGAGTAAATTGGAATTCGTAGTTCACCTGATTTTAGAGGAATATTATAAAGTTCCAAAACTCCACACTTTGAAGAATTTCCAAGTGAAACCAGTCAATGTTAGCCTATGGAAGGAAATTCAAGTTACTGTTAAGTACGGTTAGAATTACTTTTCAGGATCAGTACTGGGCTCAAAGATGCAGCACTGAGGTCTCTCCTGATAACAGGTGAGTAAATCGGAATTCGTAGTTCTTCTGATTTTAGAGGAATATTTGTAAGTTTCAAAAATCGACACTTAGAAACTTTTTCAGCAAAAAGCAGGCAATGATATCCTATGGAAGGAAATTCAAGTTACTGGTAAGTACGGTTAAAATTACTTTTCAGGATTAGTACTGGGCTCAAAGATGCAGCACTGTGGTCTCTCCTGATAACAGGTGAGTAAATCGGAATTCGTAGTTCGGCTGATTTTAGAGGAATATTATAAAGTTCCAAAACTCCACACTTAGAAGAATTTCCAAGTGAAACCAGTTAATGTTAGCCTATAGAAGGAAATTCAAGTTACTGGTAAGTACGGTTAGAATTACTTTTCAGGATCTGTACTGGGCTGAAAGATGCAGCACTGAGGTCTCTCCTGATAACAGGTGAGTAAATTGGAATTCGTAGTTCAGCTGATTTTAGAGGAATATTATAAAGTTCCAAAACTCCACACTTAGAAGAATTTCCAAGTGAAACCAGTCAATGTTAGCCTACGGAAGGAAATTCAAGTTACTGTTAAGTACGGTTAGAATTACTTTTCAGGATCAGTACTGGGCTCAAAGATGCAGCACTGAGGTCTCTCCTGATAACAGGTGAGTAAATCGGAATTCGTAGTTCTGCTGATTTTAGAGGAATATTTGTAAGTTTCAAAAATCAACACAGAAACTTTTTCAGCAAAAAGCAGGCATGATATCCTATGGAAGGAAATTCAAGTTACTGGTAAGTACGGTTAAAATTACTTTTCAGGATTAGTACTGGGCTCAAAGATGCAGCACTGTGGTCTCTCCTGATAACAGGTGAGTAAATCGGAATTCGTAGTTCGGTTGATTTTAGAGGAATATTATAAAGTTCCAAAACTTCACACTTAGAAGAATTTTCAAGTGAAACCAGTCAATGTTAGCCTATGGAAGGAAATTCAAGTTACTGGTAAGTACGGTTAAAATTACTTTTCAGGATCAGTACTGGGCTCAAAGATGCAGCACTGTGGTCTCTCCTGATAACAGGTGAGTAAATCGGAATTCGTATTTCGGCTGATTTTAGAGGAATATTTGCACAATGGTGAAGGAAGGGGGTGGGGCCTGAGGTGACATGTCTGCAAACACGCCCTGTGGCGCGTTTTAAGTTGGAGAATTAATTCCTCCTCAATCCCGAGGGTCCCTAGGGGCCAACTAGCCCAACAGATACCTCCAGTATGCGCCAGAGAGCTGCGTTGCAGAGAGGTGTTCAGAGGCCACGCCCCTTTTTACAACACTCTGCAACGCAGCTCCGTGGCGCTTACTGGAGGTACCTGGTGGCCCCCAGGGACCCTCAGGATTGAAGGGGATTTAATTACCTATCTTAAAACTCACCACGGGGCCTGTTTGCACACATGTCACCTCAGGCCCCGCCCCCTCCCTTCACCACTGTGCAAACGCGCCCCGTGGCGCGTTTTAAGTCGGGGGATTAACTCCCCTTGAATGCTGAGGGTCCCTGGGGTGCAACTAGCCCACCAGCTACCTCCATTAAGCACCACAGAGCTGCGTTGCAGAGAGGTGTAAAAGGGGTGTGGCCTCAGAACACCTCTCTGCAACGCAGCCCCCTGTCGCATACTGGAGGTTCCTGGTGGGCTAGTTGGCCCCCAGGGACCCCCAGTATTCAAGGGGAATTCGTTCCCCCTCTGCACACGCGCCAGGGGGCGTGTTTGCAGAGTGCTGAGAAGGAGGGGGCCTGGCCTCCAGCGGGATGCCGGATTTTTTTTTTTTTAAAGGGGGCTGTGTGGCCCCCCTTCTTTTTAATTATTTTGGGCCCTGGGGACCCCATCCCCCAGGGCCTGACCCCTTTGTTTTTTTGTTTTTAAATGGGAACGGGAAGGGGATTGCGTGGGCCCCCTCCCGTGGCCAATTTCGGCCCGGGGACCCCATCCCCGGGTCATTGCCACCTTTAAAAAAATTATTTTTATGGAGGGGCTGCGTTGCCCCCCTCCTCAGGCCTCCTTAGGCCCCGGGGACCCCATCCCCGGGGCCGGCCTTTTAAATTTAATAATTTGGGGGAGGGGGCCGCGTGGCCCCCTCTCGGGCCACTACTTGCCCGGGGACCCCAACCCCCGGGGCTGGCCCTATCCTTTGGGGTCCGTGGGGGACCCCAACTCCCCACGGACCCTGCTGGCTCCCCACCTCCTGCGGGAGCCGGCATTGCTTTCCACATGGGGAGCTGCTAACATGCAGCTCCCCATGTGGAAAGCTAATGTGCTTGGATATTGGAAGCGAGAGCAGGTTTCCCTGCTCTCGCCTAATATCCAAAGCAGTTTGCAATGACAGGACGGGAGCCGCGAGGCTCCCGTCCTGCCACAGCAAACTACAGTGTCCCGGGGGTAGGCACCCCGGGACACTGCAGGAGCCGGCCCTGGGGGGTGGTGGTCACCAGGATCATGGAGGGCTCCAGGAGGGGGGCCGCGCGGCCCCCCTCCCAACCTTTGCTCAGCCCCGGGGAGGTGGTGGTCCCCGGGGCTCGGGGGTCCGAAACGGACCCCCACATTTTATTATTTAGTGCCCCGGGGAGGTGGCGGTCCCCGGGGCATGTGGGGGGGCTCGAGCACCCCCACACAGGTAATTTTTTTTTTTTTAAAAGAAGCCCCGGGGGGTGGCGGTCCCCGGGGCTGCGGGAGGGCGGAGAGCCCTCCCGCACCATTTTGTTTAAAGCCCCGGGGGGTGGCGGTCCCCGGGGCTTGGGGGGGCCTTAGAGGCCCCCCATGTTGTGTCGATAAACCCTGCATGCCCCTGGGACTTGGCCCACCCGGCGGCCAATTAACTATGAAGCGCGGGAGCCCGCACTTCGTTTTTTTTTTTTATCGGCAGGATCCGCGCACCCAGCGCGTTTTTTGCCGATTTAAAAAAAAAAAAAAATTTTTGGGCCCTGGGGGTCCTTGTAGGACCCCCTGAGCAGGCCTAGGGGGTCAGGGTGTTTCTACCCTGCCCCCTTTTTGCGTTTTGCGCCCTTGTTTTTGTCTTTTCTTGTGCCTAGGTTCTACCGAGGAACAAGATGGCTGCCAACACTTCCTGGTTTGGAGTGTTGACAGCCAATTACCATACAGCTCATGATCGGGAGGGTACGCGAACCCTACGCGGCCATAGATATATATGTGATTTTATTTTTGATTTTCTCAGGAACTACTGAACGGATTTACACCATTTAAGCAAAAGGCACGACTCTGAACCAAGGGCTACCTTTTTGCCAAATTTGGTGTAATTCCGTTCAGCAGTTCGGGCTGTAGCTGCGACTAAAGGTTCCTATGGAAAAATGAATGGGGAAAACACGTTTAGGAACCCCCATTTTTTCTCGGCCCCCGCTTGACGAATCACCCTGAGACTTTCAGGATAGGAGGGGACCGGAGCGCCCCAACAAGTTGGAAAATTTCGCGAAGATTCGTCAACCGGCGCCAACGTTATTTCAAATAGAATGTTGCGGATTTCCTATGGAAAATAGGTCCTAACTATAACTATCTACTGGTGACCGCCAGTAGATAATATATATATATATTTTTTTGATTTATTTTGTTTTTTAAATATTTTTTTGTTGTTGTTGATATTTTGTTTGTTTTTAATTTTGAACTGACTGGAGTGGGAATACACATTTTTACCCCTCCGCAATCCTACACTTTCCCTACTGTTGCACTGACTGGAGTGGGAATAGTACATTTTATCCCTCTGCTATCCAACACTTTCCCTACTGTTGCATTCACTGGAGTGGTAATAACATTTTTACCCCTTTGCTATCCAACAGTTATTCTACTGTTGCATTCAGTGGAGTGGGAATAGTAATTTTTACACTTCCGCTATCCAACACTTTTCCTACTGTTGCACTCATTGGAGTGGGAATAGTAATTTTTACCCCTCCGCTATCCAACACTTTCCGTACTGTTGCACAGACTGGAGTGGGCATAGTAAATTTTAGCCCTCCGCTGTCCAACACTTTCCCTTCTGTTGCACTAATTGGAGTGGGAATAGTAATTTTTACCCCTCCGCTATCCAACACTTTCCCTACTGTTGCACTCATTGGAGTGGGAATAGTAATTTTTACCCCTCCGCTATCCAACACTTTCCCTACTGTTGGATTGACTGGAGTGGGAATAGTAAATTTTATCCCTCTGCTATCCAACACTTTCCCTACTGTTGCACTGATTGGAGTGGGAATAGTAATTTTTACTCCTCAGCTATCCAACACTTTCCCTACGGTTGCATTGACTGGAGTGTATAATTTAAGTTTAAAGATTTATAAATAGTTTAATGTTTTAATTTATAATAGCTTTTTTATATAGATTTTATGTTATTGCTATATGTGTATATATATATATTTATTTGTTAAATTTTTATATAATTTTAAAATTATAAACTAAATCAAAATTAATAGTTTATTAATCATTTTAAAGTAGATATATATATATTAATTATTATATATGTGTGTTTAACTTTTTAAATGACGTTTATTTGTTATATTTGTAAAAATGTATATTAAATCTAATTTATTTTTTACAATATTTTTTTATTTAATATTTATTATTTTATTTTATATATATAAAAAACAATATTTTGTACAACTATATTTTTGACATCAATATTTTTGTACTTACCATTATACATATAGGATTTTGATATTTTTGACATTGATATTTCAAACTCGATATTGTGGTATGGGGATATTTTAGGTGTCGATATTCTGTCAGTGAACTGCCAGTGGACCTCCCTCTCTTTTTTTTCTGTTAAAGCGCTGCAAACAGACTTGAAAGGGGAAACACTTACAAATAATGGGGGTCACCCAGAATAGCCTGCACAATTGCTGATTCTGGCACAGGCCTAGAGGGGCCCAGACTGATCTACGACCACCTGACACAATGCGTGGAGAAACACGGCTGCATCAGACCGGGCTGCGATACAAAGCAGCTGAGACAGGTCTGCGTGGAGGGATCCGGAGTGGCTGGGCACTGGATAGTATGATGTAGACGCCGCAGACACTGCAACAAGGTCGACTTGGGGGCCCCATAGTAGCACATTGTAGTAAAGACACTCCAGGATAACATCGTAGACATAAGTAGGTTTATTCCCTCAAGATAGCACAGAGCGTGAACGCCACCTTCGCCAGCCACACAGCAACTGCCGTTTGTGGAATCTTGGCGCGGTGGCAATATAATCAGATGGAACACTGGAGAGAAGGGGAACAAGCACTGCTACAAGCAAGTGCACATTACAACACACACCCCTCCCTTCTACCCAAAAGTAAACAAAACAATGCAAGAAACAACAGAAAGCAAAAGAGAAAAAAAAACCAAGTCTTTGAAAATACAAGTCATGGAAAATTCAAGTCATGAAAACGAAAAGGAGAAAAACATCGGTTATGAAGCACAAGAAGACCCCCTTAAAGTTTGAACATAATCCTCCAAATAACGAGGAGGTCTGCGAGACCTGGGTGAACGGGTAACTCTGGCGCCCACATCAGAAGGAAGAACAGGTGGAAGGGAATTGGAGGCATCCCCAGAGCCAACTTCACTCCTGACCACAGACTCATTGAAGGACAACTCTGCATCACTCATCAACATGAAGCCATTCAAGCTGTCATCAGATCGAATAGACCTCGGTTGGGTCACCAAGGAGCTTCCCTCCCCTTTGCGATACAACGCAACCTTGCGTTTGTTCCATTTGTTGCCATTGTCAAGAAGCACATAATTGTCAAAAACCTGCCTCACCCTGAAGGGACCCCAGAACTTAGACAAACCTTTGAAGGGTCTGCCATGTCTAACTTTGACCCAGTCACCGGCACACACACCTCTGCCATCAGACTTGACGTCGTCCACCAGGTTGGATGCCAGCCTGGGAGAAGCCAACCATGCAGGTACAAGTTTGGTGCCAGGCTTCCTTCCACGCATCCTTTCCAACGGGGTGAACCCAGTCGCACTGTTGACTGGGAGTTATAAAGAGCCGTGCAGTGGTGGATGATTCCGCACTTACTTAGAAAGTCCCTCATCTCATGCGAAACAAGTTGTGTACCATTGTCCGTGATGAGGATGCGAGGTAGACCCTCCTCGTGAAAAATGTCCTTCAACTGCTCAATGGTCCTCTTAGTCGTAACATCAGACATGAATCTGACAACCAACCACTTGGAATGTGCATCAATAAGCACCAAGGCATTCCTCAACCTCTCTTCCACACCCTGCATAGGCCCAATAAAATCCACACAAACGGTACTCCAGGGTACACCAGGATCTTCGATGTGACCCAGAATAGCATGAGTACCCATCTTGAGTCTCTTTTCACTCTCGCTGCACACATCACACCCCACAACCCAGGACGTGATCTGCTCATCCATGCAGGGCCACCAGAAATTCTCATGCACACGTTTTTTAGTCAAGGTTTGGCCAAGGTGCCCTTCAGGCACGAGCTTGATAATCCTAGGTCTCAAGCCCTCAGGTGGCACAATCCGATCATTCCTCATGAGGACTTTAGGATTACTCATGCTCAGTTCGTCCAACACCTTCACAAACGGTCTGACCGGGGGGCCAAAGCGATTTCCCTCCGCTCCCCGAGAACTAACATACGTTCCACACATTTAAGAACAACATCCTGATCCATAAAATGACACCAATCACCAGAGGAGAAGGCACAACCAACGCACTCCTCAACATCACCCAAAGAAGCCACAGCACCCTCTTGCTCCCAAGATGAACCCAGACTACGCTCACCAGTGCTCTTCAAAGACAAACTAGACAAACAATTGGCCTGTGCATTTTTCCACCTAGGAATGTGAGCCACACTGTAGTGATATTCCTGGAGCCTAGAAGCAAGTCTGGCCAGTCTTGCAGACCCTTTACCTGCACCTCCAAGGCTCAACACCTTAACTAAGGGCTTGTGGTCAGTGCGAATACAAAAGTCAACACCCCACAAGAAGGTTCTGAAATGCTCTACTGACCAAGCTGCTGCAAGAGCTTCGCGAGTGTCAAAGGGCGCCAGAATACCTGCCTGGCAAATGTCCTTCCTAATCAAAATGAAAGCGTGTTGTTGGACATTGCCCCATACAAAAGGACACCCTTTCCTCAACAGAAACCTGAGAGCCTCGGTCTTGGTGGCAAAGCCCTTTACAAATTTGGCATAATACTTGATTAAACCCATGAAGGACCGTAACTGGTCCTTGTCATGGGGAATGGGGGCATCCCTGATTGCCTCTCAGAGATCGACCTTAGGACAGACTCCCTGCCCAGAGATGGTATGCCCAAGATATTCAATTTCCTCCACCAGAAACTTGCACTTATCCTTCCTCAGGGTTAGACCAGCCTCCCTCAATCTGCCAAGGACCTTCCTCAAAGTTTTATTGTTTTCGTGAACAGACACCCCAAAAACAAGGATGTCGTCTTGGAAAAAGTTTACGTGGTCCAAACCCCTGAAGACTTCGGACATGATCTGCTGAAAAACGCTGGCAGCGGAGGATAACCCGAAGGGCAACCTTGTGAAGCGAAAGGTGCCCTCCATGGTAATGAAGGTCGTGAGATTTTTAGAGTCCTTGTGTAGCTTGATCTGGTGGTAAGCACTTTTCAAATCAATCTTGGAAAAGTACTTACCACCCTTAAGCAAAAGTTCATTGATATTGGGGAGGGGAAAGGTATCAGCAACCACATGTTGGTTAAGACTTCGAATGTCCACACAGAACCTGAGTTTACCATCACTCTTCTTTGTGATAACCACCGGAGAGACCCATTCGGAGGCCTCAACCGGTTCAATAATGCCTTCCTTGAGCATGCCCTCCAACATTTTTTTGACCTCATCCCTCACAATAACGGGAACCCTCCGGAACTTGTGCTTGACAGGGATGGTGCTCCACTTGCCAGACGGCAGGCTCTTTTCCTCTGAAGAGTCACGTGAACAAGAATCAGCCAGCGCCGGGAACGGATGAAGTAAGATGTGAGGGGAGGACGTCTGAGCAAGCGCCTCACACCTCTCACAATGCAGAGCAGAAACCTTCAGGCAGCGGGGCACATACGCGAGGCTGAGCGCTGGAAACAAAGGCTTAACTCACCACATGCGTCAGGAGGATCATGTAGATCAACAGCGGCCCCTTCTTAGAAGCGACAGGGATGAACAGGTAGACGCTTCAACACAGCGGGCCTCACACGGGGCTGAGCACTCGAAATTGCCGCTAAGCACTAGAGGCGTCTCAGGGTGACCGGAGACAGCAGGCAAAAGAGGCGGGGCAGCGCAGGAAGGCAGAGAGGGAGCTTCTCACCTCAGAAGCAGATCAACGCCGTTAACGGGAAACTTCAGACAGCCAGGCAGTTACGGGTCAGAGCTTCCTGTGTCTCGCGCTTCACACTTCCGTGCTGGGTGTCACCACATGTGGCTGGCGATTGTCGCCAAAAATGTAATAAAGAGATGGAATGTATATAGGGGCGGGATATGTGAACCCCCGTTGACCAGAGATGAAACAGTGGCACAACGCCTGGGCATGTTGACAATGTAAATAACGTATTTGAAGCACTGCTCCCGTACCTGTTCCCTCTCGACCGCATTTTCGTCGCACAAGTTTTAATGTAAGTGGTTTCAGTACTGTTGTCTATTTGTCATACCTGAATTTAATAAAAAGAACTTATAATAAAAAAAAAATGTAATAAAGACACTCAAGGATAACGTCGTAGATATAAGTAGGTTTATTCCCTCAAGATAGCACAGAGCGTGAACACCACCTTCGCCAGCCACACAGCAACTGCCGTTTGTGGAATCTTGGCACGGTGGCAATACAATCAGATGGAACACTGGAGAGAAGGGGAACAAGCACTGCTACAAGCAAGTGCACATTACAACACACATCAAACACCAAATCCCTGTAAGATAGGGGAAAGAGGGCCCCCACCCTCATTGTGGAGTGAAACCTATATACAGACGCAGTGGGACTGGCTGCTATGGCTACATGGTCTCCAGAGAAGAACCTACCGGGGACACGCCGACACTGGGGTTTCTCCACGGCTGACAGTTAACACCAAGGGCCTCACAGTGGGCTGCTGCAGGTGGAGGAGCTATCCAAGCGCATGGTTGGCATCCAGGACTTGGAATAAACAGAAACTCTGGCACTACCAACGACCATCCTCCATGGTAGGCAAGAGGCGACCAAAACACATCACATTACATAAGGATCGCTGTCCATTTGCTGTACCTTTACTTAAGGAGATAAGCAGAGACGGCGAGAGCTTCCTACTGCGGCATCCAACATACTCAGTGTGATGACCCACAAGGGGCTGGGGCACAGGGCACTAGGGTCCCCCTCAGTGTTCAGAGCAAGGAACATATTTGCACCTACCAGGGTGAGACCGGCTCTCTGGAGCGGAGACCGGTGGGCCCCACAGGCTTGCAATCCCCAGTTTCCAGCATCAAACTAAGCAAATTTGGCCAGGTGGAGCTTGGAACAGTTGTTATGACACCACTAGGAGGTGTACGGCTGTACGCCCCTGTCTGGGACCTGGGGACACCAGGCACCCATCCCCTTGGTGGTGATCACCAAGTGTACTTATGTGCAGCGCACAGAGGCGTGGGATCACGACGCCCCATAAGGCTCCAAACAGAAACAACCAAATGTACCTCGCATAGCACTTGTGAGACGCAGCAGTGACCAGGGCGGAGTGAGGAGCATCTGTGATAACAGCACTGGGCAGGGAGGTGAGGATGATGAGATGGCCCTGCTAGTGCATCCCCCTTCAGGACCGAGGCTGCATGGGGATCTGCTCCGCCTAACTGCAACCAAGCACTGATCTGGTGGCAGCCTGCAATGGGGGGGGGCACACAACGAGAGCCTGTGGACTCCTATTCACCTTCTGTAACTGTTAAATGGGGTTATGAAGTCCTTAGATACATTGTCGTCATTGCTAAGTTAGCATGAGTTTTACTTGCCCTATGCTGCTGCTTTTGCGCACGCCTCTGCTAAGAGTTTGTTTTCACAACACTTTGCCTCTGCCCTGTACATGATAACAGATTGTTTTTCACGTTCTCCTTCAATTCTGTCTGAACATAATGTGCAAGGTCGGTCAAAAATGTCTCTTGTTATTCTGTTCTGGTCAGTCCCTATTACCTAGATAGAACATGTTACCAACAGCTGCAATGTGGAAGAATCGTGCTTTGATATAACGTTGTTGCATGTTTTTGAAACACACTCGAAGAAAGCCGTTCCATGTAGCTGAGCTCTACTGTTCCTATGATGTAAACCTTTGCGTTTAGGCTTTCAGGTAGGGGTCTGCTAATAACGCCTAGAGATCTTCTGTTATATACAATACCTTCTTCCTGCCGTGGGGAGGGTGATTAGGCCCAGTTATTTTGCCTTTTTCACAGTCTATATAAAATGACGACTCCTTTTATATTCTATGGTATTGTAACAATGCTAATGATTCTTGCCTTAAGCACTTTGCTGCTAGTTGTGGTTCGGATACTGTTTTATGAATCACTATAGTCAAAATAAACATTTTGAACTTATTTAGTGTCTCTGATTATTTTTATTATGGACAAGTACGTGTGAGCGAAAGAGTGTCTTGTTCCCGCGACTCTGAGGTGAGTCGGGAGTGCTCGTGTTCTGGGTTGTCTAAACATTCGTAGCTTCTTGATATTTGTAGGAGACCGAATGAGACACTATTGCTAGTCGGTTGGGATTTTGGGTACTAAGGTGATAGGAGGTACACCCTTATTTACTGAGGTCCTGTTTTCTTGTGCATAGTTCTGTGTATGAGCAGAATCCCCGCAACATGGCGCCGCCAACGTTTGGTCTGTTTCTTATCTGCGAGACGCTTGAGTAGTGCTCGTGCTGGTCCACAATACCCTCACTTCTGTTTCCGGAGACTGCTGTGAGGGAGTAACCTCTTATATTGGCATTTTTATAGGTTTATTCAAGCTTGAAGTTTTAAAAGGTGTTTCTTTTCTTATGACCCGAGTTTGCGCTGCCACTCTTTAAGTTGTTCTACTGTCTTCTCTATAATGGCTGTAGTTGATATTACGGCTCATAGCAGAGCCACGCTGAGGGTGCACTTGACTCATTATGCAGTCCCTGATGCTGGGGCCGCGCTTATTTTTGTGGTGAAAGCCGATCCGGCTCACCAGTTTGAGGTTTTTTACTCTTGGGTCACCTTTCCGGCGGTGGATGGCACTGATGATTTGTTTCACGCAAATGCTGCCACTGCCGTTCCTCAGCAGTATCAGCCTTATAGAGCTCTTGAAATTCCGCTTACAGCTTGGCAACACCGTATTTGGTTTAATGGCGCCCTTCCTCACCCATTAACGGCAGTCCGTTTAGGCCCTTTATCTATAGATGGGGCCACATGGCCCGTTTTGGCTGGGTTTACCCCACACCCACGTGCTTTTACAACTGCTACACTGGCAGAGCTCCGTGTCTTACATACTTCGTTGGTACGCGTATATAGAGCTGTAATACAGTACGTAACATGCACCGTCCAGGTGGGACCACCTGGCGCTGCTGTACAACCTGCTGGTCCTGGTGGCGTGACCATCAGTCCTGTTATAGTTAATTCTGTCATGGGCAAGCGCCCACAGAATAAGGATGAATTTCCTTATTGGCTTGCTGAGAAATTTGGACAAATAGAAGCTGTCTTTCCTAATACCACTCCTGCGGATAAACACAGGCTCTTAACTATTAGTTTACCCAAAGACTTAATTCCAGAATTGGCTGATTGTAACACCTGGGGCAGGGTGTTTGCAGCGGTATATTCTATGTGTTTCGGCACCCCCTCCATGACCGTACTCCCCTCTGTGATTAAACGCGTTCAAGATGAACACGGAGCAGAAGCGGCTGTTGAGCTGGGGATGAGACTGGTGGGAGTGTTCGGCGTGGTTGCTGATATGATCCTTGCGAATGTCAAGGGCGATGCCGTTAGCTTTCAAGTAGCAAACCGCTTAAAAGCGGTCGCGGAGGCTGACAGACCACGAGAATTACCAAAGATTATTGCGAAGGCTTATAAAACCATAGGCCGCAATAGTCTGGGAAATAAACATACAACTCAAACACAAACGCAGTCTCCAAATCAACAGAAAGCCCAGCCTGACAAGGATGGGCTCCCTTTCTTTCCTAAAAAGAATTGGCAAAGAAATAAGAAACAGGGTTCCCAACAACAGAAGCAGGGTTTGCGTGCCAGTTCACCGACCCCTGATGCTTCTGAACGTACTTATGACTTGCGCAATCACGCTAAAATTAAGTCTCCTGAAAGATTTCAAGCCAGCCTGGCTGATGAAGGCTGTTAGCCCGAAACCGGTCCCAGGATGCTTGTTTCCGGTCCAGGGAAGACGTGGCTTGGCAGTTCGGTCTGGACTGTTCCCATGAGGCACAGGGTCAAGACTGATTTGCATATAGCTGCGTCTGAACTGGGGTGGCGAAGTGAGCTAAAGAATGATGATGGATTAAACCCAGATCTGTGACTGGGGGTGAGCGTCTGAAAAGTTTCAGCACTCCGTCCATCATCTCCTTGTGTTTGCATTCTACCACCATTGCCAGGTCGCAAAGACAACAGGTACATCTCAGTGGACAATGTCAAGTTACACCGTGTGGCCGATTCTGAATAGTGTGACACCTGCAGTTACGTGCAACGCAATATCCTTAGCACCGTTAACTTTGACGTCACCTGCTGCCACAAGAATGTCTGCTCATATGATGGACACTGTAATTGATCTTCAGCCTTTGCGACAATCCTCTTCTACAATGGATATTGTGTGCCCTTTTCCGGCTATTGATTCCGTGAGTGAGATGCCATCTAGCCCACGAGTACGAATGGACGATTCAACGCTTTCACCTTTGCTTGCAAGTCCAGTGAGTGCCTGTGATGGAGAACCGGCACACCTTTCTTCTGCCTCGTCCTCCTCATCTTCCAGTTTGTCTGATGCGCCTAGGTCTAAGTTGCGTATTTTTTACTCCTGGTTCAAAAAGACATACTTCGTTCCCCCATGGACCTACAATTGATTGGTGCTTATCCTGATATTTCTCTTCATGTCAATTGGATTTGTGACAGGGTTCTTTTTACTTATAAATGGTCATTATCTCCCTGAACGCTCTGCAGTAAAAATGGTCGATGGAACTTTGGCTCCTCACACATCGTCCCATATCATGAAACGTGACAAGTCTTTTGTGAACATTTCAGCTTTCCCAGTTCCCGATGGCATCGTTTGGGACAAAGTAGCTTACGAAATCCATGGCGCCGACTGAGGTCCTTAGAGTTCCATACATATTTCGCGTCTCATTAGGAGATGTGGTGACACAGGACATACATTCGGATGATTGGGATGTGCAGGCAGTTCATGCATTGTTTTCAGATTTAAAATATTATGCTGCCTTTGATGCTGAAGATTTGTATTTAAATTCTGCCAATTATGGTGATCTCTTTTGCAGTTGATGGAGCAGAGAAAATAAAAATTTTTAACCCCTAACAAATTTTATAAATAATTAATAAAATGTTCGTTTAAATGTATTAATCAACAATGTACGTAAGGGAAGGGTAATACGCAAGTATATGGGCTGAATAATCTATTAACAAATGTCTGTGTGTCTAATTATAACATAAAATAATTGCGTACTAAATAAAATAATAAATGCATGATTTGTGCTTCATAGAATATAAACGTGACGTTGCAAAAACAATAGTGATGGTAAGTAAGGAACAGCTTAAATGTTTCTTTCTGCTAGGTAATAACTAATTGGGAGTACGTAGATGACGGGAGGGAAACGAAAAGGCTATGTTTCTCTATTTTAATTATGTTTTGTTTATTTCTAAATAGTGCTTCTAAGTATAAACGAGTGCCGATATAAAATGGCTGCCGGTTATTAGAGTGCGCATGTGCTGGGAAAACGCGTGACAAGGGAGAAAAAGTTGGAGAAAGGCTAACCACGTGATGATGCTGAGAGGCTAGGATGCAAGAATGGTCAAGGCTGATGTGACCTAATTGAACTGATAGTGTGCCGTGGTGATCAGCAAAGAGTCGTGGGAAACCGTTTTAAGAGAAAGGACAATGCCTGCAGAGTTCTCGAATGTATCGAAAGAAGTTACAAATGTACTGATCGAAGCGGATGGAAACATGTCTTGAACTGTGAGAAAGGAAATGAACATATACACTCCAAAAGAACAAGCTGGATCCGGGAGAACTTGATTAAGAATGAATAGATGAAATGAGTGAACCAATGAAAGAAAAGCGCGTTATTAATGTTGCAACAATTTAGTTAGCAAAGTTAGAATTAGGGTATAAGAAGGCCTACTCTTAGTGGGAGGGGTAGTCGCAGTCAGAGACGGTGTTGGAGTTGGTGGCTTCCAGTGCTTGGTGATCCAGATCGATCCATTTTACTGAGCGGGAGATGCTGAAAGACTGTTAGATGAGACGGGTTGCGGTAGCTGATGCTGACGAGCTGAAGTTTCTGTTGCTGTCTTATTTTTTCAGTTGAGTATGAGAATCAGGTTATTTTTAATTCTTAAACTTAGGTTAGAAATCATTAGGCTAAATTAGGAAAGATAGGCAGGTAATTAGGGTTTTGCTTCATGACAAAATTTCCTTTCTGCAATAAAATTGATTTTGCTTAATAAACATTTGAATTAATAATGAATGAATAATTGAATAAAAAGTCTAAATTCTTTCTCATGCTTTTAAAATTATATAAAATTTAAGATTCTTAAATCAATCGACTCAGTGGTTATTTTACTAAATGATTGTGACACTGGTAATTGGTTATTGTGATTTAGCTGGTCTTAATCACTATAAACTGATTTCTTACTAGATGATCCATCGACAAAACAATGAGCAGGAATATCTTAAGAAATAACTAAGAAAGCGATAGGTTAAGGTAATAAGGTATCCGGGCTCCTTCCAGCGGTACATAAATGATGTTTTCCATTTAGTTCTCATGTTTCTCCTAGGAGTATAGAATTTCGTAACGGTGTAGAGGAAATCCAGGTGTGTGAGTGTGTGTGTGTGATAGGCGATGTTATGGGCCCCATCGTCATGTGGATGTGAGAAAATATAAGTCGCCCCTGGATGACCGATAAGTGACCTAGGAGGAAAATAGTTTTTTATTGTACGCGCTACATCAGATTTCTTACTAGCAGAGTTATGGTTTCTATAGATTAGTTTGGTGATTATTGATTATTGATTATTTTTGATGACTAATACTATATGTTGAGTCGTGTTATGTTATATGTGAGTTTTCACGCTTCTGGGATGTAGGAAGTGGAACACGTGTGGCAAGAGAAGTCACATGGAATTTGGTACATGGTCTGAATTCAAATTTTGGTAATAACACAGGTTGTGTTATGTTAGGGATTTCTGTATGAAAGGTGTGTAACTGAGATAGCAAATCACGTTTTCTTGTGAAACTCTGGCCTTAATTCTCAGGAGCATAGTCTCCACATGTGTCTTATCCCCAGAGAAACGGGTTAATTGTTTGCTTGAAAGAAGGGTAAGGTAGAGGGAAGTGCTACTTTATCGGCGACAGTTAATAATTCTGTGGTAGGGTAGAGGTAAGCGCTGCCTACTGGAAATACAGGATTCTTGTGTAAAAGGACAAAGCTGTCACTTTGGTTTAGCGAATCAGACTATGGAATTGTTTTAATTGTTGTAACTAACAAAGAAACAGTGAAAAGAAAATTGCCGATAATTTTTTTGTAAAGGAGGGGTAAAAGAACAGGAGTGACATCGACAGTGCCGCGCTAGGATTGGATAGTGCGCTAGTCACGTGAACTCAGAGACAGGAGTGACGTAGAAAAGTGCCGCGCTAGGATTGGTTGGTCCGCGGACGAAGGGAATTGTTCTGATTGGTGTGTTGGTGTGAGTCGCGCTGTGAGTGGTTGAAGTTTTGTACACGGAACAGTGCTGGTTTGAAGAGAAAAACCAATCGAAAACATGCCGTATTACGAGTATGAAAGGGAGAGAACGTCATGGACGACAAAAATTAAGAATTTCTTTAAGAAAGACAAAAAGGGACAAGTAATTCCTCCGCCGAAATCAGCAGCTTCACATATGATGCTGAAATATGGATATCATACATGCATATGGTTAGAAAATTGGGCAAAGTATACGAAGAATGATGGTGCATTAGCTTTCCCTGAGAATGGTTCATTTAGTGTAGCGGTTTTGCGAAATTTGCGAGAAAATATGACAAATCTAGAACCTAGACCTAGACCGACACAGTTTGAAGCATTGACGGAATGGGAGGATGAGATGTATGAGCGAGAGAGATTCAGAGGTTTAAGGGATCATGAGTTTATGCCTGGAAGAATGTGGGGAATAAATCATGAGGATAGAATAAAACGATGGAGATGTGCTAACATGACAGGAGGTTTGTTTCCGGCTTTTACAGTTGAGGAAGAGACTAAGAGAAAACGTACTGAGAAAAAGAAACATATGGAGAGGGAAAAATATATGCATGAGAGTGAAACGGATGATGAATTGCTGGAAGATATTTTAAATAGAAATCCCCCTCCGTATCAGCAGAGTTCTACAGTGGGGACACCAAATGCGCCGCTAATAGAGACTGTGCGAAATAAAAGTCTGGGAAAAAGAATTGAAATAAATAGGTCACAAGATCAAATAAGAACTTCACAAAATGAAGGAGTAGAAAGTGACAATGCAAGTGAATTAGCAAGGACAACAAAAGAACTGACTGAGAAAATTAGGGAATTAACGAAAAACATGGAAGCTGTGACTGTACCCGTAACAATAGGTACAGTAATACCAGTTTTTGAGAATCAGAAAATTGATGAACGGTCCTTAGTGATTCCTATGAGTTCACAATTTCAGAGAGAAAAGAAAGGATGGAACCAAGTGCAAGTACAAGTAATTTGGCTAGTACTTACAGACCAAGTCCACCTACAAATTTGACTGTGAATGAGTGTAATGGTAGAAAAATGCATATGGTAACAGAATCTGCAACAGAGACTCCTGAAAAGAGTGGTAATTGGATAGAACTAAATAATACACCCATAGGTCCGACTCCTGATGAGTTAAATGAGTGGATGAAGGCATTTAAAATAAAAGAACCAGAAGAAAAACCATTAGATGTAATTAGGTTAAAGATTGACATGGAAGAATTAATTTTAGGGACGATTGGTACAGAAAAGCTAAAAAATTACCAGGATGATGAAATAATGTTTCTGTGCAAAAGTATTACATGGAGAGCTAAAAATTTACATGACAAACTAGAAGAGATAGCAAGTGAAATTGGAGTAGATTTTGCAAAAGTGAAAACATTGCAGAAACCGTACAGAGTAGACTTTTGTGAGAAAGATATTGAAAACTTGAACACAGCAGGAAGGCTGACACAGATAAAAGAGTTAATTGTTTTACTGAGAAAATGGGGAGATGTGGACAGATGGAAAGTTAGATGGACAAAAAGAATGAGAAAACTACAGACAAAGCTTCTTTGGCTTTTATGATAACTGAAAAAGAACCTGTTGCAAGAGAATACCCTATGAGAGAAACTCCAGGTGGTAGTTATGTGCATGTTCCCTGGACTAGACAGGATATACTGTCATTTACAAATGAATTCCTGAAGCTGAGAGAGAAACCAGTTGAATGGTACCGACAAGTGGAGAGGTTTGTGAAGGTTTCAAAAGTGTTGTGGATAGATTTAGATGGATTGTTTGACATAGTGGTGCCAACTGATTTGTGGTCTGAGTGTAAAATTACAGTTGACTGGCCAACTACAGAATATCCAAGAGATCCTAAGACAGGAGCTCCAGGTCCTGAGGTGATGAGGAAGTACGATAAGGTGATTACCTTTTGAAAAATAAGATTCCTCCTAAAGAAACAGATTGGGTAAAAATCGATAGAACTACACAGGAAAGTAAGGAGTCTGTACATGCCTATTATGAAAGGTTGTTGTTGGTTTTCAAGCAGTATAGTGGATATGAGGAGTTGAGTGAAAAAGATATGAGTCATTTCGTATACAGATTTGTGTTTGGGCTGAAACCAGAGATTAGTGAAATGATTAAACAACATATGATTAACTGGCAAAATGGCACGGTAGATGAGGTACTGAAGTATGCTAAGTATTGCAGTGATGATATTGAGAGTAGACAGCGTAAATTGAAAGAGAAGGCAATGTGGGCACAGGTGAAAGTGGCAGAAAAGCAAGAAGCTCAATTGGACAATAATAGTGGGAATGAAACAGGACAGAATAAATCGCGACCTAACATAGGTAAGGGGAAAGGTCAAGTGAGTCTAGAGGAGGCAAAGAAGAAATGGCCCTGTCATAATTGCGGAAAATTAGGGCATTGGAGAAACGAGTGTAAGTTCCCACCTAAACCTAATCCAGAAAATCAATCATTAACTCCACAGGTGCAGAATGAGGTAGTTGTTCAACAAGGTCAGGTGCCACAACCACCACTTCCCAACACTGTTAACCAGCAAAGATACAGTACAGAAACAGGATTCTACGGAGGAGAGCAGGTAACACAGTTGCCGCGAGCAGCTAACATTTCTCAGTATTGGTTGCGACAGAGTGAGGATGAGGCGGATGAAAGTTCCTGACGGTGCCTAGGAGAGGGAAAAGAGTGCGTACTTGGCGCAACTCTAGAGGTAGATCAGTCTGGTCCCTTTGTGGATGGAGAAGTGAATGGTGCAAATGTAACATTCCTTGTCGATACTGGAGCTACCCGTTCTACTGTTAGATCAGTGGAAATTCCAAACCTTCCTCTCTCAGGTGAATACATCCAAGTAGTAGGAGTAGCAAATCAGCAGATTAAAACACCACTTACTGAATTAGTGGAAGTAAAAATTGGTTCTTTTAGCAAAATGCATAGATTCGTAGTGTGCGATTGTAGTCCTGTAAATCTCTTAGGTTGTGACCTTTTGTGCAAAATGAATTGCACAATTTATTGTACACCAGATGGAATTGGATTTCAGACCCCAGATGAAGATGTATTGTATAAAGTAACATTGATGAATCAGGAACCTGAAATGAATGGTTTGTTTCCTGCATTTGATGCAGAAAAACTTCCAAAAGAACTGAAAAATGCAGTGAAAGAAAATGTGTGGGATTTTACAGGAGAAGATATTGAATTAATGAAAGAAGTAGATCCCGTAAAAGTAACAGTAAAAGAAGGAACAACTTACCCAAATACGCCACAGTATAAATTGACTTCAGAAATAATTGAAGGAATAACTCCTGTAATAAATAAAATGATCGAACAGGGAATTCTAAAAGAAATAATGAGCAGTCCATGTAATTCACCTATTAGGGACTGAAAAGCCAAACGGAACATATAGAATAGTACAGGATTTGAGAAAGATCAACAAAATAGTTGTGCCTTGTTGTCCAATAGTGCCAAACCCTGCAGTAATTCTATACCAAATTCCACATGAAGCTGAGTGGTACACAGTGATAGATTTGTGTCACGCATTTTTCTCTATTCCTTTACATCCAGATAGCCAGCCATTATTTGCGTTCCGGTTCGGAGAGCGTATTTTGGCATGGTGCCGAATTCCTCAGGGGTATACAGAAAGCCCTCAATCTTTAATCAGATTTTAAAGAAGTCCCTGGAAGATTTGAAAATGCCAGAAAAGTCAGTGATGGTGCAGTATATCGATGACCTGTTGGTGGCATCGAAAACAAAAGAAGCATGTGTAAGCGATACAATTGCTTTACTGAACCATCTAGAGAAAAGAGGACATAAAGTGTCCCCTTCGAAATTGCAATTTTGCCAAAAAGAAGTCCAATATTTAGGGCATAAAATTGAGAAAGGAGTGCGAAAGATAGCGACAGAAAGAGTAAAAATGATTCAAGGAATGAGAGCACCAATGACGCAAAGAGAGGTAAGAATGTTTCTGGGAATGGTTGGATATTGCCGACAATGGATAAGTGGTTTTTCCTTGATTGCTAAACCATTACAAAAACTGACCAAGAAGGATGTAAAAGACCCTTTTGAGTTGAATGACGAAGAAATGAAATCTTTCAAAGAGTTGAAAAAGAAATTGTGTGAGGCCCCTGCTTTAGGAATGCCTGACTATGAAAAGGATTTTGAATTGTACTGCAGTGAAAGAGATGGATGTGCATTTTCAGTACTGGTACAAAAACATGGAACAATGAAGAGACCAATTGCTTATTTTTCAGCTGTTTTAGATCCTACAGCAAAAGCTTTGCCTGGATGTCTGAAAGCTGTTGCTGCTACTTGTGTAAGTCTGGAACAAAGTGAAGGTATAGTGATGGGGTATCCACTGAGAGTATATGTTCCCCATTCAGTAGAGATTCTGTTGACAAGAACAAAAACACAGTACATGACACATAGTCGGCTGACTAAGTACGAAAAAGTAATCTTGAGTGCAGAAAATGTGACCATAGATAGATGTATGAATGTGAATCCTTCGACATCATTGCCAGATGAAGAGAGTATAATTGAACAAGATGAAGTAGATCATGATTGTCTGAATGTGCTGGAATATTGCACAAAACCAAGAGCTGACATAAAAGATGAGCCTTTAAAGGAATCAGATTATGTCATGTTTGTGGATGGCTCATGTTTGAGAACGAAAGAAGGAGTTTTAAGCGCAGCTTACGCAGCGTGCACGGTGGCAACTGTGATGGAAGCGTCTTGTCTGAAAGGAATAAGGTCTGCCCAAGTTGCAGAACTGATTGCTTTGATTCAAGCATGTAAGTTGGGAAGAAATGTACGAGTTACGATTGTGACCGATAGCCAGTATGGTTTCGGTATCGTGCATGATTTTGGTCAGATTTGGTCACAAAGAGGTTTCTTGACGTCTGCAGGAACACCTATCAGAAATGGAGATTTTGTTAAGAAACTGCTTGAGGCGATACAGCTGCCTAAGCAGATAGCTGTAGTGAAATGCAAAGCACATAAGAAAAATGAAGATTACATAGCTGTTGGTAATAATTATGCGGATGAGATAGCCAAATATTGTGCAGAGAACATGGTATCCCTAAACAAGAATCGCGAAAGGGAGCATATCTCTTCTCCTTTGCTTTTTACTAACACTGTCGAGACATGGGATGAGGTGAGACAGTTACAGGAAGCTGCAAATGATGAGGAAAAAGATTACTGGATAAAAGCAGGATGTAGAAGACAAGAAAACAATGGTGTGTGGGTTTACAGAGATGAAAGACCAGTTATGCCTGATAGCATGATTGCAGACATGGCACGGATGTACCATGGACAAGCTCATATTGGGAGAGATGCAATGATCAGACTTTTTAGACAAACATGGTATAACCCAAAATTCAGAGCCATAGCTGAAAGTCTTTGTCAAAGATGTCTTATTTGTCAACAGTTTAATCCAGGAAGAAAGACAATAGTGAGTCTAGGAACAATAGGACGAGAAGGAGGTCCGTTCACTAGAATGCAATTAGACTTCATCGAAATGCCCCCTTGTAACAGACTAAAATATGTTCTAGTGGTCGTCTGTTTGTTTTCTCGTTGGGTGGAGGCATACCCCACTAGAAGGAATGATGGAATAACGGTAGCAAAACTTATGCTGCGAGAGTTCATTCCAAGGTATGGTTTTCCAGTCACGGTTGAGACAGATAGAGGAACACATTTTCAAAATGAGTTGATTCAATTAATTTGTGAAGCATTAAGTATTAAACAAAAACTGCATTGTGCATACAGACCAGAGGCTTCTGGGGTAGTAGAGCAAATTAATGGAACAATTAAGAATAGGTTAGGAAAAATGTGTCAAGCTACAGGACTCAAATGGCCAGATGCACTGCCCCTTGTCCTGATGACCATCAGAAGCATTCCTGAAAAGAAAACTGGACTTAGTCCTCATGAGGTGATCATGGGACGAGCAATGAGACAAGCACAAGTACCTGTCAACAAGTTATTGACTATAACTGATGATCTAGTACTGGATTATTGCAAAGGACTGGCTGATGTGGTGCGTTCTGTGTTTCATCAGGTTGGACCGGATGCGACCACTCTTGAAAGAAAACCAGCCCACGACTTGAATCCAGGAGACTGGGTCCGCATAAAAATCCACAGGAGAAGAAACTGTCTAGTTCCTCGCTGGGACGAGCCACGACAGGTAATCCTAGTGACAACAACTGCAGTCAAGTGTGCAGGAGTGAAGAACTGGGTCCATGCCAGCCACACAATTAGAGTTCAAGAACCTGCAGATCGACATGTGAGTCGACGTCTGGAAGTGTGGGATAAGAGTTCAGCGACTGGGACAGAAAGAATAAGAGAAAGGGTGCCAGAACTTGAAGATCGACCTGAAAGTCGACATCTGGAAACCCCAACTGCAAGCACCTCTAAAGAGGAAGAGGAAGAAGAAGAAGAAGAAGGAAAAATTACAGAAATTCCAGAACTTGAAGATCGACCTGCAAGTCGACATCCGGAAATATCTGACACGAGTTCAGGATCTGATGATTCAGTTGAAAACTGTGAAGAATTTCGAAGGAGAACATGGGGATTTAAACCAATTAGAGAAGAGAATGAACAAGAAAATGATCTAAATGAGCAACCAAGTACAAGTTATGGTGGAAATCCTTCAAAAGTAATATTAATAGACAAAGTAGGGAAAGAGACAAATAAAAAGTTAGAAAATCGAGAAGAACCCCGAGGAGCAATAGGGACAGATAGTGAAACAAAAGAACAGGGAAAATTAGAAGCAGAGAGTGAGGAAAATACCAATTCGGAAGAACATCGAGGAGGGACAGTAATAAGGGAACACAAGAAGGAGAAGACAGATCCACCAGTAAGAGAAGATGAGATCATAAGTTTCAAAATAAGAGACAATTGTGAAAAGGTTGAAACAGAATCTGAAGAAAGTGGAGAAGAAGAGAAAACAAAAACTGAATCAAGAAAAAGAAACTGGAAATCAGAAAGAGGAGAAAAAGAAGGTGAAGCCAAAAGGCCAAGAAAAGGAGACAATTGGCCCAGCAACTATATAAGAAAATTGAGATACAGAATAATCAGAACAGGAGAAAAAAGTGCTGAACAGGTGAATGAAGTAACAAGTCAAAAGGAACAAGAAAAGCCAAGTGGAAAACGACTGCAAAAGTCTAAAAGAACAAAGAAAGTGAATTCGAAGTACAAGTCACCTGAGTGGTTGTACATTGCTCTAACGGATTACAAAGAAGAAGGAAACACTCACGAGAACCCGCGACTAAGAAACCGAATGGGTAAAGGTGAGATGCAACAAACCTGAAGTGAAGACTTAAAGTGCTTCTGCCGGATGTGGCAATTTTACTGGATATGACAAATCACCGGATGTGACAACGAAAGAATTCTGAAAAGAATTAAAAGAAAGTACCAAGCAAAGACTTTTGAAAGCAGAGTGGCATCTAAGTCATTTCTGAGGTGTAGTGATACAATTTTCTGAAACTTAACAAAAAGATAAAAGCAAAATGGAAAATACTATAGATAGAAGGGATAAATGTGAATTTGTAAAAAGATGGTGTAAAATGTGCTGCTTTTGTACAGGATTATTAATGACAGTATGGATAGTTTTAGCAATCACAATTCCTATTAGTATAGCTGTAATAGAAGCAAAGAATGATACTAAACCAGAAAAAGAAACTAATATTAAAGAACCAGTTATTTTAAGAAGTAGTGCAGAATTACATAAGGATAAGTCAGTAACAGACTTTTCTAAAAATGTTTTTACAAAATTGTTGTACGAATATGTAGAGACAATGGATGTGAGAGATTGTTATGTTTGTATGCAGTTGCCTGCATCAGTGTCAGAAGGTGTGTCTTATCATCACCTACCTCTAACTTATGGAATAACCTGTAGTGTCATAGCAAGTTTATTTTATAAAACAGGTAGATTAGAGTTTTATTACACTGATATAGATAAGATTTTTGCAAATGTTCCTGTAGTTCCAGAACTTAACAAAGTAAAACAAGCAAAGGTTTTAGGAGAATTCTTTTAGAGCATAGAATTTTAACATTAGAAGAAATAGCTAAAAACAACCTTACCTGTGAGTTAAAGAAAGAAGAAAAGGTATTTTTAGAAATGGTTGAAGAAAGAAGAATGAAATTTCAAAGAGAAGCAATAAAAGAGAAAGGAACACATCTATGGACGTTTGAGGAAGGAAATCATGAAGGGAAAAAGATAAATGCAGCAATGACATTAGATTGGCCGCAAACAGGAAAGTTGTGTATTAGGAGAAATAAGACAGTCTATGACAATTATTTTGTAGGTTCCAGTATCTGCCATGACAATTATCAAATTTTGGGAGGTTGGGGATTCAAAGGTGGAAAAGATCCAATATTTCCAGGTATCTATTATATTTGTGGGAATAGAGCTTATTACAGGTTACCGGACCATTGGTATGGAACTTGTTATGTAGGCCTGGTCTTTCCAAAAATCTTTCATATGGACAGAGAGGAAAAAGGAACATACAAGATGATTAATAGCTTTACACGTAGAAAGAGGGAAAGTTTTTCAGAAATTGTAGGTGATATTTTTGGAGCATTAATACCAGCAGTGGGAATATCTTTGAATGCATTTAAAATTCGGAAGTTATCCACAGTAGTAGATCATTTGTCTACAGATACTGCGGGAGGGTTCTTGATGGTAAATACCGAAATGGTTGCCATGAGAGCTATGGTGATGCAAAATCGGCTTGGCATTGATATTCTTTTGGCAAAAGAGGGTGGAGTTTGTGGAATGCTGAAAGTCCAACATTGTTGCACTTACATTCCTGATAAAAGTGAAAATATACAAAAGTATATTACAAATATTACAAATTTGCAAAAGAACTAGTTCCACTGGAGGTTGAAAGTGTCCTGGGAAAACTTGGTAGAGGGTTTTCTTCAGTAACAAATTGGTTAACAAGAATGAGTAGACTAATGATAGGGAAAGTTATAATAATAGCAACTGTAGCAATATTGTTGGCCATGGTGTTGAAAATTGTAATAACGTGTATAAAAAGAAAAGTAAGACAAAATAAGATAAAAAGAAATAACAGAATAATGAAAGAGAGAGAGAGAGAAATGGGTGAAATTGAGTTAGAGAAAATGAAAGAAAGCATGTATAAAGAGACAAGAAGACAAGATGAAATGGAAACAGATGTATAACTAACAAAAAGCAAAAGGATGAAAGACATATGCTGCCTGAAAAAGAAGTATAACTTGGGTTTTATGTGGTGATTTAAAAATCACCAAAAGGGGGAGTTGATGGAGCAGAGAAAATATTTTTTTTTAACCCCTAACAAATTTTATAAATAATTAATAAAATGTTCGTTTAAATGTATTAATCAACAATGTACGTAAGGGAAGGGTAATACGCAAGTATATGGGCTGAATAATCTATTAACAAATGTCTGTGTGTCTAATTATAACATAAAATAATTGCGTACTAAATAAAATAATAAATGCATGATTTGTGCTTTATAGAATATAAACGTGACGTTGCAAAAACAATAGTGATGGTAAGTAAGGAACAGCTTAAATTTTGCTTTCTGCTAGGTAATAACTAATTGGGGTACGTAGATGACGGGAGGGAAACGAAAAGGCTATGTTTCTCTATTTTAATTATGTTTTGTTTATTTCTAAATAGTGCTTCTAAGTATAAACGAGTGGCGATATAAAATGGCTGCCGGTTATTAGAGTGCGCATGTGCTGGGAAAACGCGTGACAAGGGAGAAAAAGTTGGAGAAAGGCTAACCACGTGATGATGCTGAGAGGCTAGGATGCAAGAATGGTCAAGGCTGATGTGACCTAATTGAACTGATAGTGTGCCGTGGTGATCAGCAAAGAGTCGTGGGAAACCGTTTTAAGAGAAAGGACAATGCCTGCAGAGTTCTCGAATGTATCGAAAGAAGTTACAAATGTACTGATCGAAGCGGATGGAAACATGTCTTGAACTGTGAGAAAGGAAATGAACATATACATTCCAAAAGAACAAGCTGGATCCGGGAGAACTTGATTAAGAATGAATAGATGAAATGAGTGAACCAATGAAAGAAAAGCGCGTTATTAATGTTGCAACAATTTAGTTAGCAAAGTTAGAATTAGGGTATAAGAAGGCCTACTCTTAGTGGGAGGGGTAGTCGCAGTCAGAGTCGGTGTTGGAGTTGGTGGCTTCCAGTGCTTGGTGATCCAGATCGATCCATTTTACTGAGCAGGAGATGCTGAAAGACTGTTAGATGAGACGGGTTGCGGTAGCTGATGCTGACGAGCTGAAGTTTCTGTTGCTGTCTTATTTTTTCAGTTGAGTATGAGAATCAGGTTATTTTTAATTCTTAAACTTAGGTTAGAAATCATTAGGCTAAATTAGGAAAGATAGGCAGGTAATTAGGGTTTTGCTTCATGACAAAATTTCCTTTCTGCAATAAAATTGATTTTGCTTAATAAATATTTGATTTAATAATGAATGAATAATTGAATAAAAAGTTTAAATTCTTTCTCATGCTTTTAAAATTATATAAAATTTAAGATTCTTAAATCAAACGACTCAGTGGTTATTTTACTAAATGATTGTGACACTGGTAATTGGTTATTGTGATTTAGCTGGTCTTAATCACTATAAACTGATTTCTTACTAGATGATCCATCGACAAAACAATGAGCAGGAATATCTTAAGAAATAACTAAGAAAGCGATAGGTTAAGGTAATAAGGTATCCCGGCTCCTTCCAGCGGTACATAAATGATGTTTTCCATTTAGTTCTCATGTTTCTCCTAGGAGTATAGAATTTCGTAACGGTGTAGAGGAAATCCAGGTGTGTGTGTGTGTGTGTGTGATAGGTGATGTTATGGGCCCCATCGTCATGTGGATGTGAGAAAATATAAGTCGCCCCTGGATGACCGATAAGTGACCTAGGAGGAAAATAGTTTTTTATTGTACGCGCTGCATCACTATCAACATTATGGGCATCATTTTTTACACAAAACCAACACCACGAGACCTGTTTTTAATTTTACCCAATGGGAACATTGTCCCACTCCCTTAAAAGGGAGTTCTAAAACTTTTAGAAATAAGTTCGCCTTTTTTTCAGATTATGATTTGACTAATCCTGAATCCTATTTTTTCGGCTTCAAAAATCCCCTACATCAAAGTACCTGTTATTCAACACTAAACTAATTACGCCAACTCGTTTAGAACACAGTTGGCCACACATGGTTATGACCATTGGAAACAGACTATAGATTTAAAATCAATCTGGGTCACAAAGCCATGGCAGGTTCAGGGCACTGAGGCATTACATTGTGCCTGCTTGATCCCGACTCAATTGCTGTTTTTAAATAGAACCATTTACCAAACATCCTGTTATGGCCTTGCAACTGTCAAAAACCTAAATACCCCCTCAATTCCATCATTAGCTGAATATAATGATTGGCGGTTACATAATAACTACACCATTGAGGCTTTTCAGGCTCTCCTTCAAAATGCCTCCTTTAATGTTTCTGAAATTGATCCATTAGGATGGTTGTTGTGGCAGACTAATGCTAATGCATGCCAGTTGCGTTTCTATAATGTTACACCTGGTTTCATTCAGACTAAGCCTGATCCTCGTTATCCACCTCATCATTCTGTGACTACATACTCGGTAGGTAAATTGTGCCAGCAGTGGCTAGAACACTCTACCCTTGCATCTGTCAAACAGCACCTTTCAATCCTATCGAATGATATAGATTTGGCTGATTTTCTCCTAGGCCCACGTAATCCAAGGGCCAAGCGATTTCTTTATGCCTCTTATAATGAAATTTGGAAGCTTTCACAGATGGAAGCCGCCTTCCGTCTGCGTCAAATTGACCAGGCAAACTTGGAAAAATTCCTTGCTGTAGTGGATAACAGCATTAACACGCTTTCTTCACGCATTTACACCTTAGACAACATTGTTTCTTCTGTAATAGATATTGTGCAAAGTGATGTTTCTGTGTTATATCATGGTCAGAATCAGTTAAGGTCGGTCATGCAATTTACTTGGACATTGCAGACACTGAAAATGGGTAAAGTGCCTTGGGATTATTTAAATGCCACTGCTTTATTTTTGCCTTTTAACCTGACTGATAAACAGAAGTTTATGTCCATGAAAGATGCTGTATACACGCTGTTACATATTGAACAATTGGAGCCTTTGCCGTTCTCTGTAGCGGAAATGGACTCTGCTGTTTCACTAATTCATGGCGTTATCACTTTGCCCTTTTCGCTTTTTCAATTTAAATCATGTATGCAACACTTTCCTGTTGGCCGCTTTGAACTGCTTGGCACTGCTTTTCTGCATGAATTATGGGTCCTGCCCTTTGCTTATCGTTGTTTAAGTGAGGATAAAGAAGTTTTCCTCACAGGGGAGGAGTGTGATTCGGTAGTGGGTCACTCTCTTGAGTGCAAACACGTTAAGTTGCACGGCGAGTGTAACGTGTCAGCACCCAATCTAGCTTGCTTTTTAAGGGGGACCCCAGTACCATCCATCACGCCTGTCTTTACATTGCTTACTAACGGCAGCTATCTAATTTTAAACAATCAAGACTGCTGTGGTTTGCGGGCGGGTGTCCCATACTTGGTAACTGTTTCCCAGCGCGTAACTTGCTGTAGCAATGTCCTTTTCCCGCCCCGCATGGGAGTTTAGATTCCTCGCTTTGGCCTTCCATTCCGACTTTGAAAACAGAGTTCAACAAGTTGAGCAGGCTCAAAGCCCTTTTATTCCAACAGGAGGTGGCCCTCACTTCCGCCCGTGAAACATTCAGGTTGCAGGTGGCACGGACCTCGAGTGAGATACAGTCGCTTCTTAACACTAACCTCCCACTTCATTTTGAGGAACTAATTCACCAAATTTTTAATGCATCTGATACGACAGGCCTTGCCCATTTTTTTAAATGTGTGAGATCTGGCCTGGTCTCTTCCTTTCAAACTATATTCGGGGTAATACCGGCTTTTATTCATTCTATATTTTCCAGCGTCTTCGGAGGGTTCCCCTTAATATTGGCGCTGGCAGCTGGAGTTCTGCTCCTTCTCCTTGTGCTTCACAATGGCTGCTCACTTTGTGGCTCTGCACAGCCCGGCACAGCTACAACTGTGCCGTGATCGCCTATATGAGGCTTTTGGATGCTTGCCTTTAGCCACACTTGGCGTAAGTTACGACTTGACATTCCGCTTTGCCTATTTTACTTGCGTGCAACCAGTGCTTCATTGCAAACAATGTCATTTCTCCTGGGCGATGGAACTTTGTTTATCGAACACGTGGTGTCCAATCCCTGATTTCGGCCGGTTGATGGGTCCCTTAGAGGCTCATGACTTGGCTTTGTTCTGTGGATGTTACAATGACACGTGCAGCTTTACTTGGAATCTTGGATCAATGGGATATCTGTGCGGCTGCGCAGACTTTCCTACAACGAAGTTTCATTGAATATCACGCAAGTTTGCCTTTTCTACTTTTCTACCTGCTTGTGAGGAACATGACTGTTCCTTCGACCTACATAATTGGATGTCATCGCTTTTTTCCACCAATGACAATGATGAACTATTGGAAGGAATTGCATTCCTTTGCACCCAAACCTTCATGGATTGACTACTTGGTTCGTCCCTACTCCACTGTCTGAAATACAGACTCTTTTTTCAAGCTCAAGGTGCCTTTCGCTTTTTTTCGAACTTTCCCTTTTTTCTCCGATTTGGTTTTTTAGAAAGTCCCTCACCAATATTTTAAACAATGCCTGACTTTTTGTTCTTCTGTCCATGTCCTACTGACTTACCAGGGGGAGGGTATTATATGTGGTTATGAAGTCCTTAGATACATTGTCGACATTTCTAAGTTAGCATGAGTTTTACTTGCCCTATGCTGCTGCTTTTGCGCACGCCTCTGCTAAGAGTTTGTTTTCACGACACTTTGCCTCTGCCCTGTACATGATAACAGATTGTTTTTCACGTTCTCAGCTTTCCCTTCAATTCTGTCTGAACATAATGTGCAAGGTCGTCAATAATGTCTCTTGTTATTCTGTTCTGGTCAGTCCCTATTACCTAGACAAAACATGTTACCAACAGCTGCAATGTGGAAGAATCGTGCTTTGATATAACGTTGTTGCATGTTTTTGAAACACACTCGGAGAAAGCTGTTCCATGGAGCTGAGCTCTACTGTTCCTATGATGTAAACCTTTGCGTTTAGGCTTTCAGGTAGGGGTCTGCTAATAACGCCTAGAGATCTTCTGCTATATAAAATAACTTCTTACTGCCGTGGGGAGGGCGATTAGGCCCAGTTATTTTGCCTTTTTCACAGTCTATATAAAATGACGACTCCTTTTATATTCTATGGTATTGTAACAATGCTAATGATTCTTGCCTTATGCATTTTGCTGCTAGTTGTGGTTCGCATACTGTTTTATGAATCACTATATACACATTTTGAACTTATTTAGTGACTCTTATTATTTTTATTGTGGACAAGTACGTGAGAGCGAAAGAGTGTCTTGTTCCCGTGACTCTGAGGTGAGTCGGGAGTGCTCGTGTTCTGGGTTGTCTAAACATTCGTAGCTTCTTGATATTTGTAGGAGACCGAATGAGACACTATTGCTAGTCGGTTGGGATTTTGGGTACTAAGGTGATAGGAGGTACACCCCTATTTACTTAGGTCCTGTTTTCTTGTGCATAGTTCTGTGTATGAGCAGAATCCCCGCAACATAACCATGGGCAAGGTCACACAGAAGAAGGACCAGGAAGTGTGGGCCCATTGCCGGAGGCACCACTGAACTCCTGAATGACAGTGGCAGTCCAGTTCAGCAGCCTGAATCCAAATGGGGTTTCACACTCCAGGACAAACTCTAAGCCATAAAAGCCTCCTGAGAGGCATTAGAAACTAAAATAGACACCCTGGGAGCAGACCTGGGCTCCTAAGGGATGATCATCGCCACCTGGTGGAGCGTGTTACCACGGTGGAAAGAGACCTGCCTCATGTGCACCCTGTCCCAGCATCAGCAAACAAAAGGCTGGCCACTATGAAGGCTAAGGTTCGCACACTCGAACTCCGGGCTGAAGACACCAAAAATTTGTCACGCTGAAACATATGGGTGGTGGACCTGCTGGAGAGAATTGAAGGAACCAACATGGTGGACTACCTGGAGAAATGGATTGAAAAGGAAGTGGCTCCAGAGGGCTTATCCTCGTTTTTCGCCCTGGAGCGGGCCCACCTAGTACCAGCCAGGCTGCCACTTCTGGGGACCCCACCGCTGCCTGTCGTGGCCCGGCTGCTGTACTATAAAAATCGGGACCACATTCTGGCTCAACGCAAGGGCAACCTTTCAGTTTAGAACAGCCTGGTATAAATCTTCCCAGATTTCTCATGAAAGGTACAGAGGCAAAGATCGTCATTTCTGGAAGCTAAGAGCAAACTTAGACAAATGAGAATCCACTACGCACTGTTGTTTCTGACTAGGCTCAGAGTGGTAATGCCAGATGGAACCAGGTTCTTCCAGGCCCCGCAGGATGTTTGGAGCTGGATTGACCATCAACCTCAGCCGGGGCCCGGCCGGGACCCCCGGAAAAAGCGTCCACTTAGGGCCCAATCGAGACGCAGGACCAGGGCCCGCGGTTCTGCTGCCCCATCACAGGCTGAAGCACAACAAGACTCTGACCACAGCTCCAGTGTCTCAGGAGGTTCGAGTCTTGAGTTGCCCAAGATTACTCCAGGAACATCGGATAAAATATTCTGAAGTAGTGGACTTGGTGGTAACGTTTACAGGGACTTATTTTGTGGAACTATGATTTTTACCAGTGGAGGGGGCAAATCCAATAAATCTGTCTCCCCTGGGTCAGGGAACTATACACAGATACAAAACAATGGGTGGGAGGCCCCGATAGTAGAGCAGCTTTTTGACTTCACCCCCGATAGTGAGACAGGTGGGTACCACCACTAGTTGTTGCAATTTGGCTGATCACTTGGAAAGGGGGTTTAGGGCTACTTGTCCTGGGGAGCGGGAGTTGGGGTGATTGTTATTTGTTTAGTTTTTGGGAACCCATGAGCTGCAACATTCGGAAGCATTCGCTCATGATCCACACTTGGGCACGTGGTGGCAGTGGATGGGTGACGGGTGGGGGAGGACTTAGCGTGGAGACTGACATACAAGCTAGATGGCAGTCCCCATGACATATAAATTCCTTTCTTGGAACAGCCGAGGTATGCATACAATGTCTAAGCACTATAAAGTATCTTCTTATTTGAACAGAAGGGGCATTCACCTGGCACTCCTGCAGAAAACCCACCTAATGGCTAAGGAAGGATTAGCATTACAGTGTCGGTGGAGAGGCCAGGCATATTACACAATTCACTCAGGGTACACCAGGGGTACGCTAGTGTGGATTTGAGCGGGGTACAATTCCAACACACGGGTGACTTGATCGCCCCGGAGGGCAGCTATGTTGTGGTGACAGGCCAGTTGGAGAGCTGAGACATAGTGACAGTGAACATATATGTACCCAATGTAGACCAGGGCCCCACATCTGGTCCACCCAACCATAATGGGAGGGGATTTTACCTGTGTGGCAGACCCTCAGACGGATCAATCTCACCCTCCCTTACGAGACTCCTAGGCCTTAAGAATAGCCCACACGTTCCCAGACTGACAAGCTAGGTGGTGACTAATCGACACCTGGAGGCAGACATGCACAAGCGCAAGATTACTCTTTTTTGGGAGCGTGGCTTGCCTGCGAAGGAAGATGGCCGCTCCTTGAAGCGGCTCCAGCAATCAACCTCCTAATTCCCCCGAAATCCGCCACTAATCCGTCCTAGACCTGTGACGGACGATAGGAAACCACAGCGGAGCCTCGCAACCAGCAATAGGGGCCAACAGTACACAAAATTACCCGAGCCGGGCGGAACAACGAGAGTGCAGCCTATGCGGCCGAGTGAAGCCCCGGCCTCAAGTAGGTGGAAGAGCGGAGGGGGCCCGCGGTGGCTCCGGAAGTCAGGCGCTGAGTATCGCCGGGCGGGCCTTCCGGGAATGTCTGCGAGCCACTGCGGCGTCGGTTTGTGCTTCACAAGCCCATTGGAGCATAATAAAAGAAAAGGCGTCATTCCGACGCAAAGACAAGAGAGAAGGGGCCGAGGTGTGGCGCATGAGGAATAACTGCAAGGAGTGGTGCCGAACAGCTGCGGGCTCCAGCAAGCAAGCCACGAAGACACAGAGCTGGCGCTGGTGCACTGAATTGGGGGCACCCCAGAGGTAACCTGATATGGCGGCATTGCGGTGACAGGCCCCCCTCATGGTATAGGCTGGAGGCAACCTGAGCACTATATAGTGCAGGAGTGAGGGTGTGGGAGCAAAGTGGCAGCCTAATTCATAAAGTAAACCCTCCATAAATCACTATGCAGCGCTAGACGCATGAACAGGCCAAGAGGACACCAAAGGGAGACAGAAAGAGCCGAAGTGGAGCCACATTGAGGGTGGAGGACAGTGTGGAAAGCGACAGGGATAAACTGACAGGCCGCAGGGAGCGCTGAACAACCCTGGCAGCAGCGGTTCCCTCATTAGTCGCAAGAAACGGAGTAATCCACCCAAAAGTGGTTACCTGATACCATGACAGGGGGAAGAAATATGAAGGCCTCACACCAAACGAAACTTGACAAATTTGCGCTCCAAAAAGGCGCGGAGGCCCAGGGGCCCCTACAGGAACGTCCGTCATTGGAATCGGAGGAGGCATCCGGAGGATCCTCTTGCTCCCTAAATGACCTGATGGCCGCCATACAAGGAGTACAAACTGCATTGGAGACCAGGCTCGACACAGTTTCGACAAAAGTGTCGTTGATCCGTGCAGATCTACGCAACATGGGGGCGAGGGTCCAAGAGGTAGAAAGTACCACCAAAACCTTGGTCCAATACATGACAACTCTGGAGGCCCAAATGAAAGAAGTACAAGCGCTTCAAGCTGCCTTGGAAGCCTGAATTGAAGACCAGGAAGGAAGGTCAAGGCGCAACAACGTTCGTATTCTCGGGATCCCGGAACGAACAGAAGGGCAAGAACCGGGACTGTTTGTAGAAGATTTGATAATACAGCGGCTCCAACCAAGAGGGCTCTCAAAATTTTTCTCTGTGGAGCGGGCCCATCGAGTGCCAGGTGGACGTCCCAGGCCTGGGGCACCACCCCGACCCATTATAGCACGTTTCTTTAATTACAGGGACCGGGATGTTATCCTCCAACAGGCTCGCATAGCCCCACCAGTGTTACTAGAGAACAGCCAGATTAGCTTTTTCCCGGATTTCACTCTCAAAACTGAAGCGCTCCGACGGAACTTCATGGCCGCAAAAAAGGCACTCGGAGAAAAAGGAATAAAATATTCCATGCTTTTCCCGGCAAGGCTGCTAGTAGAGGAGGAAGGGAAGGCTTGGTTTTTCGACACGCCGGAGGCAGTTTGGGAATGGTTGGAGGGCTGGAGAACAGTGAAAGGCCCCGGAGAAAAGTTGCAGCGAGGAAGGCACAGGAGAACAGTGAAGGGGACAGATGAACAACACGAAGAGGACCCGCAAGCGGAAGAGAGATCAGGAACTGAATAAGACGAGACATACAGACACATGTAAGGATTTGAAGGGTTAACGATGTAAAGCTCGGACAGAACCAAAGAAAATGTAGATACCGTGCCCTGGGGACCTTTGAAGGCCTGTGTCGTATGGCAGAACTGAACAAGAGCTCGGGAGCAAATGAGTCCAACAGGGGGTAAGACTAACAGGCTCTGGCTGCAAGACATTAGCATTAGTCCAGGTGGAATATTTGGACAATAAATGGGGGGAAGTGGGAGGGAAAAGGTTGTGGGCAGGTCCACGTTCCTGATGTTAGTTAAGTGGGGGGGGAGTCGACAGGCTCTCTGCTGAGTTGGGGGGGCGGGCAATTGGGGTTCCGTTGAGCAGGGATGCAGGGTTAGGGGGGGGACCAAAGGGAGGGAGGGAGAGGAAGAATTTCACGTGTTATAGCGTGTTGGCTATTGTTTTTCACTAATTGGGCAGGGCAAGCAGAACATACAAATGTGCAGGATTTAAATACAGTACCAGGATTACATACCCCCAGGGAGATCGGTGTGGGCATAGTTCCAAAAGGGACAAAAGGTAGCTTCATAATAAGAATACTACAAACAGAGATATGGTAGGGCAGGCACCAGCAGAATTGAAAGTGATGACTTGGAATGTGAACGGGTTGGGCAAAAAGATAAAACGTGGGATAGTCTTGCAAAACATTAAGAGGCACTCCCTTGATGTGGTGCCATTCCAAGAGACTCATCTAATAGGGAACACTTGTCGAGCACTCAATCGCGGGGGATATGAAATGAAGGTACACACAGGATATACATCGGGATCCAGGGGTACAGGAATCCTTTTAAAGAAGAGCCTCCCACTTGATAATTGATAAGACTTGGCCTGATAGATTAGGGAGATATGCAGTGTTATCTGGATCATGGGCAGGAGAGGTGGTAAACATACTCTCAATATAGGTCCCCCCAACGCTGAAAGAATCAACATTGGAAGATCTGGGGGCCTTGATGTTAACGCTTCCCACCGGCAGACTTTTCATGGGGGGGGATTTCAATATGACGGGATGTGAAGGCTTGGACCGTTGGCCCGCAAGGGCCCCAACATCCAAGCCAACACGGTTGGTGAGGTTCCTCGAGGCTTTGGGCCTCCTTGATGTTTGGAGGACGCTGAATCCAAACAAGCAGGAATATACTTTCTATTCCGGGGCTCATGGGAGTCGATCACGTATCGACTACTTGATCACCTCAGCTTCGTATCTCACACATTTCACTGACGTCACACACATGGCGTGGGGAATTTCAGATCACTCCCCTCTTTGAATGAAATATAGGGTTGGTACCACACGCGATAAGGGCTCAATTACAATCAACCCCTGGTATCTGAAAATACCTAGTAAACAACAAGGGGGACAATGAGGGCTTGATAAAGGTCCACCGTACTTGCCCTGGTTAGAACTAGAAGACAAAAGAGGTACGGTGTTCCTGGGTGGCAAGTTGGCCACCTGGTTAGTACTCAGAGTGGTGGGGAGGTGGGGAATACCTCCTTTCGGAACTAGGGCCCTCACACACCCAGCAAGCTAGGTGTCATGCTTCATCATATGGGTCTGCTCCTCGTCGAGCCGGCGCTGCAATGCTCGACGGGCACCCATAAAGGGGCTCTTTATCGGAGATCTTTTGTTCCTTGCCGTACAGGTACCGTGGGTGTGAGGGGCCTGGTAAGATGTAGATGTGGTGTGTGGGTTAAAACAGGTAAGGGAATCCTCTATAATTATTTTTATTCTGGAGAGGTCACAACCTGAATAAAAAGTAAAAAAAGGGAAGGAGGGCGACTATTTTGTTTTAATCTGACAAATTACGCTCTACCCCTTGGTGGTCAACATGTTTCTCGCCTATAAAATGTCTCTAATAGATCAGTTGGCGATTCCTCAGGACCTAGTGACTAAATGAAAACTATCTACAGTGTGTGGTGTGGTTCTACATACCACTTCTTCTCTCGGTAGGACGTTGCCCCGGAGAAAAGCAGCCAACCTAGAGTACAAACAAAAAGGATCAAAAAACCAAATGGAAATATTGGTACATGGTCCTATTGATTCAAGTGGGTGTGTTTCACCGTACACAACCTCTTTGAATCTATACAAGTGATAAAAACAACGTGATTTCATGCATATCACATTCTACGTGTGCCTTCATTTGTATTTAGAATATAAAACCTCTGTGTAACCAGTTAGAGTAATTGAACAACATGGTGAGTATCAGCTCACCTCTTAAGGATTCAAGTGCTGCTTCATCAGACGCAGCGGAGTATATGGACACTCAACGTAGTGTCGCTGTTTATTAAAAGGAAAAAACAAACAACAAAATATGTTGGGTGTGGGCTTGTAGGCACAACGTTTAGTTGCTAAGGCCATGACTCTAGAGCATTAAAAGTGAAAGTGGGCATGGTTCAGGTTAAAGTAAGCCCATAGTCGTGAAATTGGTATCATTGACAAGGTTATTCAACAGACTCAAAAGTGCCCCAGACCTGCCTGCGTAGCTGCTGGCGCCTTCACCATGCGCTCCGACATTATGCCAATCGTGCGGTGTGTTAAGAGCGCCTACAGCGCCCAAGCTATGTCTTAGTGCAGAGCTCTACAGAACATCAGAGTCAGCGTACCCTTCCCAAAGACCAGCGGTAACTTGTCAGCAATTCCCAGCACCTCTTACCTCTCTTAAAAGCTTGTGACCAGGCATAGTCTCAACGTGTAATCCATACTCACCTGCTCCCGCTCAGAGCAGTCCAGCTCACCTACCCGCTCTGCTGCATCAGGAAGGAAAAGACAGGTTGTCGGTTCCTGTCTTAAATACCCTCTCCTGGTGCCATTAAGCATGGTAAATCAGCCGCACCTGGTGTGTGGTGTGATGGTGTCGGCATGACATCATCTACAGTGTAACCATGGAGGCCATCTTTGAATGTGGTGAAGGTCTATAGTTCTGGCTATTACCTTGATGTGGACGCGCATCAAGGGCTTCAAATTTGGCATTGAGTGGAGCGGTTTTATCAACAATGTGAACAAGAATTTATACAGTGCAAAAGTGCTCACGTCACTGCGCCAAATTTGTGCATAAGTTGCTGGCGACTGCCGATTGGGTGATTCGTATGTCGGCCATCTTAGAGTGTAGTATTGTACTCTATTGTTAGTTGTTAGATATATCGTCCTAACATAGCCTAATCTCCATATCTGACTAGCCTGATGTCGATATCATGTGGCAGAGATGTATAAAGAGGTGAGAGACTAGCGTGGAGTCTTAAGCTGATATATTAATTTGTTAAAGTTGCGGATAATGGTTGTATATATCAGATTAATTAAGGGTGCTCCAGGGTATGGCATCGTTCAGGCCGTCATTTGCTAAGTCAAGACGGAACACCCACCTTTGTTCAATCCTGTACAAAGCAATCTGTGTTATTTGTTGGTGGGATTCTAGGATGACCCAGCGTAGACTCTCTGGGGGGTGTCCGAGTTCAGAGAAGTGGGTGTATAGTTTGGTGGTAGTTTTATGGCAACGAATATTGCTCTTATGCTCAGTGATTCTGACCTTAACGGGCCTCATGGTCATGCCAACATACCTCTTGTCACAAGGGCAGGTCAGCATGTACACACAACGTGGCGTGTTACAGTTAGTGTGTTTGATTAGCGTCCATGTAAATGTGTCTGATAGAACCAATTGTTTGGTGTGTCTGGTCTGTGGGCACACGATACAAGAGCCGCAGGGATAGTGTCCTGTCACGGGTGGGAGATCCCACAGTTGCCTCTGGTTAGGGATGTTGCTCTTCTTGGGTCTAGTGGGCACCAACATATCTTTCAAATTGTTGGTACGTTTAAACGCAAACCTTGGTTTGGGTATTGACAGAGTACCCGTGTTCAGAATTGCCCAGTGTTTTTTCACTGCCTTCTTTATTAGATTGGATCTAGGTGTGTACGTGGTCACACAGGTCAAAATGTCAGTGGGTTCTTTCTCATGTACCTCTAGGAGGCTTTCACGATTATTATTTCTTGCTCGTTTCATGCAAGAGTGAATTTGTTTCTTAGGGTATTGTCTCTTCAGCAGATTGTCAGCCAGTATCTCTGCTTCAATTTTGTAGTCCTCTGTAGAACTACAATTTCTTCTAATTCTTAGAAATTGGCTGAAGGGAAGGTTATTTCTCAGTGTAGCAGGATGATAGCTGCTGTACAGTAGCAAGCTGTTTCTGTCGGTAGGCTTTTTGTATAGGGATGTCGTTATTCTACCCTCTTGTAATCTGATGGTGAGATCTAGGAAGGCAATGTTCGTGGCAGATATAGTGTGGGTGAAAATACCTACAATCAGAAAGGGGATCACCGCATCCACCAAATACTACTTTCAAGAAAACGTTCACTCAGTTGAATCAGCCCAGATACTTTGGGAAGCATATAAGACAGTGGTCCGGGGGCAGGCCTTATCGTTGATAGCGGGACATAAATGAGAGAAGAGAGCGAAGGTGGTCGAAATCGAGCAGGAGATCCTAGACCTTGAGCGCCCAATAGTAAGTGGTGGAGAGGATAGCTTACAACATAGATTGGCAATAAAACAGCAGGACTACTCAGATTGGGTAACGGAGGAGTCCAGAAACAAAATCACAGCGACGCAACACCGCGTCTATGAAGTGGGGGATAAAACTGGAAAGCTATTGGCGTGGCTCGACCAGAGGGAGCGGGCAAACCGGTGGGTGCCGCAAATTACACTAGATACGGGGGTAGTTCTGCAAGACCCACAGGAGATTGCAGAGGCCTTCGCAGACTACTACTCAAAGATCTATACTTCAGGTTCGAAGGCAACGACTCAAGATGCCTTAGAATTCTTAGTAGATATTCCTCTCTCAGTAGTGCCAGCAGAGGAAAAACAACTTCTAGAGGCTGACATCACAGAGGAAGAAGTGACACAAGCGCTAAGGGCCCTCAACTCGGGTAAGGCGGGGGGGGTCCCAAATGGAATCTCTATAGAACTCTATAAGCTCACGGCTTCCAAAACGGTGCCACATCTTCTATCTATGCTTGAGGAGAGTAGAACAAAAGGTTGTCTTCCTACAGACCAACGATTGGGAATAATAGTGGTAATTCATAAAGCAGGAAAACCCAGAGATAACTGCTCCTCATATCGACCAATTTCGCTCCTTAATGCAGAGTTTTAGATCTTAGCCAAATTATTAGCCATGAGGTTGTTGCATCTGTTGTCGATCCTGGTCCACCCAGACCAATCGGGCTTTATGCCCGGTCGCTACGCTGCATTAAATCTCAGACGCCTACATGGAGTTTTGTGGAGGGCCCAGAGAATCCAGGAAGATGCAGCAATCCTTTCCCTCGATGCACGGATGGCTTTTGACACCATCGAATGGCCATACATTTTCGCAGTCCTGAGCCGTATGGGGTTCGGCCTGCGGTTTTTGTCCTGGATAAAGCTACTTTATGAGAAGCCTCGGTCTCAGGTAGTGGTCAATGGGAGAACCTCGCAATGGTTCTCCCTGCGTAGGGGAACGAGACAGGGCTGCCCCTTGTCTCCACTAATGTTTGCATTGATGTTAGAGCCGGTAGCAACATGGATAAGGGGAGATCCCATAATAAGAGGACTCCGCTGGACGGAGGACTGGGAGGATAGAATATCGCTCTATGCAGACAATATATTGTTATATGTGGCCTCTCCCAGGGCATCGATCGCTAGAATTATCAATATCTTTAACTTCTTCAGTAAATATTCGGGGTACACAATTAATTGGACAAAATCAGTAGTATTTGTCCTTATTGGTCAAAGGCCTAACCTCCCATCGGAATGTGTGGCTCAAGTCGTGTCGGAAGGATTCCGATACCTTGGGATATTTGTAACGCCAGACCCCAATCGATTCTACGATGAGAACTTGCTAGGCACCCTGACTAGACTCCAAAATGACGTCCAACACTGGCGGGCTCTCCCTCTGTTGCTACTAGGAAGGGCAGCGCTATTCAAAATTATGGCGCTATCGAGATTTCTGTATATGTTACAAAACGCCCCGTATTGGGTCCCGGAATCATACTTTAAGTTAACAGATGGGGCGGTCCGAACGCTCCTCTGGGATGGGGGAGCCCCTAGAATCGCACTTGTAAAACTGACCCGTAGTTGGTGTGAGGGAGGAATCGTTCTGCCTCACATAGAATCCTACTACCGAGCGGCCCAATTGGTGACTATAAACCAATGGGTACACCAGTCACACTCAGAACCGGCCTATAGAATGGATCGTTTAAATCTCCAGCCGAAAGGATACCTCCGAAAGCTATACACTGACCCTAGGATACAGCCCCTGGAGGGCCCAACATTATTAACAGTCAAAGTCTGGCATACAACCATTGCTAAACTGGGGTGAAAAAATTAAATTACCAAGGCAACCCCACTGTGGGATTCATAACAATTGGGCACAATGGGGATCAAAGCGGGATTTGAGAAGTGGGACCTGATTGGAATCTCGAAGTGGGAGACCTACACACAGGCACACACATGAAATCGTTTGAGCAACTGAAACAATCAAATGCTCTAGACCCCAAGGAGTTTTTCCGATACTTGCAGATCAGACACGCCATAAGAGCGGTGGTGCCCCAGGGAGAGTCAATACCCGACTCCTCGCCGCTGGAGTGTCGTCTCCTAAAGGAGCATTTCACCCAAAAAGCGATATCCATGGCATATCAGAAACTTATAAATAACATGCCTGATACTTTGACGAGCCTAAGGGACCGATGGGGACTAGACATTGCAGACCTACAAGAGGAGGACCGGCCAGAAGCCCTGGCATCCCTGGAATGGCCCAGTGGCCATTCCAGGGCCCTGTTCAGATTGATCCAACTAAAACTTCTTCACAGAGCATATATTTCTTGCAACACACTTAAAAAAATGAGTGGAAAACCAGATACTCTCTGTTATAGCGAACGCGGAGATGAGGGGTCATTTTTCCATACCCTGTGGGAGTGCCAAAGAATCAAACAATACTGGGAAGCTATAATAACCTGTATGACAAGAGTTGTAGGAGTGGAACTAACTTTAGCTCTGAAGTGGTGTATTTTAAATGCATGGGGAGACTCTTCTGGGACAAGCAGATCGGACCTGGGTCACTCTGGGCCTCATCGTAATGAAACGAAATATAGTCCGTAAATGGGGATCGGGTGAAATACCAACCCGAAGTGAATGGACGCGTGATATGGACTGGTGTATCGTAGCCGAGAAAGCAGTTTATATTAGCAGGGGTTGTCTGAAGAAATGGGGGAAAATTTGGGATAAATGGAATAAGTACAGAGGGTGCCCCTGCACGCCCCCCTTGGAGGAGACAACTCGGCCTGGACTCAGCCTCTCCAATGGGGAAGAGAACTAGAGAAAAGAAAAGAGATATAAACGCTATCACAAAGTATATGTAAAAGATTAAAACTGATCATACTATGTAACAAAGTAATGACGAATAATGTATAAATGGTACTGTCATGCTACTGTTCTGCTTGAGTTCAACAATAAAAAGATGGGGGCCTATTAGCAATAACCGGCGATAATTATCGCTAAGCGCAGTTAGCGCTAGGATAATTATCGCCGGCTATCGCAGGTTTCTATCGCGGAGATAGCGTGCTATCAGCAACGCTTATCTCCAAAGCGATAGAAACCCTGGAGAACAGTGTGAATATCGCTTGAAAACAAGCGATATTCACACTGTGACCAGTGTTAGCTTGGCAATAGGGCGAGGGGGATTTAGCCATGTAATCCACCTCCCATTGGATTACATGGCTAAGTCAGGTTTAGACCAGGCGTTAACAAACCAGCGCTAAACGTGTTTAGCGCTGGTTCGTTAATCACCTCCCCTGCCTCGCTAATAGGCGATAGCGACCTTAGCGACTGTTTCCAGTCGCTTTTAGGTTGGGAACGCCTACTTTGCATGCCATTAGCGATAAATATTGCTGGCATGCAAAGCGGCGCCCAACCCGGTCGTTATCGCCTAGAAGCTGTCGCTAACAGCAGTTAGTGACAGCTTGCTAATAGGGCGTTAGAATTATCGCCGCTTTAGCGGGAAAAAGTCCCGCTAAAGCGGCGATAGAGCCCTTGATAATATGCCCCATGGTTTATTAAAAATAAAATAAAAAATAAATTACTCTGTTTTTTCAAGTTTACACAAGCTCCACATCTACATAGATACATTCCTCTGTACCTCTGATGTGCATAGCCTGGTTTATTCCACAGAGCGGGCCGCACAATTTCAGAGCACAACTCCCGACTCCTGCGATGGGCTGGGCCCAGACCCCGCAAAATAGGACAGTATTTTCTGGACAATGATGGTACAGCCTCCTCTCCCCAGTAAGAATGGGATTCCTTCAAAGCGGTGATACAGGGCCAATGGATAGCAAAATCAATAGAGGATAAGATCACCTTGCTGGGGGAGCTGCTAGAGGCGGAGCGAGAATTGCGCTAAGTGGAGACCAGCAGGCCCGGGCGCCCAGACTTGCAACAAACCCTCTTAGATACTAAGGAGAAAGTAGCGATCCAGGTCGAACGGCTCAGGTGCTTTGATTTTAGACAATATATGGAGCGCACCCACGCTGAGCAGGACGGAACTCGATCCCTGCTGGCCTGGTTAGCTAATCCAGCGAAGATTGGATTCACTATAGTTGAAATCGAGGAGGGTACCGGGTATTTAGCCAAGAAGGTATCAATACCCTCTTTTGTCAATATTACTCAGATTTGTACAAGAGTACCACGCTGCACGATGAAGAAGCAAAACCAGCTTTCCTGACGCTGTTGCCCCTCCCACGCCTCACAGAGGAGAAAGAGGAGGAGCTAGGTGGGGATATGTAGGAATCTAGCCCTCTATATATTGTACCAAAAAGAGGTATAGTTTGCAGAGAATCCAGGGGATCCCCAGAGGCTTTACAGAGGCTAAAGCAGATAATACTAATGCTCTCTTTTGTGGTAGTGTGGACGAGAAGTTAGGCTTATCAGAGGACTATGTTAAGCATTTGTTTTACACACAGTGGCAATAAATGAGACACACACTCAATTAATAAATCTGAGACCAATTTATAAAAATAATACATGGTTATATTTATTTTTCAGAACCACAGAACTTCGTCTTAAGTATATACATTTTGCAATAGGAATACTTTTCAATATCAAAAGTGGACACAGTGCAATTATCAGGCTTTGCAATGTTAACCTATAGGAGGAAGAAAACATTCAGCATACAGATAGGTAACATCGACTTGCAAGACCAGTCTTCAGGAGTTAAGTTCAGTATTAGGCAAGGTTCAGTTCAGCACCAACAGTACACCACCTGCGGTACAGGGACGACAGAGTGCAGGGTGCAAATACGGTGTTGTGGCCCCAGTACAACTCAATGAAGAATGGGGCAATCGAACAGAGGCTGCTTACAAGTAAGTATCCGCGGCTTGTGGGACCAGTCTCCGGGGTTTGAAGCAAGCACTGGGCAGGGTCCAAAACAGCACCGACACTACATCACCAGTGGCACAGGGGCAGTCAGGTGCAGGGTGCCAACACAGCGTCGGGTGCCCAATTAAAAGCAATGGAGAAAGGCTGAATCGGAAAAGGGCTGAAGACTCAGTCCAAGAGGCTGGTCGAAGGAAATCAACAGCTGGTGAGGTAAGTTGCAATGTTTGGGGACGTACAGACACCTTTGGGCTTCTTCACCAAGGCCCAGGGCCGACATGTGCAGGGGTGTTTTTTTGAATCGGAAATGGCTTACCGGAGCAGGTCACGGTTGAGGGGGTCTCTGTGCAGAGTCTGCAGTTGACATCTAAGAGTCCAGGAGGGGTCAACCCACGATGGACTCGGACTCTGGAGTGCTGGGAAACTTTACTGGGACCGGTGGGCCACTTGAACTCGGGCCGGAAGAGTCTGGTGCAGAGGTGGAACCGCGACTGGGTTTTGCGCTTCGTCGTGTCACAGAGTCATTACTTGAAGATGGTTGCTTTTGAACAGGTCAGCTGTTCTCTGTCAAAGGCAAGCAGTCCACCAAAGGATTTGGAGGTTGCTGGGCTGCGGGACGAGTCGTCTTTTGGCGGAGGGTCATTGAGGGCTGCAGACAGGCTGGTCAGTAGTTCTCTGCAGTCTTCTCTGCTGGTGTTACTCTGTGGTATCTGGCTCTTCTTAGGTCATCAGGAACTAAAGTTCTGGGTCTGGGGATGCCACCTAAATACTAGATTTAAGGGAGTTATAAGGGAGTGACTGGTAGTGGCCAAAGGGCCCCTTACCTGACGTGTCTACACTCTCTATTATGCCCTCTTCCTGGGGGAGGGGGACATAGTCCTAGCCCTGATTGGATAAGTCTCACCATTTCCAAGATGGTGGGCACTGAAAAGTGGACTTCACCTCACCTCCGGCACCTGAGGGGTGGAGTTGGCAAAGGTGGGCACACCTCCTATTCTGTCTACGTTTTTCTGCCTGTCCTCCTGCCAAAAAGGGGGTGAGGACAGGAAGAGGGCCTGCTCCCTCTCACAGGAGAGGCTGGGGTCGCATTACAAAAGTAGCAAGGCCTTTGAAGCTCCCCGCCAGAGATGGCTCTTCCTGACCAGGGGGAGGTGTGAACACATCAACCCAGGAAAGGCATTGTTCTCGACCTCTGAGAGTGCAGTCACTCACCCCTTGAGGTCAGAACACTGTCTGGTGGTAGCAGACTGGCTTAGGCCAGTCAGTGACCACACTAAGGGTTGGTAGGTTTCAGGGGACCTCTCTAAGGGGTCGTCTGTGTGCAATTTCCTTTTTTTAAAACAATTAAACAAATGCTTAGTAGCACAGAAATGCTTGCATATTGATACTGTTTGACATTAATTATGATAGATACTTTCTCTTCATGCTCACCCAGTATACTAATTGCAGGTACAAAAGCAGTGTAGATATTTCCTGCATCGGTATCATTGCCTAGCACGGTAAGTCCCTCTGGTTCCCAACACACCCACCTTATCATCTGACCAGTAGAACCCTCAATAGCCCCTGTATTCCACCCATTGGCCCCAGACATTATTCCACTTCTGCGGGCAGCCTCAACTCTGGTACACCATTTTTTCAGTTGCACAGCACCAGTCAAGATCCACCTTCCATTCCACAACCCGTGGAGGTCGGTTCGCTCCCCAAGCCTTGGCTATATTCCTTTTCGCAACTATGTCTGCTGCCATTAGCCAGATCGTACAGTATTTCGGCCATGTTTCTTCCCCGGTCACACACAATATATGCCATCTAGCCTCCAGCGGGATAGTCTGGCCCACCACCTCAGACATAACCTGTGTCATCTCTCCCCAATACTGCTGGATTATGGGGCAGGCCCATAGTATGTGAAAGAAGGAGACCACTTCCTGACAGCCCCAAGCACAGTGGTCAGTGTTGCAGCGGCCCATTCGGTACATGAGAGCCCTGGAGGTGTATGATCTATGAAGGATACGGAGCTGTATAAGGAAAAACACACCCTTTTAGCTACCTCCCTGGGACTCTGTATTGCCTCCGCCCAATCGTCATCTTCCAGCATTCCCATCTCAGCCCCCCATGCCTCCCGCAAGGCACCCAGTGGGTCTGGTGTGTTGTTCATAATCTTCCTATATATCAAGGAGGTGGCTTTGTCTGGCATGGGGCCCAGCAGGAGTCTGTCCTTCAGGGGTGTGTACTCTGGTATCTGTTCACCCTCAGTGATGTGGGCTCGCAACGCGTGTCCCTGTTGCAGGTGATGGAACTGTTCTGAGTCTAACATCTGGTCCTCAAAAGCAATTACTGTTGGTCCCCTCCCCAGGAGACCCCATTTGCGGCAACCCTTCAACCCTTCAGCCCACCCACCTCCCGTAAAAGGTCTCTGTCCCATAGTGGAGTCCTTTCTGTCAGTTTGCCCTCCCATCCAAGAAATTTAGTGGCTTCCCTCCATACACGTACTACTGTTTGCGTGTGTGTTGGTAGCTGTCTCTCCATCCTTCGGTGATATAGTGCCACAGGATATACCCTCTGCCCCATCAAATGGTGATCGAGCCTATATCAAGGTTCTTCCGGTCCTTCAAAGACCCAGTCATTAATCGTGACCAGTTGGGCAGCCCAGTAGTATTTTCTAATGTCGGGAATTGCCAGACCCCCATCGAATACACCCCTCTGTAGCTTGTGAAGGGCTGTCCTGGAACTACCTCCATCCCATAAGAGCTGTCTTAATTCACTGTTCACTTTCGGAATAAAGTCAGTCGCTATTTTATAGGGAGTGCTCTGTAGGGCGTACAGTAAGAGTGACAGTGTCATCATTTTAAACAGGAATGCCCTTCCCATTAAGGACAGTGGCAGTTGTCTCCAGTGTGTCACGTCCCTTCGCAGTCTGGTCAGTTGCTGGAATAGGTTGTCTTCCAGGAACTCAGTATCTGCCCTAGATATCAATATACCCAGGTATTTAAATGTATACTTTATTAACAGGGATCGCTCGCTAGTCCTAAGGGGTGGGATGGTTTCTGCCAGAAGGAAGAGGAGGGACTTATCCCAGCTGATCTGGTACCCGGAATAGCTACCAAATAGTTGAAATATGTGAAGTAACCGGCCACCAGTGTAGAAGGGGCTTGTGGCATATAACAGTATGTCGTCGGCGTATAACAAGATTCTCCCTTCCCATCCGCCATCCCCCATAATGCCTTTTACTAACGAGTCACGCCTGATCCATGCTGCGAGAGGCTCCAATGCCAAGGTAAAGAGCATAGGTGATAGTGGGCATCCCTGTCTCGTGCCCTTATATAGGGCAAAAGGCCGTGAAATCGCCCCATTCACATGCATCTCGCTAAAGGGCCCGGGTACAGGAGCAGTATCCAGGTACAAACTCTGGGCTGAATTCAAACCTCTCCAACAGTGAGAATAGTTTTAGCCATTCAATACTGTTGAATGCCATACGTGCATCCAGTGACAGCAGAACTGCGTCCTTTCCCTGTTTGTTTGCCATCTTATGTAAGACTCCATATAGATGCCTCAAATTTAGCCTGGTGCTCCTGCGGAGCATGGAGCCCGATTGGTCGGGGAGGACTACAGAGGTTATCACCCAATGGAGTCCATTCGCCATGGCCTTCGCTAACACCTTCGCCTCCATGTTCAGTAGTGAGATTGGCGGATATGAATTACAGTCCTCTGGGGGCTTACCCTTCTTAGGAATTACCCCAATTGTGGCCAACCGTTGGTCTTCTGGAAGGCTTCCCTGCGCCAATGCCTCCTGAAACATTTTGAGCATATGCGGTGCCACCGCAGCTGCCACTCCCTTGTACATTTTGGCTGGCAGGCCGTTGGGCCCTGCCGCCTTGCCAGACTACAGATCTCTAATATCACGTTCTACGTCTTCGACAGTGAGGTCTTTTTCCATCTCTTCGTGGTCGTCGAGCGACATTGTGGGGAGGCAAATGTCTCTCAGGAGTTCGGCACAGTCTGCCTCCGTCATGCCCGAGGCAGATGTGTATAGTTCTTCATAGTAGTCGGCAAATGCTGCAGCGATCTATGAACCACACCATCAGAGGTACAGATCTCTTGGACCCAATTCCTTTCCCTGTCCCTATTCTCCAACCAGGCTAACATTTTGTTGGCCTTGTCCCCAACATCATAGAGTTGTCTCTGTCGCTCTGGCCTGTGCCTGGGCTTTGTCTTCCGCTATATCTCTCATTTCTTGTTGTTTGAGTCAGATTTGATGTCTAACATGTGCGCCGGGGTATCGCTCCCCAATGTCTGTGGGCAATTTTTAAGAAATTTGACACTGGAATCAGTGCAGTTTTATTATGATGAGATGTTTGGTACCAAACATCCCATACTTCAGTGAAGCCATCATGGAACTGGGGAACTTGTAATGACGAGTGCCCAGCCCATGTACTTACTATAGCTTCCCTGGTCACTTACAATACCCAGGAATCGACAAGGATATTGCAGGGGCATATCTGCTCATGCAAATACGCCCTCTCAGGAGATATAGTGCACCCTGCCTTAGGGCTAAGGCTTGCTAGAGGGATGTCTTACTTATTTCTCATGCAGTGTCTGTGGCATGGCACACAGGGATGTGTTTCCATTCATTATAAAGGATAGTCTGCACACCCGTTTTAATTCTGATCCACTGTTTTTTTGAAGAATACTCTTAGGCAGGGTTTTGCGTGCAGACGCGATCGTGCTATGCCCCCACAGCACTTGTCTTCGATACTTTCCAACCAAGTGGAGCGTATTTCGCGTTCCACATTCACGTTGCACAGAAAAATAAGAATTCTTGCGAGCTCGAGTTCATTCGATATTTCATTTTAATCAAAAGTTTATCCATGATATAATCCATAAGTTAATCACATTTTTTTCTTTCAAATTCAAGACTTTGTAAATCCCATTAGTTTCAAATGCTGAGAAAACTAATGGGCAGCCAGATTTCATGATTTCCCAATCATGAAATCTGGCTGCCCGGGGCTGCGTACTCCCACGTGCTTTTGAAAAGGCCCGGATAGGCATTTCCTCAGCATTTGAAACTGATGGGATTTACAAAGTCTTGAATCTGAAAGAAAAAATGCGATTAACTTATGGATTATATCATGGATAAACTTTTGATTAAAATGAAATATTGAATGAACTCAAGTTCGCAAGAATTCTTATTTTGCTGTGCGACGTGAATGTGGAACGCAAAATATGCTCCACTTGGTTGGAAACGCAGGGATGTGTGCCATGTCGACTCTTCAGTTTTATATCACAAAAAGGAACCCAGGTATGTCAAGGTGACTAACCCTCCCCTGGAGAAAACAGAGTTTACTTGTAAAACGCTCACCCACCAGGGTTACCCCTTGGTGGGATGCTTCATCATCGGGTCCATCTCTTTCCGCTACCGAGATGGCACTTCCATGACTGCTGTACTTTTTTGGGACGCTCCTGATTTGGATCCCTCTGGCAATATTTCGAGAACTTGATTCCTTGATCACCGCTTTTATTTGAGGGCTGGGTCGTAGGACAGTGGCGCTATCTGTGTTACAGCATCAGACGATGACCGGGGGGTTGGCAGTCCCCAATTTTGAGGCATATTATATATATTACGGCCCAGCTCCAGTGGTGCGTCCAGTGCCTGGCCGGCAAGCAGAACCCGATAAAAGCCTTGGGACCCTTCGAACTGGGGCTTCCTGATCTCACCAGAGTACTGTTGTGGGCGAAGGATCTTCAACCGGTGACACACAAGACTAAGTGCTGGAACAGATGCTTACAAAAAACATGCAGAAAAATCCCATATTCCCCTCATCTGCCTATCATTATGTTAGGGAAACTGCCGCATGGTGGGCACAGAGGGGGACTTGAGGAATGGTCCCACGGCTGGGGCTACAAAGGTGGGAGACTTATTTAGAATGTCAGAACTCCCATTTGAAGAATTCCGTTCAGATTTCGGGCTCCCTCAGGGCCACTTTTTGCTGCATAGGGCAGTTACAACGGTGTCCCGCAGGCACTGGAACACTGGCACCTCTGAACCACAGACACGCAAGATCTGCCACTATATAGCTCTCTCTACGGGCACTATTAAGTCCGTCACATGCTTGTATAGGGCTATATGTGAGGACCTGCACTGGCCACTAGAGCAGCTGCGGATGAGCTGGGAGGAGGATTTAGGCATCCCCATAACTGAAAGGGACTGGGACTCCATTCTAGATAGAGTACCAAAGGTACCCAGAAACGCCCAATTTAAGTTGAATAACTAATACATCCTTCACAGAGCATACCTCACTCCAGAGCACACTTCCATGTATTCGATGCGGCATGCCCAAGATGCGGAGAGGTGGGTGCTGACCTTTTGCATATGCTCTGGTCCTGCCCCTCAGTGCATACTTTTTGGGAGGAGATCACACGAACGCAACGACCATGATTGAAAAGGAGGTTCCTTGCTCACCTGGCCACTGTCTCCTAAACAGGTTCCCACACACTTCCAAAACCAAGGTCACAAGTAAATTCCAAGGCCTGGCTTTCATTCTGGCAAAGCAGGAAATTACAAGGAATTGAAAATGCCTCGGGGGCCCGAGTACCTACCTGGCATAGGGAACTGGAAAAATGGGCGAGTTGTGAGGGGAGGGTACTCCTGAGGGAAGCTCGAAAGGGGATTGGCACTTTGGATGAGGCCCGCACCTGGGAGGCTCTGGTGGATAGCCTCAAAGACCTGGAACTCAACTCACCACTGGGCTCACCCATGGGTTCTCCTGGGCCATCCATGTACTAGAGCCCAACACCCTAGCAGGAACGTCTCAAACAGTGCCTAATTCCTTTGACTAATTCACTGACAAGGACAGTGCTAGACACTTGAACGCTGCCTCTCTCATTGGTACCTTGGTGGACATTGAATGGTGATATAACGTGGGTGCAGTATTAAGGTGACTCATGGGGGGGAAGAGGGATGAGTTAAAGCTGATTTCAATGTGTTGTTAACTGTGCACGTTGGAAGACACCTGGTGAACCAATATAACCACACATCATCAGGCAGGATGTACCACGTCGGGTGGGGAGCTATCACATGCGCCAAGTGGTACAACACAACCTTGTCCCTGTTCTTATTTCCCCTGTTTAAAATGCGTCGTCATATATGATACACATCGTGCGACACACGAATAATATGATATACATGTCCTTACTATGCAGATCAACTGTATTATATGTCTACTTTTCTTTTTACAAGTGTGCGCATGCATGTGGCATGTGATGATGCTTATTAAATTGTACCAAAATGTAAAATTCAATACATTAATTCAAACCAAAAAAATCAGGCAGGATGTAAATGCTTGCACAACATAAGTAATGTAAAACCCAATAAAATTTGTTTAAAAAAAATGTAACTGGCTCTTTTGTAAAGCGCTTCAATACCTTTGGGTCAGTCGGATTGCCACTCTATGAAAATGCCCCCAAAAATGAATCTGACATTGTGTAATGTAACTAGCACTCATGTAAAGCGCTTGGGATCGCTCAAGTTCACATTATATAAACAAGCGTCAGACAAAAGGCAGCATGATTTGCCCAAGCCTTGCCCTTAACTGTGCTGCAAGGTTGGACTGCTGAAGGTCCAGTGACCGAGGCTCACTAAAGCAACAAGCAGCAAAACTCGAGGAGTTTGGGGGAAATCCTTGCACTTTGAAGTAAGAGAAAATTATAGAGCCAATTTCGCAAACAGCGCCTAAAGCGTCCGACATTTCATCTCAGTATTTGAACGGGACGGGCAGATTAAGTGACAGGGGCCGAAGCTGAGCCACTGAAGATGGGCAAACAGTGACACAAACAGGAATCAAAGATAAAAATTGTCCCCCAAATGAACACATAAACACAGAAGCGTAATGTTAACAGTAATTGGGCGGTGCTCTGTGGGAGGAAACCAAACACAACAAGCACTGTTAATGCATTGGTTTCGCCTATGTAATGAATAAAGAGTTGGTTTCATCAAATATCGTCTGGCAGAAGGAAAGAGCTTCCTGACAGATAACACAGGAGTGGCACAGTAGCCAGAGCTGCTGAATTGTGTGTCTTTTGACTTGAGAGTTGGGCATCCCAGTTCGAGTCTCGGCGGCGCCACGCAACATCCTGTGATTCTATGCAAATCACTTAATCTCTCCGGGTGATAAATTATTATATAAATATGCTGCAAGAGTAAAAGGCAAAACTTTATGAAAATATAGGTTCACCAAAGTGGATATTAACAGTATTTTGGCGGCGGGAAAGTGATAAGAGTAGTAGACAAGGAACAAGCATTGGTAAATGCAGGAAAATATGGTACAGCCAATAGAAATGGAGGAAAGTTAAGTGGCACGCACAGGAAACAATGAGAAGCCAGGAAAGAGAGGAGGTTGGATGCAAGCCCCTTTTAAGTTTGTATTAAAAACAATAGATTTCTCAAGGACAGTGCAAGGGCTGTGCAGGTGAAACCTAAAAAGGAACGACAAAGAGCAAGCATTTTTGAATGATAATTGAAGGGATGAATAAAAAGGCAAAGGATGGGCTGTAAGCCCACAGAGTTAATACAGCATGTCTTGAAGAGATAGCGCATGCGCTGCTAGGCTCGACCTAAAAAGTAAGCAGAACAGGTGGCATGAGAGTATGCCAGAGTAAAGTTGCCATGGCTCCTGGGAGTTTCTCCAAACAATCCTAAATGTCTCCTGACAAAGTTAACAAGTCACTTGAGCAGAGATGCATTAAAAGGCAGAAATGGTCCAGAGCACAGGGAGGGATTTTAGTTATTACAGGTCTCCTAGGCAAAGAGCCAAAATTGCCATCTGAAGTGCTGTACCTGCTGCTGACCACTGGAGGCATGAATGGAGTAGAGGACCTGAGTGGGTGAGACATGAGCTGAGTTGGGTGATGGTACATTCGGGGTGGCGTGAACCCTACTAGGAAAGTGGGTTAGCGATAGGTGGACTGTCATTGAGCTTGGGTGTGGGCCATGTTGAGTGATCCGACACTTAGAGGGTGTTGACATGCATCAATGTGTTATGAATCTGTATGACTTTCGACAAACTCACAGACCACCAATCCCCTGGGTGAAGGGGATAAAATGTTCAGCTGGAAGCTGATACGGGATCATGGTCATTGGTGAGGAGGCATAACCGAGAGGCTTGGTGGGAAACAGCCCATGCTCTCAGTGGGGCAGGCCCTTGTGCTTCAGAATGTACATGGGTCTGGTGTTTACATGAAGGGCTACATATTCAAGCATTAGAAAGTTGATGGGAAGCTGGATATGGGCAACTTCCCTACTGAGAAGTACACAGTACAGTTTGGCCTTTGACATTTCCAATGAATAGAGAAGATTAAAAATATATAGGGCCATATGTACAAAACCCAAATTGTGATTCGGTATCATGTTACTGAATAAAATTTGTGTTTAGTGATTCAGTATTTGGAAGAGGCGTGTTTAGGGCGCCCCTTCCAAATACCGAATTGCAGTGGTATGTATGAATGATTTGCGACTGAATTACGGTTGAAAAACCTACATTTTTTTACCAACACCTGAAGGGTGGTGGTAACCATTAGCAAATGGGAAGGGGTCCTCAGGGGAACCCTTCCCCTTTATGAATGCTGAAACCAATATTTTTTAAGAGCAGTAAAAAATGAAACTTAATGTTAAAAGATAGATTTATTAAAAAGCAATTACAGACATGGTGGTCTGCTGACCCCCGCAGGCCACCATCCCTGTGATGGCTGCAATTCCTAATGGGTTGCAAACTGCGACCTACCTCATTAATATTCATGAGGTAGGTCGATTGCGACCCCATGAGGAATCGCTATTTCCAACTTCTAGGTTTTTGACCATTAGGAAATCGCAATCCCTGAAATATGTACATATGGCCCTTAACCTTAGAGCCATTGGAAAGTTTATTAGATTGGGCATACAACATTAACTGAAAATTCGGAAGGGGTAAATGTAGGAACCCATGAACTTGGTCCAAATAGTAAAATAAACACAGCTGTACTAAAGTAGATCAAGAAGGTGAAAGGACATTGGGCATGATCCTTCCATTTAATAAACTCTTGAAGGCAGTGCAGAACTACAAACTGCATTAGAGGACAAGATAGACACAGTGGCCTGAAAGTCCATTTACTGACCTAAGAAGGGCCCTGAAAAAGGTGCAATAGCAGAAAAATCTGCAGTGGTTCTGGAGGAGGAAGTTATCACCTGAGAGATAAAGTTATAAAATTGAAGCCTTGAGCACAAGGCGCTGAAGGTAGATCAAACCACTGCAATATTAGGGTGATAAGCATAATACAAAAAGCCAAAACATATATTTCTTTCTGTAAGATAGAAACAGAAATTACCCGAAACCTACAAATCTATTGTTTTCAGTTTGGTGGACTGAGCACAGATAGCTCTGATGCCACGCCCACCACTAATAGCCCCACCAAAAGCCATTATAGCCAAACTGTTCAATTACACAAAAAAGCATGCTACCCACCAAAACAAAAGTTAATCACATAGGGCAAATTAGAGTTCATTGTGGGTTTGAGCAACATGATGGCACCTAGTGGGGAATTGATGGAGAAGTTGCAACAGGAACTGGGGAATGGCAGAAGGTCATAAGGTAACCTCAATACAGTAAAATGGTATTTCACTGCACCAGCTACAGAGTAAAAGAAGACAACGGGGTAACCTTGATCAAATTAAATAAACATATAAGCAAAGTAAGCTTACCAGTTTCAGCAGTGGATGTAGCTTTGATAAGCCCCTCGGCAGACCAGGATACCAGAGACACTGCAAACCAGCCAAGAGCTAAAGGAGGTAAGAGGGAGCCCATATCAGAGGACATTGACCCCAATCAATAAGCACAAAGGTAAGAACCTAGCGAGAACCTAATGTGAGGGAATGGAAAAGGAAAAAAGCAACAAACATGAGGAACAAGTAAAAGGATGAGAACTAGTATGAAGCGGAGAGCCATAACTAATGGAGAATTGCCAGGCCCAGACTCCATATTGAAGTAACCTTAAATAGTGCCACTACCCCAAGTGCCCCAGAAGTGTACTGTACCCCAGAAAGTGAATGTCTAATGGTGTCAGTCAATTAGTGGTCTAGCATAAATCCTCTCTTTAGAGTCCACTGTTCCATTCTCCACAATCTTCATCTCTGACTATGTTTATGCTTGATTTCCTGGCCATGCTGAACCTGAATCATGACACTATGCATTGGTAAATGCATTAGGTTTTGCTTATGGTGTTTATAATAGGTTAAGAGGTGTGGGAGCAGTGTATGAGTGCAGGGAGAATGGTGTGAGCGCTCTCTGTGCAGGGTGAGTGGTGCAGGAATGAAGGTTGATAAGGGTCTGAGTGCAGGGTGAAAGTGCCTCAATGCACGGTGATTGATGTGTGTTCAGTGCAGAATGAGAACTTTATGAGTGTACAGGGTGAGAGATGTTACCCTGTACAAGGTCAGAGGTGTGCGAGTATAGGGTGAGTGGTATGTCAAGAGTATAAGTGTAGGATGAGCAGTTTGAGTTCAAGGTGTGATGTGTAGGGTGAGAGGAATGTGAGTGCTGGGTGAGAGGTATGTCAATGGTGTGTGAGTGCAGTCAGCACTGTGTGAGTGGTAGGTGAGCAGTATCTGACTGCCAGCGCAATGTCAGGATGACTGTGCAGAGCGAATGGTGGGTGAGTGTGCAGGGTGAGCGGTGTCTGAATGCCATAGAAGGTGGTGACTGAAGGCATATTCCAAGTCAAGAGGTTGCAAAGAAGCATTCCTCTGTCTAGTGAAAGCCAGACGATACAGACCGTAAACAGGAGGATCCCCTAAGAAAGGGCTCAACAAAAAAATATTAGATTATACTTAAAACCACTCTGTGAAAAGGATCTTCTATTAAGGCGTCTTCCTCAGCAGGGAGAAAGGACAAAACAGGACTTCTTGCTGAAGGATGACCCTCTGGTATTTCTCACTGAGGTGGACCCAAGTTAAAACAAGCATTTGCAATGCAATAGGTCTCGCAGTTACGCGAGTTTAAGCTATTGGCATTGTAAATAACAATGCCTTTTATTTATGTTTTTAAAAAGAGAACAAAAATAAAAGGCATTGTTATTTGCAATGTCAATAGTTCAAACTCGCGTCAATGCGAGACCTATTGCATTGCAAATGCTTGTTTCTCTGCTTGGACCAGGGCCCCTGGCGGCATCCATGTTACGCTATTGCATCTGGAGCACTGCAGGATTTTAAGATACATTCATAGTGGAGATAAACATAGGACATCAGTAGGACAGAAACCCCTGACTGAGACCCAAAGGTCAGAGCTGGACAGCCCTTGAAAGAGAAACCAAAGCCACCTTACCTTCTAAGATCTGCACATACTGAGCCCCCCTTGAGGCGTGTTGACTCTTCCTCCGTGTCCTTTTGGACTCGGGTAACTGTGTTTTCAGCCCCTCCGGATATCTCAGCGGGTCCAGGGCCTCTAGCGCCGGATCCTTGTCACGCCCCACGCCCTCCCGGTGAAGAGCTCCCAGCCAGCGGGGCCGGGCCCTAATGTATCCTCCCGAGTCCCGGGGGGGCCGAGTAATTACTACTCCGGAAAACACCACAAAAAGGGTTAATGAACAATCGAGGGACTTCTCCACCTATGGAGCAAACACATCCCACCTTTCGCAAGACCCGTTTCCCTTCATTATCAAGTTTTTTTCTTGTTTTGCAAGAATGTAAAAAAACAAACCAGGACTGACAGCGCTCTTCCATGCACCCTTCCCCCACAACAGCAACACGTTCATGTACCCCAACTCAAGCCCCTAAATATTGGGGTTCACGCTGAAAACAGGGCTTCGTTTTCTGAAGACATCCATTCAGGGTGGACCAGGGCACGTGCCGTGTCGCGGACTGTATCATTTCAGTGCTATGGTAATTGTTTACCATCATTTATGTTATTCTTTTCAGCATGAGCTGTAACCACGGCAATCCTAAAAGGCAAGGCTGGCACCGGCCTGGGGCTCCTCCGGTCTTCGGGACACTAGGTTCCTGGTGAAGCTGCACGGAGAAGGAGCGGGGCAGCCTCATGTTTTGCGGCTGGCGAGGACGGAAGGGGGACAGGAGATGTGCACATCGCGTGTCGTACGTGCGTGTTCACGTTCACGGGCGCGTTCACAATTGCAGTCCGTCCTGCGCGTGCACATCTCCTGTCTCCCTTCCGAAGCAAGTCGGTAACAATACATCTCGCTAGCGACAGCGCTTCGCGCTGCGTCGCTAGGCGAGCCCTAAAAAGGTTTAGTGGTACAGGGTGCCGTTTCTGGAAGTGGGTCACCCTCATAGATAAGGAAAGTTCTACAGAATGCCCGTTTCTGGAGGAGGGCCAACCTCATAAAGAAGGAAAGTGAAGAGGACCAGTAGGAATCAGTGTAATGGAGCTTCCAGTAAGTAATCAAGGCTATATACACCAGCTAGTGCATTTTACAGTTTTCCTGTGCTTTCTGTAATACTATACATAATATATGTATCTCCTAACTTGCTTCAGTGGAAATAAGTGTGCATTGAATCTTTAATATTGTACAACATCAAAACAGGAATATGGGAGGACAGACCATAAACAGTAGATTAACAATTATGTCTACCTGGAGTTCCTCCATACTTGAAATCAGGTGGGTTAACTAAGAGGTCAGACTGCATGGCTGGAGGGCACATAGTGTTCCTTCACTTTCTGGGAGTAAAACTGAATCTCTCCCTTTCTCTGGGGAACCAGTAGTACGATTTTTAGAGAACAGATGGTATCTTTACCTTCTTTAGGGAGTTCTCAGTTTTATAGGTCGTTGCAGACGCAGGCTCTGTTCTGCACTGTATGCAGCTTGGAGTGCTCTCCCAAGGTCAATGGTTGGATCTGCTATAGGGAGGAAGGCACAAACTGGCTTGCTCTGCTAGGGGGGGGACGGAGGCAGAACTACTCTGATCTCTGTGTGGAGGCTTGGCGTGAGTTATATGTTGGGGTGCGCATACTTCCATGGAATCTTGTACCCAGACCCTACCTGCCTTCCCTGAGCAGATGTTTCTTGCAGATGAAATTCTGTCAAAGAAACGCTTCCAGAAAGAAACCAAAATGTCCAGTGTAGACAGCAGCAAAGTCCCCTGTGATTGAATGCGGCCAGTGCTACAGAGTGAGCCACTGCCATGCTGCAGCCTGTGAGGACACAGATGTTACCGGCAGCAGCAACACCATCCCACCCGGAACGGGAAATAGTACGGATGGTCAAGTCAAGAATAACTTTATTTCGGTCAGAGAACCATTAAAGTTTAACAATAAAATTATCACAGTTTATAAAACAATGACAATCAATGAATTAAAAGAGAACAGTTCATAAAATTCCGACAGTATAGAAATTCTTTACATACAGTGATCGGTTTGAAACAGCGTAATATTACGCAGTTCATAAAATTCCGACAGTATAAAATTCTTTACATACAGTAATCAGTTTGAAACAGCAACTTTTACTCATAGCGCTTTCTACTAGCCATAGAAACTTTTATGTAATTGGCTGCCGCAATACAAATATCAGGGGTAGCCAATGAGAGCAAAAAGTTAAAACCATCAATGTATGTACAAGGGCAAATTTTCCTTAATAATGGGGCTAAAAATTTACTCCTCGCCGTTTTATATAAGGTGCAGAATAGAACAAAGTGCATAGTGCTTTGGCTTGCAGAGTTGTCACACGGACAAGGTATAAGCTTATTAGCCCATCCTCTTTGGCGTGGAAATGCCAGCAAACAGTGCACAGTGCATAAACGAAATCTAGTTAAATAAAATCTAGTCTGCAGATTAATAGTAAAAGTTAAATAATATTGCAATGGGACGAAGGACATCTGTTGTAAGCCCATCTCATCTTGTTGTGGATTGCGCATATTGGCCCTGGTGTGGTACGCCTCTTAAATAATAGTTTTGGCATTCGGTGGGATACTTTCAGGGTTATCGTACAAATGCCCCAATCCTATATCGTACAAATGCCCCAATCCTATCTCGTGATATTTGTCTCTCAAGAAGCGGAGCCATGGTGTCTTTATAGCATTGGCCATGTTCTGGCAGTCTAAGATTACTGCTCTTGAAAACATTAAGGGGCATATGTACAAGGACTTAATGCCGCCGTAGTGTCAATTTTTTGACGTTACAGCAGCTTTTTTTTATCAACATATGTACAAGTTGCTGCTAACCGCAGTTAGCGACAGTTTCCTGGCGAAAACGTTAATTTCTATGATCGCCAATTCCATTAGCGATAGCTAATGAAAATGAGATGCAAGGTAGGCGTTCCCGTGCAAAAACGGCCGCTAACCCCACTTTGCGATATTTACAATGATCTCCCGGTTCTGCGATACCTTCCAAAAACAGGCGCTAAGGCCCGTTAGCGGCTGGTTTTTAAGACCAGAAAATAGCTGGTCTTAAAGATTGTGCTAAAAAGACCAGTATAAGGTAGACTACACCAGACCCTCATTTGCTTACCTACTGATGCCATGGAGGTACTACTCTTGCAGCTTGGAGCCCCAAGAATACCACAACCCTCCACCGCCACCAGGACCACCACAGAGGCATCGGCAAAGAAGAGAGCGGGTCTACCGCCAACGCATCACCCTGATAGACCTCACGCCAGAGGATGTGATAGCCCACTACAGGCTAAAAAGGACCTCCATCCTACGCATACTGACCCAGATAGCCCCCAGACTGCAGGCACCATCACAGCGTAGCACCAACATCCCTCTGCAGACAAAGCTACTAGCAGTGCTGCACATGTTGGCCTCTGGTACCTTCCAACCAACCACTGCCAGAGTTGATGGAGTCTCCCAGTCATCCTTCTCAAGGTTCCTCCCAACTGTCTTGGATGCCTTTATCAGCCTGACGCCACATCACCTACGCTTCCCCAACACTGCACAGGAACAACTTGTGAACAAACAAGAATTCTATGACATTGCTGGATTTCCGCATGTGTTGGGGGAAATTGACTGCACCCATGTTCTACTTGTGCCTCCTGCGGACACTGCACATATCGACAGGAAGCACACACACTCAATTAACGTGCAGGCAATCATGGACCACAGGGGCTTGTTCATTAATGTTGTTGCAAAGTTTCCAGGGAGTGTGCATGACTCCTACATCTTTCGGCAATGCATCATCAATCAGCGGTTTCAGAATTGCACATATGGAAATGGCCTGCTTGTTGGAAAGTACAAACTGAACACACCACACACCTCAAGTCCCCAATCATGTAGCTCACATATGTGATAATGCACATGTAGCAAATGTAATACAACATGCCTTGTAACAGTTCCACCTACTATACACAAGTACACAATGTCAAATGATCAAGACATATGTCAGACAGCACAACAAGGGAGTAGCCTACAAAATCCAACCCAGTATGGCACACATGGAAAATAGATTTTGCGGAACTCACCTGATAATTTTTCTTAAAAATATATGCATCACATGACACAGAACATGTGCTCCTGCTGTGCTACATACATGTTGAAATAAACACATGTGCCATATGTACAAGATGACAGATCCCCTGCACTCACATGTGATGGTGCACAATTAGCTGACATGCAAAAACATAGTCAGCCATGCACCATGCAGCATGTGTTCCTGCATCATGGGATTGCAAGTAGAGCTGCATGAGGGGAGCACCAACTGCACACAAATATTCTCCTAAGTATATTAAACATCACTCTGTGTCGTTGCAGAATGGAGCATGCAATGGAAGAGCATGCAAACAATGCAAATCACAATCTCACTACATGTTGTGCATGCATATAACTACCAATTTGGGTGGATTTAATGTGTCTCCAGGGACTGTGGTTAGTGGGGGTAGCCTTGTAGTCAAACTTTCCTCAAAGGTCCTGCCCCTCCGTCACACATTTTCAAATGCCGGGAGAGGCGGGAACCAAGCAGGTGTGACGGAGGGGCAGGACCTTTGAGGGAAGTGTGAATACAAGGCTAACCCCACTAACCGCAGTCCCTTGAGATACATTAAATCGGCATGAATAGTGCGCACATAAAACACTACAGAACTGGATGTGAGATAAGTATTCCTCCCACCTCTTCACAAGAGTGCGGCTGTCTGCGCCCTCAATTGAGAACAAGATAGGGAAACACCCCCCACTGAAGACCCAGGGAGGGAACCCCCTCTCGCCCTGAAGAAAAACCAGGACCCATGTGGGCCACCTAATAGGGGTGAAATATGTTTGCATGGCATTAGGGTAATAGGACCATCATCTCCTGACGACACCCGTTTATTATGTTTTTCATATCCCCTGCGACTCCATTATTAAAGTAGTACCTGGAAACGGAGGAGGATTTGTAATCTTCAGACCCCCTGGCCTATCTCTCTTAAGTGCACCCTGAAATATGGTTAAGCCCACCCTGACCTTTAGGAGTCAGGGTGAACCCGATGATGAAGCATGACCCTATTAGAGTGTGTGAGGGTTATTTAACAAAAAGGGATTGCTTCCTACACTGCATTTGAGTGGTTGACACCACGAGAGTTCAGTGCTGAGCTTTCATTGCACTGGATGGGATACCTCTGGTGAATTGTATTTGTTTTGGGAGGACGTATACACACCCGGGAACACCTCTCTACCCTTGCGGCTTAGGTGAAGGGCTCATCTACCTTAGCCTAGTATAACATGCATATGACTACCCCGGTGTGGTGTAGCAATATGATGTACAAAAGCTGAAATAACAATGTGTGTTAAGTGAACTGACACACACTGAAATATTGATGGGTATTACTCAAACATGCATAAATGCATAGTCAAAGTCAATTCATGAACAAGGACATCAATGCATCTGTATGTTGTCATCACATGTCCCAGTGAGTCCAGTGTACCAGGTAGCAGTGCCACTGTCACTCAAACACTGACCCACCTTTGGGGCAAGGTGGATGTAATTAGCCCACAATGACTTCAACGTTTAGCAGACAAGGAATCTCTCTCACAGGTACCCTCAGCACATTCACTCACAATGAGGTATAAAGATGATGTTCCAAAATAGTAATCGTCAAAAACTTAAGGGGGATGTTTCAGCAAGCACATGTGCCAATGGTGCACCCCATGAAATATGTGTACATGAGAGGATCAGTATGTGCAACGGGCTTGTAAAGAAACTGTAATCTATTTTCGGGTTAAACATACATCCTGACAGTCACAACATGGAGGCAATACACAGGATCCAGATAATGCCACCATGATGATGTGTAGGCTGTCAAGTATAGGCAATTTAATTTGCAGTGATGCTGGTCAATTGTCTGAAGCTACACATGACAAATCTGAATAGCCAAACTAGCACAAATCATACACACCAAAATAGACACTCTGCAAATACAGCAGGCACAAATACCAATGGACACATCTCTCCATTATATGTTTCAGGTGATCAAGGATATGCACTCACTCCATGGCTGATGACTCCCCTCAGAGCAACACACACACAGGCACAGAGAGAGTACAACGTTGCCCTTGGATGCACCAGGTCCACTGTTGAAAGGATATTTGGAGTGCTCAAGTCAAGGTTCCGGTGCCTCGATGTATCAGGGGGCAGACTGCTGTACAGCCCTGAACTTGTCTGCAAAATCATCATGGCATGTTGCATTTTGCACAACATGTGTACGCACAAACAGGCCATGGGCTGAAGAGCCGGAGGATCCGGACAATCCAGAGGATGACCAGGAAGAAGAGGCAGATGCTGCACACACCACAGCTTCTGTTGCTGGAACAGCACGGAGGGATCTAATAATCACAAATTTCTTCATCTAATCACAATGTCCAAAGATGCACATGTGTACATTTGGTTATAAAAAGCACATAAGCCTGGTTTGTGCAATAAAAAATCACTACACAAAAATCTTGCGTGCATGTTTATTCTCTGCATAAGTTCATATATCTGACAAGTGAAAGGTAAACATTGTGAGGTTAGCAATGGAGCTTTTTAAGTTTCAGGGTGTGTTTGGGGGTCAGAGATGAATTTTAGGGTGTGTTTTAGGGTGTGTTGTGGGGGTCAGAGATGAATTTTAGGGTGTGTTTGGGGGTCAGAGATAAATTTTAGGGTGTGTTTTGGGGGTCAGAGATGAATTCCATTAAATCCTGTTTATCTGAGGAACAACTTGCACTTAGCGTCCAAATTCTTCCAGTTTTAACGCAAAAGCGATATTTTTTCATAACCGGTATGGAAAATAATCGCAAAATACATGTAACAACAGGGAATATTACCGCTAAAGCCAATTTGCGTGCAGATTCTTACTGCATAGTCAAAAAACAGTCCGCAAACACACAGGAAGTGATGTCAGCATGCATCCTGTGTACTGGAGGAGTACTGTACACTTTCACTTTCTCTTTTGAGCACACTGCAAGTGAATGTGGAGAGTGTTGGAGGTGTTTGGAGTTGTGTGCTGGTGTCTTTGGAAGTAGAGAGTGTTGTTGTGTCCTGTGAACTGTCCCTAGTGTCTCTGTGAAGTCTTGTGCACTTGTCTTTACGTGTTTTTTGCGTCTTGTACCAAATCTTGTCGGGTGTATGTCCAAGGGATAATTTTACATGATTAATAGTTGCTGGGGTATATATTTGGGCTTAATTTTCTCACTAGTGGGTTTAGGTGTGTTCTGGGAGATGGTGGATGTGGGTAGGGAGGGCAGGATGTCAGAGGGGGCATTGTGAGGCTTCCTCTGGCTGGTAAAATTCTACCTGCCCTTGATGGTTGAGAGTGGGGGTAGGATCCTGCAGGGATATTCCGTACGTGTGCGGAAGGTGAGGTGGGAGCATGTAAGAAGTCAGATGCTGAGGATCCTCGGTGTGGACAGGACTGTCCGACAATGGAAGTACCGATGGCAGGATTGCGTGGGCCGTGAGGGTGACATGTTCGACCACCTGGGAGTCACCACTGGCCTACAAGGTGGTAAGTACAACCTCATAATTGTTAAATGAACACTTTTGTAACAAATTCTAAAATGCAGTCTGTAACACAATGGGGCATATGTTCAAGAAAGTGGCGGAGTGAGGCGTTAGCCGTCGTGGCTTAACGCCTCACTTTGCCACTTCAGAAACGCAAGGCTGCACCATATTTACAACGATATGGTGCAGCCTTGCGTTTCCCCTGTGCTGGCGCTACACTTAGCAGTGTAGTTCCAACGCAGGCACCCTTGCACCATAGGGTAAGGGTGTCTGTGTGCAAGGGAAAGATTGTTTCTGCACAAGGCAGCACACATGGAAAAAGCAAAAAATGAGGAGAAATAATGCATTTGTCCTCGTTTCGAAAAGTTAAGATCAGATTTTTCATGATCTTAACTTTTGGCGCAGCCTCCTATGTACGCTGCCCTTGTACATAGGTTCTCTGTAACGTATGATGATATAGGAAAAATTGGTATTTTAAAATAGGCCATCTCCGGAGTGTCAGTCTGCCAGATACAGAAGGTGTGATCATACACCATCAATTGTTGTGATACACCCTTGTGAGAACTGCAGTAATGATATTGTCTACAGGCCATGGAGAACATGATGTTGTTGGGAGAAACGTGGCCTTGGGAATGTGTCACACAAGTAGTGTGTGCAAAATGTGCAAATTTGCAAGCAGGATTCTCCTGTGTTGCCAAACTCAGCATTGGTCATGTCTTGTGGGAACAACAGACAAAGACACAATCATGTATGCAATCTGAACTGCAACAGTACAGTTACAGGGCATTGTCATTGATGTAGATGTATCTGATGATTAATAGGACACATGTGTGAATTTACGTCTGATACCAACACAAGTTTCTTTTCAAGTCTCACAGATGGCCGACCACTGATCATCGACGCCTTCAGGGACCCACACGCCACTGGTGAGTTCATGCATTAAATATTGTCATTGTGAGATGTGAGGAATGTCTGGGTAAAATCCTGTATGTAGTAGTATGCAGTATGGGTGTGTATCACATGTACCTTGCCTCCAGTGTGATGATGTTTCAAAGAAGTGTGAAGTGTGAACAAATCAGTAAGTGAAGATGGAGCAATGCATATGTCTTCCAGATGTAACTTTGCACATCCCCAGTCTGTGATACCCATGCAAGAAATATCAATTGGTTATGTCACTCCAGCACATGCATGTGGATTACACAGCATACAGACAGGAGAGGAGACATGTGAGTGGTGTTGGTGATGACATGACCAGACATGGAATGCGTGTACATCCTTGATTAAGATGACTGTCAATGATGTTCAAATCTTTGTTGCACCAGGTGTCATTCACAGAAACCACTACAAAGAGTCTGTCACATCCACAATATGTAAGCTTGGGTCAGTGATAACAAATTTATTGCAGCAGGATCCAGAGTCACACCTACTTTGTATGTATTGACATCACCGTAATGTAAAGTTAGGTCACAAGCTCGGATTGCTGGCAATAGTGATTGCCTTTCATCTGATGTGTCATATCTTTGCCATGTTGGTGCATATCACAAGCACAACATTTAATCATCAACGTCACATTGTACAGCATTGTGGGAGCACGATTGCCTTAGCCTGAGTCACAATGCAGCATTTAGCTGGCTGCCTGAGTATGAAGCACAATAGGGCTCTAAACCACCTTTTCACATCATATATTGTGTGCCAAGCTTGGGCGCTGAATACTTGCAGAAATAAACATTTAGAGGTCTAGACACTCTCTCCAAGGCCAGCTAGAATGTTTTGGAGTGCGTAATGTGTGAAACCCTTGGCATATTGTATCAGTTTATGCACAGTGGTGAGATTTCTTGATTTGGTTCACAAACATGCTGTTCGAAAGTGTTCTGCGTTGTGCGGTACACCTGGAGACAAGAGGACATCCTTGATTGTTCAAGTGCATGAAGATGCAACATACATCACATGAACAATCAGTGCTGAGAATGTCATCATGTGAATTCAGCATGTGCTGCATGAAGCAGCACACATTGATTTGTCTGTACATATTGTAAGGAATGGTCATGTGCAGGAAGGGCCACTTTGTGGCCCTTACTAATCTTTCACATCAACGCAGAGACACTTGCAGCATTGTGCAAGTGGGCCAGATTATGCCCAAGGAGGTAGTGTTTTTCAGGCCGTACGGGGTCAGACACAGGTCTGCACAGTACTATTGTAGGTCTGCTGCATACCAGCTTTCCAGAAGTTGCAGGGCGTAGCGTTAAGCCAAGGATACCAATGTCATGCTCCCCAACAGCCTAGCAAAGATGGCCCTATGTATCTAATTGCCATGTTTTGGGTCTTCAATGGTGTTGTCAAGCTGTCTCCTTGGACTCATTCTCCTGGTAGACTCAGGGGCAAATGTACACGCCTCTCTCGTCACCACAACGTTACCTATTGTGAAGTTGTGGTGACGAGAGGGGCTGCGCCTCATGTAGAAGTCAGTGTTCAGCCACCGTGCCTTGTGCAGCACACACTGAAAAAGACCAATTGCATTATTTTTTTCTGTACAGGAAGGTGTCCCTTCCTGTGCATGTACAAATAAAAGGAAAAATGCAATTTTGTCGCTTCCATGTGTGCTGCATGATGCAGCACGCATGAAAGTGACAGAAGGGCTTTTCCAGGATTGTTCATGTACAGGAAGGGACACCTTCCTACACATAAACAATCCTCCCCTGCACACAGACACCCTTGCACTCTTGTGCAAGCGTGTCAGCGCCATGGCAGGGGGACATGCAGGGCTGCACCACATTATTGTACTTATGGTGCAGCCTTGTGTTTCAGAAGTGGAGGAGCGAGGCACTACACCCAGAGGGCTAATGCCTCTCTCCTCCACTTCCTTGTACATGTCCCCCTCAGTCTGGGTATGTGACAGCACCATCATTTGAGACTGACAGTCTCATTGTGTTGTGACACTACATGTCACATGCCATGCACTGCCATGTCAGTGTCACCATCATGTTGTAACTGATCCTTAATTCAACATTGCATTATCCATGCCACTTTTGAACTTCACAATATTTTGTTAGAGTGTAGGCTCACATGTTTTACTGACCTTGTGTTTCAGAGTTAAATGGAGAGCATTGACATAGTCATCTGGACTCACATATTGTCCTTGCTCTTATTTTACAGACAACATGTCGCCAGAGGAGGCCCAAGCATTTCAGGTCCGGAAAGAACGATACCTGCACATATGCCGGGTGGCCAAGGGCTATCGTACCATGGCTAGGAGGTACAGAGCTCACCGGGCAGCTGGGAGATGGAAGTCTCTGCCCCAAGTTGCACTACAAAGTTTGCAGAGGGACACATAGGCCATACCTGGCCCTTCGGACGACAGGCGTGGGTCCAGACATGGCAAAAGATCTGCCCATCGGACACAGACACCACACAGCCAACCTGCTGCTACAGGATCTGGCACACAGGCAGGTGCCCCCTCACAGCCACGCGGACAGGGGACTGCCACACTGCCATCTGAAGCACCGACTCATGCTGTGGGATTCACAATAAGAAACCGTCGGTGCATGATGGACATGAATGTCAGACTGGCCCGAATAGAAAGGGGAATGTCGGAGCAGAGCACCCACCTCCAGGACATCAGGGCTGCCCTGGGTCTCCCATTGTGACATGGACAAGTAGTGACCCATCACCCATTTCGCCAGTCCCCCAATGTTTTTTTATATTTCTAATTAGTAATTGTGTAGGTTTTTAAGTGTTAGGTAGTGTAGTTGTAGTGTAGGAATAGGTAGTGTAAGATTTTAACAATGTTTTAGATTTTTTATTCTCTTGATGTAGTATTCTGGGCTAAGTTTCCTTTTCCTTTGGGTGGGGGGTTGATGTATTTGTTGATATATAAAAAATGAAAAACCCCAAAAATATATATTTGTGTAGGATAAATGTGTAGTTAGTTTATGTTTAGCTAAGATGTATTTGTCCTGTCTGCTGATGTGCTTTAAGGGTGGGAGGGGTTTTGATGTCTCAGATATGTTGTTGTGTGTTTAGGATTAGTTAAGGTAGATAGTTTAGAGTAGCATTCACTTAGTTCCAGTTAGTTAAGATTAGGTTAGATGTAGTAGTACTTAGTGTTAGTTTAGGGTAGTTAATTTTGTGAAGTTCTAATACATTTTTACTGTTTTTGAATTGTGGTTGCACTTATGTCAGAAGTGCATTGGTGGAGTGGTGCTTTTTGACTTGTATACAACTTATTCAATCACAGAACAATCATTTGAATGTGTACGTGGTGTCATGACATGTAATTTAGCTGGACGGATAGTGTCAGGATCCAGTTGATTTGTTCACAGGAAACCTGCATGGATTACAGGATGGCAAATAGGAGTTATGCCCTAGGCTAAGGACACTCTTTTGTTAATTTTAACATATTATGTGTGACTCACAGAGTTGTACACCACATTGTTGCACATTTACAACACAATGTAGGAACATGGGCTTGAGCAAACATTGACATTGCAACTCTTATCCATCATGAAAATGGCTGTATGCGCTGTGTTCCCCAGATTACGGCCCCACCCTGCATTTCACATGAGCCTGGCGCAGAGTCCATCTACCATGCACAGACACAGGCACACTTGCTACGTAGTGCAAGTGTGTCAGCATTATTGAAATAGGATGTTCCGGTGCAGGAAGGCTCACCTTCCAGACCATACAGAATGTTGTCCTTTTGCTGATCAAATGTGCACGGCACAAACCAGAACACAGTACTACAGCAAACAGGAGGGCAAATGAAGCATTGCTCCCTGTCGTGCCAGTGTTATACCCACTTTTCCCAGCTGTTACTTTTGGCATTGCCTCATAGTGATGCCACCCTTGAAATGATGGTACAGCATCTGACTATATGCGAATTGCAGTGCACTACACACCACTAGACACATTGACCTCTCCTTTCACAGTGAGCCCAGCATGAGAGGGTTCCTTATTTCAAAGGCCTTGTTAAGTCACGGGAAGTGGCTGATTAAGGACTTGCACTTTAGGATAAGTCCCTATTGCCCGCACTACTTCACTGAAACAGACATTGTGGTTCCAATAGCGGGTGGTAGATATGTGCCATTACGATTCATCATCTATGTGAATCTGGTGTGTGCTTTATCTTGAAATGTGATATGCCATGACCACCATCACAACAAGCTTAGTCCACCCCATTGAGTGTGAGTAGATCTGCCTAGTGAGACTTGTTAGCAATGCTAAATGCAGACACTACTTGTGGCATGAGACTGACTTTGACATATTTCCGCACATGCCTATTCCCTTCATGTATGTTGGGCAATATTGGAATCTTGCAAGAATGTTGTATTTGAGCAATGAGGGCACAGCTAGTTCACACATACCCGGTCATCTCACTGCCTATGTGGGACACAGATTCAACATGACCATTTATCATATGTTCCTCTGTGTAGGTTTTGATGGAATCACTGGCCCAACATTTTTTAAGACTTCTATACTTGAATGGTCATTGACAACACACATCTGTGTGACTTAACTTGTTTTATTGGCATGTGCATTGACATTGATAGATGACTGGACAGGTACTTGGTCAAACAACCCCCACATTCTATAGATGCCCAGTGGAGGGCCTGACAGAATCCTTTGGGGGTAACATGTCCAGAGACATGTTGAGGAAGAGGCAGAGTTCAGTCAGCAGGCTGATTGCAGTGTCATTGGGAACAACACAAATTATGGCAGTCCATATTGATGTCCAAGGTGAGTGTTGCAGAGTGAATCAGGGGTCAGTGGAAGCTGATGTTCCGGGGCATGATGCTAAGCACAGATCCAAACAGAAACAGTCCATTTGGCATAGATGAATGCTACCGCTTTCTTTTTTGCAAGAATGTTGAATCGTCCACATCGTCATCCTCTGATGTGTCATGTGTCTCCCGTGTGCGTGATGTTAGATTGGTTGGGGCACTGTGAGGCACTGACACATCAGGGGGCTGAGATGTGGATGTTGAAGCTGCAGCAGCATTCATCTGTGCAAACCTTGAGGCTGCACTGCTGTGATGAGCAGCCGCAGGGCTTTGAAGATTCCAGCAACATCTCTGTGGTGTGCAGCCGTGGCAGCCAAGTGTGAGGCTTGCATCCGCTCCATGTTCTCCGTGATCATTAGCATGTGACGCAACTCCCTGGTGACATCGCTGGAGCCACTCTGACTGGAAAGTTGTTCTTGTCTCTGAGTCAGTACTCCAGCGATGTCAGCCATGGAATGCTGGAGAGCATGGAGTGGACTGTCGGTGATGGTCTGTAGGTGGTCCTGAATGGGACTGAGACACCCACGTACCCCATCTAATTTGGCCGCAAGGCTGTCAAACCCCACCTGCACCTGACCAGCCATCTCCTGCTGGACCTCTACCGCAGGACGTTGAAATATCAGAAGTGGGTCCTCCAGGTCCTGGGAGACAGCTGTGGTGGTAGGTGCTTGCTGCTGGGTGTTTTGTGCAGGGGGTGGAGTTTCCACGACGCTGCTGGATGTCCCCGCTTCCGGAGATGAGGTGCCAATGGAGTTGAGCAGCTCTTGGAGGGTATCCTGGTCGATGGTTACGATGTCTTCATCTTCATCATTGAAAAGTGGGACATTTTGCAAGTTGACATGCTTTGGTGCTAAATTGCTATTCTTGCTTGGTGTCATACTTAACTTGTCATACTTCTTTACAGGGACATTTTAGTTCTGTGAGTATGGTACAGAAACAAGACATGTAGTAAATTTTATGGTGACACATTCCTGATATGCATAGTCCATGCACTGTACTGTTGTAGGCATTTCCCCCCTGCTCATAGTATGACATCACATCATGACTCAACTGTGCTGAATGTGTGCATTGTGGGATATGCACCTTTTAGACAGAAGGCTGCATGATCACTATGTTGTGACAATGCATGTGTTCATGGTATGCAGACTCACTACATGCTTTCTCACTTGGTGGACACAGGGCAGCATCTCATGAACAAGCAAAGGGGCACATTGCCTGGAGATGCGGAAAGGTGTCAAAATGACCCCCTTGCCTCAAAACCACGCACATACAAATTGTCTGCACAGGGCTGCATCTCTGTGACAACAATATGATGATGCACCGTGTACGAGACTGATCATGGGCAGAGGTGAGCATGCCACCACTGATGGCAGCACACATGCCCCATTGTGCAAGGGTGTCTGAGTTGATTTGAAGATTGTACATGTGCATGAAGGAGTACCTTACTGCACATACACATTCTTGCACACTACTCAGACACCATTGCACAATGGTGCATGTGTGCTGCCATCGGTGGTGGCATGCTCACTTCTGCCCACGAGCAGTCTCGTACACGGTGCATCATCATATTGTTGTCACAGAGATGCACCCCTGTGCAGACAATTTGTATGTGCGTGGTTTTGAGGCAAGGGGGCCATTTTGACACCCTGCCGCATCTCCAGGCAATGTGCCCCTTTGTTTGAACCTGTTTGCCTTATTTTGTAGTCTGATGTAAATATTTTATTGTCTCAATTTTGGATTACTTTTCTGTGCTGATTTCCAAGTCTGTGACACCACCAATATGTGTATTGCAATATGTTCATTGACTAGGGTGATATGTGGCTATACCCCCAGGGACATGAGTGACATTGGTTCCATCCACCTCCGTCCCCCCGGTCCATGGTTGGTACTCATCCTTTTGCTGATGTAGCTGGTCTTGTTCAGCACTATCCTATCCCTGGACTCCAACCATTGACTCCTCACAGCTGACTGCGGACACCTGTTCCTCCAAGGCATCCAGCTCCTCCTGTGGCGCTGGACTCTCACCTCCGGTCTGCAGTGCTGCCTGGCGATTGTTGGTCAGTTTCTGCTTGGTCTTGCGCTTAGCATCATGCCAGCTCTTCTTGCAGACGGTCACTGTCCTCCTCACGTCTGCGACAGCATTCACCTTGGCTGCGATGGACTGCCATATTGCATTTTTGGTCCCCAATGACACAGTGGAGCTGACAAAGAGCTGGTGTTGTTTCTCTGTCACCTCCGCAATCAGGATCTGATTTTCCTGCTGGCTGAACCTGGTTTACCTCTTCCTCTTCCCCTGGGTCTCTGGCTGGTCCTCCTGGCTATTTGTGGTGTTAGGGGGGTTGTTCTCTCCTGCAGCACTGGGTCCAGCTTCCTCCATTGTTCTTCTATTTTTTTAATTTGTTTTTGGTGTTTGGGATGCTTCGCGGGCGTTTTGTAGTTGAATCTTGCCGCTAACGTGAAAAAAGTGGCGTCATGCTGATTAGCGTGCAGTTTCTGGCCGTTGACTGGCCTGCAGCCACTTTTTTCACGATTTTTATCGCCGTAAGGTTGTTGTTTACGTGGACAAATACCACTGGGATGAGAAACTATCGCCATGTAGCGACATGTTGTACATACGCCGGTACGATGGCGATAGTTATCAGCGGTACGCGGCAGTAAAAAAATTGCTGCTATCTAACGTTAGTGTTAGTTAATGCCAGTCCTTGTACATATGGCCCCAAGTCTTCAGACAGCCAAATGTTTGCCCATAAAAACAACAGAGGGACACTACCTATGTGGTCCTCTATATACTCTAGTCCCATTCCTTGTGACAAAAAAGGGTAGGAGAACTGTTCGGGTCATCAATAATCTTTTAGTGAATTTATTTTCCAATACTTGTAACGGACGGCTTTTGTGATGCCCCCACACCCCTGCCCCATACGTTGCAATGGAGAGACATTTTGCTTTATATAGAGTGATTAATTCCCTCACAGGCTTGTGTCCTAATTTACATGCAAAGCGAAATAGCCCATCCACGGCCCTGCTTGTGTGATGGGCTCTTGCTTTTAAAAGTGGTTCCCAATTCAATTGGTTGTTAAATAAATTACCCAGATATGTAAAGTTGTCTACCTTTTCTATTCTCTTGCCCCGTACAACAAAGTTTTTTGTTTTTGGGGACTTAGGGCCACATACCATATTATATGATTTGATAAAATTGACTTTTAAATCAAGCAACGACATAAAATCGGTAAAAGCATTGAGGGATTTCTGAAGGCTATTAGCTGTCATTGCCATTAACACTGTATCAACTGCGTATGATAGTAAAGGAACGGGTTTGCTGCCAATTTTAGGGAAGTCAAGCTCCCTGCTTAATAGAAAGGCCTCCAGACCATTTGTATAGATTAAGAACAGGATGGGGGATAAAATACACCCTTTCCGGACGTCATCTATTGAAACAATCTGGTTGTTTTTTTCCCCTTGGGTGCTGTATCTTATGGTGACTGTGGTATTCGAGTGTAACCTACGAAGGAGGGATACCAGTGCTTCTTCTACACCCATGCTTTCCATCATAGTCCACAATTTGTCCCGATTAACAGTATCAAAGGCGCTAGACAAGTCCATGAAGGCCAGGTGGATAGAGCCCTTCCTGGCCTTCACATACTTGTTGATAATTAAGGACAGATTGAGACATTGCTCAGTTGTGCCCAGCCCCCTCCTGAAGCCATATTGCATTTCAGATATGACCCCGGTGGTGGTCGCCCAGTCCTCTAATCGGCCAAGGAGAACCCTTCCCAGCACCTTAGCTGTGGCGTCAATAAGTGAGATTGGCCTATAACATGCCTGGTCACTCCTATTACCCTTTTTAAAAACAGGGACCACTATCGCCCCCTTCGCAGTCACAGGTACGGGGCCAATAATAACTGCTTTAAAAACATTCGTCAACATTGGTGCCCACAGATTAAGATTACTTTTAAATAAGTCAAGGGGCACCCCATATGGGCCTGGGGCTTTCAGGCAGGTCCCCTGTACTAGAGCCTCCTCGACCTCAGATACTGTGATGGATAAACTGAGTTGGGTGGCTGTGACTAAATCTACCAGCAAATCCCTTGGGGTCTCCTCTATCCTCTTAAGTTGCGGGTTAAAAATACCAGTAAAGTGGGCTTCCCAAGCCTCCCCCAGGATCAGTGAGTCCATCTGTCTCACTTCTTTGAATAGAGGGCGATTAGTAATTTCCCAGACTTTTTGGTATCTTTTAGGGCTCCTACTCTCTCCAGATCTTCCCAAGCCAATCTCCTCAATTCTGCTTTTCTATTTTCAATCGTGATTTTATAATTATACCTTGCTGCTTTAATTAGATCTCTGTCACGGGTAGTAGCACGAAGGGCCCTTTTTAGTTCCTTATGGGCCCTGGAACATTCAGAGTTGAACCACCGGGCCTCTTGGGGTTCCCTATGATGGACGCTCCTAGTCAGCCTCTTGTCTACATCAGAACAAAGTGACCCACACTCCCGGACAAGGTCAGCTGGGGAAGAATCTAATTGCAAGCACCCCATTATTGGGGGATATTCTCAAGAACGTGCGATAATCATCGCCAAAATAGGCTAACGCAATATTTCATATCGCCGTCTATCGCGGGAAAATAACTCCGTATTCCCAACACGGCGGTAACATGCGATAGTTTCCCGATAACGCGTCAAATGTCCGCGATAAAATTACCGGGACGGCGATAAAAATCTAAACCCGAACGTGAAAAAAGTTGTGATGGGCCCAACTGCGATAAAAAATTCAGCGATAAGCAGCGCCAGGCCTGCAAGTCCCACAAGTCAGGCTGGAACAACCACTATAAAAGCGGCAACAAAAAACACAAACAACTGCGAAGCACCATGGAGGTAGCCGGAGCAAGTACAGAGGACAACCAGAACCCCACAAGCCCCACGGAGGACCAGCCTGGGACCTCAGGGTCAGGGAAGGGCAAGGAGAAGAAGAAGAGGAACCTGCATTTCAGTATGCAGGAAAACCAGATCCTCATTACGGAGGTGATAGAACACCACCACCAACTGTTCATCACCACCACTGTGTCATTGGCAACTAAAAATACAATATGGCAGTCCATCTTGGCCAAGGTGAATGCAGTCGGAGTGAAGAGAAGGGAAGTGGACGACTGCAAGAAGCGTTGGACTGATGTGAAGCGCAAAACCAAGCTGAAACTCGCAGCCAACCTGAAAGCAGCAATGCAGACTGGAGGTGAGAGTCCAGCGACACACCAGGAGCTGGATGAGATGGAGGAAATGGTGACCCGAGTCATCATTGGGGAGACGGTGGCAGGAGTTGGGGGACCGGACACTGCACAACATGACCTGAGCCAACAGCAACAGGGTGAGTAACGACCAGGGACTGGGGGACGGGGGAGATGGGCACAATGGCACACATGCACAATTAAGTATAGCACATCTGTGGACAAACCATGCCCAAGAGACACAACTCCGACCAAGAGCCCAATTTACCCAAGTCTGCAATATCTCAGCACTGTATAAGCACAGAAGTGAAAGGCACACCGCCTGAAAGGGACAAGGGCCAGCCAAATCAGCGCTGAAGGGGCAACACACCAACAATGCAGCACACACACATAAGAATCAGAGCACCTCAACATTGACAACAATGTGGTACAAACTGCAACACTTCCACAACAGAACAGAGGACACAACTGCTGCCGCTTGTGTGTAGAAAATGGCCATTCGCATTTGGCATAGCAGGAAACTGTGAGATGATAATGTACAAGTACAACCTCACATCCCTGATGGTGTAGAAATGTCAACTGTCCCTCATCAAATAGGCATCTCCTCACAAACAGTCACAATGTACATTGTCATGCAGTCTGTTAGTAAACTTGTACAATGCGTGAACATACATGTGAACACAATGTCAATCTGCATCTCCCCTTCACATTGCAGAGGGAGAATCAACACCTCCTGCAGAGCAGACCCAACAACTCAGCACTGATGATGAAGAGGACCTCCCCAACATCGACACCGACGCCCTCCAACAGCTCATGGACAGCTTCGGCACCCCATCTCCAGGAGCAGGGCAGCCCAGCCGCATCGAGGAGACCCCACCCCTTGCACAGACCACACAGCAGGAAGCACCCACCACCACGGCTGTCTCCCAGGACCCCCACGACCAACACATGGCATTTCAACGCCATGTGTTAGGGTGCCAGGAGAAGATGGCTGATCTGCTGCGGTAGGGTTCGACCTCATGGCAGCCAAACTAGATGATATACGTGGGTGTCTAAGTCCCATCAGGGACCACTTACAGTCCCTAACGGACACCCACTGTCCGCTCCATGCTCTCCAACAATCCATGGCTGACATCGCTGGAGTCATGACTCCAGAGTCAGAGTGGCTCCAGCGATGTCAGTCGGGAGTTGGGACACATAAGGAGAATGATGGAGAGCTTGGAGCGGATGCAGGCGGAAAGAATGTTTGCCACGGCTGCACACCAGCGACATGTAGCTGTGATCTTCCATGCCCTGCAGATCCTCGTCATGGCATTGCCGTCACAAGGCCTGGCGTTGATGAATGCTGCTGCTACTACTCCATCCACATCTCCGCTCCCTGAAGTATCAGTGCCACACAGTGCGGCAGACATTCCACCTCCGGCCCCTGATGTGTCAGTGCCACACAGTGATGCAGACTAAACACCACCACCCACATGTGAGGCACCTGACACATCAGAGGACGAAGATGATGATGAATCTGGCTTTGTGGTAAGAATGAAGTGGTAGCATTCATCTCCGCCATATGGCCTGTTTCAGCTTGGTTCTGCCCTCTGCATCATGCCCTGGAATAACACCTTCCACTGTCCCCCGATACACTCAGCGACACTCACCTTGGTCCTCGACATGGACTGCCATATTTAGTTTGGTTACCAATGACATAGCAATCACACTGCGGACTGAAGTCTTCCTCTTCAGATGAACTTGTCAATCCCTAAAGGACTCTGGCTGGCCCTCCACGGGGCAACAATGTAAAGTGGGCTTTGCATGGCCCTGTACTGGTCCAACTTCAACACTCCACTGAATGCGAATAAAACATTCTAATTCACACAGATGTGTCATGGCTATGATCAATCAAGTATGAAAGTATGGATGAATGTAGGGACAGTGATTCCACAAAAAGGTACTCCCTGGGTAATGCTATCAATGCGCATGTATGGCCGTGACCCAGATAGGCAGTGAGACACACATTGTCATTCAAATCAACACTCATCACAGTTGAATACAAGTGAAGGTGCGTAGACTTTATTAGCATATGCGTGTCAGTACGGGCAAGATAAGTGCCACAACATGCAGACCAATGCAGCAGTATGTCAGAATGAGGAACGTTGCCAAGCGCCTCTGTCCACTCCGGGGGAGTGCCTCACCTTTCACAGGTGTGTATTAACCCGCGTTGTTGTCCGCTCATGTATTCGGAGTCCAGGAGAATGCAGCCATGTCCACTGTTGTCGTGGGATATGTGACCAGATCTCCAAGATGCAACAAGGTGTTGGTACATGTGCAATGGGTTCCAATCTGTTGTGGCTGCAGGTACGTAGTTACTCGTCCATGAAAGCGATTGCAGCTTCGTAGGCTATCATTTCCAACATGAGGTCGTTGTCGACTTCATCAAACAGGACGGCGAGGCAATCCATTAGCAGGTCAATGTGCTGCGTCCACCCCCTTTCACCAATTAGCACTACAGCCCAATAGGGGAGCGGTTCAATGTGGTCACTGCACACGAGGAGTTGTGCAATCTCCCAGGTCCAGCTGCCAGCATGTATGCCAAGTATCAAGGCATCCCATTAACGGGTATCACGGTGACACTCCTGTTCGTGGGCCAACAGGGGGCGCACACACATGTCAAAATCCAGTTCAGCTACCGTGCTGTTGGATAGGCAGACATCCAAGGACCACTCGAATAAGCACGATCGACAATGCAACACAGGCTGAACGCATGAGACGTTGGCAAGGCGGAAGCTTAGCCGGTAACTGATCTGCAACACTGCCAATGGCAGTGCCCCCAGTAAATGCAGCATACGTGCACGGTACAGTTCCACGTGACAGGGGTTGTGCATGTGTCCGGGATGTTCTGCCATTGCGTTAGTGGCTCTGGTTGAAGCGGCACTGTTCTGACCTGCGCCAGTTCTGTGGATGAAATGCCACAGCTCGGATCAATGAGTTCTTTTAGTGTGCAACGGTTGTACGCCTGGGATGGTGTGGGAGTAAGTGTGAAGGCTATTCCATGCAAGATAACTTCGAGCAAGGACTTCTGTGTGTGGGGTGTGTATACGTTGGTCTTTCGTCGGGCTGTGCGTAGTGTGGGAGTCGCCATCAGCTACTATAGTATCTGTCAGGGGGTGCCGGGCACATGCAATTCCAAGGTCGGAGGTACAGATGTGCTTCCGCCTGATAGCTCAGACAAAGGAGCTTTCATCCCTAATGTCAGTTTGTCATCTGCTTGCATTCAGGAAATGTGATGTGGCTTGTGGGGGGTGGGGTGGGATGTGTGCGACCTTGGGATTCATGTTTGACATGTCTTGCATGTGGCAAATGAGCGGCATCACTGTGCGTTACGTTGCCTCACAGCTGCTCCTCCCTCCCCCCGAGCCTATTTACTTGTGTGCGCTGCGCGGTTGCATCACTTGCACTCCTACGGCACACCATTGTCATGCCTGTCTGCGCATGTCCACAAGCCTGACAACGACACTGTGATGTTGGCCGTTGAAGGTGGGTGGCCACGTGAGTGCAGGCCTATGGTAAGGATAGGGCGGACACAGATGTAGAGTTCATGCCTGGCTGAACTAGCGCTGCGATTAAGGTTAGGCATTTGGCTCATGCTGCGGCAATACAGATACACACAACACTTGGCATGGATGAGCCAAGACCCAGAGCGGTCTTGCGCTCCTTTATTTCTCCGTTCGTGCGAGCCGGCCCTCCGGGTGCATGCTACATTGCAACATTGTCGATTGCGGGCCGGGTGGCGCCGACACTACAACAGAGACACACGCATTAGTTACTTCCTTGTTCAGGCCAGAACTTAACCACGCCCAGAGCCCCGGGCAAATTCTTCACACCCCTACACTGGACTGGCGTACGCCGGCCCAGCCCACTCCGCTTACGCTTACAGGGGGGGGACAAAGCTACGTGTCCAAGGTCTTACCCACTGCCTGAGGTGACATGGTTGCGTCCGCTGTCCACAGCACAATGTAATGTGGTAGGGCCCGGGGCCATCATGCATACATAATGACCACACGGACACACTTAGAAAGATAGTGGAACTGGCTACGGGCACGTGCACCCGGCCCCTTTTTATTACCAGGGTCACATGTCCAGTGACGCCTGTGTTGGATGGGTGTGGGGTGAGTGTAAGCCAACCCTCAGGCAGTGGTTGGTGCTGGCAACAACTAGAACAGTGATCCATGTTTCGCACACACAAGACTCAATCATGAAGGGTCCATGACTTGTGGTGCACTGAGGTAGGGGCACCAGCTCTGACATCACACACACAAGACTTAATCATAAAGGGTCCATGACTTGTGGTGCACTGAGGTAGGGGCACCAGCTCTGACATCACACACAGAAGACTCAATCATAAAGGGTCCATGACTTGTGGTGCACTGAGTTAGTGGCACCTGAAGCGCTCATTGGGTGCGCAGCCTGCGATGATGCGTCGTCCGGACGGGCCGCACTGGAAGCAATGTCTGTTGCCTACTGGACTGCGCCATAAATAAATCAAGACTCAATTTGAATTGGGGGACCTGCTGACCGCAGGGTAGGCCGGAGGCAGTAGTCAGCACACACATAACTCCGCGGTGCTGTGCCGCTGGGTGCGCTGGGGACCTGTGTCGCGGGAGCCAGCGATCGGCTGAGGAGGCTGACTCGTGGCAGGGTGAGGGGGGCCGCCCTGGCAGACGCATTGGCCAGCCCGGAAGTGAACCACGCCCAGTGCCCCGGCCTATTTATTCACACTCCTACGCTGGACTGGCGTACTCTGGACGAGCCCACTCCGCTTACGCTTACAGGGGGGACGACACACCTACATGACCGAGGTCTTCCCCACTGCCTGAGGTAACATGGTTGCGTCCACTGTCCACAACACTACAAACACCAGCAGTATATGTCCACATGGACATATCTGTGCTCTGCATACTGAAGTCTGTCCAGCACATCACTGCCACACTTGGCATTGTGTACATTCTTGTTCATGGGTGACTTGCCTCCTTCACACATACTTGGTTTCCACCTCTCCCCACATTCTGCAATTGTGTGGCTGAGGGGCCATGCCGTTTTCGGAAGGTCAGCTGCCTTGTTCTGCGCTGCCTCGGTGGTAGTGCGGGGGGGGGCAGGGGGTGGTGGTGGTGGGTGTTGTGGACCTCTTGGGTCTCTGAGCTGCCTGATCAGTAGCTCCATGACATGTGTTGGTCTTCAGATGTGGCTCTGGGCTGAGCTCCCTTTCATACTGCAGGTTGTCGTCCTGCTTAACACCAGTAAAAGGCAGGTGTTAAATCCCTGCTGCTAACGCGCCTTATCGCCTGTTTTTGGATCGCATAGCAGATCTGGCTGGTCGTTGTGAATATCGCGAAGTGGTGTTTTCGTGTGTTTTTGTACGGGAACGCCTACTCTGCATATCATCAGAGTTAGTTGTCGCTCTCATCCGTGGCGATGTTTTTTGCGGCAGCTATCGCTGGAAAACTGGCGATATTGGCAGTTTGCACCAGCTTGAGAATAGGGCAATAAATCTATTGCCACCGGCGATGAGTCCTTGAGAATATGTCCCATTGAGTGGTAGTTTTCTTCAATGGTGTCTTCCTCAAATTTGGAGTGATTTATCTTACCCCAATTTAATCTGACTCCTTTATTCGGGTGAAGTTCCTAGATATTAGCATAAAATCAATAAAGCTAGCCCTGCCACAACCAACATAGGTAGGACACTGCGGTGGAGAGTCACAAACCAAATTCTTTATAAAGCCTAAATCATTCCCTACCAGAATAGAGTTTAAGGCTTCGCCTTGGGGCGAGTGAGTGAAATGGGGCTGGGGCTGACCCTCAGTATCTTCCAGCCCACACAACACGTTGGGAGCTGTACTTACAGATTTTACAATTGAAGTCCCCAAACCAGAGGATACATAACGGCTGCCACTTCCCGGTGACTTGAGTAACTTCCATTTGGAGGGATTCTATAATATGACAACTGTTTTGATCAAAGATGTTGTAATACCAATTCACCAGTGGTATTTTGACCTTAGTTAGATTGGAGATCATAATTAATTGATACCAGGATGATGAGCTTATACAGTTGGCTTTTTTAAATCTACATTTTACTGATATAGACACCAAAATCCCTCCCTTAGCCCTTCCTGCAGATGATGGTATTGCAGGAACACATAAAGAACGATAACCATCTATGGCCATATCTTCTCTGGACCAGATTTCCTGAAGACAAATGATATTGAAACCTCTGATATACTCTAGCCAGTCCTCGTTCATAAATTTAGAACGGATTCCTGCAATATTCCAAGAAACAATTTTAAAGGGAGGGGTGGTGTTTCCCTGGTTTACTGGGCCCCGGATTATGTTAGTGGGTACATAAGGTGTGTCGCAAACTAGTGGCGTGGGCCCTTCAGCTACGAGTTCTTCTTCATGTGTGGCTTTCCCTTGGTTATTACACGGCTGTGCCAAACCTCCCACCTCAACTGTAATCTTGCAGTCAGTCGATGTCAGTAAGACCTGAAAGAGTTTCAAAGCAGTTCGAGTGAGTAAACGACAGTGGCTGTGTGCGAGCATGAATTTTTAAGCCTGTGGGGGGCAACCCTTGACTCAAGCTGTTCCCCTGTGAGGTGGATAAAAGAAACTGTGCGGATAAGCCCTTATGTGGGTCATTCTTACCAAGTGCGTCCTTAATGTGTGTCAGGAGAGAGCGCACACACCTAGGGTCCCTAAAATTAAGGACCACGCAATCCCCCTCCACAGATTTAGCTGTGCGACCCAGCCAGCTCACCCTCCTGGCCATAATGATGTTATCAAACAAATTTGCCTGGGGCGATGTTTTAATATGGCACCAATAGGCTGATAGTCACTGATTACGCATGTCTCCCTCGAAAACAAATCCTGAACCCGTTTCAAGATGGCGACTAGGCTTAATTTCTGTACGGTGGAAGTGCCACCCTAGTCCTTCGTTTCTGTCAATATAACTGTCATCATAAGCAACAGAGTTTTTGAATGCTCTGAGGCTGCTAAGCAATGTGGAATGCACGTGAGCATCTGTCATTGACAAAGATGATGGACGGACTGGCCATCAAGGTTGTTTTTTAAATCGGTAGTCCAAACAGTACGTCAGCTAGGGAATCCTTCATTTTAATGGAGTAAGTTCCTTACTGTATGCCAAGGGAAACGTGCGCAGGTGATCGCAGCATGGCAAGTGTTCGAGGAGAGGCAGCAGTCCTTGTTAGTTACATGGCAGTGATGCCTCGGCGTGGTGGGCGAGGGGGGGAGGGGAGGGGGTTGCACTACCGCAAATCTATACTGCAAGACCAAGACAGATTTTCGGTTATCGGCCTAAAAGCAACTTCCTCGCAGAATGTAACAACAGGCAAAAAAGTTCCCCAAAAGAGGATTAAAACAATACGTGGTCCTCGGGAAGACTGATAAGAGTGAACACACGAGCAGCAACAGAAAATAATATGCTACAGCTAATAGAAACAGATGAAAAGTAAGTGGCAAACACAGGAACAAATGAAAAGCAAGGGGGCGGGATGTAAGACCCTTTTATGATTTATATTGAACACAAATGATTTCACAAGCACAGCACAAGCGCTGTGCAGGCAAAACCCAATCACAAGCACAGTGCAAGCACTGTGCAAGCGAAACCTAAAAAGGGGTCACAGTCAGACATTAGTAACTTTCATGCAATCTCATGTCGTAGGGAATGTTTTGGAAAACTAATTCTAGAAAGAATGTACACTGACATTGAGCCGCAGGGAGTCCTATGTGATGCTCGGCAAAAAAGGAAACAGCGGTATTGACCTGGCCTTTAGCTCACCTCTTATAATGAAGAAATGTGTATGTTTGACAAAAAGGCAGACTATTGTAGAAGATCAAACTTGTGATCACTCTGATTAGATGTTGGGGACTCAGGTACCAGCACATTAGCTTATACTTCACAGCATCCAGTGATCATAGGAAGAGCTCTGCAACGGTTTGCCCAGCAAAGTCAGAGGTCCTCCTTTGTTGATCAAAAGCACTTCCTCATATATACAGTATGGGACTCCAAATACACAACCAATAACGGCATTAAACATCAACACTCACTAGAATAGCAGGAGTAGTTTATGCATAACATGAACATTGATAAATTAATCAATATAAGGCAAAATTGTTGATCACGCGGTAATAGTACGTTACCATACAAGCTATCAGGCCTTTCTTAACAAATTAAGCACCTCAATGTGTCACCTTCACTGCAATGTTCTAGTAGGTCTATTGAACTTTTCCCCTGACCCCAGGTTTGTTTTCTGAGAAATACTGTTTGACTACAATTACATTTGTTGCACAGCTTCCTCCAATGTACACACATGTGCAAAGCCGCAACTTATTCCCATCTGTCTTGTCTCCTTTTGCGTCCCATTTACTGCACATAGAAAAACAGCTACAACAATCTGTAACACTCTCTGTAATTTGCCTTTAACGTTCCCCCTTTAATGTCCTTCAGGTATCACTGTACAATAGGGTTCCATATTCATTAAGGCCATTACCTCTTCCTGCTACGCCCTTTCCTCCTCTCTTATGTCAAGAACCATCTGTCTTACTGGGGCCATCTCAATTCCTTCTAAACCTTCACTTTTCTCTTTTTACATCACTTTGGCAAGCACAGCATCTACTGGATAAGATTAACGATACCTCTAATGGCAGCTAAAACTAGAAGCACACTGTCCAACACGTATCTACCCAGTCTTTGAGCCAATCACATAATCTTTCCCATAATTACTGGGTGGACATCTTACACAGTTCCTTACTTTTTCCCGCTTTGCAGACATTTTCAGCATTGATACTCTCCTTCTATCAAACCGCAGTCACTCCCCTTGTCAGCTAAAATGAAATCCAGCACCATCCTATTTTGTATAGAACTTTCTCGAAGTGCTGTCATCTCAGTTGCCATATTATCTAAGGCATCAGAGGTAGAATGAGGTATAGTTTAAATAAGGATGGATAACTTTTTATATGTGCAGAATTCATACCAGTTCTAAAAGCGAGGATTATTATTTTCATATTATCGAAAATCATTTCCATACTTCCACTATACATACACACAAATAGGAATTGCCCAACCAACTTTCAAAAGTTTAGTTGAGATTCCACCAAACAGATCAAAAAAACAATGAACGGAAGAAGAAAGGAATACATCAATAATAGACTTAGAGCCAGTCAATAGGTCAAATCCAATGGTTTTAAAGATATGAACTGTGACTTTAGTATTTGAGGCATTAAAGATCATGTGCAGCAAATGAGCAAAATAAGTAGAGAACTGAGTCTATGGACCTATTGGGGTGGTGCATGTAGATGTGATAATGAATTCAGGATTCTCTTTTGCGCAGCAACTGAACTTAAAAAGGTGTTTCTAGACATATTGAAGAAAACTATTGTGTATTTTTTCATACAAACTCAAGGATGTGTGTTTTTTGGCATTCATAAAAATAGAAAGCAGTGATCCATCAGGAGATTACTTCATTCAAGAGCCACATAAGATGTGGATCTTCTGTTGCAGAGAACAAAAAGCACTCTATTTGCTCTATTGATAAAAGATTTACTTCTTAGAGATCGTTATCTGTTTCAAGGTCAAATTGTAAGGCCTCCCAAACACGGCGTATTCATTTATAAGCTGCCATGGTACTTTAGTAGTTTTCATAGTTTGTAATGCTCAATTCAAATATGTTATTGACCACATTACAGCCTGCCCTTTTTGTAAAAAATTCTAATCTTCTTTCAAAAGATTGAAACCGAAAGAGATAACGTTTGAGATTGTGCATATCTGTTTTGATAATGTTTGAAACCCATTATCTATAACTTTAAATCTGCTCTGCTTATTTCTTTGTCATGTTTTCTAATTATTTCTGCAGCTTCTCCTTCAGACTATGCCAGCTCTCCTTTTATAGCAGCATATATTTAAAATATATTTAAAAAAAATTGTTTTATAGGATGTGGCTCCAGGAGAAAATCAGTTAAACCAATGTCTTCGCTAATATTTGACAGGTGTTTACGTTTACAGCAGTTAAACTGTCATCTTTGGCATAAGTTGCCAAAACTATACCTTGCCACAGTCAAAGGGAAATAAATGTTATATCGGGGTTTGGTCTATTTGCTAATGGACTAGAAGCTTTAGATAAAAATCTATGCATACACTCATCAGTATCTATTGGCTACAAAGCTATTCTACCTGAACGAAATGTAGTTAAATTATATGTTCCATTTTGCATAATTTCAGTTCAAACACTATCATAATGTTTGCTTTCCATTTTCAATTGTAAAAGTGTGTTGGATTAATTTTCATAATCTATGGTATTTTTAGATCTTTAAAAGACGCAAAGATCATGCATGTTGTCTGCTGAGCTCTTACTATAAAATATAATTTCTCTTGGAATCATGCTTGCCCTAAGAAAGGTATCAGTCCCTTTAATTTGCCACAATTTAAGTCCCTGTACACTTTTCAAATGTATGCTTTCTTGCATAGTCTTGCTATGCAAATTAATGTATAAACTGTGGGAAGTGAATGAACTAGTAATTTGTAATCAGGATCTTTTTTCACTTTTTTGGTTCTTGGGAATAATAAAATGCAGACGGATCAGGCCTGTCATCCCTATTAAAGTAGGGGACAGTTCTCTGGAAAATTCTAGAACTATTTATGGGTGCAGTCAGACAATGTTCCCACTGTGTACAATTATATATTTCTTAAGGGCTGTTTTATCAATGAATGTAATGCTGTCTATAATGATGAAAACAAAACAGCTACTGTTTGTTTTCTATCTTTAAGTAGAGATCTTTATTGCCCAATGAGGCATATGAACTCAAATCATTTATTAATTGTTTAACAACATCAATTTCCCAAGATTTTGCAAAAGGGCCAGGAATTGTAATGTCATCCAGGAAAATTTGATTTATAATACTTACGAAATATCAATCATTTCTATCGGACCCATTATTAGATAAGGGAGTGTTGCGATGGAAAAGTCCCCTGCATGGTGAAGGACGTGCACCCTGCCTGAAGTGCCAAAGCTGCAGCTATATCTGGATCCTTGGTACCCATTTTTCGTCATGAGTGAACACGGATTATGCATTTACGTCATGACCTAATCCTGTCTCACGGATTGGGAGGGGAACACAAAGCCTGTGGGTTCCATTTTGGAAGCTCCGGCCTTGGAAAGGCATGTGAAGGAGCCTTCCCAGACACATTTGTGGATGGCCTGCTTTCCTGAGAGCTGGGTGGGACACACACACTGGAGGAATTGGGAACCAGGCTCTCTTGTGCGCTTCAAATAGGTTCTTTAATTCTGAAAAGGTCACAGGTCAGTGGGACTTGGGAACATCTCAGGAAGGAGGTGGGGCTGATAAAGGAATCGTAAAGAGTAGGACTGGGGGACTTTTTAACCTTTTGATAGGGATATATCAGTGAGGCTGACATCCAGTTGTGATCCTCTAGTCACTCCCATGGCCTGCTTTTCGGGAATATCAAGTTTGGAGTCGCTCCTCCTATGACAGACTGCTTCCTGCACAAAGGACAGAGGAGTGGACACTTCAAAGTGAGCAACCCCCACAACACAAACTTTAAAAATGAAGACACTAAGTCACATCTGTGTCTGGAAACGGATTATATAAATGGAAGCTTGAGCCTCCAAAATTGTCAAACTATAGCTGTACCTCAGCCTGGAGAAGCTTAGCACAACTTCTGCCTGTTGTGACCAGGACTGGGACCAGGTCTGCTAGCCTTCCTGCTGAGTGAGGAGACATCACCTAGGAGAATCAACACCACTTGTCCTGGAAACTGGAGCACCAGCATCTGCCTGCCTGCCAAACCCAGAGGACCCAGTGAGGTGCGAGGTCCACTGCGTATCTTGCAGAGTGGATCCCTGAAGCGGAGTGTAAGATTTCGGTCCACATCAGGACTGCCACATGGATCAGGCCGTTGGGGTGTGTGAAGAGTAAGGGTCCTCACCCTGGTTCAGCGCTGTGACTGAAGGAGGCCATCGCCCTGTGCAGTGTTGTGACCCAGAGAGCCTTCACCTTCTGTACCGAAGTTCAAAACCACCATATGCCAGGTGGGGGCCATGGTGAAGAATAAGGACTGTCACCTTACTGCAGCACTGTGACTGAAGGAAGCCAGAGCCCTGCAGCATGACCCAGAGGGGCCATCGCCTGGTGTACCGCTGCTTGTGATCCCCATGTGCCAAGTGGGGGCTGCAGTGAAGAACAATTGCCATCGCCCTAGTGCAGTGCTGTGACTAAAGAGGGCCATCATCCTGTGCAGTGTTGTGACCTGGAGGGACCGTCGCCCTGTGTTCTGCTGTTCGCGAGCCCTTTAGGCTGGGGAATCATGGTGAAGAATAAGGGCCATTGCCCTGGAGTGACTGAAGAGGGCTGTCATACTGTGCAGTGTTTTGACCTGGAGCTGCTGTCACCCTGTGTGCTGCTGTTCATTGTATTGTATTGTATTGTAATTGCATTTGTATAGCGCTTACTACCCCTGACGAGGCGTCGAAGCTCTTTTTCGGCGAGTAGCACGCTACTCCGGGACCCATAGAGGATTAGTGTTGAATTAGTATAGTGAAACATGCAAGTAAATTTTAAGTGGTGGATATGTTAGTCAGTTATTTGGATTCGGAAGGATAGCAGAAGGATAGAAGAGGAAAGAAGGTTTGTATTTATATAGCGCTTCTAACCCCTGATGGGGTGTTGAATCGCTTTTTTTTGCGAGTAACACGCTACTCTGGAAACCCATAAAGGATTAGTGGTGAATTAGTATGGTGAAATATGAAAGTAATTTGAGTGATGGATATTAGTCAGTTATTTGGAGTGAGAAGGATAGTGGAGGGATAGAAGGGAAAGAAAGGTTTGCATTCATATAGCGCCTGTTACCCCTGATGGGGTGTTGAAGCGCTTTTCTGGCGAGTAGCAGGCACTCCGGAACCCATAAAGGATTAGTGTTGAAAATTAGTATAGTGAAATATGAAGTCATTTGAGTGGTGGATATGTTAGTCAGTTATTTGGATTGAGAAGGGTTAGGGAGGGGTAAAAAATGAAAAAAGGTTTGCATTTATATAGCGCTTGTAACCCTGATGAGGTGTTGAAACGCTTTATTGGCGAGTAGCACGCTACTCTGGAACCCATAAAGGATTAGTGGTGAATTAGTATAGTGGAATATGGAACTAGAGAAGTGAACATGCTAGTCTGGTATTTTGATTGAAAAGGATAGTGGAGGGATAGAAGAGTGAAGGATTTCTTTTTTTAGGTCATAGCAGTAGGAGGAGGCTTTTGGATGAGTAAAAGGGTTTTTGGAGGGGAAGAGTCAGAGGGAAGAGTTTAGAAAGGTTTGTTTTGGGGGATTGGTACAGTAAAGGAGGTGTCAGAAGATGCAAGGAGGGGTAGAGTAGGAGAGAGTCAAGAAAGGGTTATTTTGGGGAACATAGTAGTGGTATGGCGTTTGGGATAAATGAGAGAGTGGGTGTAGAGGATATAATGCTAGATGTATAGGGTGAGATAGGGTAGTGAATTGGAAAGAGTAGTAGAAAGAAGTTTGAGATGAGTCAGAAAGTTGGGCTAGAAGATATATTGAGGGAAGTATAGGCTGAGAAATAGGGTAGTGCATTGGAAATGCTAAATTAGAAGAAAGTGATAAATATATAGATCCATAAGTACATTGAAAGTATATAGATGCATAAAGGAGGTAAGTATATGCAGATTAAAGATATTGATAGAGGTAGCGGATGAGAAATAGGGTAGTGCATTGGATATGCTTCTTCAGGAGAAAAGTAACAGACACACAGATCCAAGTACATGGCGGTACATAGATGCCCAATGGAAGCAAGTACATGTAGACCAAAGAAGATTTTTTTTTCTTTTGTTTTTGTTTTTATAACAACATAATTATTGTACATGTTTATACAAAGCAATACACGAAGATAGGCACATATCTATAGTGAAAATCAATGCTTATGTACAGAGGGACAAATACATAGGGTGGGTATTAATGAATGGGAAAATGGGCAGCATTCCTGGCCCTGGTTCCGACCAGTTTCGAACAGGCTCAAACAGGCACTCACCCTTGTCCTCTCCACCCTTAACAGGCTCAAACAGGCACTCACCCTTGTCCTCTCCACCCTTAACCTCGACACCCGGGCTGAGACGCCCTAAGCCTTGGCCGTTTATAGCCCTAGTAGTCAGGTGACCCCTTCAGCCAATGGGAACCCTAGCCCTAACAATAGCCAATCACAGTACTAGCCCTAAAATCTAGAACCAATAGGAGACGAGGACCTTACAGCCAATCTTAGCCCTAGTCCAAGCACCCAATCAGTTTTAAAAACCCTTGATCTCTACGTCCAATAGAGGCCCTAGCCCTACCAGTAGTCTCAACCCTAGTCCAAGCAACCAATGGCACAGGAAGCCCTAGTCCCTACTTCCAATAGAAAGCCTAACCCTACTCTTAGTCCCACACCTAGTCCAGCAACCAATCACACCAGAAGCCCTAATCGCTACTTCCAATTAAAGGCCTAACCCTAGCCCTAGTTCCACCCTAGTCCCAACAACCAATAACACAGGAAGCCCTAGTCCCTACTTCCAATAGAAATACTAACCCTAGCCCTAGTCCCAACCCTACATTGATTGAATCACAGACCCAGAAACCAATCAGAACCCTCAAATACCCAACCAATGAGGACACTAACCCTAATCCAATAGAAACATCAGATACAACCACCAATCAGTGTACACATGTACCAAACAATATCAGACTATATAAGGTCCCAGCTACCTCAGACAAGGTTTGCTGGCCAGGGAGTTGGAAGCTGCTTCTCTATTCAGAAATCTCCTAGGAGACAGACCGGATCAATCCACACTTTGGACTTCTGCAGGTAAGGCCCCAACAAACTTGTCCTCTAACAACACTATTTGTATAAAACTTTACTCCCTCTCCTGGCCAAAAAACGAAGTGCACAGTCCCCCTATTAAACACAGTTTAAACAGCTTACAGCACATTACTGCTGTCTCAGGAGGGAAGGGGGGCTGGTTTCACTGACTTGTTAACACAAGATGGTCGATGTGGGTGCACTGCTTAACATACAGATCTTAGCACAGAGCAAAGGAGACATTTGGAGGGAAAAACTGATAGTCACAGGGAATGAGAGGGAAAAACTACAGAGTTTGGACTGCAAATCCCACAATTCAACAGGTTAAATGGAAGCAGTCACAGGCAGGAAAAAACACAAGTTTAAACACAAAAACATGGGATAAATTATGCAATCACTGGCAGGTTAAAACTACAATTTTAAACTGTAACAACCACAGGCAAAGACAGTTAAAGAAATTTAAAAAGAAAAAATAAGATGATGCAATCACAGGTAGGGAAAATCGTTTTTTAAACTTTTTTAGGAAAGAGACAGCACTAGTCTGCCTCCTTACCACTTCCTGGACTCTGCTCACTGCAATCTGGGGCACGGGTAGGCTGCAACTCACAAGGCTTTCGCCATGTAGGCCCCTGTCCCTGCCTCCCTGACTAATTTAATGGCTTCATCAAATGTAGCACAGGAGACTGAACACTTATCCTGGATCAGCCAGTAATTTACCTAGTTGCCTTTGGAATATGAGAGGTGGTGGGTCAACCGATATTTAGCAGCTTCCTTTTTTGAGACAATCCATAGTGGAGATATGACAAAATTGTTTAGGGAGGGTGTGTGTCAAATGGGCCTGCAATCCTGCCCAATTGCAGCTCCTTTTGTATCTTTTCCGCGACAGTGTCCGGCAGTTCCTCCGCTGAGGGAAGGTTTCTAGATGACCTGCTCGCTTAAGGGCCACAGTAAGGTATTTTTAAAACCCCTGTTTGAAACCCCAAAAATTAATTCTCTCTCCTCTTCTTTCGGGGGAATCCCGGGAGTTCCCCTGTTGGCCTGGGCTGATGCACCCTGCTCCTGCCGAACTGCAAACTTAGTAATCCATTGCACTATGTGGTAACTGTCCCCCTGCCTGAATGGCTGGAAGTGGGACAACAGTGCCTAACTGCTGGCTAGGCACCGCTTGGATCAACTGTGGTCCCTATGTCCCCTGTTGTTGGAGGGCTTGCCCTCCAAATGACTGCTGTTGCATTGGGCCTATCCAACTGTGCTCCTGTCCTAAGCACCCCCCAAGATGACTGCTAACCAGGACCAATTGCTGCTACTTGATGCTGGGAACTCCCTACGAGTTCACTAGCTGTATAAGTGATGCCAGGTTAAGTCTGCACCTGACACACCTGCTGTTACGGGAAGTTTGCTAATGGCTGTTGACCCAATCCGGATTGACTGTTTGCAGAGATTGTGCCGGCGTGTTTGCCTGCCAACAATGCCCCCATACTGGTGCGTGCCACTGCTGTATACCAACTCCTCCCCGGGTAACCCTAAACTATAACCTGCCTTAGACCCCATCTGCTCCATCCATTCACCCGCCTCTCTTTCGTCCCAAGACATTGGTGGTGTGCCTTCCATGCGTTGGCGGAAGGCTAAAATATATTGCAGCCAACCCATGCCTCCATACCGCTTGAACTTGTCCAGAATAGCTTGGTTGTACCTCGTGAACGGTGGACCTTGCTCCGGAAATGTTTCTAGAATTATGGCTGCCATTAACGCAAACACATCCAACCAGTTCATGATATTTTTCTCTGGCCTGAACCTCTTCCTATCCTTGCTCTCCTTGCTTTAACCGGAACACCGAATCGTGTCTGCCCACCTGCGTACAAGTAAAGTGAAAATATCTATGAACTCTCTCTTCCAAACTCTCCCCTAGGTTATGCCCTACTGCCCCAGACTGGCTGGATGGTGTGGAGTTTGTATTGCTAGCATATGATGCACTCGACAAGTGAGCCTTCCTAGGTGTGGTTGTGTCACCCTCGATTGCCCACTGGGATACCTTCCTCCCTAACTCTTCGTGTACTCTATTTACGTTAATACCCCCGTCCCATACTTCAATTGGGGACCCATCCTATTTACGTTAATACCCCTGTCCCATACTTCAATTGGGGACCCATCCTTTGCTGCACCTGCCCTGATCCCTTTTTACCCCTTATTGGTTCTGCATCGGTTTTATAATTTGCCCTTGCCACTGATTGAAAAGTCTCGGCAGCACCTCAGAAACGTCACCGCAAGGACCTGTTTCAAGCATTAATGACCCCTCCCTGTTTGACTGGTCTTTGTCCTCTCCTTGGCGGTGTTCCCTAACTTAGGCGCACGTCCCGTCATGATTTCCAAACTTACCTTCCGTTCGAGTCCCCGACACCTTATGCTTGGTCCTGCTCCCTGTGCCTAATGCGTGATTTCTGCCACTACTGCACCAGCTTAGCTCAGTTTACCTCCCTTCTTGTCTGAATGGACTGCTTCCTTTCATATAATCTCACACTGCAGAACCAGCGCCTCTCTCTTCTGTAACATTCCCATGACCCCTGGATGCTGAGTGGGGGCTGTGGTGAAGAATAAGGGCCATTGAGCTGGTGTATCATGCAACAGTGAAGCGTAGCGGGTTGAAACCCATGGAAGCAGAGCATCAAGCACCCAAGAGCTGCCACTGGCGCGAGTTATGGTTAGCTCAACTAACTATAACGGCCGCATTTCTCTGGTTTTGTAAGAGTGAAATGTTCAACTAACTATAACGTCCCTGAAACCTTTGGTTTTTTCAGTGAATTTCTATGGTTTTTTAAATGCTAATTTCTAACTATAACGTCCCTGACACCTATGGTTTTTTCAGTGAATTTCTAAGGTTTTTTAAATGCTAATTTCTAACTATGTCTACATAGGTAGGACATGTGCAGAAAGAGGAAGAAAGGGCCAGAAAGAAGCAAGAGAAGTATAGAAAGAGGCAAGAGAGGTGCAGAAAGAGGAAGAAAGGTGCAGAAAGAAGCAAGAGAAATGCAGAAAGAGGCAACAGAAGTCCAGAAAGAGGAAGAAAGGTGAAGAAAGAAGCAAGAGATGTGCAGAAAGAACCAACAGAGGTGCAGAAAGAGGCCTACTTTGACTGTACCTTACAACAGACTCATACAAAGTACCCTAATCACTAATCCTTCTCCAAAGATGTCTTAAACCACACTTTCCTCTTGAAGGTTCACTATTAATCGACTGCTCAGAATGTTAGGCCCACCAAATATAATACAGCAATCCTAAGCATATCACTGTTGTAAGTCTGACCAAGTTTGTGAAGGTATGCATGCGTGTCTATGCTTTTACCTAGTGACATGTTAAATGAAAATAAACATACAAACACTTGAATACCTGTGTTTCAAACAGCATATTCTGTAAATTTGTGTAAATAAAGGTGTATGCATTTCTTTCTGCTCACAATACAGGGCACATGGGTATTCAATAGTAGATTTGAGGGGCTCTATAACACATATATACATAAGACATGTCTGCCTGTGCAACCGAATGACAGAGCAGAACTAAGAAGATTTGACCACCTATAAGTGAAGCTACCCGCTTTTTAAGCTACCATCTTCAGATGCATAACACATGTGAGAATACATGTGCAAGTAGACATATACCTCAGTCAAGAGAGCACGCAGACCTTTAAACTTGACAGCTTGCACTTCCCATTTGAATATAGAAACAGGCGAGAAAAGTACAGAAAGGAGCAAGAGAATTGTAGAAAAAAACAAGAGAGGTGCAGAAAGAGTAAGAAATGTGCAGAAAGAGGCAAGAGAAGTGCAGAAAGAGGCAAGAGAGGAGCAGAAAGAGGCAAGAGAGGAGCAGAAAGAGGTAAGTGAGGTACAGAAAGAGGCAAGAGAAGTGCAGAAAGAGGCAAGAGAAGTGCAGAAAGAGGCAAGAGAGGTACAAAAAGAAGCAACAGAGGTGCAGAAGGAGACAAGAACTGCAGAAAGAGAGGCGCAGAAAGAAGGAAGAAGGGTGCAGAAATCGGCAAGAGAGGTACAGGAAGAGGGGTGCAGAAAGAGTCATGAGGGGTGCAGAAAGAACAAGAGCAGTGCAGAAAGAACCAACAGAGGTGCTGAAGGAGGCAAGAGGGGTGCCGAAAGAGGCAAGAGGGGTGCAGAAAAAGGGAACAGGAGTGCAGAAAGAGGCAAGAGAGGTGCAGAAAGAGGGAAATAGGATGCAGAAAGAGGCAAGAGGAATGCAGAAAGAAGCAACAGAAGTGCAGAAGGAGACAAGAGAACTGCAGAAAGAGGCAAGAGGGGTGCAGAAATGTGCAAGAGAGTAGCAGACAGTAGCAAGCACAGTGCAGAAAGAACCAATAGAGGTGCAGAAAGAGGCAAGAGGGGTGCAGAAAGAGGTAAGAGAGGTGCAGAAGAAATCAAATGAGGTGCAGAAAGAAGCAAGAGGGGTGCAGAAGGAGGCAAGAGAGGAACAGAAAGAGGCAAGCGAGGTGCACACAGAGGCATGTGGGGTGCAGAAATTTGCAAGAGAGGTGTAGAAAGAAGCAAGAGAAGTGCAGAAAGAACCAACAGAGGTGCAGAAGGAGGCAAGAGGGATGCAGAAACAGGCAAGAGAGGTGCAGAAAAAGGGAACAGGAGTGCAGAAAGAGGCAAGAGAGGTGCAGAAAGAGGGAAATAGGATCCAGAAAGAGGCAAGAGGAATGCAGAAAGAAGCAACAGAAGTGCAGAAGGAGACAAGAGAACTGCAGAAAGAGGCAAGAGAGGTGCAGAAAGAAGCAAGAGTGGCTTGCACACCATTAGTACCAATTTAACACCCACATTTAGCAATAAGTAACAGGTGACCATTCTAGGTTTACAAAGGACCTTCCACCACGCTGTAACACTTGTCGCTGCATTTTTGTAACGTTTGAGCCGTTTGAGCTAGAAACAAGGCTTTTTTTGTTCAAATCTGCAGATTAGGCAGCAGATGATGGATTATGTGGCTAATGCAGAAAATGTATAATTGTGCGAAAGCCGGTGCAGCCAAACAGTCGCATAATTCCAGTGGCCCTGCTCATACCTCTGACTAGGTCCATAAATGCTCCTCAGTGAGTCCTTTTTTTTGTCTCATTGAATTCATAGTTTAGCTTCCTTGGAAACGAGGAAGACTAAACCTGAGTTACCACTCCACAACACAGACTACCATACCACATAATTACTCTCCATAACACATAATCCCACTCTACATAATTCCTATATACTAAATACCACATACTTTCTATCCACATAATTTCACTGCACAACATACCACATAATTCCACTACACACAACATACATCCACTTCACTCCAAAAAACATTAGGACCCTCAGGGCCAAAAAAAGCATTTTTTTAATAATTTCGGCAGAATTCGCGCTGAGGTCGCGAAGTCCACCGAAATTATTTAAAAAAATGAAGCGCGGGCTCCCGCACTTCATTTAGGGCCAGGTCCCGGGGGGCATTGCCCAATTTATAATTTATAATTGCGGGGGCCCACGCGGCCCTCCCGCAGCCCCGGGGACCGCCACCTCCCCGGGGCATCTTTTTAATTAATTTGTGGGGGGCCTCCAAGGCCCCCCAAGCTCCGGGGCCCGCCACCCCCCGGGGCTTTTCTTAAATATTCGCAGGGGCACATGGCCCCCCCGCTGCCCCGGGGACCGCCACCCCCCCCCGGGATTGTTTTAAAAAACAAAATTTAAACCTGTGTGGATGGGCTCGAGCCCCCCCACACGCCCCGGGGACCACCACCTCCCCGCGGCTATGTAAATAAAGTGAGGGGGGCTGCCCCCCTCCTGGAGCCCTTGATGGCCCTGGGGACCACCACCCCACAGGGCCGGCTCCTGCAGTGTCCCGGGGTGCTATGGCAGGGCGGGAGGCGTGCGGCTCCCGCCCTGTCATAGCAAACACTGCTTTGGATTTTGAAAGCGAGAGCAGGTTTCCTGCTCTCGCCCAAAATCCAAAGCAGATTGCTTTCCACACGGGGAGCTGCATGTCAGCAGCTCCCGGGTGGAAAGCAATGCCGGCTCCCGCAGGAGGAGGGGAGCCGGCGGGACCGTGGGGGAATTGGGGCTCCCCAATGAAGTGGCCAGGCCCCGGGGGATGTGGTCCCCGGGGCTAGAAGTGGCCCGGGAGGGGGTCACACGGCCCCCCTCCCCAATAAAATAAAAATAATTTTTTTTTTTAAACGAGGCAGAGCCCTGGGGGATGGGGTCCCCGTGGCTAACAGAGGCCTCAGGAGGGGGGCCACGCAGCCCCCCTCCTTTGAAAATATTTAAAAAAAATGTATTTATACATGGCCATGCCCCGGGGGATGGGGTCCCCGGGGCAGAAATTGGCCTCAGGGAGGGGGGGCCACGCAGCCCCCTTCCCGTTTATTTTTTTAATTTTTTTAAACAATAGGGGTCAGGCCCTGGGGGATGGGGTCCCCAAGGCTCTAAAAGTGCAAAAAGAAGGGGGGCCACACAGCCCCCCTTCTGGAAAAAAAAAAGCCGGCATCGCGCCAGAGGCCCCGCCCCCTCCCTGCAGCACTCTGCAAACGCACCCTGTGGCGCATTGTAAGTTGGGGAATTAATTCCCCTTGAATACTGGGGGTCCCTGGGGGCCAACTAGCCCACCAGGTACCTCCAGTATGCGCCACAGAGCTGCGTTGCAGAGAGGTGGTCTGAGGCCATGCCCCTTTTTACACCTCTCTGCAATGCAGCTCTGTGGCGCTTACTGGAGGTACCTGGTGATCTAGTTGGCCCCCAGGGACCCTCAGGATTGAAGGGGACTTAATCCCCCAACTTAAAACCCGCCAGGGGGCGCGTTTGCACAGTGGTGCAGGCAGGGGGCGGGGCTTCATATGGCAAGTGTGAAAACACGCCCCCTGGCATGTTGTAACTTGGGGGATTAAGTCCCCTTTAATCCTGAGGGTCGCTGGGGGCCAATAAAGCCCACCAGGTACCTCCAGTACGCGCCACAGAGCTGTGTTGCAGAGAGGTGGCCTGAGGTCACGCCCCTTTTTACACCTCTCTGCAACGCAGCTCTGTGGCGCTTACTGGAGGTACCTGGTGGGCTAGTTGGCCCCCAGGGACCCCCAGGATTCAAGTGGACTTAATCTTCCAAGTTACAAACGCGCCAGGGGGGGCGTTTGCACAGTGGGGCAGGGAGGGGGCGGGGCCTGATATGGCAAGTGTGCAAACACACCCCCTGGCGCCTTCTAACTTTGGGGATTAAGCCCCCTTCAATCCTGAGGGTTCCTGGGGGCCAACTAGCCCACGAGGTACCTCCAGTAAGCGCCACAGAGCTGCGTTGCAGAGATGTGGTCTGAGGCCACGCCCCTTTTTACACCACTCTGCAAACGCAGCTTCTGGCGCACTGCTGGTGGGGTGATGAGGTCCTCTTGTGTCCTGAGGACCTCAGGACACAATTGGACTTCATCCTCCGAGCAGCAGTGCGCCAGAAGCCGCGTTTGCAGAGTGGTGTAAAAAAGGGCGTGGCCTCGGACCACCTGTCTGCAATGCAGCTCTGTGGCCTTACTGGAGGTACCTGGTGGGCAAGTTGGCCCCCAGGGACCCTCAGGATTCAAGGGGACTTAATAGGGACGTTATAGTTACAAATTAGCATTTAAAAAACCATTGAAATTCACTGAAAAAACCATAGGTTTCAGGCACGTTATAGTTAGAAATTAGCATTTAAAAACCTTAGAAATTCACTGAAAAAACCATAGGTTTTAGGGACGTTATAGTTAGTTGGACATTTCACTCGTACAAAACCAGAGAAATTCGACCGTTATAGTTAGTAGAGATAACTATAACTCGCGCCCCCGCAATGCACTGCTGATGACGTCACATATTACATCATTCATGACATGGTCAGTGACATCACTCATGACATCACTGATGACATCTCAAATGACATCACCGATGACATCACTGATGACATCATCCAGTGACTGTGTGTTTCTGTAAAGTTTAAATATGTTTCATATATATATATGCCAAGGTGTATTGAAGAATGAGTGGGTGTATAAGTGTCTGAATGGATGATTTAATAGGTGCGTGACTGATTATATAAGTGACTGATTAAGCGTATCTTACTGAATGCATAGGTTAGTGAGTAAACTGTGTAAATGTCTGTATCAGTCTGTCTGTTGGTGTGTAAGTGGCTGCATGGCTTGGTGAGTAGCTACATGACTGTCTATATGGGTTATTGATTGGTTGTCTGTGTATCTGTATGGGTGCCTGAGTGTCTGTGTGAGTAGGTGGGGGGTGGGTGACTCTGTGCATAGATGTGTGAGTGGGTGATTCACTGGGGGTATGGGTTGAAGAGTGCATCTGTGAAGGGCTGTATGGGTGGGTGAGTGTGTGTATGGGAGTGTTGGTGAGTGAATGGATGTCTCAGTGGTATATGTGTGAGAAACTACATATGTGAAAGGCAGTATATGTGAGTGTTGGAGTATATAAATGACTATACGTGAGAGTGAGTGATTGTGAGAGTGGCTGTATGGATGAGTGTGTGCTTGTATCAGTGATTGTATAAGAGAGTAAGTATGTGTTAGTATTTGTATAAATAAGTGAGGTGGTCTGTGTATAACTGTACAGGTGAGTAAATGGGTGTGATTGATTCTTTGCATGTCTGAGTAGGTGAGTGAGTAAGTCTATGGAGGAGTGGCGGTGTGTGAGTGTATGTATAGGTGTATGAGTGCATATGATAGTGCTGTATTGATGAGTGACTGCATGTATGAGTTACTGTATGGGTGAATGGGTGGATGTGTGTGTGTAGACCTAGGAATCACTGAGCGGGTATGTACTAACTGCTATTGGTGTGTCTATGGTTTCGAACATGGTAGTCTGTATTTTAGAGTGGGTGTATAAAAGGTTATATTAGGGTGTGAGGAGGTGCATCAGATTATCACTTGGATGATGTCATCAGTGATGTCATTTGAGATGTCATCAGTGATGTCATCAGTGATGTCACTGACCATGTCATGAAGGATGTAATATGTGACGTCATCAGCAGTGCATTGCGGGGGCGGGAGTTATAGTTATCTCTACTAACTATGACGGTCGAATTTCTCTGGTTTTGTACGAGTGAGATGTCCAACTAACTATAACGTCCTTAAAACCTATGGTTTTTTCAGTGAATATATATATATATATATAACTCACGTCCCCGCAATACACTGCTGATGACGTCGCATATTACATCACTCATGACATGGTCAGTGACATCACTGATGACATCTCAAATGACATCACTGATGACATCACTGATGACATCACTGATGGCATCCTCCACTTAATCTCTGATGCACCTACTCAGACCCTAATATAACCTTTCATACACCCACTATAAAATACAGACTACCATTCTCGAAACCATAGACACACCAATACCAGTTAGTACATACCCACTCACTGATTCATAGGTCTACACACACATCCACTCACTCACCCATACAGTTACTCATACATGCAGTCACTCATCAATACAGCCACTATTATATGCACTCATACACCCATACAGACACTCACACATCGCCACTCACCCATAGAGTTACTCACACACCTAGTCAGTCACCCAAAGAGTCAATCACAATGCCATTTACTCACCTATACAGTTATACACACACCACCTCACTTATTCACAGATACTAACACATACTTACTCTCTTATACAATCACTGACACAAGCACACACTCATCCATACATCCACTCTCACAATCACTCGCTTTCACATACAGTCACTTATATACTCCAACACTCACATATACTGACATTCACATATGCAGTTACTCACACATATACCACTGAGACATCCATTCACTCACCAACACAGCCATATGCACACTCACTCACCCATACAGTCCCTCGCAGACGCACTCATGAACCCATACACCCAGTGAATTACCCACTCAAACATCCATGCAGGTAGTCACACAACACACACACACTCAGGCACCCATACCGGTACTCAGACAACCAATCAATAACCCATATAGACACTCATGTACATATTCACCAACCCATGCAGCCACTTACACACCAACTGACAGACTGATACAGGCATTCACACAGATTAGTCACTCACCCATACATTCACCCAGACACATATAATCACTTACTTATACAGTCAGTAACACACTGACTGAATCATCATATATGTATCACATTCTTAAACTTTTTAGAAACACTCACAGTCACTGGATGATGTCATCAGTGATATCATCAGTGATGTCATTTGAGATGTCATCAGTGATGTCACTGACCATGTCATGAGTGATGTAATATGTGACGTCATCAGCATTGCATTGCGGGGGCATGAGTTATAGTTAGCTCAGCTAACTATAACGGCTGAATTTCTCTGGTTTTGTACGAGTGAAATGTCAGACTAAATATAACGTCCCTGAAACCTGTGGTTTTTTCAGTGAATATATATATATATATATATACAAAAAGAGTTGCCTCTAGGTGGGATGCACTCCCAGGTGGAAATTACGCCAAAGCAAGGGCACACGCCATGAACAAAGTCCTTTTCTGGTTTTCCTGCCAGACGCGTTTCGGGCCAACGCCCTCTTCAGTGGCAGACCATGTGATGTGCCGGCGTGCGGCAGCCACCAGTAAATCCCCATAATAATTATGCTCAGGTGGACCACCTGAAGCAATGATTCCTGGGACTGGTGGTTCAGTAAAACCCAAGTGGGTCGCCGCCGGCACTCACATTCAAAAATGTCTTTAAAAGGATTGCCGATGTTCGCGCCGGCACCCCTGCATATAACAGGCACCTCCTGTTCCACAGTTAGCTGCCCCAATAAAGCAGCCGCGGACCCGCAAGTGTTTCACGGTGGTGCAATCCCGCGACCAGGCAGGCTGCTGTACAAAATACAAAAAGAGTTGCCTCTAGGTGGGATGCACTCCCAGGTGGAAATTACGCCAAAGCAAGGGCAAACGCAATGAACAAAGTCCTTTTCTGGTTTTCCTGCCAGACGCGTTTCGGGCCAACGCCCTCTTCAGTGGCAGACCATGTGACGTGCCGGCGTGCGGCAGCCACCAGTAAATCCCCATAATAATTATGCTCAGGTGGACCACCTGAAGCAATGCTTCCTGGGACTGGTGGTTCAATAAAACCCAAGTGGGTCACCGCCGCCACTCACATTCAAAAATGTCTTTAAAAGAATTGCCGATGTTCGCGCCGGCACCCCTGCATATAACAGGCACCTCCTGTTCCACAGTTAGCTGCCCCAATAAAGCAGCCGCGGACCCGCAAGTGTTTCGCGGTGGTGCAATCCCGCGACCAGGCAGGCCGCTGTACAAAATACAAAAAGAGTTGCCTCTAGGTGGGATGCACTCCCAGGTGGAAATTACGCCAAAGCAAGGGCACACGCCATGAACAAAGTCCTTTTCTGGTTTTCCTGCCAGACGCGTTTCGGGCCAACGCCCTCTTCAGTGGCAGACCATGTGACGTGCCGGCGTGCGGCAGCCACCAGTAAATCCCCATAATAATTATGCTCAGGTGGACCACCTGAAGCAATGCTTCCTGGGACTGGTGGTTCAGTAAAACCCAAGTGGGTCGCCGCCGGCACTCACATTCAAAAATGTCTTTAAAAGGATTGCCGATGTTCGCGCCGGCACCCCTGCATATAACAGGCACCTCCTGTTCCACAGTTAGCTGGCCCAATAAAGCAGCCGCGGCCCGCACGTGTTTCGCGGTGGTGCAATCCCGCGACCAGGCAGGCCGCTGTACAAAATACAAAAAGAGTTGCCTCTAGGTGGGATGCACTCCCAGGTGGAAATTACGACAAAGCAAGGGCACACGCCATGAACAAAGTCCTTTTCTGGTTTTCCTGCCAGACGCGTTTCGGGCCAACGCCCTCTTCAGTGGCAGACCATGTGACGTGCCGGCGTGCGGCAACCACCAGTAAATCCCCATAATAATTATGCTCAGGTGGACCACCTGAAGCAATGCTTCCTGGGACTGGTGGTTCAGTAAAACCCAAGTGGGTCGCCGCCGGCACTCACATTCAAAAATGTCTTTAAAAGGATTGCCGATGTTCGCGCCGGCACCCCTGCATATAACAGGCACCTCCTGTTCCACAGTTGGCTGCCCCAATAAAGCAGCCGCGGACCCGCAAGTGTTTCGCAGTGGTGCAATCCCGCGACCAGGCAGGCTGCTGTACAAAATACAAAAAGAGTTGCCTCTAGGTGGGATGCACTCCCAGGTGGAAATTACGCCAAAGCAAGGGCACACGCCATGAACAAAGTCCTTTTCTGGTTTTCCTGCCAGACGCGTTTCGGGCGAACGCCCTCTTCAGTGGCAGACCATGTGACGTGCCGGCGTGCGGCAGCCACCAGTAAATCCCCATAATAATTATGCTCAGGTGGACCACCTGAAGCAATGCTTCCTGGGACTGGTGGTTCAGTAAAACCCAAGTGGGTCGCCACCGGCACTCACATTCAAAAATGTCTTTAAAAGGATTGCCGATGTTCGCGCCGGCACCCCTGCATATAACAGGCACCTCCTGTTCCACAGTTAGCTGCCCCAATACAGCAGCCGCGGACCCGCAAGTGTTTCGCGGTGGTGCATCCCGCGACCAGGCAGGCCGCTATACATGAAAAAAGAAGAGTTGCCTCTAGGTGGGATGCACTCCCAGGTGGAAATTACGCCAAAGCAAGGGAACACGCCATGAACAAAGTCCTTTTCTTGTTTCCTGCCAGACGCGTTTCTGGCCAACGCCCTCTTCAGTGGCAGACCATGTGACGTGCCGGCGTGCAGCAGCCACCAGTAAATCCCCATAATAATTATGCTCAGGTGGACCACCTGAAGCAATGCTTCCTGGGACTGGTGGTTCAGTAAAACCCAAGTGGGTCGCCGCCGGCACTCACATTCAAAAATGTCTTTAAAAGGATTGCCGATGTTCGCGCCGGCACCCCTGCATATAACAGGCACCTCCTGTTCCACAGTTAGCTGCCCCAATACAGCAGCCGCGGACCCGCAAGTGTTTCGCGGTGGTGCATCCCGCGACCAGGCAGGCCGCTATACATGAAAAAAGAAGAGTTGCCTCTAGGTGGGATGCACTCCCAGGTGGAAATTACGCCAAAGCAAGGGCACACTCCATGAACAAAGTCCTTTTCTTGTTTCCTGCCAGACGCATTTCGGGCCAACACCCTCTTCAGTGGCAGACCATGTGACGTGCCGGTGTGCGGCAGCCACCAGTAAATCCCCATAATAATTATGCTCAGGTGGACCACCTGAAGCAATGCTTCCCGGGACTGGTGGTTCAGTAAAACCCAAGTGGGTCGCCGCCGGCACTAACATTCAAAAATGTCTTTAAAAGGATTGCCGATGTTCGCGCCGGCACCCCTGCATATAACAGGCACCTCCTGTTCCACAGTTAGCTGCCCCAATACAGCAGCCGCGGACCCGCAAGTGTTTCGCGGTGGTGCATCCCGCGACCAGGCAGGCCGCTATACATGAAAAAAGAAGAGTTGCCTCTAGGTGGGATGCACTCCCAGGTGGAAATTACGCCAAAGCAAGGGCACACGCCATGAACAAAGTCCTTTTCTTGTTTCCTGCCAGACGCGTTTCGGGCCAACGCCCTCTTCAGTGGCAGACCATGTGACGTGCCGGCGTGCGGCAGCCAACAGTAAATCCCCATAATAATTATGCTCAGGTGGACCACCTGAAGCAATGCTTCCTGGGACTGGTGGTTCAGTAAAACCCAAGTGGGTCGTCGCCGGCACTCACATTCAAAAATGTCTTTAAAAGATTGCCGATGTTCGCGCCGGCACCCCTGCATATAACAGGCACCTCCTGTTCCACAGTTAGCTGCCCCAATACAGCAGCCGCGGACCCGCAAGTGTTTCGCGGTGGTGCATCCCGCGACCAGGCATGCCACTATACATGAAAAAAGAAGAGTTGCCTCTAGGTGGGATGCACTCCCAGGTGGAAATTACGCCAAAGCAAGGGCACACGCCATGAACAAAGTCCTTTTCTTGTTTCCTGCCAGACGCGTTTCGGGCCAACGCCCTCTTCAGTGGCAGACATTTTTGAATGTGAGTGCCGGCGGCGACCCACTTGGGTTTTACTGAACCACCAGTCCCACGAAGCATTGCTTCAGGTGGTCCACCTGAGCATAATTATTATGGGGATTTACTGGTGGCTGCCGCACGCCGGCACGTCACATGGTCTGCCACTGAAGAGGGCGTTGGCCCGAAACGCGTCTGGCAGGAAAACCAGAAAGGACTTTGTTCATGGCGTGTGCCCTTGCTTTGGCGTAATTTCCACCTGGGAGTGCATCCCACCTAGAGGCAACTCTTTTTGTATTTTGTACAGCGGCCTGCCTGGTCGCGGGATTGCACCACCGCGAAACACGTGCGGGCCGCGGCTGCTTTATTGGGGCAGCTAACTGTGGAACAGGAAGTGCCTGTTATATGCAGGGGTGCCGGCGCGAGCATCGGCAATCCTTTTAAAGACATTTTTTAATGTGAGTGCCGGCGGTGACCCACTTGGGTTTTACTGAACCACCAGTCCCAGGAAGCATTGCTTCAGGTGGTCCACCTGAGCATAATTATTATGGGGATTTACTGGTGGCTGCCGCACGCCGGCACGTCACATGGTCTGCCACTGAAGAGGGCGTTGGCCCGAAACGCGTCTGGCAGGAAACAAGAAAAGGACTTTGTTCATGGCGTGTGCCCTTGCTTTGGCGTAATTTCCACCTGGGAGTGCACCCACCTAGAGGCAACTCTTCTTTTTTCATGTATAGCGGCCTGCCTGGTCGCGGGATGCACCACCGCGAAACACTTGTGGGTCCGCGGCTGCTGTATTGGGGCAGCTAACTGTGGAACAGGAGGTGCCTGTTATATGCAGGGGTGCCGGCGCGAACATCGGCAATCCTTTTAAAGACATTTTTGAATGTGAGTGCCGGCGGCGACCCACTTGGGTTTTACTGAACCACCAGTCCCAGAAAGCATTGCTTCAGGTGGTCCACCTGAGCATAATTATTATGGGGATTTACTGGTGGCTGCCGCACGCCGGCACGTCACATGGTCTGCCACTGAAGAGGGCGTTGGCCCGAAACGCGTCTGGCAGGAAACAAGAAAAGGATTTTGTTCATGGCGTGTGCCCTTGCTTTGGCGTAATTTCCACCTGGGAGTGCATCCCACCTAGAGGCAACTCTTCTTTTTTCATGTATAGCGGCCTGCCTGGTCGCGGGATGCACCACCGCGAAACACTTGCGGGTCCGCGGCTGCTGTATTGGGGCAGCTAACTGTGGAACAGGAGGTGCCTGTTATATGCAGGGGTGCCGGCGCGAACATCGGCAATCCTTTTAAAGACATTTTTGAATGTGAGTGCCGGCGGCGACCCACTTGGGTTTTACTGAACCACCAGTCCCAGGAAGCATTGCTTCAGGTGGTCCACCTGAGCATAATTATTATGGGTATTTACTGGTGGCTGCCGCACGCCGGCACGTCACATGGTCTGCCACTGAAGAGGGCGTTGGCCCGAAACGCGTCTGGCAGGAAACAAGAAAAGGACTTTGTTCATGGCGTGTGCCCTTGCTTTGGTGTAATTTCCACCTGGGAGTGCATCCCACCTAGAGGCAACTCTTCTTTTTTCATATATATATATACATATATATATATATATATATATATATATATATATATATATATACATATATATATATATATCACTGAAAAACCATAGGTTTTAGGGACAGTTATAGTTAGTTGGACATTGCACTCGTCCAAAACCCGTGAAATTCCCCCGTTATAGTTAGTTCAGGTAACTATAACTCGCGCCCCGCAATGCACTGCTGATGACGTCACATATTACATCACTCATGACATGGTCAGTGACATCACTGATGACATCACTGATGACATCTCAAATGACATCACTGATGACATCACTGATGACATCATCCAGTGACTGTGTGTTTCTGTAAAGTTTAAATATGTTTAATATATACAGGGAAAGGCGTATTGAAGAATGAGTGGGTGTATAAGTGTCTGAATGGATGATTTAGTACGTGAGTGACTGACTCTACAAGTGAGTGATTAAATGTATCTTACTGAATGCATGGGTTAGTGACTAAACTGTGTGAATGTCTGTATCCGTCTGTCTGTTGGTTTGTAAGCGGCTGCATGGCTTTCTGAATAGCTACATGAGTGTCTACATGGGTTATTGATTGATTGTCTGAGTATCTGTATGGGTGCCTGAGTGTTTGTGTGGGTGGGGTGTGTGTGACTCTGTGCATAGATGTGTGAGTTGGTGATTCACTGGGTGCATGGTTTCAAGAGTGCATCTGTGATGGACTGTATGGGTGGGTGAGTGTGTGTATGGGTGTGTTAGTGATTGAATGTATATCTCAGTGGTACATGTGTGAGTAACTACATATGTGAAAGGCAGTATATATGTGTGTTGGAGTATATAAATGGCTATAAGTGAGAGTGTGTGATTGTGAGAGTGGCTGTATGGATGAGTGTGTACTTGTATCAGTGATTGTATAAGAGCGTAAGAATGTGCTAGTATTTGTATGAGTAAGTGAGCTGGTGTGTGTATAACTGTATAGGTGAGTAAATGGGTGTGTGATTAAGTTTTTTGCATGACTGACTAGGTGTGTGAGTACCTCTATGGATGAGTGGCGGTGTGTGAGTGTTTATATAGGTGTATGAGTGCATATGATAGTCCTGTACTGAGTGACTAAGTATGAGTGACTGTACGGGTGAGTGAGTGGATGTGTGTGTAGACCTAAGAATCAGTGAGTGGGTATGTAGTTTTTGGTGTTGGAGTGGCTATGGTTTTGAGAATGGCAGTCTGTAATTTAGAGTGGGTGTATCAAAAGTTATATTAGGGTGTGAGAAGATGCATGAAATTATCACATGGATGATGTCATCAGTGATGTCATTTGAGATGTCATCAGTGATGTCATCAGTGATGTCACTGACCATGTCATGAGTTATGTAATATGTGACGTCATCAGCAGTGCATTGCGGGGGCGCGAGTTATAGTTACCTGAACTAACTATAACGGGGGAATTTCACGGGTTTTGTACGAGTGCAATGTCCAACTAACTATAACTGTCCCTAAAACCTATGGTTTTTTCAGTGAATTTCAAAGGTTTTTTAAATGCTAATTTCTAACTATAACGTGTCTGAAACCTATGGTTTTTTCAGTGAGTTTCAAAGGTTTTTTAAATGCTAATTTCTAACTATAACGTGCCTGAAACCTATGATTTTTTAAGTGAATTTCAAAGGTTTTTTAAATGCTAGTTTCTAACTATGCCTACAGAGGTAGGACATGTGAAGAAAGAAGAAAAAACGCACAGAAAGAAGCAAAAGATGTGCAGAAAGAACCAACAGAGGAGCAGAAAGAGGCCTTGTTGCAAAATCATCCTGTGCCCACAACTTTTCAGACGGGTACTGGTGGTAACTGACTCTGACTAACCAGAGCCAGTGCTATGCTAAAAGACACTTAGAATACAGTGAAAACACCTACATACACTAGGGAACACTATGCGTTGGGGTACCCCTGTGATTAGCATGACCTCCTCTGCAAGTCCCTAGTACATAATAGGGCAGGGGGATTAAAACTACCTCTTAAAACGCGCTACAGGGCGCGTTTGCACAGTGGTGAAGGGAGGGGGGGCCTGAGGTGACATGTGTGCAAACGCACCCCGTGGCTCGTTTTAAGTTGCGGGATTAAGTCCCCTTGAATTCTGAGGGTCCATGGGGCCCAACTAGCCCCCCAGGTACCTACAGTTAGGACCACAGAGCTGAGTTGCAGAGAGGCGTTCCGAGGCCACGCACCTTTTTCACCTCTCTGCAACGCAACACTGTTGTGCTTACTGAAGGTACCTGGTGGGCTAGTTGGCCCCCAGGGTCCCTCAGGATTCAAAGGGAATTAATTCCCCAACTTAAAACGCACCACAGGGCGTGTTTGCGCACATGTCACCTGAGGCCCCGCCCCCTCCCTTCACCACTGAGCCAACGCGCCCCGTGGTGCGTTTTAAGTTGGGGGATTAGGTCACCTTGAATCCTGAGGGTCCCTGGGGCCCAACTAGCCCACTAGGTACTTCCAGTAAGCACCACAGGCCTTCGTTGCAACGCCTGTAACAAATTGTGCAGTTGTGTTTAGGTAGTGAAGAGGGTCGTGCTGGGGGTAGTGTTTTAGGGTAGTGCAGTGGTGTTTGTGTAGTGTAGGGGCTCATGCTGGGGGTAGATTTAGGGTTTAGGGTAGTGCAGTGGTGTTTGGGTAGTGTAGGGAGTCGTGCTGGGGGAGTGTTTTAGTGTTTAGGGTAGTGCAGTGGTGTTTGGGTAGTGTAGGGGGTCGTGCTGGGGGTAGTGTTTTAGGGTTTAGGGTAGTGCAGTGGTGTTTGGGTAGTGTAGGGGTCGTGCTGGGGGTAGTGATTTAGGGTAGTGCAGTGGTGTTTGGGTAGTGTAGGGGGTACTGCTGGGGGTAGTGTTTTAGGGTTTAGGGTAGTGCAGTGGTGTTTGGGTAGTGTAGGGGTACTGCTGGGGGTAGTTTTTTAGGGTTTAGGGTAGTGCAGTGGTGTTTGGGTAGTGTAGTGGTTCGTGCTGGGGGTAGTTTTTTAGGGTCTAGGGTAGTGCAGTGGTGTTTGTGTAGTGTAGGGGTTAGTGTTTTAGGGTTTAGGGTAGTGCAGTGGTGTTTGTGTAGTGTAGGAGGTTGTGTTTTAGGGTTTAGGGTAGTGCAGTGGTCTTTGGGTAGTGTAGGGAGTCGTGCGGGGGTAGTGTTTTAGGGTTTAGGGTAGTGTAGGGGGTCATGCGGGGGTAGTGTTTTAGGGATTAGGGTAGTGCATTGGTGTTTGGGTAGTGTAGGGGTCATGCGGGGGTAGTGTTTTAGGGTTTAGGGCAGTGCAGTGGTGTTTGGGTAGTGTAGGGGGTCGTGCTGGGGGAGTGTTTAGGGTTTAGGGCAGCGCAGTGGTGTTTGGGTAGTGTAGGGGGTCGTGCTGGGGGAGTGTTTGAGGGTTTAGGGCAGTGCAGTCGTGTTCGGGTAGTGTAGGGGGTTGTGCTGGGGGTAGTATTTTAGGGTTTAGGGTAGTGCAGTGGTGTTCGGGTAGTGTAGGGGGTCGTGCTGGGGGTAGTGTTCTAGGGTTTAGGGCAGTGCAGTGGTGTTTGGGCAGTGTAGGGGGTAATGTTGGGGGTGGTGTTTTAGGGTTTAGGGCAGTGCATTGGTGTTAGGGCAGTGTAGGGGGTCGTGCTGGGGGTGGTGTTTCAGGGTTTAGGGCAGTGCAGTGGTGTTCGGGCAGTGTAGGGGGTGGTGTTTCAGGGTTTAGGGCAGTGCAGTGGTGTTCGGTCAGTGTAGGGGGTCGTGCAGGGGGTGGTGTTTCAGGGTTTAGGGCAGTGGTGTTCGGGCAGTGTAGGGGGTCGTGCTGGGGGTGGTGTTTCAGGGTTTGGGGCAGTGCAGTGGTGTTCGAGCAGTAAAGGGGGTCGTGCTGGGGGTGGTGTTTCAGGGTTTAGGGCAGTGCAGTGGTGTTCGGGCAGTGTAGGGGGCGGTGCAGGGGGTGGTGTTTCAGGGTTTAGGGCAGTGCAGTGGTGTTCGGGCAGTGTAGGGGGTGGTGCAGGGGGTGGTGTTTCAGGGTTTAGGGCAGTGCAGTGGTGTTCGGGCAGTGTAGGGGGTCGTGCTGGGGCTGGTGTTTCAGGGTTTAGGGCAGTACAGTGGTGTTCGGGCAGTGTAGGGGGTCGTGCTGGGGCTGGTGTTTCAGGGTTTAGGGCAGTGCAGTGGTGTTCGGGCAGTGTAGGGGGTTGTGCTGGGGCTGGTGTTTCAGGGTTTAGGGCAGTGCAGTGGTGTTCGGGCAGTGTAGGTGGTCGTGCTGGGGCTGGTGTTTCAGGGTTTAGGGCAGTGCAGTGGTGTTCGGCCAGTGTAGGGGGTCATGCTGGGGCTGGTGTTTCAGGGTTTAGAGCAGTGCAGTGGTGTTCGGGCAGTGTAGGGGGTCTTGCTGGGGCTGGTGTTTCAGAGTCTAGGGCAGTGCAGTGGTGTTCGGGCAGTGTAGGGGGTCATGCTGGGGCTGGTGTTTCAGGGTTTAGGGCAGTGCAGTGGTGTTCGGGCAGTGTAGGGGGTCGTGCTGGGGGTGGTGTTTCAGGGTTTAGGGCAGTGCAGTGGTGTTCGGGCAGTGTAGGGGGTCATGCTGGGGCTAGTGTTTCAGGATTTAGGGCAGAGCAATGGTGTTCAGGCAGTGTAGGGGGTTTTGCTGGAGGTGGTGTTTCAGGGTTTAGGGCAGTGCAGTGGTGTTCGTGCAGTGTAGGGGGTGGTGTTTCAGGGTTTAGGGCAGTGGTGTTCAGGCAGTGTAGGGGGTCTTGCTGGGGTTGATGTTTCAGGGTTTAGGGCAGTGCAGTGGTGTTCGGGCAGTGTAGGGGGTCGTGCTGGGGGTGGTGTTTCAGGGTTTAGGGCAGTGCAGTGGTGTTCCGGCAGTGTAGGAGGTCGTGCAGGGGGTGGTGTTTCAGGGTTTAGGGCAGTGCAGTGGTGTTCGGGCAGTGTAGGGGGTCGTGCTGGGGGTGGTGTTTCAGTGTTTAGGGCAGTGCAGTGGTGTTCGGGCAGTGTAGGGTGTCGTGCTGAGGGGTGGTGTTTCAGGGTTTAGGGCAGTGCAGTGGTGTTCGGGCAGTGTAGGGTGTCGTGCTGAGGGGTGGTGTTTCAGGGTTTAGGGCAGTGCAGTGGTGTTCGGGCAGTGTAGGGGGTCGTGCAGGGGTGGTGTTTCAGGGTTTAGGGCAGTGCAGTGGTGTTTGGGCAGTGTAGGGGTCGTGCAGAGGGTGGTGTTTCAGGGTTTAGGGCAGTGCAGTGGTGTTCGGCCAGTGTAGGTGGTCTTGCTGGGGGTGGTGTTTCAGGCTTTAGTGCTGTGGTGTTCGGGCAGTGTAGGGGGTCTTGCTGGGGGTGGTGTTTCAGGGTTTAGGGCAGTGCAGTGGTGTTCGGGCAGTGTAGGGGGTCTTGCTGGGGCTGGTGTTTCAGGGTTTAGGGCAGTGCAGTGGTGTTCGGGCAGTGTAGGGGTCGTGCTGGGGCTGGTGTTTGAGGGTTTAGGGTAGTGCAGGGGTGTTCGGGCAGTGTAGGGGGTCGTGCTGGGGCTGGTGTTTCAGGGTTTAGGGCAGTGCAGTGGTTTTCGGGCAGTGTAGGCGGTCGTGCTGGGGCTGGTGTTTCAGGGTTTAGGGCAGTGCAGTGGTGTTCGGGCAGTGTACGGGGTCGTGCTGGGGCTGGTGTTTCAGGGTTTAGGGCAGTGCAGTGGTGTTCGGGCAATGTAGGGGGTCGTGCTGGGGGTGGTGTTTCAGGGTTTAGGGCAGTGCAGTGGTGTTCGGGCAGTGTAGGGGGTCGTGCTGGGGCTGGTGTTTCATGGTTTAGGGCAGTGCAGTGGTGTTCGGGCAGTGTAGGGGGTCGTGCTGGGGGTGGTGTTTCAGGGTTTAGGGTAGTGCAGTGGTGTTAGGGCAGTGTAGGGGGTCATGCTGGGGGTGGTGTTTCAGGGTTTAGGGCAGTGGTGTTCGGGCAGTGTAGGGGGTCTTGCTGGGGGTGATGTTTCAGGGTTTAGGGCAGTGCAGTGGTGTTCGGGCAGTGTAGGGGGTCTTGCTGGGGGTAGTGTTTCAGGGTTTAGGGCAGTGCAGTGGTGTTCGTGCAGTGTAGGGGGTCGTGCTGGGGATGGTGTTTCAGGGTTTAGGGCAGTGCAATAGTGTTCGGGCAGTGTAGGTGGTCGTGCAGGGGGTGGTGTTTCAGGGTTTAGGGCAGTGCAGTGGTGTTCGGGCAGTGTAGGGGTCGTGCTGGGGGTGGTGTTTCAGGGTTTAGGGCAGTGCAGTGGTGTTCGGGCAGTGTAGGGGGTCGTGCTGGGGGTGGTGTTTCAGGGTTTAGGGCAGTGGTGTTCGGGCAGTGTAGGGGGTCTTGATGGGGGTGATTTTTCAGGGTTTAGTGCAGTGGTGTTCGGGCAGTGTAGGAGGTCTTGCTGGGGAAGTGTTTCAGGGTTTAGGGCAGTGCAGTGGTGTTCGGGCAGTGTAGGGGGTGTGCTGGGGGTGGTGTTTCAGGGTTTAGGGCAGTGCAGTGGTGTTCAGGCAGTGTAGGGGTCGTGAAGGGGTGGTGTTTCAGGGTTTAGGGCAGTGCAGTGGTGTTCAGGCAGTGTAGGGGGTCGTGCTAGGGTTGGTGTTTCAGGGTTTAGGGCAGTGCAGTGGTGTTCGGGCAGTGTAGGGGTCGTGCAGGGGCTGGTGTTTCAGGGTTTAGGGCAGTGCAGTGGTGTTCGGGCAGTGTAGGGGGTCGTGCTGGGGGTAGTGTTTTAGGGATTAGGGTAGTGCAGTGGTGCTTGTGTGGTGTAGGGGGTCGTGCTGGGGGTAGTGTTTTAGGGTTTAGGGTAGTGCAATGGTTTTTGTGTAGTGTAGGGGGTCATGTTTTAGGGTAGTGCAGTGGTGTTTGGGTAGTGTAGGGGCCGTGCTGGGGGTAGTGTTTTAGGATTTAGGTTAGTGCAGTGGTGTTTGGGTAGTGTAGGGGTCGTGCTGGGGGTAGTGTTTTAGGGTTTAAGGTAGTGCAGTGGTGTTTGTGTAGTGTAGGGGGTCATGCTGGGGGTAGTGTTTTAGGGTTTAGGGTAGTGCAGTGGTGCTTGTGTAGTGTAGGGGTCGTGCTGGGGGTAGTGTTTTAGGGTTTAGGTTAGTGCAGTGGTGTTTGTGTAGTGTAGGGGGTCATGTTTTAGGGTAGTGCAGTGGTGTTTGGGTAGTGTAGGGGGTCGTGCTGGGGGTAGTGTTTTAGGATTTAGGTTAGTGCAGTGGTGTTGGGGTAGTGTTTTAGGGTTTAGGGTAGTGCAGTGGTGTTTGTGTAGTGTAGGGGGTCATGCTGGGGGTAGTGTTTTAGGGTTTAGGATAGTGCAGTGGTGCTTGTGTAGTGTAGGGGGTCGTGCTGGGGGTAGTGTTTTAGGGTTTAGGGTAGTGCAGTGGTGTTTTTGTAGTGTAGGGGGTCATGTTTTAAGATGCAACGCTCCAATACCTGACCAGTCTGCACTACATAAAACTGCAAAAAAACTAAAAATAAAAAGTGTTTTGCACACTCTTGTCATTGGGCTATATGTGGGCTACATCTGGGTAATATTTGTGCTACATTTGGGCTCTTTTTTCACTGGTGGCCATCTTGGAAGACTTCTTTGTTATGAAGTTTCCTAATTTCCTCATTTACTGCAGTCTCCTCAGTAGGAAATGCTTTCAGTTTTTTACTTTGATTCCATCAAGAAGGCATTCAGATGTGTCACACATTTGCCATAAATTCAGAATGTTAGCACTCTAGTTGTTCATTAGATCACTGTAGTAAAGCTACTGCTCACCAAGGAGTTAACTGGAAGTCTACTGCTGGTATTGAAAGTGATTGTTTCAGTCTGCATGTCAGAATTTTTTAATGAAATAGAAGAGGATTTGAGATCTCACTTAAAACATGCACTAAATTTTCTTTTTGCAGCACTAACCATAATTTCTATGGCAAAATGAACCCCTCATTTTGTTCCTTTTTAAATTAAATGTTTTAAGTGTTACCAGTTTATTCCAATCAAGATGGCTTCAGGTGTGCCATACTTTTGTCATAAGTAAGGCTGTTAGCACTCTAGTTGTTCTTTAGAACACTCTGGGAAGCTGCAGTAGAACACAAAGGCATCAACTGACAGGCTGCTCCTGTTGAAATATAACAGGAAGATATTTGAGATCTCACTTAAAACATGTCCTAATTTTTCTTTCTACAGCACTAACCATAATTTCTATGGCAAAATGAACCCCCTCATTTTGTTCCTTTTTAAATTAAATGTTCTAAGTCTTACCAGTTTATTCCAATCAAGATGGCTTCAGGTGTGCCATACTTTTGTCATAAGTAAGACTGTTAGCGCTCTAGTTGTTCTTTAGAACACTCTGGGAAGCTGCAGTAGAACACAAAAGCATCAACTGACAGGCTGCTCCTGTTGAAATATAACAGGAAGATATTTGAGATCACACTTGAAACATGTCCTAATTTTTCTTTCTACAGCACTAACCATAATTTCTATGACAAGATGAACCCCATCATTTTGTTCCTTTTTAAATTAAATGTTTTAAGTGTTACCAGTTTATTCCAATCAAGATGGCTTCAGGTGTGCCATACTTTTGTCATAAGTAAGGCTGTTAGCACTCTAGTTGTTCTTTAGAACACTCTGCGAAGCTGCAGTAGAACACAAAGGAATTAACTGACAGTCTCTGCCCTTGTTGGATGTACATGTTTTACTGAGAATGTCAGACTTCATTCTCACATGACTGAGAAAGATAATGTGAATTTACAGAAAATATGCTCTCATTTTAGCTTCTGGAGCACCTTCCAAAACTGTATGGGACAAGCATGTGAAAATAGTTTTCTCTCAAACATGATTCATGATATCCCAGCAGAAGGTTTTTCACAGGGTAAAATCACCTTAGAACACACCACAATTCCTGAAATTAGTATGGTACCATCAACAAATGAATTCTAATGTAACTAAAGTCTGTTATCACCCTTTATAGTTCTCCTTTTGGTAACCCTCAAAATCTTCGATTCACTACAATGCATTTCAATGGGGTACTATCATTTACATTGGTCCCAAGATGGCTGCCAGCAATTCCAGGATGAAGTGCTGACAGCCAATCAGATCTCACGATGACATGTGTGGTTAGGCTCCGCCCAGATATATATGTGTTTTTACTTTTGATTTTCTCAGCAACTACTGAACGGATTTACACCATTTAACAAAAGGGTTCTTTCTGAACCAAGAACTACCTCTTTGCCAAATTTGGTGTAATTCCATTCAGGAGTTCGAGCTGTAGCCTTGCATAAAGTTTCCTATGGGAAATTGATTTTTGACTCTTATTTTTTTAATTTCTGCGCAACTACTGAACGGATTTACACCATTTAACAAAAAGGGTTCTTTCTGAACCAAGAACTACCTCTTTGCCAAATTTTGTGTAATTCCATTCAGCAGTTCGGGCTGTAGCTGTGGCTAAAGTTTCCTATGGGAAAATGAATGGGGAAAACACGTTTTGGGACCCCCCTTTTTTCTCGGCCCCCGCTTGACGAATCACCCTGAAACTTTCAGGGTAGGAGCGGACCGGAGCGGGCCATAACGTTTGAAAATTTCACGAAGATTCGTCAACCGACGCAAGAGTTATTCCAAATAGAATGTTGCAGATTTCTTATGGAAAATAGGTCCTATCTACTGGCGACCGCCAGTAGATTATATATATATATATATATATATATATATATATATATATATATATATATATATATATATATATATATATATACTGAAGTTCTAGGAATAAATCCTAATTAGTAGGTTTGTGTTTGTTGTGTTGTCCCATGCCAGTAAATATTTAGTTTCTAACACGTCTGCTTGCAGTCCACATAGGATAGCTGTGCCTGTTTTCATTCAATTATTTTCAGAAAAGATAGAAGTAATTCATTCATGCAAGGGCGTAACCCGCTCAGCATAATGTGGCAAGCTCTTTCAAAGTTAAGAAACCTAATTGGAGCTTGTTACTTCCTTCATGTGTTCAGAGATTGTAAAGTAGTACCCTTCTGTAGGAAGTCAGGAGCCAATCACTTAACCTCACTGGATAATTCATATAAAAGAAAATCACATTAAGATATGCGGTTTTAGATTTTTTAAAAATTGATTTGATACCTATGTTGGTCTAATATATCTTGTCCACCCTATCCAGGTGTTCAGTCAAGTCATCTCTGTAATGTAGATGTCATCAATATAAGATAGCCCCTTGGGATCTCCTTGTGATATCTCCATAGTCCTTGCTGCAAAACTCCTGGGCAATCTTGAATAAGTGTACTGAAAACCTTTGAATGGGATAGTGGTTAGATACTGGGATTCATGCGCTGTATTTTATCTAAAGAATCCATTATATATATCTAATGTTGTTTTATATTTTTTTCCTGACTAGAGTCATCATCAATCCAGAGCTATGAGAATTTTGTACAGCGTGTGTGCATGTTTGTGGATTTACATTTCTAAAATAAAAACTATTGTGTATGAATTATGTTATGTTAAGTAGATTTGTAAAGCGTACTAATCACCCGTCAAGGTATCCAGGAGCTTTGCAGGTGGGTAGGCGGCTGTCCCCTTGGGTTGATTATTTGAACTGCCACGTCTTCAGCTTCTTACAAAATTCGAGAAGCTCTGATGTGATGTGGGAGGTAGATCCATGCTTTGGGGGAGATGTACGAGAAGACGCGACCTTCAGCTTTTGTTTTGTGAATGCAGAGTACGTGTGCTAGTGAGAGGTCGGCTGAGCGGAGGTGCCTAGGAGGGGAATGGAAGTGTGCACGGTTGTTGAGGTAGACAGGGCCAGTGTTGTTAAGTGCCTTGTATGTATGTGTAAGGAGTTTGAACTAGGTGTGTTTGTGTATCGGGAGCCAGTGAAGTTTCCTGAGGTGTGGGGTGATGTGGGTGTGGTAAGGTAGGTTGAGGATGAGTCTTGCTGCAGCATTTTGGATGGTTTGGAGTCTATTCAGGAGCTTCCTGGGGAGTCCTGTGTAGAGTGCTGTAGGCAAGTTTACTGGTGATTAGTGCCTGTGAGACAGTTTTCCTAGTGTTCTCTGGTGGCCCTTTGAAGATCTTTTGTAGCATCCTCAGAATGTTGAAGCATGAGGTGGTCACTGCTTTTCCTTGGGCTGTCATGTCGAGCTTGTCATCCAGGATGATTCCTACATTTCTGGCGTGGGTGGCGGAGGCGGGTGTGAGGCCGAGGTCTGCTGGCCACCAGGTGGAGTCCCAAGCCGAAGTTTTCCTTCCAAAGATCACCACTTCTGTTTTGTCTGTGTTGAGTTTCAGGCAGTTGGATTTCATCCAGGAGGCTACTGTTGTCATGCAGGTGGCAGTTGTTTTTTGCTGTGGGGGACTTGTCCAACAGAGGGAGTATTAGTTGGGTATTGTCAGCGTAGAAACGTCTGTTAATGTTGTGTGATATGAAGAGCGAGGTCTGCCAGTTGGGTCATGTAGATGATGGATAGGGTTGGGCTGAGAGAAGAGCCTTCGGGGACTCCACAGATGAGGTTCTTAGCTTCCAACACGTGGGGTGGCAGGCTGACCTTTTGTGTTGTTCCTGTGAGAAAGGAGCAGATCCAGTTTAGGGCAGTCCTTGGATTCTGATCAGGGTGGAATGGGAGACCGTGTCGAAGGCCTCGGAGAAGTCGAGCAGTGAGGGCAACTGTTTCTCCACGGTTGAGGAACAACCTGCTGTCGTCTGTAGGTGAAATGAGGTGTTCTCGGTTATGTGGTTGGGCCGGAAACCCGATTGAGCGATGTCTAGGAGTTTGTGTGTGTTGAGGCAGTGAGCAAGTTGCTGGTGGATGACTTACTCCATGCCCTTGGCTGGGCATGGTAAAAGGGAAATCAGGCGGCAATTTGCAAGTTGAGAGGGGTTGGCTGAGAGTTTCTTTAGCAGTGCATAGACATTGCATGTTTCCAGGCATCTAGAACCGTCACAGTGGTGATGGAAGTATTCAGGATGTGAATGAGCACTTCGCTGATGGGGGAGGTGACCAAATTGTAGATGTGGTGGGAGCAGGGGTCCTTGGTGCCGCTGAGTGGACAGTCCTCATGATGTTGGCTGTTTCTTCAGTGGTGATGGTTGCAGGGTAGTCAGGGAGTTTTCATGGTTAATTGTGGGTAGGCTCGAGGTGAGGGTGCAGGGGTTTGGTTGATAGTCAAAGTTGTTGTAGATAGTTTTGATTTTGTTGCTGAAGAATTCCGATAGGTTATCGCATTCTTCTTGTGAGGAGGTGATGCTGTTAGTTGTGGAATCTGGTGAGGTGAAGTCTTTCATGATCGTTAAGCAGGCTTCTCCGAGTAGCTTGTGGGCTACTGGTAGCTCTCCAGGCACCTGTAAGTAGCTCTCCTGAGTGCAGTCCAGTTTACTAAATTTGAGTCTTTTGCTTGGCTGAATTAATATATGTATACCAAAACTGAAAAGTGTACATCTGAGACGAAAATGTGTGTATCTTCAGACCTCATAATCTTGTTTGGAGAAAAATGGTTGAATTTCCAAAATATATTTAAAGCTGATATTTATGCGATAAATCATGTGGCACTGGGGGAAACCTATTACATTAGTGCCAGGGGTTGCAGCTACGACTGCTGTGTATTATCCATGTAAAGGCATTCCAAATTGACAAAGTCTTTTTAACATTGCATCTGGCAACCCTGCCTGATGCACTAAAGTTATCCAATACACTGAAGTTATCCAGTGCCTGAAGTTATCCAGCGCCTGGATACCCTCTGGTTGATTAATGAGCTAAACAAATTTGGATGATTGATTGATTTATTGCTGGCAACCCTGCACTGAGGTGACCACTGCCGGAAATCTTGCATAGAGTGGCCACCAAGATAACCTTGTCCGATGTGGTCATTATTACAACACTAATAATATTAGTAGCTCGGGATGATTTTCATTTAGCCTAAATAGCTCTTGTTACAGAAAAAGGTTGGAGACCCCTGTTGGGAAGGGTTCTTTGCAGCTGTTGGAGCTGTTGTCTGCACACTCTGCTAGGATCTTCCTTTTGGTATCCCTGATCATCTGGGGGTATTTTATCTGAGCTGCTTTGTAGGTTTCCTTGTCGTTTTCATGGTGGTTTGTTTTTCATCTTCTAGTTATTTGTTGTTTTCCGAGGTCTGCTTGCTGAATGTGTGTTGAAGAGCATTTATGATAGTTTATCTTGGTGTTCAAGTTTGTAGGTAGAAGCCGGCAGTGTGCTGCATGTAGTTTGGGAGGAGGGTGTGGTGGTGGTGGGTGGGATGCTGCACGCGAAGCTACAGTGGATGTAGGTGAAACCTCCTTTTGTGTTGCGTGGTGATATGTGATATGTGAGAGCACCGTGGAGATAGGTGTCCCAGGTCAAGAGATTGTAAGAACGTTGTAACGTGGGGGTGGAAGAACCAGGGTTCACAGTGCTGGGTATGGTCCAAAATGCAGACTGGTGCAGAAGGGTTTACTTTTGGTGCACCTTTGGCATGCAAGCTGTGTGCCAGCTGCGTATGTCTGTGCTCAGGCTGCTATTAAGTAGGCCTTAAAAGAGGGGAGGAGCACAACAAGCAGTGGGCGAGGATAATAGGGAGCATGGAAAGGAGCAGTAGCACAGGAAGAAACAGCTAAGGAGATGTGGAGGAGGGCACAAAGAGTGAGAACAGCAAAAGGCACAGGACTAAAAAAGAGCAAGCAGGCAACAAGAGGGTGAAAACAAGCAAGAAAGCACAAAAGGATCAAAAGAGCAAAAAGGCTTGAAAAAGTGAGAAAGAGCAAAAAGGCAAAGAAATGGCAACTAGTGAAAGGCAAAAGTGTGAGAGACAGAAAGAGCAAGGAGGCGGCTGGCACAGGCACGAGGGAGAGTGAGAGTGAGTGGGAGAGGAGGTGGGAGTCTCGAAGCACAGGAGTCAGGTCCGCAAGAGCCTTGACTGGTCAGAGGACAGTCCTAGGTAAGTCAAAGGGAGAGGGCCTGGAAATAGAGAAAAAAACAGAGAAGTGTTAACGGTGGAATGACAAGGCACTAGCCTCTGCTCTTGAATAGGTTTTATATTGTGCTTAGCTTCAGGATGAAGGAGTTATTGAGCTTGGATTTGGCGTTCACTCTTCAAAGGAATCACATATGGAACAGATTATTTGTCTCAGCATGCTTGGTTTCTATGCAACACAAGAGCCTGCTTTAAGGCCCATTTGTGTTTATATTTTTCCCTAAGTTCTTCAGGTACTCAGGAGGAAAATGTTTGCATTATTACTTCCTCACTGCGACGTGCATCCCTTATAAAAACCTGGAGGCCAGTCATCCTCTGTGAGGATAATATCATATCCCATTTGATAAGTGAAACCAAAATATAGCTTTAATTTGGCACAATATATCACTCTCAATCTGAATGTCTAAATCATAAGCCTTCTCTGGAGGGTGTACATGTCCTTCTCGTGTCTCAACATGTATATATTCTTTAGTTGGAGTCACCAACACACTCCTTGAGAGTCTAGCAAATTATTTTCACTTCTGTTGCATTGTACTGTGCCCTACTCCCAAAGCCTCAATCCACAGAAGTATCTGTAGCCTCTAGGGAATATTTTGTTTGCTAAACTGGCTACTTTCTTTTTTTTTAATGTAGCTTTGAGTCTGAACCTCTGTCTTCCTTCTTTATACTAACTTCAACTTCACCCGTCAGCTCACTTTTCAGTTTGATGCATTTATCCTTTCTGCGCTATTCAGTCAGTCCATGCCTTCATGTCCTTTACTGTCCGCAGAGTTCTGCAAGGAACAGAAAGATGGCTATGCGAATACCAATACTGATCCAGCTTTCTAATTTTATCCACCCCTACTGGACTCCTGTTTTGGAGAGGATCCAGTTCTGATTTTCTGTTTTGACTCTAGTGCAGCTTTTTCCTTAAAGTATCACAGCACACAGAGGTGTAAACTTCTGAAATAACTGTAGGAAGTTCCCATTTGTGATCTTGAAGATGAACATCTGCCAACTACTGGGCACTACCTGAACTGCAGCTTCTCCCTGAATGTTACTTCCAACTATAGAGGAAACTGTCTCAATATTAGCTTTTAATTTCATTCCTAAATCCAGAGCTGGTGCAGCTCCATTCTCCTCCTGTATCTGTTTAAACACCTCTGGTAACACCGCTAATGAGAGTGTGCCATGGGTAGCAGTGTGGAAGAGGTGTGGCGCAGCGGCCAGGGTGCCTGACTCCAGACAACAGGATTCACGGTTCTATCCCCGGTGCCGGTGGCATGTTAGCCCAGCACCATGTGACTCTGGGCAATAGCTCGCTTAATCTTCCCGAGGGCCCCCAGCGCCGGGACATCTCTCCGGAGGTAGCTGTGCGCTTTACAAATGCTGGTATTTCATTTAATTCCAATACTTGCAAAGATTGTTCCCCATGTAGTAAACTCTTCTAACAGTGGTACCACGTTAAGTGGAACACGCATAGTTAACATCCTATGTTTATCATAGGGTGCTGTGTGAGGACAGAATGCTTTTAACTGGTCAGATTTTTGAGCAATTCAAAATGGAATCTCGTCTCGCTTTGTGGAAGCTTTGCCTATTATAGCATTATTAGTCCTTGGACTAATTGCCTGCAATGCAGGATGCACATGTTGTGCAGGACCACCGAGAACAAATGCTCCTGTATAAGTCAATTGTACAACATACTGTCGAAGTCATCTATAAATGGACACCATCTGCTTTAGTAAGTGTCTTACTTCTAAAACAGTCAGATTTACTGTATCAAGATAGGGTGTATACCTTGCTAACATGGGCCAGATATCTCCTTCGTTACTCAAGTCTTAGTCTATCATTCTGAATTACATGGTGTAGTTGTCCAGCAAATCATGCTTCAAATTCTTGATTTCTCAAAGGGACTTATGGTTGTGTAATGGTTTAGAATTAGCATTTGTTGTAGCAGCTCTACATGTATGAAAAATTCCAGTAGTGGAATCTACAGTATCAAACACTACCTATGAGTAAAATATCTGAAAGGATATACATTTACAGCGAATGTTAACCCATCCTCTGTGTTAGCAAAACCCGTAGCCAAAACGTATGGTGTAGTTGATGCCCTAAAATGTACTCCAAGCTGCGCCAATATAACACAAATTCAAAATATGAGATTCAAAACTGAAATTAAAATGGACAATAACCTTTTATACATCAAGGGGCAGATTTACGTTAAACTAACGCAGCACAGTGCAGCAAGTCATTTTGCTGCGCCGTGCTGCGTTAGTCTGGAAAGCACAGGGATGCGACATATTTACAAGAATATGTCGCATCTCTGTGCTTCCCCCTGCGCTGGTGCACAAACTGCTGTCATGCGCCGGCGCAGGCACCCTTGCACCATGGTGCAAGGATGCCTGCGTCGTGGGGAGATTGTTTTTGTGCAGGAAGGGGCACCTTCCTGCACAAAAACAATCACTACAGGCATTTTCCTCTTCCAATGCGTGCTGTAGAATGCAGCACGCATTGAAAGAGAAAAAACGAGGAGAAATGAAAACATTTCTCCTCATTGCGCCTCAGCTACGCCACCTCTAGGGTGGCGTAGCATACTGACGCATCTCCAGAGTTACGATTTCACGTAATTCTGGAGTTGAGTCCTGTTCCATGAGTGTTGCGTGGGAACACCCACTGCAACACCCATAGAACGCCCCTTCACCGCAAAGTGCTGCGTGTGAAGGGACCGTATTTACAAGGAGAGGAAAAGTCACGCATGGTGGCTTTTCCTCTCCTTGTAAATATAGAGGAGCCCCCTGCGCCACCAGTACGTCACGCAAAGTGACGTACTGGTGGCGCAGGCGGCTTGTAAATCTGCCCCCAAGTGTTTGGCAAACCTACAGCTAAGAGGGAGTACAAATCAGAACTGAAGAAAAAGACCAATTTCATAAGGTATGTCTCCGCTATTAGTAATACTTGATCAATTCTTGAGGTTGTCATCCAAGATTACTTAAAGATCAAGAAGATCCACCCCACGTTGGGCATCATTGATATGTGCCCTAGATCTCTTCCTAGAACACAGTCTGGAAATGGGTTTTCTAGAGGCTCTGGCATCAAAAGACTTAGCCAATATAACAACTAGAAACAGAAAACCTGGTGAACTTCACATCCCACTGAGCATTATTTGAGAGAGTTATGTTCTAGGTAACGATCAGTCCCGTGGAATTCGACTGTGATAATTAGTGGAACCCAGAACCTCTTTCATCATGAATGGGTACATTCAAGAACACTAGTAAACAAGGACTATGTAGTCAAGATTTATTAATACCAAATCCAATCCCACTGCACACAATATGAATAGTAACTATTATAACAAGCATTTACAATGCAATAGGTCTCACATTAGTTAAATGCAGAGCTATTGGCTTTGCAAATGTAAAAGTAATACGGCAGACAAACAACTTTTTTTCCCTATTTATTCACTTTTATAGCAATAGCGATAAATAAAAATTAAATAAAGTTAAAAAAAGGTTGTTTGCCTGCCGTATTGCTTTTCCATTTGCAAAGCCAATAGCTCTGAGTTTGACTAATGCGAGACCTATTGCATTGCAAATGGTTGATAGGTATTCCGACAAATAGCACCAGAGAGTGGGTATATCATGTTGTGTTTCTCCGTGAGTTCATGCATTTCACTGGATCTCCATTTTATTTTGTAGTTTCATAGAACGAACTTGGGCTAGCATGAAGTTGGCCCAAGAGCATTACAGAAGCACCAGATTACATTACACAAGGTCAGGTTCATTGTTAAGGCACGGGAGATGATTTGCTCAGAATCACAAGATGGTGACATGACGCCGAGACTGAATCTAGTTCCCAGTTCTAAAGTCGACAGCTCTCACCGTTAGGCTTTAGCTCTAAACTTTTGGTAAATGCTAATCAACGCTGGACTTTAGAGTTGCATTTTTGGAACCTTCTCAAAATAATTAATTTACGAACGGGGATAAAACACTTTAAGATGGATGCCACTTCCACCTTTTCAATAGAGGACAAGTACCTGCAGTGCCCGGTAGATTGCTCCTATAAAACAAATAAAAGGCCTACGGCACACATCTCACGCTTTTGGTGATATCACTCACAAGCACCTCTCTTGTTTGTTCCCCTGCTGTTTAAGATTGGAGAATCTTACCACACATCACGGACTCCAAGTCCTAATTGTTGTAAGAGTCAGGTCTTCCTGTGTCGTCTAGTGACCTTTACAGCATCACATGCTGCTCAGCAGCTTAAATCTGAACAGTGGTTGGCGGGCACAAGCTGAGGCAAGTCTCCCGTCGATATATGTGTATAATCAGTCATGCAGTTTAGCTGTACCCTTCATACTGTCCGAAAGAGAGTGCAATCAAATGTACGGCATTTTCCCCTACCTGAGTTCGTTTGTCGTAAAACATGTTGACTTCATCACAAAGCTTAGCCCAGAAAAGACTCCCAAAATGTTGTATGGTTGCTGGACATTTGTAAAATATACCGCTCTTCTGAAGACACTGCCTGGAGATTCTAATATCGATGGTAATGTATGTGCTGCTGTTGTATTCCTCTTAGGGTATCCATAAACGGGCTTTCCAGTATCATGTCCTTATATAGGCACAATTCGCCCTGCCCTTATATAGGCATAAAGTCACAGCCCTTATTTAGGCATTAAACTATGCACTCCAAATACAGGCATGGTCTCTGACATCCGTCCACCCTAACGTCACAACGAGTTCATGAAGAACAGACCCTTAGGCTGCGGGAGTTTCCCTAGTCCAGGACTATTGATTTCTTCAAGGACTCATATATTATGCATGAACCATTATTCTTTAAGGGGTTCATTCATGACGTCTTTCGCTGTCCAACTCACGTCAATGCTAACATTCTTAGGTGCTCTCAGGTATAAATATACCTTCCCTAGCCCCTGTAAACCAGAGGAGACCTCGACTTCAGAGGAGCCCATTTCCCGGCCTGATGCACTGAGAAGACGCTGCCATTCCCTGCACACAGAGAGCCCAGCTTCCTGCTTCCAGTGATCTGACTTCCCTTGCGGGGTGTTGGAGTTCGAGTCTGGCAAAGAGATTCCAACCTCTCTCATTCTTCAGGTATGGAGCTGATAAGAACCTAGAGGGACTCTTGGCATACAAGGCATACTAGACTTAACATACTCTTAGGGGCACATGCATCAAGGTAGGCTTTTGCGATTCCTTAATTGCGATTATTAAGGAATCGCAATTAAGAAATCGCAAAAGCCTATGCATGTAGGAATCGCTATAAAAATAGCGATTCCTAAACATTCCTTAATTGCGACTCGCTAATTGCGAGTCGCAATTAAGAATACCTCCCCATTAATTCCTATGGGCCTAGAGGCCCATAGGAATGAATGGGAAGACATTCTCAATTAGCGATTCGCAATTAGAGAATCGCAAATTGAGAATGCAATTTCAAGGGTGCCAGGGTGTCAAAATGACACCCTGTTGCACCCTGAAATTGTGATGTGCACCCATGTTGCGCACACACATGCCCCAAGGGCATGTGTGTGTGTAACCTAAAACTTAAAAAATGCATTTTAGAGCATTTTTCGAAGGTTTTGCAAATTACAGACAAGTTTGATTTGTCTGTAATTTGCGGTCCCAAATAGCGAAATCGCTATTTGAAAGTGCTTCTAGCATTGCATTTAAGGAATCGCAAATTGCGATTCCTTAAATGCAATCGCAATTTAGGAATTCGCAATTAATTGCGAATTCTTAAATTGCGCATAAAGCTACTTTCATGCATCTCCAAAGGCCAATTTGCGATCGCAAACGGCCGATTTTTGCGATTCGCACCGTTTGCGATCGCAAAAACCTTTGATGCATGTGCCCCTTAGTATACCATAGTAAGGAATTCTTCACCTACTTCATACCTCGTCCTACACATAGGTTAGGTTAGGTACATTGGGGTAGAACTAGCTTAGCACCGCATCGTATGAGTACTCGCATTTTTAGTCTGTGTTATTTATGTAACAGCATTTGTATTAAAAGATAATGCTATCGCAGTATTATTTATTTTTACTGCTCACCCTGTACATTATTTATCTCGCATACTGTCTTGTGATCGTAACAGCACATTATACTTACACCAGAAACAAGACTGTTCAATAAATCTTTTATTGAAAACGCCCGTCTATTATTTCTGTGTAACTCTGAGGAAAACTAAGCATGCATGACTGAGCTGAGTGAAATAGTTATCTAGTGTTTCCACGACTCTAGGACACGTTCTGATTCTAAAAGGGAAACATATTGGTCATGTTTTGCGGCTGCCAGAAACTACTCCCTTCTTGTTGTCAAGGAGTTTCTAGTGGCCTCTGAGCTAGCTGGCACAAGTAATTAAGTTTAATATACTCGATAGGGACATACTGACCGTAGTCCTATGTCAAACCTATAGGATATATTATTCCAATGCGCAGAGCCTATTAGGGAAATAGGAGCTACACTACATGGCGCCCAACGGTTTGGTAAGGCGGTAATTCAACGTTAGATACTGAGTAACTCAGCCGTGCTATTTTCTCTCAAAGACCCCTACCCATATAGTCCAAAAGACGTCTGGAGTGGGCAGGGTTTAGTATCCACCAAGGCTACATAGGGAAGTACCCTATATATTAGCTGTTTGGTTTGCTCAACGTTGAAGGATACAGTGTTCCAAAATATTGTGCACCTTATCTTTGTTTCCTTGAAACTTGTTCCACATTTTGTAAAAAAACAAAATGAATGAAGACGCCGGAGACGGTGTAGCTGCGGCTGATCCAGCCCTAGCAGCAGTTTTTAACCTTACAGGTTTAAATGAAACTGAGGAGGGTGTTGTAAACATCCCTCAAAACTTAAGAAGAGCCATAACTCTAAAACTTATAAAACATGGCCTATCGCCAAGAGGAGGTAGAGCAGTTTTCGTGATAGAGGCACATGAATCATTTCAGACAGAGGTATTCTATTCATGGGTACTACTTCCTGAATGCAATCCAACATCACAAACATTTCACTTCTACAAAGAAGATGATCTACCAGAGGAATACATTCCTTTCGAGGATATTGAAATTCCATTAACATACCAGGAGCATCAGCTCTGGTTTAAAGGCGCCCTAAAACATCACAAAAACATTACCAGGCTCGGTCCACTAGGTAGACCAGGAGCAACATGGCCGATTTTAGCCGGCTACACACCTCATCCTGAACTGGATATAATGACAGATGAGGAATTACATACTCAAATAAAAGAGTTAATAAAAATTTACAGACAATTGGTCCAATATGTCATGCAGACTTTTACAGTCCGACCACCATTGATATATCCAAATCCAACTCCCCAACAGGGGAATACACTAAAAATTACACCACAGACTCTCAACTCAGTCATGGGTAAAATGCCCACAAAACGTGAGCAAATTCCGTTTTGGATAGCTCAAAAAATTACTCAAATCGAAACAGTATTTCCAAATACTAGCCCGCATGAGAAACACAGAATCCTAACAATCAGTTTACCAATGGGGATCACACCACAACTAGAAGACTGCACCACTTGGGGCTCAGTCTTTGCTGCCATCTACACTAAAACACATGGCATACCGTCAATTGCGGTAATACCTTATGTCCTAAAACAAATTCAAAACGAATACGGGGCAGAGCCTGCTCTAAATTTAGGTATGAAATTACTGAAAAATTTCGACCAGGTCTCAACAATAATATTATCTAATATTAAAGGAGAGGCAGCAGCAGTTGCGATCCGCCAAAAATTGAGGGAATTCGATGTTACAGAACATCAAACTGAGCTACCCAGAATTATAGAACAATCTTATGCAGAATTAGGCAGAGTTAGTTTGGGTGGAAGACCACTGAAACCAAAACTATCTGAAAGTCCTGAGAAGGACTCAATAAAACAAACTCCTACATCTTCTAAAAAGAAGTGGGAGTCTACTAAACAAAAATCAAACGAGAAACGTTCTCAATCCCGAGGTAGGTCTCCTCAAAAGGAGCCCTCTGAAAGGAGGTATAACCTCAGGAATAGGGATAATTTGAGAAAACCTGATAGGTATCATGATACTGATACACGTTCCTCTCGTCCCTTTCAGATCTCACCACAGACTTCGGAAAGAAGAGGACGGACGGAACACAGAGAAGAACGCGTGACATCAAAAGACGACAAACACGCTCCAAAAACTAAAGCAAAACCTAAATTCTCCAAAAAGAAAATAGCAGGTCTAAAGATTAGACATGCCGAGAATACTGAGAACACAACTCAAGAACGGAGAATGGGCTCAGACCATGCTGGACAGTGAAGCAGAAGTCACAATAGTTCGCCAGACCGTGAAGGAACTTCTGGAGATAGTGGACTTGAATGAGTACATCACAGTCGAGACTGTAGACACCAGGGTTAGTACTCCACAAAAGTTATTTGAAATAACACTCCGGATGGAGGGAGACAAACCTAGACAGGTGAAAGCACTTTTTGGGGAAAGACTATCAAGAGGCTATGACATACTTCTAGCAGAAAAAGACTGGCCACCACAATTTGTCAGGGAGTGCCCACATGGCGAGGACATTATTATGCCTGCCTTCTCCAACCATATTCCTATACATCTAAAATATACATATGCCAGGAAATGGGCAGTGGCCCAGGCCCCAGCATTATATAAAAATCATGTAGGATGGGATGAGGACTCACCTCAACATAAAATACATCTGAAACATGAACCAACTGCACAACGGCAGTATCCAATAAAGCAAGAAGCTAAAAAACAGGTCAGGGAGATCTTAGATCAACATGAATACCAAGGGGTGATTGAAACATGCACCTCCTCAATGAACAATCCTTTGTTTCCTGTCTCCAAACCAGACAAAACATATCGTCTAGTTTTGGACTACAGACACCTAAACACTTGTTCTAAAACTTTTGCAGTGCAAAACGCACATAGCACAGCATTAATGAATAACATTGTGCGTAAAAAATATAAAACAACATTAGACATCTCAAATGGTTTCTTTTGTCAAAACATAGCACCTGAAAGCAGGTACTTAACAGCATTCTCCATAATGGGGACCCAGCGTCACTTTTGTCGACTCCCACAAGGGTTCAAGAATAGCCCAGGTTTATTCTCAGCGAGGGTAATGGAGTTACTACAAATTTATGACATTTATCTGACAGACGATGACCTGGAAAAACACTTGAACAGGGTGAGCACCATTATACTGGGATTCGCCTCTGAGGGTTACAAATTCAACTTTAAGAAGTCCAGAATTGCCCATCTCAATGTCCTATTTCTAGGATATGAGCTTTCAAGTGAAGGCAAGAGCTTGGCAGCTAAGTTTTTAGAAAAGTGTGCGCTGCTCCAACATCCAAAAACGCAAAAAAACTTACAGTCCATCCTGGGTTTCTTAAATTTTGGAAGAACATACATCCTAAACTACGCAGAAAGGGTTAAACCTCTCTACGCATTAATCAAACCTGATTTTTCGATCAGAAACTGGACACAAGAACACACAGAAATCTTGCGTTCACTACAAGCTAACATGTTTGCAACAAATCACTTACAAACACGCGTAAGTGAACGCAATTTGGTGATCCGAATAATTTCGGGTCAATGCGGATTCACCTACTTAACCTTCAATGAGGGTGAAAAAATACCAATAGCATATAAATCACACTTGTACACACAAGCGGAAATGCGCTTCAGTTCTACTGAAAAAATTCTAACAGCAGTTCAAACCGCTGTAGCAAAAGAAAGAGCCTTAGCCCAAGGGAAACGCATTATTGTCGTAACCCCAGTACCTGCTTTAGAAGCGGTTACAAAAGCAAGCATTCCAAATGCTAAAGCATTGCATCCAAGATGGATACAATGGGTTAATTCTCTTGCTGCAACAGATGTTGAATATGTTTTTGATCCAGATTTAAAAACACAAGCATTCCTGCAGTATGAACATGAATGTCCCCTGCCTACTGAAATTCTGCCTCTCGATCAGTACGAATTCATAATTTACACTGACGGATCCGCACAACCCGCAATAGAGGGTAAGCAAGCTTACAGTGCAGCGTGTGCTATCGTTAAAGGTCGCATGCGAAATGGCATCTTCAGACCTATGGTCACAAAAACGCAGTCTCTAGGAGATTGTACAGCTCAGCGAGCTGAACTACAAGCATTCAAACTGGCACTTGAAAGTACAGATCGAGAATTCCCCACACTAATCGTGTGCGATTCCTTTTACTGTGTGCAGTCGTATAATGAATATATACAAAACTGGCTTGAAAATGGTTTCAAAGATGCGAAAGGTGGCACAATAAAGCACAAATTGCTTTGGGAACAAGTAGTTCAGTTGAAAAACGAACTACCAAAGGCTCACGTGATCCACATACTGAGTCATCAACGTGATGGCGTTCACGTTGCAGGGAATTCATTGGCTGACGAAGCCGCAAAGGGGGCTGTGCAAACGGCTTCCGTAGCTGCGATCACTCGTTCCAAAACAAAAATAGACGGTGAGATAATGTTGGCTGTCAATGCTTCAAGCAAAGGCAGCAGTGCAGGGTTACCAAAAAGGTTTCCACTCAAGTACACTTATGTAATTGATGCGAACAACATTCCTTTTGCTCGAATCCCTGGAGTGGGGGATAGGGTAATTCCAAACAAGGAACGCAGATTAGGACTAATCCTAGCAGCACATGAAGGGATAGCTTCTGCCCATGCAGGTGTTTCTGCAACAGTATCTTTACTCAAGCAAAGATATTGGTGGCCTGGCATTAGAAAACAAACAAAGAACTATGTTTTAGAATGTGATATATGCCAACAGATGAAAGTCTCCACAGTGAAACGTCCTGCGCAGACACCCCTGTTAATTTCAGACAAACCATTAGCTTGTGTTTACCTGGACCACTGCGGTCCCTTGCACAGGGACGGTAATTATAAATATATCATGGTTGCAGTGGATTCATGCTCTAGGTTCCTATGGTTATGGCCTCAGCGCTCAGCTGACGCTCGAACTGTTATAAAAGATTTGCGAGTCTTTATCGGCATATACGCAATTGGCACGCTACATTCTGACCAGGGTCCTGCGTTTAGCTCTCGGGCTTACAAAGAAGCCATGGCCAGTCTGGGCGTTGCATTGCGGTACTCCTCTCCATTCCATCCTGAGGGAAATTCAGTTGTGGAAAGGAAAAACCGGGACATAAAGCAGTCTATAACAGCTAGAGTATTAGGCTCGGGTGACGGGTGGGTCAAACACCTTAGTGGAGTTCAACGTGCACTAAACAACCTGCCAAGAAGTTCTCTAGGGGGAGTCATTCCATATGAGGTCCTATTTGGGACAAGAATGTGGGTACCAGACTTAGAAAACGTAGGCACAGTGGTGGAAAATAAACCTTTTGATATCAAAGATCGTTTGGCTGTTTTACAGGACTTAAACAAATTAAGAATGAAACAAAGCAACGTGTTCCTACAGCCAACCACCACTGGGGATCAACCGGCTGTCCCAGCAAGGCCTGTCTGGATTCCAAAAGTTGTGGATCTAGTCAGAGAAAAAATTGCGGACAAGAAGGAATTTGGACCTTCTTACAGACAACCAGTACCTGTCCTAGCAGTTCAAGGAACAAGAACAGTACTACTGCCGCCCCTTGCTGGAAGAAAGGAGAAAAGATTTGTGTCCATCGACCTCATCAAACCACAGTATGTGGCCAATACTAAATAGTAGGGCTCGTGGACTCCGACCTAGTAGCAAACGCTCTCCTCTCGCTACTATCCAAGAGGTTCATACTGAAAGACTGATAACCATCGAGAATTCAGCTGAAACAGATGAAGGACTAAGCAACAATGCTATGGAAATCATCCCTCTTGAAGAACAAGTAACAGTTCGTCCAAATACACCTGTCTACACCAATGTGGCACGTGATGAACTGGTTCCAGTGATTTCTACAAATCCTGATGCAATTCAAACAATTGATAGAACTGCTTCTGGCTATTTCATAAACTTTGATACGTTCTCAGAAGATCCAAGTGAACCTGAAACGACGCCAGTGTCATTGAAATTCAAGCAGCAAATACAAGACTTTCTTCACTCTCTGAAAAAGATTTATTTGGTTTCTCCATGGATTGAACTCTGGATTATATCTGGACTTTTTGTTTTCCTGCTCTGGCTAGCTTTGGTTACAACTGTGAGCGTGCTTATTAGTGGCAGATACATCCATGCGAACACTGAAAACAAAGACGTGAACGCAATTTTGAAACCTCATAAATCTTCCCATCGTGAAGCAAGATACTTGTCATCAGTGAACATCACAGCTGTTCCTATACACGATGGTATAGTGTGGGACAAAACAGATTTTGATATATTCGGTCCGACGGAAGAATTGAACATTCCACATTTGTTTAAAATTTCACTAAGTGATCTAATCACGTCCAGTACCTATTCTGATGATTGGGACTTTGAAACTGTGACTGACATTATGTTTGACCTAGAAAAATCTGCTGCATTTTCTAAAAATGAATATTTAGAGGGTTCATCAGACTATGAACAACTGTATTGTTATAACCACTATGGTCATCATTATTTGCATAAATCTGCATATCCAAGAAATGTGTTTATGTTTAACCAATGGGAACATTGTCCTACACCACCTAAAGGTAGTTCAAAAACATTTGCCAGTAAGTTTCCATATTTTTCGGGTTACAATACATCTGATCCAGAAATGTTTTACTATAAAAATATAAACAAGACAGGTATGAAAATTATGTTAACGAATACAAAACAGATTTATTCTGCAATATTTAATGCCCAACTGTCTAGACAGGGTTTCGACTTTTGGAAAGACACAATAGACACAAAAACGTTGTGGGGTACTAAAGAATGGCAAGTACAGGGGATAGAAGCTTTATTTAGAGCCTGCATCATCCCTGAACAAATAATGTTTTTGAATGAAACTATCCAACAAACATCTTGTCTTGGATTAGCCAAGATCAAAGAGATGAACACACCTTCTGTACCAACTCCTGCAAAAAATAATGAAACACAGGCAGTGGTGACAGTTGACAATATACTACAACTCAACAGATCTAATACTGATTGGAAAAAATGGTTGATCTGGCCCACAGACACGAATAACTGTCAGGAAAGATTCAAGAATAAAACTCAGGGTTTTACCATTCATAGGCCAGACCCAAGATACGTCCAAAGACAACATCCGGGGGTAGTAACAACATACAGTGTAGGGAAATTATGCCTCGATTGGCTGCATACATCTACACTACAGGATGTGAAACAACACTTATCCTTACTTGCAAAAGACGCAGATCTTAGGGATTTCTTGCTTTGACCAAGAAAAACGCGTCAAAAACGTTTCATATATGCCGGCATTTATGCTGCTTATAATAAAGCTTGGAAGGTATCACAGATAGAGGCCGCAAAACGAATACGTGAACTTGATCGTATTAATTTAGAAAAAACACTCTCTGTGGTCGACAATGGGTTAACAACTTTGTCCTCCAGAATTTATTCACTGGACGGCATTGTATCCTCTATCGACATACTAGAACAAGATTTGGCGATGTTACAACAAGGCCAATCTCAATTAGGTTCTATTATGTTATTAAGCTGGACGCTGCAATCATTGCGAGCGGGCTATGTGCCTTGGCGTTTCATCAACACAACGGCTCTGTTTGCAGAATACAATCTAACTGATAAACAGATCGAAATGGCACAAAGAGGAGCAAAGTATACAGTGCTGAGCAATAAAAAAATTTGGAAAAGCTACCATTCACAGTGGCAGAAAAACCAGCTACAGAATGGCTTATTCATGGCAAAATTACACTACCTGTGACTACTTTTCAGTTTCAGTATTGCCTCAGACAAATGCAAGCAGGCAAATATGAAAGGTTGGGTAAGGAATACATTAAGACATCTTGGGCTTTACCGTATACATATAGATGTTGGAGCGGGGATCGTGAAGTGTTTTTAAGCGGTAAAAACTGTAAACGTGCACTAAGCGGTTCACTTGTATGTCAGGACATTTCCTAGCACGGGGCTTGTAATGGTTCTGTGGCAAATTTGTCTTGCCATCAGCAGGGTACACCAGCTGCTGTGATTAATCCAACGTTCGGACAACTTTCTAATGGGAGTTACCTCATGTTGAATGATCAGAGTTGCTGTGGCATGCTGCCAGGTATCCCATATCTAGTAACGGTTAACTCCATGGTCACTTGCTGTATGCAAGTATTGTTTGCCCCAATAGACACAGTCAGGGAGTCGCCTCTATGGCCTTCGCTGAACGTCTCTTTTATAAGATTTGATACTTTAAGCAGAATGAAAACCATGCTTTTACAACAAACAATGCCTTTGACCTCGGCCAAAGAAACCTATGATCTGCAAATTGCAAGGACTTCGGCTGAGATACAGACTTTAATACGTACAAACTGCCCTATACATTTCGTGGAAATGATAGGACGAATTTTCAACATGTCTGATACAACAGGAATTGTACATGCATTTAAGGGCATCTGCTCGGGTCTGTTAGCACCTTTCCAGGCAATACTCGGAATCATCCCGAACTTTGCACATTCGGTGTTTAGTGGCATACCATTAATTCTAGCACTTGTTGCCGGAATTCTATTTCTCTTCCTGCTATTGCGCTATGGCCAGCCAATTCGCCGACATCACTCCGAGCGACATGGAGAAAGCTCTCCTTGAACGAAAGTGCCGTGAGCAAATAGTACAGCTTTTGGGCATAAATCGTCTACGGGACATTAATACCACATGGTTCCTGTCATTTAGACCAGTCTGGCAAGATTGCATCTTACCTGTTCTACGATGCCTGCTATGCGGTGTAGAATGCGTGTTGGACACCTGTCTAACATTTCCATTGGATGCGCCAACGGACGTCGATACTCTGCTGGACCAGATAACGGCCCATGCTATGTGTTGTCCCCAGCGGCTTCCTATCCTGATGACGGCATTCATTGAGATCTCACAGACGCTTCCGGCAGCTGCTGAGGTACGAGAAAGAACTACAGGCACACAGGTAACAACGGACGCGAACATTGCGACAATTGAAAGCAATGCTTCACATCTCTGTGCGATTAACCTGCTTCACGAGGTGTTCTAACTCACACCAACTACAGTGGATGATGTTTTGTCTATAGAAATAGATGATCTAATGTTTACACCAGACCCGTAAACTGACTCTGATTCAGCATACAGTGTTCCAGAAATACAGCAACAATTTGGCCTTCATTTTTCAAAAACTTGGAACTCTATCAAAAATTGAACTTTTTCCCATTTTTTCGAAGGAAAATGGAATATCAATCTGCTTACAGTAGAACTAGCCTTTTTAATACAGACTTCTAGGGACTTCTAGGTACTTCCACGGACACTTAGTCATCTTGTGTGTCTAAAACAGTTCATTAATTTTTCTGACATGAAATGACTTTGATTTTTGAATAACTTATCGATAATTTTTTGTCAAATGTAAATATTACTGCTTATTTTCATTCCAATTGCATTTATTTTCGAACTTTATGCCTGTAATGAAAAGCAATGCTTCAAATGTACAGTACCTTTTGCATTCTAATAGGTTTTTTAAAATGCCTTTTTTTAAATGGTTTTATGAAATATTTTAGAAATATGCGGTACTCCATTTTAATGTTTAGCATTTTAAATGTTTAGCATTTTAGTATTATCGTACACACGAAAGAGGAGTGGGTTTTGTTTTCCTCTTAGGGTATCCATAAACTGGCTTTCCAGTATCATGTCCTTATATAGGCACAATTCGCCCTGCCCTTATATAGGCATAAAATCCCAGCCCTTATTTAGGCATTAAACCATGCACTCCAAATACAGGCATGGTCTCTGACATCCGTCCACCCTAACGTCACAACGAGTTCATGAAGAACAGACCCTTAGGCTGCGGGAGTTTCCCTAGTCCAGGACTATTGATTTCTTCAAGGACTCATATATTATGCATGAACCATTATTCCTTAGGGGGTTCATTCATGACGTCTTTCGCTGTCCAACTCACGTCAATGCTAACATTCTTAGGTGCTCTCAGGTATAAATATACCTTCCCTAGCCCCTGTAAACCAGAGGAGACCTCGACTTCAGAGGAGCCCGTTTCCCGGCCTGACGCACTGAGAAGACGCTGCCATTCCCTGCACGCAGAGAGCCCAGCTTCCAGCTTCCAGTGATCTGACTTCCCTTGCGGGGTGTTGGAGTTCGAGTCTGGCAAAGAGATTCCAACCTCTCTCATTCTTCAGGTATGGAGCTGATAAGAACCTAGAGGGACTCTTGGCATTCTAGGCATACTAGACTTAACATACTCTTAGTATACCATAGTAAGGAATACTTCACCTACTTCATACCTCGTCCTACACCTAGGTTAGGTTAGGTACATTGGGGTAGAACTAGCTTAGCACCGCATCGTATGAGTACTCGCATTTTTAGTCTGTGTTATTTATGTAACAGCATTTGTACTAAAAGATAATGCTATCGCAGTATTATTTATTTCTACTGCTCACCCTGTACATTATTTATCTCGCATACTGTCTTGTGATCGTAACAGCACATTATACTTACACAAACAAGACTGTTCAATAAATCTTTTATTGAAAACGCCCGTCTATTATTTCTGTGTAACTCTGAGGAAAACTAAGCATGCACGACTGAGCTGAGTGAAATAGTTATCTAGTGTTTCCACGACTCTGGGACACGTTCTGATTCTAAAAGGGAAACATATTGGTCATGTTTTGCGGCTGCCAGAAACTACTCCCTTCTTGTTGTCAAGGAGTTTCTAGTGGCCTCTGAGCTAGCTGGCACAAGTAATTAAGTTTAATATACTCGATAGGGACATACTGACCTTAGTCCTATGTCAATCCTATAGGATATATTATTCCAATGCGCAGAGCCTATTAGGGAAATAGGAGCTACACTACACTGCCATTAGGCAGGAAAAAAGCAGTGCCGTAATTCTTATTGGAACAACAAATACTGGTATACAGTAGGGGGCGCTGCACTGTGCATGTAATGCGAAGCACTTTGGTCCTCACATTGTTCAAGTGCAGAGCTGCCAACTTTGGAGCTGGAAACCAGGTTCGAGTCTTGGCGTGGCTTTCCCGTGTGTACAAAAATGTCGATAGGAACTAATAAAATTAATTAAACAATGGTGTGCAAATTGGAATTAATAAAATTAATACACAATGCAATTTGTAACTAAATTAAAAATGAGGATGGTTACGAAGAAACGACCACATTAAAGAACGAGCAGAAGGAAATAAAAGTAGTCCCACAGCGTAATGAAACTGTATTTGGCTGGTGTTTCTGAATGAAAAACGGAAGTGAGGTATGGGGAGCACCAACCAATAAGGAGCCACCAAAGAAGACTGACGCAGGAGAGAACTTATGGTAAGCAGCAGGCGGAATTTCCTGACGTAGAGTGATTACAGCAGGTCTTGCAGACAGCGCATGCGCACTGCCAAGGCTCGACCTAAACATGAACAGGATCGTGGCAATGAGATTTGTCAGGAGGCAGAATAGTAAAAAGACAACATTGTAACATTATGGTGGCATCAAAAAGCGTCTTTACATCAATATTCCCAACCCTACCTTTCTGTCAGACTAAGCTAAACCTACCACCTAATGAGGCCTAATTTGAGTTTGATAGATGGTTCACACCTACATACCTTTATGAAAAATAGAACCAATCTTCAGAAAAGAAACAGCTGTCCTCTGCATCTGCAAGCTGGCAGATCAGACCTATGAAGGCTGGATGTGCCTTCCTCATAGCCTACAGCAAGGAAGGAGGAGTATGGCTCTTTATGACCCTCAGTCCCAAATCTCTCATACAAAGTTCCTCTCTATCTCATAACGTTGTGGTATAGCTTTCATATTCTGTATGAACATTGTGGAACATTTTCTCAAAAACATTTTGTAGCAAAGTCTTTATGACCTTTCACTTACTTATATTCTTTGAAATGTTGTTTATTATTTAAAACAAGTGAGAAATCGAGATATAAATGTTCATGAGGCCTTATACATTATTTAGAAACAATCACTGGAATGACAATTCAAACTACAGATAAAACATAAATAAATTAAAATCAGGGTGAATTATCCCTTTGCAATGAATAACAACAATAAAAAAATGTGCATTTATATTCAAAATATACATCTATATAAATGAATATATATATTTGAAAGGAGGATACCTAGAAGAGAAAATATATGGTGGTTATAACAAACAGTCTGTTTCCTGTCAGAGGGAATCTTGCACTACTGGTGCCTGTGCTGGACCTCCAATGTGTATGTCGAGGTAGAATTAGAGTGATAGGGTAAGAGGCTTGTACAGCTGCTGACTATACAGTACATGTTGTTTGTGTGAGTGAAGTGTGCACAATTGATAACCTGCTTTGTGTGTTCTGTGTATGAGAGAATATTGGACTGTTGTAGTCTACCCTGTTTCTGTTCTGTGTGATAGAAGCCTGCACTTCTACAGTATAGTTTACCTATTCTGAATGTTAGTATGTCGAAAGTTACAGTGTTGTTCCCTATACTTGACTTGCTATGTGTGTCTTAATGAAGCTTGCAATGTTGATTGTGTAAGGAAAGCTTACAGTGTTGGTGTATATGCAGTACCTATTCTGTTTCTATGAAGGAAAGTGTGCACTACTGTTAGCTTTGATGAAACTTCTCTAGGCGAGAGGAGCAGACACTAGTGCAGGCAGTGGTGGTCCAGTTCCATCAGCACATGAGAGGAATTTACACTGTGGCTTTGCTAAATCTGTTCCGTTTGTGAAGAACATCAATGCTTGCAAATAAAATATAAAATAACAGTTACTCACTTCCCTAGAGTGCCAGTCTGCAATTGAGAAATGCCAGTACTCTACCATTTGAAGTACTGCACCCCACTGAGAAGTCCTGGTACTCTCTCTTCAAACTGAAAAAAGACAGGTACTCAGCACTCGCCAATAAAATCTTGTTAATGTTTATATTGTAACTGTTGTGTGTGAGGGGAATTCTGACTATCCTTTGTTTCTAAGATAAAATGTATGCTGGCCTGCAGTGGCAGGCAGGTATCATCTGCGACGTTACCCACAGAGGTGGCTAGGTGTGCTCTCTACATGCTACTCCAATGGAGGTTGAACATTATTAGTACAAAAATGCTGCTCTCGCTGGACTATTTAATTTTGCCTTACGTTTGAAGACATGTGCTTTACCAGTAACCTCGGTAAAACTGCTCCAAGTAAAAGCCCATACCTATATACGGAATGTGGACCTTTATACGGAATTTGGACAACTGATGCAGTTCTCAATGGAGGTGGGGGAATTTCTGTTATTTGTAAATTTGCAAATGCGAAACTTTGGGCAATTCTTCATATTTCCTTTGTTTCTATGGATGGATGTCCTTGCTGTGCTGAGAACAAACGCTCTTATCAATGGAAACAAGTGGGGAGCCCTGCTATAAATAAAGGTTCCTAGGGTAGGCAAAATATCTACATTGCAAAAGAAAGCCCGTCGACATTACTTATTCATCTATAAATTCATACACAATTCTATGGCTCAGAGAAAATAGGTTTTCTTTATATTCAGATCTTTATTGACAATCAACAATAGAAAAATTCTCAAAAGTGTTCTCATTCTTATATATAAAACAACAGTGTCTCCTAGATCAATAATGCACATTACTATAGAGATTAAAATAGATACTAAACAAACAGCATTCACACCAATGATACCATCTATCATGCCGTTATATTCAACAACACCCTCATCCTTCAATAAAATCATGTGCCACCTAACAAAATACCGATAAGAGTAGACCTTGTGGATACCAACAACAATGATTTTACATCTTCAGTCGATTTTTAGTAGCACAATGTATCTTTTATGTGTCTTGGATATATAATATATTTATTTTCAGATAAAGCTCTTGGATGTTCAATCCATGTGGCTCATGTTCTTTATCTTTCATCTCTGTCTACGCGCGTTTCGGCAATGCAGCACCTTCTTCAGGAAAGCCACTTCCAAACCTTTTTTCTTGTAGGTATCCTGCAGTCTTATTTTACATTATACTGAGACAAATTACAGAAAAAAGTAAATAATGAATATAATTTCAAACTCTCTAAACTTGGTCAGAACCTCCACCAATTACATGCTGTCACCATGTGTATTTCAGCTCTCATTGTGTGATGAACCTCCATATGAATGACCATAATTAGTAACACACTAATTAATGATTTAAGGTTCACTACTACTTCACTCAATGTGGGTAATCTATATTTACGAAAAAGTACTAGACAACACCCATGTGTTTTAATGTGCTCGCTCTCAATGAAAATGCTCTGTGAGCTACATGCAACCCAGGTAAATGATATTATATCAATCGTATATATTTACCAATCCTATTATTAAGGATCCTCAAAACCAATAGGTTTATATATATTGACAGATCTATGCTTCCAAATTGGACACGGGTACAAGAGCACTGGAAGGCAAAGGAACATATGTAAGAATAATAATCCCAAAGTGAACTGAATATTAAAATAGGTACACCCGGGGAACCGGATAAATAAAATAGGTATCCTGCAGTCATATTTTACATTATACTGAGCCAAATTACAGAAAAACGTAAATAATAAATATAATTTTAAACACTCTAAACCAGGTCAGAACCTCCACCAATTACATGCTGTGTATTTTGGTTCACATTGCGTGATGACCCTCCATATGAATGGCCATAATTAGTAAAACACAAATTAATGAATAAAGGTTCACCACTACTTCACTCAATGTGGGTAATCTATACTTACTCACTTTCAATCCTAATCGTGACACTCTTGTCACGTTAAACATTGAAGCTTTATACAGCAACATTCCCCAAAAAGGGACGATCAACACAGTAGAGTCATTCATGGGTTAACACCTAAGTGACGCCCCAAAGTCTTTCAGTAGAGAATGCCTTCAATTTGTGCTGGAAGAGAACACCTTTGACTTTAGAGGACAGCTATACAAACAAATAAAGGGAGTCAGCATGGGGGCTTCCTGTGCACCCAATATAGCTAATATCTATATGGCTTTATTTGAACATAAATATATTCATATATTCTTTTTTGAGACCGTGACCAATTGGTCACGATACATAGATGATATTTTTTCATCCGGGTGGGTACACAGGGAGATCTGAACAAATTTCTCCAATGACTTAACTTATGTAATTCAAATATAAAATTTACAGCACTTAGCAGCCAAAGCCAAGATCATTCCTAGACATACCGATACATCACAACAATGGCCAGTTGGAGGTAGATATCCATGTGAAACCCACTGCAAGGAATACACTATTGCATTATAATAGCTTTCACCCTAGAAATCAGAAACAGAGCATTCCTTTTGGACAATTCTTAAGATTAAAAAGAAATTGTACCAATTTAGAAGACTATGACACAAGAGCAGTCATGATGAAAGAAAAATTAATCACTAGAGGATATCCCAAGAGGCTAGTACGAAAAGCCTTTAAGAGAGCCAGGTTTTATGATAGGTACAATTTACTTCATAACTAAGCATCACAAAGTAAGCCAAAACTAGTATTTGTTATTAGACACTCAGCCCTAAACTAAAAAGTTCATCAAATTGTTATTTCCAATTGGCACATATTAAACAGTGATGCAGACCAAAATTTGAGGATTACAAACCCCATATTTACACACAGACGCAACAAAAATCTTAAAGACCAAATAGTGAGATCCTGCCTACAGAAACCAACACCATTTGTGCAGAAAACGTAGCACACCTATCATCGGGCACCACAAATGTACCCTGTGTAAGAAATGTGACAGTGCCATTGAGACGGATACCTTTACTTTGAATCAATACATGGTGCATTTGAGAACGTTTAATAACTGTGAGGCCAAAAATATTGTGTACCTCCTCATGTGCCCTTGTCATCTGGGTTATGTTGGAGAAACAGTACGGCCCTTTGCCACCCATGTTACAGAGCACAAATCAGCGATTAGAACAGCTAAAATGAATGCATCATAAGTAAAACATTACATCGAAAAAATGCACCAACTAGAAGAGATAAGATGGTTAATTGTGGGGAAAAAAACCAAATAAAGGTAGGGGTGATCCAATTGAAATAAGGAAAAGAAGGGAATTCTTTTGGATTTTTACCTTAGATACACACACACGAGGTCTCAACAGTGAGATTCCTTGGGAAAATGCTATTAAATATAACACTTCAGAATTTCCCTTGGATATACATATACTGTTTTCATGTGCCAACAGCTAGTATATTTATTAGGTGTATTATGTCTTCTCTTTTTTTCCTTCTGATGTGTACATACCTTGATTGTTTCCATCTTTTTGTTTTTGTACACCTCTGGCAATTCTTATATGACACTCTATTGCCATACTTAGTTCGTCTACCATCTCAGCTGGACCTCATTTTCCCATTCACTCCCCCTCCTTTGCGGTCATACACCTCTGGCTTTTGCCATTATGACATTCTTGTGCTACTTTCAGTGCATCTAACTCCTAAGAGGGTTTTATCTTCCTAAGCATGGTCTCCTGGATGCCATTCCAGGCCTATTATGTTTTGTTGTCTTATCATCATTTACAGTTTTGGCACATTGATTATGCTGAATTTTCACCTTTCCATAAAACAATATGATATACAGAGTCGTCCATTTAAATATGGCCACATTGGTTGCATTGTTGGGGTGGCCCGATGGCCAGACAGTCGTTAGGCTTTACTGGAAATTCCATGCTGTGTCGCTTGCAGCACCTTCAAATATCGATGTAGCTGGCATACCCTCCAGCGAGGCATAGGACAGCCATCGCTTGAGGCCAATGGGTTATCTACCCCCGGTACTGCAGACTCTGTTTACTGTTGACCAGTGGCGGCTCGCCGAGGGAGTGGTGCGGGTGGTGGGGCGGGGCCGGGGAGGGGCAGGGTGGGCGGGTAGTGGACTCGGACTTACGACGGACAGAACTCCCTCTGAGTTCTGTCCGTCGTATGTCCGAGTTCACTACCCCCCACCCTGCCGCTCCCCCGCCCTGCCCCGCACCACTGCCTCGCACCACTACCTCGGCGAGCTGCCACTGCTGTTGACGCTGAGCTAAGAGGTGAGTTATTTACAATCTGGCATTACTTTAACTAATGGGACTCTTCCTTTCTAAAAAAAAAAAACACAGGCTTGCCCCAATTGGTATCTGTATTGAGGTATGTCCTTTTAATCAAATATATGCCTATGTCCCACGTTTAGACCATATGGGCATTTTATGAGTAGTAATTCCTCGCAGCGCTAAAAGTTGCAGAGGTCGGTCCCGAGCTTTTGCATGATAGCAGTTTAAGAGTTACCTTTCTATTTTTTCACACTAACAATTCGTGCTAGGTTCCTGGTCATAAATAATAAGAAAGTTGTTTTAAAACCATGCAATTACAGCTCTATTCTATTAGTATATCTATGTTATCTTCACTAGAGTTTTAGGACTCTTATGTAAAAACTCATGCAACGTTGATCTGTGTTATAAGGAAGTTCAAATATCCATCCCCTTTGCTCCTCGACATTCAGGAGCAGAAAGTTAGATAATTAGCCAGTCGCCTTTCGCCTAACATGATCCTTACTTATGAGTGGTAATCACCCATAGGAGGGTAATTGTATAATGTTCAAATACACACCCTAATACTCATAGGGGCACATTCTCAAGGAGTCATCGCCGATTTATCGGCACTTTAGCGCCGCAAAAGTGGCGATAGATTTATTGCCCTATTCTCAAGCTGGTGCAAACTGCCGATATTGCCAGTTTACCAGCGATAGCTGCCGCAAAAAACATCGCCACGGATGAGTGCGACAACTAACGCTAATGATATGCAGAGTAGGCGTTCCCGTGCAAAAACACACGAAAACACCACTTCGTGATATTCTCAACGACCAGCCAGATCTGCGATGCAAACCAAAAACAGGCAATAAGGCGCGTTAGCAGCAGGGATTTAACACCTGCCTTTTGCTGGTGTTAAGCAGGACGACTACCTGCAGTATGAAAGGGAGCCCAGCCCAGAGCGACATCTGAAGACCAACAGATGCCATGGAGCTACTGATCATGCAGCTCAGAGAACCAAGAGGGCCACAACACCCACCGCCACCACTCCCATGTCCACAAAAGCACCGGCATGCCCCTGTATCCGCACCACACGATAGTTCCAATTCATAGTGTACCTGCGCAACCAACCCCAACGCCAGCCGTGCTAGATGCCTCCGTGCTCCAGACCCAAGATCGTAGTAACCGAAATGTGGGTGCGCCAGGTCATGAAGTCCAGTAGTCAACAATAGTGTAAAAACAGAACTTTATTACAAATACACAAACAAACAAAACGAAAAGCTCAGCCAACGCGTTCCATTCCCAACGGGGAACTTTAACAGGGCAACGTGTCTTCAGAAACCTGTGGGAGAAATGGTGACAATGGTCAAACTTCCGTATAGTCACATGCCTAATCTGGTACAGTGTACTGCACTTGGACAAACCGGAATGCTCACAGGCATGATAAACCATGCATGAGAAGACCGTAACAGAAGTTCGTGTGGCCGTAACCGTCGTAGGAATGAAGAGGAAGGTAACGACCACACGAACTGCTGTTACGGTCACATCATGCAGGACTCATCATACCTGAAAGCATCACGGTGTGTGTCAGCTCGATACCCCTGCCCCTCACTCCCCCACACTGCGCAGGAACATCTTGAGACCACGAAAGGGAACTACGCCATAGTTGGCGTCACGCACGTGTTGGGGGCAATTCACAGCACACGTGTATGACTTGTGCCCCCTGCCGACACTGCACACAATCACCGCAACAGCAACCACACGCATGCCATCACTGTGCATACAAAAGTGGACCACCGTGGCCTGTCCACCAATGTCGTCGCAAACTCCCCAGGCAGTGTGCATGATTCCCACATGTCCGCAAGTCCGCCACCAACCAGCGCTTTGAGGATGGCCCCCATGGAATTGCACTGCCCTTCGGCAAGTACCAACTGAACACACCACACACCTCAACTCCACAATCCCCCAACTCACAACTGTGGGAATGCACACGTCACAAATCCACCACCAAAGTGACTACTGCGTGTGTCTCAGTCTCCGCCACAACCTGTCCATAGGCCTACACACACGTGGCCGACCACCTTCAACGGGCACATTCATACTGGAGACGAGGTGGCTACGTCCCAAACCAACCCACGCACATCACGATCATCGCATGCAGGGTCGTGTCAGCAAGGGCGGCGCCCCCCACCCAGCCACAAGTCCGCCGCCGTGACCGGTGGTGCCTGCGTGATCCTGTGTGCCTGCTGCACCCCAGCCCTGGTCCCCAGACCGGTCCTCCGCCCAGCGATGACTAGCTGCCCCTGCGCACCCAGGCCTCAATGCTCACCTGCCGCCACCGATGTGTCTCCAAGAGGGCCCACCACGTGCCGGTGCATCCTCCTCAGCCGATCGCTGGATTCCGCGCCACAGGCCCCCAGCGCACCCTGCGGCACCGCACAGCGGAGTCATGTGTGTGCTGACTGCTGCCTTCGGCGTGCACTACGGTCCAGCAGGACTCACAATTCAAATCGAACCACGATTAGCAGGACGGCTCATCGAGGTCTACGCATCATCGCAGGCTGCACACCCGCTCAGCTCTTCAGGTGCCACTAACCCTGTGCACCGCAAGTCATCGTCCCGTGGCGGTAGGCCCGTGCCGGCCGCAGTGCATCGGGTGCCACTAACCCAGTGCGCCACAAGTCATGGACCCTTTATGATTGAGTCTCGTGGTGCGGACGCCATCATGTCATCTCCGGCAGTGGGGAATGTGATGTGCTAGGCCCCTTTTATTGGCAGGGTCACATGTCCTGTGACGCCTGTGCTGGATGGGTGTGGTGTGGGTGTTAACCAGCCCTCAGGGAGTCAATCAATCAATCAATCATGTCACTTATAAAGCGCACTACATACCCGCGAGGGTCTCAAGGCGCTGGGGGAAGAGGAGGGTGGTGCTGCTACTGATCAAAGAGCCAGGGAGTGGCTGTGGCATGCTGACAACTAGACCAGTGATCAGCAGATCACTACAGGGAAGACCTGGGACATGTAGCTTTGTCGCCCCCCCCTGTAAGCGGAGTGGACTGGCCTGGCGTATGGCAGGCCAGCGTAGGGGTGGGAACAATGAGCCCGGGGCTCTGGGCGTGCTTCAGTTCTGGGCTGGACAAGGAAGTAACTGATGCTTGTGTCTCTGTTGTAGTGTCTACGCCACCCGGACGGCAATGTTGCACCCTGTGACTCAAGTCCCACGACGTGAGCAACATGGACGTAAGGGGGAATCACTGACCCTACATTCATCCATACTCTCATACTTGAATGATCAAAGACATGAAACATCTGTGCGATTCTGAATGTTTAATTCACATCCAGTGGAGTGTTGCAGCTGGAGCAATACAGGGCCATGCAAACCCCACTTCACATTATTGGCCCGTGGAGGGCCAGCCAGAGTCCTTCAGGGAATGACAAGTACATCGGAAGAGGAAGAGTTCAGTCAGCAGTCTGATCGCTGTGTCATTGGTAACCAAACAGAAAATGGCAGTCCATGTCGAGGTCCAAGGTGAGTGTCGTAGAGTGTATCGGGGGACAGTGGAAGGTGATGATGCAAAGGGCAGAACCAAGAAGAAACAGGCCATTTGGCGGAGATGAATGCTACTGCCTCCTCCTTACCAGTAAGGTTGATTCACCCGCATCTTTGTCCTCTGATGTCACATGTGCCGCACACGTGGGTGGTGGTGGATTGCCTGCCGCACTGTGAGGCACTGACACATCAGGGGGCGGAGATGTGGATGTAGAAGCAGCAGCAGCATTCATCTGTGCAAGGCCTTGAGGCAGCAATGCCATGACGATGTGCTGCAGGGCATGGAAGGTCCCAGCCACATCTCGCTGGTGTGCAGCCGTGGCAGCCATTCTTTCCGCCGTCATACGCTCCATGTTCTCCATGAGCCCCCGCATCTGTCCCAACTCCCGGCTGACATCGCTGGAGCCACTCTGACTGGACAGTTGTTCTTATCTCAGTATCATGACTCCAGCGATGTCAGCCATGGATCGTTGGAGAGCATGGAGCGGACTGTGGGTGTCCGTTAGGGACTGTAAGTGGTCCCTGATGGGAATCAGACACCCATGTATGGCATCAAGTTTGGCTGCCATGAGGTCGAACCCCACCCGCACCTGATCAGCCATCTTCTCCTGGACCTCTAACACACGGCGTTGGAAGGCCATGTGTTGTTCGTGGGGGTCCTGGGAGACAGCCGGGGTGGTAGGTGCTTCCTGCTGTGTGGTCTGTGAAGGGGTGGGGTCTCCTCGATGCAGCTGGGCTGCCCTGCTCCTGGAGGTGGGGTGCCGAAGCTGTCAATGAGGGTTTGGAGGGCTTCGGTGTCGGTGTTGGGGATGTCCTCATCGTCATCAGTGAAGAGTTGTTGGGGCTGCTCTGCAGGAGGTGTTGATGCTCCTCTGCAATGTGAAGGGAGATGCAGTATTACATTGTGTTGACATGTATGTTGTCGCATTGTACAAGTTCACATGCAGACTGCATGACAATGTACATTGTGACTGTTTAGGAGGAGATGCCTATTTGATGCGGGACAGTGGACATTTCGTCAACATCACGGATATGTGTTTGTACTTGTACATTGACATCTCACATTTCCCTGCTATGCCAAATGTGATTGGCCAGTTTCTACACACAAGAGGCACCTGTTGTGTCCTCTGTCCTGTTGCAAACGTGTTGCAGTTTGTACCACAATGTTGTCAATGCTGATGTGCTATGAATGTCATGTGTGTGTGCTGCATTTTGGGAGAGTCGCCCCTGCAGCTCTGATTTTGCTGCCCCTTGTCCCTTTCAGGCGGTGTGCCTTTGACTTCTGTGCCCATACAGTACTGAGATGTTGCAGACTTGTGTGAATTTGGGTCTTGGTGGGAGTTGGGACTCTGGGGCATGGTTTGTCCGCAGATGTGTTCTTGACGTCAGGGGTTGTTTGTGCAGGTGGATGTGTCAGAGTGTGACCTGCTCCTTTACGGATGTGGTCCACACTCAGCCACCTCAGTGTGGTGGCGTGCACCATGTCATGATGATCGGACTGCAGCCATGCTAATCGTCATGCAGTGTCACTTGCATTGTCAGTGTGGCTCACGGACCCGCAGCTTTGCTGGGTTCAGCACATGTGCATAGGTTGGTTGTGAGATAAGTGATCTGTGGGCGGGCCTCCTCTGGGCACATAGTCGACGGGGGCCTACGTGCTGTTTCTATGTGTGCTGCAGTGTGCCAAGGGGATCAGGGACATGATCCAGAGTCATTGTGGGTGTGCACTGTGCTCCGCTTGAATGTGCATGTGTGCCATTGTGCCCATCTCCCCCCGTCCCCCCAGTCCCTGGTCGTTACTCACAGTGTTGCTGTTGTGTCAGGTCATGTTGAGCAGTGTCCGCTCCCCCATCTCCTGCCACCGTCTCCCCACTGATGACTGTGGACACCATTTCCTCCATCTCATCCAGCTCCTCCTGTGGCGCTGGACTCCCACCTCCAGTCTGCATTGCTGCCTTCTGGTTGTTGGCGAGTTTCTGCTTGGTATTGCGCTTCACATCATTCCAGCGCCTCTTGAGCTCTTCCATTGTCCTCCTCAGCACTCCGACTGCATTCACCTTGTCCAGGATGGACTGCCATGTTGCATTTTTTGTTGCCAATGACACAGTGGAGGTGACGAACAGTTGTTGATGGTGTTCTATCACCTCCGTGATCAGGATCCTGTTTTCCTGCGGACTGAACCGCGTCTTCCTCTTCTTCTTGTCCTTGCCCTTCCCTGTCCCCGAGGTCCCAGGCTGCTCCTCCGGGGGCTTGTGGGGTTCTGGCCGTCCTCTGTACCTGCTCCGGCTGCCTCCATTGTGCTAAGCTGTAGTTTGGTTTTTGTTTGTATTTTTTTTTTTCCTGCTTTTGTAGTAATTTTTGCAGCCTGAATTGTGTGATTTGCAGGCCTGGCGCTGCTTTTCGCTGATTGTCTGATCGCGGTTGGGCCCAATGCAACTTTTTTCGCGTTCGGGTTTGGAGTTTCATCGCCGTCCCGGTAATGTTATCGCGGACATTTGACGCGTTATCGGGAGACTATCGCATGTTACCGCCGTGTTGAAAATACGACGTTAACATGGAGTTATTTTCCCGCGATAGACGGCGATATGAAAACTTGCGTTAACTTATTTTGGCGATGTTTATCGCACGTTCTTGAGAATATCCCCCATAGACCTTTGTTCTTTATGTCTTCTAGCCCACGTGACCTCAACACCCAGTACAATACAATCGTTCCTATATTCTTCTTCCAAGACACATTACATCCTCTTGTGTCTTAGGTACGTGAATTTTTATTTATCAGATTCTCCCAGGTGTACCTATTTTAAGATTCAGCACACTTTGGGATTCTTCTTCTTACATATGTTCCTTTGCCTTCCAATGCTCTTGTACCTGTTTCTAATATGGAGGCATAGTTCTGTCAATATATGTAAACCAATTGGTTTTGAGGATCCTTAGTAATAGGTTTGGTAAATATACGATTCACATAATATCACTTACCTGGGTTGCATGTAGCACACGGAGAATTTTCATTGAGAGCGAGCACATTAAGACACATGGGTGTTGGTTAATACTTTTTCGTAAATATAGATTACCCACATCGAGTGAAGTAATGGTGAACCTAAATTCATTAGTGTGTTACTAATGATGGCCATTCATATGGAGGTTCATTACGCAATGAGAGACAAAATACACATGGTGACAGCATGTAATTGGCGGAGGTTCTGGCTTAGTTTAGAGTGTTTGCAATTATATTTATTGTGAGAAGTTGGCCTGGCATATGCTGTCCACTAATTATAGTGGGCACCTTGCACCAGTCCAAATCGACTCTTATGGTAGGTAGGTTAAAGACAACCTTATTGAAAGCTATCCTAGTGGTAGCTGTGGAGAGCAGCCTTCAGGCTAAGTCTTGAAGGAATGTAAAGCAGCTTGTTTTACCAGTCTATAATCTCTTGAGTGACCAAATGAAAGAGCACCACACCAGGTATATATTCAAAATATATGTATTTATTACTAAACACACCCCTCTAGTCTCTTTATGAGGCTAGAGTTCGAAGTACATAGGTTATAAGATCTTAAATCACAGTAATAGCACAAATACACGTTTGGGCCCTAGGGGCGTACCAAACCATATACCAATAAAGTGGTATGCGAACCACGACTGAACTAGACACTAGGCCTAGAGCCTCTAGAAGTGCTTGGACCACAAGGAACCACCCAAGGTAGTGACACAGGGGACCCACGGGAGACGCGTGCAGTGTAAATACACAACCGCGATACGCCGTTAACTTCTATGGAGAAAGTCGGGATCGGGAAAATAGAGGAAAGGGACACTTAAAAGAGGACTAGGACAAAACCCTTTGAGATCTAGGACTTTGAAGAGTCTCTACCCACGGGAGCACCGGAGTACTCGTGTTACCTCACCCAGGGAAGCCGGGTGCATAGGTGCCTTTCGGGGTCGGGTTTCGTCGTCGGTTCTTATGGCGATCTGCTGCAAAGTGCTGCTGGCGACCAGGAGAAAAGTGTCCGGGTGGATCCAAGAGTGGATCGGAGTTCTGAAGAACCTGAAAGCAGAGGGGACAGAGTCTGGGTCACTAGCCAGTGACCAGGGAGGCGATGGACAGATGCCCACCGATGTCGAGTGCTTCAGGTGCGTTGACGGTCGTCTCGTTTCTGCAGCCACGAGGTCCAGGAGGCGTTGTCGGCGACCAGGAGCAGGATTCGGGCTGGTACACGATGTCTGTCGAGTGCTGCGGTGTCGGCGACCAGATTGGACCCAACAAGCCTTGGCAACGGCAAGTCTCGATGTAGCTGAAGATCGTCGATGGTGCAGACCAGCAAGGTCTGGGGAACTCACCCAGCAAGGGTAAGTGAGGGCAGGCCTGGAGCAACCAGACTGCCAAGTAAAGAAAAGATTGGCCTTCGGTAAGGGCTACTAGCCAACGGGCTAGCGACCGCGAAGGAGCCTCGTGACGCCGCACGTGGAGCTGGCTTACAGGACACTCGTGGAGTGGGGGCCAGTGATCTTCAGTGCAGGTGGTGCTGGAGGCTAGGGCTACTCGGAGCCCAAAGCACGACTTCTTGGGAGACCCAGAAGATGGTGCACTTGCAAGTGTGCTCGGTGTCCAGGGGTCACGGTCTCACGTTACCCACGATAGCCACGGGCCTCAGCTTTGCTGGGGACTCAGGGTAGCCTCGGGGAAGTCTGAGAATCCACCTCTGGTGATGCGATGACTTCGGCGTCCGACGGGAGCTTCAGTGATGCGAACCGGACAGATGCTTCTTTGGTGCCTGCCAAGCAGGGGAGTCACTCCTTGACCCCAAGGGAGATTCTTCAGTCCTCTAATCGTGAGTAGAGCGTCGAAGGTCCAGGATTCTGTTTCAGAGTTTCGTCCAGGTATAATCTAAAGTCCTAAGGACTGGGTTCCTACCTTTATTCCAAAAATAGGGGATGGACTACTCTGTGGCCCCACCTATGGGTGGGTCAGGGCAGAGGGGTGGCTACACCCCTTTCCCTTTGTCCAGTTCGCGCCAAAGCAGGGGCTGCAAGCCCCTGATCCGGTTTGAACTGGGGTATGCACAGGGACACCAAATGTGCCCCCAGTGCAGGACTTCAAAGCACCCGAAAGTGCTCCCGCCCAGCCCCAATACACATTGTCCTGTCTGGGGAGGTGGTCACACCTCCCTGGGACAGGAAACCTATTGTCCAGGCCTCCCCTGCCGGAGTTTCGTCCAGCAGCAGGAGGCCAGACTCGTGTCTGTGGCAGCAGCATCCATTTTGTGATGCCAGGGCTCTGGAAAGAAGTTACCGGACTCGTCAGAGTTAACATGCCTTTCCCTCTAGAAGGGTGGAATGCTACCCCCGCCGCCAGAATTGGCGGGGGGTAGTATTCCAAGATGTTTGACACCAAACACGACATGTTTCGGTGCAGCCATTCCATAGTTAGCATTTTACCGCGAGGATATAATGCGTTTAAGAGTATATGGTCAGGCTGCACTACAAACAGCATCAGAGATGGTCTCCGAACGCTGCAGAGGGGCCCTGCTCATGCAGGGGCACCCTCTCACATAGGAACCATGCACTCTGCCTTCAGGATTGATAAGGCCTGCCTTAGGAGTGACTTATAGGTTTATATGTGTGTATGCATTTAGTGATATAGGTAACCTATACCACAGCAAGGGGTGCATGCACCACCTTACCCAGGCTGCAGTAGCAGACCTGTGGTGTCAGTTTGGATGGCCTACCAGGGGTGGCATAATATATGCTGCAGCCCCTGGCAGGCCTCTGAGGTACCTATGCCCTTGGTACATAGTATACCATATACTAGGGACTTACAAGGGCACTCCAGATCCCAATCAGAGATGTGCCTAAGGCACATGGAGACCCTTTTAAAGAGGAAACAGCTAGGCTGGGGTTCTGAATAGCAGGGCCCCAGCCAGACTAATGTCGAAAACCAGTGAAGTATCAGCAAAAAGTGGGGGTACCCCTGTGAAGCAGATCCTACTCTCCTACACAACCCCCCCCAAACGTAGGGACATTAAACTAACCTTGCCCAGTTAAGTCTTCATGTTCTAAGTGGAAATACCTAGAGAGTCCATCTGCATTCGCATGGTTACTCCCAGGCCTATGTTCCACTGTAAAGTCCATCCCCTGTAGGGAAATGGACCACCTAAGCAGTTTGGGGTTTTCACCCTTCATTTGTTTTAGCCATAAGAGGGGCTTATGGTCTGTCTGAACCAGGAAGTGTGTACCAAACAAGTATGGCCTCAACTTCTTCAGAGCCCAGACCACAGCAAAGGCCTCCCTCTCTATGGCTGACCAACGTTTCTCTCTAGGGGTCAGCCTTCTGCTAATAAAAGCTACTGGCTGATCCTGACCTTCTTCATTCAATTGTGACAGTACAGCCCCTACCCCCAATTCAGATGCATCAGTTTGAACAATGAACTTCTTGGAGTAATCAGGACTCTGCAGAATTGGAGCAGTGCACATGGCCTGCTTGAGGTCATCAAATGCCTTTTGACAGCTAACTGTCCACTGAACCTTTTTGGGCATTTTCTTAGAAGTTAAGTCATTCAAGGGTGTCACTATTGATCCATACCCCTTGACAAATCTCCTATAGTACCCAGTCAGGCCTAAGAAGGCTCTCACCTGAGTCTGGGTAGTGGGAGCAGTCCAGTCCATGATGGTCTGGATCTTGCTCTGCAAAGGTTGAACCTGGCCTCCACCCACAAGGTGGCCCAGGTACACAACCTGACTCTGCCCTATCTGGCACTTAGTGGCCTTGATAGTCAGGCCTGCCTTTTGCAGGGCCTGTAAAACATTCCTGAGGTGGACCAGGTGATCCTCCCAGGTGGAGCTAAAGACAGCAATATCATCTAGATAAGCTGCACTATAGGCCTCCAGTCCTGTGAGAACTGTGTTCACCAACCTCTGGAAAGTGGCAGGTGCATTTTTCAGACCAAAGGGCATCACCACAAATTGATAATGCCCACTAGGGGTTGAAAATGCTGTTTTGGGCTTTGCAGCATCAGCTAGTCTGATCTGCCAGTAGCCAGCTGTTAGGTCAAATGTGCTGAGATATTTGGCAGAGGCCAAAGTATCTATGAGCTCATCTGCCCTGGGTATTGGATGGGCATCAGTCCTAGTGACTGCATTGAGGCCCCTGTAGTCTACACAAAACCTCATCTCTCTTTTCCCACCACTGGTGTGAGGTTTAGGTACTAGGACTACTGGACTAGCCCAAGGGCTATCTGAGGGCTCAATCACTCCCAATTCCAACATCTTCTGGACTTCAGTCCTGATACAGTCCCTGACATGGTCAGGTTGCCTATAAATCTTGTTTTTAATAGGCAGACTGTCCCCAGTGTCCACTTCATGAGTGCACCAGGTGGTCTGACTGGGTGTCAGAGAAAACATATGTCTAAACTGATTGAGGACTTGCCTGCAATCAGTTTGTTGCTGGGTAGTGAGGCTGCCTGCCAAGGCTACACCATCAACTGACCCATCGTCAGGGTTCTGTGAGAGCAGGTCAGGGAGTGGGTCACTCTCTTCCTCCTGCCCTTCATCAGTAGCCATGAGCAAGCCCATGTCTGCCCTGTCCACATATGGCTTAAGTCTGTTGACATGGAGAACCCTGTGGGGACTCCTGGGTGTTCCCAGGTCTACTAAGTAAGTGACCTCACCCTTCTGCTCAACAATAGTGTGGGGTCCACTCCATTTGTCTTGGAGAGCTGCTGGGGCCACTGGCTCCAACACCCACACCTTCTGTCCTGGCTGGTAAACAGTTAGGACAGCCTTTTGGTCATGCCAGGCCTTTTGAAGTTCCTGGCTAGCCTCAAGGTTTTTGGTTGCCTTTTTCATGTACTCAGCCATCCTGGAGCGGAGACCAAGTACATAGTCCACTATATCTTGCTTTGGGGGCTTGAGAGGTAACTCCCATCCTTCCTTCACCAAGCACAGTGGACCCCTCACAGGGTGGCCAAACAGAAGTTCAAAAGGGCTGTAACCAACCCCCTTCTGAGGCACCTCCCTATATGCGAATAAAAGGCAGGGCAAGAGTATGTCCCATCTACGCCTAAGCTTTTCTGGGAGCCCTTTAATCATGCCCTTCAAGGTTTTGTTGAATCTCTCAACTAAACCATTGCATTGTGGGTGATAGGGTGTGGTGAACTTATAAGTAACTCCACACTCCTTCCACATTGCCTTTAAGTACCCAGACATGAAGTTTGCACCCCTGTCTGATACCACCTCCTTAGGAAAGCCCACTCTTGAGAAAATTCCCAGGAGGGCCCTTGCCACCACAGGTGCTGTAGTGGTCCTAAGGGGTATAGCCTCTGGATACCTGGTGGCATGATCCACTACCACCAGTATAAATCTGTGCCCAGATGCTGTTTGGGGATCCATGGGACCAACAATGTCAATCCCTACCCTCTCAAAGGGCACCCCCACCACAGGTAGTGGTATCAGGGGGCCTTTGTAGTGCCACCTGCTTTGCCACTGGCTTGGCAGGTTACACAGGAGCGACAAAACTCCTTACTGTCTTCAGACATGTGGGGCCAGTGAAAGTGAGGGACAATTCTGTCCCAAGTCTTGTTCTGGCCCAGGTGTCCTGCTAAGGGAATATCATGGGCTAGGGTCAATAGGAAGCCCCTGAACTTCAAAGGTATTACCAACCTCCTGGTAGCACCAGGCTTGGGGTCTCTACTCTCTGAGTACAGGAGTCCATCATCCCAATACACTGTATGGGGACCACTAGCTTTCCCAGCAGCCTCAGCAGCAGCTTGCTGTCTGAGGGGTTCAAGGGAGGGGCAGCTCTGCTGCTCCTGGCTCAGATCTGCCCTAGAAGGTCCCCCTGTCCCCAAGAACTCAACCTGGTCAGGCTCAAGTTCCTCTGGGACAGTTCCTTCTTCAGGGCTGAGATCATCCCCCTCAAGGGACTGATCTTCCTCCTGAGCCAAGGGGGAAGGCACTGCCTTAACCCTACTACTCCTCCTCTTGGAAGGCACTTGGTCCATTCTTTCAGAATCCAAGGCCTGTTCAGTTTTAGACAGTTTAGCTTGTGACCTGGTCACAGCAAACACATCTGCAGGGATCCCCAGCATTTCTGCATGGGTCCTGAGCTCCACTTCTGCCCAAGCAGAAGTCTCTAAGTCATTGCCAAGCAAGCATTCGACTGGTAGGTTTGCACTCACCACAACCTTCTTAAGGCCAGTTACCCCTCCCCAGGAGAAGTTAACAACTGCCAGAGTATGGTCTGTTCTGACATTGCTAGCATTGGTCACTTGGTACATTTCACCAAGTATAACTTGCCCAGGTAGCACAAGGTCTTGTGTCACCATTGTGACACTTGCCCCTGTGTCCCTAAATGCCAAAGCCTCTCGTCCATTGATTAAAGGCTGTTGTCTGTACTTGCCCAGATTACTGGGACTCACAGTGGAGGTCACATCCATGCCTCCATCACAGACTAACACAGCCTGAGTCAGCTCCCTGACTAAGTCAGAGCCCAACTCAGTTCCCAGGGTGAACCCTACTAAACCCTTGGCTGGAGCACTTCCACCAACTGTACTAGGGGGAACAGGTGCCTTAGGGGCATTGGTGGAGGCTGGACTGGAGTCTTTGGACTTGGTGCAATCACTGGTCCAGTGGGTCTTTTGCTTACAGACCTTGCACCATGGTTTTCTTTGGCCTTTACCCTTGGTAGACTGGGAATCCCCACCAGAAGAAGATTTTTGGGGGCCTGATGAAGACTTTTGATCTTTACCCTTCTCCCCACCCTTGTCAGAGTTCTTAGCATCTTGCTTCTTGGTTTCCCCACCTTGGTTCTGTACCTTCTGCTTCACCCTGGTTCTGACCCATTTGTCTGCCTTCTTTCCCAATTCTTGGGGAGAGGTCAGATCAGAGTCAACCAGGTACTGATGCAACAGCTGGTTTTGACAGTTATTAAGAATCTGCTCCCTCATTATCAGATTATACAATCCTGAGAAGTCACACACCTTACTGCCCATCAACCAGCCTTCCAGAGCCTTGGCAGAACAATCCACATAGTCTACCCAGTCTTGAGTCTGTGCTTTTTGGGTGTCTCTGAACTTCAACCTGTACTGTTCAGTGGTTAGGCCAAACCCATCAATAAGAGCACTCTTCAAGACCTTGTAATTGTCAGCATCCTCCTCTCTAACAGTGAGGAGCTTGTCTCTACCTTTGTCAGCAAAGGAGAGCCACAAGATTGCTGCCCACTGCTCCTGAGGGACCTTCTGTACTTTACAGGCCCTCTCTAAAGCAGTTATCCATTTGTGGATATCATCCCCACTCTGGTAGGGAGGGACAATCTTGCTCAGGTTCCTATGGTCATAGGACCTTTCCCTATCTCTAGGGATATGGCTGCCACCATGGGACTCTAGTCCCAACTTTCTTCTCTCTTTAAGGAGATCTAGGGATTCTCTATCTAAAGCCAATTGCTTCTTCCTGATCTCCAGTTGAGTTTCCTCATACTGGACCAGTCTCTTTCTTCTCTCATGAGAGGATTCCCTCCTGTGAGAAGAAACAGAGCTCCCTATTGAGGTGCCAGAGTGGTTAGACTCCTGAGAAGGAGACCTAGACTTTCTGAGCACACTCATAATCCTTCCTGGGGGGACAAAGGTGTGGTTCTCCAGATCCTCATCTTCATCTTCCCCAGAAGGGATTGGGTTTTCCAGGTCAGGGTCATTGTCACCCTCCTGGTCAGTTTCAGAGGGGGGCTGGGGGTAGTAGTACCCCTGGCCCCTTCCTCATCTGCTGGCCCACCCTCTGCTCCTACCCCTTCAGTCTCTGAGGACTTACTAAGATCATAAGCCACCAACATCTCCTGGAGGTGTTGGGTGGTGGGACTTTGGCCTGTCCTTAATTTCCTCACGTTACACAAAGCTCTCAGTTCCAAGAATGGGAGTGTGTCATACTTGGAGGGGGAAGCTCCATGGCTTCCTGCAGGGTATCTCTAGATCCTGCTTTTAAAGACATTACTAGTGTGGTGTGGTGTATGCACTACCTACTCTAGTGTGGCCTACTAAACTCTCTTGAGTTGTAGAAAGGGTTGTGCTATCCCTTAACACACAACTCTAAGTTCAGTAGAACTTACTGATATTCTAAGCTTAAATTATATGTACCTTAGGTACCTTTAGTGGTTTTCAGTTGATCAATTCAATTGAGATTATCTGGTAAAACAATAGCAAGCTGGAATCCCACACGCTGCACACCAATGTGAGAAGTTGGCCTGGCATATGCTGTCCACTAATTATAGTGGGCACCTTGCACCAGTCCAAATCGACTCTTATGGTAGGTAGGTTAAAGACAACCTTATTGAAAGCTATCCTAGTGGTAGCTGTGGAGAGCAGCCTTCAGGCTAAGTCTTGAAGGAATGTAAAGCAGCTTGTTTTACCAGTCTATAATCTCTTGAGTGACCAAATGAAAGAGCACCACACCAGGTATATATTCAAAATATATGTATTTATTACTAAACACACCCCTCTAGTCTCTTTATGAGGCTAGAGTTCGAAGTACATAGGTTATAAGATCTTAAATCACAGTAATAGCACAAATACACGTTTGGGCCCTAGGGGCGTACCAAACCATATACCAATAAAGTGGTATGCGAACCACGACTGAACTAGACACTAGGCCTAGAGCCTCTAGAAGTGCTTGGACCACAAGGAACCACCCAAGGTAGTGACACAGGGGACCCACGGGAGACGCGTGCAGTGTAAATACACAACCGCGATACGCCGTTAACTTCTATGGAGAAAGTCGGGATCGGGAAAATAGAGGAAAGGGACACTTAAAAGAGGACTAGGACAAAACCCTTTGAGATCTAGGACTTTGAAGAGTCTCTACCCACGGGAGCACCGGAGTACTCGTGTTACCTCACCCAGGGAAGCCGGGTGCATAGGTGCCTTTCGGGGTCGGGTTTCGTCGTCGGTTCTTATGGCGATCTGCTGCAAAGTGCTGCTGGCGACCAGGAGAAAAGTGTCCGGGTGGATCCAAGAGTGGATCGGAGTTCTGAAGAACCTGAAAGCAGAGGGGACAGAGTCTGGGTCACTAGCCAGTGACCAGGGAGGCGATGGACAGATGCCCACCGATGTCGAGTGCTTCAGGTGCGTTGACGGTCGTCTCGTTTCTGCAGCCACGAGGTCCAGGAGGCGTTGTCGGTGACCAGGAGCAGGATTCGGGCTGGTACACGATGTCTGTCGAGTGCTGCGGTGTCGGCGACCAGATTGGACCCAACAAGCCTTGGCAACGGCAAGTCTCGATGTAGCTGAAGATCGTCGATGGTGCAGACCAGCAAGGTCTGGGGAACTCACCCAGCAAGGGTAAGTGAGGGCAGGCCTGGAGCAACCAGACTGCCAAGTAAAGAAAAGATTGGCCTTCGGTAAGGGCTACTAGCCAACGGGCTAGCGACCGCGAAGGAGCCTCGTGACGCCGCACGTGGAGCTGGCTTACAGGACACTCGTGGAGTGGGGGCCAGTGATCTTCAGTGCAGGTGGTGCTGGAGGCTAGGGCTACTCGGAGCCCAAAGCACGACTTCTTGGGAGACCCAGAAGATGGTGCACTTGCAAGTGTGCTCGGTGTCCAGGGGTCACGGTCTCACGTTACCCACGATAGCCACGGGCCTCAGCTTTGCTGGGGACTCAGGGTAGCCTCGGGGAAGTCTGAGAATCCACCTCTGGTGATGCGATGACTTCGGCGTCCGACGGGAGCTTCAGTGATGCGAACCGGACAGATGCTTCTTTGGTGCCTGCCAAGCAGGGGAGTCACTCCTTGACCCCAAGGGAGATTCTTCAGTCCTCTAATCGTGAGTAGAGCGTCGAAGGTCCAGGATTCTGTTTCAGAGTTTCGTCCAGGTATAATCTAAAGTCCTAAGGACTGGGTTCCTACCTTTATTCCAAAAATAGGGGATGGACTACTCTGTGGCCCCACCTATGGGTGGGTCAGGGCAGAGGGGTGGCTACACCCCTTTCCCTTTGTCCAGTTCGCGCCAAAGCAGGGGCTGCAAGCCCCTGATCCGGTTTGAACTGGGGTATGCACAGGGACACCAAATGTGCCCCCAGTGCAGGACTTCAAAGCACCCGAAAGTGCTCCCGCCCAGCCCCAATACACATTGTCCTGTCTGGGGAGGTGGTCACACCTCCCTGGGACAGGAAACCTATTGTCCAGGCCTCCCCTGCCGGAGTTTCGTCCAGCAGCAGGAGGCCAGACTCGTGTCTGTGGCAGCAGCATCCATTTTGTGATGCCAGGGCTCTGGAAAGAAGTTACCGGACTCGTCAGAGTTAACATGCCTTTCCCTCTAGAAGGGTGGAATGCTACCCCCGCCGCCAGAATTGGCGGGGGGTAGTATTCCAAGATGTTTGACACCAAACACGACATGTTTCGGTGCAGCCATTCCATAGTTAGCATTTTACCGCGAGGATATAATGCGTTTAAGAGTATATGGTCAGGCTGCACTACAAACAGCATCAGAGATGGTCTCCGAACGCTGCAGAGGGGCCCTGCTCATGCAGGGGCACCCTCTCACATAGGAACCATGCACTCTGCCTTCAGGATTGATAAGGCCTGCCTTAGGAGTGACTTATAGGTTTATATGTGTGTATGCATTTAGTGATATAGGTAACCTATACCACAGCAAGGGGTGCATGCACCACCTTACCCAGGCTGCAGTAGCAGACCTGTGGTGTCAGTTTGGATGGCCTACCAGGGGTGGCATAATATATGCTGCAGCCCCTGGCAGGCCTCTGAGGTACCTATGCCCTTGGTACATAGTATACCATATACTAGGGACTTACAAGGGCACTCCAGATCCCAATCAGAGATGTGCCTAAGGCACATGGAGACCCTTTTAAAGAGGAAACAGCTAGGCTGGGGTTCTGAATAGCAGGGCCCCAGCCAGACTAATGTCGAAAACCAGTGAAGTATCAGCAAAAAGTGGGGGTACCCCTGTGAAGCAGATCCTACTCTCCTACATTTATTATTTACTTTTGTCTGTAATTTGGCTCAGTATAATGTCAAATATGGTTGCAGGATACCTACAAAAAAAGGTTTTCAGGTGGCTTTCCTGAAGAAGGTGCTGCATTGCCGAAATGCACGTGGACTGAGATAAAATATTAAAAATATGAGCCACATGGATTGAACATCCACGAGCTATATCTGAAAATAAATATATTGTATATCCAAGACACATAAAAGATAAATTGTGCTAATAAAAATCGACTGAAGATGTAAAATCATTGTTGTTGGTATCCACAAGGTCTACTCTTATCGGTATTTTGTTAGGTGGCACATGATTTTATTGAAGGATGAGGGTGTTGTTGAATATAACGGCATGATAGATGGTATGATTGGTGTGAATGCTGTTTGTTTAGTATCTATTTTAATCTCTATAGTATTGTGCATTATTGATCTAGGAGACACTGTTGTTTCATATATAAAAATTAGAACACTTTTATGAATTTTTCCATTGTTGATTGTCAATAAAGATCTGAATATAAAGAAGACCTATTTTCTCTGAGCCATAAAATTGTGTATGAATTTATAGATGAATGAGTAAGGTTGCCGGGGTTTCTTTTGCAATGAACAAACGCTCTTATATCAGTCGATTGTAGAACATGCTGTCAAAGTCACCTACAAAAGGCTACTATATGATTTAGTAAGTGTCTTACTTTTGGAGCTGTCAGATTTATTGTGCCCAGATATATACCCAGCTAAAACAAGCCAGGGAGCCACATCATCATTCAAGGGACCCAGTCTAACATTTTGAATTACATGGGGTAGTTGTCCACCAAACCATGCTTGAAATTCTTGATATCCCAGCGGGACTTCTAAGTTACAATAGTGTTTATAATTCTGATGTGTTGCAGCAGCTCTATGTTTATGAAAATTGCAGAATCTACAGTATCAAACTCTATCCATGATTAAAATAGCTCAAAAAGATATGCAAGTGCATTTACAACAAATGCTAACATGACTTGCAGCACAATAATTCCTTGTTATCCCTATATGTATGTATGCATTTGCAGGGCCGGCTTCAGCGTTGGTGGCGCCTGGTGCGACAATCTTTTCTTGCGCCTCCCCCCATGACCTCATTCTCGGATTCCCTCACTACCATCCGGCAAAAGTGCTTCTCAACTCTCCATAGCCCCTCTCTCAATTTAATCTTTATTTCGGTTTAAGAAACCATAAAAGATATACTCCCCTTCGCAGCCAAAGTTGCAGAGAAAACAGTCAACAGGAAACTGACACGATTCATTGAAGAGAACGCCGTCCTCGACCCGTCCCAATCCGGATTCCGAAGCAACCACAGCACAAAGACCGCCCTACTCGCCGCCACAGACGACATCCGCACCCTCCTGGACCAAGGCCACTCCGCAGCCCTCATCCTACTCGACCTATCAGCGGCCTTCGACACTGTCTCCCATCGCACACTAGTCGTCAGACTACACGACGCAGGCATACAAGGAACAGCCCTGGACTGGATCCGATCATTCCTCACCGGAAGAAGCCAAAGGATCAGACTCCCACCCTTCCTCTCCGACCCCACGAAAATCACCTGCGGAGTCCCACAGGGTTCATCACTGAGCCCCACCCTCTTCAACATTTACATGGCCCCCCTCGCAGCCATCGTCCGACAACACGGCCTCAACATCGTATCCTACGCCGACGACACCCAGCTCATCCTCTCCCTCACCAAAGACCCTACCACTGCCAAACTCAACTTCCAGAAAGGAATGCAAGACGTCGCAGTCTGGATGACCAACTGCTGCCTGAAGCTCAATGCCGAGAAGACAGAAGTCCTCGTCCTCGGTACCACCCCTTCTGCATGGGACAGCACCTGGTGGCCGACCGCCCTTGGAAGCCCACCTACCCCTCAGACCACGCCAAGAACCTCGGCATCGTACTCGACTTATCACTCTCCATGAACCGACAGGTCAACGCCGTCACCTCCAGCTGCTTCAACACCCTCCGCATCCTCCGCAAGACCTTCAAGTGGATCCCCCCTGAGTCAAGGAAGACAGTCACCCACGCACTCTTCACCAGCAGACTGGACTATGGAAACGCACTCTACGCCGGCATCAACAAGTCCCTACTCCGCAAACTCCAGACAGTACAGAACACCGCCGCCAGACTTGTCCTCGGCATCCCCCGACATGAACACATCAGCCAACACCTACGAAGTCTCCACTGGCTCCCGGTGGAGAAAAGAGTCACTTTCAAAATCCTCACTCACGCCTACAAATGCCTACACAACAACGGACCCAAATACCTCAACGACAGAATCAACTTCCACGTACCCAAAAGAAACCTCCGATCTTCCAACCTCGCACTGGCCGAAACCCCGCGCATCCACAGAGCCAGAGCAGGCGGAAGATCCTTCTCTCACATTGCAGCCAAGACCTGGAACGAGCTACCGGCAGACATCAGACGCGCCCCCTCCCTGAACACCTTCAGGAAGACCCTCAAGACCTGGCTCTTCAGCTAAACAGATCTGCGGACCCCCCCCTCAGCGCCTTGAGACCCTCATGGGTGAGTAGCGCGCTTACAATTCCCTGATTGATTGATATACAATAACAATTTACACATCATAATATTAAAACATTTTCAAAGGTACCTCTAGACCATTGCATAAGTATTAAAATTCATATTTTCAATACACGACCTTTCTCACTATATTTAAGAAAAATAATACAGTTAAAATATAGACTTATAAGTAAATAAAACATATTGAGGAGTTGCAACAAGTACCATTGTAGATGGCTGAAGCTAAAAATATCTGGCTGGCATCCTTTTATGTAAAACTTCCTGATTAGGAGTCAATTCAAAAAGTGCAAATGCATTAAGTGCGACATATATGCTTGGTATGACATTCTACTTGTGCTCTTATGAATTCATAAAGTGCAAGTGCATAACTAATGTAATAATACATAAAGTGCAAGTGCAAAACTGATATGATGGTAATATTCCAAGTATAATACATTAAAATTTCAAACCTTCCTTAGTTCTTATTAGACCTACATCAAACAAGTACCTGCTGACACTAAAAACAATCTTTTGGGAGGTATCAGTTTTCAGTATTCTGGCAGCCTCATAGCAAGACCTAAAACCCAATAACCGACAAATGGGTTTGATCCATTTCTTTCTGGGTTTTACGTAAACTGGGCAGAAGAATAATAAATGTAAATCATTTTCTCTTGCACCAGATTGACATAGTACACAACACTCAGTATTTTCCTCTCCTTGTTTGCAAGCCCATTTAGATGTATTTGAATTTATTTGCAAAACACTATATCGAAATTTCATATATAATGATTTTGCTAGTTGTGGCTGCACTTCATCCAAGAATGGCTCAAAGCACCAGTTTTGTTTCATTGAAAGGAACCGGATTGTTAATGTACCAATAGCTGAGTTATGGGACACACTATCTTGAATATAAGCCCAGAAAGTTGCTTTTAATATTTTCTTGGAGACCATAGACAGTTGAGCAGGCTCTTCCCAAAAATGCTTCAACCCTAATTTGTTTAACCAACAGTGAACATGCTTAAGCCATGGCAAACCTGTACCATGGTTGAGCCTTAAAATTTCCTCTAGCCCTTCTTTATAGTGCACGAGCTCTGCCGTGGACCACAGTCGCACCCAGAACAATAGTGGTCTTAAGATTGCCTGATGATCCATACGGCGCACATTTAGATCCATTACAATAGGTATTAGTGGTGAACGTATTGGAAGGCGTAATAATTTCCTAGAAAACTTATTTTCTCCTACCATGAAAGTATTATTGCTTGAGGGCCCCCATAATTCTGCCCCATAAAGGGATGCCGACTGCGCCCTATACTTGTATACCTCAAGGGCAGGGGATACGGCTTTAGACATGCTACTCTCGTGTTTCTTTAAAATTGGTAGGGCCAACCTATCTACATGATCTACTTACCCCCTACATCCCGACCCGCCTTCTGAGATCATGTGGGACGGGAAAGGTTAGAACTCCGACCATCAAAAGAGCGAGAATGGGTGGCCGATCTTTCCGTTTCCTGGCAGCCAAGCATTGGAATAACCTCCCCCTTGGTCTCCGGATGGAGCCTTCGGAGACAATCTTTCGGAAAAAACTCAAAACTTGGCTTTTTCCGTCCTTATGCCTTCCCTGCTAGCTGTTTCACAGTACTGTTACTGACGAGTCTTTCTGATGCCGCAGCGCGGGGACACACTAGTGAGTGTAGCCATGCGCTTTATAAATTTGTTTGTTGTTGTTGTTGTTGTAGAGAGTTTTGGAGTAAAATAGTGTTACTTTTCTCCAATTGCGGTTTCCAAGACATTTTAGTGTCCAGGGTTATACCTAAATAGTTAAAATTTTGCACATATTCTAGCTTCTGATTTTTAACAGTTACATTCTTTTTAAAACACTTATGTGGATTAACTGCCATATATTTGGTTTTGCTAGAATTTATTTCCAGGCCCTTAGTCTCACAATATGCACCAAATTTATCTATTAAGCATTGTAGGCCTTTTGGGGTTTGTTATATTAAAATGGTGTCATCTGCGAATAAAAGAGCAGGTACTGGCGCCCCCCCTAATTTGGGAGAATCATGTTCGCAGCCCAATAAATATTCCGGAATATCATTTACATACAATGAAAACAAGGTGGGCGCCAGCACGCATTCCTGCTTTACGCCCCTGTTTACTCTTATTGGCTCAGTGAGCTCTCCCCTCGGACCCCATCTAACCTTTGCATAGTTATCCTCAAGCAGTCTTATAATTTGCATGAGTAATTCCCCCGGTACCCCTTGATTTTTTAAGGGTTTCCAGAGGAGATTTCTAGGGATAAGTTCAAAAGCGGCCTTTAAGTCAACAAAAGCGATGTACAGATGACCCTTCTTAAAAACTGTATATTTCCAATTCATACAAAGGAATCTAAAGACCTGGTCAATTGTGCTTGTTTTGGCTCGAAAGCCAGCCTGATATTTTGATAAGATACTATTCTCCTCAATCCAAACGTTTAATTTTATTAAAATTTGTCGAGCATATATTTTTTGTAAAACATCTAATAAACTAATCGGTCGATAATGCGAAGGGTCTTGATGGTTACCTTTAAAAATTGTTGTAATTTCAGCCCCTTTCCATGATTCCGGTATTGGTGCGCCCGCGGCGACTGAATTACATAAAAAATTAATATAAGGACCCCAAACCTCTTTATCATGCCTCAATAGATCTCCTGGTATCTTATCTGGACCTGGAGCTTTTCCCGGTTTTACTGCATCCATAGCTAACAAGGTGTCTTCCAAACTAAAATGTAAAGGGGCTAATGTTGGGGTTGATACATAGGCTTGCATTTCAAATTCTATATCTTTCGTAGATATTGAATAAAGACGGGAGAAATGGCTAACCCAAGTTTTAGCGTCTAAAAAAAGGTCTTTGCTACATCTCCCCGCTTTATTTCCTTTAGATATCATTTGCCAAAAACCAGAATGGTCTTTGGCTTTGGCTGCACTAATCAATTCAGTCCAAATGTTATCTTCCCATTGTTTCTTAGTTTGTATTAGTACTTTCTTATACTTGTTCCTTTCCTCCCTTAAGGCTACTATATTTTTGATTTTTGTTGCCAAAATAAGTTCCTTTTTTGCCTCGCGACACTTTTTGTTATACCAGGGATTATCTAAATTACTTACATCAGTTTTCCCTTTTTTACATTCTTTAGGAATCCTACTTAGGATAGGTGTCAATGCATCTACCAATTCACAATGTATGTTCATAATTGGGAACTCTGAAGCAGGCGGATCTACGTACAGAGAGATAATATCTGCAAAGGTTTTGTAAATCTGCTTCATGGCCTCATCACTTCCACCTATAGAGGGCCATTTTAAAGCTCTACGATTGTTACTTAATAATGGTTCAATGGCACTAGAGTTAATATCTCCATTATTCGAGGGAGTTGATTGAAAAAAAAGAGCTGCTAGTGTCAAACATAGAGGATAATGATCACTATCAGATCTAACCTCAACTACCAAATCATGTAAAATTGGCCAAAGGCCAATGGATACCAGTATATAGTCAATGCTGCTTTTAGAGTTATCCCTATGAAATGTAGCAGCATTCGGGCTATCAGAGGGCAATCGGCCATTACAAGCTCGGAGTCCATGTCCTGACACCAATCTTATTAACTGTGCAACGGCGACTGTACAGGGTACAACCGGACTACTTTCCAATGGGGGAATGTTGTTTGGCATGTGTTCTTCTTTGAAAATATTATCAAATCCCACAACAGGCTCAAATTTACGATTGAAATCGCCCCCCACGATCACCATTGCTCTTGGATCTATTGAACATAAGAGTTGGTCTAACTGTTCTATTACAGGGGATTCTTTGCTAGCTAAACTAGGTCTGCTATAGATATTTACTATATATAATTCAGTTTTATCCTGAGTTCGGATCTTTACTCCAACTATATCCTGTGATGGAAAATCCAACTGAGTTATATCAATACATAAAGTAATTTTTATCCAAATAACAAGACCTCCCGAAGGCCTCCCTCTAACCGAAGGTATAGCATTAGCCCCTCTCTCACATTTCATGTATTTTAAAGCGCTGGTAAAGACTGGATTTACTAATCCACAAAGCAGGGTCGGCTTCAGGGTTGGTGGCATCCTGTGTGACAATCTTTGTTAGCGCACCCCTCTTCCCAAAACGACCTTCTCAGCTGATTCTCTCACTATAACCCTCAATGGTGCCCCTCATCTCTCCATAGCTCCTAACTCACATATTTTTTGTATTTTATCTCATTTTATTTCTTTTATAGAACTACTCATCTTCATGTAGGGTGTCAGAGCTCTTTACATCACATACACATATTATACAGGGACACCGAATTGTGCAAGATTACATCAGTGAATAGAAAATGTTACATAAGGCAATGAGGGCTACAACAAAGTTTAGGCATTGCATGTCATCCATACTGGTAAGCATTTTAGGTTGAGTGTGCGTAGTCCAGAAAAACACAAACTCAGGGGCAGATTTACAAGTCCCTCGCGCTGCCAGTACGCCACTTTTTGTGACGCACTGGCAGCGCATTTCTCTGCCCCATATTTACAAGGACAGGAAAAGCCACCCTGCGTGGCTTTTCCTGTCCTTGTAAATGCGGCCCCTTTACACGCAGCACTTTGCGTGAAAGGGGCGTTCCATGGCTGTTGCTGTGGATGTTCCAACGCAACACCCTTTTGAACCAGACATATTTCCAGATATACGAGGATTCGCAAACCTGGAAATGCGTCAGTATGCTACGCCACCCTAGGGGTGTCGTAGCGAGGTGCAACGAGGAGAAATGTTTTAATTTCTCCTCGTGTTTTTCCTCTTTCAATGCGTGCTACATTCTACAGCACGCATTAAAAGAGGAAAATGCCTGTAGTGATTGTTTTCGAGCAGGAAGGTGCCCCTTCCTGCTCAAAAACAATCTTCCCATGACGCAGGCATCCTTGCACCATGGTGCAAGGGTGCCTGCGCCGGCGCATGGCAGCTGTTTGTGCGCCAGCACAGGGGAGAGCACAGGAATGGGACATATCATTGTAAATATGTCGCCTTCCTGCGCTCTGAAAGTGCTGCAGCGTGGCGCAGCCAAAGGGCTTATGGTGCCGCGCTGCGGTACCTTCCTGTAAATCTGCCCCTCAGGATTTAAACCGTAACACAGTGGTTGGCGTTGCCTATACCAATTAGAGTTTACTACTATCCAAAAGAACCCTCTTTAGCAATCTTAGAACAAGGAAATATTGGAAAAAATCAATAAAGTTCTAACCCTATGCCTTCAATTAGGATATATTTTTCATTCTCAATATTTACAACTTTTCAGAAATGTTGGGGTTAAGGCTTATCACTTCACCTTTCACAGTTGTAATGAGAGATCGGTTGTATGAAAACAACTCTGTTCAACCATACAGCAGTTCACCCTGACATACACTGCTAAATCACTAAATTCATTTTTAAAAGGTCAAAGCAAGAAGCTGGGATGGAGGGTTGCTTGTGAGACGAAGTCGCACATTGTGGGGCCACTGTGGCGTTTCATTCTTCGGAAGTTGATAACACCTGCTATTTACAGTATTCCAAAACTGCAGAAAATGTGGTAGCAAGCAGCCCATAAACAAGTTATTACCAGCCCTAGTAGTGCCATAGTATCAGACACAACAAATGAAACAGTTTATCCACCCACAAGCCCGAGATATTAGAAGAATTTCAGCAGGTTTACTCTTCCCGTTGTTCTCATCCTTTCCTCAGCAAGAAGTTATGAAGGAGCCATTTTAAAATTGACAGAACCCCATTAGGTAATCCAGTGAAATCGGGGTTCAGAGTTGCAACAGTAATGTTAGAGATTATGTTGTTTACTTAGTGCCAGACATTGTAAACCCTCTGCATAAACATGTTCCACATTACATATAGGCTGCCTTAAAACCAGGCAGTACAACTTAGCAGAGACCCGTTATGGAATCCAGTGCGGTATAACGTCTTTGAACCCTCAATTAAAAATGTTTACTTTCCTACAGCCATAACAACAAGCATTGGCATAGCCAATAGGTCTCGTCTTTGGGGCCTTATAAGTGTTTAGCCAGAGCTATTGACTTTGCCAATGTCTTCAAGCTGTGCTGTAGAGAAGTGTGGCTGCTGTGCAGCATGCTGAAAAGTTATAATAAAAAAGTGTCAGAAGCATTTTTGTTACTTTATATATGACCAAGAAGGCATTATGTAAAACTGAACGACCATATTAAAAAAAGTATTTACAATAAAAAATGTCCTCAGTTTTCTTTTGTTCTTGCAATGCTGGCAACTTGTTTCTGCCTATTGCAATGGTTGTTTGTTAAAGCTTTTTTTTGAGGGGGCATAAACAATCGGAGGGTGAAGGTTGGGCACTAGTACCTGTATTATAACACTAGCAGCGGCCAGACGCTAGGGGAGAATCAACAGATGCCAGATTCCGAGAGCAGGCTGGGGTGATGCTGAGTGATGCTGAGGTGGTAGTGGTGGTGGTGGTGACTGTTGCGGAGACGATGCTGAATGATACTCAGGTCTTGCTGAGTGATACTGCTGTGGTGCTGAGTGATGCTGTGGTGGTGCTGAGTGATATTGTCTTGGCGCTGAGTGATGCTGTGGTGGTGCTGAGTGATATTGTCTTGGCGCTGAGTGATGCTGTGGTGGTGCTGAGTGATGCTGTGGTGGCCCTGAGTGATGCTGTGGTGGCCCTGAGTGATGCTGTGGTGGCCCTGAGTGATGCTGTGGTGGTGCTGAATGATGCTGTGGTGGTGCTGAATGATGCTGTTGTGGTGCTGAGCGATGCTGTGGTGGTGCTGAGTGATGCTGTGGTGGCGCTGAGCGATGCTGTGGCGGTGCTGAGCGATGCTGTGGCTGCGCTGAGTGATGCTGTGGCGGCGCTGAGTGATGCTGTGGCGGCGCTGAGTGATGCTGTGGCGGCGCTGAGTGGTGCTGTGGCGGCGCTGAGTGGTGCTGTGGCGGCGCTGAGTGATGCTGTGGCGGCGCTGAGTGATGCTGTGGTGGCGCTGAGTGATGCTGTGGTGGAGCTGAGTGATGCTGTGGTGGTGCTGAGTGATGCTGTGGTGGTGCTGAGTGATGCTGTGGTGGTGCTGAGTGATATTGTTGTGGCACTGAGTGATGCTGTGGTGATGCTGTGGTAGTTCTGAGTGATGCTGTGGTGGTACTGAGTGATGCTGTGGTGGTGCTGAGTGATGCTGTTGTGGCGCTGAGTGATGCTGTGGTGGCGCTGAGTGATGCTGTGGTGGCGCTGAGTGATGCTGTGGTGGCCCTGAATGATGCTGTGGTGGTGGTGAGCAATGCTGTGGTGGCACTGAGCGATGCTGTGGCGGCGCTGAGCAATGCTGTGGTGGTGCTGAGCGATGCTGTGGTGGCGCTGAGCGATGCTGTGGTGGCGCTGAGCGATGCTGTGGTGTTGCCGAGTGATGCTGTGGTGGCGCCGAGTGATGCTGTGGTGGTGCCGAGTGATGCTGTGGTGGTGCTGAGTGATGCTGTGGTGGCGCCGAGTGATGCTGTGGTGGCGCCGAGTGATATTGTTGTGGTGCCTAGTGATGCTGTGGTGACCCTGAGTGATGCTGTGGTGACCCTGAGTGATGCTGTGGTGGTGCTGAGTGATGCTGTGGTGGTGCTGAGTGATGCTCTGGTGGCCCTGAGTGATGCTGTGGTGGCCCTGAGTGATGCTGTGGTGGCCCTGAGTGATGCTGTGGTGGCCCTGAGTGATGCTGTTGTGCCCCAGAGTGATGCTGTGGTGGCCCTGAGTGATGCTGTTGTGGCGCTGAGTGATGCTGTGGTGGCGCTGAGTGATGCTGTGGTGGCGCTGAGTGATGCTGTGGTGGCGCTGAGTGATGCTGTGGTGGTGCTGAGCGATGCTGTGGTGGTGCTGAGCGATGCTGTGGTGGTGCTGAGCGATGCTGTGGTGGTGCTGAGCGATGCTGTGGTGGTGCTGAGTCATCCTGTGGTGGTGCTGAGTCATCCTGTGGTGGTGCTGAGTGATACAGTGTTGGCCCTGAGTGAAGATGTGGTGTCGCTGAGTGAAGCTATGGTGGTGCTGAGTGATGCTGTGGTGGCGCGGAGTGATGTTGTGGTGCTGCTGAGTAATGCTGTGGTGGCGCTGAGTGATGCTGTTGTGGCGCTAAGTGATGCTGTGGTTGTGTTGAGTAATGCTGTGGTTGCACTGAGTGATGCTGTGGTTGAACTGAGTGATGCTGTGATGGCGTTGAGTGATGCTGTGATGGCGTTGAGAGATGTTGTGTTGGCGTTGAGAGATGTTGTGTTTGTGCTGAGTGATGCTGTGCTGGCTCTGATTGATGCTGTGGTTGCGCTGAGTGATGCTGTGGTGATGCTGAGTGATGCTGTGGTGTTGTCGAGTGAGAGATAGAGTGAAGATATAATGCCCAATTAGAGAGGGTGGTGAGAGAGAAAGAGAGAGAAAGGGTGTACATAGAATAAAGAGTGGTGCGGGATAGAGAGAGAGAAAGAAGGGGAGAGAGAGTGAATGAAGGAGTTTGAACGAGAAACAGATAAAGGGGTGAGAGAATGAAAGGCTAAAAAAGATAGAGAGGGGAGAGTTAATTAAGTAGAGAGAGAATTAGAGAGGGAGAGAGAGAGAAGGAGAGAGACAATAAGAGTGGGGGGTGTGGAGTTTAAATAGAGTGAAGAAGTGACGCGGAAAAAGTAACCTTAAATATAGCTTTGTGCTTTACGCAAATAAATATAAAAAAAAAAACAGAGTGAGACAAAAATGCTGGTAATTAGGCTGTGACTCCCAATATAAAACAAATAGCGATATAAGGTGAAATCAACCCACCGAAGCAATATTTCTAACTAGACAAAAAAAGCTTGCATTTCAATGCTAATCGCTGTTGTTTTTCATGTGACTGTAGTCCAGGGCCGTCAGTTGGTAATGTGAGCTGCTGCTGCGATTGAAACATCAGAGTCCAGAGAGTTAATGAGCCATGATGAGGAAATGAGGAAGAGATAGGAAACCCAGATGGCAGCTGCGCGCGTGCACGCCTTCGTGAACGCAAGCTGGTCGCCAGCCGAAAGCCAGTGGGTTTGCACTTCCAAAACCTGCTTACTAAAACTCTCGGCCAGACCAGCGCAAGCGCTGGTGCAGGCCGAGACCTAAAAAGCAAAATGCACAAGTACAACCCATCCTTCTTGGCTTGTGTAAATAAAAAGGGCACAGGGAATGAAACGTGCCTTTTTGGTAGCCTCAAGGAAGCCTGCCAGTCGTAGCACTTACAAGGCGCAAAGGTCGTTCGAACTGCTAAGCCGGGAAGGGGAGAGAGAGTAGGAGGTTAACATGAGCAGAGCCGGACTAGGAATAGCAACCAGATGTGTGCAAAACCAGCCCCCACGTGCACAAAACCGGCCCCCATCCCTCCACTGAAATGCCCGGTGCCCGGCCCTGAACATGAGAGCGAATAAAGGGGCCGGAAGACTAGAGAGGAGCAGGATTTCTGTGTGGGAGGGGAGCAAATGCAGAGCAATCTGACAACAACGATCACCATCTGGAACCAGGTGAGCGCAGTTGCCCGTCTTTTATTTCCATGACGATTGATGTTGTGGAAATAAAAGATGGACAACATCGCTTATTTCATGTGAAGTGCAACTGACGCCCCGCCCCCTCTTTCCCCCCCAGCGTGGCACCTGGTGCGACGGCACCGGTCTCACCGCCCTAAAGCTGGCACTGCCACAAAGCAATCTACATAAAATACAGATCTGTTCTTTGCAGCAGGCATATTAACCATCTGCGCTACTTTATGGCAAGTCAAAACTGCTACTAGACAAAACTCCTTCTCTCGCTCTAGCAGGAACATTAATCACAAGAGTTATCTTGACATTCTTATTGCTTCCTGAAAGCTGGAGCAGAAGGAACTCTGCAGCAGGTGTTTTTAAATCGTAAGTTATTGCTAAACACAGCGCTCCCCCCTGTGGTCAGTGCCCCCCCTCCAGGTCAGCACCCACTGCCGACGCACCGGTCACACCGCTCTAAAGCCGGCCCTGTGCATATGGTATTTCTATAGCATGAACCAAGCCAAATAGCAGCAGAGCACAGTGCAGGGTAAAGGACATGCATAATGTCAATGATTGATAGGAGAGGTAGCTGAGTTGTGGACGGTTATTGGATTTTGAAGTGTTATTTAAAGACATCAACATCATCTCCTATGCCAACGACACTCAGCTCGTCCTTTCGGTCTCAGCGGACCCCACCATGATGAAAGTCAGCTTCCACAACTGCATGAGGAGCATCTCAGCCTGGATGAAGGACAACTGCCTGAAGCTCAACACGGACAAGACTGAAGTGCTGATCTTCGGCAGACACACCGTTCTTTGGAACGACTCCGGGTGGCCATCTGAACTTGGCCCTCAGTGCTTAATTTGAGTCGGTGGTTTCCGGTGCTCTGCACCGCCACTTAATTGGTTTCCAGGAGCTCGGCATCATCACTAAATTGTAAACACTGCACTGATGACAGTCTGCCACATGGTGCCACTGCCTATCTAATTTAGAGGTGAGCATAACAACGTGTGTTTATTAATACAATACACATTAAAAATTACTAATACCTGCCTCCCCAGCCAGTCCTTTAGCTTTGGGAACCTGATATAATCTGAATTGTCACACTTGCAGGGGAGAGAGGTGGTTAGTATATGTTTTCGCAGCGATGACAGGGGCAATGGGTGGTGCAAGTTGCAGTGGCCTCCTTGTCAGAGCCCGGGCACTTATTTCTTTACAAATTAAGCACTATCGGTCCTGCACCCACTCCAAAAGACCATGCCTACAACCTCCGCATCATCCTGGACAGTGGACTCTCCATGAAACAACAGGTTAATGCCGTCTCCTCAGCCTGCTTCCTCACACTCCGCATGCTCCGCAGAATTTTCTAATGGCTACCCATCAACACCAGGAAAACAGTGACACAGGCCCTCATCACCAGCCAGCTTGACTATGGCAACGTACTCTATGCAGGAACTAACAGCAAACTCAGGAGAAGACTCCAGATGATCCAGAACACAGCAGCCAGACTGATCCTCAACCTGCCCAATAGGACCCACATCACCCAATGCCTGAGAGACCTCCACTGGCTCCCCATCCAGAAGAGATGCCAATTCAAGCTCCTGACCCACGCCTACAAAGCCCTCCATGACCAAGGACCTGCATTCATGAACTAACGACTGAACTTTCACCAACCACCCAGAAACCTCCGCTCTGCCCACCTCACCCTCCCCAGACACTGCGCATCCATCAATGCTGCACCAGAGGATGTTTCTTCTCCCACCTCCCCGCCAAATTTTGGAACATTTTCCCCCTCCGCCTCCGAACCATACCATCATTGACAGACTTCAGGAAGGTACACAAGACCTGGATACCCTCACGAGTATATAAGAACTGTTTGATTGATTGATTGAAAGAGGCGAGTCTTCACTCGTTCCTCAATTGGAGTAGCTTTAGGGCAGTCCTGATGGATTCAACAATGTTGTACCTGATCCTGGGTGAATAGATGGAAAAGGCCAGCTGCTTTGTTTTTTCTCCTTTTTTCTTAGTCTGCAGTCTGATGGTGTCCTGGTCGAGGGTGTGCCGAGAACCACCAGAGATGGTGAGCTTGTCTGAAAGATAAGCGTGGGTACCGGTCATGATGGCTTCATGGTAAATGATGAAACTGATTTTGAAGGTAAGGGAAGTCAGTGGAGTTTCATCAATATGTGGGCCATGTGATCAATATTTCTTCAGGTTCTGGTTGAGACATGCTGTGGCATGAAGGCTACCCTTAAGGTGTGTCAGTGGGGAATGTGGGAGATCATGGAGCAAGGCATTATCACCATCCAGACAGCGGCAAATGCATTGAAGAGCGGGGGGTTGCTGATGCCGCCCCGAGACGGCAGGTGGTAGCGAAGGAGGCCGCCGACCCCAAAACTCGTGCTGCCCAGGGCGGTCCGCCACTGCCTCCAGATGCAAGAGTCTTGAGGGCTTAAACAGTAGTTCTGAAGCAGCTTTCTGGAAGAAATTGTTTCACTTTCTATAGACGAGAGAACTGGTACCAGGCCATCTTTTTTTTTTGGCAATGTGTTCCTTGAGGGCAAGGTTGGTGTCCAGGGTGAATCCAAGTAACTTGGCATTCAGTGAAATTTGGGGTTCTAAACCATTGAGGTTCATGCCATTGAACCAGGTGTGTTGTTCTTGGAAAATAACACAGTGAGGATTACACAGAACAAAAAGTTCTTGTGCACCCAGCACTGTCAGGAGCCAAACAGTGTACTTTAATGTAACTGCATTAAGTTAATTACACTGACCTGTCCCTGAAAGTGCATCAAAGCACGGTCCCTGGCAGGGGAGCCTGTGCATGTCTTGTGCAAGGTGCCTGCCTCACAGAGTGCCAGGAGGACCCTGCACGTAGGCACTGCACACAGATTTCCCTGCTGAGGAATTTGCTTAGAGCACAACAAGAGCCCTGGCAATGTATATACGTTAATCGAATTTTCTTTGAAGTAAATATGTTGGCTATTCCTTCACAGTCCTCCTACAAACAACTGTGTTGGGCTTTTTTCCTGCCTGCACAACAATCCTGAGTACGGTCTGCTGGTGGGAAAACAAATTGCACATTTTGCATGTTCGAATTAAGCCTGAGTGTTTTGCTGGTTGGTCACTCTGCACTTGGGGCCCTGTGCCTATACATCTTGCTATAGATAAGGGACAGGTGTGTGAGAGCCAACACGCCAGGGCTCTTCTCAATGCAGGGCGTACGTTGTTTTGCTGCATGATGAACTTTTTCCAATGATAGTAAAAGGGCCTGCAGAAGCTCCCATGGAGGTTTAGCACCATGCTAGAAGAGAAACCTTTGCAAACAGTACCTGAGTAAGTTCAGTCGGCCATGTCCACGGTTGCCAGAGTGCTGCTTCCTACATATGTTCAGACAGTAGATGGTCTTCATGGTATTGGAGGGTGGCATGAAGCCTTAGATGCATAGTACACAGACAGCAGTCAGCGTGGCCAGCAGGATGCCAGAAAGCCCCCATTGCCAGCACTTGCTCTACTCTCCTTTCAAAAGAATTGCTGAAATGGGGTGATATTTATGGGGGGCAACCGCAGACTCACGAAGCTAGATACATTTCACTGAGAGCACTGTTAAAACAGTATCCCTTCTTCCCCATATCTTGGTCTGTCACACCTTTGCAAGGGCAGGCAGTGGTTAGTGCACTGAGGCTGACAGCATGGACGCAGCAGAAAATCTGCAAAGACTCTAAAAGCAGTTTGTGCCTCTCTCTTTCACTGTAGGCAGCACTATTCTGCTGGGGATGTGCATTTCTAATTCCTTTTTAGGTCGAGCATTCGAGACCTCTTGTATATACTTTAGTATATACTTATATGTGTATGTACTTTGTGGGCTCTGGAGATCAGCCCTAGGACTTGTCTGCTTCCGCTTAGGGACTTTTTTTTCTGTTCTACTGCCTCTATTTAACTGTCTTGATTGAAAACGACCAGTAGTGTCAGTAAAATACCAGAATTGCTTTCTGCTTGTCCAACTGCCTCTATTTAACTGTCTTGATAGAAAACGACCAGTAGAGGTCAATAAAATACCAGAATTGCTTTCTGCTGAGGGTCTTTCTTTTTTAATTTTTCTGACAACTGCCTCTATTTAACTTTCTTGATAGAAAACGACAGCAGAGGTCAGTAAAATACCAGAATCATTTTAGCATTCTCTAGATTCCAGTGCATAGAAATTGTCTTCCACCAGCACCTGTAGACATTAATATTTTTTTCAAATCTTGTATTTTCAGTGATATGACCACCGAATGCCCTGATTTTATATTAAAAACAGAGCTTTGGACTATACCATTTCTCTCCTTGTGTTCCCATACCTGGTGTGTCACGCAGTTTGGTGCTTACTTTCCTTCCATGTTAAAGAACAGTAGATGTTTCAGCACCCAGGGTAATGTGCTGCATAGCTAAATACATATAAGGTCCCAAAGGTGAGACCGATTGCATTGCAAATGCTTGTTTTGCCTGGGGTCCTGGGCTGACACGCATGGCATTGGTGCCATCAAAATCTACACTCTGTGCATAGTTGTAATCTGGAGATCTAGATCTGCAGTCTCTCCTTTGCTCTAGCCATCTGTGATGTGTTCATATTTTTGGTGTTTCTACTTTCTGTGCTCCTGCAGTTCTTCTTGTGCACTTTTAGACTCAGCTGTGCTCCAATGGTCTGTGCTGTCCTCCTGTAGTCAATGTTATGTGTCTATGTTGTGCTCCTGCAGCCTGTGGTGTGCTCCAGCTATCTCTGCTGTGCTCCTCAGGTCTCTGCTGTGCTGCAGCAATCTCTGCTGTGCTCTAGCAGTCTGTGCTGTGCGTGCTCTAGCAGTCTGTGCTGTACTCCAGCAGTCTGTGCTCCTCAGGTCTCTGCTGAGCTCCTGCAGTGTGTGGCTTGTCCCTACCATCTGTGCTCCTGTAGTCTCCTCTATGCTCCAGCATTCTGTCCCGTACACGTACTACCTCTGCTGTGCTCCAGGAGTGTGTGCCATGCTCAAATGGCTTTTGCAATGTCCTTGCAGTCACTGCTCTGCTCCAGCATTCTGTGGTTCACACTCACTTTCTCTGCCATGCTGCAGCAGTTTGTATCATGCTCTAGCATTATTTGCTAAGTCCTTGCAATCTCTGCTGTGACACCGCAATTACTGGTCTGCTTCAGTAGTCTGTATTCTGCTCCTACACTCTCCCAGTATTGGAAGCTCACCTTAGGCAGACTAACACAACTGCTAGCCAATCACATGCTAAGCTACTATGAAAAGGCACTTAAACAAAAGGGAAGAGCCAAAGTCCCTTTCTGAATATTTCTTGTTTAGCTCTGGCTAGCGACAGCTTTATTTCTATGCCAGAGCCCAAGTAATAACAAAAATACATTAAAAAGCAGTAAATAGAGAAAATAACTTTGGCTCTACATTTTGTTGATCTTTTGGGAGCAGTTGTGTTAGCCCGCCTATGAAGTAGTAGTTCCAGTGCACATGACTGTTAGAGACATTGTTAAATCAGATCTCTTGTAAAATACAGCAGAAGGGGGCTTTACATGGTGTGACCTCATGACCAAATTAGTAGAAAGAGCTTTTACATTGAATTATTTGACAACAATCAAGAGGTTTTACGTTGCTAAGACTCAGGCAAATGCAATAGCTAGGTTTTACATTGAGTATTCTGTGACATGCATACAGGAATAGGATTTATTTTGTTTAGCACTGCCAGACCTTCTTACACAAGTCTTTAGTTCAATAAAAGCTAGAGGGATCTGATTTTCATTGTATATATTTGTAATTTTATTTTAGTATTTAGGTGTGTGCAAATTAAAGTACTTTTTTCTTTTTAACAGTAAAAGCACCGACTGGACACAGATTTCTTAAATGTTATTATGTGCTTTGAAGAGTTCTGAATTTCTAACCCAAACCACCTCCCTGAGTTAGCCTTGAATTGTTCTGCCTCACTAACCTTAGGGTGAAGTGCTTAAGGGTTGTTCTTCGTGATCAGTTTGGGTCCAGTCATAAGGTGGATCCGGGGCTTTGGATCTCTGCCTCTGCTCTGATCTCATTACTTACAGGTATTTGATTAGCCACCAAGGGTGGTATTATAAATAAAGAGCACTGCACTGATCAGCGTCACGGCGCAACCTTAAATATGTGTGCCAGTCAAACATCGTGACAGTACCCTTTATCAAAACAGATACGGTGTTCTCATGCTTGCACTAGGAACAGTGCATTAGTGAAAAGCAGACTGCCTGTTTAAAGCCACCAGTCTGCCTTTCCCCGAGCCAGCAGACCTGGTCTCAGGTGTAAAGGACAGGAAGAGATCCCCTGGCAGGAGGGTGCACTATTTAACTGTGCCTGCATGCAGGGATGCTTTGGGGGACTCTGAAAGAGCCATGTCTCCCTCAGAAAGGATGCCACCTCTATGTGACACATAGTCAGGGCACCTCCGACTGTCTTCTTTTTCTTTGCACTCGCATCTATAAGCAAAGGATTCCATCATTTGAATGGGACCACGTCTCCATGCATATGAGGACCCCTCCCCCCATATCACATGGCACAATGCCGCACTATGTAATACAGAAGGGGCAGTGCAAGTATCTGCCCCTGAGGGGCACAAAGTGGGTACACATGCCCATTGTGCTAGCAGACCTATGATGTAGTTCCTTTGCTTATAATCGAAAGAGACATTGTTAAAACAGACACTGTTAATTACAACATACAAAGCTCTTTTCTACTACATTTCACAAGACAGTAGAAAGGAGCTTTGTATGTTGTAATCCCATGACAAATATGGTAGGACTGGGTATTCCATTGTGAACTCTCTGACAAATACAATAGAAAGGGGTTTTATATTGTGAATGCCGTATAAACACCTTAAGAAATTGTTTGACTCTAGGAAACCTTCCTACACAGTAGAAGGAAAATAAGCCAATACTAAATTTGAGAACGATGGACATTTTATCCTTACAAGAAACTTGAGCACTTGATCTGTTTCTCTAGCCTGACTACACGGTTTATGAATCCCCGTCATTCGACCAAAGGTGGGTTGCCATGCCTCTGGTGGCGTTTCAATCTATGTAAAAAACAAGCTTTCAGTGGTGGCCACCACAACCGCTGTGGAGAAAGGCGACTACATTATCAACTTAAATTTAACAATGATAGCTCACCATCCTTGGTCGTCAGTAACATCTATTTACATCCAGCAAAAAGTAAAAGATCTGCGAGACTGGCCCATCTGCTGCTGAAACTGAGAGAGTCCAAAATTAACCACTCACAAGGCTACATGGCTAACTATGGGTGACTTCAATGCCAATTTAATAGATATAGGTGCTGGTACCATCTGGCAGGATTTTGACAACCAAAACTGGTATATCCCCTCACCCCATGTGCAATTTCAAAGACCAGATAAGCACAGCCAAGAAGTGAGCTCTGTACTGAATGAAATGGTGCTGCGTTTGGTGAATTGCATATTGAAGCCTCAGTGGCTTACACACACTTTTCACATAACAAGAAGGCTAACCTCGACTTCATATTGACATCAATAGCTCATTTCCATTTAGTAAATACATTCGAGGTCCTTCCATCTTTGGTCAGTGATCACGCCATGCTGAAATGTGAACTGGATGCCTCAGGCATCCGTCACCCCCAGCTGCGCCCCTAAGAGAACTTAGAAGCCATCAAGCGAATTAAATGGTCCACAGAAGAGCAAGACAGGCTGATCCCCCATCTTCAGCAGCTTCTAGAGGAATTTGCCAGCAAGGCTACAGAGAATTTACCAAGCGAGGAGCCATGGACCACTCTATTTACCCACCTTCAGGAAGCAGCTGAGGCAATTATGGTGCCATTAAACCCCCGTCGCTGTGTAAATCCACAAGGCCCACTTAAAGAGGAAATAAGCCATCTGAAGACAAAATTGCCTTTAGATTTCAATGTTACAGCAAAGGATGCAACACATGCACCAAAAATTAAATTAAAACTTCAAGAGCGGCCTATAGGAAATTGATACAGGTCAATAAAAGGAAAGGGGATGAATTCAAATGGACACAGCTCCATGGCACAATAAAATCAATGGACTCGTGGAAGTTCTGGTCTTTGATCAATGGTATGGAAGCAGCAAAATCCCCTTCAGCTGTGGCTAACATCACTCCTGCCTGCTGGGAAGAAAACAAAAGCAAATGATACATCAATTTCACCAGCATTAGCTGTTCACCAGCCTTGTCTGGCCTGGATGAAAAGGGTTTCAATATTTAAGTCATCAGAAAATATGTGGAGACAGTGATTCGCCTTATGCACCCTAAAAATGCTCCTGGGTGGAATGGCCTGCCCTCCTTGGTATTCAAATTGGCTCACAGTCAGTGGGTAAATGCTTTGACCCCCTTATTCCACTTTTACATCTTAGGTAGCTCAATTGCTGATAGCTGGAGGGGTCTGTGTTAGTCCCCATTCACAAGAAAGGGGACTTTTCATCTCCTGGAAATTTTAGGTTAATTGCCCGCTTCAACATCGAGGGCAAATGCTATGCGAACATTTTAAACCAGAAGTTGGAAAAATGGGGGATAAACAAATAATACCCCTTTCCAAACTGCGTTCCAAAAGTGTAGCAATATTGAGGACAACCTCATCTGCCTTACTCATTTGAGAGATGAAACTATGGCGAAGAATGACAGTCTACTGTTTGTGGGATTCACTGACTACTCTACTACTTTGGAACGCATGTCAAGAGGAAAACTATGGGCTAAATCTAATGAATGGGTATTTCTCCACCTTTGCTAAATGCTATATTAGCGCTGCACACGGACACTTGGGTAAAAATAAAGGGCATCTCTAGTTGAGCTACATCTATTAAAATTCAGACCAATAAAGGGGTAAAACAAGCATGCATCATTACCCCTTTATTATTTAATTTGTGCCTAGACCTAAAAGTGCATTTGGAGGAAGCAACAACAGCAATCCCCCTCCCCCCACCCCCATAGCCGGCCATAAAATTCAAGTGCTCCAATATGCAGACAATAATCTGCTAATTGACCAGACTCGAATTGGCCTACAGAGTTCTTTGTATGCCTTGACTAATTATTGCAAACTAAATCATGTGTCCTAGGCAAAGTCATGATCATCGCCACAAATTAATTTAAAAAGCGGCTCCTGGTTCATTCAAGAGAGTTCCATTGGGAAGATGGCATCCTATAAGTATCTAGGGGCATGGCTGATGGACGAGGCCGGATCTCGCAACAGGCCCAGCAGGCCTCCGTCAACTCCCTGACCTGGGCCTCCTGCAAATTGGATAAGTCCCTCCAGTGCCCCGACCTAAGAGCAGCGCTAACGGTGGTCACTAGTAAACTAATGCCCTCAATAGCTTACGGTGAGTTGGCTTTTAAAGGCAGGATGAAAAATTGCCTGGACAGAACCCAAATCAACTGCTACAGAAAAATATTTCCAATAATCGGCTGCACAACGCAAGCGCAAGTTCGATTAGAATTTATATTGACACGACAACATTTGGTCTTGAAGGCAAAAATTCTGTCTTATTGTTTGGAACTGAAAGGGGCGCAGGTCAGCACTCTAAAACATCTTCTGTGGCCGGCATTACATCAGGAGCACTCCCTGTGGCAACAGCACTTGATTAGCTCTCTGAATGCCCTTGAAGTAGGCAATATTTGGTCGCCAATCTCCCTCTGAAGCAAACTTCGAGATTACTATTAAAAGAAGCTCAAATTATCTCGTCTGACTGTGATATGAAGGTTATGATGGATAAATTCCATGGGCCGCCAACCTTTGTGAACCTGGGGATCCGTGCTTCCAATTTATTTACATCAGCTCATCACTAAGGGCGACAAGAATCAGTTGATGAGATTATAGTTTGGGCTAATTTCTGTAAAGGCCGATTGGTATGGCAGGAGAGGGGACAACTTGGGGGAGAGGATCTGGTCTCACGGCTAGACTGCTGACTTTGGAGCTGGGAAACCAAGGTTCGAGCCTCGGGGTCGACTCCACATCCTGTGATTCTGTGCAAATCACTTGATCTCCCCTGCCTACCAAAAAATGAATGTGTCCTTGTGTAACATAACTGGTGCTCATGTAAAGTGCTCCAATACCTTCGGTCGAGTTCGCGCTATATAAATCTGCAACAAAAAAAACAAGGATACCCAGTGCAGGCTATGTGCCATGGGAGTAGAGTCCCTCATTCACAAAGTCTGCATTTGCAAAACGCTATTACCGCATAGAAAATATTGGTTGCGTCCAATCTCGAAGTTGTCGAATATTCGCACTTGCAACGTGGCAATGCAATGTTGCTTAAAGGAGAAATCCACTCATTTGTCTGCTCGCTTCCCGAAATTCCTAAAAGTCGTTTTTTCATTTCTCCACGCAGCTCCGGAAGGTATGAGTTTTTCAGCCCCCAGAAATACCCTTACCCCCCCCACACACACCAATTCCCAGTGTAGCTCTGACCTCAAGTGACTCAGGGGAAAGTGTGTAAAAGGCCCTCAGCTTGTCTTCTCGACTTAACCACCCGGCATGTGGTAAGAGGGCACAGAGTGGGCATTATAGCACATCACATGTTGGCATGAAGCACTTTATTCTTTATGTCAAAATCTGTTTATTTGAATTTTGGTTTGAGACTGATACAACATGCAGTACACTTGCAACAAATATCCGAAATAGGCCACGAGTTACAGATTTCACATGGAGGTTACAGTTTGTTCACAAGGACTATGGCCTAGAAAACTGATAGACATTACAGTCTGAGCTTGCTGCATTTCTCGTCCGCACATGTTATTCAATCTCCCCTCCGAAGAGGGTAACTTGAAAAGGAAACTTAACGTACCTATAAAACCTAACAAAACAGTGATGTCATGGTGCAAATAAAAAGAGAATCACCCTACGCTCTACTGCGTGGTTAGATAAGAAACATATTGAGGGCCCTCAGTCTGGGGGCACACGCCGTCAGAGGTAGCCCCTCCGACAAGTAGCTCACCAGTGGGGACCAGATATATTCAAAGCCTTTCCTGGTGTCGTCCACTATGTCGGCCATACGCTCCATCGCCACAGCCCTCCACAATCTCGCGTGCCATTGAGTTAAGGATGGAGCCTCTTGTTTTTTCCATGCTGCAGCTATTGCCATTTTAGCTGCCCCTAGGCAAAGCCACATAACAGACCTATCTCCCTGGGTTTGACGCTTCAGGACTGGGTCTCTCGCCCCCAGCAACGTGTGTTCCATGGACAAAGGAATTGGGTAACCAAGAATAAGTTTAATTTGGGAGAGGATTTCCTTCCAAAATGGCTGTATGGAGGGACAGTCCCACCAAATGTGGCAAAAGACGCCCAGCAAGCCGCATCCCCTCCAGCACCTATCTGAGGTGGTGGGAAAGATCTTATGTAGCTTATGGGGATATAGGTACCAATCATAGATAAGCTTGTAGTGTGCCTCCCTTAGATACATCTAACGGTTGTATTTCACTACATCTTTACTCAAGTGTTCCCATTGTTTGTCCACCAGCGGGGTATCCACGAGGGCGTCCCAAAAGCGCTTATGCCGTGGAGTCGACCTAGAGCTCAGAGCTTGTATGAGAGCATACAGAAAGGATATGCAGCCCTTGGAGGTGGATCCCGATTGGGCAAACTTCTCTATGGGGAACAGGTCCCTGGTGGTGGCCAGCCGCACCAGGGGTTGCTGTACCCAGTGTTTGAGCTGCAAATAATGGTATTCCTCCCTGGCAGTTAGCGCGAACTGTTCTTTACACTCCTGAAAAGTGAGAAGCTCCCCTTTCTCAAACAAGTGAGAGATCACCCGACATCCTCCCTCCCGCCACGCCGTGAAGGGTCCCTCTTGAAGTGCAGGGGGGAAGGCAGCATTGTAGTGTTTGGGGGTATATGGGGAGGGAAAAGTAGTGAGCTGCAGTTGTCTGGTAAGGACATCCCATACCCGTAGTGTAGTAGATGTGGGGGTGCTGATGTAAGCGTTGAGTGGTCTGTCCTGATTTGGCTTCCATAGTAAATCCCAAATAGAACGGCCAGTTATCTGTCTGTCCATGTGCAGCCAATGCTTTTGTGAGGCCTGCTGTGACCATTCTAGGATTACGCGTAGTTGCGCCGCTCTATAATACCCCTTAAAATCCGGCAGCGCCAGGCCCCCTTCTTTACGTGGTCGCGTCAGCAGACGGTAAGGCAAGCGAGCTCTCTTCCCCAACCAGATAAATTTAGTAATCATTTGGCGCAGGTCCCTGAATAAAGCTTCCTCCACTGGAATGGGCAACCCCTGGAAGAGGTAAAGTAATCTGGGAAGTGCATTCATCTTAATGGCATTGATCCTGCCTAGCCAGGAAATATATGCAGCGCTCCATTTACCCAGATCTATTCTTAACTGTCGTAATAGGGGAGGGAAGATGGCCTTGTACAGATCTGAAATGCGGGGGGTGAGCTTAACGCCCAAATAGGTAATCTCTTTAGTCGTGCAACCAAAGGGGGATATTCCCTCCACCTGTCGCCACTCCTCCCTGGAAAGAGACAAATTAAGTAAGGAAGACTTGGCCGAATTAATCCGGAATCCCGCCACCCGCTCGAACCGCTTGAGCTCCTCCCGAATATTTGGGAGGGAGACCAGTGGCTCTGTGACTGGGAGGAGCACGTCGTCGGCAAAGAGCGTTATCTTATGCTCATCTGTGCCAAAGCGTAGCCCCCGAATGTCTGGGTTGCATCTAATTTTATGTGCTAGGGGTTCAATACTCAGGGCGAAAAGGAGGGGAGACAGTGGGCATCCCTGCCTTGTCCCGCGTGCCAAGCCAAACAGGGGAGAAGCAGAACCGTTGACCAGGACCCGGGAAGTGGGAAATTGATAATTGGCACGAATCATCCCTATAAAAGTCTTGTTGAACCCAAAGCGCTGAAGCACTCGAAATAAAAAAGACCACTCTACGCGGTCAAATGCTTTTTCCGCGTCTAGGGATAGAAGTGCCGCTGGGATGTTTTTCTTTCGGGCCTTTTCTATTATGTGGTTGATGCGCCAAAGATTATCATGCGTCTGCTGCCCCTTTATAAAGCCCGATTGATCTGGGTCAATAAGGCCGGGGAGCACAGATTCGAGGCGGGTAGCTAGAACCTTGGAGTAGATTTTGGCATCCAGGTTCAAAAGGGCTATTGGACGATAGGAGGAACAGGCTGTGGGGTCCTTTCCGGGTTTGGGGATCACCGTCACGATTGCCTCGCCCATGGAGGGGGTGACCTGCTGTGTTGTGGCAATGACGTTAAATAAAATAGTTAAAACCGGGACTAGCTCCGGGGCAAACGTCCGATAAAAATGTGCCGAGAAGCCGTCTGGTCCTGGTGCTTTTTGGAGTTTCAGCGCATCAATCGCTTTCTGCACTTCTTCAGCAGTTATGGGGTTCGCCAGATTTTCATTGGTTGTGGCCACGACCTGCGGGAGATCTAAGGAATCTAAATACTCCATTTGGTCTTGTGCCCTTGGAAGTTCCGAGGTGTAAAGAGTACGATAGAATTGCTCGAAGGCCTGCGCCTTTCCTTCCTCTCTCTTGTGTGAGACGCCCGCGTCATCTACAATAAGTTTTATGTACACCCTCTCCTGTTTGGCCCTTAGTTGACGCGCCAATAGAGAGCCCACCTTGTTCCCCCCTTCATACCCCCTGGTCTGTAGGCGTAAAATTGTTTTTTCCGCCCTATTAGTGTATATGGCCTGCAGCTTTCCTTTGAGAGCTGTGACTTTTCTCATCTTTTGGGGTGTGGGGCTAACCTTATGAGCCTGCTCCGCCGATTGAAGTTCACCTTCGAGCATGAGGCGCTCCTCCCGCTGCTGTGTCTTCAGGGTGGTGGCCAGCTCAATGCATTTACCCCGAACTACCGCCTTAAGGGTATCCCAGGTGGTGGCGTGCGAAGTGCTCGCTGGGTCATTATGCTCGAGGAAGTCCTTAATGGTTTTCCTGAGATCAACCCTTAGCAGTCTATCCCTACATAGGAAGTTGGGGAAGTACCAACGCGCCTGCTTTGAACGTGGGTTTGGCCAATTAAATGACAACTCCAGGGGGGCATGATCCGACAGACAGATCGGGTGAAAGGAAGTTTGCAGCACCGAGGGGAGCAAAGATTGACTAATAAATATGTAATCGATGCGGGAGTAGGTTCTGTGGGAGTGGGAGAAAAGGGAGAAGTCACGGACAGTCGGGTTAGCGTCTCTCCATATATCTACCAAACCCATGCGTTAGAGCTGTGATTTGAGCGCTTTACCAAAAACTCCTCCCGTTGCTCTATGTGCATGAGTCGAATCCCGCCCCTGTTCCCAGATAAGATTGAAGTCTCCCAAGAGTATTATGTCCCCCTGTGCAAAGTTCTCCAATGCCATAAGGAAGGAGAGAATAAAGTCCTGCTGTCCCATGTTTGGCGCATATAAAACTGCAAATGTACATTGACGGCCCCTTAGCTCTCCCCGAACCATAACGTATCTCCCTGCTTTATCAGCTTTAGAGTCTTGTGCTTGAAATGGGACTCCCACGTGAAAAAGAAGTGCCACCTCATTGTGTTTTGAGGCATGAGAGGATCTAAATATTTGCGGATAAGCTTTATGGCGCAAGCGCTGTTCCTCCTACCTCTTAAGATGTGTCTCCTGCAGAGCCGCCACTTGAACATTATGGTCTAGCAGATATTTCCAAAGGCGTTGTCGCTTGTTAGGGGAATTTAGTCCCCGGGCATTCCAGGTTAATGTCCTGACCGCCATAAGAGACTATATGAGACCTTTCCTCCCCCGCAAGTGCCCCTGCTGGAACCCGGCATCCAGTTTCCTCTCCCACTCTCCCCCCAACACAAAAAGAGTGTATAAAGGAAAGCACCATGACATCTAGTTAAAATAACAAAACAGAACAAACAGTATAAACGAGCGTGGAGAGTCCCCCTCCTAGAGGAGAACCTCCTTACCAAATCGAACTCATGGAGCGTAACCATTCCCGTTCCCCCAGCCCCTACAACAATCTCTACTGAGGCTCATGCTGTATACAGTTGTATGTCCCGTTGGAAGCTAACATTTGGCTTAGACCCCCCCCGCCCGATCAGTCAAATCAGATAGTCCCAGCAACAACTCAAGGGTCCAGGAGTTTGCAAGTCCTCAACTCCATCCACCCTCCCAGCTAGGTCTCCTTACCACCTTGAAGATATGTCGCTCCACACCTCCCTCCCAGCTATCGTATCACCTTCAGGCTGCTCCGGGGCGTCGGACAGCAGACCCCGAGCCTCCTAGAACGACCAGGGCCATGAATATCTCACAGGATCGTGTGTTGCAAGTCCTCCGCCCCATCCAGCCTTCCACATCAGGAGCTACACGCCCCCTTAGGGTGAAAAAGAAAAAGAAAGGAGGGGAAGATGTCCCTTTCGATGCCGAGAGTTTGATCTCAGGATCTCTTGACCGCGAAGCTCAGTCCGGAGTTTTATTGGTCCTGCGGCCTACTCGTCTCCATTGGCCTCCCCCCACTCGGTCGCGCCGTCTGTCGTCCTCCGCGGGCCTGGAGGCCGCAGCGCCAGCAGGCACAGGGGCCTCGATTCCCAGAAACTCCGCTGCTTCTGCCAACCCGGTGCAGTGCACATGTTTGCTTTCCCACTGGAAGGCGATTCCAAACGGGTAGGTCCATCTGTACTTGACCTTCTTCGCTCTCAGACATTCGGTGATCGGGCGAAACTGCTGTCGGCGAAGGAGGGTGGCCTGCGCCACATCTTGGAAGAGCGAGCACGTGGCGCCCTGGAACGAGACTCTATCCGTATTTCTGGCTTTTTGCAGGACTGTTTCTTTGGTTTTAAAGGAGCTGAACTTTGCCAATATGTCGCGGGGTCTCCTGCCCTCCCCGGGAATCCGCGGTCCCACACGATGCACTCTCTCCAGCCGTATTTCAGGGGCGCCCTCCCCCACCACTGAGGAGAAGAGGCCCACCATGAAGGCCTCCAGATCGGGCCCCTCGCAGTCTTCCTCCAGGCCCCGGACTCGAATGTTGTCCCGTTGGGATCTATTCTCCAGGTCTTCGCATTTGAGCATAGTGGCACGTAGTTGTCCCTTGATGTCCGCGTTGTTCTCTTCCAGGGGCTGCATGCGATCTGACAGCTCCTGCACCTTCGCCTCGAGGTCCAGTGTTCTGGTGCCGACAGAGTCCACGTCTGTTTGCAAGGTCACCACTTTCTCCCTCATTTCTGCCCGAAATGCCTCGAAAGAGGCATCCATGTCTGCTTTTATGTCCGCACGGAGCTCCTTTTTAAAGTCCCGGAGGGAGGCCAGCAGGTCCTCCCTGGTGAGTGCCATTGCGCTCGGGGGTTGCGCCATTTCCTCACTGGATGGCACTGCGCCGGATGCCGCAAAGTAGTGGGAGACTTTATTGTTTGGGGCCTTTTTCGGTGGCATATGTGGAAGCTTTGCTAGGTCAGCTCTAAGCCGCCCCCAATCTTCGCAGAGAACCCAATCGTGCGCTCCGCAGTCTCCGGGGCCCCCGTGCAAGTTCGCAGATCCTTATGGGTAGTACTGAGGAGCTGGACCCCCAGGCCCTAAAAGCAGATCTGAGGGGCTGTGTATTGAGGTCCTTGATGTGGCGTTGGAGTCTTGCTAGAAAGGCAGCCGCCTCTGACACTTTCCTCCTCTATGCACTATTGCATGTGACAGAGCAGGGGCAGGGGGGCCAGCAAAGATGCACCCAGGTAATCTCCAGGACAGTGCAGCCAGTGACCTTAGTTATTAGCGGCCATTTTAGGGTCAGACGTTCACAGTACAGAGTTCCGCGGCAGGGCTGAATGTAGGGCTTTTGCAATGCATGCTGCTTATGCAAGGTACAGACAGCGCAGCCCCCGGGAGGGTGAAACCGATCCGGACGTACCTCCCCTCCTCGTCCCCGCAGGGCTCACTCTCAGGTCCAGGCGTCCATTTTAAATCCAGGCACCTCGTGGTTCAGGAGACCCCAGGGGGGCCCTCGAATCTCCTCACCGGCCCCCTCCTCAGCGATAGCTGCCCGACCTCCAAGAGGCCCCCCAGTCAGGAGGAGCCTCTATGCGACGCAGAAGAAGACAGGCAACACCCCGTGGGTTCAGCCCGCCTCCGGCCTCCTTCTAAGCTCTCACTGCGGCCCCCGCCTTCCCGCTTCAGATACTCCGGCCACCGCTGGGTCTCCGCTCGCCTGTTGCATTGGGCCCCTGGAGCACCATCCTGCGCCCACATGTATATCGGCCCCAGCGGACCTGCCTGCTTCCCCGGCCTGGAGCTCTGCAGACGCGGCCCCGCACCGTCTCACCTCATCACCTCCGGCCTCCGCTCGACCGCTCCGCCGCCAGAACCCAGCGTGGCAGTGCCGCGGCTGCAGGTAACGCGGGCGCGCCCCGCCGCCGTCTGTTGCTCTGGTCCTCGTTGTTGCCTTTCCTCAATGGGCGCATTTATCGGGGCATCAGCCTCTCCTCCCGAGCGCCGGACAGGTCTCCAGGGTTCAACTGCGCGCTGTAACGGCCCCTCCGACGGGAAGGGTCACCATCTTGTCAATCGCGCGCCGGATCTTTCCCGACCTGTCTTCGGGTCATCGCTTCCCTTCTCGCACTCCCTCGGGGTCAAAACCAGAAGCTACTGTTCCCCCACTTCTGGGCGCTGCGTGGGATGATTAAAGCACTCTGGCAGACACCTCAGGCCAGGAAAAACACGGGGCCTGGGACGGTGCCGATCGGAGTTACGTCCGATCGGCCATGATGGCTAGCCACGCCCCCGCACTTTATTCTTTAATATGTACTTTGCAGGTCTGTCCCCCAGTAACTCACGGGCCAAGAAGGTAAGAGGATCCTAGCCCTCTCACCAATTATAGCACTTTAAACAGTTGCCTGAAGCCCTTTGATTCTACACTTCAAGTAGCACTTTAATCTAAGGCACTTTAAATACGCATGGTAAGCAGAATATTAGCCAGTTGCCCTTCCTTGTATGTGCATGCTTCCCCCGCACTAGTCGTAGCTAATTAAGCCATCTTCTATCTAAAGGGGGGGCTATCCAACTGTCCTTCACGGTTCAAATGTTTTGCACCCTAGAAGCACTTTAAACCTGTACTCAAAGTAGAGCACCAACTCACTGTGTCTGTAGCTTCGTACAGGTCGCAGCCAGTTAAACTATTAATCTCCAACAGGGGACTCATTTGTACAACTTATATGGCCTGTATGTTTACACCTTTGCATTAATTTTAGTCTTTACTCATAGTAAAGCTTTAAAGTACGTTTAATTCAGTTTTAGTATTTATTTTGGCTTTTTTTAACAAACTCATATTTAGGGGCTGCACTTTTATGATTACTTAGGGAAATCTCTTAAAGTAGTCAAGATGGTTTTTAGTATTTACCACCGCCCTCTCAATTAAATTTGTATTCTGTGGCTGCATTGGTGTAACGTTTATTAGGTATACCTTACTCTATCAGCGACACCATCTTCCAATCCTGTATGCTGATGGTTAATATTATGATTTATTAGCGTTTATATTTATTATGCCAATCACAGCGGCTATTGAGTGATGATGGGACATTATAAAGTTTACAGTCTGTGCAGTTTTATTAGTGTTTTAACTGTGATTTACTTTGATTGTAATGATTTCTAATCATTGTAATTGTACAAGTGTGCCAATAAATCTAAATCTCCCTACACAGATCTCTAGTTTAGGAGGGGTTAAAATGGTCTGGTTTTCATTATGTATATTTATCATTTAAAACACTGGACACTGATGTATTAAGTGCTATTGTGTATTATATGTATTTCTGAGTTTCTAATCCACACTAGCTCCCTGGGTAAGCCTTGGACTTTGCTACCCTAAGGCTCTAGTACAAATAGGTGCACTTTGCAGGCCTGGTCCATGCTGCATCAGAGCCAAAGATCTAAGGTTCTGTGGAGCTCAGGGCCTACAGCCCGAAGAAGGGATTTTCATTATTCGACTCGCCAGCCTTCAAACTTGAATAAACTCTTGATGGTAGAAGGATTGTTGGCCTAATTCCACAAAATGAGGGGGGGGGGGGGCAAAGACTGGATAATTCCCTAGAGGAAGCCTTTAGAGTGGGAACTGAAAAGAACATTGCACAATCCCCACAAAAACTCTGTTTGGGAGGGAACAGTGAGAGCTCTGTCCCCAAGTGCAGCAGTATAAAGAAGTGTGCCTTTTTTTAACCCTATCTACACTATTGTGTTGAAGTAAAGTGCTATTCCTTTTAAGTTAAAGCACTTGCTGGATCTTGATGTATTTATTGGCAACAGGTGGTTTATTGAGGTCTATCCTGAGGGTTAAACCATAAACGAGTAGACTTTGTGTTGAGTTTTGGGTTCAACAGTATGGTTAATCCCAGGTGCAGTGGTAAAAGGCTCTGATTGTCACCATCTGGGACCAATAACCATATCCACCTTGGGGCTCCTAAAACACTTGCCACACTGACCATTACAGCACTCATGTGAAAGCCACCAGTCTGATCCAGATGTATGTGTATATGACCGTCTTTGGATTTTTAGTTACTTGTAAAGCACTAAACAATTGCCATCTGAAAAGATGAAACGCAAAAGCTGCACCTGGCAGACGCCTAGGGAGCTAACCGTGGGGGGCAATATAATTAAGCAATCTTAAAGTTGACTAAATGGCGGGAGCTTATAGAGTTCATGCTTGGGCGCCAATGGGTGTAGAGTACATTCTACCACCAAAGGCCTCACAAAACGCGTTTGTGTCGTTTCTAATGACAGTGGTAAATATATAAGGAACCCTGTCCAAGTGTAGGTGGCTGGATTATTGCCTCTAACAACTTGAGCTGGTTGAAAGGGGTAGTGCCACACCAGACAGGTCTGCAGGGGGCCCACAGCTCCACATTGATACAGCTCTCTTTATACCGCTGAGGGTCTACCTGTGACAGCAGATCTGCACCAGTGACCGCCAATTGCTGCACTTCCCTTGGGCACGCTCACTCAGAATTAAAGTGCATTTATAGTATGTGCTATATTAAATCACGGAATTCGAACAGTACCAAACTTTCAGGAGGAGGACTGGTCACTCAGGAACACACAGATACCCACTGAGAGCATTCGCTCTCTCTCCTCCACAAATATCTCCTCTTGTGGTCACCCCACGTTACAGCCCTGGTCCAACTTGAACTTTCTTTGGAAATATGTTGGACCTGGTGGGCATGCTGTAGGGCGAGAGCATCAAATGTTCAGTTGTTGCCCGGCTGTAAAGGCGGGATGGGTGTCGCCGTCGGGCAGTCCAGCAGAGCGCTGCGGTGCTGCCAGGGAGGGAGTGGGCGCTTCGCTGCAGTGGCTGCTGATCCGCTCCCCGCTTCCTCTCTGGACACCTGTAACTGCGGCTCCCACGCGCTGCCGGCGCTGCTGAAGCCGCAGCCTCCGAGTGCGTGGGCGACAAACCTTGAAACCGGCAACCCTGGCACCAGCTCGCACCTGTGCGCTGCGACACCGCCGCGGTCCCGGTAGCGTCTTCCCTCTGCACCCCTCAGAGGCGGTCTCCAGGGGCTCGCTGCGGGGGAAGGGGGTTTCTACTCCAACCATTGCTGCAAACTTGCCTCTCCGGGCCAGCGGCAGGCTCCTGCGCGCGGAGCGGGGGTGGTGGATGTGGGGGCGGCGCAGGCTGCACCAGCTCCGGCTTGTAGGAAGCGGCGCAGCATTTTGCTCGCAGGCGCAGGGCTGCCACCCTCAGCGCTTGTAAATAATAAACATCGGCAGGGTCACCTGGGGTCAGCGGCACACCTGGAGCACGCGCGCCCCCAACGCCACCGGCAGCAGCGGGGACAGGAGCGCGCTCCGCGCTTTACACATCCACCCCTGCAGCGCGCAGTCACAGCTCTCCCCGGAGGAAAGGAGTAGAGGTGGGAGGATGGCTCGGCTGTCACCTCCTTCATCTTGACTGGCATCACCGGTGCTGTCGTCGAGGAGCTGCGGTGCAGGTAAGGAGCCCTGTCCTCCCCTATTCCCTAACGCTGACCCTACACTGCCTGTCAGTCTGGTGAACTTTAGTATTGAATTGCTGCATGGTTTGGGGTAATGTTTCTGCCACTCGCGACAAATGTGAACTTTGTTCATTTCCACCTGAGATAATCGCAGATCGTTCAAAAGCAGATGTGGCAGAACGGCTGGCCCACGGCAAGTCACGGAGCCAAACCGGACCGCTGAAAACTGCACATCGAACACATTTTCAAATGAAGACGTGTGATATGTATGCAACATATTATCCCTCTTATTTTTTATATATCAGCATATATATGCAATATCTATCTATCTATCTATCTATCTATCTATCTATCTATCTGTCTGTCTGTCTGTCTGTCTGTCTGTCTGTCCATACACCAGAAAAGGAAACGATGGGCTAGGGCTTCAATTATCCCACTGAAAGGTAAAGCAGATTGTATCCATTCCATTTGGTGATAAAGATGCTGTGGTATTCGGGCACTGTATGATCGCCATGGCATGCTCATTGTAAGTGGAAAGTATCACCAAAGCACATCCCCAGAGCATTGCTGGTATCAGAGACATACCCTTATTCCTGGCTTGTCGTTCCTGATATAACCACCTCTACAGATCAGTAATAGTTATGTTTTTAGGGTCTCCACTTGAACTTCAGATCCGTCTTTCTGATATCACACTGTCTCCTATGAAATGCCGCCCTGTAAAGGGAAGTCTGTGGCGACTCGCACCTTGTATTACATCTGCGGCTTGCCCCAAGCTCTCCTCCGAAGAAAGCCGAGCACAAAGTTTACAGGACTGTGCTAGACTCCTTCAGCAATGAGAAATACTAAAATCAAAAACCATAACCCACAGGATAGGGGAGGTTATGAATGCAACTTTGATATATCGAGCAGCAAAAACAGTTTTCAGAGCACATAGCGAGGGAGCGAACTTGTTGCAATAAACAGAAGTTATAAAAGAAAGTATGTTTGCAGTGTCAGGGCTGAGTACAACAAAGACAAAGTTAGTCACCAGTAGACAAGGGTGCCAGTGAGACGAGGCAGGATAACCAAGGTCTGTGCACTGAGAATTAAATCAAGATACTAACATCTTAAATGGAAAGAGTAGCATGAGTAAGTGATATATAGCCGTAGTTTACTGAGTAGAGCAGGGTTACAAGAAACTGAACAGTTCAGGAAGATAGTGAACGTATTTGGGGGCATATTTATGTAGGTTTTGCGTTGCCCTTGTGCCACGCAACGGGGCACAAGGGCGACGCAAAACTTAAGTAGGATTTATCAAGCCACGCAAGGTGACCTTGCGTGGCCCTGAGTGGCTTGATAAATCCAAAGTAATACAACGCAGTGCAGATCGCTGCGTTGCGTTACTCTGCCCTGGGAAGGCGTTGCTTGGGTGGGGCTTGGGTGTTCACACGCATCCACCCATGGAGTCTGAAGCATTCCCAGATTTGCCAGCAGCACACATAGAAAGAGGAATGTGCCTCAGGGATTGTTGTTGTGCAGGAAGGTCTCCCTTCCTACACAAAAGCAATCCTACTTCAACGTTGTGCTTTCAACGCAGGCACCCTTACACCCTCGTGCAAAGGTGCCTGTGTCGGCAGCGCATTGTGCACCAGCACTGGGAAATGGCAGGAATGCGCCGTATATTGTTAAGTACGGCGCATTCCTGCTCTTTCCCTATTAAGCAGCGCAGCAAGGTGGCTTACTGCGCTGCGTGATATCTTAGTAAATATGCCCCTTGATGTATGTCTGACATGGATGGTGAAAAAGCAGCAAAGACAGTGATTGTGAGGCATTAGCCTACAAAACAAGCGCTAGTTGACAATGACATTATGAAGGTCGAAAGAAACTAGGGAACAAAGAGTCTAGTTTTGAAAGGTAGAGTGGATAAGAAGGTGCAGTAGAATGAAGGTGAAAGAAGTAGAACAGGCAATGGGATGGGAAGATCATGGAATGGTGTAACTCGAGAATTGTCGCAGCTAGTCTTTATCTTTGCAGACAGAGAGCCAGAAGAAGAAACAGATTAAGGGGTATTTTGAAGAGAGAGAGGAGAGTATCCCCAAGACTAAGCCCACTGATCTGTCGGAGTAGAAACAGCAAAAAGCAGCACTAAAAAGGTGCACAGGAATCGCATCGATTATGCAGCTAAATACAGATGTTTCCCAAAGAGCAGGTTCTCTGGGAGTGATTTAGAGATTTTGAAAGAGGAAGCAGTCTTGCCAAGAAGTGAGACACTATTCCAGAGTCAAGGAGCATTGATGGAGAAAAACCTGCAGAGTAGTCTTCTTAAAAAGAGGAGTGATTAGATATTGTCTCCCTTTCTAATAGAAGGCCTGAGAACCCCTGAGAGAGGGATAGCTTCTGGGAGAGATATCTGGGTTTGGCAGTGCTTACATTGTAAAAGAATGAGTGCCAGTGCTCAGGGCTCTTCTCAGAAGCCCGAGACCAGAGCAATTAAATGTGGGTGCACCAAATATCAAAGCTGTGTAGTCCTAAATCCACCTCATGCCTCTTTATTCCACCACCAGACACTCACTGGCCATTTATCTGACTTTTGCAGTTTCCTATTTTTTATCTTTGTGACGATTTTCTGTCTTTCTCTTCCTTCGACTTTCTGCTTTCTAGTTTTTACCTCTCTTGCTCTGGTGAACAAAAATAAGTGCTTGTCCCCAAAAGTAAGTGCCGGTGGCCCTCACTGGCAGTCACCCGCTCAATTTAAACCCTGGGGTTTGGAAGTTAAAAGTTTTGTATGTGAGACATGAATGGAGCGGAGTGTCTCAATCAGAAGACAATTAAGGTTGTTGGGATCAAGGTTGATATAATCAAAGAGAAACCTGGCAACACAATGAAAAAATATTTTTAGTAGTGTACGTGGTTTTGTTTTGGATGGCGGGTGAAGAGTGCAGAGCCAAAGTCCAATTGGGAGATTACCATGGCCTCAGATACAAGCTTCAAATCCTGAGGAGAGAGAATGTGAATTATATTCTTCAGTGTTTGAAGATGGAATTTGGCAGACTCAGATATAGCTTGAACGTGACCTTTGATATTTAGATTTTTATCAAGATGGAACCGAGGGAATTTGCAGAAGTATACAGTTTGGGAGTGATGTCTGCAGTCATCAAGGTTTCAAGCCTGAATTATTTGGTTATTGGGTCAGAGTTGGGAGTAAGGAAACAAAATTGGCCTTTTAGGCATTGTACATTCGGTGTATTTGTTCCATCTATTTGTGGATGTTGTGTGGAGAAGATATAATCTTGGAGATTAATTCAAGGAAGTCAAATCCAAGTCAGGCTGAGTGTCATCAGTGTATTGATGAAACAAAATGCCAAAATCTTTAAAAAGGTCACCAACAGTTCAGTATAGAAATTGAAAAGAATGGGTGCTATGATCAAACCCTGCGGAATGCCACAGGAAATGAGTTTAAAATCAGTAATGAAATTACTAATTTCTATGAGTTGTGTATGCTCGGATAATTAATTAGGTATTAAACAATTTTAAGTCAGCTCCCTCCATGCCATCCTATTTTCATGGTGTCAAGGAGAATTTGAACGTCTACGGTGACGAATGCCACAGTAAAATCCAGTAAGATGAGAAGACAGAGAAAGCCTTCATCGCAGGTGTGGATACTATAATCGATCAACATTAGCATCACAGATTCTGTACTGTAACCTGTCCTGAAGCCTGATTGAAAGAAACCCTGAAGATAATTTTCCTGGATATGATTAATTAACTTGGAGGAAATACATTTCTCAACAACTTTAGCGCGAATGGTTAGACCAGATATGAGATGATAGTTCTCAAAAATAATTCAAGATTAGACTTTTTAAAGAGAAGTTTGGCATGCACAGCTTCACAGCAAATCGTTACAACACCATTATGAAAAGAGGAAATAGTGAGGGCCAACCCATAAGGCAGAAAGGCTTGATCAAGGTCTCAGGCAATGCGAGGAAAGTTTCAGAGTACACTGAGGGTTTCATAACTGAACCAACAAAGAGAAGGGTTTCTTTCAAGATGGGAGAGAAAGAACTCCAATGAGTGACCTGGTTGCTATAAGAATAGGATGGCAAACCAGAGAAGGGTTAGGGTTGTCCTGCTCCAAATATTCTAAAATATTTTGATGACAATATGTGAAAAGGATGGATGAGTGAGCAAATAGGCAAAATCATACTGGTTTGCAACAGTGTATATTCTCATAAAATTCTCCACGACTTTCATTGGTGAATTGGTGAAAAATGACTGAACAAAGGTTCACTGAATTTGGATGGCAGATAGAGTCTGGCATGCCTTGATGCTTTTTCCAGAAATGGTGAATTTTTGTTCAGCAGCCTAGTGAAAGCCTCTTAATTAACAGCATTCAGGCACACGAGCTGTATGACCACTTTCTTTTGGAGAAACAAATATTTACATTTTCCAAATTCAGTTTCTGATTGTTTGAAAAAAATACCTATGATATTTGCAATGTTCACCATCTGAAGTAAAATTCTGAAAAGTGCAAGTGCAGATTTTGAAAAAATACCAAAGCCTCTGCTAACATATCCTGAGAGCTTAAGCAGCCTTTTCATGGGTAGTATTCTTGCACGTATAGATAAAAATATACTTGTTCTAGCAAAAAATCAGGTGTCATGCATACATGGAACATCATAGGCCACTTCCTCCTGTAGAACACACCTGGAGAATAAAACACTGCTGCATATATGCTTCTAATTAGTATCATTAAGATGATAACCTTTCTGCCAGTTATAGCTGTTGATGCATGCATAAAAATATTTTTTCGTTGTCCTATGATAATGTACATATTAACAATTTGACATTTCATACTTACTCAAGAGTACACCTAGATTTTAAACTACATGCACCTAGTTTTTTAACAACGTGTAGTTTCCACCAAATTCTTTTTTTTGTTCTCCTTCCATATCAAGGACCTAACATGGAGGCACTGAAACTTTTCAATTGTATTTAAGGATAATTTGCATTGATTAAATATGTCCAGGGACCCTGCTGCTATGTACATGTGTATGCAGTTTTGATTAAAAATGCACATTTGAAAGCATGTCCTGTGCATGTGGACAAAGGGTTCCTATTCAGCTTTTAAAATAGGCCGGTAGAGAAGTGTTTAAGTCCCTCCATTTGCCTTGCACTGCCTTCATCTTGGAGTTTTTACCACATGGGCAAACCGGACCTACAAGGCAGTGTGCAATTTATGGAATACAATTCTGTTTTAATCTCTGGTTTAACTTTGATTCATACCACAGTTGAAAGGCATAAGTATGTGATACAAAACTCCTGAATATGAGTGACAGGAAAATAGATGACTGAGAGAATAGGCCTCTTAATAACAACTTAGGCGTTGGGCGCATTAATGTTGAAATTCTGAGTGAAGACTCGGAAAATCTATGTATTGTGGAAAAATACTGCATTTTGAAGACCACTGCAGCATCATTCTCAATAGTACACATTGTGCATGCTCAAAGCTGTATGGAAGATACCAAGTATCCCATCTTATAATAAAGAATCAATATATCTCCCAAGCATTCTGGCCAAAAGAAGGAGTCTCAAAAATGTTCTGGACCTCTTGTCTATAAATACATTTCTTTCAAACAGGGGTTTCCTTTCCAGCCAAGCTTTACAAACAAGTTTCCAGTGACAAGAAGAAAAGAAACAGCAAATAATTTGAACCTAGAGCTGATTGAAAATATGTCCATGCATGTCCACAAGCAACCGGAAGACAGCACTAACAAGAAGAGGCAAGAAGAAAGTAGAACAAAAAGGAACAGACCTGTAGAACTACCTGATGAGTAGAACACATTGGTTCACATCTGCCAACAGCAGATATGCTTGGGAGTGTAAACTGAAAAGCCAAGGAGACCAACGTGACATATCCATGACAGTAGGGCCCTTTAATGATTTCGGCGGTGAAGGGATATTTGCCTTCTGCATCAACTCCCCAGGTAGTTTACTTTCATGGGATTAGGGATACTGGCTTATTTTGACCCTGAACACTGGGCGACTGCTAAACAACCCCAAGTGTATGTCACACTCTGACCACTGTACATGGTAATAAATGGTCAATTCTAATCTGGCCTTATAAAAAAGGCACAACAACATTGCACAAAAAGTGCATCATTGCCATAAAAGTAAGATATCACATGTGGGCCGCAGCATGATATTACACTAACCACCTGTAATTTTTAAAGCATGGATTCAAGTATAAATGGTTGTAGCCAAAACTGTAGAAACCACTTTGGGCATCTGAAAAATCCACCTTTTACCTATGTCACCCCTGAGTAGTGCCTTAGGACTCACAATACCAGAATTCATAATGTAAAAAGGGAGATATGTACAATATTGGCATTGGCATGTCCCTTCAACAATATGATTAAACGTGCTACTTTGCTGAATAGGGTGGCATCTTTTCCCTGGAGTAAAAGCCTATTTGTGAGTCATATTTAGCTTAAGTTGCTCTCTAAGACTTTCCCCCCTATACAGTGGCAGTAATTTACTTTTTTGATGAAATGTGAAATAGTTTTCTGGCGGAGAAAAATAGGATTGATCTGCCAGACGTTCTCTAGTAAGAGGGCAGGGAGACAATAATTACAGGCCATCCACTCATAGTTGCATTGAAATGTGGGAGATGGGAGTGAAGAGGAACAGAAGATGTGTACTGCAGAGACCAGACGTCGACCATGATAGTGGACCTCTTGATGGTAAACAGAGATTTGATGTGTGCATCGGTCTCCTCTTATCACAGGAGGGAACCTGGCCTCAGAACCAGCCAGGATTTGTTTTCTATGGAATTTGTCTTAGGACAGCTCCCTGGTAAGAATTCAGAGCTATACACACTGACAAAGAGATCCTGCCATCTTAGAGCACCCCTGAAACAGGGCTTTCTGGGTAGTTTGACAGTGGGAAGCTTTTTAAGATAGGTTAATTCTTATCATTCATCACTACCTGGGGATAATGTAAGAAGGGCCTTCCACCACCAGCACACCAGAACATAAGTAGATTTTGGAAGAACAGAAGAGGATGAATCTATTGTTATGTCTGCCTAGGTTAGAACAATGGTTTGCAACCTACTGTCCTTTGTACCCACAGACTGAAAGTGACTCTCAATGGTCAATACAGCTGGCCTCCTTTGGTCCCAGGATCATAAAGGACAAGACGGAAGAACCTGTAAAAAACAGCAGACCAGTGGACATTGGCTACTGTGCGGAAGTACCAGCTGAAGAGAGAGTGATTCTGTCTTCCTCACATGGTGTCTGTGTTCTAGAGGCTGCTTGAAGGATTGGGAGCATGGCAGTGACCAGGAGCAAGAACCCCAGTAGCCAAGAAAGTAGGGAATTATTTTGACCTCTGCAGGCCCAGGACAACCTGCAGAGGCCACCAGAGAAAGATGTGACCTTGATGGGCAAGATTTCCATGTTCATCAAACTTTTTGCCATGAGAAAAAACATATCAGTGAAGGATTCCAGCCTGAGGCTCGATACCTTGTCCCGCTGGAGGATTTCGAGACATTTATTCTTCTAAGCCTGAAACAAAAATGCAACAGTGGAAAACAACAGAAAAGTCTGCGAAGAAGCAAAGCAATTTTGGTGGCTATATTTTTCAAGTTTGTCTTGCTCTGAGCATTTTGCAGAAAACTCAAGGCTTCAGCAGGGACCCACTTCCAAAGTATGTATACTAAGGGCACCCTCACATCTAAAGTGTCCTGGATTTCCCCACTGGACTATTAAAACTGTGAAGAACCACTATGTCCTTACCAGGTCCATGCTCCATCATGGATGGCCTGAAAAGGTGCGTGGGTCCAGGTCATTCTCCTCATTGACTTACCCATTGTATTTCCTTGGCACTTTTCGATTCACACTTTAAAAATCACATCTCCAGTTCTCTTACTCTGATTTTGACCATCTTTGTATCATTTAGTTTATTACATTTTTTCTAATTGGGTTTGAGAATTGTATTGATTGAGTGTATGACGTTAATGTTGTGAGGTGCTGGTGAAGTACTTAACACATATGTTTCTGGGGAAAAGCCTGCCACTACGGCCCTCATTGGGAGTGGGCTATGGCAATTCTGAGGTCTGTGGAAACACCGTAGACATGTCTTACTTCCTGCATGTGGAAGAAAGGTGCCTGCCGTCTGATGCTGTATTTCCCACACCCCCGCTCTCAGAGCACAGGATGTGAGAGAGGCCTTAGAAATGCCCCAAGGACAATCCCATAGAGGTAAGGGTATTGCATTGCCCTCAAGGGATACTTTTGTGGACCTTGGGGTCTATGTAGCCCTCGGATAGAAACACAAGACTCCAACTTAGTAAAGAATAGGCAGGACAGTGCACAGTGGTGGTCGTGTTAGGGGTGATACCCAAAGTGGTGTATAACAGAAGTTGCCACCTCATCTGCCAACTGTAGTGTCTGAACCTAGAGACATTGTACAAAAGAACAAGTAGATTGATATAAATTAATGACCTAAATGGCGTTGCCATGTTTTCAAGGTGCCCAGGAATGTGGCTGAGTTGATGGAAGTGTTTAAGATGGGTGTTAGTGCTTCGCCAATTGGTAGAAGTCCTTTGATGAAGGCATGGTGGGGGCAAGGGTCAGATAGAGCCCTCAAGTGGATGGTCTTCACCGTAGCAGTGATAGATTCTGGCGGTGAAGACAGCAGGCTACGAGGTCAGGGTTAATTCTTCAGATGTTTTGGGAATTTGAGTTGCGATGGTGACAGGGTCCGTTAGAGGGTTGAAGTTGCTGCATATGGGGGTAATTTTGTACAGGAGAATTCCGAGAGCTTATTGCAAAGGTCTTGTGAGGGTGTGATTTCCTTCCTGCTGTTAGTGCTGGTGTCAATGGGATCTGCAAGAGCTGTGCGCTTGGTGTTTATCTGCGGGTGGTAGCATCTTATGGCTGATTCATAGATGTCTTTATCTGTTGTGCCTTAACTTGCTCTCCATTTGCATTAATCAGTGTGAGTTCCTCTGTGTACCGGCTGGCCTATGGTCGGGCTCTTGCCATTGGATTGCACTTGAGGGGAGCCAGGGTGTCGGTGCATGCAGTGATCCAGCTGTTGAGGTTTTTGATGTCTTTCAGCAATTCATTAGAGTGTTTTTGAGACAGTGCTCAGAGAGGGCGGAAGCCCACTCCTTTTCTAAGATGCTTTTCCAGCTGCGGCGGGCATTTCCGGTGGTGGTAGGCCTGTGATGGTGCAGGATAGGTATACTAAAACTAACAAGAGCATGATCTGTCCAAGTAATAGTTGGTGGCATGTCGACTGTGATGTTGCTGATTATGGGGAAAATCAGGTCCAATAGGTGTCCGGCAGTATTGTTGGGTTCTGTAACATCCTGGTTTAAGCCAAGATTTCCAAAGTTTTCGAGAAGCTCAGTAGAGTTTGGGTCAGTGCAGTCTTCTAATTGAAAATTAAGGTCTCCGAGTAGGATGAAGATGCAATGGGGTGTGATGAAGTCTGTGATGTTACCGGCAAAAGTGATGTGGTGTCTTGTTGGTCTGTGTACAAGGATTCCACCTAGGAAGGAGTTGGCTGTGATGTGTATCTTGAGGATGAAGTGTTCCATGTAGCTTTTGGGGGTGTCTGTGTTGGTGGTGCAGCTGATGGTATCTTTGAAGATGATGGTGACTCCACGTCCCGGCTTATGCTGACGGTCTAGACTAATGATCTTATAGCTGGCAGGGATGGCTGTAGTGATCTCCGGTGCCGAGGTTGGGTTTAACCACGTTTCCATGAGAAAGAGCAGGTCCAGAGAGTGGTCGAGCAGTAGGTCTCATATCTCTGTGGCTTGTTTGGTGAGTGAGTGGGTATGGAGGAGCATGCATGCAGGTGTGGCATGTTGCAGGGGTGGTGTTTGGTCTGTGTGAGGATGAGCGGGTGGCTGGTTTGTGTGAGTGTGAACAACTGGGATGCTAGGTGCTGTTGGTGAAGTAGTGGAGTGGTGGGAGTATGCTGTGGGATAGTGCATCAGAAATTGCAGGAGGCACATGTGACTGCTCCTTCCGTGTTGTGTGGTGCTGTGTGGAAGCAGTGCGGCGAGCGGCGGCTAGGGTAAAGAGCATGGAGTAGCACAGCAGAGAATCCATAGTAGGGGAGAACCAGGATTCCTGGCAAAGGGCACGGTCCAGGCGCGCAGGCTAGTACAGATGGGCTTGCCTTTGGGGCGCCAGCAACGCGTCCGCTCTGCAGCCATCATTAAATAGATCCTAAGAGGAGGGAGGAGCGCAGGGTACCAGGGGCGGGAAACCAGTGATGTCAATTCCTGTGCATAAGTAAATAAATATAAACAATGAGAAGAAGGAGAAATGCAAGTCTAAATTAAAGATAAAAATAAAACCATGGAAAAAATGTGAAAAATTCACAAAGACATTTAAAACATTGAAGTCTTCAAAGTCAGGGAAACAACCAGAAAATCCATAAGAAAGTAAATATGTAATAAGAGAGAAATCCACAAATGTGAAGCAGATGCAGAGATTGCCAGTTTGCACAAAGTTGCCAGCTGAAACATGGGACTTCTCAGAGGGTGAAGCACTTTATTGTTCGTCTCTCAGGAGCCCTATGAGACCATTAACTTGTCAGCGATTAAAAAGGCTGAACAAGTGTAGGGGCCATTACACCTGTGCAGCAAAGTTCGGACTCAAACATAAAGGGCAACCATTACAAATTAGACAGTATACAGGTTTTGTGATCACATCACTTTGGCTAGTGCAAGAAATCATACCAACAGAATTGTGCACTTAGATTTCAATGAGAAAGTCCTACAGCAAGAAAATCAACCAAAAGGGCATCATCCAAGTGTGAAAGAACAAGAGCCCGGGCAGCGGTTCTGAAAACCGAGTGGGCTTAAAAGGTTTTGATTTTTCTCAGCAAAGACAGTTGGTAGAAAAATGATTTTGAGCAATGTGTTTCTAAATTTTCATTCAAAAGTAAAACATATAGACTTCTCTGTATAGATGTGAAAGCTGGAAGACTAATAAAAATGTTCAACGAAGAATTGACTCCTTTGAACTCTACTACAGGCGAGGGCTTTTGCGTATCCCATGGACTGCCAGAATAATGAACCAATCAATACTGCCAGCAAAAGCCGGAACTTTCACTAAAATCGTTTATGATAAATATTAAGCTCAAATATTTTGGCTACATAATGAGATGGGAACACTTCTTGATAGAAAACATTATGTTGGGATTGATGGAAGGAAAACGGAATAGAGGAAGACTAAAATCAAGGTGGTTACACATAGTCAAGAACCATGCAAACAAGAATCTCCAAGACCCAAAGAATTCTGTTATCAACAAACGCAGATGGAGGAATTCTATCCATTGAATCACCAAGAGTCGGACATGACTGGTTGGATAAACAACAACAACATAGACTTCATTGTAGAAACAAGAGCTGGACTAATTGCAAGTGGAGAAATGCATTATCTGAAATTTTAACAGTGGGAGTGATAGATAAATAAATCATATTTTTGTGAGACTGAGCTTTGTATAAAGAAAACCAGCATAAACTGGAAAGACACCCAGCCATTGATTGTACCAACACAGTCTCAGAGATGATGATAATCCTCAGATGACATCCAAAGTTAGTGTGGGTGACTATACCAACACAAAAGGATGATGGAAGGAATGCTGAAAATTGTCAAAGATTCACCCCCAGTACAGATATCTAGGCCTAAATCCTTCATTTATTTGCTCACAATGTCATTCCAGCATTCGCCCATCATCTTTTTGTGTTGCTATAGTTGCCCTAAGTAGGAAGGGCATGCCAAGGCGTGGGTCCGGTGCTCACTGTGCCACTGGATTCAAGTTAGCCCGGCTGATGAGGAGTGATATCCTGAAATCTGTCCCAGTATGCTTGTTTTCCAGTCCAGGGAGGACCTGGCCTGTCAGTTCGGGTTGGACTGTTTCCATAGGGAGCAGGGTCAAGACTGATTTGCATATGACTGGATCCAAACCGGGGTCGCATGGTGAGCAAATAAATGATGGATCTAACCTAGATCTGTGAATGAGGGTGAATGTTTGACAATGTTCAACATTCCGTCCACCATCTTTTTGTGCTGATATAGTTGCCCTAAGTGGGAAGGGTATGGCCAGACGTGGGTCTCATGCTCACTGTGCCACTGGATTCAAGCTAACCTGGCTGATGAGGGGTGATACCCCGAAATCGGTCCCAGGATGCTTGTTTTCCGATCCAGGGAGGACCTGGCCTTGCAGTTCGGGCTGGACTGTTCCCATGGAGTGCAGGGTCAATACTAATTTGCATATGGCTGGGTCCAAACTGGGGTGGCATGGTGAGCAAAAAAACGATGGATGTAACCCAGATCTGTGACTGGGGGTGAATGTTTGACAATGTTCAGCATTCCGTCCATTATCTTTTTGTGCTGCTATAATCATGAAATAAATCCTGTGCAAAAGTACTATTTATGATGAAAATCCTTCCTTTAGAGAAAGTTATAGGAAGTTCCTTCAAAGATGCAGCTGGACTAACACCATTGCAATAGAGTGTATCCTTCATACAGATCAAGCCAATGTAAAAAACATCAACATTTTAATGAGAAAAATTATCCAAAATAACAAATGTGTTATTAGATGAAGCTGTAGAAGCACAATAGATCACACCTTTGGCAAATATGTTGGAACACATCAAATAGACATTTTATAAAAAGAGGAGAAGGAAGAAGAAGGATCAAAGGAAATTCATGCAATAGTTAATGGCAGTGTGCAACTCATCCTAAGCTTTAGCCACAGTAGTCTAAATATGTGATGCTTTGCACTGTAACTGTTTTTATGAGCTTAGGTAGAAAGCGTAGGAAAACAGAAAAGGTCACATGAATTTTTCCAGTTTATTTTCACCTTGGTGATTCATATCTCTTTCAATACACAATTCCTTAGAATACCAGGAGGCAGATTTTTTAATGTTCGTGACCTATTTTATTCGAGCAATGTCATCAGAAAAGAAGGTGGTCACAGCCTCATACGTGATTTTTAAGGTGGCAGCATCATTACACATATTAGGAATTAAGTTATCCTCCAAATTTGCAAAATGTTCATATAGAAGAGATAGGCTTACATGGCCCATTAGGTATTTGTCATAACATAAGCATCAAATACTACTTTTATAGGGGCACATCAAAAGGCAAAAAAGCCACCACTAAAACACCTGCAGGTGATGAAGGAAGGCCTGCAAGCAACACATTCATCCTGAATCTGAGCAGCAATCTGTATGGAAAAGATTTCAGTAATCACTATGAGCAATAAAGCAACGTGCATGAATTTGCACCAGCTGAAATTCTCTTTCTCTTTTTCCTACTGTCTTTCTGGTGCTTCTGATGGTCCCTGTAAGAAAATTCATCCATTTTCCGAGTTTGTCATACTGCTTTTATCTCGATATCTGGGGCCCTTGACCAATAGCAAGGCTGGAGTCGCATAAAAGGGCCCAGCTACATATGCTCTGTTTAAAAGGGTAAAAATCCGTAAGTTGCCACAGCGTTCACATTTGTGAATCACCTGTATGTGTGCAAAGGATTTCCGCAGTTGTACAAAGTGCAGTAGTGGGTTGTAGGAATAAAGGAAAAACATTTTCCCTTTACCCTTATAATATAATGTGCTTTCAGCTGTGCAGCATGGTTGCAGGGCATGTTCTCAATGTATTAAATAATAATTCAGTATTGCTCGATCCAGTCTGAGAACAATACTCGTGTGGTTAATCCCGCATTACCCACTGTTCTCCTTCTAGTTGGAAATGCTACAAATACTTCGCCAAAGTTTAGTGAAGTGCTTAACAAACAGCATCTAAATATATTTCACTCTATTTACAGCCAGAGCCAGAAAAGGGCAAAGCAGCGGAAAGCTACACGATGGCCATGATAGGGAATAAAGGTGAATCCCTAGGCCTGCTTAGTCAAAACAATCTTTGGAAAGTTCTCATAGCTCCCTTCGCCATTGAGCATGGGAAACAAGAACATGCATCTGGAGCCAAACGCTGCAAGCGGGCAGGATCAGGTGGGGATTTGGGAGTGGAGATATCATTTGTACTTGGTTAGAGTAACTGGGGAGTGAGACTCTCATTTAATGGTTTCTGTGGTGAAAGGCACTAAGGGATAGTTTTTTTTACCAAGAAACATATGTCTAGAACAGGAATGTAGTCACACTACTGTAAAATATGGAGATGAAAGACCAGCGTTGTGGTCTTATTCTTTGAAAGGCGATCACCAATAGCAGACTCATTTTAACCTTCAACATGCCTTGCTTGATGCACTCTCAAGAAATAACTGCCTGATACAGATGAAGAAATGAATCCATCTCAGCTTGCTGTACTGAGAAAAGGACTGAGGGCTTTGGAAAGAATTGCCAGTGCCTTGAACCTCTAAGACCAGAAGTTTGCTCCAAGGAAATACTGGCACTAGCCTTTTCCTTACCTGAAAGGATCTAGAGGTCCAAATCCTACCGTGGAAGTTTGCTTGTCCCTGTGTAATCTCTCACCTGTGGTTGGAGAAGACAGAAGATACTTGAGCAAAGGAAACTGGTTGCCTAACAGTAAGAACAATCTAATCTAGATGGCTCCAATTTAGCCCTGTTCATGCTCAGACATATTTTGTCAATACTTTATGGCGACAAATTGACCACTCAAGAGATCTATCTAACCTTGTGTGTCAACTCTCGGCTACTGCTTCCAGCCTGCCTCACTACGGGTCTCTGACCTCCAAAAAATGGCAACAGACAAAGGTAAAGCCCAGGCTGAACTATCATTTTTTTACCTGTCTGGAGTTCATTGCAAAATGACTACAAAGGGTGTCTGGGTCACAATTTACCACAGCACATTTTGGGCTCGATTCACAAAGAACCTCCGCAGTGAAGGCTGTGGCTCTACAGTTGTGGCGGAGTCTTCGCACTCATGGCAATATCTCCACAATGAGAATTCTCATGGCGGACATTCTGCTAAAAGTGCGGAGACTCCGCCACAACTGCGGAGGCTCTTTGTGAATCGGGCCCTTTGTTTTTTCATTGCTCCAATAGCATGCTGTTTGTTTTTGCTATACTTTTGGAACTCTCATCTTATTCATTCTGTGCCATTGCCATTTTACTAATTAATTTTGTCTTTTTTAACTAAATGATTTCTACATTTTAAGTTCTTTATTTCTTTACTTTGTTGTTGTTTTCTTTAGTTGATGCACAAGTACAAAATGCTATTTCTCTGAGGAAGACTTGTTGCTGGTGGTGGCTGGTGACTCTCAAAAATGGTGGGGCATTTATAGGGTACTTGCTGTTGCATAGACATGTTTTTTTTTGCAATTTTTATATAGTGCGAACTTGACCAGACAGTATTGGAGTGCTTTACATGAGTACCAGTTACATTACTTTACGAAATATAATAATAAAAAATAATTATCGTACCTCGGCGAGCCTCTTCTTTGCTCACTCGCGAGCCGACTCTTCAAGATCCCCCCTCACCGCACTGCTTGGCTGTACTGAAGAACTGAGCATGCCGGGCACGGGGAAACTAAGCATCACGCATCTAAGCCAATGAAAGCACTGTTCTCATGCTGTTTATAATAGTAAAACAGCATAAGAACAGTGCAAGCTTTGGCTGGAACAGGTGTACACAGCGCTCCATACGAGACCGATGGGGCTGTGTCTTTGCTTCCCAGCTCCCTTATATCGATGACTGGAGAAGAGTGAGTTAATATTGATAAAATCAATGCCAATGTTCACAATGATACACTCACATATACGAGCGAAATTGCATCACTATTAACAAACTCGCTCGCCCTGAGCTCTCCATCAACCCCGACTCAGAAATACATGGTCAGGCAGGCTCTGCGTCCCAGGAGTGAGGTTACAGTTTGACATGTCACAGATGGGATGGCACGTAGCCGGCAGACAAACGCGTGAACAGGAAACTCAGGTCAATCCCCAGATAAGCGCAGCAACACCACAATGGTCCAGGGAAATTGGCCCCAATAAAGCACACATGGCCAGAGGGGTGCGTGCCTTCTCAAAACAACATAAAGTCAGATGCAACATAAAGTTAGGAACACATAGCCAATAAGGACAAAGCACACACAGTAAACGCAGTGATCACGCGCCCCTCAGGCCGGACATCTGGACATGTTTCCAACTGGCCCCCATTGTGTCCACGCAAGGTCGAGGCCCACCTGCATTTGTTATCAGGGGCCTTTTTTAAGGCTCCACAGACAAGGCCCGCATTATTTTACCAAAAATTGTTCGCCGGAAGCACTTTTATGGCACCCAAAAACTGTATATAGACTTCTTCAATTTGATTGTACTTTGAGACAGTCCTCAGATACCGCTTCTGTTACTGTGCTGCCGGCCGAAGTGTTTAATTAAGCCGGCTGCTCCTGTTTTGCCATATGCCTCCTTTATTTTGTTTTTTCAAGGTAAATACATATTCGAGCAAAACCTGAACTACGCATGTCGGGCGTGCTCTGTTTTGCCTTTTCTGCTCTTTTTCTGCCCTCTTCTGCTCTGTTTTGCCTTTTCTGCTTGTTCTTCTGCCCTCTGTTTTGGCTTTTTCTGCTTGTTTTTCTGCCCTGTGTTTTGCCTTTTCTGCTCGTTTTTCTGCCCTCTGTTTTGTTCTCTCCTGCTCTGTTTTGCCTTTTCTGCTCATTTTTCTACCCTCTGTTTTGCCTTTTCTGCTTGTTTTTCTACCCTGTTTTTCCTTTTCTGCTCGCTCATTTTTCTGCCCTCTGTTTTGCCTTTTTCTGCTTGTTTCTTTCCGCTGTTTCCTCAAGACCTGTTGCAGGGAAAGCTGACATAACGGAGACCTCGCACCCCAGCACCCAGATACCCTCAGGGGTGACCTTGGTGTGCTCAAAAAATGCTGATTGATTGATTGAATTAGGGAAATAGGTCTAAAACATTGTGGGTCATCTCTCGTGCCTTTCTTGAATACTGGAATGATGATAGATCTAGACCAGGACTTGGGTCTGCCGATGGTACAGGTGGAATTTAGGACATTAGTCAAGATTTTGACCCAGTATTTGGGGATCTCCTGTTCAATCTGTAGCCCTATTGATTTCTAATCCTAAAGTTTATCAAGATTAGCTGGATGTATTTTTGTAAACCAAGGTCAAGGAATTACCGCCTCATATATCTTTTTAATGCTCAACTTGATTTAATATGAGATGCTATGGTTCATTTTTATTTGAATATTTTCTCTTTCGCCTCATGAAAAGGTTGCTCTTAAGGAATATCTTGATGAGAATCAATAGAATGGGTTAATTGTTCCCTCCCAGTCCCCTGCTAGAGCATCCTTTTTTTTTGTTCCTAGAAAAGACTCAAAAGAGGGTAGGATCTGTATTGATAACAGAGGAATTAATTAAGTCACTGTGAAAGATCATTATCCCTTACCTTTAATTTCAGACGTCCTAAAAGTGGTATAAGGGGCAAAGATTTTCACGAAAATGAGTCTTAGAGGGGCCTCTTATCCGCATCAAAGCGGGGGATAAACGGAAGACTGCTTCCAAAACCCGTTTTGGGCATTACGAATATTGCGTAATGCCCTTTGGGCGTTTCAGTACCCCTGCTGTCTTTCAGTATTTCATTAACTTTATATTTTCAGATTTAATACTCCCTTCTGTAGTTGGCTGTTTTGATAACATGCTGGTAATTTCCAAGAATCCAAAAGATCATTTTATGTATGTTAAAGAGGTCATGAAATGCTTGAGGGGAAAATAACTTGTTGGCCAAACCTGAAAAATGTGTCTATGATGTTGATTCTGTAGAATATCTGGGATATATAATTTCTGAAAAAGGTTTGGCCATGGATAATTGAAAGGTGAAAGCAATTTTACAGTGGCCTTTTCCAACTTCTTTAAAAGAAACCCAAAGCTTTCTGGGCTTGGCGAATTATTATCGCAAATTTAGCAAGATAATCTCAAAGTTGTTACACCTATAATTGATATACATATAAAGAATAACAACTTTGGTTGGAACCAGGAAACCATGTAGGCCTTCAACAAGCTAAAATAATTCATAAAGGCTTCAATCCTTTAACAACCAGATACTTCCAAACCCTTTGTCCTGGAAACTGATGCATGTGATCAAGGGATTGGAGCAGTACTAATTCAAAAAGGCCTTGATAAGTTGGAACATCCAAAAGCTTTCATTTCTGGAAAATGTACACCTGCTGAATAGAATTATTCGGTGCTACAGAAAGAGCTGTTAGCAATTAAAGAAGCCTTTGGAGAGTAGCAACATTTCCTTCTAGGGTCTCAAATCAAGGTATTGGTTTATAGTGAGCATCGGAACCTGCAGGTTCCTTCTGCATCGGAAAGGGCTAAAAGCTTTTTCTATGATATTCTCCAGCTCCATGGCCTTCTTCCTAAGATCATTTCTGATTTTGAATCTCAATACATTTCCAAATTTTGAATGTCACTTTGTAAAAGACTTGGAATCCACAGAGCTTTAATTTATGGATATCATCCACAAGCAAATGGAAAGACTGAAAGATTGACCAGAATGCTGCATTTGTAAGATGTTATGTCTCTGCTTCTCAGAATGATTGGAAATCCTTGATTCCGGATGCACAATTTGTTAACAAAAATTCAGTTCACAGTTCAACTAAATGTTTTCAATTTTTTTGCTTTCACTAGATTACATCCTCAAGTTTATCAAGGGATTTGTGATGTTTGGGATCTTGTTCCTGAAGTCCCAGATGTTTTGTAAAATGTCACTAATTTCCAAGAGATTCTCCTGCAGAATCTAAAAAAATACGAGATTGAGACAAAATAATCAGAGCAATCCATATAGGCAACCAGATCCAAACTATAACATAGGTGACAAGGTATGGTAGCCCTCAGCTGATCTACCCTCCTCTATTCATAGGCCTAAACTTAGTTCAAAATATTATACTCCATTTAGCATAGTAGAGTCAGAAATCCTGTCACTGTCAGACTGAGGCTCCCTTCTTCTTGGAGAACACATTCAACATCCATCTTTTCATGTTTCCCTATTAATATCTTTTAAGAACAGGCAATGAAATACTTTTACTAGAAGACCAACACCTGTTATGCTTGATGGACAAGCCGAGTATGAAGTACAGAAAGTCCATGATTCACAAATCTTTAGAGGGAATTTACAATTCCTTATTGATTGGGAAGGATATAATCCTTGTGATCGTTCTTGGAAATCTGCAGAATCTCTGCATGCTCCTTGTCTCGTTAGTTTTTAAGCAAAACCCTAGTGAACCTGGAACTAGCTTCTAAGAGGAGGCAGAATTTTAACTCCTGCTTATTTGGGGGCAGAGTTCAGCAATTCTGACGACATTGAAGCCACCATTGCTTTCATTTTGGCATTGCACTGCCGCACGGTGACCTGGTGTGTGTGTCCTGGGTGAGTTTGCTTCCTGGCGGCAGTGTTTCAGTAAAATCGCATGCCATGAGGTTGTTGCTACCTGCTGTGTTTCTGTGGCACTGCAGGCATAAGATTAGGGCATGGTAGTTTGGTAGTCCATGCCAGATTTCAGCCTTTGGTTAAGGTCTCCTCTACAAGTATTTAGTTTTAAGCAGCCCCTACGGTAAGATGGCAGAGTATTGTTTCCTGTTTCTTTACACAGGTTTACCTTCTGTTTTGGGCTATGAAAAGGAAACCAGACCAGTTCCAACTCGTGTCGCAATTATTCTTCTATGCCTGTTGCTCACTGGTTTTCCTTTGTATCCTGCTTCCTTTTTCAAGCTTTGCTCCTCTGCTTGTCCTGCTGATTGACCTGGCTTGGTGGAAGCCTTTCTACCGCATCCAGTTTTTTACTTGCATTGCGCTTCACTTCTAGTTGCATCTCTTGACTACCTATGACAATTCTTGAGTCTGAGGTTGCTTCAGGAAGTGTTCAGCCATTTTTTCGCCTCAGAAGAGGCTCCAGTCGTCACTTAGCAGACCTGCCCTAGACATACCTCTACGTTGTCTATGCCCAGATAGACCTTGCAGTTAGTTGGTTGTGTCTGGACCACCAACTTTACAGAATTGCCAGGGAGTGTGTGATATGTTGGTCTGCAAATGACACGAGGCACTTAAATGCCTATAACTTGCAATGAGATAGATCAATCACTTTGTAGTACCCTCAATGAAATCAGTATACAAAAATAAGTTCAGTTGGAAACAGCGTCAGATAAATCTGCTCAATAATCGCAAAATGTGGGTGCGGTGTGTAGACTGATGGGTGGAATAGAAAAGGTCCCGTGCATGACTTGGGAGGGTGTACGCCTCTGCCCTAAGTTGCTCATGTAGCAAGTTTCATGTGATTTTAATTTTTGGCCTCAGCACACACAACAATCAAAAGTGTACAGTGAGGGCTCACTGGTATAAAGATGGGCTCTCTGGTCTGGTCTGGAGAGTCACAACATATGCAGCCCTCTTTACTAAGCACAACTACCATCAAATCATCAAAATTGTAGGATAGGCTTTTTCACCTGTGGTCTCTCCAAGTCCCCTGAATTTGGTATTTTGCCCAATCCGTCGTGGGGCACATATGTTGCATGTACATTTGATCTCTGTATTTCCAACAGAATGAGAACGGAGCATATGTCCTGGACTTGACTTCTGCAACACAGGAATCTATTCTCGATCTCTTCTTTGTGAGTGGTTCATAAAATAGAAACCTGCTGAACAGCGGTGTCGATTGCATGGCTCTTCACAGCATTCTTCAGGTCCTCTGAAAGGAAACAGACTTTAGCTGGACCTGTGTAACACACGATCTCTATCTGCAAATTTGGTATAATTGTGCCATGATTGCCAACTGACCAGTGTCAGGGGTCACAAACCATTGGAAGCTGAGAAAGACATCTGAGCTCCTGGGTTAGGGTTGCTGATTTTGCCAGGTTCGGGACCAGGAATCTGAAAATTCTGCATCCTGCCAGAAAAAGCTGCCTTGAGCACCCTTTGGGGAATGAGCCTGCTGACTGCTGGAGAGGAGTACATGAGGTATGCCTGCATCTAGGAAAGGCAACCTAGAAGAGGAAGGTCTCAAAGAGCTGTGAGGAAAGAACTGTGTTTTGACTAGCTATGGCCTAGAGAAGGATCTGTGCTGAGGCCTTGTATGCCTAGTTCTCCTGCAACGTGTACCGGAGCAAAGCAACTCACTCCCTTGTGGAGTGCTTGGGGTACTGCTTGGTAGGAAGAGAACTGCAGAAAGCAGCCAGAGACAGCGAGAATGGTTACAAAGGACACAATCGACCAAGAAGTGCCTGTGATGGCTTGGTGCGGAAGAGGTTCATCAACAAATTCCATGGTTTTCCACAACGTATTCACCTTTGTAACTCAGGGGCATTTTCATTTGTTTGGGCATAAACTCTGGGCCAAAACCGAAAGAGAAAAAATTCTCATTCACCAGCATGTGCATGTAAGTACGGTCTCTGTCTACCTGTGTCTGTGCAGTACCTTCTTTACTATTTCAGAATCATGCGTCTGCGCACGGCAGTGGGAACTTGTGGAGGCTGCAGGGCTGGGACAGAGTCAGCATAGCACCACCCTGTAGTAAGGTTTTACTGTAGCATTGTAACACTCAAATTGTTAGGAACGGTTACTGGCAGACTTGTATTTTGGTTGGAGAGGTGTGTTGTAGTTCTATGTGGAAACAGTGGTGATTTATATGTGGGGAGAAATAAACAGACTGGTCATGTCGTGGTGAACTCGATGCCAACGGTACTTGGGCTAATGGCTTGTTATAGAGGTATGTGAGAGGAACAGAGCACATTTCGTAAATTATTGATTCTATGTACCTGTTTAAATAATCGGCATACCAGCGAGAGTCATACACTCCCAACTTCCAGTCCTCAAAAGTAGGAAGTGGACCCATGTTCAACGTCTTAAAGGTACAGTGTGAGACTAAAATATTCAAATAGACGCCGGAGCAACTGTTTTACATAAACAGTTATAGTGATGTTAGCTAAAGAACTAGAGAAATAACAGGAGTACTTACCCGGTAAACCCCTGGAATTATTTTATTGTACTTTGCAATGACTGATTGGTCAAGATATCATTACCTACAAGAAACTGGGAGTAGCCTAAAGACAGTATTGGCTGTCTCCTCCACACACTGGTACCATGCATAACTGTGCATTATTTGGGCCTCTCTTTCTATGTTTAGTATTTAGGTGTAAACAGTGATTAAAGTACTTTTTATTTCTAAGTAAAGCACTGGCTGGACGATGAACTATTAATTGTAGTTCTCTGCTTAACTGACTCTCTGTTGGGCTGCTGGACTTCGCTACCTTGAGGATGAAGTGGCAAAGCCCTTTTGGACATTGAGGCAAAAACATATGCAAGTCTCCTCCTACAAGTAATTACAACACTGGGCTAACGACGAAGGAATACTGCTGGTGTTTCCATCGGGCTTCAGAGCTGGAGCCTCAACACTACGCAATATTCTAGCCCTGGCCCACTTGTTCGAACAGGCCACCCAGGAAAAGCAGCGTCCTCTTTTTGCTTGCTTCGAGGACTATTCTGCGATGTTCGACGGCGCCAACAGGAACTTACTTTGGCAAAAACTGCAAAACTGGGGGATCCTAAGCACGCTGCCGAAAGCCATTATTGCTCTCTACAACAAAACCTGGGGACGTGTTAAACTAACCCAGGACGCAGCGACAAAGTAGGTGTTTACGGACCGAGTGCTGAAACAAGGCTGAGTTTTGGCGCCTCCCCTTTTAATTTATACAACGCAGACCTGGGTAATTCTATATCAAAAGCTAACCTTTTAGCACCAAAAATTGGGCAAACCAGATTGTTTTTAATGCAGTACGCAGACGACATGGTATTAATGGACCACACAAAGACAGGGCTCTAAAGAGCACTAAATGCACTAAGTATATATACCAACACCAATGATCTAATAGCCAATGCCAAAAAAACAAAAGTAATGATCTTTGGGAAATATGCGAACAATCTTAAACACAATTGGAGATTGGGCAACCTGAAAAATCCACTACATCCAAATACAATTATCTGGGGGTTTGGCTCATGTGCAATGGCAAGTCCACTGCACACATTTTATCCATATCAAGCAAAAGCCAAAGCTGTGATGTACGCCTTGTGCAAACTCAACTCCAAATTGTACAGTCCATCCACTGAGCCAATCCGAAAGGTCATAAAAGCCAAGCTACTCCCCTCAATCTCCTACAGTTAATTACTTTTTCCCTGGGGCACTGGTCAATACCATAGAGTCTGCACACTGTCGGGCTTTTAAACGGATCTTCCAAATTCCAGCCTATGCACGGAATGCGCTGGTACGGTTGGAGTTCGGCCTAAGCAAACAATCCTATGAACACTGGGCATCTATCATCCGTTACTATCGAGGAATTTGTGCAGCGCCCCCAAACTCGATGAAAGCAATTCTGAAGGAACTTTTTATAAAAGGCAAAAACCTCTGGGCAGATTTTCTATCCACTGCCTGTATTAAACTAAATCTTGACATGTCAAACTGGGGAAATCTTATCCATGAACCGGGAATTTGAACAACTATATTAAAGAAATAAGTAAGTCTTTTATCTAGGCAAGAAGAACTGTGGCTTATAGAAAAATCTTGAAGCAATATTCAGGTCTTAGCTAGCTCCTACAAAGACAAATTAAGCCAGCCGTATCTAAACTCCGCACTGAACAAACCAATCTTGAAACAATTTTTGTCAGTCAGACTCATGCTTTTGCCAATAAAAGATATAAATGCCTGCTGGAAATCTCTCGAGAAGGTCACCTAGTCTGTATCTGTCCAAACCTGATGCATGCACGTTGCACTTTAATAAATCCACTATTTTTAAAATACAGCACCCACATTTGCTCAGAAGCAATGGAACTTCTTTTTAATTTGGAGACCCCGATGGAACTGGCAAGGGTAGCACAATTTGCACAACAACTGCAAGGGCTCATAACCAAAGACCCAGCCCCAGTCTAAATGTTAAACAGAAAGAGAAAGTTAATATTGCGGTTATATATTGAATCCTAAAGGTTTTATTTTTTTTGCTACTCGCAGCACTTTGAATTCAACCAAATGAAATGATATGTTGATGTTTTAACTAAGAACTAATAATGCTTTTGAAAGGATATAATGCGCACGACTTTGTAACAATTTTTATTATTTGAAACAAATAAAAATGTATTCATTCATTCATTCTTTCAAGTGGCAAAGGGGTGTTCTGTTTAGGGTTCAATAGAAAGGTAAAGTCCCAGGATGCCAGTGGTAAAAGGCTTTCATTGTTATAATTTGAGCCCAGTAACCCCTGATTGTCACAACGATTGAGGGATGGATGTTTCCCTAATTGTTTTACTCTACATGAGGGAAACAATTTCAACAAACTGATCAATGTATTCATTTTCCATTTGGCCCATTCCAAAGGGGATATTCTAAGCTACAGCTTGCGTGCTAGGATGGCCGTAAATCTAGCGCTAATATTGCAAGCTGAACAATTGGAAGCACTCATTGTTCTAAAAGTCTCACTCCCACACTCAGCTGAAATCTTCTTGTCTCGAAGCTCAGGAGAGACTCGGCGAAGAGTGATTGGAGATATTTTTTCAAGGATCCATTGTTGTTCAACAATGTTTGCTAGAAGTCGGAGGACACAATGAATAAAAACATGTACACAATGGATACATGCAGGTGACAATGCAATGGCATCACAAGTATATGATCTTAGGACCAATGATCTATTATGTGTACTGTTGATTAGTTGTATGTTTTGACACAAGAGACTATACATAGCTCCTTTAAAGTGGCATGCCATGACCATGAAATCAATGTTTTCCAGAGTTGGCCTAAGTAGCACTCCAGTGAAGAGTCATATAAAAGCCAACTACTGATTATTTTACTAAGATTTAAATCAGACACGACTAGGGTTTTTCACCATTCGATCTAAGCTTTTCCCCAGAGATTCACCTCTATTGACTGACAAAGAAAGTTCTAGAGTTGCAGTCGTGTGATAGAGAGATAATGGAAAACAATTAATTGGACCTGTTTGTGTTTGGAGACCTGAAGGTGCTTGTTTCATATAACTTTAAATGTTTACAGTTATGGATAGTTAAACCTTGTAATAACTTGGCAGCCAGGGAGATGCGGGGTAAGGGAGACCAACAGCTCTGCCACTCATGCATGTTGAGAGTGTGCGCAATCTTGTCTCTTTGTGCAGATGTTTTTTGTTTTTGTTTTTTTGGTGGCTGGGCAAGGCGATAATAAATTGAAAGATGAAAATTCTGTATTAGTTTAGTGGAAACCTCTGTGGTTGTCTCAAACCTACGTTAGCAGGAGGCTGGATATATGAGGAACTGAACCTAATTTATCCAGCATTTGTATAACGTGCATTGGCCACTAGTGTGGCAATGTAGCACTCAAATTGTCCACAGTGGTTACCGGCAGACCTGTATAGTTGGTTGGGTAAGTATTTGGTTACTGCATAGCTATGTGGAAAGAATTGTGCATTGTTTAAGGTTCTGGCACATGGACTGGTCATGATGCAGTGAACTTGATGCCGATTGTATAGGTGCTAATGGTTATGGAGATAAGTGAGAGGACTGGAGCACATTTCATTCAGTATTTATTTTATGTATTGTATTGCATTGTAATTGCATTTATTTAGCGCTTACTACCCCTGACGAGGCGTCAAAACGCTTTTTCCGCAAGTAGCACGCTACTCCGGAACCCATAAAGGATTAGTGGTGAATTAGTATAGTGAAATATGAAAGTAATTTGAGTGGTGGATATATTAGTCAGTTATTTGGATTGAGAAGGATAGTGGAGGGATAGAAGAGGGAAAAGGTTTGCATTTATATAGTGCTTGCTACCCCTGATGAGGTGTTGAAGCGCTTGTTCGGCGAGTAGCACGCTACTCTGGAACCCATAAAGGATTAGTGGTGAATTAGTATAGTGAAATATGAAAGCAATTTGAGTGGTGGATATGTTAGTCAGTTATTTGGATTGAGAAGGATAGTGGAGGGATGAGATTTGCATTTATATAGCACTTGCTACCCCTGTTAAGGTGTTGAAGCACTTTTTCGAGGAGTAGCACTCTACTCCGGAACCCAAACAGGATTAGTGGTAATTAGTATAGGGAAATATGCAATTCATTTGAGTGGTGAACATGTTATTCTGTTTTTTGGATTGAAAAGGAATAGTGGAGGGATAGAAGAGGGAAGGAGGGATAGAAGAGGGAAGGGTCTAGAATCTTTTTCTTTTTTAGTTTGGGATGAGTAAAAGGGAGGTTGAGGGGGAAGAGTCAGAGGTAAGGGTTTAGAAAGGCTTGTTTGTTTGGGAGATCTGAAAAGTAAAAGAGGTATGAGATGATTCAAGGAGGGGTAGAGGAGGGAAGAGTCTAGAAAGGGTTATTTTAGGGATAATAGTAGTGGTATGGGGTTTGGGATGAATGAGAGAGTGGAGGTAGAGGATATATTGAAAGAAGTATAGGGTGAGAAATAGGGTAATGCATTGGAAAGAGTAGTAGAATGAGTTTTGAGATAAGTCAGAGAGTTGAGGTAGGGGATATATTGAGAGCGGTATAGGGTGAGAAATAGGGTAGTGCATTGGATATGCTGAATCAGAAGAAAAGTAATAAATATATACATACATAAGTGCATTGAAGGTATATATATGCATAAGGAAGGTAGTATATGTAGATTAAAGATGCATGTAATAAACTCAGGCTTTCAAGTGTTGTACTTTAATTTAATTTATTTGTTTTTATTTTTTGTAATTCAATAGTGAAACAATTGTAGATAAATAGTTATGATAAAAGATGTACTTATTTATGCAGTCACTTATATTCATGTTAAAAACATAGAATAATGTAACTCAGTAATATGTACAATTTAAACTAACGAATATCTATATTTTTTAAAACATAATTAGTACACACGTTTATACAAAGCAATACACATATATAGGTACATATCTATAGTACAAATAAATGCTTATATACAGAGGGATATGCTGTATATTTCTGTTTGCGTATGGTGGTTATGTGGGGAAGAGCCAATTCTTGAGTAGTTTTCTGAAGATAATGTGGTTATCTGTGGATCTTATGTTGGGGTGTAAAGAGTTCCATAGTTTGGCTGCTTGAACAGAGAAGGATGCGCCACCCATGGTTTTTCTCTTGTACTTTGGGATTTTGAGGTGAGGTGCCACTCTAGAGCGGAGATTCCTTTGTTGAATGTGTTTGGTGATTTTATTCTTGATGAAGAACGTTCCCATTCCATGTATCACGTTGTGGGTGATACAAAGCAGCCTGAACGTGGATCTTCTGGCAACCAGTAACCAATGCAGGGCTTTCAAGGCAGGGGAGATGTGGTCTTGCGACTTTATATGTAAGAGTAGTCTGGCAGCAGAGTTCTGAATCCATTGTAGTCTTTTCATAGTCATTAAAGGTGATCCGTGGTAGAGGCATTTGGCGTAATCGAGTTTGGACAGAACAAGAGAGATGGTAGCCTGGACCTTATGAGAAAATCCCAGATGGGGGAAGATTCGTTGCAGAGGTTTTATAGTAACAAAGCTTGATCCTGCTAGTTTGTCCACTTGGGCATACATTGATAGCTTGGGAGTCCATGGTCATTTCGAGGTTTCTTACTTCCTTAGATACTTTAGGCGGTGGTCTCAGATAATCAGGCCAGGCGGTGAGCGGGTCATAATTTTTCCAATCGCCACACGTGAGTATTTTCGTTTTGGAAGCATTCAATTTGAGATGGCTCCACGTCATCCATTGATCCACAGCTCTGAGATAATGGGAAATTGGCGAGTGTCCAGTGTCTTTGGGGCATCCAGTTGAAGGAGTATTTGTGTGTCATCTGCATAGTTATAGCACGAGAGGTGATATTGATTGATCAGTGCTGGTAATGACTTCAGGTAGATGTTGAAAAGCATGGGTGAGATGATAAAGCCTTGAGGAACCCCTGCTTTCGTGAAGTACGGTTTGGACGAGAAAGGGGGTTATGGATGACATTAGTTCTGTTGCGAAGTTAGGATGTGATCCAGTGTAGGGCAGCCCCCTCTATGCTTGCTTCATAAGAGTCTTTGTATCAGAATGTCATGGTCAACCATGTCAAAGGCAGCCGAGAGGTCCAAGAGAAATAGTGCAACAACCCCGTTGCGGTCAACTGTGTTCTTCAGGTCATCCCAGATGGCAATGAGGGCAGATTCTGTGCCTCTTCCTGGACGGAATCCCGTTTGGAAGTCTGAAAGTATGGCATTTTCTTCAATGAATTGTGAAATCTGGGCGAATGCTGCTCTTTCTATCAGTTAGCCCAGGAAAGGTCCATTTGTAATCGGTCTGTATTTGTCAGGGTTCAGCGGATCCAAGTTTGTTCTCTTCATTAATGGGCGTATGTATGACTTTTTGAGTTTTTCTGGAAATATTCTGGAATTGTTGACGATTCCTCTTACTGGTGTAGAAGCAGAGGTTGTTAGAAGAATTCTCTTGAAGGTTTGTGGTGGACACGGGTCAGAAGAGCTGTATGTGCATGAATAATTGTCACATGGTGGTTGTACTACCCTATTATCGGTGGTGGTGGTGGTGGTGCAACACAAGGGAAACCTCAACCACCACAATGCATGGGTCTCTGGGGTGCGAGGGACAACCCACAGTATGTGGCTCTAAGGGTGCGACCCACAAGTGACGATGCAACAACCCAAAAAAAACAACAGAAACCACAGTATATAGGTCTGTGGGGTCCACCCAGAAGTGCCAATGGCGCAACATACAGAAATCCATAGACAACAAACTGAATGGATCTGTATGGTCCACGTAGAAGCAGTATGGCACAACTCATGAAATCAACAAACTCTACGGTATATGGGTCTAGGGTCCCACCAGGGAGGCAAAGACGGTAGGTGTCAATCACTAAACTAGAGGAAGGAATGCAGGTAGATTTAAGAAGATGAAAAAGAATGACAGGGAGTGAGGTTAAGGTTTAAGGAAAGAATTTAAGTTCCGGGGGTTCTAGCCGTAGCTCCTTAACAGGACCAAACAGGTACATCACCAGAGGAAATCACCTTTAATCTCTAGTCTAGGCCCTTGTCTTAGGTGTCCTGGCTTGACGTCCTGGGATGAAAAGTTAGAGTTAGAGAGAGTTGGAAAGAGAAGGAAAAATGACAACTCTATGAAGAAGGCACTAAAGAGGTAGAAAGGCCTGGAGGAGGGAGAAGAAGTCACATGAGCTAAAGGTTAAAGCCACAACAATCTATATCACAGGTTCACCTATGGAGGCAAAACTCAGAAATACACACATGCATTGCCCACGGTGGGAAATAAAAAACACTCTGCCTATATTAACCAATCACTTACATGCAATATGTAGTGGGTGAGCACAGAGCAGTGCAAGGAAGGCAGATTCGAGCCTTCAGTTATCTTTCACCTCGTGATGACCATCTAAAGAAGGCGTGGAAGAAGGGAAGTGGGTAGGATTGGAGATAGGTGAGAAACTCAAGGGCTAAGGTTTGCAAGACTTCTGTAGCGGCAAAGCACATACATACACTACAAGCATGCAGTGCCCACAGACGGAATGAAACACACTGCCAACATAAACTACAATGCATTGCTTTTATCACTTGCAAGCCAACATTGCGTAGACAAAGCCCAATTACCTGAGGGGAGTGGGGGTAGAGTGGCGCAGAGAGGGCATAGGGGAACCTTCACATGTATCTCTATTTCCAATGACCCAGTGTCAAATAGCCAATGTTGTTTCAATGAACATGAGGGGGTATGAATTGAACTCAACTCTCCTAACAAGTAATTTTTTGTTTTCAATAACCTTTAAAAAAAAAAAAAAAGGAGGCTGAGGTGGCATGTTTTCAGGAAGCCCGCCTTCTCTTAGATGATTAAAAATATGCACATTGCAAACAGTGTGTATTATTTCAGCTAAAGAAAAAGCTGGGGTAGGGAATGCTCCTTGCTCTTTAAGAATGTTTTTACTTTCTTAGGGGCGGTCAGGTTCACATATAAGAAGGGTTTCACCTTGATAATGCTTCTATTACTTACTGGTAATTGTATTACTCCGTGTCCTACTCTCGCTTATATCCATTATGCAATGAGGCCCCTGTGCCTCGTGGACACACCCCAACCACTATAAAAAGTTACTGACCCCTGCATACCTCCTGTACGTTACAAGCCTCCGTAGACACAGTTGGCCTGACAACCGGGAGGCACATAATGAAGACAAGCGGGAGTAGGACAGGGAGTAGTGCAATTACCGTTAAGTAATAGAAGCATTACCTCCTCGTCCCTCTCGCTTATCTTCATTACACAATGAGACATAAAAAGCAAAAAAGATCAGGACAACTGTACAATTTCATGCTGAGACATATCCAAAAAATGAACAGAAATGGACAAGCAAAAAGTAGACAGGCCAGTCCCAGAACAGTGGACAGAACTGTAGAGCCAAAACCCCGACCCCAAACACACCAGAGAAAGGAAACAGGCAAGGCAATGAGCACCCATGGCAGGAGAACCGACTGTACCGCCACGAAAAAAAACACTTGCAAAGTCAGAAGGCGCAACCCCACAGACGACAGAGGAACAAACAGGCGATACTGGAGAGCCCGTAAAACCAGATGCAAGTCCCACGAGGAACACACCACTAGAGGGAAAGGATGTAGAGGGTAAAACCCCTTAAAGATCCTGGAGACCAGACCCAGAGTGATAACTATACACCTCCCAAGGGGGCCGGAAAGCCGTAAAGACTCAACCTGGAGGGATTCCAGCACCAGAGGAAGAGAAACAGAAAGCGGAGCCACATGCAACCAATCACACCAAGCCCGAAATGTTGAGCATAAGAAGACCTGTCAGAAACCTTCCGAAAGCCAGCACAGAGGCCGAGAGACCCTGCTACATGAAGCCATCTTGTGCAATTGCCAAAACATCAACATGGGATTCGCCAGAGAGGTCACCAGGAGACATGGAAACCTCAGAGGAGATGGAACCAACGGAAGCCGCCACCCCAGACCCTCCATCGATAACCCCAACAGTGCGAACCACACAGAGCGGGACCATGATGGAGCCATCCGAACACCAGCGGCCAAGGACACAGCAGGGCATCTAACCCCAAAACTGACTAAGTGTGCAAACACCTGGAGAAAAAGCAACCACATCCAAAGCGAGAGCAACAAAACAGGAGCCGTCAAGAAAGGCAGCAGATGCAAAGAAAACTACAGCACCCATGAGTTCTGGCAACAGTACACAAGGCCCAGAACCGTCTGGAACCATGCTGCAAAAAAAGGTTTATCTTGAGAAGGAACCCGGTGTGACCACCATGCAGGCACACAGAAGTCATGAGAAAACTGAAGAACCAGCACTGGCTGCACATGGGAGCAATACAGGGGAAGAGAAGCCCCATTGACCAACAGCCGTCGAGATATGGGAAGAAAGAAAACTCCCCACAAACGAAGAACTGCCAACAGTGGAGCCCACATTCTGGCACAACCCCGAGGAGCGAACTCCAGGCTGAAAGGAAGGACCTGGAACCTTAAGGGTCCGACCCCACAGAGAACCCCAGAACCTCTAAAGACACGAACCAACAGGAAGTCACGTATCCCACTGAATGATCATTGTCAAGAAGACCCCAGGAGATAACAGGGGAAAGAGCAGCTGCAAGGACAGCCCCTAGAATGGAATGGATGCCACCCAGTCGTTGAGGTGCTACAGAACCCACACCGGTCGAACACCCCAGAACCCAACGGTACCAGGAACAGCCATCCGACCACCGACAAGACTCACATCCACAGAACAACCAGAGCCAGGAGTGGCGACAACCCACTGCCAACCATACCCGGGTGAACCCCGCACCCTACGGAAAGAACAGCAATGTGACCCCACACAAGGGAATCACAGGACCCTCCCATCCAGCATCCGAGCAAGATCAAGATTTAGAAGAAGCACAGGAACCGTACTCGCAGGACCAGGAGAATCACCTATCCTGGGAGGACGCCGACGAGGACCGGAACCAGAGGGATCAGTGAGCCAGCATAGCCAAGGAGGAAGAAACAGACGCCACCAAAGTACAGCTGACGGCACATCAGCCAGGACACTAGCCCACTTGGACCAAGGCATCTAGCACCTTCGACCCAACAGGCAAGGCTTATGCCCAAGCCACAAAACCCAAACACAAGGACCGAGCTGTCACCGCCATCCCAAGCACCAATCAGAGGCCGCGAAAGAACACAGCAGACCACCACCCAACTCGCGAACCACAAGACCCAATAATCAACAGACACCCGGAGTAAAGAGGATCAGCTAAAAAGAGGTCCCAAGATGGAAACGACCTGGACCAAATGGTGCAACAACGTCTCCCCTCCTTTAAGTGCCAAGTGCCCTTGAAGAAAGCGGGGAACCAGGACACACTTAGTCCCTTTCCCCACTGATCCAAGATCACCATCCAAAATAATGGGTGGAATGGAACAGCCGGTGCAGTAGGCAAAGCAAAATGCAGAAAAAAGACCTCAGCAGCCCCCTCCACCAGAGACGGTGTCAAGCCCAGAATGATCCCTAAATGACAGAAAGTCTGCCAAAACATCCCAGGGATTAACTACCCACTAGGCACCACATGCCTCACAGGGACGGAGCCAGCCGATGATGCAGAATCTAGACCAACTACTAACCGGACCCAAGCCCGCAATGCGAACGCATGGAAGACAAGGCACTAGCGAGCACAGCACTAAATGTCACCTGGACACGTACTGTGGACCGGAAAACATACACTCCAGCTGGGGCACCGCTAGTCCAAAACTGAAACACAATATGAAACTCTGTGGAATGCCCCAGGCATAGGGCTGCAGAGACAGCAAGGCACACGTAACTCCACCTTTAGGGCCGGATGTACAAAGAATAGGAATGTTGATTTCCAAATAGCGATTTGATCCGAATCGCTATTTGGAAATCGCCGTTCCTTATGTATGAAACCTTTTGTTTCATACTTGTGATTCCTAGTGGGTCACACATCAACCTACCTCATGAATATTAATGAGGTAGGTAGCAGTTTGCGACCCATTAGGAATCGCAGCCATCACAGGGATGGTGGCCTGCTCAGGTCAGCAGACCACCATGTCTGTGACTGCCTTTGAATAATGTTTTTTTGTTTTTGTTGAAATGTAACCCATTTTCCTTTATTTTTTTTTAAACTTGTTTTTATTAGGCAATGCATCAAGGGTATCAATAACAGTTGTCATGCACATACATTTACATCCCGACAGTTGTTTCGTTGTAATGAGTTAATGACATGACATCACTTTTTCTTTGCCCTCACTACCCGTGAGCCGAAGTACTTTTTTGAAACAGTGCATTTTAAATTGACTCTCGATCATATAAAACAATAATACAATAACAATAATCAAAAAAAGAAAAATGGAAACTAGATTCCCCCTTATCTATCCCTCCCCCCTCCCCCACCCCCTGGCAGCGACCGGCAGGTGTTGCTGTTTCCTAATAAGGGCAATCTGGCAATGTACCCGAGACTTGTTTGTGATTCGCGTGAATATGGTACGAGAGGGCACTTACAGTGTTATTGCATTGGGTGGCAATGTGGGCCTGGTGGATGGTGAACTATGTGTGCTTTCATTCTCACTTTGAGTTGTTACTGTAGACACTGCAGTCAACATTGGGCCCCATTCCAAAAGATTACTCTCAGCATTCTCATCTGCTCGTACTGCTCTGAGACGGCATTCTTCAGCCACACCCCACTCTCGCATGTCATCCCTCCATCTATCCCATTTGGGGGGGCAGGACGTATCCAGTGGATCGCTATCCATCTCTTTGCTAGGACCAGTCCTAACAGTGCAAATTTGTATCGCATCCTAGTACCCTTCTTGGGTGTTGGGAGTACACCCAGGTTGCAATGTTTTATGGAGGTTTCAATTCGCACCGTTGTTGCTGTGCAAAGAGATTGCACCACCTGGTTCCAGTACTGTTGTAGGCGTAAACAGCTCCAGGTCATATGTAGGAACGTGGCGGGGTCTACGCTGCAACTTGGACACACAGAAGACGACCTTGGGGTGAACCGTGCACGTCGTTGTGGAGTCAAATACGTGCAATGTAAATAATAAAACTGAATGAGTTTGAACCGCGCATTGATTGTACCATCAGCTACCTGTGCCAGTGCTCTCCACTCACCATCCGTTTGCGGGACTGGCAGGTCATCGTCCCATCTCGCCCTAATCATGTCGAGGTTAGACCCCCGATCCTCCTTTAATGCTTTGTATATGCGCGAGGTGAGACCCCGGCTGGAGCCTGGGTCTAGCATTGTCGTCAATGTGCAGCACTCTTTCGGCTCGTCCGGGAATGTGGACCACATCTCACGACAGGAGTACGCAATATTTTGGCATACTGTAGGAAATGCCCCGATAGCACCTGGAACCAGTCCTGAGCCTCATGAAAGGTCATGAACATACCATTCTGATATAAATCTCCCGCTGACTCGCATCCCCCCCTCGTACCACCACGAGATGTACATGGTCTCCTGAATATTTTGGAAACCCTTCAGCCAACGGAGAGGCAGTGCGCTAGCATACGGAGCCCTTCGGAGAACTAGTACCACTGCCTGTTCCCAAACTTCTGTTACCCGCCAAATTATGTGTGGGCAATCTTTAGGGACCCTTGAAACCATCATTAGGAACCGCTGTAGCTGCATCCCCTAATTCCATCTCCCTAGCAGGTCCGTCTCGACTGTATGTTCCCCCATGCACCATTGCGCGGCATATTGCAATAGTCCAGCCATGTAATATAGTCTAAGATCCGGCAATCCTAGGCCACCCCCATCCATGTCCAATTTGAGTGTTTCCAGCTTGGCTTGCTCCGTTTACCAGCCCATACCAAAGAGGTCAAGAGACCATTCAGAACGTCGAACGTGGACTTAGGGATTTTACAAAAAGAGTTCTGGAGCACATAGAGACAGCGAGGCAAGAGCACCATCTTTGATACTGCCACTCTCCCCATAACCGACAATGGTAACCTATTCCAGAACGTTATCGATGCCCCCAGTCCTGTGAGGACCTTCCCCATGTTTAGTTCAAACTGGGACTCCGGCCGATGGGCAATCTGTATACCAAGGTAACGGAATTGATCGCACTTCCAGTCCATGCCAACTGCAGGGAGATCCTGAGGTGTCCCCCGCGCCAAGGCTACGAGCGGGAACAGTATTGTTTTCTGGCAGTTGATTCGGAGGCCAGAAGAGGACCCAAATGAGTCTTAGTATTTCCCAAACCGCCGGGATCGCCCCCTCCGGTTCCCTGACATACAGAAGGGCATCGTCTGCATACATGGAGACCACATGCGCACGACCGTCCACCGCTATACCCCATGGTTCCATATCTCTTTGCAACCGTACCACCAGAGGTTCCATGGCCAGAGCGAAAAGCAATGGGGATAATGGGCACCCCTGTCTTATGCCCCTTCCTATTTCTAGAATTTCCGATACCTGTCTCTCGTTCCGCACTCTGGCCCTCGGTTTGCAGTATAGCAATTTGATCCAGGCTATTTATTCGCTTCCAAACCCCATTCTCCTCAGTACTTCCCAGAGATAGTCCCACCGCAGAGTATCAAAGGCTTTTTCAATATCCAGGGCGACTACTGCCGCCCTGAGATCAGTGTCCGCTACCGAGTGTAGAACGTGTGATAATCTGCGTAAATTCATGTGTTCCTCTCCCTGGCATAAAACCGCATTGGTCCTCATGAACCAGCTAATTCACTACTCTCCGTAGTCTTAAGGCCAGAACTTTGGCCAATAGTTTAGCGTCTACTCCCAACATGGATAGGGGTCTATATGCAGCCGGGTCCTCGGGGTTTCTATCAGGCTTGGGGAGCATGACAATCTATGCCTCTTGCATGGATGGGGGGAGAACTCCAGTCTGTTTAGCCTCCTGCAAGGTGTCTAATAAACGCAGAAGGAGAATATCGGCGTATGTCTGATAGAGTTCAACGGGCATTCCGTCCGGGCCAGGCACTTTGCACTGGGGCCATACCCCGTAGGGCTTCCTGCAGGTCCTCCAGCTGGAGTGCTGCCTCCAGTTTGCCTCTCTGCTTGTCCGTAAGTCGCAGCAGTGGGACACTCAGAAGGAAATCACCCCCACCAAACCTCTCGTTTCCAGTAGTCCCGCGGTAGATATCAGCCAGGTGAGCGAATAGAACTGCGTAGACGCCGACCTGTGTGTTAGCCATCCCACCCTCAGGGCGACGTAGTGTTGGAATCATTGGGGTGGGCGCTCACGTTTTAGCAACCACGCGAGCAGTCAACCCGTTTTCCTTAAAGTAAAACGGGATGCGTTTCAACAATAAAAAATTTAACATTTTGTTTACATTTTTTAAGAGCAACCAGTGGTCTGTGGCATTGCCTGCTCTTAAAAAATGTTTTCCCAACATTCCCAAAGGACCATGGGACCCCTTCCAATTTGCGAATGCATTATCACCTACTTTGAGTTGTGGTAGAGTACAAATGTTTTGCGACCGCATTTGGGTCACAAAACATTCGTACATACCAATGTGATTCGGTATTTGGAAGGGACGCCCTAAGCACGCCCCTTCCAAATACCGAATCGCGAAACCCAAATTGCTATTCGGTAACAAGTTACTGAATCACAATTCGGGCTTTGTACATTCCCCAAAAACATTTTTCCGGTGGCAAATAGGCCGATTCTGTGATTCGGCCCATTTGCGACCAGAAAAATGCTTCGTGCATTTGGCCTTGAGAGTCCAACACCTTAACCACCAGTCCACAAAGACTCAGTTTACCAGAAAAAAAGGATCTGAATGAATCATGTAGTAATCCCAACAGAACAGACAAAATAGACAGACTGCCAAAGCAATGCATTGTGCAGTTTCATATATAGTGAAACATGGCCCAAGGGCACAGGAGCGCTGTCCAAGATCACTAGACCACACTTTGAACACGAGGACAGACCTATGTTCCATAAGCCCAGATAAAGATTGATTTGCCCAGAAACACCAGAAGCAGAGCAGATGCTGGGACTAGAAACACCTACCCCAGGCCCATACATCTGCAGCACCAACCAACTGTCCACAACACTAGTCTAAGAGAGACCAAGACCCCAAGAAGTTACAGACCGGAATGAACCCCAGCCATAGATGTGAATTCAACACCAGAGCCTCAAGACACGACTCTGAGCCATAGCTGCAGGATAACAGCAGGGAGCCATGACATATGAGAAATACTTATCCTGGCTGAAGAAAAGCACAGCAGACCTCTGGCTGGGCGAAGAGAACAGCGGTGAAACGAAGAAAAATCCCACACCGTGTGTAGATGGTGCCCGTCTCGCTGGCACCAGAGGAATCCCCACTGGACGTGCCGCCAGAATCAAACTTCTGGTACTTGCACCATCATGGAAGAATGCTAACCACGGGCCAAAAACCACTATACACAGCCCAAACAAACTGCCGTAAACTGGCCACCCGCTCTGGTCAACGCATAGAGCCACGAAGGCCGATCAGCTGAGTGCCGAGGAGACACCACAACTCCGGCAACCCATACAGTCCACCCCGGTCGGAGGAAGGCATCGCAGCCCTCCGGTCGGACAAAAACAGAGCAAAGAAGCCGTAAAGAAACAGCCATTCTCTAACACTGCAACTGAGCTCACACAACCATTGAAACACCAGGAGCCAAACCCATAAATGTCAGAGCAAGAGGCTAAGACCCAGACCACTAGGCCAGAGCAACTCTATCTGCCCATCCCAAGTAACCAAACCTGCTGAAATGCCCCAAAAACAGGAGGCCAGCAGACAGAATGTCCAACAACCAACAAAATTGTCACCTTCTGGAGAGAGAAACCCCCCTGCAAAAGGACACAGAGCAGCTGGGTGCATGGCAAACCAGGAACAGATCCCGATCCAAAGAAAGGCAATGCAGACCTCTGGCCAGGTAAACACAACCCTCGGCCAGAAAACCACCATACTGGTATAATGGCGCAGCACCGAAATGGTCACTGAAAACTAAGAAGAAAATTACAAAGGAAAACCAACAGCCAATGAGAAAATAGACAAGCCATGGGACAGGAAACAACCAACCAAAAAAGTACAGAACAGCTATGCATTTTATAAATACGAGTGGACTATCTGTAGTGACTGATTAGCCATTAACAAGGAGCCCGCATTCCCCTCAGGCTGTCACTCATCGCAGTCTCCGAAAATCAGCGCACTCCCATTAACATGCGTAATCTAATGGCTGAAAGCGTGCAGCTCCAAGCTGCCTCTGCATTCCCAACCTGCGAGAGCGCCTGCCAGTGCACCGCTCTGAAGTGCCCCGACAAACCCAGGGATTTCAGCAGCCCAAGGAGACCCTGGATGCAGGCTGCATAGCTGTTCTAGGGTGCCCGCACTTCAATCAGAGCACCGCTCTGACGTGTGCAGACAGGCCCACAAGGACGCTGTGCCGCTTCCGCCCGCTCCCATGAGAAAAACACTTATAAAGTAAGGAAAGAAGCCGCGCAGAAACCCATAATTTACGACCTCCAGGCCGTGTTGAAATGCCACTGGAACAGTCTAGGTACAAACCCACTAAATAACCCATGCGGGAGCGAGCGAGCGCGCCGCACCCTCCCTTCAGTCTCTACAGACACAAAACAACAGGAGGTGTGCAGGGGCGGGGGGGGAGTGGTAGGGGGTGTGTCTACGAGGCACAGGAGCCTCATTGGGTAATGGAGATAAACAAGGGGGACGAGGAGCGGAGGTAACTTTGGTTGACATGCAGAGGGTGAGAATGTTATAACCGTCTGTCTCAAAATAGTCTTGGATCCTGGCTTAGATAGATCAAGGTGTGTCCCTAAAATTAAGGGCAGTTTGATGACCCTAAAAGAGATCTCAAGCTACTCCTTTCTAGACACCTCATTCTAAGTTAGTTCTAGTAAAGGCTATGACTAGGAAAAAACCGCCATTTTCGCAATTCAAAGAGGAGCTAACGTTAATGGTTCCAGTAAAGTCTTTTGAAACAGATTTTCATTATTTCTTTCTTTAAAAACGCGGAGAATATTAGTGATCCATATAGAATTAGGGAACCACTAAGGGGCATATTAACAACCAGGCGATAGTCAATTATCGCCGCTTTAGCGTCCGTTTTCGGACGGAAAGCGGCGATAATTCTATCGCCTAATCAGCAAGTTCACGCTATCGCGTGAATCCCTGCACTATCGCCCTTTCCCCCAACGCCCATCCTGCATCTCTAATTAGATGCAAGGTGGGCGTTACTGGGCGTACCCCAGATGGGCTACGTTGTAAATATCGCCGATGTGCACATCGCGATATTTACAAGGCAGCCCACAGGATGATAGCAGACGTTAGATTTTGGCGAAAACGGCCGTTTTCGCCAAAATCTAACGCCTGCTATTATCCCGACTTAGCCATCCCTAACATAGGGGTGGATTGTGCTGATACGACCACAGGGTCGTATCAGCAAGGTTATCGCCGCTTTGCAGGGAACATCGCTGGAAAACCAGCGATGTTCCCTGCAAAACGGCGATAACCTCGCTATCTCTGGAATTTTTATCGCCCTGGAGAAGCGTGTTGTTAATAACGCGCTACCAGGGCGATAATTCCCGGAGATAGCCAGCGATAAGAAATCTATCGCTAAGCACGGCCAGCGATAATTATCGCTGGCCGTTGATAATATGCCCCTAAGTATTTACAAGAATAATTTTCCATTGATATTAGTAAGATTTATACACGTTAAATTAAAATTCAATCTCATGCCTTTAGCCGATTTTAGGCACTGCTGTCGTGATTGTCAATTATGCATTTACAGGAAAGCTCACTCATGCACATTCTGTGTTTCTGTTTGATATTGGTGGAAAAGTGCTCTCAATGGCTGTGTCAAGTATTCGTAAAGGCAGGCTTACGTGCTTACGAGTTGCCACTTTATATCGTTTGAGCAATATAAAGAAGTACATAGATGTTGCTTTATAACTCTTGATGAAATCCCAGTGTTGGTTTCCTTTGTAGAATGAGAAAACTAATTTTAACCATCTTTTTTAAGCTTTGGCTTTGTAGATTTCATCTACCCTCATATATTTAGAATTGGTCAATTTCACCCAAGTTTTACCTGCAATATTTTAGTATTTTGCAATTTCTTTTTAGTGTGAGTTCATTTGAATTGAATTTAAGGTGCAATGCGTTTTATGTATTTATTTGCAACTTACTGAGATGGATTTTAGGTCGTGCCTACTAGACAGCACAGCTGTCTGGTTGCAAAAGGCCTATTGTGGGCTTACTCAGAGTTTACGGGGGTTCACAGCGTGCCCATTGCTTACTGTTGGTTATCTTTATTGCTACTCTCTCGCTTGCTTCTTATTCAATAGCTTTCCTTGTCCCAGTCTGTCTATTTCACGTTTGTCGCTCTCCTGAAAAATACCATCTTTACCATCTCTGGTGGCTCCTATTATTCCACTGCTCGCTTTTAGGGAACTACTTTTTAGGTCGAGCCTAGCAGCGTGCATGCGCTGCTCTGCGAGGCTTCTTGTATCTACTCTGTGTGGGTCTGACTCCTCCCACACATTTGATTGGCTTTTGCGTGTGTCTTTCTATAATGAAAGCACGCAAATGGCTAAAGGTGGGTGCATGTCCCACCTCTTTTGAAATGTTCACTCCCACGGCGCTTTGCCTCGGGAGCGAGCAGCGGCGCGTAGGGCGGCAGCTGCAGTGCCTCCTTGTTTATTTGCATTAGGAGCACGCCCCCCCACCCTCTGCGCACAAACACAGCGTTTCCCTCCCCCCAACCATTCCGTGTGCGAGTGAGGCAGCACAAGCCCCGGGCACCCTCAGCAGCCAGCTTGTTATTTTATCTCAGCTGCCTGATGTCCCAGTTAGTCTTGTCTCTGCACGCACAGTCAGCTGAATTCTCAGTTAATCTCCCTTTCATGTCTCTGCCCACTATCTCCCTCGCTCTCTGGGCTATCTGGCTGCGGACACATCCAAGTCACCCAGGGTGTCTCACTCCCTTCTGGCCTGCACAAGCCCCTCCTGGCTTGATTGACGGCTCTGGCTCCCCCCCTGCTCCTGGTGGTGGCTGGGAGAGGAACGGCTTGGCAGGAACGAGAGCGTTACTGCTAGTGCAGACATGGTGTTGGGAGCAGCTGCAGCAGGGTGGGAGGAGGAGGAGGAAGAAAGGAGTCGAAGCACACAGCAGCAGAGGAGCCACCGCTGCCGCCAGGCCCCTGTTAGCAACACCATGGCCATCCGCAAGAAGACCAACAAGAACCCGCCCGAGCTCAGCCATGAGTTTATTATACAGAACCACGCAGACATTGTGTCGTGCCTCGCTATGGTCTTTCTGCTTGGGCTCATGTTCGAGGTAAGCCGAGGGGAGACTCTGGACCCACACCCTGGGGTGGGCGGCATGGGCTCACCAGGCAAGCAGTGGCCAAGTACTCTGCTTAAAACGGAGATGGATGTTCTCCCCGCAGCAGCGTGAGCAAGCTCATCAGGCTTGGGGTACCCGTTTACCACAAGGAAACAAACCCTGGGCTCCCTTTGAATACCAATCCCCCTCTACAGAATGCCGTTCTGAAGGCCAGAATAAGGGGGAATTCGATGAGCCATCTGACGCCTCTAACCGCAACCCAGGTTATTGGTGGCAGCACCATCTGGCAGTAGAAAGTCCCCGTTGTCGTTTGTGAGTTCGCAACCCAATAATGGATGGGTCAATAGTCTACCATGTTTACTTGATGTACAGAAGGGGAGGGACTCTCTAATAATGTTTGCTCAGAAATAATTTTTCATTAGTTACCCCACGAGTTTCTAGTTTATCGTTGGTACAAACGTAGACCCCGGGCACTCTCAGCAGCGTTTACTTTTTAGCTTGTGTTTGATCTCTGCTACATGTTTGGCATTCTCTTTGCATGCCGTCTGTTTTCTAGAGGTCCGCATCGAGTGAGGCAGCATAAGCCCCGGGCACCCTCAGCAGCGTTTACTTTTTAGCTCGTGTTTGATCTCTGCTACATGTTTGGCATTCTCTCTGCCTGCCGTCTGTTTTCTAGAGGTCCGCATCGAGTGAGGCAGCACAAGCCCCGGGCACCCTCAGCAACGTTTACTTTTTAGCTCGTGTTTGATCTCTGCTACATGTTTGGCATTCTCTCTGCCTGCCGTCTGTTTTCTAGAGGTCCTTAATTTATATATATACGTGCTGCATGGCAAAATACTTATAAGGTCTCAAAGGCGAGACCTATTGGCTATGCCAATGCTTGTTTCTTTTTGACTTAGCATTGTTTGAGAGGGCATATGTTTTGATGCTCTGTCCCTCTTTTACTTCTGACACCCAAATGCCTAACTCTGCTGTCTCCCTCGTGTAATGCAAGCTCTGTCTCGTGTACTTCTTCCCCTCTTCAGCTCTCCTGTGATTTGTGCAAGTGAGGCTTTCTTCCTCATATGCTTCTCCCCCTGCCTCCGAGTTGCTTCTTCCTCGTGTGCTACTTTTCCTCTCCTCCCTGCCCCCTCTACGCTGCTTCCTGTCCCCACCCACTCCGTTACAGCACCCCCTCCCCCCCCGGCTCGGTCCTTTATCTTCTAATATATATTTTTTGGGAGGGTCCGGCAGCAAATTGCTTCCAGCCCTTCCACCTTAAAAAAAGCACTTTTGTGCGACATCAAGTTTATATTTTTGCTTTATTTACCAATTCATCTCCGGTCGGTAAAAAATAATTTTTTTAAACCTTTGGTCATACTGAAGAGTACCTTGTCGATACTGTACAGCACCCCCAAAAGGCATCGGCAAAGCACAGGCCCCAAAAATGGGACCTGTTGGCTTTGCCTATGCTTGTTATTAATTTTCAAAAAAACTTTTTATTTATTGTACAATTCGATCCCCATTAAGAGGTCCCAGGTTTTGGGTATGAGGATACTGTACTGCAAGAATCTCCAATTCTGATTGGTATCCGTACACCTTAAGCTGGGCATCCCAAAATATTTCACCCAAGACTGGAGAATAACATATAAAACCGGGAAAGCGGGGTCAAATTACGCAAATTCTGGGGGAAATAATTATCTCAAAAGTGCTCACATTTATCACTCGTTTGATGCTCCCCGCATGCTCCACTCTTAAGTCCAGGCCAGCCTCTCCAGACCCAGTATTACTGGGCCCATAGTTCGCAGACCCAATAATTCTGCGCCCGGAGACACCAGCAGACTAAGGGCCTGATTACGATCTTGGTGGATGGGATACTCGGTCACAAACGTGACCGCTATCCTGTTCGCCGTATTACAAGTTCAATAGGATATAATGGAATTGGAATTTGGTGGACGGGACAACTGTCACTTTTGTGATGGAGTAACCCTGTCCCGCAAGATCGTAATCGGGCCCTAAGAACGGCCTGGAACAGCATCCCTAACGGGGAGATTGCTCCAGCCGACCTGTAATGGGAGCCTGGATGCCCACTTACCCAGGAACCACAAACTTTACATTGTGTTTCATCACAGGATCCATTTTGCTACATGGTTCTAAATGATTTAGCATAGATGGAAAATTATGGTTAACCTTTTATCAAAATGTATTCCCCGGCAGAAGACAACTCACTAAATGAGAGTAGAGACCTGCGACATGGAAGATTATTTTTCACACAGCATTAAAGACGCTATAAATGTAACAAATTAAAAACTCACTCATAATTACCTGTCACAACGTAGGAAGGGAAGAGTCAGAATGGGTTGTACGACAAAGGCACGCATGGCTGAACCACGCATGCCTCTACAACACGGTCCCAATAACTAATGCGTCTTAACCACACATTTCTTTACCACCCATGCCTTTACCACGCAATTTTGTGTAAAGTCATGATTGGTAAAGGGATATGCATGGTAAAGATCACTACTACCCCGACACCACTCCCTGCCCTAAGCCCTAAAATCCTATTCCCCTACCTCGCCCCCCCCCTCTCGGAGGCCTAAAACCTACCCCGCCCTGCCCTTAAAACTACCCCTACCCCTCCACCCACCATGAGACCTAACACCCTGCCCCCTACCAAAGCGACTATGACCCCAGGCCCTGCCCTGAGCCCTAAAACCTACCTCTCTGCTGCCCTTAAAACTACCCCTACCCCTTTCCCAGCCCAGAGTGCTAAAGCCCTGCCCCCTTTAAAAAAAAAAAAAACTACCCAGACCACCCCGCCCTCAGCCCTAAATCCGACCCCCACCCCTAAAAACTCCCCACTAACCCAGCCCTTAAAACTACCCCGACTCTCTACCCCCGCCCTGATCCCTAAAACCCTGCCCACTTTTAAAAAGACTGCTTCAACCCCAACCCCCACCCTGAACCCTAATACCGACCCCCACCCCTAAAGACTGCCCCCCAAAACCCGGCCCCAGTGCTTAAAACGACCCCGACCCCCCCCTGAGCCCTAAAGCCCTGCCCCCTTCCAAAAACTACCCTGACTCCCCCCCACCCTGAACCCGAAAACCAACCCCCACCCCTAAAAACTACCCCCCCCCCAAACCCGGCCCCAGCCCCACTTACCTCTCCGCGTCCGGAGCTTCCTGTTCCGACTCTTCCTCTCCCCACCCATACGGACACTAGATCGCTATCTGCCTTAACCCCGCGTATGCATGGTTAAGGAAGATGTATGGTTCAGGCAAGCATGGTTGCGCTTGCGGGGAAATGGCATGCATGGCTCAGTACACGTTGTAAAGGCCATCTCCCGTCAGTATGTATAGTTTTATAACTTTTTAAATCAACTGGGTTTGGATTCCTTGCTACTGTTTCAAACCTGATCAAAACACTCTTTTCAGGCTAGAAGACTTCCGCTTACATTACAGCCAGAAGACTTAAACAGTTGTTTTCGCTTTGTCATTTGATGCAGAAATAATCTCCCTATAGTTGCCTTCGACCCTGATATCACAGCACAATCTTTGTGAATTGTAATGAGCCATAAGGCAGCATAATTGGAAGCCCTGTCTCTACAAACAGGTTAGAGTGAAGATGAGCAAGAGATAAGGATGCCCGCCGCCTTCCTCGCTTGACTGTGGCTCCGGCCGTGGATCAGCCCCACAGTCCATCTGCTGAAATAAAACATCCCAGCCGTCACCACACACAGAGTAGGTCTATATATAGAATACATATGAATTATCACCTTTGGACTACCAAGGCACTGAGTATTTTTATGATAATCCTCAAATCGTTCCACAAACTTAACCAGAATCTAAAGTACTAAACGTAATGATAATCTGGCATACGTTTAAGGTATTAAATGAGGCACTCACGCACAGATGGGCTTAAATAACAGAATATTTTAGCTCTCCGTATAAAGAATCTTGCCGCAGCGTAATAGACGGGCTCTTGGCGAACTGTGGAAGAACACGGCCATTACTGTACTGAGAAGTGCTACCTGCCAAAAGATGGATGCTTTGCTTGGACCCCTTCACCTTTTTAACATCCTATACTGAAAACGTGATGGGCTTTTCACAGAAGATGCACATTGGATTTGTTTTGGGGGTGAAGGTGGGTCTAGAGTAGTGAGTGTTTTACTGAAGTGATCAAAAGAAGAAGGACCACATTGACTGAAACTAGTGAAATATGTCCAAAAGCAATGATTAGTGTTTATGTAGGATCTGTTGGTTCCTAGAGAAGGATCTACTGCATATGCACTCAAATATTTACTGTAGTTCATGCAAACGATAAACCAGGCTTACCCTACGACAAAAACCCTGTCAACCTGCGTTGGCCAACGTAGGCCGCCTTTTGTCCATTCCCTACCAGGCACACTTTCCTTTTGACTTAATTTGGAGTTATTCTGTGCAGAAAAGGCATATTCAAAATGGAAAAGAGGGGGTGTCTGAAGGTAGCAGATGTTAACAACTTTTCATTAGAGATGTGAACAAATATACAGAGTAAGGTCATTCCATCTGACATATGTGTCCAAACTCTTAGACAGATGGCACCTGATGTAAGTCGGGCTCAGCCAGGTCCGCCATTCACATTGCTTTTGGCGGTCATGGAGGGAGAAGTGCGTTTTAGTGCCTTCCTGATACATGTTTAGTGGATATACCCCAACATTAGGAATTTCGACCAAGGTTATTGTTAATTATTCAATAATTCAGCCTTTCAATAATCCATATGTCAATAATTCATATAATTTAACTAAAGGGGTTCCAAGATTTTTATTCTACTGTGTATAGAAAGCTGTGCTTCTAAAATTCACTGACACTGAATCGATATTCCTCCGGAATCTTTCCAGCTGCATTGAAACAAATGTTAAAGTAATCCAGAAGAGTAAAAGAATTATAACACAAGCTTTACTTCTTTCATTTCAACTGCGGTAGTGCAGAGTTAGGAATGAAAGAGGGACTTACGTACCTGATTTGATGAAAAGGACATAAGACATAAGATACAAAAAGTAAATTAAGTGTTGAGCCAAGGAATAAAAGGCCCATGCTACAGATTGTCAGCGTATGCTTCGTGGAAAGAGGGGATCCTGATATGTATTTGTAAATTTATAAAGTGTGAAAGTACATCAGAGGCTTCTTGGCGCTATAGAGATTTACATAGATTCAAAGTATATGGTGCTGGTGGTCCTTTGGTAGGTGCGGCGCAATGCCTCTCAGAGTAAAATGTGAAGCAGCCCTATTTCACAAGCCGAAAGCCATTGAGAAATGGACAATCAGTGATCTGACTCTAGCAAACAGTTGCTACAATGTGCAACCCTTAGTCCAGGTCTAATGCACTATAATGGCTGTCAGCCGTGCTGGAATTGGCAAAAATTGCTCGTGAACCCATAAATTGGGGGCCAAGGTGTGGCAGAGGAAAGGGGTGGAGTTTGAAAAGCAGAGTCTGACAATCAACTTATACATTTATTTAAAAATTTCCCCTGCAAAGAAATTGGCAACAAGAACATAAGGGATAGTAAATCAATTCTAGCTTACATAATTGGCCACAAACGGGCTGCATTTTAAAACATCTTACAGCATTAAGACACCTGCTGAAGAGATCTTTGTAGGCCCAGCAAATTTGAGTGGATTATAATAGCAGTTCTGTGAGAGATCTGTGTTTTGTCTGGTCACAGTTTTGACTTATAAAGTAGCATAAAGTGTTAATGAACCTTCTTCTGCAAAGAACATCGTGCAAGATGCAGATCACAGATTTGTATTTTAGGCAAATAGGTAGTGGGTTACTGCTTTTGACACAGATTATTTTGTTACCTCCAGTTCATAACTTGCAATCCTTCTATTATAGCACCGTGATCTATTTACCGATATCAAGGAGCTGCATGCAAATTTTAAGTCATGGGTTTAGATCGGTACTGTTGTTATTCTAAGATTGCAACGAAGTGTTCTTGTGGGAAGTAATAAAGTCTTGTTAGTGCAGACAACCACAATCACTGTGTTATGTTTTATATCCTGACTTTGGGGCTTATTTACAAGCCCCTTGAGCCACTCTTACATCACTTTTCCCATGTTAAAAATGACGCAAAAGTGGTGCAAGGGGCTTGTAAATAAGCCCCTTTGTTTCTACTGACTATTTACTCTTTAACATATAATGTCCATAAGTAAGGACGATATGTGATTCCTACCCCTTATAACCAACATCTTGTTATGTAACGCATAAAACTCCAAGGTAATTTGAACTGCCTCTGTCAGCCCCACCTAAGAGGAGAAGATTCAGCACAACAGATAATCAATGACGGCCACGCTAAGCTGCAAGCCTCCAGGCTAAACATGAAAAATATCGACTGATAGCAAACTCCAGATAACTGGTTCACAATAGATGTATTAACCATTAACCATGAGTTGGATGTCAGGTTCACACGCATAACTAGTTACATCTTGGTATATCAAAAAGGATGCGAAAACACATCTTAAGCGGTAAAGCAGCTATTAAAACAAACTGAAGTTGCTCCCGACAACTAGAATGTCATTTCGGGAAGATATATATAAAAATAAAACTTATATGGAAAATGCAATTGCCTTGGCTGTATTTTATTGATAAATTAAGCACCATACGTGAAAGAAAGAGATTGAACAAGTCTGGAGACATGCCAGACCCACCTAAGGTACTTGTAACTCTGAATAATGTATCTCCTTTGCATCTCTTTGAGTAATAAGCTCTTCACTTCACAATCAGACCCTTGTCTAGCAGCACTAATTAAAAAGAATTGCACTAATTTTAGCAAATGATACAACTAGCATCACCATGCCTACCTCCAGTATAGGGTCGTCCCTAAAATCTAAAAGAGAGTTCCATTACTCCTGTATTCAAGAAACACTCTCCAGGAACATTTGATGAAATATTGACTTTGCAAAAGCTTTAATAAAGGGATTTTCAGTTTTAGGAATAAAGGCATATAAAGTTTGGGAACAGTACTCCTTAATTTGCATAACGTCAACTGTGGTCCTAAATCGCCCCCAAATAACTGACTGGCAAGCTATCGAAGAACAATGGGCCTTATCTACAAGAAAGTGACTCAGCGCGGCACTGCAAGCCATTTGGATGCGCATCACTAAGTCCCTTTCAGAGCACAGGGATGCGTCATATTTACAATAATATGTCGCATCCCTGTGCTTTCCCCTGCGCTGGCGCAAAATTGGCTGCCATGCACCAACGCAGGCACCCTTGCACATGGTGTCTGCGTTTTAGGGGAGATTTTTTTTGTGCAGGAAGGTACACCTTCCTGCACAAAAACAATCACGAGAGGTGATTTCTTCTTTCTATGCGTGCTGCAGAATTCAGACCGCATAGAAAGAGGAAAAAAACAAGGAGAAATGAAAAGATTCCTCCTTGTTGTGCCTTCCTACGCCTCCCCTAGGGAGGCGTAGCATTCTGATGCATTCCCAGGTTTACGAAAGGTTGTAAATCTGGGACTGCAGCAGATGCCATGGGTGTTGCGTGGGAACACCCACAGCAACACCGATGGCACACCTCTTTCACGCAAAGTGCTGCGTGAAAAGGGGCCGTATTTACAAGGACATGAAAAGCCACGCAGGGTGGCTTTACGTGTCCTTGTAAATATGGGGCAGCAAAATGCGCCGCCGATGCATCACAAAAAGTGACGTACCAGTGGCTCAAGGGACTTGTAAATATGCCCCAATATATTTACACTGAAAGAACATTTCAATTCTCTGTAGCTCTTTCAAAAGCACTTATAAATAGGAGTTTAAAAATATGGAGGAAAAACATTTTTTAAAATTGTTTTTAAGTTTTCAACCAACAAATGAACAATTAAGACGCATCTGATTATTTAAGGCAGCAATACCTACCTGGATCTCAAAAGATAGGAACCTTTACAATATTCTGTTGCAGTTAAAGTATATGAAGTGTAAACAATTCTGTGCAATGGATTTGACAACTTCATCGCCTTTGTGGCTCTCCTAGCATGCTACACAGCAGGCAGCAAGCAATTAATCAAAGCCATCGGAGAGAGGATGATAACAAGGGGTTGCGTAAGGGCAATAGAAAGAAAAGCAGACTGCCTCCTCCCCTCTAGGGCATATCATGATATCTCATACCAGGGAGCTAGATTTTTAGATCTGGGTTTGTCAGTGCAGCTGTCTCGCGGCCCTCATCCTCCTGGACCTGTCAGCCGCCTTCGACACCGTCTGCCACCGCACCCTACGCACACGCCTCCACGACGCCGGGATCCAAGACAAGGCTCTGGACTGGACCACCTCCTTCCTCTTCGGCAGAACCCAGAGCGTCCGCCTCCCCCCCTTCCGCTCCGAAGCCACCGAGATCATCTGCGGCGTACCCCAGGGCTCATCCCTCAGCCCGACATTGTTCAACATCTACATGGCACCGCTCGCCCACGTCGCCCGACTGCACGACCTCAACATCATCTCCTACGCCGACGACACCCAGCTGATCCTCTCCCTCACCAAGGACCCCCTCACCGCCAAAACCAACCTCCACAAAAGAATGAAAGCCGTCGCCGAGTGGATGAAGAACAGCCGACTGAAGCTAAACTCGGACAAGACGGAAGTCCTCATCCTCGGCTCCACCCCCTCGGCCTGGGACGACTCCTGGTGGCCGACCGCACTGGGAACAGCTCCTACACCCACCGACCACGCACGCAACCTAGGGTTCATCCTAGACTCCACTCTCTCCATGACAAAGCAGGTCAACGCCGTCTCGTCCTCCTGCTTCAACACCCTCCGCATGCTCCGCAAGATCTACAGGTGGATCCCCACCGAAACAAGAAGAACGGTCACCCAGGCCCTCGTCAGCAGCAGGTTGGACTACGGAAACGCCCTCTACGCAGGAGCCTCGGCCAAACTCCTGAAACGACTTCAACACATCCAAAACGCCTCTGCACGCTTGATCCTCGCCGCAGCCACATCACACGCCACCTGAGAGACCTGCACTGGCTCCCCGTCAACAAGAGGATCACCTTCAAGCTCCTCACCCACGCACACAGGGCACTCCACAACACCGGACCAGCATACCTCAACAGACGACTCAGCTTCTACACCCCCAACCGCCAGCTCCGCTCTGCTGACCTCCCCCTCGCCACAGTCCCCCGCATCCGAAGAGCGACCTCCGGCGGCAGATCGTTCTCCCACCTCGCCGCCTAGACCTGGAACACCCTCCCCATCCTCCTACGGCAGACCCAGGACCTGCTTACCTTCAGAAAACTCCTCAAGACCTGGCTATTCAAGCAATAGCAGCATCCCCCCCCCCCCAGCGCCTTGAGACCCTCACGGGTAAGTAGTGCGCTTTACAAGCGTTCTGATTGATTGATTGATTGTCTAAACTGGCATATTATTTCCCACATACGTCCAGTGGGCTTTGGTACCACCTGTTCCACCCATTGTGGTTTTAATGAGCCTCTTCTAGCCTTTGGCTTGAAACTTTTTCAATCACTTCTTGGCTCAGTCCAGATAAATATTTCTCTCTCAGCTAGTGCTATTGATTATTTCGTTGTATCTTTCTGCCTCCACTAGAGCGTAGGCAATGCAACGCAGGAGGGACTAGTTTGCATCTCACTGTCCTCTTCCTCTGCTTGTGTGAAATGTTGAACAGCCCCTACCATTGGGAACAAATTGCTCAGTAAATATGCACAAGTCCATGTTTAAGAGCCATGCTTCTTTGGTCACAACTTCAGGATTACCCCACATTCTGGCAATATTTTGGCATGCGACCATCTGTCTTAGGTCACTTTTGATATGCCTCTGAGGTGCGTTCGAGTACCATTTTCCCAGTAGCATGGTCTTAGATCCCAGCTCCAGTGAGACCGCAGTTATAATGGTAAGGCAGTTGCTGATCTGGCACCAGAACACGCTTTATGTGGGGCACAGTCATAGGATGTGGATGAAATCACCCACTTGTACCATGGCCTGCCCCGTTCAGCATCACAGCCCAGGTGCAGTAGACTCTATGTAGCAGTTTAAGCTGTACTATTTTCAGCCGTGTCCAGCTAGCCCCCTCTGCTTCCCATGTATCTTCAAACTCCCCTAGATTTGTGTCAACCTAAACCATAATCTGTTCCGTGTTCCCGTAGTGTTGTAGGTGCTATACGTTAAAGAGATCCTGTGCTCCAGTGGGAGCCGTACGGAGTTGAGGTGTCACACGCCCTTAGAATAGAAAGGATTCAAAAGAGAAGCAAAGAATTGTCCAGTAATATCATTATTAGACATCAAAGGCAAAGTCTTTGCTAATTATGTACTACAGAAGTTATATGCTTGGATAATGGAAAATAATATTTTAACCCATGTTTGACTGAGAACAAGGTGGTTTTAGTGCTGGACTTAGGACGTGTGACTGTATCATGACTTTGCAGCTTTTGTCCACAAATTACAAAGATGAAGTCATGGCTTTTATGAGAGTTACAGAAATGTTTTAAATGTATTTGATAAGGTGGAAAGAGGGAGATAATAGGGGAAGTTGAAGTTGTTAAGACTTGTTGAAATATCATTACTGACAACGTTTCACCATAGAACTGGGGGAAAGCTGCAAATAGATAAAGATGGGCAGGATTCTTGCAAATTTGATTCTGGCATTGGTTTCAGGCAGGGTTTTTCTTAGCTATATCCTTTTTAATGTATATATTGCTGAAAGGTTTGGTGAAAGGAAACCAGTACATTGTTTTCCTTCAAATTTAGCCTCTACACAGGTCAATATTAGTTTGTGCTGATGATTTGATACTCGTAGATCAAGCCCCTGTCAGTGATTACTGATAGCATAGCACGTATTTAGAAAAAACATCTGAATGCGAATTTAAGAAAATTAAAATTATGATATATGGCTCCCAAACCTCCATATTTTGATGGAAGAGAAACTGGAACAGTTGGTGCGAAAGTATTTCATATAGAATAAGTGTCTTTATGCATTCGCTCCTGAGCGTCTTCATTGCTGTACTTTTTAAAGTTATGATCTGCTTAATTGAGTGGACTAGGGGATGGCGTTTCCTCTGATCAGTCAGGATATTATATGAATTTTTTAACAGCTTGTTGCCACTTACTACAACTTAGGAAACACCTGGTAGGAGGAGTTGTTATATATAGGGCTGTTTAAGAAGATTGTTAAAAACGCCATAAGTCTGTACAGTTTGGTAATGGATTTAGCCCTAGTTCTTTAATACTATATATGACCTATGATTCTTCTCAGCTGCAACCATTTGTAAATGTGGTAGTAAATCCACAGATTAAAAATATATGTTTTTGCTTACATTGTGCTGCTAAAGTAATCTTTGGCACATAGTTTTACCATGGCATAAAATATAGATGCAGACTATGTTTTATTAACGAGGAATCTATTACTTGTACTTATGTATTTTCCCAGCTTTATTGCTACTAGAAGGATTTATTTGAGGTTGATACTTAGACACCTACTGCTACTATTTGTCATACTTCTTTCTGTTTTTGAGTGGTCCTAAGGGAAACTTATGCTCATGTGTGGTTACATTTTTAGATTTAGCTAGTCTTACACTGGCAAAGCTGGAATTACCAGTTTGCTATTATTAATTGTGCTTGTGTCATTTGGTATAATTTTTGTTTCTATGTTGTTTTACATTTTTGTTATGTTGTTGTTGTGATATTACACTTAAAATTGTTAAGCATATATTTATCTAGAATTTGCTGTACTGCACCTTTTTAGGTCTCGCCTGAGCCAGCGCGCATGCGCTGCTCTGCGAGGCTTATTGTAAGGACTTCCAAAAGGACTTCCAACTTCCAGAGCTTTGCTCGTGTTTTTTTTTTTTACTGCCACGCATTTGATTGGCTATTGCGTAAGGCTTCCACAAAAGAAAGCACGCAAATGGCCAAAGGCTCGGGTATGTCCCGCCTTATCTTTAAATGTCCCCCCCCATAGCCTATGTATCTCGGGAGCGAGCAGCGGCGCCATCTGTTTCCAATTATCGCGCCCGCGCTTGTTTACATTTGCCTGTCTCGCGGTCGCGTTAATTGGAAACAGATGGCGTTCACTTTTGCGGCCGCGCGTTTCTTAAATGAAACCTGATAAAAGGCCAAAGAATTATGATGCGCCACTGCCACGGTATTTACACAGATCATGAATGTTCACTCTGTTGTTTACTGATAGCTAGAATAATAAAGCTCTGCAATGAGTGTTAAACAGTCTTTAAGAATCAATTACAGATAATTTATAAGTAAAAAAGTATGCACGTTTTGACAGGTTTCAAAAATCTCCTGTTTGAAGAGACACAATAACTGCTGCAGGAAAAACTTGTTTACACTTTACACGTATGTTCTTGCACAATACTTGGCTTTCTTAAGAATTTCAATTTAAAGATATATGGGTTTCCTTGAAATGCTAATTGTTTGTTGGTGAGGACGAACCAAGAGGCCAAGTCAGAGGAGTAAGCAACTATACAAAGCAAAGCTTTAGTTTACGTAGCCTAGACTGCATGACGCCGCCTTTCTCCAGCAGAACGCGGTTACATTAGCATATGTATAGCTACCTGGCAGCAGCTTCCATCCCCCAAAGCCCCTCACACCCTCGGAGCCTCGACGCATCTCAGACAGGAAAGCAGACAGTTTAGGAGCAGCTATAAGTTTCTTTGAAATGCTTGTTCATGTTACATTCTCACACACTTCTTACTCATGTTCTTTTCAGCGTGGGGCTCACATTTACTAGATAGATTGCCTCCTAACTAAGGACATGGTGAACAAAGTAGGGGATGGGGTGGTCTGTTGGTAGGTTTTTCTATTTTTAAGGGTGTCAGGTTTCCAGGGGTTAGTCTTCATTCGTTTTTAAGGCGACAATCCCCTCTGCGGACGTTGAGCTCAGTAAAGTGTCTTGAAAGGTGTACTTCGGGCTGCTGAACTTCATCGCCCATGTAATTAATTGTAAAGCACACGTTACACTCCCGGGGTCTTTTGGGACTCTTCAGCGTGTTTTTTGGTTGCCGAAGCAAATGGTACTGATTAGTCGACCTTGCAAAGATGAAAGGTAGTGTGGGCCCGTTGGGATTGAACCTGCGGTCGTGCAGGCAGGCACAGATCCCCGATGTATGGCACTGGCGCCGAAAGGCCCTGCCGTAATTCAGCCATCTCTGCATTACTTCTGTTGCTAACTCAGACCCCGGGGCAGACACAGCAGTATTTCACCAACGGCCAAAGGACACATATAGCCTGCCTTGTCAACAGAGGGGAGGAGACACCGGAGCCGTGGCTGAACGACTGGACAGTACTCGCTGGTCTGGACAAGAAGCACCATGTGGACAGGGCAGTCACTGCACTTTCACTGTCCAGTCTGTGGTCAAGTGCTCAGATAATTTATAAGTAAAAAAGTATGCGCGTTTTGACAGGTTTCAAAAATCTCCTGTTTGAAGAGACACAATAACTGCTGCAGGAAAAACTTGTTTACAGTTTACACGTATGTTCTTGCACAATACTTGGCTTTCTTAAGAATTTCAATTTAAAGATAATGGGTTTCCTTGAAATGCTAATTGTTTGTTGGTGAGGACGAACCAGGAGGCCAAGTCAGAGGAGTAAGCAACTATACAAAGCAAAGCTTTAGTTTACGTAGCCTAGACTGCATGACGCCGCCTTTCTCCAGCAGAACGCGGTTACATTAGCATATGTATAGCTACCTGGCAGCAACTTCCATCCCCCAAAGCCCCTCACACCCTCGGAGCCTCGACGCATCTCAGACAGTAAAGCAGACAGTTTAGGAGCAGCTATAAGTTTCTTTGAAATGCTTGGACATGTTACATTCTCACACACTTCTTACTCATGTTCTTTTCAGAGTGGGGCTCACATTTACTAGATAGATTGCCTCCTAACTAAGGACATGGTGAACAAAGTAGGGGATGGGGTGGTCTGTTGGTAGGTTTTTCTATTTTTAAGGGTGTCAGGTTTCCAGGAGTTAGTCTTCATTCGTTTTTAAGGCGACAATCCCCTCTGCGGACGTTGAGCTCAGTAAAGTGTCTTGAAAGGTGTACTTCGGGCTGCTGAACTTCATCGCCCATGTAATTAATTGTAAAGCACACGTTACACTCCCGGGGTCTTTTGGGACTCTTCAGCGTGTTTTTTGGTTGCCAAAGCAAATGGTACTGATTAGTCGACCTTGCAAGAATGAAAGGTAGTGTGGGCCCATTGGGATTGAACCTGCGGTCATGCAGGCAGGCACAGATCCCCGATGTATGGCACTGGCGCCGAAAGGCCCTGCCGTAATTCAGCCATCTCTGCATTACTTCTGTTGCTAACTCAGACCCCGGGGCAGACACAGCAGTATTTGACCAACGGCCAAAGGGCACATATAGCCTGCCTTGTCAACAGAGGGGAGGAGACACCGGAGCCATGGCGGAATGACTGGACAGTACTCGCTGGTCTGGACAAGAAGCACCATGTGGACAGGGCAGTCGATGCACTTTCACTGTCCAGTCTGAGGTCAAGTGCTCTTGTGACCTGAACGAATAGCGCCCTCGACCATTGGAAACCGAACCGCTAGTCATCCGAATTGCCTGCTTCTGTTGGCCACTGTTTCTTGAAAAAGGCGAGTAGGTACCACGGGGACGCGGACGATGCTTCCCAGCCCTCGTGTTCTAATTAAATTACGGTTTTCCAACTTCCACTCCCCCGTTATTTATGTCCCGCTCCCCCATAACAAAAAAAATTATAACAAACAAGCATGAGAACAGGCAGGAAGAAGTTGCCAGCAGTGCAATTACAAAAAAACTAGAAGACATTTTTCATGTTAAAATCTTTTTTTAATCAGGTTGTTCAGTTGTATATAATGTCGTCTTGGTTTGTATAAAGGTAACAAAAACACTTTTTATTATAACTTTTCAACATGATGCGCAGCAGCCACAATGCTCTACAACATAGCCAAAAGTTCTGGCTAAACGCATAAGGTCCCAAAGGCGAGACCTATTGGCTATGACAATGCTTGTTTATCTTCCTATTGTTTAGTGGTTTGATTAAAAATTGAGCCTTTTTTTAATCAATGTTTACAAGAACTTAGCTTAATTATTCTGATAATAATGCTAATTGCAGCCTTTCAAATGTTTTAAGTTTGACTTCACCCCACACGTGCCGAGGTAGAAATAGTTTTCATATTCCATCTGCTAAAACCCAGCAGACGTTTCACTCCCTTTAAGGTACTGCTGCAGCACATGTACCAGTCAGTACATTCCTTCAGCCTAGCTTTGCTGTTGTGCTCTGCCATCTTCTAAGAGCAGTTGTGATGTGCTGTGGGAGTGTTTAATCTTTATTCCTCTGTAAAGCACCGCCGGATACCTGAGGTTTTCCAGAGTTCGCCTAACCACTCTGAGAGATGCTTCCTGTTGTGGTGAAAAGGCCCATTTATTTTTAACCAATACGTGTAACGTTCACTACTATCAACACACATCTGGAAGTGCAATGCCACTGTTATAAGCAGCATGGGCAAGTGAGGTCAAGGCAATGCTGGAGGGATCGCAATATCACAGAGGGTGCTTAGAGTTGGATAAAACTTTTAAAAATAAAATTAGTCCTCTCACGCTTTTACGACAACAACCTCCTGCCACCTCTAGCGCGCCTTAAAGCCGACGTCCTCCACTGGAAATCACTCCCGTTAACGCTACTGGGCCGTGCGGCCCTATTCAAAATGATGTCCCTCCCTAGATTCTTATACGTACTACATAACTCGCCCAGCTGCATTACACCCTCATACTTCAAAGATATCGACTCCGTTGTCAGAGACTTACTGTGGGAGAATAAACCACCCCGTATAGCAACACAGAAACTTACGCTGGGTTGGTACGACGGGGGCATTGGGCTCCCAGATATTAAAAATACTACTGGGCAGCACAATTGGCAGCTATTAATCAATGTACATATAGGCCACACGATGACCCCGCCTTCCGGATGGATAGATGGCTTTTGCCTGGACAGAGTTTTCAGGGAGCACTATATGCAAAGCCACTTAAACCACCTCTAACCGGACCAACCGGCCACGGGGTGGAAGTGTGGAAATCCGCCACAAAGAGTCTGGGATGGAAAGGGAAAATTACACTAGCCACGCCACTTTGGCACACGGATCAACTAGGTAAGCTGACCCAAACAAAAGGTTTCAATCGTTGGGACCTCATAGGTATAACTAGGATCGGCGACCTGTGGAAATCTGGTGATGTGATCTCCTTCCAACAGCTTCAGTCCGAATACGAGATGGCAGGAACTGAGCACTTTAGATACCTCCAGGTCAGACACGCACTCCTGACGTCCCTCCCCAGAGGTAGTTCACCCGCTGACGCCTCTCCATTAGAGGACAGAATTCTGGACGGGGACTTACCTGAGAAGGCTATCTCCTTAATTTATAAGAAATTGATTAACAACATGACTGATCCTTTGACTTCCTTAAGGGCCAATTGGGAACACGACGTGGCAGGCTTGGACGACGAAGAGTGGCAGGCCGTGGTGGCCTCCCCCCAGGAGGTGGCCATCTCTTCCAAATTCCGATTAGTGCAATTGAAGATTCTTCACAGGTCCTACCTATCCCGGTCACGGATGGCCAAGATAGGGTATTGCCCTGACGGAGGTTGTGTCAGGATGTATGGGCAGGAGGGTACCTTTATCCACACACTTTGGGAATGTTCGAATATCCAGACGTACTGGGAAGAAGTGGTAAGAACAATGGAGCAGGTGTCGGGGCAAAGGCTTGAATGTAACATTAAATTGGCTCTCCTAAATGTATGGGGCCCTACAGATCTGGGCTTGAAAGAAAGAACATGGGTCACTCTGGGTCTGATGGTGGCGAAGCGTAATATTGTGAGGTTGTGGGGTGCACAAAATGTTCCGAATGTTGGGGATTGGGGCAAAGGCATGGACTGGTGCATGGTTACTGAAAAATCCGTTTATGTGGCCAGAGGGTGCCCCAACAAATGGTCACAAATCTGGGGCCCTTGGAATAATCATAGAGGAGGAATATGTGAACCGCCAAGTACTGGAGTGGATAACGTGGCGGAGGACTAATACGCCCCTGAGTGCGCCTAGTCACCAGGGCCGGGACTAATTGATAGTAAAGTATTCAAACTGTGGTGCTAAAGTATTGCTGTATAAATGTGCTTGATTTTCTTCATTGTCATACCTTGGTTTTCAATAAAAAGGAATTTAAAAAAATAAAAATAAAAAAAAATAAAAAAATTAGTAAGGTGTTTTGTGGATTAAATACAGAAATTTTTGCAGAGGCCACCCCTAAAAGGGGGCCTCGAGGGCCGGTGCCATAACAGCCACCATTGCCCCAGAAGGATCCGGTTCGGGCTGCTGCAAAGAGCCCAGAGAAGAAAGGAGCGATCCTAGTCCCCCTCCCTCCTTTTCGCACCACAGGACGCGCCAGGTAAGCGCCAGGTCACCAGGCCAATGGGGGTGCAGGCGACTTTCGAACCCCCCAATGGGGGGTGGAAGCCGCCCGTGCAACGAGGGAGCACAGGGGTTATAAGGCGCCGCTCCCCCTACCAGTACATCTCATCACCAACATCGTGGAGCTGGGGGAGCGGTGCACCTGTATTTTCGAGAGCAGTTTCAGAAGCTGACTTACCGAGGAGCGGCGGCGAAGCCAGGCTGTGAGGAGGCATCGCCGGGATCCAGCGAGGGAACGCTCATCGGAAAGCCCGTCTCGTCTCCAGCATCCACTTAGACCCGGGCAAGAAGGAGTTCCGGGAGCACCCAACGGCGAAGTCGGCGAGTCAGTAACCCGCCCTAGGAGGATTGGCTACATTGCACGCCAGGGCTGGGAAGTGAACCGAGAGCTACGGCGAGGAAGGGTGCAGCTGTGCAGTGAGCGGTCCCAGAAACGTCCCCAAGCAGCACCAGAGGGACGCGCTGATCGCGGCATGCCTCGCGACCCCAGAGCCTCCTAGTGCACCGGCGACTGTTGATCATCTTCAGCAGCCTCTTTCCAAGGTCAGGACGGGTCCACGAGCCGCAGCACCTTGAATCATGGTGCAGGCTCAAGCTGTGTGTCTGGAAGCTGACGAAGAGGCAGGACAGGCCGGTCAGCTCACAGAGGTAGGCGGCAAACAGAGCAGTGTCGGTTACAGCGGCATCTGTCCTGCGTCACCGGCGTCGAACGGACCACACCACGCCCCCCGGAGCAGAGCAGAGGAGGTGAGAGGAGAAGGGCGGGGCCCAGCTGCAGTACGGAAGTGGCGAACAGGGGCGCTGAGAACGAGACCGAGCAGCGGCCCGGCAAAAATTCCCATGTGCAAGTGAGTGGGGGAACAACGGCATGCGCCAGCTGATACAAGCATGTCGCGGGCGGCTGGAAGTAGGAGGCAAAAGGCAAAGAGAGCACTCGCAAGGCAATAACGAGCGTTTGTCACCTCGAGGGGGACACAACCAACAACCTCGGCGGAAATAGGTCAGCCAGAAGTCCCTAACCCAAAAATTAGATAGGACTGTGCGCAGTGATCATCAAAATGGACAAAACACAAGGAAGCAGAGTTGTTAGGGTTGTTGGTGCATAAGGAGGGCAGCAGCATCCCGCTACAAAAAAAAAAAAAAAAAGGGAAGGGAAAGGAGTGGACAAAACAACATTGATGGAGAATCAGAAAGGCGGCGAGCAACCCAGCGATTTGGGAGTCTTTTTGCAACAGATAAGGGCGGCCTCCGAAGTGCACGGCACAAGCTGGCCGCATTCACACCTGGACCAGGAGGCCGGAAGCGGAACAGACAAGCAACTGAGTGAGGGTACGCCCGAGAACAGCGGCCGGCCAGCAGCTAAGAGACAGAGGGTCGCAACAAGAACAGCAAAGAAGTCGGCGGCCAAGAAAGGATGCAGGAGGGCCGACCCGCCGCCTGTAGCCATCCCGGCGACAGCGGGACCTAGCAGAGTAACCAGCAGCACAGCAACCAGTGGTGAGCATATCAGTGCGATAGTCCACGAATGCTTGAAATCATTTACACCATTATTGTTAAATGGCTTAGGCGTGCAGGGTCAGAACCCAGCGGCCACCCAGCCACAGGGGGGAATATCGGGGTTGTCATGGAACCTACTAGACCCAGGCTGCGCGCGTCAGGAGCGATTGCAGGGCCCACAGCCGGGGCCCAAGGGTCCCGGGAAGTCAGGCAGCCAGGCTACACAAGAGAGAGGGCGGGTAACGGGGTCCCCCATGGCTGCATGGACCAGTGCAGGCAGCGCAGGCAGGACAAGTGAGGCAGCAGGAGCAGGTCAACCCCCAGATACATACACCAGGCCATCACCGGGCCCCGCGTCAATGACCACGAGGGCTACCGGGCTGGCAAGCCTTATCCCCCTAGCAGTAAAGGAAAGAATAGGGAGGAAGGAGTTTATCGATATTTTCTCATTGTTAGAGATACAACTGGATGGGTTGAACCTGACGTTGTGTGATAAGAAAGACGAGGATAGGAGGGAGAGGAGAAAGGAGAGGAAAGAAAGGAACTTTGACAACTGGCTAGACGCTTTCAGCATCATGGCCTGCATCTTTGTGGAGAAATTCCCCCACAGTGCAGCAGTCCTCTGGCTTTACGAAGCCAATATTCACGGGGTGCATAGGCAATTCTCGGGGGATGCATGGCTAGAGTACGATAAGGGCTTTAGGCTAAAGATGCAGACACACCCAGAAATGGAATGGAATGAGGAAGAAGTTTCAGGATTCATACACAAAATGATGGTAGCTAAGGAGGTCAGAGCTTGGACGGGGAAGACCGAGCAGCCCTTTCGGGGTGCATTTTATAAAGGGAAGGGCAGGTCATATCAGAAACCCAAAACATACAACAACTGGAAACCGGCACACACCAGTGGGCTGGCGGCCATCTGTTGGAAATTCGAAGCCAGCGGGGGGGGGGTCACCCGGCAGCAGGGTGCAGACGCAAGAAAGAACAGCGTAGTGACAAGAAAGAGAAGAGGAAGAAACATTAGTACAGACACAGGGTGTGTGGGGGGCCCAAAAGCAGTGACTAGGTACCGGTTAGCCATGTCCCCTATTGACACACACCAGCTGAGGAAGCTAGCCAATAAATGTCACAGCAAGACGGGTGCCGCACTGCTAGTGGAGGGCTTTGCAGAAGGCTTTGTTATACCATTTGAGGGTCCATTACCCAAAGGCAACGTAAAAAACCTCAAATCAGCACTCCAACACCCAGGGGTCGTGCGCCAAAAAATAGAAAAAGAAAAATCCTTGGGGAGTATTGAGGGTCCTCTCCCGCTCCCTGTGCCAGACGGCCTGGTGGTCTCCCTCCTGGGGGTGGTGCCTATAAAGGAAGCAGGTCAGTTCAGACTCATCCACCACCTCTCCTTCCCAGAGGGCACATCAATTAACGATGGGATCAGCGCCGAGGCATGTTCAGTGGGGTACGCAACGGTGGATGACGCCATCGACCTAGTGAGGGTGCCAAACGGGAGCCCTCATGACAAAAGCCGACATAGAAGCAGCATTTTGCCTCCTCCCGGTACACCCCAGCAGTTTTCATCTATTGGGTTTCCAATGGGACGGGTCCACCTACTTTGACAAAGCAATGCCAATGGGTTGTGCGGTGGTGGCCTGCACATACTTTGAGCAGTTTAGCACATTCCTGGAGTGGGCCCTCCATGACCGGCACCCTGCCGGGGGCAAGTTACACTACTTCAATGACTTCCTATTTGTAGGTTCAGCCAGGTCCCCGGACTGCAAGGACACCCTGGCCGCATTTCAAGAGTTAGCAAGGGAGTTGGGGGTACCGCTGGCAGCCGGCAAGAAAGTCGGTCCCACAACCAGACTTACATTTTTGGGGATCGAGCTAGACTCAGTCGCTGGAAAGTCCCGACTGCCCGACGTTAAGGTGAAGGAGTTCAGGTAGGATATAAAAATCTTGTGTGGCAGGGAGAAGGCCACCCTCAAGGAGCTACAGCGGTTGATTGGCAAGCTCAACTTTGCAGCCAGAGTCATCCCTGTGGGCAAGGTCTTTGCCAGGCGCCTGACACAACTAACTGCCGGGCTCAAGCACAAACACCACCACGTCAGGCTAGGGGCAGGTGTCAAGCGCGACCTGGTCATGTGGGATGCATTCCTAGCAGACTTTAACGAAGTCCTGATATGGAGAGAGGGCTGGGTGACAGCCAGGCAGATTGCCCTGTTTATAGACGCAGCTGGTAGCACAGGCTTTGGGGCAATCCTGGGAGACAAGTGGTGTGCAGGGCAATGGCCAGACAGCTGGCATAAACAGGGCATCACCAGCAACATCACTTTTTTGGAGCTATTCCCCATCATAGTGGCCCTGGTGGTCTGGAAGCATAAGCTAAGGAACATGAAGCTGATGCTATGGTCAGACAACAAAGGGGTAGTGCAGGCAATCAACAGAGGATCAGCCAGGTGCCTCGACACACTGAGATTAATGCGTCAATTGGTTAAATTACAGCTGGAGGGGAACATAGACCTGAAAGCCCGCCACGTACCGGGGGTGGAGAACGAAGTAGCAGATGCACTATCACGAGCACAGATGAACAGATTCAGGGAACTGGCTTCAGGGGAAGAGAAGTGCATGACCCCCTTCCCAGAGGATTTATGGGCCCTGGCGGGACGGACTTATCAGGACTAGTGAGCCAGGCTCTTTCCCACAATGCTGCCAAACGCTACAAGAAATACGCAGGTACAGTGATTCAGCTAGGCGGAATCCAGTAACTAGCATAAGGAGGCGGGACAGTGAGGGCAGTTGAGCGGTTCATACAATGGGCATTCACGAACAAAAAATCGAGGTCCTGGACACAAGCTCACCTGTCAGCAGTAGCACACTTCGCCAAGATCACCACGGGGCAAGACCCCACCTCCTCCCCGTACATTAAGGCAGCTATGAAGGGGTGGAAGAGGTCAGAGGGAAAGAAAGCGGACACTAGGCAACACATAGACTTCAGGAGGTTAGCCCGGCTCATGGACACACTCGAGGAAGTAACGTGGGACACATTTGAGCTAAGTCTATTCAAGGCGGCCTTTGCGACCGCATTCTTTGGGGCATTTAGACTCAGTGAACTGGTGGCCCCGGCAAAGACTGGCCCAGCAGGGCAATGACTGCAGGCAGCCGACATCAAACCCAGCAGGGCAGAGGTGGAGTTACTGCTGCGACGGTTCAAAACCGATCAGACCGGCAAAGGGGCAGTTGTACATCTGAGGTGCATCGAAGACCACAGATATTGCGCCGTCTGCTGCCTCTTAGCCTACATTGCCTTGCGACCAGCGCGGGAAGGTCCACTTTTCCAGCATAGAGACGGGGGGTCTTTAAGCAAATTCCAGTTCACGGCAGTAATGCGCCAAGCCCTGAGTAGAGCGGGACTCCTGTCGGCCGCCTATGGCACGCACTCATTTAGGATCGGGTCCGCCACCTCAGCTGCACTACATGGGATGGTAGAAGCAGGAATCAAGGCGATCGGCAGGTGGCGGTCCAAATCATACAGGACCTACGTGAGACCCCAGCTGTTGTAGGGGGGGGTCTTTGCGACAGAGAAGCGGGGGGGGTGCAGGGGCCCTCCCCCAGGACCTCGCGGCCGGCTGACACTGTGATTATTGCCTCAGCAGGAGAGCGCCCGCGGCTGGTATGGGTGGTGGGCCACTCATTTGTATCCAGGATGCGGTCGTGGTGGCAGCACAGAGGTCACAAACAGAAGGGAAGGGCGGTCAACACATGCGTCTGCTGGTGGGGTCGCCCGGGCATGAGATGGAACCAACTACCAGCCGCACTCAAGGAGCTACTGGCAGATGCGGCATGGCACCCAGATGTTTTGATTATTCACCTCGGGGGGAACGACCTGGCACAGCTGGGGAGGAAAAAGCTCCTCTAGGCCATCCAGGCGGATCTAACGGAGGTGGCGCTGTGCTTCAGTAGCACAACCATCATGTGGTCCAATTAATCAGCAGGCTGGCCTGGCGGGGGCCTGAGTCACACAAGGCGGTGGAAAATTCTAGGAGAAAGCTGGACATAGCAGTAAGCAGGTTTTGCAAGACCAACGGGCTGGAGAGCACCAGACATGGCCTCATCAACCCGAGCCACCCAGAGCTTTACGGGTGTGACGGGGTCCACCTATCGAAGGACGGAATGCAGGTATTCTGGGACAAACTGTGGGGCGCAATGGCTCTGGCAGGCTGCATATAAAAAAAATAATTTAAAAAGAAGAACAACGGACACAGCAGGGGGGGAGCCGCAGGAAGACGGGAGCCTCCCTGACGCGTGGCGGATAGGAAGGGGTACAATGGTTGGTTATGGAGGCACACGAGCAGGGCGGTGTGCACAAAGAAGGCCACTCACTTTGGGGTGCCTTACGGCAGGGTGAATAGGCCGGACAAAAAGGGGGTAGCAAACGGAGACGGCGCTCGCAACCCAGACCCTGCCGGACGGCAGGGCGCAAAAGAGACTAATGAGGTAGCGAGTTGGGGCCTAACTCCGGGGAGAGGCTACCCCCCCCACACGTTTAGGGCGTGGAAACCAACAGAACAATTTTGGGACCCCACAAGTGGCAAGAAAAGAGATTTGCCAGCAAAAGAGCAGAACAACGAACTTTCTGAGTGCTTTACGAATTATGAGGGGCTAATGATTTAAGACAAGCAAGTGATTTATGACAAGCAACAAGGTGTAACATGTCACTATGATGATTTATGGCCAGGGTCATAAAGCGATGATCTGGGGAGTGTAAGATAAGATATGATGATTCAGTATTGATAATAAATCTGCGCCCAACATCGACCACAAAACCAAAAAACATGTGTTGGCTGTTTATTGGATGTATATATGTAAGAAAGTTGCATGCCATTCGGGAGTGGGCACAGTGCGGGGGTTATTGCAGAGGCCGCCCCCTAAAAGGGGGCGTCGAGGGCCGGCACCATAACAGCCGCTGTTGCCCCGGAAGGATCCGGTTTGGGCCGCTGCAATGCGCCCAGAGAATAAAGGAGCGATCCCAGTCCCTCCCCCTTTTCGCGCCACAGGGCGCGCCAGGTAGGCGTCGGGTCACCGGGCCAATGGGAGTGCAGGTGACTTTCGAACCCCCCAAGGGGGGGGGGAAGCCGCCCGTGCAACGAGGGAGCACAGGGGTTATAAGGCGCCCTTCCTAGTACATCTCATCACCAACATCGTGGAGCTGGGGTAGCGGTGCGCCTGTATTTTCGAGACCCACCCACCCACGCCACAGGAACAGCAGCGTCGCAGTGCTGGACACCAGGCAAGGCAGCGGATAGGAAGGGGTACAATGGTTGGTTATGGAGGCCCACCAGCTGGGCGGTTTGAATGAGGAAGGCCACTCACTTTGGGATGCCTTACGGCAGGGTGAGTAGGGCGGACAAAAAGGGGGTAGCAAATGGAGACAGCGCTCGCAACCCAGACCCTGCCGGACTGCAGGGCACAAAAGAGACTAACGAGGTAGCGAGTTGGGGCCTAACTCCGGGGAGAGGCTACCCCCCACACGCAAAAGGCGTGGAAACCAACAGAACAATTTTGGGACCCCACAAGTGGCAAGAAAAGAGATGTGCCAGCAAAAGAGCAGAACAACGAACTGTCTGAGTGCTTTACGAATTATGAGGGGCTAATGACAAGCAAGTGATATATGACAAGCAACAAGGTGTAACATGTCACTATGATGATTTATAGTCAGGGTCATAAAGCGATGACCTGGGGAGTGTAAGATAAGATATGATGATTCAGTAATGATAATAAATCTGCGGCCAACATCGACCACAAAACCCAAAAACATGTGTTGGCTGTTTATTGGATGTATATATGTAAGAAGGTTGCATGTCATTCGGGAGTGGGCACTGTGCGGGGGTTATGAGAGTACAGTCATTGAAAAGAGTGTTGCGCATCCCAGGAGTAAAAGAGGCAGAGATTGGCTGTGCTGTACATCACACAAGAATTTGTCCTGTATGTTACATTAGGTTTTCTTCAAATAATTGCCTTTTATACGAAGGTACGTGAACCCCCTGTTCTGTATTCCAAAGGGATTGTGTGCACCAGGATAACAAATGAAACAGCACAGATTTACCTCAGTCAACACTGCTTCTAGAGTATGCACCGACTACCTTGAATTATATAGACTCCTGTCACTAGACTTGTCTAGGTTGGTTACATACAAGGATAACATCATCAGTCTAGAGAGATATTCTTTCAGTTCCTGTCTAAAGCCTCTCGGAAAGCCATTCCTCCTGATCCAGCATGCCAGTAACTCTAATTTCAGAAAGACAAGCGTAATAGAGAGGAGTCATCCCTATGTCACCGATCTTCCCATCAAAACCTTGGGCAGCATATCTAACAAAGAGGACTAATGTAGGTTTGGTAATATTTCATGTGTATTCCACGCAGCAATAGAATTGTGTAAGGTTGAGCCTGGTACTCCTATGTAGCATAAAGTCAGATAAGCTGAGTGGCCAACATTATTTATCATTTTATAAATTCGCTCTGCCAGCAAATTATCAAGGGTTCTAATTTCAATAATGACCTATGTATGAATGAATGAATAAGCATTTCTTAAGCGCATAGCTACCCGAAGGCATCCCAGCGCTGATAGCAGTACATTCAAAACTCTGAGCGGCATTAGGGAAACAATAAGGTTTTAATTTGTTTCCGGAAGGTCAGGTGGTTAGCCTCAAGACGGACCTGAAGGAGAAGGGAGTTGCATAACCTGGAGGCATTATAAGAAAAAAGACGGCCTCCACTTCTTGACTTTCTTATTTTAGGGACTGCAGCCAGATGTTTACTGTCCGAACGCAGGGCCCTGTTTGAACAATAAGGCAGAATGATGGAACGATTAATGGGCGCTCCCTTACCTGCTAATGTCTTGTGTGTAATACACAGAGCCTTAAACTTGATTCTCTCTTGTATGGGAAGCCAGTGGAGAGTGGCAAGGGCAGGCTTTGCCGATTGGCGGTTAGGAATCCTCAAAAGCATACGTGCTGCACAGTTTTGTACAATCTGTAGTTTTGTAATGGTATGGCGTGGGGCTCCTAAATAGAGGGCATTAGCGTAGTCCAGCCGGGAGAGAATCAATGCCTGGACCATGAGTCTTCTGGCGGGGAAAGGTAGGAGAGGAAGGACTTTTCGCAGCATCCTAAGGATTCCATAGCAACTAGCTGCCACCTTCCATACCTGCTCCTTAAAGTCAAGATTGCGATCAAGCCAAATGCCCAAGCTCTTAATCTGGTCCTTGGGATTAGGAGCAGGACCAAGGCAGGTTGGCCACAGTGATCCCACATTAAAAGTAGGAGACTTGCCAAGGAGCATCAGCTCCGTCTTAGCCCCATTCAGTTTCAAATATGAGCATTCCATCCAGACTGCTACCTTCTCCAAGCACAAGGCTAAACCAGGCAATGCGTTGTCAAGATGATTGATTGAGACAACCAGCTGTGTATCGTCGGCTTAGGTAACAATCTGGACTCCAAAAGGCTTCACTATCTCTGCCAGAGGGCTCATATAAACATTAAATAAAGTGGGGCTCAAGGAAGACCCCTGTGGGACACCGCATCCGAGGGGCATATGTTCTGAGATAGTATCATCTTCAATAACTTGAAAAGACCTACCCTCCAGAAAAGATTGCAGCCACTTTAAAGCCTCCCCAGTCCCTCCCACATCCCTGAGTCTCTGAATCAGCAGCTGGCGGTTAACAGTGTCAAAAGCTGCACTGAGATCTAGGAGAATAATAGCAGCACAGCCTCCGCCATCTAAAATTTTCCTAGATTCTTCTACCACTGCCAAGAGGGCGGTCTCAGTACATTGTTGGGGTCTGAATCCAGTCTGTGAGGGATGGAGGCAGTTATGGCTCTCCAGAAATACAGAGAGAGCTGAGTTGACATGCTTCTCCGCAATCTTACTGATCCCTGGCAATAATGAAATCGGACGATAATTCCCCAGCAGCTCTGGGTCAAGATTGTTTTTTTTTAACAGTGCTTTTACCATAGCGCATTTCCAAGGGGGGGGGGACAACTCCCGTCAAAAATGAGGCAATTAATATAAGAAGCGCAGTTGTTCTTAGGCTTTTCATATATGTGCAGTAGCCCTACCATTGTCATCCTGAAATTATAATGCAGACGTCCATCAAGTCTAGCTCTCTAAAATATTAATACATATGCTCCACCAGTTTACTGGAGAGTCACTTCAGGAATTCAGGTAGCAGACACTATTGGGGCCTGAAACCTTCCCACTCTGTATCTCGGCTACGGCATCAGAAAACTCTTCTGCAGAGAATGTTTAATTGAGCATATCCTTATCGAGGGTAGTAGGCCTCTAGAATATCAATTCCAGAATAAATTCAAGCAAATCCAACTTGTATGGCCACTCAACCAAATCAAAAGCTTTGGCTGTATCTAAAGAGAGGACTCACATGAATTCTACGCAGCTGTCTGTGAATGATTGAGCCTGTTTCTCTGTGTGGTATAAAGCTTGGTTGATCTGTGTGGACCATGGTCTTTATTGCTTTACAAAGGTGGTTTAAGAGCAGCTTAGCAAGAACCTTAGTTTCTTTATTTACCAGTAATATGGGCCTGAGGGAGATGCGATCACTCGTAAACTTCCCACACTAACGCAGTAGCACTACTGTAACCATTCTCACATTATGTGGTAGACACCCCTCAAGCCTATCTCTTAAACATTAATAGCATATATTCAGGGTTACGAGATAGTCACTGAAGAATTCAGGGGGAAAGACCGTTGGAGCATGGAACCCTCCCACCCTGCATCTGGGCTAAAGAATCAGAAACTTTTACTGTGAATACTTTATCAAGCATATCCCCGTCTATTGCTCTAAGCCTCAAGTCTGTCAATTACTCAACAAATTCAAGTAAGTCTGATTTATCTATGTCAAAACTAGGACAATAAAGGGTATTTAAATACTCAGTCAGAACTACCTCTGCATTGCTTGTAACCAGTGCTCTCTACTCTGCCTGCCCATCTATGGCCTCTTTGTTACTTAGTGACCCATAGTGCATGCTAGACCTTTTACCCAGAACTAAGAAGAATTGGTATTAGCAAAAAGACGCATAGCAAAGGCATGTCAATCTCTAAGAGCCCCTGAAATTAGGCGGCGGAAAAGGGAAATGGTTTAATACAAAAATGGAATGTACAGTATTGCGCATGGAATGCAATAGAGGAAAAGCTTAGACGGAAATGGTCCGGATGAGGATATAATGGTACAGACTTTCAGAGACAGGAACATTGTTGACAGAACCCCATAAGATGTGAAAAACCAAAAGACATGTGAACCCTAGAGGTGTTATCATGCAAATTGACGCTTAAGAAAACAGTATGAGATGACATCTCCGACAAGTAGGCACACTCAGCAACAAATAGACATGACGACAGTGAACAACCATACACATCAAGAGTAGCAAACTGTTCCTCATTAGGTTTTGTCTGGGAGTAGGCTATACATATAAACTTCTTCTGCCTCAATACATGGAGGAATGATGTACAGAAACTACTATCATACACTTGACATTTAAAATGGTTAATTGACCTCTGACCCTCGCAAGTTGAGAAGTTCATATGCCGTGACTGTTTGAAATGGTTCATTCATACCTAGGTTCTTGTGTAATATCATCCTAATGCAGCTTGGAAATAAGAAATAACTCATTACGTTGCATGTGTAATGAAAAATTTCCTAGCTAACGTAACAGAAAGTTTCAATTCTATGAAGGACTCGGCGGCGAGGATTATGCCTTCTTTCTTCACTGTATTTTGAATAGCAGCGTAAGAATAACAAAAAACGACATTTCCCATGAACCATAGGGAAAGGTAGCAAAAAGTTCAATACATAGCAACAACCAATCCAGTGAGGATAACAGTGTCCAATCAGGGGTCAACGAGCCCAACATAGTCCCTTGTTAGTGTCCTCTCTTCCTCTTTCTGAGCGTGAAGTCAGCCCTCCTGTTCTCTTCAGGCATCCTGTTTGTGAGCATCGGAACCTGAAACGATAGGGCCTCATTACCGAAGGAATCAGACTCGTAAGCCTGTAAAGAAAACATTTAGCCGTTATCATGAAAGCAGCACAGAGAAACATGCAACTAAAATCTGAAGTAAAATACGTACTGCAGTACGGGGAGGGATCTCCTCCTGGAGCATAGGGCGGGATAATCCTCGCCTCCGAGTCCTTAATAGAATTGAAATTTTCCGTTACGTTAGCTAGGAAATTTTTCATTCTATGTCAGGACTGGAGGCGAGGATTATGCTTGTTTAAAGCTTGCCCACAACCAAATGAGCCATGTTAAGCACCAGCTTAAAGTAGAACCTCTTGAAGGTTGAGTCCGAAGACCAATCAGCCGCATTGAGGATATCCTCCAAGCGGGCACCCAAGCCAAATGCTTTAGAAGCCATAGCCCCACGGGCGGAATGAGCCCCGAAGTGGCGTAGGCTGATGCCTGTCTCCTGCATCACCCAACGAACCCATCTGGCGATGGTCGGGGAAGAAACCGCCTTAAAGGGCTTCCGGAGGAGTGCGATGAGGAGCTGGCGTTCTCCTGGGGGATGGAAGTCTTCTGTCATCTCTTCATAAGCCTTGAGGCACCTAACCACACAAAGTTTCGGGGAGTCCGGAAACACTGGATAGGAAATAACCCTGGTATGGCATTTTGTGCGTCGCAGCAGGGTGAACGTCACTCCCTCGGGGGTAAACATTCTACCGATAATATCAAGGGCCCGGACATCCGATACTCGTCTGCAGGAGATCAAACAGAGGAGCATAGCCAGTTTCGCAGAAAGCTCCTTCCTAGAGAGAAACCGGTTAGGTTGCCAGGACAGAAAAAGGTTAAGAACCTGATTAACGTCCCAGAGCGGGGAGTAACGCGGCTCTGGAGGCAAGGAAAGGCGGATGCCACGGATCAATCTGCAAACCATGGGGTGTTCGCCCATAGGAGTTCCTTGAACCGGAACATGGCCTGAGGAAATGGCTGATCTAAACGTGTTGATGGACCTGTAAGCTAGGCCTTCTGACGCAAGCTGTGCCAAAAAAATCACAACGTGAACTACATCGGCGACCAAGGGATCGAAACCCCGTCGCAAACACCAGCGGGACCATCTGCCCCACGCGGACCTGTACCTCTTAACTGTACTGTCCGCCCAAGCCTTGGAGATAAACGTCTCAGCATCTCGCGAAAGCCCTGGGGCTTCCCATCTACCCCTGAAACCCGCCACGCCATGAGCCACAGTGAGTTCGTCGATACTAGCGGATGAGGAGCCCCTTCGGGACTCGTGAGGAGGGTCGGAAAATGGGGGAGTAGGATTGGAAAATCCGAAGAAAGTTCCAGAAGAACTGGAAACCAGACTTGCGACTTCCAAAGCGGGGTGACAATGACCAGGTCCGCCGCTTGCCTGCGGACTTGTGCTGTTGTCCGCATGATCATCGCGAAGGGAGGGAACGCATAACCCTGTTCCTGGCTCCAATTCTGGAGGAACGCATGCGTGGCTGCCGCCAGGGGATCCGGTCTCCAACTGAAGAACCGAGGAATCTGATGATCCAGTCTGGATGCAAACAGGTCCACCGAGAAGGGCCCCCAGTGGTTGTTCAGCGTCGCAAAAACGGACTGATCCAGTCTCCAGAGGCTGGAATCTCGGAAGTGTTGTGATTGGAAATCCGCTTCCAAACTGTCTCCCCCGGGCAGATACTCCGCCGTGACCGATATCTGGCTGTCCAGACAATACTGCCAGAAACTGGCCGCCAGGTCCGAGAGGGCTTTCGACCTGGTGCCTCCCAGGTGGTTGACATAACGGACCGCAGAGATATTGTCCATTTTCAAGAGGACGCATGATTGTACCGAGTCTTTCGTCCAGCAACGTACGGCGAAGGACCCCGCCAGAAGCTCTAGACAGTTTATATGTAACTTCTGTTCGTCGGGTGACCACAACCCTCCCGTAGAAAGGTCTCCGCATCTGGCTCCCCAGCCCAGCCTGCTGGCATTGGATTCGATAACAAGAACCGGAGCGGAACCTAAAATTGCCCGGCCGTTCCAGGCCTGCATATGGTCCAATCACCAATGAATCTCGGCCCTCGCCTCAACGGACAGGGCGACCTTGTGCGAGTACGGAAAACCTTTGCGGAGAAAATACACCTTGAGGCGCGGAAGGGCCCTGTAGTGGAGCGGGCCCGGGAAAATGGCCTGAATTGAGGATGACAGAAGGCCCACCACCCGGGCCAGCTGACGTAGGGACACCTGGTCTTTGGACAGGACGCGCCGCAACTCGTGGCGGATCTTGGTGACTTTCCTGGAGGGAAGACTGAGAGAAGAGGTTGTGGAGTCGATTACGAACCCCAAGAAGGTAACGGACTGAGTCGGCTGCAACAGTGACTTCTGTTCGTTGATCACGAAGCCTAGATCCTGAAGCAGGGTCACTGCCATCTGAAGATAAGTCGTCACTTGACGGGGGCAAGAAGCCATCAGGAGAAGGTCATCGAGATACACAATCATCCTGACACCCCGTGATCTCAAGAACTCCACCACCGGTTTGAGGACCTTGGTGAAACACCATGGGGCGGATGAGAGACCGAAAGGAAGAGCTGAAAACTCGTAGACGTGGTGACGCCAAGTAAACTGAAGGAATCGCCTGTGTAGGGGAAAGATCGGGATCACCAGATAGGCGTCCTTGAGGTCCAAACGGACCATCCAATCGTGGGGGCGTAGAACGTCCCGAAGGAGATGAATCCCCTCCATTTTGAAATGGCGGTAGACTAGCCATTCGTTGAACTCGCTCAAATTTATGACGGGTCTCTTGCCGCCGTCCGTTTTGTCCACCAAGAAAATGTTGCTTAAAAAACCCCTGGGATGGAGGGCAGTACGGGAAATAGCGCCCTTGTGGAGAAGGGAGGCGACCTCCTTGTCCACAAGGGCCGAGTCCTGTGCGGAAAACTGAATGGGCCGGGGGAGGGATCTTTGAACCGGGGTCCCCACGAACTCTATGTGGAAGCCCTGCACAGTCTGGAGTACCCACACATCGTGTGTTATGGACAACCAAGCCTGGTAGCAACTTGCCAGCCGCCCCCCTATTTTTAGTGGGGAAGAAGGGAGAACACTCACTGGGGCTAGAGGTGGTTGCTCCTCCTCTGAAACCTCTGCCTTTCCCTCGACGTCCTCTGGTGGGATAAAAATTCCCGAAGCGGGACTGGTCCTGGAAGTGTCCGGAGCCTCTCTGGTTACCCTGGTGGGGTTGGCGACCGGCCGAGGGCCCCTGCCTTGGCCGGCCCCGCGAAAAACACGTGGGAAAACCTTTTTTTATTGTGGACTGAGCCTTGTCCAGTGAAGTGAAGGTGTTTACAAATTTACCTAGTTCCTTCACAAACGGCTCGCCAAACAGACCCCCTTGGGCAATGGCGCCCGCCTCCGAGTCTGCCAGGTCACCTAGCTTTGGGTCTATTTTATAAGGAGGGACCGGCGTCACTCGGTGGAGAGGGCACAGTTTGCGTTGCCCAAAAAGATCACCGCCCTCTGCGCCCAACCAGACAAAGTGTTGGGAGAGATAAGAGAGCCAGACTCCTTAGCTTCCTCGGCCATATCGAGGATCTTAGTGATAGGGCCTAGGGCATCCAGGAGCTTGTCCTGTCACGCCCTCCAAGATCTATCGATCCCTTTTTTCGGATCTGTAATGAACTTCTGGAGGAAGGTAGACATGCAGGGATCGATTTCTGGAGTTAGGGCTACTTTCCCCTCCAGGGAAGGACGGGGGCACTCCGCCCGCAGGCAATTGCGGGCCTCCTTCTCTAAAGGGCGACAGATGTGTCCCGCCACATACGAAGCGACCTTCTCGGCCGGTGCCCACTCCGAGGAGCGCGGGTGCACTATATCATTAGGGTCGAGCATATCAGAGGTGGCCTGGGGAGTCTGGGAAGGGCGGGACGGGAGCCAAGGTCTAGAAGGACCGGCATCAGAGTCGGGGTCCCCAGCCGCACCCGGGTCAGTAGACGGAAGGGTTGGCTGTGGTGGGGCAAGAGTACCTGCCGGCAGGACGGGTTGACTGTCCAAAAAGGCCTGCCTCAGACGATCAAAAGCATCCACATCTACCCCTTGTTCACGAGGGCGTTTGGGTGGTGGGGAGCCAAAGGCGTCTGTGTCTGAAGGGACCGTGGAAGGAGGGGGAGCGGCAACCCTCTGTGCAAGGCGCTCAAACGCCTGATTAATTTGGCGGGAAAGCCTGTCCTCCAAGTGGGTGATGGCCTGGTCCACCGCCCGGTAAATGGAGGTATCCACAGCCTCGTAAAAGGCATCTCCCCATGGCATGTCAGCGAGGGGGTCTTCCTCCTCTTGAAACTCGTCATAGTACTCCATAGCTCTGGCTGCTGAGCACACGTAAGAGCAGTAAAAATAAACAGGTGGTCACCCACCAGGCCAGTACTGAAGGCCTTATATAGGGGCCTGGGTGTCAGCCTAAAGTTTGGGCGGTATTACCGCAGATTTCAAGGGGTTCTAGCCCCAGGGGAACAAACTGCTGGTTATAGCCAATGAAATAACAAAACCGCCCTCAGCGGGGCAAAACTGATCTGGGCTATGTCCCCTTAGAAGGCCTATTGGCCGATACTGGACGTCAGCGAGGCGTTCGTTGAGCCAAATACAGACTCTGATTCCCGTATAGGAAGCTGGGCAGGGTACAGAGCGTGAGCAAAATAGTAAAAGCGGTGAGCGTGTGCTTGTTAGAGGCCGCTGCCGCCTACAACCCAGCCAGGCGTTCTCCGCAGATCAGAGGCTTCTGACTGGCGATGCGCGTGATGTTTGAAATTCCCAAAGGAAGACCAAACAACGCGACGCGGCCGGCACTGCCTCCCGCGCCCGATGGCGGCGGGAGGTCCTGGAGCACGAACCAGCAGGACGCCGCGTAGGGACGGGGAAAAATCCTGAACCGCGGCGTGAGGAAATATGTAAGCGCAGCCCACGCGCTGAGAATAACAAAGAATGCGACGCGAGCGCGTCTGAGGTAAGGAGCACTGAAAATAAGCAGTAAAACAACACGGCGCAAACGCGCCCCACAATCAAAATACAAAGGCTAACCAGCCATTAAGGAACCTCGCGCGAGCGCGTATCAGCATTAATTAATATGCGAGTGAAATATCAAAGCATAAGCCACAACAAAAAGCGCTAAACAGAGAGAGATAACTGAAGAGCACTTATCTGGCTGCGTAGCAGCGAAGAAAGAGGAAGAGAGGACACTAACAAGGGACTATGTTGGGCTCGTTGGCCCCTTATTGGACACTGTTATCCTCACTGGATTGGTTGTTGCTATGTATTGAACTTTTTGCTACCTTTCCCTATGGTTCATGGGAAATGTAGTTTTTGTTATTCTTACGCTGCTATTCAAAATAAAGTGAAGAAAGAAGGCATAATCCTCGCCTCCAGTCCTGACATAGAATCGAGATGCAACATGATTATAAGCTTTATATTTATTATAGGATTTATGTGTTTGTACACAGGGTATACCCAATGTTGCAATAATGCAATTCAACAACTAATGGAAAATATTTTTTTTTAAATGGTTTACAAAAATACTTACAGAGCCATGCAACCAGTTCCCTCACTTTTTTTCCAACTTCATACCATTTTGATGTGTAATAATTTGGTGACTTTAGGCCTCATCATGACAGGTGACTAAAATACTGATATTTTAAGTTTGGTTTGGTCACCCACTCCAGGCCCCACATCTCCTAAATCTTTTTGTTTCAGTAGTGCTATCTCAACTTCACTAGCCGCCTTCAACTGCTCCCGTTTATAGCCCACAGGACTAGCGATGGCCTGTCCTCTGATAACTTCCTGATATGTCTCCCACAATGTCACAAAGTTATCCATGATTTTCTCCAATCTATCCACTACTTTCTTATCTCTTAATTCATATTGTCAAAACTCCATTCAGTGGAACAACAGATAAACAACATAATAATTACAAAGAATGCTGCTTGTGAAAAGTGTGGGCTAGAAGGACACACCTCATGTTTTTGGATGTTTCTCTAGCCCAACATAAAATCCTTCAGTCCAAAAATATTTAAGTATATCCAGATAGCAGTGTAGTGTAACGCAGAAGTTGATTCACAGTAATTAAATTCAGAAACGAACGTAAAATAAGTAGTTTAAAGAGGAAACGTCACTTTTTAAAAGTTTAGTAATATTGGGAGGGTTCAGATTTCCAAGGAAGGCTTTAAGAACACCCTGTCCTGACAAAGCTAACTGCAACAGAGAACTGGTGTTACTACTTGTCTCAAGCACAGCATCAATTCAAGACTAGGGGAAGTCAACGCAAAATTGACTACTGTCAATGTTTATAATAACCCTATGCAGTTGTGATTTATGACCAATTTATTTCTGGATTTTTTTTCGTTTGTCTCCTTTTTTATTCGACATCATTTTTGTGTGTGAATATATGTTCACTATTGCTAGGACAAGTCTATTACACCCATGGCAAATGTTGGCGAGAGAAGGGAGGAACAAGTATTCTAGTCTCTCCAAAGCACTAAGATGCATGCATAGTCTTAGCCTTTCATTATGATTCCAATATCTTCTCTTGGGGACAGATGTACGACGGTTTTTGCATGCGCAAACGGGTTTGCGAACCCGTTTGCGCATGCAAAAACCAATAGGGGTATGTACCATTCCAAAATAACGAGTCGCAATTTATTTGCGACTCGCTATTTTGGAATTGTGAGTTGCTATTAGGAAGGGGCGTTCCCTTCCTAATAGCGAGCGCAACCCCATGTACAAATGTTTTGCGACCGCAATTGCGGTCGCAAAACACTCGCAAATTACCGCCCTATTTTGCACGTCGTACATCTGGCCCTTGGTTTTTAAGGTGCTATAGATATACCAACCCCATCCTCATGATGGTGGTGGGGGTTGGATCAGTAATACTTGGTATTACGATTATAATTCCTACTAGATGGTAAGGGATGCGACACTGGGGTCCTTAGGTTGAGAGTAGCAAATCACTCTGTCTAAACTATGTTAATGAGTAAGAACCAAATAAGAGATGCTAACATGAAATCTGAATGATTTGGGTGACAGTAGACGTACTTTTGCAAGTGCACATTTCTGATAAGATCATGTAACTCGTGCGGTGATCAAAACTCAGCAGGAAGTGCTAAAAATTCTCAATTACTACACCACTGTCTGTCACAATTATTCATCTAATTTAAGTCAGAAACTCATCAACATATTATTATTAGACAGTATTTCTCCAAATTGTTAAAAACATTCTGGCCGAAGGACACAGGATTTGTTCCAAACAAGGACCCATACCATGGTGTTAGTAAAATTAAAAGAATGTCTACTTTAAGTATGTAGAAAGCTACAAGAATACATTTCACCACATTCAAGTCTGCTCCTCTGGATTTGACTAGCAGTAACTGTTAGGTCACATGGCTAGCCTAACCATTAAAGAAGTCCTTCACCGGATTCATGGTCAACACACTCAATTTGGTGGCCATCAGTTACAAACTATGAACCCAGTGTTTTAGAGACCTTTTATATGGCAAATAACCGCACAGAAATAATATATTTCTAAATGGATTGGCCATGCCCATTCACTCTTAGTCGATACTGAGGGTATCATATTAGGTTGGCATAGATGGTTTATTATTTATATAAATATGGTTTATTATTTATTTAAATATGCATATACATTTAATTATACGGAGAAGATGTAAAAAAAAGCCTTCTATGACCTTGTATGGTAATATAAACAGGATCAGCATGACTGTGCCCCAAGACTTTAAAAATCGAACTTGTTTCGATCCAATTTTATTGGTGGGGAGCAGACAATAATTATTAATAAACCCCTTGTTTATACCCCTCGCTGTAAAATGTACATTGTCTACAAGTTTAATATGGTGTCTATGGGGCGTTGTATCCAATTCTCTCCTGTGCCCTGCCTTAAAAGGATTTAAGAACACTAACTTTCAGTATTGAGTGAACTTTCCAAAAGGAAATGGTTAGTACTTAATATCCTTGCTGTAGCCCCTTAAAGCAGGTTTGTTTCTTCCAACTGAGATTGCTTCAGAGTTTCCTCCCATATTTTTGCCCTTCAGTTAGTTATCAGTAATTGCAGCAATAACAGCTCCAAGCCTAAACTATGCTGAGGTTGAGGCTGCCCCTAGACTCCTAACAAAAATCAACAGAACCAAACCCCTGGTCTACCTTCATAGGAGTGCTATCAAGCAGAAGATTCTCTTAAAAGGTTTAAGCATGGTTCATTGGGCTTCATAACACTCAGGCCTAGCTTTCTGTCCAAGAAGAGACAGCATTATAATGCTTACAATGCCCCTAATTTGAGCCAGTGGCTGTGCAAGTTGATCCCATTATTTTGTAAGAAGAGAACCAGTGGTCATGCATTATTCTTCATCAATGTGTTCCTATACTGTCCTCTTCATCTGTCTTTCGCCATCTTGGCAAAAACAATAAACTTTTAAACAATACACTTTTTTTTACTTTTCCCTATACTTTACCACAGGGAGATCTCGGGGTCGATACTTTGCTATGGTAAGGTATAGGGAAAAGTAAAAAAGTTTATTAAACCTGAAAAGAATTACACCCATGTGAATAAGTGCAAGTTAGTGAATGAAGTGGGGTCACACTGCAGAAGTAAAGGTAAAAAGAAGCCTTTGTGGGGCAGCACTAATTGTGGAGAGGTAGTATTTCCACTTTGGATGTAGTGGACTGAGAGAGAGTGGAGCAGAGAAGCAAATAGCTTAAAGCTTGTATATGCACTGTGTCTACAATAATAATAAGCAAACACCTGTAGCATATGTGATTCTGTGACTGCTGCCATAAGAAGCTTCAGCCACTGCATCTATTGGGATGCTGCCTGTATTCATGCATGTGCTTATAGCCTAGCTACTAGAGTAGCCCGGTGTCTTTGTTGTTTGGCAAAGGGGGGAGGAGCATACAAGCCGCAGCAACGCCCGCGGCTGCCGCCGCAGAGGACCACGTCATTTCGCACCCGGAGGTGGTCTTTAGCTGCGCGGGGAGCCCGGTGCCTTTGTTGTTTGGCGAGGGGGGCAGCAGCATACAGGCCCCAACAACGTCCACGGCTGCCGCCGTAGGGGACCACGTCATTCTGCGCCCGGAGGCGCTCTTTAGCAGCACGGTCTCCCGCTGTTCGGGGCGCGCCTGGGCCAAGGACGGGCCCGTCTGCGCCCGTCCGCGGCCGATCGAGGCTGGGCTGGGCCTACTCTCTTGGCCTCTTAGCCTCTTGGTTGGTGACTGCTGACTGCTGAAGATGGACCTAATCAGCCATATTCTGTTCGTCAAGCTAGGGGGAGGCCTCTCTGAACCAGGGTACTATGGGGAAGAGGACGGCAGTACTTGCAAATTCCCTGCCAGGCTCAAATCATGGAACTATTGACTCTTTCCTGGTAAAAGCAGTGGGCGCCATCACAAAAGAAATAGACAGGGCGGAAAGGCGTTTTTCTCTGGACCTGGGCGTCGCCTCGCTCTCTATGCTGAGTGAGCCTTCATGTTCGGTTACCCAAAAATCCCCGGCCCTAGTAACTCTATACCAGGGCACCATAGCTGCATCAGGGCATCTATTGCTTCTAATAAAGGTGCATATCTGAGTGGTCCCCCTGCACCCAAGAGACTGCGGCGAGTCAATAAGAAAACTGAGACTGCGAAGAAGGGGACGGGCGTCGCTAACGCCGAATTGAAGGGTGTTGAAGATTTATGGACTTTTTTAAAACAAAATATTGTGGATGTGTTGACTGGCCTATTGACTAACTTTTGTAGCGAAATTACTAAAGTCATGTCAGAAACCAGAGATACATTTGGTAGAGTTGAAAAAGCGCTGGCCTCTTTTAAACAGGCTTCCCAGATGGCCACCCCGCAGCAACAGTTAGTCAATTTGGGAAACACCCCTGCGGGCGCCCACACCATCACCCAGACCCCCATTGCCATTCCCAGCGCATTTGGGTCCGTGACATGAGGTCCCGATCCTTTGATTGTCCAAACTCAACCGGTGTCCCCCGAGGCAGCAGCGGGAAGTAACTACAGATAGCTCATTTGCTCCAAATAGTCCTGGTTTACTAGTAATTGACCTCCCCCCAGCCAGCTCCCCCTACACTGTGATCCTGGTAGGGGTACCAGGCCTTAGTTCCCCGAAGGACGATTCCACTGACCAATTGATTAATAAAGTAACCCACTGGTTAAGTAAATACGCCAGGTTCAATGTGGTGGACCACAGCATATCCTGATGGCTAGGCGGGCCTCCTGGATTGGACGGTCCAGGAAAACACTTGAAGGTGATAGTGTGGTAGTCACACTTAGATTCCCAGAATTGGCCCCCAAGATTTTGTGCCACACCCCCAATCCCTTTCTTTTGATTTGGGCATAAAGTCGCTCCCACTGGGTTTCTTCTACAGGCCCTCCCACAACCTTAAATCTACACACTATCCCGCAACTCAGGATGGGTGCTTTTTTTCTCGAGGGGGAATTCCAACTGCATTTAACCCTTTTGCTCCCTTAAGGGACCTTAATGATTTAGGCTGACAGCGAGAGTGCGGGGGCATAAGCAGAGTTAGTGACATATCAGCTGAGAGGCCTGTGAATAGTGAGTTAAATCCCGGAGATAACAGAGGCCCCTGCCACAGGGGCCTAAGTACCCCAGGGATTGGAAGCCCATGGATGGCTTTCATCGTCCCCCCATCTAATCAGACCCAGGTTAGGGGGGATAATTTAAATATTATTTCTTGGAATGTGGCAGGTTTAGCTGCAAATTTTGCTGACGGGAGGTGGCTCCAATACATCAGGCGCTTTCACATAATTTGTATTCAGGAAACCTGGGAGACCGAAAACACTTTCTTTCTTGAGGGCTACAAAACATTCTTCCGTCCGGCTGAGGGCGCCATAACGAGCAGAGCGAGGGGGGGGGCTAATTATTTTGATAGACCTCAGGATTCATGTTACGATGAAGCCCTTAATGTGGGACTTTAAAGTTGTACAAGGCCTCACATTAATGAGCAATTTGAATCGGTTCACTCCAATACATTTTTAAAACGCAAGAGGGTAGCACCATGGGCCAGCAAGCCTTGTAGACTTAAAAGTGCGCCTTGAGCAATTACAAGGGAGGGCCTGCCGCAGGCCGAATTAATCTTAGTGGGAGATTTTAATTGTCACTTATGCCCCAACATAGCCATGACCTGTCGTGACTGGATTTGAATGCCCTCCTAAATACTCATGGTCTAACACATGCACTGGACCTGCTTGCTAATTCCAGTGATTCGCCTGTGCCTCCGACTTACAAAGGCAGGGGCTGCGCAACATTCATTGATTTTATCTTTGTGTCTTTTTTATATCCTCTTTTAATATACACCATAGTCCGTTTAGTGACCACAACCCTGTGACTTTGGCACTCGAAGCCCAGGGGCCTTGACCACATCCCATCCCATAGGATTACTGTGGGCACGATCTCTGTCATAAACCAAGGGAGGTGGTCACAGCTGGACGTCACTGCTTTTAACAAATCTTTGTTTAGAATAACTCAGCAGGAGATCTTGACCTGTTTAGATCCGCTAGCCTATGGGGATAAAACCATCCAGGCATTTATCGCTTTTGCACAATCAGTTGCTGGCTTGCTAACAGTTCCGGTAGCCCACTTTCGTGCTGAATTCCGTAGATGGTTCGATAGTGAGTGCTCCCGGACTCTTGGAAAACTTAAGAGGGCCTTGAAACAGACCCCGCGAGATAGATCCCAGGTGGCGGCCTGCCGCAGCAATTACAAGTGGGCGGTCAAGGGACGGAAGCGCTTGCTGCAAAAACAAGCTTGGGAAGATTTAGCAGAGGCATGCGAGGAGAAGGACTGTACTCGCTTCTGGAGGGTCATTAATAGCCCCTGTTTCTCAGAATCGGGCAAACCGGGCCTAAGTCACAACATTGCCCCAAAGCAATGGAAGGCCCATTTTGAGGCAGTCTATAACCATGGCCATAGCGAGCTACCCTCTCAGGACCTAGTTTCCCTACATAGAACTGAACCCATCACCTTTACTCTGGATGAGGTCAGGTTGGGAATCGAGGGACTGTTCCGGAATAAGGCCCCCGGACCAGACGGGATTCCCCCTGACCTCTTTCCTAACAATATAGAGGTATGAGCACCACTCCTTATTAGGGTTTTAAATGTGGCAGTTACAACTGTTATGCTCACATCATGGACTGCTGCCATTATTGTCCTGATTTTTAAGAAGGGAGAAAGGGACACTCCTCACTGCTACTGCCCCATATCTCTTATTGATGCCACAGTGAAAGTTCTTGGCTGGGTCGGACTTCAACCGAATTATTTCAGAGGTGCAATATGGTTTCAGTGTAGGAAAATCCACCTCAGACTTGCCTTAATCTTGATCTATTAATTGCGAAATACACAATAACCAAAACCGGAGCGCTGTTCCTGGGCTTTATGGACCCCACCTCGGCTTTCGATCGGGTGAACCGCAGCAAACTGTGGAAATTGCTTGGAGATCATGGGGTTGATCCGGCGATAATCAGTGCTTTAATGACCTTACATTTTAACACCACTGCTGCAGTCAGATATACCCAGAAAGGAAAGATCACCGATCATTTTAAATGTTCAAGTGGGGTTAGACAAGGATGCATATTAGCTCCTTTTTTATTTACGCTATATATCAATGGACTTGATTCTTTTTTGACATCCCTACAGGCCGACACCCCTAGGATAGGTATGAGACCGGTCTCTGTCTTGCTGTACGCGGATGACGCGGTCCTGCTAGCTCGAACGCCGAGGAGTTTGCAGGTCTTACTTGATGGGTTTGTGTCTTTTATGAACGAGATGGACCTATCACCGAACCTATCTAAATCGTATATCATGGAAATTGGTAAACAGGCCAGCAGACACAATACTTATAAAGTAGGCACACACAATCTAGCAAAGGTCCCGGCCTTCTCTTACCTGGGTATTTTATTTCATGAGAAACTCAATTTTAAACACCTACAGGAGGGGAAGCTTTTAGAAATGAACAGATCAATTGGAGCAATTGCAAATTATGCTCATAGACTGGGCACATGGTCATCAGGGACAATTTTAAAGTTATATAATTCCTTTTGCATCTCCAAGGCTCTATATGGGAGTGAAGTATGGGGGTATATGGTGGGCAAGAAATTACAAATCGCTGAAAACAAATATTTTAGGGGTATTCTGAAAGTTCCCCAGGGTACTTCTTCGTACTCGATACACGAAGAATTAGGGACTTAGTATATCATGGACTTGGCGGCCGTTAAACTCCTGTTATGCTGGGTGAAGATCTGGTCTAATGAGGAGTCAGGTTTTAATAGATTAGTAATCCAGGACTGCCTCTCTCTTGATCAAGCGCTAAAAATCCCATGGTTAAGATACATTAAGGATACCCTCCCCGCCTTAGGCAGAGCAGATATGTTCTCCAGACAGGTTAACGTGAAGCCACAGGACAAGAATATTATCAAAGAGCTGTTTTTTAAATATGCCGCGGTTCATCGAGAGGACCAGGAGCGTAGAAAACCCATGGTTAGAGCGCACATCCAAGTAAAGTCTGTGCAGGGCATGGAGCCTTATTCATCGATTTTAACAAGCGCACATGATAGATTTTTAATCACCCACTTTAGGCTGAACCAACTCTACCACTTACTGGCTTCCCCCGGGCTTTGCCTTACACATAGAGGATAGAGGTCCCTGCGGCTGCAACAATAGGTCTCCACAGGATACCCTACACTTCGTTTTTCTCTGTAAATATTTTACGCACCCCAGACGATTGTTTCTTAAAGGGCTTTTAAAAGATTTGAGATTTAGGCATGCTCATGTAGCTTTATTGTATTTACTTCTTCTACCCAACGTACACACACTCCTCTGTGTTACTAACTTTTTAAGATCTGCATTAAGGTCAAGAAACACTAGAGGTGATTGAAGTTCATAAGAATAGGAGCGAGATTGTACTTTGTTATGCTGCTGTAAATGTAATGATTTGTTGATGATTATTATGGACTTTTTTATGGTATTAACTGTAGTATACCCGTGTTGAATATGCATGTTCAATAACCCCTGACCACTATCTGTTTGACTTAGTTCTAATGCTATTGAACGTTTTAAGCATCCTAAAGAGGATTAGAAAATCAGCCGGGATCAATGACAAAATGGACACTTTGCGATTTTGCACATTTGGTCGATATGTAGCTAATTAATGAAATTGATGTTGTTTTTAAACATGTTTCTTTTATGGCTGTATTTACTGCCAAATAAAGATTATTATTATTATTACTAGAGTGCAATGGAGAGCTGAACAGAGGGTGAGAGCCCAGAGTTACGGTTTGGGATCCTTAATAATGAAGGAGGAGGCTCATGGGTGGTAAGCCCTTTAGTGTGGAGATATAGTGATCTCTAAAATGGTGGGTGTTCAACTCCTTTCTGATGCTGATGAGAATGTTCCAGAACCTGCGAGCACAGCTGCATTAGGAGTATCTTCTAGTTTTCACTTTTTCGCAGTTTTTTGTTTCCACTCTGGTTATGTCCTGGTATTTGGCCTGGTGCTGTCCACCAAAACTATTTTTTTAAGTAACTATCAGCATTTCTGTATAAAAGACAAACATTGCTCTTGAAGACAGAGCTCCGGCAACTAGATGACCTCTGTAGCAAAATTATTTGGAAAGGGAAAAAGCCTAGACTTCACTCATGGATTTGCAAACCACACTCGAAACAGGGAGCCGTAGGGATTCCTAATACACGCCATTACTATATTGCATCTCACATACGCTATGTAGCAGAATGGTTACAAGGGGAAACTGATAACATCTGGTGTTTCTTGGTTCTGATCATGACAGCTAGACTCTTAGCTGGGGTACTGTTGCTGCCCAAGAAACAGAGATGCTGCAATCTCTATCTCTCAGGTAACATGGGTTACATTAGAAGCCTGGGATTATCTTTCACGATGCAGAGGGATAACTACTACTCTTCCCCACTGACCCAGTACAGGGTAACATAGATTTCACTCCGGGCCTGGAGAGACCTTGCTTTCAGGTGTGGGTCACAAAGGGGTCCTACTGTCTGAGTGATTTTTATCATAATGGGGAAATCCGCTCTTTTGAGACATAAAGACTACTTACCATATTCATAAGAAGGAAATAATTTACAATTTACAAAAGAGACAATGGGTCATTCATCCACTTATTAAAGCCGTGGCACTTTAATCCCAAACCTTTTTAGAAAAATTCCTCCAAGACGTAGCATCACGCAAACACTTGATCTCCCACATTTAAACTTCCTCAACACCGAAGCAGCACAAGAAACTTTTTCATAACAAGAGAGGTGGGAAGAGGATTTGGGAGTCTCGTTGAATGATAAACAATGGTACAAGATTTATATTTGCACAAACAATTTCGCACATTATGCTCAAGGGTGGGAAATGTTCTACAAAATTCTTTATAAATCGCATTATACAACAGCAAAATTCCACATTATCAACAAAAACCACTTGGCAGAATGTTGGAGACACTGCGGAGGAACGGGTACCATCTTCCACATATTATGGTCCTGCCCTTGACTTGAGACTTTTTGGGATAGGATTTTAGAAACCATCGGCTGAATCAAAGGCAGAATCATAGAGAACAATCCCGTTTCGATACTCCCTCACCCCACCCCACCCCCCCACGGACAATACTTACACTTTGTTCTTCTACTCTACGGAGAATAGACTTGCACATCTCCTAGTGGCGCCTAAACAGAGTATACTGGGACTTTGCAGCAAGGATCTCCCTCCAACATGTGGCTACATAGGGTGTGGTGACTCCTAGCAGATGAGAAAATAGCATCCGATCTAAAGAATGAATCTGCCAAATTTAAGAAAATGTGGGACCTTGTCCTGGCTTACTTGACCAAGGACAACAGTGACTTGACTTGACCTAATAGACTGCATGCTTTAGGCCTCCTAACAAAGGACAGAGCTTCCCTAAATGGGCACTCTTGAGGAGTGAATCAATGGTTATGGACTTTGAACCAATTGAAAACCTATTGTGGAAATATAGTGGTGTCATGAGGTGTTGGACATTGTTTTGGGGGAGGAATGAGGAAGGACCCTTTTAATTTTGTTTCTACATTTGCAGATTTATTTCTGGGGGGTATACCCGCCTTCTGTTGTACACATTCTAAAACCATAATAAAAATGATTGAAACATAAAAGACAAACAAGCATTGCTGTCTGATTGTAATACATATCTTCAGAAGTATGCAACCAACAAATTTCATAATTGAATAACAAACCCGGGGGGAGAAAGAAAGTTAGCAAGTCGAGTGTTCAAGCTACCATTACCACAGTTGCACATAGTTGTATTAATCCGACAGAGTAGACAAGTCCACATATTCATGTATTTGACAATGTTTGCAACAGACCTTCAACTATCATTGAGGAGGATACTGAATCCAGGTTATCGCAACCCAGCAGATCCAGCAACCAGCCATATTCAAAGGCCTGTCTCTCTTATAGAGCAACCTCAGATTAAGGTGGTTTGGTATCTGACTTAGGAGCAAGTTACTGTAGTATGGTGTCCCACATTGTGGCTGTCAACTCAGCTAGTTGATTTCTCTGCCAGGCCTGGAAAGGTGTATGTGATGCAGCTTATCTTGAAAAACATGTGGGCTAGGAGTGGGAGTGGTTGTATTAGAGTTGGAGTGATTTGCTCGAACCTCTTCAGGGCTTTGATGAGACATGCTGCTATATGTAGGATGCCTTTCAGGAGAGCCAGTGTTCTGTACAGGAGACCGCAGAGCAGGGTGTTGGTTCCATCGATAACCAATGGGACCGTTTTCTGTTTTCTGGGAGGTAGGGTTTCACTTTCTCCTGGAGGGAGTACAATGCTATCTTGGTTTTCTTGAAAGTGTTCTCTATCAAAGAGAGGTCAATGTCAAGATTTAAAACATGTGATATTGTGTTCATTGTTAACTGGGGGATAAACCTGTCTTCGAAGTACAATCTGGAAAGCTAATCTAACATTTTTGATTGTTATGGTGAAGAACATGAAAGAATCTTCCAGGATCAGGTGGAATTTTAAGTTGGCACTACACATCCAATTGTGAATGAGATTGATTACGCGTTTTTGAGTCAAAATAGTAGAATTTATTAGGTATTCTGTTGTGTCACTGGTGTATTGATGGATGTTGATGCCGCTGTAGATTTTCAAGGGGTTTTATTTAGAGGGTAAACATGATGGTGAACAGAATTGAACCCTAGGGTACTTCCTAGGAGAAGGGTAGTTTCTGGGATATTCAACTACCTATTTGGACAAATTCTTGGCAGTTGGTGGGAATAGATCCGAGCAGTACTGGGCATATCGACCTGCAGTGACATTTGAGAGCCCACATAACCAACTTATATAGGTACATAAAATCAACCTAAGCTTAATTTCCAAGTGTTCTTGGAACCTTTAAAGTTGTACCGTGCTGAAGAGAATATAGGCAGAACACAGCACTGGCTACAAGTGATTTCCAGGCAGACATCAGAGAAATGTTCCAGCTGAATTAAAAGTTGGCACTATAGCAACTGGAACTAAGCTTGATGCACTGCAATATACAGTGCAACAAATCCAGGCAAGACTGGACTAGTAGGGGTGCAGGCTTGGCGTGGTGAATATTCACTTTGGAAGACAAGTTCAGCAGTGAGCAGACTGGAATCGCAGATGATACAAATACAGGCTAAGGTGGAAGACTTGGTAGGATGATCAAAAAGGAATTATATTTTTATAGTGGGTATCAAAGAGAAAAGGCAGACCAATAACATGGAGAACATTGAGGACGACCTACTGCTGGAGAAACACAGAGAAACAGACATTACGAGTAGAAAGCCCGCACAGGTTCCTTCGGTGCTTAAATTTTAAAAAAAATAAGTGCCAGGGCTCCTGCCAGGAGACCACTGCAGCTTGCACCACACATTGCCCCTGCCAGCATTGCCAATGATAGTAGCAACACAACTACTAACCATTATAGTCCTAAAAGTATGACAATTCAGACTATTCGAGGCCCCCGTAGCTATAAGAATGGCTTGAGTGACAGGTAATAGTTATTTTAATGTACATTGAATTAATAATTAACTGTTGTTGTGGTCTTCTCTAAATGAGCCAGACAACACCACCGTGTGGTAGACTGTCACAAGCGCCGCTGTTGACAATTAAGTGCCGGTGACGAGCACCGGAAACCATCGGCTCAAATGAAACACTGGGGGCCTCATTTACTACAATTTGACGCAGCGCTGCACATCATTTTTCTGTGCTGCACTGCATCAAAAGAAAAGGCAGGAATGCGCTGTATCTATGAGATACGGTACATCCCTGTCCTCTTACACAGCGCTGTTGCACAAATGTCTTGCTAGCGCCATGCAAGGGTGTTTCCATTGAAATCAGGTTATTTTTGTGGAGGAAAGGACACCTTCCTTCACAAAAACAACCCTTACGCTACCCCTGGAGAGGCCCAGGGTTTTGATGCATTCCCAGATGTACGCTTTGTTGTAAATCTGGGAATGTGCCAAAAACCATGGGCGTTGAGTGGGAACTCCCACCGCAATGCCCATGGCACGCCTCACTGGCACCCCTCACTCGCCTTGCGCTGTGTTGCCTTACACTATATCTAGGAGGCCATGAAAAGCCACGCCGGTGACTTTCTGTGGCCTCGTAGATATGATTGAGAGGCGTGCATCACTGGAGCGTCATTAAAGTGTAAATGAGGCCCTGGGTTCCTTATCCAAAGACCAACACAACACAGGAAGCTAAGACTTGTTATTGTGCACATTTCTAGCTATCAAGTCAGAGATACAGTGCTGCATTTGGCAAGGGAAAGGAGAAAACTGCAATTTAAGGGATCCGAATTAATGATGTGTCCAGGTTTTACTTCTGTACAAGCAGTGCATAAATGCTTTGAGGAGATCAAGAAAATAAAGGATGACATATGTAATGTTTGTGTTCAAGTTGAGAACTGAGCTGAAGGGGAAAACTTACTTTTTCAGTGCTGCAGAGGATGTCAAAGAAATGATTGAGATATAGTATCAGGCGCTTCATCACGACTGCGAAACAGGAAGGGCATGTAAAATGCAATGCAAGAGGGTGTAAGCTCCAGTGGTGATGTCTGAATGCTGCAAACCCTGTAAACGTGAAAGTGATAGGCTGTAAATAACTAGCTGTTGATCCTGCCTGGACATAGATGTGGGAAGCTCACAAACACGTATCTCAGAGGTTTGAAGGTTCTTTCAACTTGACGTTTGTGTGGGTGTGCAAATGCAGAAACACTATGGTACATGACCCTTATACTGCCCAGGACAAACGTCAAATATAATTGGTTTCAGTGCTAGTGACACTTTGAATTGCCGAGTATTTTGATATGAGGTAGACAGGTCAATATGACAATTTGTAGTCTCAGCTAGAGTTGCCAGCTCAAGTGCAATCCCACTGGCCCATATTTATCATTTTTCACGTAACGCAGCAAGCCACCTTGCAGTGCTGCGTGAAAAGTAAAGGGCAGGAATATGTTGTATTTAACAGTATACAGCGCATTCCTGTCCTTTCCTAGCGCTGGCGCACTGTGGACTGCCTAGCGCCAATGTAGGCACCCTTGCGTCATGGTGCAAGAGTGCCTGTGGTGTAGGCAGGATTGGTTTTTTTGTGCAGGAAGGTGTACCTTGCTGCACAAAAACAATCCTGAGAGGCATTTTCCTCGTTCTACGTGTGATGCAGAATGCAGCACACATAATAAGAGGAAAAACTAGGAGAGATAAAGATATATCACCTGGGGAGGCATAGTATTTTGACGAAACCCAGATCCACCACTAATGGTAAATCTGGGAATGCACCAGAATTCATGGGTGGATGCGTGGGAACACCCACACTCACCCATGGAACGCCTTCCCAGAGCAGAGGAACGCAACGCAGCAATTTGCGCTGCCTTGTGTTACTCTAGATTTATCAAGCCATGCAGGGCCACCTTGATAAATCTGGCCCACATTATGTTGTGTGGGTTAATTAATACATGTTGTGGTAGAAGAGGAATTGGAAAAAACATTTAAACCAACCCAACTTTCAATGTGGTTGGGGACGAATGGGAAGGCAACATTCAAACTCGTTCATGCATAGGGATATTTTATTCATGTGGGCTGAAACATGGTAATCAAAGTAGATAGGCCCAACATTTACATTTACATTTAGTTGATTCAGTATAACTGAAGTTCCTTACATGGGTCATCAGATGACTAAATAGCCATGACAAGACAAAGAAAGTGTTAACATACTTTGGGGCATATTCTCAAGGAGCTATCGCCGAGTTATCGGCACTTTATCGCAGCCAAAGTCGCACTAAATTTATCGCCCCATTCACAAGCTGGTGCTAACAGCCGATACCACCAGTTTACTTGCTTAAGCATCCGCAAAAAACATCGCCACAGATGACCCCGGCAACTATCGCTAATGAGATGCTGAGTAGGCGTTCCCGAGCAAAAATCTGCGACAACACCACACCTCAACATCCTCAACGACCAGCCACATCGGCGATAAGACCACAAAACAGGCGATAAGGCGCGTTAGCAGCAGAAAATTAACACCTGCTCTGACCTGGTGTAAAGTCGGACGACAACCTGCACCATCAAAGGGAGCCCAGCCCAGAGCCACACATGAAGAACAACAGATGCCATGGAGCCACCCACCATGCACCCCGGAGCCCCGAGAGGGCAACAACACCCACCGCCACCACCCCCAGGACCGCCACCCCCCGGACCCTCCTGCCCCCCCCCGGCCCACCATAGAGGCAGCGCAGACAAAGACATCGGACCTTCAGGAAATGCACCAGCCTCACAGACCTAACACCAGACAATGTCAATGCCCACTACAGGCTCAAAAGGACAACCATCCTCCGCATCCTGAACATCATTGCCCACAGGCTGACGGTACCTACACAGCGGACAACCAACATCCCTCCGCAGACAAAGCTGCTGGCTGTGCTGCACCTGTTGGCCTCTGGTACCTCCCAACCAACAACCGCCAGAGTCGGAGGAGTCTCACAGCCAGCCCCATCCAAGTTCCTCACACCTGTCCTGGATGCCATCATCAGCTAGGTACCCCAGTACCTATACGTCCCCCACAATGCGCAGGAACAGCTGGAGACCAAGCAAGGACTATACGCCATAGCTGGATTCCCGCACGTGTTGGGGGCAATCGACTGCACACATGTCCTACTTGTGCCCCCTGCCGACACTGCACACAATTACCGCAACAGAAAGCACACGCATTCCATCAACGTGCAGGCAATAGTGGACCACAGGGGACTCTTCACCAATGTCGTAGCCAACTACCCAGGCAGTGTGCATGATCCCTTCATCTTCCGACAGTCCAACATCAACCAGCGCTTCCATGATGGCACCTATGGGAATGCACTGCTCGTTGGCAAGTACCAAATGAACACCCCACACACCTCAACTCCACAATCATGCAACTCACAACTCTGGCACTGCACACGTCAGAAAATCACATTCAACATGCCAAACAACATGCCCACCCACCAGACACGACAGCACAACTGACTGTGGCAACCTTGGTTAGCCATGTACATGAGCCATCAACGGCATGGCACCTCAGACACACAATAGCGGAATGAGGGGAGAGGTGGGAACCAGGCATGTGCGAAGGAGGCAAGTGACCCATGAATGAGAATGTACACAATGCCAAGTGTGGTGGAGATGTGCTGGACAGACTGCAGTATGCAGACCACAGACATATCCATGTCTACATGCACTGCTGGTGTTTGGAGTGTAGTGGACAGTGGACGCAACCATGTCACCCCAGCCAGTGGGGAAGATCACGGAAATGTAGCTTGTGACGTCCCCCCCTATAAGCGTGTGCGGAGTGGGCTGGCCCGGTGTACGCCAGGCCAGCGTAGGGGTGTGAATAAAAAGCACGTAGCTCTGGGCGTGGTTCTCTTCCGGAATGCCCAACGTGTCTGCCAGGGCGGCGCCTCCCACCCCGCCACGAGGCCGACGCCGTCGCCGTGAGCGGTGTGGCCTGCGATCCTGTGTGCCTGCTGCACCCCGGGCCGCTGGTCCTCAAACCCGTCATGCCCGCCCCTGCGCAGCCAGGCCTCACTGCTCACCTGCCGACACCGGCATGTGTCAAAGAGGGCCCACCATGTGCCGGCGCAAGCTCCAAGCCCCGAAGCCCGCGACCTTAGCAGCCTCCTCAGACCATCATGGCCTCCGCGACACAGGCCCGCTTTACTCCTTTCTCGTTGACGTACTCCACCGCTGCCTCCGGCCTACACTACGGTCAAGTAGGTCACACATTTGGAACTGAGTCTTGATAATGCAATGGCAGAGTACACACTTCATGGCTGAGTTTATATCACTGTACTCCCTTCGATGTGGTGCCACCAACTCTGTGCATAGCATTCGAACTGCTACTGTCTGTGGTCCCTTGCTGACTACTGCCTTCGGCCTACACTGCGGTCGAGTAGGTCACACATGTGGAACTGAGTCTTGATTTCTGCATGGCGGAGTTCATATCATTGTACGCAAGGAGACGAGTAAGAGGAAGACGCGGTTCAGTCCGGAGGAGAAAAGGATCATCGTTACGGAGGTGATCGAACACTGCCGACAACTGCTCTGGTGTCACTAACTCTGTGCATTGCGGGCCAACGACACGTGGCTGTGGGCCCCTGCTGACCGTTGCCTTGGGCCTACACTGCGGTCAAGTAGGTCACACATTTGGAACTGAGTCTTGATTACACAATGGCCAAGTACACATATCAATGCAGAGTTTAAATCACTATACTCCCTTCGATGTGGTGACACAAAGTATGTGCATGGCATCCCAACCACACGTGTCTGTGGGCCCTTGATGACTACGCCTTCGGCCTACACTGCGGTCGAGTAGGTCACACATTGGGAATTCAGTCATGATTCATTTATGGCACACTTGATATCATTGTACTGGCCTCATCGCAGACTGCATCCCCTTTCAGCTCCGGTGCCAACAAGTCTGTTCCCCGACATCCACGGACACTTTCTGGTTGAACTTTGGTGGCGACTGAGTCTATGGACTGGGGGTTGTCTTCATCATCATGTCGGTGATACTGACTTTGTGGCAAAAACGAGGCTGTAGCATTCCACTCCTCCATTTGCCGCTTCCGGCCGGCTTCTGCCCTCTGCATCATGCCCTGGAGGACACCTTCCACTGTCCCCCGCAAACCTCCGCTACATTCACCTTCGACATCGGCGAGGACCCGCTCACCTCGCTTGGCCCTATCTCACTGCACCGCAAGTCACCGTCCCGTGGCGGTGTGCCTGTGCCGGCCGCAGTGCATCCGGGGCCACTAACTCTGTGCAGCTCAAGTCATGGCCCCTGTCTGATAGCATATTGGATGGCCTCTGGGTCGATGGACTGGGGGTCATCAAGGCCATGTGTCTGTGGCCCTGCGCTGTCCGCTGTCTCCGGCCTCAACTGCGGTCCACCTGGGCTCACACATCAAATCGAGTCCGGACCTGCCCGGACGTCGCATCACAGCAGGATGCACACGCCACCACCACCAGGACCAACTCCAAACAACAGGTGCCAGAGTCGGAAGTGTCTTACTGCCAGACTATCAGAGTTGCTCACACCTGTCGTGGGTGCCATCATCAGCTTGATACCCTGCTCAGCTGTTCAGGTGCCACTAACTCAGTGCACCACAAATCATGGACCATTCTGCTTGCATGTTGGATGAACACTGTACTTTCTCCGGCTACCACCATGATGCTTCACAGTTGTTTCTGTTATGCTGGTGTTTTCTGTTTCCGTTTTAATTGTGATCACTGTTTGAGTTGTTGCCAGCACCAACGACTCCATGAGGGCTGCCTTACACTCACCCCACACACATCCAGCACATGCGTCACTGTACATGTGACCATGCCAATAAAGGTGCCCGTAGCCAGTTCAACGAACTATCTGAGTGTGTCCTTGTGCTCATGATGTATGCATTAGGGCCCCGGGCCCTACAACATTACATTGTGCCGTGTACAGAGGACGCAGCCATGTCACCGAAGGCAGCGGGTGAGACATTGCACATGTAGCTTTGTCGTCCCCCACTCAATACGTAAGATGAGTGAACTGGGCCGGCGTACGCCAGTCCAGCGTGGGGGTGTGGATGATTATCCCATGGCTCTGGGTGTGGTTCAGTACTGGAAATGTGCAAAGGCATGTGTCTCTGTCACGGTGTGGGTCTCCGTTGGGGAGTGTAGGTGGTCCCTGATGGGACTTAGACACCCACGTATGTGATCTAGTTCGGCTTCCATGAGGTAGTACCCCACCCGCACATGTTCGGCCACCCCCTTCTGGCAGTCTGACACCTGGCCTTGGAATGCGATGTGTGCTTGGGTGGGCTGCTGGGAGCCAGCCGGGGTGGTGGGTGCGTCCAGCTGTGTTGTCTGTGCAGGGGGTGGGGTATCCTCGATGCAGCGGTACTGCCCTGCTCCTGGAGGTCGATTGCCTAAGATGTCCATGGACTGTTGTAGGGCGTCGGTGTCGGAAGTGTGGAGGTCCTCTTCAGCATCACTGTAGAGTTGTCTGGTCTGCTCTGCTGGAGGTGTTGTTTGTCCCTCTGCAATGTGAAGGGGAGATGCTTGTTGACATTGTGTTGGCATGTATGTTGACGCATTGTTCAAGTTTACATACAGACTGCATGACAATGTACATTGTGACTGTTTGGGAGGGGCGGACTATTTGATGCGGGACAGTGGACATTTGGACTGCATGACGTAGGTGAGGTTGTTCACGTACATTTGCATCTCACAGTTTCCTGCTATGTCAGATGTGATTGGCCATTTTCGACGCACAGGCGGACCCAGTTGTGTCCTCTGTTCTGCAGTGTAAGTGTTGCACTGTGTACCACATTGTCGTCCATGTGGATGTGCTGTCATTGCTATGTGTGTGTGCTGCATTGTGTGAGAGTCGCACCTGCAGCTGTGATTTTGCTGCCCCTTATCCCTTGGAGGCTGTGTGCCTTTGGCTTTTGTGCTTTTAAGGTGCTGTGATGTTGGCGACTTAGGTCATTTGTGCTCTTGGTCGGTTTTTGTACTCTTGTGCATTGTTTGTCTGCAGATGTATTGTTGACGTCAGTGGTTGTTTGTGCACGTGGATGTGTCAGAATGTGACCTGCTCCTTTCCGGATGTGGTCCACACTCAGCCACCTCAGTCTCGTGGCGTGCACAATGTCATGGTGATTGTTCTCCAGCCATGCTGCTCGTCATGTGGTGTCACTTGCATTGTCAGTGTGGCTCTCACATACGCATCTTTGCTGTGTTTCGCACGGGTGCATGTGTGTTGCGGAATTGGTGATGTGTGGGGTGGGACCCCTTTGGGCACATGGTGGACGGGGGCCTACTTGATGTTTGTATGTGTGCTGCTGTGTGCCACGGGGATCAGGGACATGACCCAGGGTCATTGTGGGTGTGCGGTGTGCTACACGTCGTTGTGCACGTGTGCCATTGTGCCCGTCCCCCGTCCCCACAGTCCCTGTTCGTTACTCACCCTGTTGATGTTGTGTCAGGTGATGTCGAGCAGTGTCCGGACTCCCGACTCCTTGCACCGTCTCCACACTGATGACTGTGGCCACCATTTGCTCCAGCTCCTCCTGTGGCGCAGGACTCCCACCTCCATTCGCCGTTGCTGCCTTCCTGTTGGCAGCGGGTTTCTGCTTGGTTTGGTTTTTCACATTGTGCCAGCGCATCTTGGCCTCCTCGACACTCCGGCTGCATTCACGATGGAATGCCATTTTTCCATCTGTGTTGCCAATGACACGGTGGAGGTGACGGACAGTTGTTGTTAGTGCTCTGTCACCTCCGTGACGACGATCAGGTTGTCATGCGGACTGTACCCCGTCTTCCTCTTCTCCTTGGCCTTCCCAGACCCCGAGGTTCCTTGCTGGTGGTCTGTGGGGCTTGTGGGGTTCGCGTTGACCTGGGCACTCGTTCCGGGTGCATCCATGTTGCTACGCATTTTATTTTGTTTATGGTGTGTTTTTCTTGTTCAGCTTTTATAGTGCATTTTCCCGCATGACGCCTGGGGATTGCAGGCCGGTCGCTGGTTATTGCTGATTTTTGTATCGGGTTTGGCCTCATCGCAACTTTATTCGCGTTCGTGTTTTGCATTTTTGCGGCGTAGCGTTAATTTTAACGCGGTCATTTGACGCGTTATCGTGGGACTATTGCATGGTGCCGCCAGGTTGGGAATACTACGTTAACACGGCGTTGTTTTCCCGCGATAGACTGCGATATGCAAAGTTGCGTTAAGCTAACCTTGCGGTGGTTATCACACGTTCTTGAGAATATGCCCCTTAGAGTGGCCCACAATGACATTGATGTTCTGCAGGAAAACCAACTGATGAATTAGGGCATATTTTATTCGGAGAAAAGTAGGTATATCTCAAACAATATTTTTTCTACTATTACTGGTGATCAGGACAGATATTTAATAGTGCATGGCCATATGTCTGGGAGGACGTTTACCCTAGATAATGTTTATGGTGAAAACATTGATGATCAAGAATTTTATGAAGAGCCTATTTGAAAATTTCATTTCTGGATTTCTCTAAGGAATATGAGGCGCAAATGGGTTTTCTAAACCCTCTGGCTCTAAGGACTTAGTCAATATGCCAATCTGAGTCAGAGAACCCAGTGGACTGCAACCGCCGTCCAACCCATTTAGCATTACTTGAGTGAGGAGAGTTTTACGTAATGATTAGTGTTTTGAAATTTCACAGGGATAGTTATTGGAACCTGAACCCTCTTTCACAATGAATAGGCACACTCAAGAACACTAGGAATCTAGGAATATACTTTCAAGATTTATTAAAATCAAAATCCTATCCTAGTATGCACAACATGAATAGTAACTATAATAAAATTACAATACAATACAATACACAACATTTATAGAGCGCAACAGCTACCTCAAACAGAGGTGTCCCGGCGCTAGCATGATCCAACAGCAGAGGGGAGACAGAACTCCGAAACCGAAGCGTAATTTACTAGTCCCGGCTAAAAAGCCATGTTTTTAGAGCTTTCCTGAACTCCCCTTCATCCGGTATATGCCGAAGTCTAACTGGAAGTGAGTTCCACAATTTGGTCACTCCAACTGAGAAAGCCCTGCCTCCAATACGAGCCCTTGCAAATCGGGGGACACACAGCAAGTTCTGTGAGTTAGAACGTAACACTCGCCTTTGCTGATAAGGGCGGATACGTTTTTTAATGTAATTGGGACCGCTGCCGTTCACGGCCCTGAAAGCAATTGTCAAGGCCTTAAACTCTATACACTGTACAACTGGCAGCCAATGAAGTCGTTTAGCATGTGGGGAAATATGTCGTCTAAATGGCACTCTGCTAATCAATCTTACTGCTGCATTTTGCACCATCTGCAATCTTTTTATCAAGTATGCCGGGAGGCCAAGAAACAGAATGTTGGCATAATCAAGCCTAGAAGTCACCGTAGCATGAACGACTAGTTTTCGACAGTTTTCCGGCAGAAGAAAGAGAAATTTCCTTAGACTCTTCAAAATTCCGAAACAAATAGATGTGATGGAACGTATTTGGGGAGCAAATGTCATTTCAGCATCCCATTTTACACCCAAATTTTTTACCGTAGAAGATGGAGAAGGTGGAGAGCCCATTTCCTCCGGCCACCACAGATCCGATGGAGGGGGGGAATTCTTACCAAAAAACAACACCTCAGTTTTCTCTGTGTTCAGTTTTAATTTATTATTGTTCATCCATCTAGCAACATCACACAGGCAGCCCCTGAGCCTCTCGAAGGTGTTTGCCGATAGATCCCTGAAGGAAAACACCAATTGAGTGTCATCAGCATAAGACACGGTTTTGATTCCCCAATTAGAAATGAGCACACACAAAGGGGCCAGGTAGATGTTGAAGAGTAGTGGGCTCAACGCCGATCCCTGCGGCACCCCACACCCGAGAGGCTTAGCTTCTGATTTATAAGGGTGTAGTGTCACTCTTTGTGTGCGATCGTTTGGTGAAGGAGCGTACTATATTAAAGATTTCTCTGCTGGAGTTATCTGATAAATTTATGCGCTTCACAAAGTAATCCCTTCTAACTATTTTCATAGCTTTGTGAAACTCCTTTGTGACTTCCCTGTACATATTTTTTGCCAGGGGACAGTACGCTTTCCTCCAGACACGCTCGAGGCGCTTACAATTACTCTTTGCCGTTCTCAGCTCCTCTGTAAACAAGTTAGTAGCAACAATACTTGTCAAGAGGCAGAACAATAGAAAATATTGTATCATTATGACAGTATTATAGAGCTTCTTTATATCAATATCTCCAACTCCTTCTTCCCTAGGCTAACAAAGCTCATTATGGGATCAAATGAGGCCTACATGAGTTTCATAGATGGTTCATCCCTCACATACATTTTCTGAACAATGGAAGTATTGTTTGAACAGAAACAGCAGCTACTTCTCTTGTTTCTATGTGAAAGTGGCTACGTCCTCGAGTTGGCAGATAAGACAAAAGGAGGGCTATATGTGCCCTCCCCATAGCCTTCAGCACAGAAAGGTGTTTAGGACTACTGCAGGACCCTCAGTGTCCTATCCCTGGAGCAAAGTTCCTCTCTATCTCATTACGCTTTGTTCCAGTTCATATATTCTGTCTGAACATTGTTGCACATTTTCAACATAAACAGTTAGTAGAAAAGCCCCTCTAACTTTTCACTCACTTATGTTCTGTATCATGTACATACTCTAGTTTCCAATTTCTATTCCTACTGTTTGAAGCGGCATAATGCATAAAGGCTGCTGTCAGCCACAAACACCACCCACATCCCTACTAAAAACTCAACAGTAATTTTGCACCACTCATGAGGCAATCAGACCTACAATCCCTTGTCAGCAACTGGCATCACAGGATTTTGAAGAAATCCTGGGAGATTGATAGAACTGAACTCAACTGTACCTGGGCAAACCCCCACCACCACATTGCAGGCAGTGTGTACCTACTGACCTGCGCTGTCTGGTTACAGGGAAAGACATGGCATCAAAAGGCTGTAGCAGCAGTGAGGAAGAGCACCATGGAAAGAAACTGTGACCATTGTTTGGGGCTCCAAGAAACACCAACACAATACAAGAATACTCAAAGATGGAAGCCATTGACAAGTAACCTCTTCCTTCACAGCGTGGGTCACTCTGGTGGGGCCTGCACTGTCACTCACACCCCCACAGCAAGCACGCATGACACTAATTAGTAGTCAGGGAAAGGTCTATAAAAAGTTACAGCCACAGTGGGGCAGTGTCCCAGCAACTTCCTCAGTATGAGATTCACAACTTACTAAGAAGGCTGGTCCTGTTGACCAGACCTACTTCTGCTTTCCTGCCTTGGCTGATTAGATATTTAGACTTTTCATTGAACTTGTCCCAGATTCTGCCTTACTCTCCTTCCTCTATTAGGACACTTCCCTTGAATGGTGTTTCTCAGCATTCGGTATGTCTCTCCTGGCCTCCTCTATCTTGACTCATTCCACTCCTGAGTCAAAGAAGCTGTTCTTGGGAGGAGTTCCCTCTGACTACCTCCTCTCACTTGCACTTGCATCATCTTCCTATAATTCTACAGAGGGAGTTATCACCATTTCTCTGAAGATGCCACTGGGGATTTCTGTTATCAACAGCAGTGCTTTCTGGATCAGGTAATTTACTTTAAGTCTGACAGTGGGGCAGAGGCTATATTGTTTAGAACACAGACACGCATTGCACCATGAGTACATCCTACTGAATATTGCACTCATTCGAGCTCCTTTTGTCAACTTTAGTATAATTTGAGTGCTGTCTGCTTATTTGTAGCAGTTGTGGTTCAAAGAGAAGATCAGTTCAGGATCTGGACTAAGGTAGATGCTAAACAGGAGAGGGGTTTATGGTGAGAGAAGGATCGGGGCAGAAAGGAGGCAGTGATCCAATAAGGGATCTGATAGCGAGAAAGACGGCAATCCAGTAGAGGGTCATATTGTGTATTCCTGTAGTTTGCAGTCTCCTAAGCAAAGTCGGATGAGCATCCATATCAAAGATGGCCAAGAGATTCAAAAGCAGAAGTGCTACTTCTCCATTTGAATCCACTGTAATTTGTATGTCATTTCATGTTGCAGTCAGTGCAGATTCCATGCTCTGTCTAGGTTGGAATCATGTTTTCGTGTCAGACAGAAAATTATATTCTTATATACATTTTGATTATTGTATAATTATTACTTGAAGTTAGTCCGATGGGATAGTTATTGTGATTAAAGATACTTGTGTATATGTTGCTCCTTTTCCCAGGAGAGGACAATTGCAAATAGTATTACAGAAGGGAGATTATTTTTTTTAGACCAGATTGATGTATGTAGTTTTGAGTATGATAACTATTTGAGTGAGCTTCTGTCAGGTCAGTAGAGCTCAAGGACAATTGTCAATCCTTGTGACAAGTATTGCAGTGTTCTATTTGGCACCAAAGAATACATCTTCTCCTGCAAGCTCACCGAATTGTCAAGTATCTCCTCTTTAGGCTTTCACTTTATTTGGCTTGCTAGGTCTAACATTCAAAGCTTATTCTTGGAGGGTGGGAAGCTAGCAAAAGAATCACTCACAATCCATATAATGTCCAAGTAGTGTTATCACTTTAGAAAAAGGAATACAACTTGATTTGCATTAAGGAACATATACTCAGAAGGTTCTGTACGTCTTATGGTGCATTTGCAGAGCACGTACAGAGGCCCATGGCCGCTCACAGTGGGTCGCTGCTACTGACTGATGGTGCACTACAGAAGTGAAGGACTTAATAACACTTTGAGACAGCGTTTGGGAGGGTAATGGATACAGAGGCACACAGCTCCTCTGTGCAGATTTGGGTTCATTTGGAGACACTTTCAAGGAAGTGTGAGCCAACGCAGATGCCCACACTTATTTGGGTGGGGTTGTGATCACTTGCAATAGATTCTCAGAAATGTTAGTGATCACTGAGGTACATGGAGTCTTTTTTCTAAAGGTTGTGGTTACTCACAGATACGCTCAGACAGTGTGGACAGAAGTGGAGGCACCCAGACCCCTCATAATTGTGTCTTGGGCACCACAGAATACGAGGCACAGTGGGCCCTCGAGCAGGGTGCAGTAGCACATAGGGCCTCCCAAAGCCAATGTACATCCCACTGGGAAATGATTGCAGGCCTTCTCATTTTGGAAATTTCAACTCAGCAATTTGCTGAAGGCTAAACTCTTCCTTGGAAAAGCAGAGTCTTGGCAGCCAGGCAGGCCATATCCTTCTACTCCTTTGAGTTGCAGCAGTGCAGTCTCTTTCTCAGTCCAGTGTGATACTCCCTCTCCTTTCTGGTGAAGCCCTTGAGGTTCCTGCGTATGATCCTAGCTTTCCTTCGAATAGGCAAGTAGAGTTCTTCCAAGTACAAGGATAACACTAGATAAGCCGAAGGGTCAGCTTAAATCCATCGCAGTGGTAGTTGACCTTCAGCCAACACTTTTTTTTTGTGTTCCAATATCTTTATTATTTTAAAAACAAGAGTTAAAACAATTATAATAAAATGCAATACAACATAGCATTGTGATCTATAAATAAGTGAGAATTGAATAGATACAGACTCGAAAATAGAGTTCATATCAAAAAATAATGAAGTCACAAGAAAAACTGAATAAATATATTATATATGGTATATGTTATAAATTGAATATCATAAAGCCTGGGTAAGCGGAAACTGAAAAATGAACAGCTCCTACTAGGTTTATACCAAAAATTAGTTGTATTGCTTAGATAAAGAAAGTAAGATAATAAAAGAAAGAAGAAGAGAAAAAGAAAGGATAGAGAATAGTAAGGAAGGAAGAAAGAGGAAAGAAAGGAAGAGAAAGAGAGGACGAGAGATAGATGGGGACAGCTGCTACAGTGAGGAAAACAAATTAAGAAATAGAAACAAAAGGATATTGGGCTACCAACCCCTGAGAAGACAAAATCATATATTTATCCAGTGACCTCCAAACATTATTAGAAATGGAAGGAGTATAATGCTTCTCTTCAACACAAGTATGAGCCCCACGAAGATATGATACCCATGCCCACCAAGTATGATAAGACAAGAGATTAAAGGATTTCCACTCTGTTAATATAACTTTGACAGCAATTGATATAAGGCGATCTAATAACTGCATATCCGTATCATCAAGGGGTAAAGGAGTTGATGCAGCCCATGGTCCCAATAAGATCATAGGTAATGAGAGCTCCAATGAAATATCAAAGATTAGTGATAAATGTTTCTGAACTAAATCCCAAAAGGATTGTAGCAACGAGCATTCCAAAAACATATGTTGGTGAGTGCCTGAAACCAAATTGCAATTCCAACAAAGATCATTATCCCTAAGCTTCAACTTGTGTAAGCGAGCAGGGGTCCAATGCAGGAGATTCAATGTAAAAAATTTAGATTGAATAAGAGAAGGAACAATCTTATTCCGTAGGGAAAGCTTCCCAATCAACTGCCAGGTCTCTTGTGAAATATGTTTGAAAATATCTTTTTCAAAATGATGTGACCATTTATCTTGTGTAATTGTAGACTGCGAAGGAAGTGGAGCGGATAAGAACTTATATATTCTCGAGGCAGTATGTCCTGAACGAGACCACATAGAAAGAAGTGAAATAGTAACCGAGTCTGTACAAAGGGATATTTTAGAAAGGGCAACCTTTAATTTTAAAAAGGAATAGAAATCCATATTATTAAGGTTATATTCTCTAGCCAAAGAGGAAAAGGGAAGAGGATCATGATTGGAATCATAAAGATCTTTAACCAACGTAAGACCTCTAGTAGCCCAGGAAGACATCATAACAGGATCAATATGAGTAACAATTTTAGGGTTATACCATAATGAAGACCACCTCGATTTATGAATGGGTTTGGAAACCTTTTTGTCTATATATTTTAGTGCATTAATTGTGTCTGAAATAATACGGCCTGAATGAGGTAGAACAAGCTTAGAAGCAGTTAGAAAAGAAGGGGTAGAAAGAGGAGTACACAACTCTTGTTCAATATAAATCCACGGGGGAGTATGATGGGAATCCGATAAAAACCAAAGAGCACCCTGAGACGCTAAAAAGGCAATTTGATACAAGTTCCAGTCTGGAAGATTACATCCACCCAGAACAGAGGGCTTTCTAAGATGTTTATATGCGATTCTAGAACGCTTATCACTCCACAAAAATTTTGAAGTGAGTAAATCAATCTCATGGAAAAAGGATGAGGAAAGCTTTATAGGCAGCATAGAAGATAAGAAATTAATAATCGGAGTTATCATCATCTTAAGAGTTTGAAATCTTCCCCACCAGGAGATATATTTCGGAGACCAAGAGGACAAAAGATCTTTAACTTTAGCTATTATGTGAGATTCATTATAAGAAATAGTATCTAAAAGGTTTTTACAAAACCAAATTCCTAAGTATTTAATACGAGTCGATTGCCATTTAAAACCGGCATCACCCATGTGAGAAGGGAAACACAACGCATTAAGATGGAACATTTCCGTCTTTTCTTTGTTCAGAGTATACCCTGAGACGAGCGAAAACTCTTTAATGGTATTGGAGATGGCAGGAATTGCAGCAGCAATGTCCTCAGAAAAGATGAGAACGTCATCCGCATAAGCAGCCGTTTTAATTTTATGCGAACCAAATTGAAATCCTTTGATAGCCTGATTCAAGTTGAGTAACCGAAGAAGTGGGTCTATAGACAGTAGAAAGAGAAGGGGTGATAACGGACACCCTTGTCTAGTGCCCTGACGGAGATTAAAAAAAGAAGACGTAGCCCCATTAATTCTGATGTTAGCTTTAGGTTGCGCATATAGGGACATTACCATATTAATAAAAGAATCCCCTAGGTTATGAGATTGAAGCACTGCTTGTAAAAAAGGCCAAGAGATTTTGTCAAAAGCCTTTTCGGCGTCAAGGGCAATCGCAGCCGATGGCAAAGTAGAGAGTTTCGCTCTCTCCAAAATATGACAAAAGGTTCGGATATTATCTCTAGCAAGTCTCCGTTTTACAAAAGCAGTCTGAGAAACATGGATAAGACTAGGGATATGACCCTCTTATCGCTTAGCCAGGATTTTGGCAAAAATGTTAGCTTCCATATTTAATAGCGAAATTGGACGGAAATTTTTAGGGACAGAATGATCTTTGCCCTCTTTCGGAATCACGACAATAGTAGCCTCAGCGGCTGAACCAGAGACTTTACCAGACATGACAAAATTATCAAAAACTTCCTTGAGATATTTTATTATTGATGATGAAAATGTCTTATAAAAAGCAATAGGGTACCCATCAGGCCCCGGAGCCTTACCCGACCGAGTCGCCCTAATGGCTTGAATTATCTCTTCAGGGTCAATCGGTTTCCCCAGAGCAATCATCTCCGAATGTGAAATAGTATTTGTAGGAATCGAGGTCAAGAATTGCTGACATTCAGATATGTTGCATTGATCTTTGGGAGTGTATAGCTTTTCATAAAAATCACGAAAAACTTCAAGAATTTCTTGGGTATGGAATTTCCTAGAACCACTGTTATCATTAATATAGGAAATCTGGGCAGTTTTAACATTCGTGTTCTGATATTTTAAGGTGGCAGCCAACATCTTACTTGCTCTATTTCGTAACAACAAGTGTCTAGATTTTTGAGCATGTACACCAATATAAGCTCTTTCAGTGACTATGGAGTTGAAAGAGTATTTCAAATTCTTGATGTCTTGCAGGAGAGACTTATCATTAGAACTTCTATATAATATCGCTTTATGTTTGATCTCATCCCCTAAAGACTGCAGTGACTTTCTAATATCACTATTCCTTTTTGACATTTTTTTGATAATATGACCCCTAATAGTGCATTTAAATGCATCCCATAAAACTATTGGGGAATTCACTGAGGACTCATTATCTTTGAAGAAGTTATCAATTTCTTCAGTTAGTTCTTTAACTTCATCCTTATCATCCAAAATCTCTGCATTAAGACGCCAAGTACGAGGTCCATTTTTATCCGCAAGATTAAGGAGAGTGAATGAGACCGCTGCATGATCAGAAGCAACTATTGGATGGATCATAACATTTCTAGTATGTTTTAAAAGAGCAGCATCAACTAGAAGATAGTCGATACGAGAAAAACTAGAATGTGGAGAGGAGAAAAACGTAAAATCACTACCCGTAGCTTTATGCAATCTCCAAACGTCAATAAGCTGATGAGAAGAACACATATTGAGCAATTGTTTATGTGACCTAGGGGGACGAAATTTAAAAGCAGAATGTCTATCTAAAATAGGATCCAAAGGCAAATTAAAATTACCACCAACAACTGTTTTAGCATTTTGAGGGATAACAGAGAGCTTTTTATTTATGGAACGCCAAAAGAGTTGATCGTCAATGTTAGGGGCATATATATTCATAATATATAAATCATCCGAACCATTGGACAAGCGAGAAAACAGCCATCTACCATCAGTATCATGCTCAGCAGTAACAATAGATAGACCAGAGTTTTTGGACATCAAAGTCACAACCCCGTTCTTCTTACCAGAGGCTTCAGAACAAGCAACATCAAGAACCCACTCCTTCCGCAAAAGCAAAGCTTCCTTAAAGGCTATCTTAGTCTCCTGAAGTAGAACAATATCACCAGATAAGCTTTTGCAGTAATCTAGGATCTTGGCCCTCTTAACAGGGTGATTTAGGCCACGCACATTAAGTGAGATTACATTTAGACAAGTCATAGATAGACATAAGACAACACAGATAAAAACATCTGATAAAGGAAAAAGGGAGGACAATCTGACAGGTCATCGGACATAGGGGTAAATGGAAAGCAAAAGAGACGTAAAAAATAAACCGAAGCAGGAGTCCCCAGAGAAGAAAAGATAGAAAGAGTGGAAAAAAAGACTAGAAAGAAGAAAAGAAAAGGATACTCCAAAGAAAAAAGGAGCATAAAAAAGAAGAACCCCACCAGGGGATGTCTGTAATAGACAAAATGCATGGGGGAAATAACGTGGAGGAGCAACCGCAGAGGCCAACACACACAGTGCAGACCGCTCAAAAAGATAATTCATTAAGCAACGGAACAATAAATATTAATATGTACTATATTCTCAATACTCGGTCAATAGGGTTAAAAATAAAAGTTCCAAAAACTACATATATCATATTTGAAGAATGACCAACATATTATCATTTATTAAATATAAAAGTGAAACAATAATATAGATAAATATCAAGTTAAGACATTATAAATAACAATAGTAGGTAATATAAATAACCGCCTAAGGCATAATAAATACACATAAGTGGCATAATAAATAGCAAATTGAGGCATTATAAATACCAATATAAAATATAAGTCACGAACCACTAAAGTAACAAACGCTATAGAAATTGATAGCATCCATGAAAAAAAATACTAGATTCAATGGAAGGGTAGGAAGAAAGTAGTAAATAACTATACATAATACAAATTCTATAAGCTATGTCTTATTTGATGAGTAACCAACATATTGTCATCTAAGAATCAATACTAAGGTATATGATAAATTAAGAAGTAAATAGCATATTCCACATAAGATATAGTTAATTAATTAAATACGTAAATACTGAAAGCAAGGAAAAATCAAGATAATAAATAAATTCATATATAGCATATAGTCAGAGAAAAAGAGGAGGAAAAAAGTCAAGCGAAACGGAGAGTGGACGTACAAGAAGCATGAAGAAAAGAAAAACGAGGAAAGAGAAAGAAAGAATAAGGAAAGTGGAGAAAAGATATATATCAGTTTTCACACTAATGTAACAAACACTATAAAAATTGATAGCATCTATGAAAAAATACTAGATTCTATGGAAGGGTAGGAAGTAGCAAATAACAATAAATAGTACAAATTCTATAAAATATGTCTTATTTGATGAGTAACCAACATATTGTCATCTAGGAATCAAAATTAATGTATATGATGACTTAAGAAGAAAATAGCATATTCCACATAAGATGTAGTTCATGACTTAAGCACATAATACTGAAAGCAAGGAAAAACAAGATAATAAATAAATTCATATATAAAAATTGTACAAACAAAACGCAGATGAATATAAGAAAAACAATAATGGACAAAGACACGGATGAATAATAGACACACAGAAAAAGATTAATCACCAGCATATAATCAGAGAAGAGTGGAGAAAAGTACAAATGAATAGTAGACACACGTAAACATTATCACCAGCAAAGGATTGTAGGAAAAGAGAAGTAAAAAAGTGAAATATGCCGAGAAATAACATGAGTAAGAAGAAAGAGCAAAGAAGGAGAAAGAATATGGAAAGTAGAAAAGAGAGACACATGTACAACAAATAAGTAGCAAGATAATACCAAAACAGTACCAACATTTTGAATGGAAGTTCTCAAGGATCCAGCATATGAATATGATAAACCATAAACCCTGTAAAGGAAAAGTTAGTGAAAAAAGAATAAACAGCATAGAGCTAATAACCTTGACATTACATAGTTATCATCACAACAAGAAACCAGAGGAACAATATTAACCACACACTAGTGGTAAGGCGCAGAAAGCATGGAGACAACTTATCCGGCAATGAAAGAGGTTAAGAATGAGAGGTGCCAGGAAGAGACTCGGAGTCCATCTGAGATTCAGATTGATTATCCAAAAAAGTGGAAAGATCTGAAGGTTCATAAAAATCTGGGTGTGACCTCTGTAAGTTATTCTGAAACGTGAGGGACCTGCAAAGGAAAATGGAATGTTCATCTCTATATGCCTTCTGTGCAGATTCAGAAAACCTTTCCGACGAATGACAGTGTCTCTGGCAAAATCTTGTGATATAGCTATTCTATGGCCTTCCCAGTGCAAAGATTTAATTTTCCTCATCTGAGCTAAAATTTGTTCAGTATGTTGGTGACGCAGGGGTTTAAAAATCACTGGTCGCGGAGAAGCCAAGGATTTAGGTTTAAAGGTGGGCACTCTATGAGCACGTTCTATTTCAAAGTCTTTTTGAAATGAAATATTCAGCACAGTAGGAATCCAAGTAAGCAAAAAATCTAACACTGATGAAGCAGATTTTTCGCAATCCTCCGGTAATCCAAAAATACGAAGATTACTTCTACGATTCCTATCTTCCTGCTCAGTGAGGTCTCTCCGCAGTGAAGCCAAAGAGCGCTCCATACTTTGCACATGCTTAGCTTGCTTATTTGTAGAATCCTCAACAGTACTTATTCGATTTTCTGCATTGGAGACACATAGTGAAAGGTTTTTAAGATCATTCCGAATTGCTGCCACCTCAACCTGAAGTAAGTCTGTGTTCGTTTTGGTACTCTGAGCAATATCATGAACTGAATTAAGTCTAAGAAGGATAGTGTCCAAGGTTACAGCGGAATCCTGGTTGCCCTTGGATGATAACTCCGGAGTGGGAGAAGTTTGTTTAGACCTCTTCAAATTCCCCTTAGAATCTCTGTCCTTGGAGGTAATACCCATGCCTTCTGCCATTGGAACAGACACAGTAGATGAACCGGCTCACCAAAATAGCGTAACTCTGCACAGCCAGCCACAGACAGAAACAGTCGACAGCGCTTAAAGCCAAACCACAAGTATGTTGTTCAAAAGATATCCTCCACTCTTTGAAATACAGCCAGCTGGATATAAGGCCACTAGTTAGGTATTATGGACCTAAAAGATTCCTGTCAGTGAACACCATAATGTGCTTAGACTGATACCAGCAGTAGCACTCCGATACACGACACCACTTCTGCCAATGAGAGGTATAAAATGCACCTGACAATACCTCATACAGCGTCGTGAAAATGAATTTCAGGAGCCCATACAGGAAAGGGAGATTAAATGTATTCCATCAAGCTCCGAAATGACGAGGCCTCCGTGACGGCCGCCATTTTGTCACAGAAATCACTGTTGAATAAGCTCTGCACGGTCAAACGTAACCAAAAGACATAAAATTGTGCAACCAAGCAATTATGCCTGAACTAGTGCACCCTCGCTGAGGTAGAGCCAACTAGAAATTAGGCCACAGGTTAAACCGTATGTTTGCCGAAACAGTTCAGTCAGAGAACGCCTTTCCGTGTGACCAGGACGCGCAGAAACATCATCCCCAAAGAGAACATTGCACTGCAGAGGGAGGTATGCAGAACGCAGACACAATACCTCATGTAGAGTGGGTGATATGTAAGGAACCAGGGTATACAGACCGATGTAATCATGCATTCGGTCCGAGTATCGACAAAGCCTCTGTAGCAGCCGCCATTTTGAGGACCCAGCTTGAAGAGAAAATCGCCGCGAAGCTCGTAATGTCAGGAAGTAGACCAAATCGTCCGAAAATCAGACCTGGGGCTCCTGAGACGTTCCGTCGCACATTACAGCTGTGTGGTGAAACAAAAAGTCACCCGAATAGCATTTTATTTGAGCGACTGCGTCGGCGGTCTGCCGGAGCTCAAAACAGCGCGGCCATCTTGGTTGCGCGCAAAACCACGCCCCACCTTCAGCCAACACTTAACTGAAATTCAAAGCTGCCAGTCAACTTCAGGATGCTGCCAGTCATAACAAAGTTCATTTCCTTTAAGTATGCTACAGTTCCATATCAAGCAATCTACCTGCAAAATGTAACCCGAATTTATGGATTAGGGGCAGACGATCTCTTCCAGTCAGGTGTTGATGGTTCTTGCTCTCCCACAGCACAGGGCACAGGGGGCAGGGAATGGATAGGCGGCCCATCTGGTTGTTATAGGTGTGCAGTCCTTGGCCATGCCACTGGCCTCAATCTTAATTTTAGTGTCGCCTCTCTGAGGCCGCAGACTGACCTACTGAAACATGCTTGGCCAAGGTCAAGGGAGCATCAAGAATCCTTTTGTTCAGTGGATATGACTTCAAAACCAGTAATATACACTTGACTTCACAATGCTTTTTACAGAGAGGGATTGAAAGAGAGAGAAGTGCAAGGGGCTGGTAGAAAAGTTGGGCAGTATCACAGACTACCACTAAACTCTGTGGATCCTCCTACAAACCTTGGGGCCACATCATACAGGAGACCCGAACATGGATATCAAAGCTCTCATGAACAAGAACACTCTCTTCATGCCACATATAATCAGGGGGACTTACGGAGTCCAGTTACGACAAGTTATCTTGCATAGGGAGATACTTATTTGGTGCCTGGATGCTCTCTATCCACACACTCTGAGCCTAATATAGCCCCACACTGTGCCCAAACACTGTATACTATTTTCAAACACAGTGCCAACGCACTTTGGGGCATATTATCAAGAAACGGCGTTAAAATTATCACCGCTTTAGCGGCAGAAAACTGCAGCTAAAGCGGCGATAATGGGCTTGATAATATGCCCTTGAGAATTCCAATAGAAGCCCATGTTCTGGTGTCAACATGGACTTCTATTGGAATCCTCCAGGGCATATTATCAAGCCCATTATCGCCGCTTTAGCTGCAGTTTTCTGCCGCTAAAGCGGCGATACTTTTAACGCCGTTCTTGATAATATGCCCCAAAGTGCCTACCGTACCTACCCACTGGCTCACATATTGCATACCCACTGTATGCCCGCTCTATGCTCATACACTCTACTCTATAGTCTTACTATCGCCAGACACTTCTGTACCCACAAATTCTGTGCCTTCTGCAGTGGCGACTTTTACCATCGAGTACCACTGGCATTTCAAATCCTGTGACTCTGAAAGCGAACTCTAGCTCATTTCTGTGGTAATCACAAAAGTATTGTTAGCACCAGAGGACATGAGCACAGACACTGGATTGGTCAGATTTGTTAAAACGTCAGTGGCACTATAGCTGTTCTTTTAGCGTGTTGTGTTTTAAGTTAGATACACAGCCTGCCAGAGCAAATTAAATAAAATCTGCATTATTGATGCAAGCAAGTGCCTTTTATTAAATGGGCCATGCACGGATTCTCACGTAGCAGACTTTCCTGCGAGTTTGTCCTACGTCTGTATCTGACAGTTGCTTGTCAACGCAGATGAATAAAAAAACATACAAATCGATGCAACCATCCGCGAGTAGTTTCCTCGTATTCCCTTCCCTGCAGCGGCCACCTTGCTTTCACCGTCGCCGTCAAGATACGCACTGCAATTACTTTACTATTTTTATTGTCACGTTTGTTGCTTCTATCGTGCCGTTTTAATCTTGCTTTGAGACAAGCGCAACTCGATATCAGCGAGAGGAGTTGGTGTTCCCAGCACTGACACTGAACACCCGCGAAGCGCGCGCAGCGATGAGTCACCTCTATGCGGCGCTCTGTGGAAAACGTGAATGAAAGGGAGAAGTTAATGGAAAACTCAGTCAACAAACAGACCCAAATCATCCGGCTTAACTTGAAGCAAGGGTCCACAGACTCTAATGCTAAGCGAGGGATATGGCTCACAACTGTGGTGCAGTGGCCCCTCACACACTTGGGCTCCGATGCCACTGCACCTGTTGCACTAATAATAGATTAACCCCTGACTCAATCCTACAATACACAGAAGCCCTGCCTTGGTCACCCGACAGCCAAAAATAGGACCATCTGGGCACCTGTTTTGTTCCTCCTAAGCATCTCCTTCCAAGAAAATCAAGAAGCCCTCGCACTTAAAATAAGATTGTACGTTCTGTGCACTGACTACCCGGTGTCTCTGTGCATTATGCTTCATGTGTATCTCAACGCACCAAACTCCAGCCCCAGTCATTCACTACCACCTTTGTTGGTTTGCCTAGCTCAGCCATGACTAATCCTTTGGACTGGCATTGAGCTAGAAGATTAGCTCCATGGTTGGTAAAAATGGCTGCTGAATGTTTGCATTCGGAAACAGTTTCAAAAGTTAGTTTCTTCTGAGCAAATATTTTTAACAATTTTCTGGTGACTTTGAGACTGTTGGAAATCATTTTGAATATTTTGAATTGTGGGAATTAGGGACTTCTGCTTCAACCTTTCAGGTGGCTTCCTAACTCTGCTTCCCCCTCCCCGACCTCCCGGCAGACCTCCTATTTGGGATTCTCTGAACACCGACCTATCTACTCTAAGAGCCAACTCTTTATAGGCGTATCTGATAAACAGGTCCATTGACCTCAACCCGAGGTTTGATGAATCATGCCAAACCACCTCTTGATGCACAACCCATGTCTCCCTTTCCAGATCTCTTATCCTTCCTGGCTTTACTGTCCAAGAAAATTGACACCTTGTCACAAGCTCTCCCAACTCTCTTCCTCGTCCATACCATTTCCCTCAACATAGTTTTCAATCCCTGAGCAACAACTCTTAGGGTGTAAAGCTCTCTAGCAGGCCTAACAGTACAAAATCCACAATGGGTGATGATGATCTTAATAAACTTGTCGAAATTTATGGTAACTTAAAGGTATTCAACAAACCACCCTTTACTGAATCCAAGACATCTCCTCTATCCCCATTGTCAAGAATCACAGACCTTCCCGTCAATACCCTCAAACCCAGGAATAAGGGTTTTACTAACTTCATTTAGATTACCATGGAATGCCCCAACTGCTGCACGTCCATATCCACTCATTCAACTCTCCGATGTATGCTGCATAATTGCTTTACCGCAGTTAAACACTGCCTGGAGCTTTCAAACAAGTCTGTGAAATTCAACTTTGATAGCCCAGTCCTCACAGAAACATGGCTCTATGATTCTTTGAACAATGTCCTAGTCAACCTTCCTTCCCCACATTATTCAATTTTCTGCTGTGGCCTTGAAATCAGATAGGGTGGTAGTCAGCGGCGGCCGGCACAGGTAAGCGTGGTGAGGCGGGCAGGGTGCGGCAGGGGGGGAAGCCGGCAGACGATGGAATAGGTATTATTTATTTATTTAATTATACCTATTCCATCGTCTGTCGACTTACACCCCCACCCCGCCTCGACCCCGCTCCGCCTCACCGCGTTTATCTGTGCCGGCCGCCGCTGATGGTAGTGTAGCAGTAATGTGAATGCTTCCATTCCTTCCCATGCCTGTCTCTTGGAATCTGTGATAATAAGGCCTCAGAATGAACGTCATTTACCACACTCCAGGTAAAAACTACACTTTAGTCGACGAATGCTTGGAATTTATTTCATCAGAGCTAGCACACGCAGAGACCCTCGTCTTCCTGGCAGACTTCAGTTTCCACTGGGGTGAAGACAATAACAAACTGATTGATTTGCTCTCTTCTTTTCTTTGTGTCAACGACCTCCAACACTGTCAAAAAACAACTCACTGCAAAGGTTATATCCTGGACCCCATTACCTTTAATAGCATGCTCCTGTTCGCTGAGAACCCCATTCCACTGGACTGGCCCGACCACCTACACATTCCTTTCAAGCTATCCTTTGTCCACCAGAAAATTTCAGGCCAATTTCTGAGAGTTGAGAGTAAATCATAGTTTTGTGACACTAAAAACATTTATACCAACAACCTTGCGAAAAAGGCTAGGGGTGTCCTTCCCACCCCTGACTCCCAGTGGGACATTAATACCAGAAGAGTAGATTATAATAATTGTATGGAAAACCTGATTAATCAATATGGCGCTTTGAAAAGCAAGAGGAAAAGTCCCAAACCTTATCTCTCCTGATACCTGATGGAACTATATGCCAAAAGAAAATATCTGAGGCTTAACAAGAACAAGAGACAAACACCTTCTCGCTCCAATCTTTCTAATATCCAGGCTGCCGGGAGAGACTACAAATCAAACATCTTTAAAGTTAAATCTAGTCACATTAAATCTAAGCTTGACTTTGCTAACAAATGTCCAAATCTTCTCTTTGACATTATTAAGCAATTGAACTCTCGGTCCTCCTCCAATATAGCCTCCATACCACAGTGTAAATGTGAAGAATTTGCATCCATCTTTGTGGAGATAATGAAGTCTATTGCACAATCTCTTCCACCAAGCTACAACATTCCAAATGGCTACACACTGAATTGCAAAGCCCAAAGGTCATGGCCAAACTCTGAAACAGTCTCTGAGCCTCAACTACTTGAACTTATAACTAAGGTTAAACCCTCCAATCACTTCTCCAACGATTTGCCTGGTATCCTGAACTCCCTGGTTAACTCGGCATTGAAGCATGGTCTTTTCCCTGACACTTAGAAAATTAGCCAGGTCTCTCCCATCCTGGCAAAGACTAATGCTGACACCAGTAACCTGAACAATGTTAGCCCGGTGTCAATTCTTCCCTTCTTAGAGATGGTGTTAGAAAGTTGTGTATCCTCACAACTATCTATCCATATCCGGCAAACAACCTCCTTGACATCTTCGAATCCTGATTTAGTCAGAGTTGCAGCACAGAGATGGCTCTTCTGCAAATTGTGGATTCTTCCTCAACTTTGGTGATCCTTGCCTAGTGGTGCTTCTGGGCATCTCATCTGCCTTCGATAGAGTCAACCACCCCACTCTTATTCTAAAGGAATGGATGGGCATCTAAAGGACAGCCCTAAAGTGGTTTGAATTCTATTTGAGTAACCATTTGCAAATAGTAAATATAGAGAGCTCTGTCTAGAGCAAAGGCATCCTAAAACAAAGGATTCCACGGGGATGATCCATTCCCCAACTCTATTTAATCTTAACATTGAACCACTTGGCGACATTCTGAAAAAATAATCATCCATACGTAGGTGCTGTGCAAATTTATCTGAAGATTTAATTCCTGAAAGACATAAGCCTTCTCTCCATCAGCCTCAACAGGATTCAAAAATGGATATCTAACCATATTCTAAAACTAAATCCTACAAAACTAATTTTTTACTAATCCCACCAAAAATATCCAATCTCTTTATCCAAGAGGGACTGGATACCTTCTTTCCCCTGAACTGCAATCAGGCCTTTATGGAGAATGCCAATTCGCTCAGCTTTACCTGTGAGAATCGTTTGGACCTTCAGAAGCAAATCGCGGCCATGGCCAGAAGTGAGCACCATGAGCTAAGACTTCTCTAGGACATCAGGCAGTTTATCCCCGAGCAGGACTTGAAATTGGTAGTCCAGGGGTTGGTTCTTTCCAGGCTGGATTATGGGAGCTCACTTCTGTCTGGTCTCCTTAAAGCTTATCTCGCACCCCTGAGAGCAGTACTGCACGTAGCTGCCTGCTTTGTGTCAGGTCACAAGAAATTCAACCACATCTCTATTATTTTACGTTCTCTGCAATGGCGCACCATTGAGGCAAGAGCCTAATTTAGGACTGCTTGCCTCACCAATAAAGTCCTCCCCAACTCCACACCATTGTACCTGTTCCCAGGTGCCCAATGAGATTCATGAAATGCTGAATCTCCACTGCCCGAACCTCCATCAGTCAGGCAAGAGTGCTGTATGAACAGTTGTTCTCTGGTACTGCATCAAGGCTCTGGAACTCCCTCCCACCAGCCTTTCACAAACCTCTTGTAAGATAAAGTTTAAAAGGAATCTCAAAATCCTTTTTATGTACATTTTATGTAATGCAAATAACGTCACATTGCCTTGGATGACTTGGACTGCCTTTCCCAATTCAACCGGTTTTCTGATCCATTTATGGTTCTTTCCTGATGATTGATTTCTAAATGTTTCTCATCCGGTACTGTTCATATGCGGACATGAATTGGCTATTTCTTTTGTTTTTCCGGTTGCTAATATGTTGTTTTATGGGTTTTTTTTATCCAGAAGACATCTTGTTCTCTTGTAAAACACTCTAATGTCCCTGGACCAATTCTGCACTATAGAACACATTCTTAGGTAACCACTGTATGGTTTGACCTTTTTTTGCAGTATTACCTTCCTCCGAGTTCACAGCAGTGGGGTTGGCTGCGGTGGCCATGTCATTCTTGCTTAGTACTCTGATGATTAGCTGCAAAGTGATCTATTGCAGCTTGTCCTATTTTTCAAGTTTTTTTTCCTGATTACGTTTTGTTAGCAGGTTTGTTGTTTATGGTTTTCATAAGAAGCCGTTATATGCAAACATGGCTCGTAGCACCTCTTGTCAACCAAGTTGACGTCATACCAGCTGACAACCAGTTTGGTTATTAGCTGGTGTGGTGTTGCAGGGAATTCAGCAACCTTCACCTACCAGGGTGATAGGAACTCTGACAGGTCATTTGACTGATAAGAGCATTAGGATTTGGAAGAGATTCAGTCTGGCAAAGTGAACTCTATGGGAGGTCTTGTGAAATTTGAATTTGTTTCAATGGGAGGTGGACCTTTTAGCATTTAGAACTCAGTGAAAGATGCTGTGGAGTTTAAAGGTATCTCTTAAATTCGCGGAAGGTGCATTAAGTTGTATGAGTGTGGGGGTGTTGTGGTTTCATGGTGCTCATGTCCAGTCATTCTGCTCTGTTCGGAATGACCTGAAGAGGGGAGGATATATAGACTGGCATCCTAATGTAGAGAGTCTAGTTGCTGTTGAGACTAGACATGACTAATGCAACACCATTTGTGATCAGGGTTCATTCGTGTTAGTCTATTTTAGTTTCGGCTTGAGAACTTTGAGGGTGGCGTGGAGACCTACCTTCCACTGCACAGAGTAAGGGCCCTGGAGCATGGTCTTCCAGTCAGAGAATGAGGGATTACACTCTTACCAAGAAATGGGTTCAAGTAATGAATTTTACATTAAAACTTTCACATACCAGCCTACAGAATTATAGATTTTGAAGAGACACAAATGAAATATTCTAATACTGTCATGATATGCCAAGAAATACTGACCCGTCCCAGATGTGGTTAAGGTTCACTCGCTTCTCGTAAACATGGAAAAGTGGTTGCAACTGTGCATCTTTCAGCAAAAGCTCCATACTAATTGGATAGAAAGCAACAGGTAAATGGTCTATTAATTTTCACATGGTCTATAAATGCTCAAAATGTATTTGAAGGTAGGCAACGATCCGTAAAGTTTGTGGCCCTCTTCCATACTAGGTCTGCATTCTTTTCTGCTGCCCAGATCTGTCATTCGTGTTGGTTCCTCAGTGGTGCGATTTTGTTTTTTAACAATGCAATATCTTTAGTGTACCAGCGGTGATATCAATGTCAACAGTGCTGTGCTGACCATACCTACCTGGCGCCTGCAACCCCAGGCACTAACAGATGCAGTGTTATGGACAACCTTAGGGGAACACATTGATAGATATTTCGCAGAGAACGAGGGCTCCACTTCAGATGATTGAGTTGGATGCATTCAAGGTGGTGTTACGGGGTGTGTGTATGACCACACAGTACGGTATAGGACGCACTCTCTAGACGGAAATGCTAGATCTAGAGGGTAGACTGAGGTTGGCGGAGAAGGACTGGGTATCCAATCCAGCCACATATCTAGTATTGGTGGGCATTAATACGGATTATAGAGTCTTGTCCGGACGGCTAGTCACCTTTGATTTCAAAGAACACACCAAGCGCCAACATGAGCTGGGAGACAAGGCCAGCAGCTTACTGGCATGGCTGCTGAAATCAGAACGCCCCTGTACAACTATCAGAGCTATTCGATCACATGCAGGCCCCATAGTCTCAATTAGATATCAATAAAGAATTTTTAATTTATTACAGGGAGTTATATCGGACTCCACTGGATGTGACCCCAGCAGCGATCCTCGCTTATCTACAGCTTGTTGAGACACTTTTTCTCAGTTCACTATTGGTGCAAGAGTTGAACGCTCCACTGACTGTTGAAGAGATCTCCTTAGCCATTAAACACATAGCCAGGGACAAGACACCTGGTACTGATATATATGGGCTACCTATTGAGTTGAATGCCTCATACCGTGCCCTTTTAGCACCATGGTTGTTGCCATTAGATGAGCGAGCCAGGGAATGTGGTGGCCTATCTGAAAGTATGCGAATAGCCCTGATCAAAGTACTCTCAAAACCCGGAAGAGACCCACTTGAAGTGGCATCCTATCACTCACTGTCTCTCCTCAACCTAGATTATAAGTAAGGCTCCCTGTTTTCTGTTTTTACTGATTTTTACAGATAAATACAGACAGAAAACATTCATTTTCTTGTCTGTATTTATTTTCAAATGTGGATAAAAACGGAATTCAAAATACTGTCTGAAATTACTGTCAGGCCAATAGATGAGTGGATTGACAGATAAGGGGGTTAAAAAAGAAAGGAATTTTAGTAAAGAGGCTTTAACAGCAGTAGATATGCACAAGGTTGATACTGAAATTTGCATATTTTCATATACGTGCACTTATTTATCTTCTGCAGGTGTTCACAGCACTGAAACCTGGCAGACATTCAAGCATGAGTGCATATTTATCGGTTAAATAAATGTGGAAATATCCTAATTTCAGCTTAATTTTTCCACAAAATCCAAAATAAACATGGATAAATACAGATAAAATTAGCCCAAAATAAATAGGGATAAAGTCAGACGGAAATCGCAAAAAAATAAATACCATAAAACTGGGAGCCCTAATTATAAGGTGTTGGCAAATGGACGGACCCGGAAGGTACACACAGTGATCCATTCGGACCAGAACAGATTTATTCGCGGTAGAAACGCGTTATCTGTTGTTTGTTTGGCGTCATGGACTGGGCACGCAGGACAGACACTCAGGGCTCGGTGGCCTCCTTAGACATAGAGAAGGCATTCGACACCCTGGTTAGGACCTACCTACAGGGTGTCCTGTGGAAACTAGGATTTGGCCTGGAATTCAGCACATGGATAAAGGTCCTTTACGATGGCCAGAGTATGCATAGGCGATATTATATCGGACAGTTTCCCCAATGAACGCGGGACCAGACAGAGTTGCCCCATCTCCCTTGTTGTTCGCCCTGGCCATGGAGTCCCAGGCCTGTCTATTGCGGGAATGGGAATTGAACCCGGGACCAGACAGGGTTGCCCTATCTCCCTTGTTGTTCGCCCTGGAGTCCTAGGCCTGTCTATTGCGGGAATGGGCGGTTGCAGGGGATACCGGAATGTGGATCACTCCCAGATAGTTTTTATGTATGCTGATGATACTCTGATCTATTTGAAGGCAGACCCATTGCTCTTACCAGCGGTCATGCCAGCTCTGGACATCTTTGGCTGGGTGTCCGGACTCCTGATCAACTGGGGGAAGTCGTTCCTTTTTCCATAACTACAGACTCCCCTGCAACTATGTGTGACCCGGATGTGCATTTGCCCCTCCCATGGGCTTACAACACCTTTAAGTACCTATGGATCCATGTTTACCATTTAGAAAGAGATCTAATAGACGGCAACCTTGTTAAAACACATCTGCCAATCACTGCCCTTTTGGACACAATTACCACTGTCGCCTATGGGTAGAGTGTTCATAGCGAAGATGTTGATACTCCTCCGTCTTCTTTTCATTTTTTCGCAGCTCTACAGGTGATACTGAAGAAACCATTTTTTCAAGAGCTACGTCGACTTCTTGCCTCCCTGATCTGGGGGACTAAGAAACATAATGTGTAAAGACTGAGACAATGACTCCGGCATTGGAGATGGGAGGCCTGAGTGCCCCCACTGTGAGTTTTACTACGCTGCCGCTCAACAACAGTGGCTGTTGCGTTGGCTCCACGTTGCGTCCTGTCCCGAGAGAGATACGCTGGGTCTTGATCTCGGGAGCGGCTCAATACTTGGATGATTCCTAGCGTGTCCCTCTACTCACATGGTACCAAATCTCCTAGTGAAGGTGGCGGTATGGTGCTGGAGGAAGTATATACACCGCAGACGTAGGAGGTGCCATATGCACCTAGCTTACCTTTGTGGGATCCGCCGCTGTGTACAGCCCTACTGGCTCTTCATTCGGTGGCTGCCTTGATGGCAGCAGGATACAAGTAGTGGAGAGATGTGGTAGTGGAGGGTTGACTATGCACATTAGAGGATCTGATGGTGGGTGGCGACCTAGGCCCAGGACAGTTTCTATTATATTCAGTCCGTGGGGTGGCTGGTAGAATGTGGGACTCCAAGAGAGATTGATGCTGACCACAACAAGCTCGAGACAAGCAATATCTATTATATATGGAACGCTGAGTCGGGATCCCATTGATCTCTGCTTCCCTACCCTCAAGGAATGGTGAGAAGATAAATTATCCTAAAAACTGACTGACACTGTCTGGAAGAGATGTCTCGGATCCCTCAAATTGATTATGTGGAACCCTCGGTTCCGCTTCTCGCAATTTAATTATATGCATCACACGTACCTCTCCCAGGACAGGATAGTCAAGATGTACCCTGGCACAAGAACACAATGCTCCAGATGCCAACAGGTTGAAGCGGACTTCGTCCATATGTTACGGGCATGACTGGTGGTCTCGGATTACTGGCAATCGGTGACCTCCTGTATTTCTGCTGTCATGGATTCTATCCTGCCTTGTGACCCCACTCATTTAATCTTTAATGCAGGGGTATTAACAAAAAAAAAAAACACTTGATGTGCTTTCTGGGTCTGGCATTTGTCAGTGAAGCCTCGCGTTGCCATGTCCTGGAAGGCGATGACTGCCTCCTCAATTACGGCATGGCAAACGGATGTGGTTCGATGGGCCTCAGCAGAGCTCTTGATAAGAGCTGACGCACGAGCTAGGGATAGGAGATGTAACCTCATGGAGCAATGGGAGGACTATCTAACCAAGTTGAAAGATCTGTTGACTCCGACTGAGTGACGCCCAGATGTCTGGATGGGAGCCCCTGAGATATATATATATATCGTCCAAAGGTTACCCAAAATCGGAGACGCACATGACGGCAAGCACAGCTTCACAGCAGAGTCTATATTAGCAACCAGCAAGCATAACAGGATATTTCCTCCGCCTCACCCAACGCGTTTCGGAGCTCCTATGCTCCTTGATCACGGGTCGTGGCTGTTTATGTGCAGATGCGTAGGGGAACAGTCTCTAAATAAGGAATAATACCGCCCTCCAATGGGCCCTTATATCGCTATGCTTCATGGGACTTGTGGTCCCTACATTGAAATATTACCCAATTGGGTTCCGCATTAAAACAATGTTTTCAAGCTCAAAATTGAGCCTCCTGTATGTCCGCTGGTTAATATGCATACTTGTCATCCTGCCACAACGATTTCCGAGTATCAGAAATCGACAGTCCATTAATTCACGGTGGTGCTGCCTCCCCGGCCCGGATGGGCCGGAATATATCGTCCAAAAGTTGCTGTGCTGGCAAGAGTTTTACCTGCGTGCTGTGTCCAACGGTGACCTGACCACATATAGAAGGAGAAATATGTGCATCTTGGACGAGCACCCTAACCTTACCTTTGCATGTCTAGTTCATGGCTTTTTGCTTCAGTTTAGTCTCTCCGTCGAAATGTACTTTCTCTCAGAGCAGGTGTTATTTAGCTTTGTACATCTTTGATAGGTGAGACTTGGTAGCAGAGCTGAATTTGCTTCTGTGCGCCTTTGAGGCCAAGTTTCATTTTATCTCGGTGATGTATGGTTGCAGAAATGTGAGATACATAATCATAGTTTTCAGTGCCTAATGCAAGACAGAGTTCATAAAGAACACGCCACTTACATCTAAAAGGAGTCCTTCCAAATGTGTCAAGTGCTCGGAGTTTTTCATCACTAATCGCATTTTAGGGACTGCTTTGCACTTAATGGATTTACAGCAGTGCTTGTCGTTATGTCAGTGAGTATGATTTTTCGTGTTGAATCATCACCGTTAAAGGTCAACTCCTCTGTAAAGATAGGGAGGGTGGAGGACGGATGGCTAAGTGGATGTTATAGACACTTCGTCATGCCTACCCAGCCTTCTTTTCACTGTGCTCAATTGTTTAAAGCACTCATCTTTTAAAACCCCCTCCATGTTCTCCCCTTAGTAAATAGATTTATGATAATGGAGCTGTATCTTTATAGTTCATTATAAGAATATTGCTCAACCTTAAAAAAGGGTATTCTTACAGCAGCAACTCAGTGTCTGAAAACAATCTGGACGTGAACAATCTGCAGCTGCGCACTGTTACAGATGCTCCTCTTCTTTTCATGTGCTTAAACTTATGTTTTCTGTAGTATTGCGCGCAGTCATTTCTATAGCGCTTTCCTTCTTCTTGTCGGAGCTCCAAACCGCTTGATGGTCAGGTAAATCGTTACTACTTCTGCAGTGCCTGCATAGGAGGAGGGCGCTGAAGTGTCATTATGAGGGTTGAGTTTTAGTGTTCTTGTGCTTCGTATATGGCACAGTGACACATAAGTGCAACGTATGCATGCACTTGATAGCGATAGGCATATGAGTGGTTCACAAGCTGCATATACCACTGGTCAAGGCTTTCAGAAGGGGACATGGGCCCTGATTTTGGAGGAAAAACCAAGTCTTCAATGCTTCTCTGATGCCCCGTGTTTTCTTGAGGAGAATGGCCCTTATGGATCTGCTAATTTCCTCATCGACACAGAATAATAAAACCCGTTGATACATCATGCCCTGTGCACCACAGTTTGCATCTCTATCCTTAGAAAGATCTATCACCTATGTTTTTTTTTAGAAAAGGCAGGATTATCAGGGATGGGGCTGTTGTGAATCTGAAATTTCTCCTTTGGTTGTATAACTGAGTTTTGATTGTGAGAAAGTTGGTCTGATCCCAAAGATCATCCGATGTACAATGCAAAGGACTTTGAAGGATATTCTCTTTGCAATTGGTAACCAGTGCAATCTTTGAGAGTGAGGGTAATGTGGTCCTGTTTCTTTGGGTTCATGACTTGTCTGTCTGCTTCCTCCTGAATTCTTTATAGATTGTGATTGCATTTTAGCGTGTCCCGTGTATACACAATTTGCATAATTTAGATGTGACAGAACTAGAGCCAGGGAACAGACCTTTGCTGAGTGACAGACCTATGTAGAGGAAGACAGGCCATTGTATAGGTTGGTTTCATGTCACTTTGTTGACTTGGGATTGAAGTGAGGGGTTGAAGTCCATGATCGTGCCTTGGTTTTAAACTTCATTTAATGTGGTTGCTGGTTGTGTAGTTTCCAGTGGCCAAGGGTTTACAGGGATATTGCTTTGCTAAGTTAGTACTTCAATTTTTGATGAGTTATGTTAGATATAATGCTTGACGATTCGTTGTTCGATTACCATTAGGCATTAGCTGAGTCTAGAAGTCTCAACATCAGTGTTGTTCTAGTTTTGGATCCAATCTTTTTATTGGTTTTGTAAAGACAGCTTAAGGCAAGTCAACATACACATAATGTTCATACTTATGAGTATGTAGAAATATAAGGCTTGGTGGAGGAAAGCATTATAATTTGTACAAGGTAAGAGAAAAAAGACCAATAACATACAGAAAATGACAAGGGAGGGGATTCCCCACCCCTCCACAATGAACAAACAATCAACAGGGCAAGGAAAAGGGGGGATATGATGATAAGGGAGGGGAGGGAACCTGGAGTCTGTAGTAGTCCCTGGTACAGAGAACTGCTGGGTTCCTAGAATTATGCGTGTTGAGTCGCTGATTGAGAGTATTAAAAGTACGCATAACGCTCTTAGTGATCTATGAAGGGGTCTCGGTATACACTATATTCAGTCTGGGAGGAACATGAATAGCATATAAGCTGTTATGTGGCCTGAAGTGGGGGGCAGTTAGGGGGAGGGAACCCTCTTATTTATATTAGGGCTGTAGTCGTACTTGTTTTATGTCAGTCAAAGAGTTTTAGTGCCTGAATTCTCTGGGGTGTGAAGCATTGGTTGCCATTTGTAGACAAATTTGCTTTCAGTGTGTACTAGCTGGTGTGTGATTTGTTCCATAGTAAGGACAAATAGAACAAGAGTGACACAGGTGGGGCATCTTTTTTTCTTCAAAAATAAAGCAATGAGATGCTTAGTGGCCCCAGTCATATGATGGATTAAAGTCCAGTCCGAGCTGGTCACTCCTGGCATATCTGCAGGAGGTATTCATAAAAGCATAGTAGCTGGGTCCGCTTGGATTGGGTACCTTAGGGTTCATTTGATGTGGGCCAGGATCTCTTTCCAAAATGTTTAGATTATCACACAAGATCACCAGAAATGTAGGAATGTGCCCTCTTATAGTTCTCAGGGGCAACATAGGATCGAGGCCGTAGGAAACATTTTGCGTAGCTTAAGTGGGCCGAAATACCACTGGTACATAACTTTATCGGCCAATTCCCTTCGGGAGATACTGTGTAGTGTTTTGGGTATGTCCGCCATAGTTGTTCCCATTCCTTGGTGGAGAGTCCTTTTCCTAGATCTTGGGATCATCATGTTGCTATGAAGCACGTGATAATATGTTCTAGAAATGAAACTTTAAGTGCCGGTGTACGAGTAAACTAAACTCTCAAAGGCCATGAACGGCTTCATTAGCCACCTGAGGATTGGGTGGATGTAGTGCCCAGTGTCTCAGCTGGAAGTATTGGAGTTGAGATTTTTCAGTCACCTCAAAGTCTTCTTTACATTGATCAAAGGATCTAATGGAATCTCCCTGAAAGAGATCTCTTAAAGTCCTGCAGTCTCCCTTAGCCCAGTCAGGAAAGGCCTTAGGGTCTATGGCTGGTATAAAGTCTGAGTGTTCAAGGATGCGGCGAAAGTTATGAGGCCTCTTTTGAGAGCCAGTTGGTCCCATATCTCAAGAGCAGTTTTAGTTGGGTGCACGGTATGTGTTCCTTGGCCGAGCATGGCAAGGAAGCCAGGTTAGGTTCCATAGTAGGCCATTGCTTGATCCATGTGGAACAAATTCTTTTTTACCACCCACTCTGAGATGTAATGGAGGTGTGCTGCCCAATACTCCTCCAGTAGGTTAGGGCATGCCAAGTCACCTTTATCTCTAGGAAGCATGAGAGCTTTATTTGATATACAAGGTTGTTTATCATTCCGTATAAAAGAGCGTATTTGAGAATGGAGCAGAGTAATATCCAATGTTTATATGGGTGTTGGGAGAGACTGATAGAGACTAGGGAGGATATTCATTTTTATGACGTTGATACGACCCAGCCATGATTGGTAGAATGGACCCAATCTCCTAAGATCCTCTACCATGGATTTACGGTACTCCTCCCTGTTTACCCTTGCCCAATCTTCAAGTCAATTTGTGATGTGGAGAACCAGGTATCACATCGAGGTGGCAGTGAATGTTTGAAGAGAGGGGAGGTCTGTCAAAGGGACTGTGGGATTCAGGACGAAGAATTTGCCTTCGTTAATTTTGAAATCTGAAACTAGTTCAAATTCACCAAGGGCAACAACCAGAGCTGGCAGATATTTGGAAGGGGCGTTCAACATGAGGAGGATGTCGTCCGCAAATAGATTGATTTTATGCTCCCGTGCTCAAAATGGGATGCCTATGATCATCCGAGCTTGGCAGATTTTCAAGGCTAGCAGTTCTATTACTATGACAAATAGGAGTGGGGAGATGGGGCATCCCTGTCTTATGCCCCTTGCTAGTTTAAAAAAGGGGTTGTGCATTGTCCATTGGCTCTAATGACCATGATGGGGGTGGCACACGCCGCTATGATTTTGTTCATCATTAAGGGACTGAGATATACTTTACTCAGTACGGACTCTTGGAACACCAAACTCAGCCGTTTGAACTCTTTCTTCCCATCTAAAGAAATTAGTAATGCTGGAATATTGCATCTGTGTGCGTTTTCAACCATGTCTTATATTGTTGGCAACCTGTCTGTTGCGAATAAAGCCAACTTAATTAGGGTCAGCCAATCCTGGGAGTAGGGTCTCTAGCTACATCGCAAATATTTTGGTGCAGTTTTGCGTCTGCGTCTGGGGAGTAGGAAGCACAGTTGAAAGGGGTTTTCTCAGACTTGGGAATAAGCATGATTTTCGATTCACCCATCATGGGTGTGAGGTTGTCTGTTTTCCTCCATAGCTTTGGGAGAAATATGGTTTAAGGTTTTTTTTAGGTCTAAGCTGAACAAACTCACCTTCCTCTAGGTAGGTTGTAACCAATATTGCTTTGAGAGAAACCATCCTGTTTAGTGCCTCTGTTAACCATTGGTGGGACTGTTTTACACACATGTCCAAGTCCTAGGGGTGGGAAGTGCAGAGTTTTTCGCAAAATGTGTTTAGGTCTAGCAGGTGCAGTTGTGGTGTGGTTGGTGTTTGGATTGTCAATGAGAGACTGAGAAATGTAGTTGCTCCATTTAGTGGGTTTTTCCTGTGACTGATATTACACTTTTGAAGTGAATATAGCACTGATTGTGTGGGCATTCGAGTGTGTGGCTCCAGTAAGAACTGGTGGAAGTCAAATACTTCAGTGTTAGCAAGTAGGTATAGGGTATGGTGTGTTGCTGGTTTATCAAACCAGATGTTGAGATCTCCTAGAATGCAGTGATTGTTATGGTCGATTGAAATATCAGCTAATGAGTCATGGAGAGCATCAGAAAATCCAGGGTTGTTTGGGTGGGGGGTCGGGGGTCCATAGATGAAGATAAATAAGACAGAGAATATCATGGTTGCAGAAAAGCAAACACGAAGTAATGTGCATTCTAAGAAAGTAAAGTCTTTAATGTTGGATTTAGATATATTTTTGTGAACAACTGCCAGGCCTCTAACATTGTTCCTATTTGGCCACTTCTGAAGAGGGTTAGGTTCCATCCATCGGAGATTGCTTCATTAGTATTGATACCTGCTTAATTGCCTAGCTGGGTGAGTGATGAGACCTGGTTTGAGGTACACCTATACATATTTTATGTGGTTTTATCTTTGCTTAGTCACCTGGCATTGATCTGCATGCATGCATGACAGATGACTGTTGTCAAGCACAGAAATGACTGAGATACCTGATTTGTTGTGTCCTGCTGATGGTTGGTCTTGCTTCCGGGGTAGTAGGCAGCTAAAAGGACCTATGTTTAGAACTCAATCTGTGATCTCAGCTAAGCTTTCTGCGTTTTTGTCCACTGACAGAGTAGGTGAATAGATACTATTAGGCCTCATTATTGGTGTCTTGTGGGATTGTCAGGAGTACACTGTGTAGGAACAAGCTCAGATCAGGCTGTCTGAGGTAGAGCTGCATGACAGTAGGGTATAATGATAATGGGGAGAGGCAGGAGGGCAAAAGGTCCAGCGGTTCAGCATGCAATTAAGCAGGGTTGGCGATTGTGAATACCTCGTAGTGCATGACAGATAGTGGTAGATGTTTCTTTAAGCATTACCAGTGGCATGCAATCCTACCCAAGATGGTGGTTTCATGTAACATGCAACACGTCAAAAGCAGGAGATAAAAGAAGATCAAGATTATAAAATCTGCTGTTTGCTCAAGCTTAACAAAAATATACCTGTTGCAATGCTTTTACAATAAATGTTGGAAGGGGTGGGAAGCAACATGGAGAGTGCTGGGGCAGGGATGTGAGGGGGAAGCAGCACATTGGGGATAGAGCAGGAAACAACGCATTAACATGGAGTGCAAAAAGAAAAAAGAAAAGTAGTTCCCTGATCAGAGCCATGGAAGGGTACAAGCCATCCACTCAATGGATGGTAAAGTAGCTATGTTCCATGGAAGGGCCAAACACAAGAAAAGGAAGGAAAGCCATCAAATAAGTCACAAACAAATGATATTGACAAGAAAGCCAACAAATGATAAAGAATAGACTGACCCAACGTCTGCTCTAAGTATTGACAGTATACACAACAGGTCTTCGACAACAGACAGCTTAAAGCAGTCTGTGGCGACACCTAAAAAGTGAATAAAAACCCACAAAAGCACAAAACATAAATAACAACCTATTTGAATGTAGAACTAACTGGCTGGAAGTTGAAGTTACTGAACATGTTGGAACTAGACAAATATAACAATGCCACACTTCGAGACATCACAAAATGCTGCTGACAGCATTTCAAGTGCACCCCCTGAACAACCATGATGAGGGTTACCTAACCCTAAGAATGGAAATAGCGAGAGTCCAGCAAAAGTATGCACATGTAAATAGATACTGAATAAAAAGAAGGAGTGAAGGGGCTGGAGTAAAATAAAAAAGAACTTGTGTATATTGGATGTCTGATGACTAAGTAAGTGGTGAGCGTGAGAGCCTTATTCAGATGACTTCATACTCATACAATTTCCTACCTAGGCTGTTGATGTGAATTAACACAGTGTCAACCTCTATGCCAAAACCCACTTTTGCAGTGTTGTATGTGTCAATTTACTCCACGCTTGGCACACCTAAGACCAGAGAAGTTGCATTCCTCTATTGAAAAACGTAACAGAGACTTAATAAACACATGATCTGGGATGCTAGCATGGCAAATACCTACTGTTCTGTCATGTCTCCAGTCTGCACACATAATTCAATGCCACTAGACAATAGCACCATTCTACAACTAATGGAAACACATAACCTTGACTCGACGTGGTTGTTGGGTGAATCCATTTAACAGCAATGCATTATAGCGGATAAAATACCATGTACCACACCCCAGTTGCTGCCATCGAAAGACTACATGGCTGTGGTGTGCACTCTTTAAGTACTCTCAGTCTTTCTACATAAATAATCTCATTCATTTGTGAACATTGGTTACACTCTCATAACATATGTGTTGCTGGTGGAAAAAGTATGGCAGAATCTGGTACCAATAAATATATCAACAATGCCCAATACCCCTGCAACCTATAGAGATTAAAGGAATTTCACAGATGTATGAAAAAGTACAGCAACAGTCAACAAGCAAAACATAATCAAGGTTGACATGCACATGTGCGGCTGTGTAATGTGTGTGTTTTTGACAAAACACAGTAAACATACTAACACCTAATTCCCAGGAAAAGATTGATGTCAATGTGTTGTAAATTACTCTACTATGTAATACAAACATGACTGCTCACTGAAGTGTGGAATCCAGCAACAATACAGAAGGAACCTTTGAACTGTGGTCCTATGTATATCTGATGCTGACTTGTAAGGTTGTCAGCATGATGTTAGCACAGTTGATTTATTTTTGGGATTCGTCAAGAGTTTGTCAGCTTGATGGGAGGGGTGGGACAAGCTGATCACTAAGGCAGCCACCATTCAGAGCAGACCCTCTTATCCAGTGACCTCTCCTCTTAGAGTTAGCTTTAGCCTGTCAATCTGATGGTAGAGATGGAGAAGCAGTGGTGCGCCACACAATTGATGTCAAGAAAGGTATGACGACTCCTCACATGTAGCAGGTGGAGTGAAGTAGTCCCCTCTGTGCCCAGAGGATAGAAGATGGTGCTACGCTTCCAGGACCACAGTAGGTGGGAGCCATATGGCCTGTGCAATGATGTCAAGGGCTACCTGTCTTAAAGGGCCTTGGGATTGGGGATGCAGCGTTTTATATGCAGAGCCCCCAAGCAGACTGGATGCGTGCGAGAGATGACACCTGTGTCCCCCAAGGAAAGGGCTGGAAAGAGCTTAATTCAGTCCTGGGAGGAGACTCAGTATTTGGCTTGCTGAATGAAAGAGCTAACATGACACAGCAGAAACAAAAGGAATGTAGTGAACTTTCTGTCCATTTTTGGCCCTGGATGTTTCTTTAGTTATGATCCGTGTGTGGGGCCACTTGGTGTTTTTTGAAGTTGCTTTAGACACACACACTTTTAGTGCTCCAATCACTTTGAGAGATTCAGTATTGACTGCAATGGGAAAGATGATAAAGTAAAGTGGGACAAGAGGGAGTTCTTTGGTCCTAAACCATTCACCAAAACTGGATAAATTAGTTGAGATATGACTATATTCAGATCTGACTTCACTCAAGGGAATCACGTCTCGTGGCATCAAACAGAGAATTGCAGACCCCTATTAAGAACATGGAATTGCAGACCCCTATTCAGAACATGGAAGTAAAAGTATGATGCATGAAAAGCAAGCTAGAATCCATACAAATGACGTTTAAAGCTGGAGAGAGGAAGCACGAGTGGCAGAGAGATGAATGGAGAACACAACCTCACAAGTGTCCAACTCATCTGGAAGTGTGACAAGAGCCTCAAATCTATGCATTTTGGTGATCCAGAATTTCTAGATGGTGAGGATCCAAAAGAGTTAATTGGGGACTTTTTGATACCTGAGATTCTTGGTGGCGAGAATCCTGAGACGGTGGCAGTGATCATACTGACAAGGGTTCCTACAAGAAGACCATCTGAAAAGTCAGATGGTGAAGGGATGCTATTGGTGGGATTAAAATCTGCACTTCATAAATTCATGGTGCCAAGGGCGGCAGTGAAGAGAAAACAACTATTCTTCCAGGGGCATAGATTGTCCTGGACTGCAGCAGAAAAACTCAATCTAAGAGGCAAGATCTTCAACAAGTTCGATGTGATCTACTGGCACTTGGCTTGGAGGCATCAGAATGGTATCCTGCCAGATTGCAGGTGGGGCAAAAAGGAAAAATTTGTTTTATTTCTGATGCTGCTCACACCTTGCTGGTGAGTGTTAAGACGGAGACAGACCCATGCTTCATCTTTCAGTCGTGGTTTAAATTGTTTTCTTTATTAATTGTTATAACTGCACAGCCTTGTGTTTTTGATGGAGGTTGAGAACTTAAAACCAAGTTCTTAAAAAGAAGAGTTAGCCAGGTTTGTCCTAGATTCAAAGACGAAGTAAGTGTCCTCTCCCCTATTCGGCTGCATAAAACATTTTCATTGACTTTTTTCTAAGTATCTATTTTCTTTTACATTTTAAGTATATTTGGTTATTGGCCTGGAGTGAAGATGGTCATTCTCTTGTTCTCGTGATGAATTCTGCACAGCCCATGAAGCAATGAATGAGAAAACAGTGAGTCCTCAACCCTAAAATACAAAAGTATCAAAAGACATGCCCACACATGGCTTTATATGCATTTGCCCCTGGATTTCCATCTTGTTAGGTTGCCAGCATTTTATTCAACATAAGAATTATTTTTAGGGTGAGCCATGACCCAGTCTGTGTCATACACCCAGACCCGAACGCTTGAGTGCATAACACGCCACCACGGCCTTTATCCACCACTTTCATGCGGCGGTTTCGAATACCGCAACCATTTCATGTTTCTTCACGAGCTACTGCCGTGAAATGTACTGTCCACATTAAAACGTTGCAAACTAAGTCCCCTGATGAAGGGTCCAGCCCGAAATGCATTGGGCAGAAAAGATTGAATAATCATGCAAGAATTATATACTACGGAAATAATAGTATCAAATTGAAACGAAATAAGAAATAAAAAACACACCTTTATGAACAATTTATAAGGAAATTTTTGAAATTTATTTGAAGGTATGCCCATCGGGGACGTTACTCTCACGGGAGACAGCGCTTGTTCTCTTAATCAATTTGCCCTCATTCTCAGGAGGGTTTACCAATAGGCACCCACATACTTTATTAATTACCGATTACCAAGTGCAAAAGGAGTGCGCATGTCCATGTTCCAATTGGATTTCACCAGTCTGTTATTTCTCATAAAGGATTGCATAACCAGTTTATTTCGAATTTCATGGTGAAGAAACATCCTACTGCACTGTGTTTGTTTTTACTCACTGCATGCAAATCCAATATCATGACACCTATAAAAGCATAATTATTATTAATAATATTAATAATAATAATAAAGTGATTTATAAAGCGCCTGGTTACTTCTACCGAAGTGTCCCGGCACTAAGGTTTCACTTTTAGATGCAGAACCGAGGAGGCACGCTCAAGATTTAACCATTTAGGTCTGTCTGAATAGCCAAGTTTTTAGTTTTTTTCTTAAGGCTAATTTAGCACTTTCCTGTCAAAATGACAGAGGAAGAGAATTCCACATTTTGGAGGCTAAAAAACTAAAAGAGCATCCTCCCATGCATGCTCTTTTCACCGTAGGTATACAAGCTAAGGAGGCCCCTGCAGATCTGAGACTTCTGCCGGGCAGATAAGGTTTGACAAAAGAGTGCAGATAGCAGGGCCCTTTCCTATTCAGGTTTCTGTGGCAGTAGCACATAGCTTTAAAGGACTCTGTCTTTCCCAGAGGCAGCCAATGCAACTTGGCGAGAGCTGGACCCATAGGAGATCGCCTTGGGAGGTTAAGCAACAGTCGAACTGCTGTATTCTGCACTCTCTGGAGTCTCAACAATCTGGATTATTAGACTCCCAGGTAAAACATATTGCAATAGTCCAGTCTGGACAATACTAGAGCCCGGACTACTGACTTTCTAGTGGCTTCCAGGAGAAGTCCCAGGATCTTTTTTATGGTTTTGAGGATCCCAAAGCATTTTCCCGCGAGGCTGGCGATCTGACTATCAAACGAGAGACTTACATCAAACCAGATGCCGAGATTCTTAACTTTAGACTTAGGGTTGGGTAGGGTCCCAAGTCAATCTGGCCACCAGGAAGATTCAAATGCTTGGAGATCGTTTTGTTAAAATTAGGGTCACTTGCCACAGCTAGTAACATTCTCAATACGTCATGGTTCACACAGGTTTCAAAGTTGGAATGAAAGCCCAGTTCATGGGCCCCGACTTCAATAACTCAACATAAGTTCTTCAGTCATTCTGAGAAGGGATGATCGAGAATCCAGTGAACATGGTAGAATGGCTGGATATGTACAGTAGGTATAACGATAGCTATCTTACACTGGGGTAACCCATTTGATTATATCATTTAATGATGGTAAAGGGTTGGTGGTGGGGTAGACGTCTCCATCCCTGAGCAGGTATAATAGTTCATAACTCAATTTTAGCACTGACATACGAAAACAATACAGGTGGTGGCAGCGCTGCCTTAGCCCATTATCAGCACATCTAGTAATGTGGAAGGACAAACCCTCTGGCTGGCTTATAGGAGAGTCGGGGTCAGACAGAGAGTGCAGGCAGCAGCACTTTTAGGATGCTCCACACCTTAACAAATACAACAGTAGGGCAAGCACATTTAAGATCCGTGCGCCTCTGTTGCAGAGCAGGGACTTTACCTGTCTATTAACCGTAATGGGAGTACCACATAGTCAAAATGATACATCTACTGCACTACTCAATCAGCTGCACGCTGTAAAGGGGACATACTCCTGTGGTCTGATCCAAAATGTAAATACCACTGTCAACAAACTATCACTGAAGAGGCCTGACCTAAAGCAATCAATGACTGAAAAGGGCTAACCAAAACCCTTCTATGATTTTTTTGTGACAAAAGTTGTAACAACAGCTAAAGTCTTCTCCAGCCGGACCTTAAAAATGAGACATGGAGCAGAAAGATCTTTTAGACAACAATAGTTAGCAACGTTTGATTTGCAGTGTCATTGTAAAGACGAAATCAGATTTTTAACTTAGGAGAAATAAATCTTACTCCGTTTTAGGTCGTAGCATAGCAGACAGCACAGCTGTCTGGATTGCTAACCACATCTTGGGGACATTCGGAAAGCTTCCCTAGGAATGCATTCCCCCCTTGCTTACCATTAGCTTTGTGGTTTGTAACTCACATTTGCTTGCTCTCTTTTTGATTTAGGCTGTCCAGCTTGAGTTTGTCCCTTCCGTTGCCCAAACCCTATTTACTGTATTCTACCACCAGTACTGGATTTCTGTAAACAGGCCTTTAAATCTCGTTCTTATCTTGTCATATTTTTTTTTTTAAACACAATTTTATTGATTTTATCACAAACAAATGATACACAAATGTCATTGTCGTTTGATGGTACATACATATGAGGAGGTACTTCATTATAATATCTCAGTATTCATCAGTGTCCAAATGATACATCTTATTCCACGCGAGATGACCATCACAATCTACATAAATCCATGTTTTATATGATTCATTTTTACTCACAACAATACAACGTAACAGTCCTACAGCTAAGAATTCCCCCGCTCACTTTTCTGGCCTCTACCCATGTTTGCATTTAGTAGTAAGGTATATGATCTCGTGAATAACTATAGGATTTGGGAATAATGTATCTTTTAATGGCGTCGAAGCATTGCGGTTTCTCTCAATATATAACCCTAATCGGGCACATTCGTATTGGCAGGCGTTACCGGGGAAAATGGGATTGCACTTTGGGAGGCTGGGCGTTCCAAGGGATCAACAGCTTTTAATGATTCCAGCATCTGATTCCATTCCATAGATATGGGTATTTTACGTAAGCCTCTAGATTCTTCATTACGTATTATAGCACTCTCTGCGCTGCCCCAGCGAGTCATCTCTGCGTGCCAGGTGAGTGGTGTTTTGGGGGAGGGCCGATTTCCATCTCAGAGTAATTGCGCGCTTTGCTATAAGAATAGCCATGTCCGCAAACCTATAATGTACTTTCTTCCCTTTCGGGCAAGGATGTAACCCCAATAGGCAACTCTCTGGTGTTGTCCAGACATTCGTGCCTGTCAGTTCTTGTACTAGGTATCCTATGCTGTGCCAGTATCCCCTCAGACGCGGGCACTCCCACAACATATGGAGTATATCTGCGTCAGGTGCTTGACATCGGGGGCAAGAGAGTCGAGCTTCCGGATACATACTATTAAGACGGTGTGGCGTAAGATATGCCCTATGTAAGATCATACACTGTATATATTTAAATTTAGCATTCCTAGATACCTTTTTAGGAAATTCTAATATAGTTGCCCATTCTTTTTCCGTACAATTCCTGCCCAGGTCTCCCACCCACTTTGCGCGCAGAGGGGCGAGCGATATTTTAGCATGTGACCTAATGCCTTTATACAACCAGCGGGTAAGGTGTCGTCCTTCACCCATTAAATGTACCGCGTGTATTAGTTCATGAGTAGAAGGCTCCACTCCATCTGGGGACCAGTGTCGTTTAATATAATGAGAGATGGCGGCATGTAGAATAAATAATGTCTGGGGGACACCATGCGCACGAGTGAAATTTTCATGATCTGCTAGTGCCTTATCTATAAACAGTGCTCCGATTGTCGTCACTCCTTCCTGTATCCATTGTGTGATTTTACGGGTAGTGATCAGTCCATTGGCCATAGGTATCCCCAGCAAGGGCATATTGGGCGAATACGGGGGGGCTAGCTTAGTATATTGTAGCGTCCGCTTCCAGAACAAGATAGCCGTTTTGAGCATCGGGGTAACCATGTGAGGTGGCTTACTATTAGGCAAAAGCAATGTTTGAAGTGTACCTCGATTAAGGAGTTGTGGCGTGTAGCCAATCTCATGCCCTACCAACCAATAAGAAAGCCATTGTAGCTGACTGGCCATACAATATGCGCGAAAATCAGGGGCTCCCAAACCTCCCTCCTCGGGCCTCAATTGTAATTTAGCTAGACTCATCCTTCTGCGACCATTCCCCCAGACAAGTTCTATTAGAAGGGTATTAGAAGGGTATCAAGTGTACGAAAGATATGTGCAGGAATCAGTATCGGTAAATTTGTGAAAAAATATAAAAGCCTTGGGAGCATCACCATTTTGGAAATGGCAACTCTGCCCATCACCGACAGGGACAGCGATGTCCAGAAAGAAACTTTCGCCCGTAAGGATCTAATCGTCGTCATTATGTTGCCATCTAGCAGATCTTGTGGGGATGCCCAAATGTTTAAAGGTATGCGGCGCAGTTGATATAATAAGGTCACCAAAGGTAATAGGGTCTGGATTTTCCCTAAATTGCATGAAAAATGCGTGTGATTTAGGAGCATTTATTGCCAAACCAGAGACCCGCTCAAACTGTTGAAATATGTACGGAATGGGTGCTATAGTCCAGGCTAAATCTTTCAGAAAGATTATAAGGTCGTCAGCATATGCCGATACTATATATGTCGATTGGCCTATCCGGATCCCCAGAGCTGCAGCCTCTGTGCGAAGTTTAATGAGTAAGGGCTCTAATGACAAGACAAATAATAGTGGCGACAAGGGACATACTTGTCGTGTTTTCCTCGCCACTGGATAAGGGTGAGATATGTGGGAACCTGTCCGGACACGTGCAGTGGGGACGGTATATAATAATTTAACCCAATTTAGGAACCCCTCCGGGATGCCATAACGTTTCAGCGTTGCAAACATATATGCCTAATTAAGCGTATCGAACGCTTGCTGGAGATCCAGAGAAATACATCCAGCATTACAAGAGAGTTCGGATGCTGCTTCCAGTATGTGATGTAGTCTCCTGATGTTGAGGGAAGTATTCCGACCAGGTACAAAACCACATTGGTCCAAGTGAACCAATTTCGGGAGATAAGGAAGGAGGCGTCCTGCTAGTATCTTGCTGAGTATTTTATACTCAGTGGGCAATAAGGAAAGAGGGCGATAACCCGACATGTCACGGGGATTCCTATTTGGTTTGGGGAGAGACGTGACTAGTGCTTGCATGGTAGTCAATGGGAGAGAGCGCTTCTCATAGGCTGTCTTATATAACTTTTCTAACCGTGGGACTAATTTGTCCACATATGTAGAATAGAATTCTGCCCACAATCCATCTAACCCCGGCGTTTTATTATTCGGAAGCTCTTTAATGGCAACCTTGATTTCGGATCTAGTGATAGGATTTTGTAAGTCTTTTTGAGCTTCCAGTGTCAGTTTAGGGTATATGAGATCGCTCAAAAAATCGTCTATTTGTCTCGGTGATGCGGTGTCAGGGTCAGCGTACAGTGTTTTGTAATAGGCACTGAATGCCAGATTGATCTCTGCCTGAGTGCGAACAATAGTGCCGTCTGAAAGTGCTATTTCTGGTATTGGGACAGGAGGGGGATGTCTCGTATAATACGTGCTAGTATGGTGCTGGATTTATTTGCCTCCACATATCTGTATAGAGTGTATGCTCTATAATCTACTAGGCGAAGTTGTTCAAGGAGTTCAGCATGTTTAATCCTTGCTTCCTGTAAATGTTCTTGTTTAGTTGGGTGGGCATTAGCCTCGCGCTCTAGAACACTCAGGGAGTCTTCTACCAAAGTAAGTGACTTATGTATTTCTTGTCGGGCTCCCACAGTTGCTCCTATGGCCGTGCCCCTGATTATTGTTTTAAAAGCATCCCACTCAATCAGACGAGACGTCGCAGAACCATCGTTCTCGGTAAAATAATTTGTAATGACTGTGCCCAATGTACCACAAAATACTTTATCCTCTAGGGTCTGTCTCCACGTTGGGACCGGGGTAGGTACCTTACCCCATTCTAATATAATCTCAAGTGGATTGTGGTCTGAGAGCGTTTTCCCTAGATATGTAGCTTGGGAAATCTGGGGTATCAAAGGTGTGGAGCAAAATATTCTATCCAGTCTAGTATGTAACTGATGTGGTGGGGAGTAAAAAGAGTATTCCCTACTAGTCGGATTTTGAAGGCGCCATACGTCATGCAGTGTCCAACCCGTAGCCCAGGATTGTAGGAATTTTGCTAGTTTGATGGTAGCCGCACCACGTATCGGGGGATGGGATCGATCCAGCTGAACATCCAAGACGGAATTGTAGTCACCTCCCAAGACCCATGGAAAAGCAACCCAGTCAGATAACACTACATTCAGGCCGGTGAGGTAAGCATTTTGTTTATAATTTGGGGCATATACACTACCTATAACAATTGGTATACCGTCTAGCATACCCTGCAACAATACATAACACCCTTTAGTGTCTATACGCTGTTCCCCCAGCACAAATGGCACCCCATGTCTAATCCAAATAAGTGTCCCTCTAGCAAATGCAGAGTAGGATGTGTTATATATTTGGCCCTTCCATTTTTTACGCATTTTGAGTACCTCAGAGTTGGTTAGGTGAGTTTCTTGAAGCAGAGCTATCTGTGCCTTTTGCCTATTTAATTGAGCATGTATCCTGTTGCGCTTATGAACTGATCCCATTCCCCGTACATCCCAAGTAACTATTTTATATTTACCTAACATAGTCATTCAACAGTTGTACAAGTGCAACAATACAGCCCAGAAAATCACGAGAAATAATTTGCCTAACAGTAGGTGGGATGAGCCAGAAATCCAATACTACCCTTCTAACTACTAAACCCAATACTAGGGCCAATATGAAAAATATGTTGGTCCAAACATATACACAGCAAACTGTTTCCAAATGGTTACATAATGCACAAACTGCAGAGGGGGTGGTTCCTACTTTGAACATGATGTTACATTTCTACTCAGAGCTACTCTCATTGCGGGATCCTTAGTAAATATACAATAGTAGAGGTCTGGGGGAAGAGAAAGAGAAAGGCAAAATAATTTACACTTTTGACAATATCTTACTTCCCTTCAGGTCTTATTGGTGGTCTTCGAACGTTGTTCTTCTTCGTGTACTGCTTTGATGTCTTTCAACCGAACAAGTCTTTCACTATCTGTGGAGTGATCGATGGGAATAGTACATCATTGCTTTCAGAGTCAGAGTGCATTAAATTGTCATCCGAGTGTTCCGGTGTCGTTATTTGGATAGGTTCTCGCATAGAGGTTGCCTTCGCCAACGCTGATTCTCGTTCCAGTAAGGCCTGTTCTTGTGGTGGCCTCTTCGTGGGAGGCCTACGCGTTGATCGATTTCTGCGGGCATTCAGCGTAGTAGTTCGTACTGAGGTATGCCGTAGTTGTTGATCAAGTTTGTCCAGCATTTGAGAGGGGAGGGCAGATTCCAGCCAGTCATTTGCATTTCCAAGACCCATGGAAAAGCAACCCAGTCAGATAACACTACATTCAGGCCGGTGAGGTAAGCATTTTGTTCATAATTTGGGGCATATACACTACCTATAACAATTGGTATACTGTCTAGCATACCCTGCAACAATACATAACGCCCTTTGGCGTCTATACGCTGTTCCCCCAGCACAAATGGCACCCCATGTCTAATCCAAATAAGTGTCCCTCTCGCAAATGCAGAGTAGGATTTTTTATATATTTGGCCCTTCCATTTTGTACGCATTTTGAGTACCTCAGAGTTGGTTAGGTGAGTTTCTTGAAGCAGAGCTATCTGTGCCTTTCGCCTATTTAATTGAGCATGTATCCTGTGGCGCTTATGAACTGATCCCATTCCCCGTACATTCCAAGTGACTATTTTATATTTACCTAACATAGTCATTCAACAGTCGTACAAGTGCAACAATACAGCCCAGAAAATCACGAGAAATAATTTGCGTAACAGTACGTGGGATGAGCCAGAAATCCAATACTACCCTTCTAACTACTAAACCCAATACTAGGGCCAACAGGAAAAATATGTTGGTCCAAACATATACACAGCAAACTGTTTCCAAACGGTTACATAATGCAGAAACTGCGGAGGGGGTGGTTCCTACTTTAAACATGATGTTACATTCCTACTCAGAGCTACTCTCGTTGCGGGACCCTTAGTAAATATACAATAGTAGAGGTCTGGGGGAAGAGAAAGAGAAAGGCAAAATAATTTACACTTTTGACAACATCTTACTTCCCTTCAGGTCTTATTGGTGGTCTTCGAACGTTGTTCTTCTTCGTGTACTGCTTTGATGTCTTTCAACCGAACAAGTCTTTCACTATCTGTGGAGTGATCGATGGGAATAGTACATCATTGCTTTCAGAGTCAGAGTGCATTAAATTGTCATCCGAGTGTTCCGGTGTCGTTATTTGGATAGGTTCTCGCATAGAGGTTGCCTTCGCCAACGCTGATTCTCGTTCCAGTAAGGCCTGTTCCGGTGGTGGCCTCTTCGTGGGAGGCCTACGCGTTGATCGATTTCTGCGGGCGTTCAGCGTAGTAGTTCGTACTGAGGTATGTCGTAGTTGTTGATCAAGTTTGTCCAGCATTTGAGAGGGGAGAGCAGATTCCAGCCAGTCATTTGCCGCCTCGGGACATTAAAAAAAAAAGATTTTTGATTATATATAATTTTTAAACGTGCTGGAAACAGTAGAGCATACTTGAGATCCAATGCTTGTAGTTTTCGCTTCAGTGGTTGGTAGGAGGCTCTTTGTCGCTGTACTTGGACAGTATAGTCCGGGTAAAGGGAGATCCGGTTGTTTTCAAATTGTATCGGAGCATTTTCCCTGGCTTTCTGAAGCAGGAGGTCTCGATCCCTGAAATTGAGGATACGAGCTATTAGCGGTGGCATCCCTGCTATTGCCCTGCCCGTGGGGATCCGATGTGCCCTCTCGACACAGAAAAAGGAAGATAACCCTTCCGGGGCTACGTGCTCTCTTAGCCACTGTTCAACAAATTGGGTAGCATTGGGGCCCTCTGAACGTTCCGGAAGTCCTATAATTCGGACGTTATTACGTCGGGCTCTTCCTTCCGCATCTTCTCCTCTATCAAGTAGGGTGGTCATTTGTTTGTGCATTTGAGACAATTGTTCGGTATGTTCTTTGTGTTGTGGCACTATTTCCAGTAACGTTTGTTTATTACTTTTGACCACCTCGGACAGTTTATCATGGTCTGCACGTAAGAGAGTAAAACCAGTGGTGAGGGTGCCAATTTGATGTTCAATGGACTGAAGTGAGTCCTTTATTTCCTGCAGAATTTGGTTGAGTTTATCAGGTGCCGGTGTCGTATCCGTCGGGGGAACACAACTGATTGAGGAAGCCTGAGAGGCCGAGTCCGAGTCCCCTTGGGCAGATAGTTCCGCTGATTGCATTTCGGTCGGTTTCCCTTTGGTACGCCCCATTACTGCATGTGCAAACAACCAAACCTAGGTGACGGACTTCAGTGGATAGCACTATCACTATATCTCTGCTACCGTATCGGGTTGCTCATGCACAAATCTCCAGCACTAGTCACCTTTTAGTGCCACTGGTTACAGATTCCAAAAATGCTATTAACAATAGGAGGTGCACCGAACACAGTACAAATAGTCCATTTATTGCTTTTGTCAAATTCTTCTTTTATTCCAAAATGTGTTCATAAAAACAGCCAACGCGTTTCGTTCCCTAAAGGTACAACCTTTTGGAACTTCATCAGGGCTTATACCTCGGTATGTCAATTTTGAGATATAATGGAAGTCGCTGGATATAAATATCATCCAGGAAAGTGATACTGCGATCAGTGACATGGCGATGCGGGAAGAGGACACGGTCACGGACTACGGTGGCTGTTTCCTTCACCCCTGACCGAAAGGATTATTATATCCGGGCCATCCTTTGATACTTTCAATTCCTGGTTAATGATACGGTGGTTTTAGTTAACCCATTAAATCTGAAGAAACGCACCCTGCTTTGAGGATTATTGTGTTCTACAAATTAGCTTTTCGATATGAATCCACTTTATTAGGTGAGGATCCACGCAGTATCACTTTCCTGGATGATCTTTATATCCAGCGACTTCCATTATATCTCAAAATTGACATATCGAGGTATAAGCCCTGATGAAGTTCCAAAAGGTTGTACCTTTAGGGAACGAAACGCGTTGGCTGTTTTTATGAACAAATTTTGGAATAAAAGAAGAATTTGACAAAGCAATAAACGGACTATTTGTACTGTGTTCGGTGCACCTCCTATTGTTATTCCCATTACTGCATGTGTGGACAATCTGTGGACTGAATAGAGCGTTCAAGGCGACAGTTACTGAATGCGCTTTCCGTATCAATATGTGAGACCACAGCCCTATTTATTGTATTTCACTACCAACTCTGAGTAAGGCACTCCAGGTCTTTATGGTGCCAGACGTAATCGCGACTTTGCACTGGCAGGTCCCACCACACCCAGCCGGCACTCGATGTATAATATGGGGTAACTTTGTAGATTGTTCACTGGGCAGTCCACTCACAATGTTCAGCCACTCAAGCTTTCAGAGCCACCCGGCAGCTAGACACAAACCAATGGGCACTTGGGCAAAAGGAGTGCTCCAACACTACCTCTGAATTGAGTCTGAGGGTATTATTTCCTACTTTTAAGATTCTGAGGTGGGCAGAGGGTGGTGCAATACTCCCTACAGTGTACTTTGCCTCCCATACAACAGTATAGGAAAAATCAGGCCTCAATTATCTCGCTCCCTGAAGCATAGAGGAAAGCACCAAATCAGATTCACACTGGCCCATCACTGAAACTCTGCAGGAATGCTCCTCCTCACCTCAGTGCATGCGTGCAATTATGCCCCCGTTCTGGTCCGCTGTAGACCGGTTCCTCTCGACCGCGGAACGAAACCCAGCTTCTGCTAAGTTTTGGAGGAACAAAGGGAGGCCAGTAGAAATAGGCAACACCGGCCAGTATCTGCGGCAGAGTCTTTCCGTACACGCCAGCGTGTATATTCCAGTACCAGCAGGGGGGTATCAGTCACACTGCAGCCGCGGGCCTCAATGACGCAGTGAGTACGTTGTGTAATGGCGGCGCGCTGCCGGAATCAAATCAAGTGCTGGTGTCAGGCAGCGGGCTGCAGACAGATATACCGGGTAAGTGGATATCCCAGTCAGAGTCCTCCAACGGTGTGAGGCTAAGAGAGATCAACCTCACATGTGGGAATGAACTGTGTCACGTCCCCTTCACCCGCGAAGCACAGGTCCCGGGTCCTCCGGATCTCAGAGATTGTTCGCCTTCTCTACTGCCCAGGACCGTGCACACATCCGGGTCGGTCTCGGGCCTGTAAGGGTCTTCTCCGCAGCCAGACAGGTTGAATCGCCCAGGCAGCCGATGCCCGGCCTCCGGTCCAACACTCCTGGGAAGCCGCGCCCTTTGTTTCCACAAGGCTACGCAGTTCAGTCGGCAGACTCTACCAGCGTTGTTGAGCAGCTGCGGGGCTCCGCGAGGCCGCTTTGCTGGTCAATCGACTTCCGTGGTGTCTCGGCCGAGTAGAGGAAAGATTACGCCCGTGTTATCCCCAGATTACTCAATTATATGCAAGGTTATGCAGGAGCTCCGTTAATGTGCGGCCGCCATGCTTGGCGGTTAGCCACGCCCCCCATTCTTATCTAGTCATATTTGCTGTGCATTCAAAGACAGAGGTAAAATGTCAGGCTATGTTTCCAGGGAGCTTGGTGTTTACTTTTCCTTCTCTGACTTCAATGTGAGAGGCTTTATGTGACAATCCTGTTGGATTTTGGGGGGGTGCTTGAGGAAGGCTGTAGGATGATCTTTTTTTCTAGCACACAAAATTTAAATGTCTGTAATGAACTGTGCAGATATTTCAGAATATATCAGAATTAGAAAAACAAATGAAGCACCCTTTTTGGTAATTCTGAAGTGTGGTGGAAACAAATATTTTAATGAGATCAAAACAAATCAATACACAAGGTGATGACTTTTCCACACATTATCTTTTGTGCGCTGTATACTTTTATCAGTAAAACTGTATGTCTGTGCAAATGTAATGGTCATTTCAATTGTAGATGTGTTGTCTGTAATGGCAGTACACTACCACGCCATCCATACTCCACTTTTCCCCACTCCACTCTACTCAGCACCACTCCACACCACTGCACCACTCCATATTATGCCACTCCACGCCTCTCCACACTGCGTCACTGCACTCTACTCTGCACGACTCCAATCTACGCCACTTCACTCTACACCTCTTTACTCTAAACCACTCTACTCTATGGCAATGCACTCTACCCCAAACTACTCTATTATGCACCACTGCACTCTTCGCCACTGCACTCTACACCACTCCACTCTGTGCCACTCCACTCTATACCACTCTACTCTGCAACACTGCACTCTATGCCACTGCACTCTACACCAATGCACTCTACTCTGTATCACTCCATTCTACTCCAGTGAGCTCTATGCCAGTCCACTCTATGCCACTCTAATCTACTCTGTACTCTACACCATTGTTCTCTACTGTGCACCACTCCACTCTACTCTGAAACAATCTACTCTACACCACTGCATTTGGCGCCACTCCACTCAGCTCCACTCTGTATCACTGCACTCTATGCCAATGCACTCTACACTACTCTACACAAAACCATTGCACTCTATGCCACTGTACTCTATGCCAATCCTAACTGCACCACTGCACTTTGCACCACTATACTCTACTCTGCAACACTTTACATCACTGCACTATACACTACTGCTGCACTCTACGCCAGTGTACTCTCCATCACTGCACTCTATGCCACTCTACTCTGCACCATTTAACACCATTGCACTCCACACCAATGCACTCTACGTCACTCTACTATACACCACGGCACTCTTTAACAGTCTACTCTGCAACATTGCACTCTCAGCCACTCTACTCTATGCCACTGCACTCTACACCACTGCACTCTACACTACTGTACTGCACACCACTGCACTCTACTCTGCACCACTCTACTATACACCAATGCACTCTACACAACTACACTCTATACCACTACACTGTGCATCCCCCCACTCTACCCTGCACCACCCCACTTCACTCTAAGCCACTCTTCTCTGCACCGCTGCACTCTACTCTGCACCACTCTACTCTATGCCAATACACTGCATGCCACTCTAATCTGCATCGCTCCACTCTACGCCACTGTACTCTATGCCAATCCACTATAAGCCACTGTAATCTACTCTGCATCACTGCACTCTACGCCACTCCACTCTATGCCACTGCACTCTACACTGAAACAATCTACTCTATGCCACTGCACTCTACGCCACTCAATTCCACTGTACGCCACTGCAATCTACCCAGCGCCACTCCATTCCATTCTATGCAGCTGCACTCTACACCACTTTACTCAAACCCAATACACTCTACGCCACTACACTCTACGCCAATCTTCACTGCACCACTACACTGTATGCCACTATACTCTACTCTGCAACACTCTAGGCCCATGCACTCTACACCACTGTACTCCATACCAATGCACTCTACGCCACTGCACTGCACAACACTCTACTCTATAACACTGCACTCTCCGCCACTGAAGTCTATGCCACTCTACTCTGCACCACTCTACACTGCGCCACTACACTCTACTCAGCACCACTGTACTCTATGCAACTCTACTGCACTCTATGCCAATGAACTCCACACCACTCCACTCTACACCACTACTCTACCCTAAATTATGACACTCTATGCCACTTCACTCTACTCTGAAACAATCTACTCTACACCACTGCACTCTACGTCACTCTTCTGCGCTGCTCCACTCTACTCCACTGAACTTTATGCCACTCTACTCTACTTTACACGACTCTACTCTATGTCACTGCGCTCTACGCCACTACTCTATGCCACTGGCTGGGTCCAAACTGGGGTGGTGTGGCGAGCAAAAGAATGATGGATTAAACCCAGATACTTGTGACTGGGGGTGAATGTTTGCATTGTCCAGCATTCCGTCCATCAATTGTTTCTTTTGCATTTGTCGCCCTAAGTGGGAAGAGTATGCCCAGATGTGGGTCCCGTGCTCACTACACCACTGGATTCAAGCTAGCCTGGCTGATGAAGAGTGATGCCCTGAAACCGGTCACAGGATGCTTGTTTCCGGTCCAGGGAGGACCTAGCGTGGCAGTTCGGGATGGACTGTTTCCATAAGGAACAGGGTCAAGACTGATTTGCATATTGCTGGGTCCAAACTGGGGTGGTGTGGTGAGCAAAAGAATGATGGATTAAACCCAGATCCTTGTGACTGGGGTTGAATGTTTGTATTGTCCAGCATTCCGTCCATCAATTGTTTCTTTTGCAACTGCCCTCTAGCCAGCACCACTTCACTCTACTCTGCACCACTCCATTCTACACCACTTCACTCTACTCAGAAACAATCTACTCTACACCACAGCACTCTATGCCACGGGACGCTACGTCACTCTACTCCACTCTGCGCCACTGCACTCTACGCTGCGCCACTCTACTGTGTGCCACTCTACTCAAAACCACTGCACTCTGCACCAATGCACTCAATGACAACTACTCTGCACCACTGCACTCTACGCCACTATGCTCTACAACACTCTACATCACTGCACACTACGCCGCTCTACACCATTGCACTCTACATCCCTGCATGCTACACCACTCTGCACCATTGCGCTCTATGTCCCTGCACTCTATGCCACTCTATTCTACTCTCAACCACTGTTCTCTGCACCACTGTACTCTGCTCCACTCTCCTCTGAGTCACTGCACTGTATGACACTGCACTCTACGACACTGTAATAATTAAGACTGCACTCTCCGTCACTGAATTCAACACTACTCCTCCCTGCACCACTGCATGCTACGCCACTGCACTCTATGTCACTCTACACTATTACGCTCTATGTCACTGCACTCTATGCCACTCTATTCTACTCTGCACCACTGTACTCTATGCCACTGCTCTCCACACTACTCTACTCTGCACCACTTTACTCTATTCCACTCCACTCTACGCCACTGCACTCTACTCTGCGCCGCTCAACTCTATGCCACTCTATGCCAATGCATTGGCATACAGTGGCATAGAGTTGAGTGGTGCACTCTACACTCTGCATCACTCCACACCACTCTAATCTATTCTGCACTACTGCACGCCACTCTACACCTCTGCACTCTTCCCTGCACCACTCCACTCCATCCTGCACCACTCCATGCCACTTCATCTACTCTGAAACAATCTACTCTAATTCCACTGCAATCTACACTACACCACTCTACACCTCTGCACTCTACGCCACTCTACGTCACTCTACTCTATGCCACTTGACTCTAGGCCATTCTACTCCACTCTATGACACTCCTCTCTACGAACCTACACTCTACGATACTCCACTCTATGGTGCTCTACTCAATAAAACTCTACTCCACTCTACGACACTCTACTCCACTCTATGCAGCTCTACAACACTACTCCACTCTGAGCAACTCCCTTGATGCTACTTTACTCCACTCTGTTCTATGACACACTACTCCACTCTACTACTCCACTCCACTCAATGCCACTCCAATCTGTGAGTCGGTGCCACTCCATTTTACACTACACCACTTGACAATAGAACACTCTATTCCACTCTATGCCATTCCACTCTGCTACATTACTCCAATCTATGCCATTTCACTATACAACAATATACTCCACTCAACTCTACAACACCCTACGCAACACCCTCTATGCAGCTCCACTCTTTTCCACACCACTCCATGACACTTTATGCCACTCCACTCTATGACACTCTGACACTCTGCCCACTGTATGGCACTCAACTCTACTCCCTTTTATGCCCTTCCACTCTACAACACTCTATTCCCTCCATGACCCTCCACAACACTCTACACCACTCCACGCTACTCCATGACACTCCACTTCACTCCACGCCACTCAACTCTACACCACTCTACCCCACTCCATAACACTTCACTTTACTCCACTTTATGACACTCTGTGCCACGCCACTCTTCTTTACCCCACTAACATTTAGCCATGCTGAACAGCAGCCACCCAAGTGTACAACAAGGCTAAAACATATTGGCAAAGCCAATAGCTCTTGCATAGGTGAAACTTATTAGCTTTGCCAATGCTTGTTTACTTTACAGAGCCTATGACTGGGAGCCATACAAAGTTACAGCACCTGTGACTAAACGATGAAGCTTGTTTTATTATATGTCAGCCTGTCAGGTTGAAGTGCTTAGCCCTTAGTTAAACGTGTAATACAGCTGCCACGCTCTGGGTTTGTCACAAACATTGAGGGCCTCACTTATGAGGTTCCTTGCGCCATCGGAACGTCACTTTTTGTGACGTTCCGTGGCACAGGAGCCTGCTCCATATTTATGAGGCAGCATTAAGCCACTTTTTTTGGCTTAATGCTGCCTCATAAATATTGTCCTCTTCAACACAGTTTTCTGTATTAAAGGGGCATGCAATGGGTGTTGCTGGGGACGTTCCCAGCAACATCCATGGCATTTTGACACTGCCCCAGATTTACGGTGTAAGGGAGGCACAATTAGGAGAAATATCTTTATTTCTCCTCGTTTTTCCTTTTTCTATGTGTGCTGCAGAATTATGCAGAAAAAGGAAAAAGCATCTTGTGATTGTTTTTGTGAAGGAAGGTTTCCCTTCCTGCACAGAAACAATCATCCCCTCAATGCAGGCACCCTTGCACCATGGTGCAAAGGTGCCTGAGTTGGTGCACAGTAGCCTATTGTGCGCCGGCGCAGGGGAAAAGGACAGGAATGCGCCGTATCTCAGAGATACGGCGCATTCCTGCCCTTTTCTTTTGCCGTAGGGCAGCAGCAGGAAGGCCTGCTGCGCTGCCCTACGGCAAAAACACATAAATGAGGCCCTAACTATAATGTGTAAAGGAACGAGGTGCCCCTTTTCAGGTGTGAAGTATGAAACAACGATTCCTTGTGGAATGACTTACATTAGATAAAAAGATATTGGTTATTCATATGAATGTCAACATTAATAAACATATAAAGTTTAAAAAACAGATAACTAGTGACTCCAGCCATAGAACAGCTTTGACATTTAATGCATCTTGACTGTGCACAGTGTTCAAGTGTTCACACAGTGCGTACGAATTAGATGAAACATGAAGATGTGCATAATACAGAAAGGCGATGAGCCAAATGTATAATTGCTTCAGTGTTGTTTGCACTGACTGACTAGTAGCCATCTAAAGGAGTTAAAAGTTCATTCAAAATAAGGTCCAATTGTCCCAGGCGTCAACAGTGTTTCTACCTACAGTGGTCATGAGATTCAAGGAGCATAAGCCATACATAGTCTGTGAAAATAAAACAAGGGTGGGGTGGGTCAGGAATTCTATACATTGGATGTAAGGAATAGCCAGGGCTTTAAGTGGGATGAAAAAACTGGGGGGTCTCTCAAAGGGGCGTGGCCAATGTAAAAAAAGGGCATGGCTTAAAAACACGTAAGCTAAAAATCTGAGTTTAGCATAGTGTGCCGCCCGACTTGTATTTTGCGGTTTCTGTCATTGCATCCAGATATATGAAACAACAAGTAACATCATACCTACAACAAGTCACGACTATTGGCTTTGTCAATGGTTGTTAGTTTCAAAAGATAAATAAGCGAAACTATGGCTTGTATATAATGTTGAAAAAGCTTTGACTTACAGCCCTGGTGACACCACGACATTGTTGATGCTCCTGACTTTCAAAAAGAGAAGGGAAATCCCGAGAGAAAATGACTCTCTTTAAAGGATTTCCCTTCCCCTACAACGCTCACGTCATGCGGTAACTTCTCCACTAGTGAGAAGTGAGCAGTGTGAGCAGCGCACATCGATGTGCCTGCTGTCACTGCAGTCCGGAAAAAAACGGACCGCTTGTGCCAGGGCACAAAACAGTGCCCGATAGGGACCCGTTTCGAGGCCTCCTTAAAAAAACTGCCGGTGCTCAGCACCGATGAGACCCGGCCCACTTAAAGCCCTGGGAATAGCTGAATATATGACTATGTCTCAAGAGTAAATCACTGATGCGAGGAATCAAATTCAGTCTGTGGATGAGAAAATGAATGAAAAGGTTCAAATAATCGATGCAACGTGTTGGTCATCTCTAAAAGAAAGTGAAAACGGAACTTACTTGTGGAATCAGTGATTATACCCACAAATGCGGTTTAGCTGTAGCATCAGATGATTGCCTGCAAAAGAAAACGACTGGGATATTATAAAAAAAAAAAACAAACACAAAAATTGGCGTGATACCCTCAGAGAAATGTTGTTTGCTTAATCAGCAAGTCAGCAGGTTAGTACCAGAGACCCAATGAGTTCTCTGTGTGCTGCTAGTTGTTTGTTTCCTAAATTCAAGTCAATTCCAAGAATTGGACGAGGATGGCTCACTCACGTAATGTGACATGCTTCATCATTTGCCATCTCGTCCCACCCTGGTAAGATGTTACTACCAGGGCGGACTCAACCTCAGAATGGGGCTTTTCTGAGGGAGTTCTTAGATATTTCTTCTCTCAGGATAATGATTTAGGTCTAGTTTATGACTTTAAAAAAACATGGGATAATCCACTAAAATATCCTTTAATTTGGTGGTATCCCTGGTTGAGTAAAAGATTACTAAGGGGTAAATACAGGTGGCATACTTAGGTGTAATGGCCTGTATGTGTCACTATACAAATAATTATGCCAACATGTTTCTGCCTCTAAACAGCCGTGGGTCTAAGGCATTCATCAGGGCCATGTCTACGCCCACTACACTGCAATTAGTAAGTGCTGGGTGGGCTTAGATATAAACAGAGGACCTACCTCTCAACTGGTGTCATAATTAGTTATAACCTATGAGATAAATACAAAAAGCAGCAAAATTTGTTGTTCATGAAATAGGTGAACAAGGAGTTACAGTTGACTTAACTTAGCACAATATTCGACCAGAGAGATGGTCGCTTTTACCAAAAACGTTTAAAATATGTAGCACTATATGACACAAATTAATTAACAACAGACGAGTGATTAGGGTGAGTAGACTAACTCTAGCCTTTGGTGACATATATAAGGTTAGTCTTGTGCATATCATATAACAATGCAGTGATAAAAATGAAGAAAGCAGACAAAATTAAATACCTAGAACTAATTAGCTAGGTGCTTCATGGTCTGTTCGGGATGGGTCTCTCCTGTAGTCACACTCTTGAGTCACGAATAGATATATAAGATAGAGTTTAGACAGATATCATCTCTATGGAAAACCCCGGAGAATGTTTTTAAAAATATATATATATTTTGCCCAACCGTGGTTAGAACAGGAATGGTATGCAAAATATTCAGGCCCCACATGTAGTATAAGTTATATATGGTAGCACAACAACACTTCAGATACACTTAAAACATAAAACCACACCCCTGTCCTCTTTTGTAATAGGAGCGATTTACAAGGATAACAAAATATCCTGTTTCACTGCCTCTTGAAGGGCCTGCATTCTAACAATCCTCAAAACACTCCATGCAAGACTTACTTCATCAAGGTTGAGAACCCACTTGTCACTTAACTTGTCCCATCGAACAGCCGACTGGTGCCGTGGTGTTTTGCCTGGAAGTTCCTGCTTTTAAGCTTCCAGGTCACGGTAAAATTAGATGATCATTTGCAACTGTATCTGCAGGCCGTAGCTGAGGGGCAGGTGAGAAAATCTGGACCGGAGCCGGAATCCTCGCCCAGCATGCGTCAGGATCCTAGGGTTCCGCCCCGCGGCCCGACATGCCCGCAAAAAAACAAAATTGAATGGGAATATGAAAATGTTAATAATTAATATCGTAAAAGGGGATTCAATTGCCTTGTTGGAAGTTCGCCTGCAGTCGGGCTGACAAACCACATTCGGTGAAGAGACTTCGTACAAGTCAGAAAATCGCCTAAAATGCCACTAAAGGACCAAAACAGGTACTTTCGGGGAAGGAGGTGAAAGAAATCCATGCCACTGTTCCTCACCAACTTGTCTGGAGTGCCAAGCTTCCATAAAATAGGAGCACCGCTATTGGAGTCGATGCTGAATGAATCCGATAATAAACGCGTGTAGAGGGGCTTCCCTTATGTCAAAAATGGCTGCTGCGTGCCGAGGATAACAGAGATAGAGTGATTCTACAGGACAACAAGCGGGGTAGGAGGGAAAGGGGAAAAATCATCCTCTACAATATATTAGTACTAGTACATAGGCAATTAGCAATTTGTCAGATGGAAAAATTGGGCCCTGAAAGAAAAGAGAAAAAAGACTACCTTAATGAGGCAAACAATTGCCCATATGGAGTTCGCCATGGTGCTAACCTGTTTTAAGAGCCAACTGAAATGGGGGTGTGGACAGTCCATGTAGAACAGAAGTGTTGTGTTTAAGGTCACCAACATAACAATTGCAAATCACTGATGGCGAGTGAACGGAGCATAACTATACAATGCAAAAGTATATGTAATCCTTATGCAGTTGATAATTCTTTCGTTATTGGATGGCTCTAAGAGGGAAAGCAAGGCTGTCGCTCCTAATAGCTACTGCACAAGTGGAACATCGACTTGATTAGTGATCATTGCAAATAATAAATGTAATGCTTTAAACAGTTCATACGTAGTCGGTAATAAATCGACAATATTGACTATGATTTAACATGAGAGATAATACAAATTAATTAGCTGAGCAAAATTTCTAAGAATAACACACAGTAGGAACCAGTCTATGCAATTTCTGAAATATTTCCTGTTGTGTTTAATCCATTTGTAATGCTGTCACATTTCGGAATCCAGCGACAGTCCGCTTTGTTTGACATTAGCTGAAGGTCACCCCTTGTGGTGGCTTAACGACAAGTTCAATGACCTGCCACCGTGTAACTGTTGTCTGGGCCACTGCCGGAGTGGGAGGGGTGGGTTCCCTGCCTAAATCCTCGTCTAGCAGATTGGAATGGCCATTCCCATCGGTTTTCCCGTAATTTACCTACTTTGCCCTTGCAAATTCCTCCAGGCTATATTACTTGATAAATTTGTGCAAGGAAACCCCCCAGAAATGTGGTCATTTTGTACAACTTGGAATACATAATCGGATATGAACACAGTTAGCGTCCACATTTGGATTCCTGGTAGACTCAGAATGAGGGCCCAAGTCTTCAACTAATACATGGTCCACCATAAACCCAAGCATTCAACATGAATCAGTATACACAGATGCCCCCACACAAAATTGCATTGTCCATCCTGGTAGCTCTTGACCTCAGTGGACATCCTCGGTTAACCCAGTGTTTGGGATACAGAAGCATTATGACGTAGGCAATTTGGGCACAGGACGACACTTAATCACTTGGCTCTATAAAACTACCCGTGACCTCGCTGCCACTACACTTACCCAGCTACGGGAGAGGTGGGAGGAGGAGGTCGGGCGCCCACTACACAACAAGGAATGGGAACAAGCTTTTGAATACCCAAAGAAAGTGTCCAGAAATGCCCGGTTTAAGAACATACAATTTTCCATACTACATCGGGCCTACCTTACCCCGGTACGGCTCCAACGGTTTTACCCCGAAACACGATTCCTATGCCCGAGGTGTCAGTCCCCAGAAGCAACATTCAAGCACATATTTTGGCACTGCCCCACGATACAATCCTATTGGAGTACAATACATGAAACACTGCGGGAAATAACAGGGCTCACCGACATTAACATTTGGGAGGCCAGTGGGATCGGGGTATTCCGCAGACGGAAGACCCTCAAGGTTCAAATACGATTTGTACTGGCGAGCTCCAGGAGGGGCCCCCGCTAGCAGCTTGGATAGGGGCAGTAGGCAAATGGGGTTCGGCGGAAGAGGACGCAATTAGACTGGAGGAGGTACAAGGAGTGCGTAGGCAACGCATATCCACAGAGTGGGCCACGCTGCTGCACCAATTCCGTCAACACACGACAAACACCCAGCAACCACTATCATCGTCCACTGCAGCTGAGGTCCTGAGGCGAGAAACGCAGTCCAAAACCCCCCAAGATACCCGCGATGACTTGGACACCCCTAGATACCGCAAAGGTGTGTGTTCACGGAGCACCGCCGCGAGGATAGAGACCCATGCAAGGCACCCAGACCTGCAAGAGCCACGATCCAGGATAGCCCCCCCCCCAAATGCACACAAAAATACAATTTCTCCGACGCCCACTAGGGATAGTCTCGCCCTGCCCTGATCTACCCGCCCCAGGTTCCAACCCCCAGGTAGTTGCTCACACTGGTAGTTCCAGAGACCGGGTACTTCCCATGAAGGATGGTCCCTCTAGGAGCTACAATAAAACACAGCACGACACGGCACGACAATAGTAGAGCGATCAACTGGCATGTTCGCCACCCAAACAATTCACCATACCCTCTAAGGACACGTAGAAATGTAATATGCATATGAAATAGTCGTGCCAATTATGTGACAGTAACCGTGCAAAATATAATGAAAATGTAATAAAAATTGTTTAAAAAATAAATAAATTACGTAGGCAATTCAACAACATGCATTCTGAGGTATACAAAATTGTTTTCTGCTTTGAGTCAAGTGGAGGGACGCAGAATGGCATATTGGATAAGGAGGGACACACAACATGAGCAGGGTGGCACAAGTGATATTGGAAAATGAGGCAATGGGCTCTCACAGGCCCCCTCTCCATACAGAAAAGGAAAATAGGGTTATATATTTTGATTGAACGTGGCCGCCATGATGGGTCTACTACATTTTTGATATGCTATTGTGGCTCCTTCTGAATATTTGAGCAGAGGGGTGTCTGTGCCATTATAGGCCTAGATGCTGTGGCAAAGGATTATTCGTTTCTTTTTTTACCGCTGAGTGTTAAAGTTGATTCCACTGGTGACTCACAAACAAAATCAAAAGACAAAAGTAACATGCATTGGCAAAATCAATATGTCTGGATTATTTTAGGTGAATGTGCTTTCTTGAAATGGCTGTACATTCTCTTATATGTGGTTGGAGTACTGGAACTGGGAAAAATGTACCCATGGAAACTACAAGTTGTCTCAAAGTGGAGTGTTGGCAGAAAGCGGTTGAGATGTGAGTCATGATGACTATAGCAAATAAATAGCAGAATATGCCCAGTACATATGCATTCATTTTACAAAGTCTGGAAAGGACATGGTAGAACAGATGTAGAGTAACAACAGATGGACTGCAGGTAGTTTGTTGTAGAGATGGTTCAATTTATACAAGGTCATTCTTTCATTATATGGGTTACGAGCATATAGTGAAATAAACAAACAGTACAGCTATCACTTTACCCAGGAGCGCTCCATCTGCATCTGAAATGCTAAGATCAAAGATTGATAGATTTGTATTCCAGGTAGAAGGTGGGTGGTCTTTCCAAGAGCTCCTGATACATCGCTAGGAACAAGATACGTGCTGCTTATGCTCCTCTAAGGACATTCACTCGTATCACTCTAGCATCATCTAGTTATTAATAATAAATCTACTCCTGTTTCTAGACTACAAGTGCATCTCTACTTATATAGTGTCCCCAACCTCTCTGTTAATTGGGAAAGGAAATGGTTCCTTATTCTATTGAATATTTCAGATTGCTCATTGATTATGTAAATTAACTTGACATGTCGTACCATTACTACCACATCCTTAAGCCAGTCCTCCACAGCAATGCTGGTTTCCATCTCCTCAGTGTCCATACTTTTGCTACAGCTAAGGGAATTTCAAACACATTCCCCAATTTGAGCTCACCCCCACTATGTTGGAGAAGCCATGTAAATGACCAGAACGACCAACAATTGGATGGAAATCATTGTCAAAGGTCAGTTTCATTGTATTGTGCAGGCGGCACAAAAATGGGGCAACACTGGGCAAGATCTTATGACATGCATGATGTGACAGTCTGCAAATCTGCACGTCCATCAATTGCAGGAATGTCTCAGTCCTAATTCTGTAGTCTCCCTGGTGACCAGTGCTATTCATGGACAATGTAAAAGCTACGTGTTAGCCTTGACTCTGAAATGCCTAAGCCATGGTGAACAGAATAGAGCACCAGTTCTCATCTGTGAATTCTAGCCAGAGTTTCTCTTGCCAAAGTGTCCGAAGCATATTCGTTGTTGGGATGGAGAATTAAGATGCAGTAATTTTCAAGTACAACTTTGACTCTATTCCTCTAAATCCCTCCAATGTGTTCAAGAATGCACACATTGGAGAGGTGAGATGGTCTTAAGGAGGACAACCTAACTTTGCACATATGCAATGTTTGATCTGTACAAATATCCACAGTTGAGAGTACTGATTCAGATCTGCTGAACAATCCCAGCCGATCAGCAGGAGATACTGCAGTGGCTGAAATGCACAGTGGTGCAGTTCCTGTGACTTGGAAGGAGTGATTAATCCAAAGGGTCTTGGAAGGGATGCGGGGTCGTCATGTGTTGGGGGTGGACGCCGGACAAGGTACTGTGTAAAGACAAGGGCACTTGCCACCCTGATGAGGAGCTGAAAGTTCAAAATGGATGGTTATGGATCTTGGGGTAGTGGACCATCGCTGTGTTTTGCTGACAAAGATGGAGTGGGACATGGGGGCGGCATCATACACGGGACCTGGATGCACACTGGTTGGCTTGACCTCCATCCTTCTCTCTGTTCTCTGTCTTTTGATTCTTTTTACAATAAAACCTTCCCCCTTGTATTCCCCCTCTTTTCCCTGTTCATTTCCCCCATCTCGCAGTCTGTGTGTGACTGTGCGTAGTACAGTAGGGCTCATAGGGCTCACAGGAGTGGAGCAGTGAACAAGATACTCACTCAGAGGTCTTTAGCCTGACTGTTCTTACTCCTTAGCGATAACTCAAGTTCAACGCCCAATACGGTCCCCAAACACTCACTGAAGATTTACTGAGGTTATTAGATTGGGTGGGCAGGTTAGTTACAATGATTGGGAAGACACAAGTTGCGCTATGGGTCATCTACCCGGAGTGTGCGAAGGGGAGCTGTTTAGAGGTTACAGTTAAAGTTTGTGCAGCAGCAATTGCATATCACATCTTGTGGGGGCGGGGGGGTACAGAGGGTGATACACGTCTGGTGTCACTTTTGGAATGACTGACTTAATGTGTATGCTCACATGGAATGTGAGGGGGTTGAATTATTTAGTTAAATGATATAGGACCCACACATACCTTAGAAGGACGGGAGTACGCATCGCGTTTCTCCAGGAGACACACCTCTTGAAGGCCGAAGCCCAGAAACTCCATAAAAAGTGGCGGGCCACTATATTCTTCCACTTTTTTTTTATTTTTTAGTGGAGTTTTATACAGCGCGAACTAGACCCGAAGGTATCAGGGCGCTTTACATGAGCACCAGTTACATTACAGACAGACACATTCCTTTTTGTTAAGCACAGGGAGATTAAGTGAATTGCCCAGAATCACAGAATGTTGAGCGTCACTGCCGAGACTCGAACCCGGTTCCCCAGCTCCGAGGTCGACCGCCCTAGCCGTTAGGTCACATTCTCTTCCTCCTATGCCTGAGGGGTGTCTATATGGGTGGCCCCCTGTGGCCCATTTCGGATGCGGGGGCAGATGGCTGACGCGACTGGGCGGTATGTACTGTTACATGGTATACTAGATGGACGAGAACTTTGAATGTTTTAACGTATATGCCCCTAACACTGATGATGAAGAGTTCTTCAGAGCTCTAGAAACTGAGATGCCACCCTATGTTGGACTGCGTATTATTTGGGTGTGGGATTTTAATTGTGTTTTGGACGGTCAACTAGAACCCGACCCGCCCCGAATGGGCACAAAGCCCAGCATTGTGACAGGGTTGCACAAAACTATGAATAGACTTCAATTTGTTGACGTGTGGAGGGAGCTCCACCCCATGGTAAAGGAATATTCTTGTTATTCCCCCACATACAGGGCTCATAGTAGGTTGGATCACTTCCTCCTTACCAATGAGGGCGTCCTTAATATTGTGAAGGTAAGCTACCAGGTGCGCTTTCTCTCCGGCCACACCCCCTTTACTATTGGAGTGCGGAGTGAGGGGTCAAATGCCTGTGTCCCTTTGCGGAGGTTTCAACCCGAGGCACTGGGAGATCCGGAATATAACACTGATATGAATGAAGCTCTCCAAGGCTTCTTTACTACAAATTGGAACACCGCCCAAACGCGTGGCACGAAGTGGGTGGCTATAAAGGTGGTTGCTAGAGGTGTAAGCCTTGGAAGACCTATGGCACCAGAGCGAAACTGGAGTGGGAGTTGGGGGAAGGGGAGGAACACCTCGCTGAGCTGCAGCAACGGACTCTAGGATGGGAGATGGGTGATGCTTCATTGGCAGAGGCACACAGGAATGTGGCGGCCATCTGGGACAGACTGGACTGCCATGTCCGGAGGGACTATAGACAGCGCTTTCACAGAGAGAGCAATAGGTCGGGCCGCATGTTGGCCTGGCTGCTTAAACGTGAACATCCCCCACCACTTATTTTTGCCCTCCGTAGGCCTGATGGCTCAGTAATTACGGGTCAGGCGGTGAATACCCAAGCATTACGAGACCACCTTGCTGGAGTGAATACTGCTCAGGCGCACAAGGAAGCCCCCTGAGTCGAGGGTTTTCTGGCTCAGATGGCCATCACCCGGTTGACGGAGGCTCAGAGGGGCTCAGAGAAGTCATAACTCTGGAGGAATTGGGCAAAGCCCTTCGGGACATGGCCAGGGGGACATGTCCGGGACCAGATGGTCTCCCGGTTGAATATTACCAGGCAAACTCTGCCACCTTGCTCCCTATCCTTCTCGAGAAGTTTCTCTAGGCATGCGAAGCTGGCGAACCCCCAATGCATATGCAGGAAGCCATTATAATAATGCTGCCCAAACCAGGCAAGGACCCTGCTGACCCTGGACCTTACAGACCGCTCTCTATGCTAAACATGGATGTTAAGCTGCTCGCCAAGGTTCTGGCACTACAGTTGAGCCGGGTTAGTACACACTTAGCTCAGGATGATCAATGTGGCATTAAGCCGGGAAGAGGTACCCATATGAATTTGAGCCGACTGTCCCACGTGATGCATGAAACCCGAGCCGCTGACTTTAGTGCAGCGCTGATAGCCTTAGACATAGAGAAGATATTCGATATCTGTACTGGGTGTATGTCTGGGAGGTCCTCCGATGGATGGGGCTCAGAGTTGGGTTCCTGGCGTGGGTGCAACTCTTGTACAAGGTGCCTCCTGCGAGAGTGCGCATGGGCACTGAGGTGTCTGACACCTTTTGTATCGAGAGGGGTATGCGACAGGGCTGCCCATTGTCGCCACTCCTGTTCATCCTGGCTATGGAGCAATTGGCGACATATCTCAGAGATCAGATGCGGGACTGGGGCGTGCAGGTGGCGGACAAGACACATGTCGTGTCCATGTATGCCGACAATATGTAGATTTTCGAGGGATCCAGAGTGCTCTGTACCCCTTCTCCTGCGGCTGATGGCAAACTTTGGTGAGGTGTCGGGGCTCCGCGTTAATCGCCACAAGACAGTACTGTACCGCCTGGCAGCGCTGGCTGACCAGACAGAATCTGATCGCCCATCGGTGGGCCTACCGTGGGAGACCCGGAGTTTCTGATATCTGGGCTGCAGATAACTCATGACTGCAGCTTCAAATGAGAGCTGAACATGGGTAGAGAAATGGAAGGCCTTACAGCCTCAGTGTGGTTTTGGATCACACTGCCTCTGTCTGCGTTGGGCTGGGTAGCTTTAAGCAAAATGGTCTTATTGCCACGCTGGCTCTATGTGATGCAGAATTTGTTCTGTGTGCTGCCATCCACGTTGTTCTGGCAGGTTGATGCGCTGCTGGCGAATCTGGTCTGGGTAGGTGAGAGGAGTAGGGTTCGTTTGGAGATCCTAACATTAAACCTTAGCCGGGGTGGTCTTGGGCTCCCAGATCTCCAACTGTATTATTTATCAGATCTATTACTATGCGCTGCAATGTGGGGTGATGATAGGCCTAACTGGGAAAAGGAATTACTTTCTAGACACACTGAGGTGTTCAAGATTCCCAAGCTGTTGATGAGCAGAAGTAGGCTCCCAGTGGGGACTCCGTTTATTGTTACTCAGGTGGCCCAAGCAGGGGAAAAGACTGTCACAAAGGTCCTAAAGCGGGCGCCTTATGCTAGGCTCCTCCGGATCTGTTGGCTGTGCCCCTTCTTATACATCCGTGACTCCATGGATATTACTAGATGGCTGGAGGGGGGGATGCCAGAATGTAGGAGATCTATTTCTAAATGATACCTTTATGTCCACAGAGGAGGTTGAAGCTCACTACGGCATCGATTGGCGGCAGTTTTTGCAATATGCAAGCATATACTGCACTGCCTGTGACATCTGGACTTCCTTTCTTGAGGAACCAAAGCAGTCCAGAGTCCTACAGGTGATTCTAGATCCCGGCTCCTTTAAGGGTATCATAAAAATGATAGGCAGACGAATATTGTGCTGAAACGTGCCACCTGGGCTTATCCGACTCGCACAGTGGGTTGCACTAGGTGCGTGTGATCCCAGCAGATTTTGGACATGTTGGTGGGACTGTGCAGAGCTACAGACGTTTTGGGGTGAGGTACAGCAGTAGGTGCGCAGGGTGACAAAGGTGACTGTAGAACTTACCACCCAACACTGCCTACTGGGGCTGTTGCCTCTTCCCAAAAAGTGAAGAAAAATACGGTAGATTCGCCCGACTGGGCTTAGTGCTAGCACAACGACGCATGGCCATACACTGGGCCAGCCCCTCCTCACTGACTCTGTTTAAATGGAGAGATGACTTTCTGGAATGGACAGCTGTGGAGGAGTGCAGACTCTGGAAAGTATGCACTGACAATCACGCAGAAAGAGACCTTGAGGGCTGGGGTAACATGTTGGATACGTTGGGTGCTATAGCAACAAATGATGGACGGAATGCTGAGTAAATCAAACATTCACCTCCAGTCAAGAGATCTGAGTTAAATCCATTGTTCTTTAGCTCACCACGCCACCCCAGTTTGGACCCAGCCATATGCAAATCAGTCTTGACCCTGCTCCTCATGGGAACAGTCCAGCCCGAACTGCCAGGCCGGGCCCTCACTGGACCGGAAACAAGCATCCTAGGACTGGTTTCAGGGTTTCACACCTAATCAGCCAGGCTAGCTTATATTCAGTGGCACAGCGAGCAAGGGACCCACATCTGGGCATACCCATCCCACTTAGGGCAAAAAGTGCTACAGCAAAAAATTATGGACGGAATGCTGAGTAAATCAAACATTCACCCCCAGTCAAGAGATCTGGGTTAAATCCATTGTTTTTTGCTCACCCCAGTTTGGACCCAGCCATATGCAAATCAGTCTTGACCCTGCTTCGCATGGTAATGGCATGGGGAGCAAACAAATGATGGATTTAGGCCCAGATCTCTGTACTGGGGTGAATGTCTGACAATGTTCAACATTCTGTCCATCAATTGTTCTTTTTGCATTTGTCACCCCGAGTGGGACGGTATGCCCAGACGTGGCTCCTGTGCTCTCCATGCCACTGGAGTTAAGCTAGCCTGGCTGATGAGGGGTGAAACCCCGAAACTGGTCCCAGGATGCTTGTTTCCGGTCCAGGGAGGACCTGGCCAGGCAGTTTAGGTTGGACTGATCCCATGGGTAGCAGGGTCAAGACTGATTTGCATATGGCTGGGTTTAAACTGGAATGGCATGGCATGGCATGGCATGGGGAGCAAAAAAACAATGGATTTAGGCCCAGATCACTGTACTGGGGTAAATGTTTGACATTGTTCAACATTCTGTCCATCAATTATTCTTTTTGCAGTTATCACCCCGAGTGGGACGGGTATGCCCAGACATGGGTCCCGTGCTCTCCATGCCACTGGAGTCAAGCTAGCCTGGCTGATGAGGGGTAAAACCCTGAAACCGGTCCCAGGATGCTTGTTTCCAGTCCAGGTAGGACCTGGCCTGGCAGTTCAGGCTGGACTGTTCCTATGGGGAGCAGGGTCAAGAATGATATGCATATGGCTGGGTTTAAACTAGAATAGCATGGGAAGCAAAAAAACGATGGTTTTAGGTATAGATTTCTGAACGGGGTTAATGTTTGACATTGTTTAACATTCTGTCAATCAATTGTTCTTTTTGGATACGTTGGGTGGACATGATGCAGCCCTGGAAACAAATCAGGCTTAGCCACACCAGAAGGGGGCAACGCAACTTCTGCTGCGATAGCCGATTCTGGAGCTGAGCTAGTTGAGCAGCTGCCTCTTTCACATCCGCGCTCACCTGCTCCCTCTACCACGAGTGGGTCCACTTCACAGTCAAGACTAGATTAGACTTGCACATGACCCCTTCATGAAGCGCCTGCCAGTAGTTTTGATCTGTCCCCCCTGTTTCTTTGCTCTCACTTGGGAAATCCCTGGTTCTGCGCTTACCACCCATCAATAATGTGAACGTGCTTGAAGATGCTATGTTGCACTTTTTGTTTTGTATTGTCTTGGTAACTGAATAAACAAATTTTCAACAAAAAAAACATGCAGAGAGATAGTTTTCATGTAATAATTATTGCTGTGCAACAACTAAACACACCATCATAAATGCCTGCTCTCTGATAGTGACTGTACTGTTTGCTGCAAATTAATGATTCTTCATCCAATAACCTTAACAATGCAGAATTCATTACATGATGACTATTGAGAAAACCATCGCTGTCATTTGCCTGGAAACCTCGCCAGGGGTACTTTTTCTCTTGTGCGCTTTGACCAGGGTTTGAGGGGATGACCGGGCCTCATATTTAACTGAGGAAGGACTTGCAGTTGATTGTCACAGCCGCCATACTTTGGGGAGTGCTACATTGCTTGTGAAAGAGATTGCAGTATTTATAGAGTCGGCGATCCGATGTCTTTCATAGATACCACAGAAAATCAAAACGCCTGCTTAACAGTATGACACTTAACCCTGTGATAGGTGTAAACATATGGCTGAAATGAAACACTGCCCACTGCAATCTCCTACTATGTAAAGCACTCTGTTTACCTTAAACTGTATGCACACGTTGTAGTACGGTTAGCAGTTGAGTGTCACTACATTACTTTATCCACGCCCTTCCTTGCTGTACTTAGGGCTGCCCTCTGTGGAAATCTACGAAATCCTACTAGCAGCTCTTTTTGGAGGCCCTGAGCATAACAAGCATCACAGGCTCCCAAACAGAGCAAACAAGTACCCCTAGGCCATCGGTCTGGCTCATCTGGTCAGTGTCAATCAGCTGCATCACTTCTGATCTTGCTTGTTACATGTTATCTCACATCACCACATGAATGTAAGAGGATGAATACACTGAATTTGGGTCAAATTTCTGTCTTAGGGCTTGTCCCATGATCTAGCATGCAAGAGGTAGGGTTATAAAACAAAAACTCTATTTTTGGACACAACTCTATTGAAGGTTTTTTTAGGATAAGTGGAGTGAATCTTCACTCCCTCTTGAATCACTCACTGCCCCACTAACAGCTTCCAGCAAACTGAAGCCTCAGCATTCACCATGTCATCACCGACACTCTGCAGCTTCTGACTGGCCCTAAAGGTGTTCCTCGGAGTGAAAACATACACAGCATTTGCATAGGCAGACCCCAGTCCAAATGTATCCACTGAGCATACACATCAGTAATCTGAAACCACACCACCTGATCTAACGCAAAACTGGGGCATAGTTCAGCTGCAGCCCAATCCCACTAATATCAAGCAGTACCCAGCCGTATATAGGACCATACACCTTTTAGGCGCTTTTTATGAGCGACAATGCTGCTTAGGTTCTATCTGTTGCAATTCTTCATGTATTATTGCAGATCCACGCTGTCGCGGTTCTGCTTCGCTGATTTTTTGCTTGGTTTGTTGCTGTGGTAATATTGTGCATTATTACAATTTATAACTGTTTTGGTCTTGAAAAGAAGCTAGACAAAGGGAAGCAGGATGGAGAAAACATGTTATTCTGCTCCAACTTGAAGCTGGGCAAGGACATTGTTTCTCAAAGATGCCATAAGTGGAAACATCGCATAGTCAGTCTCTCCCTATCATGTCTCCCACAACCAATGTGTAATTTTGAGTTTCTTGCACTATAATCTTCGCAACTCAAAACTTTCAGCAACCTGCAATGTCACGTAATGTTCTAAGGCTTCTTGTAAGATTGAACAGGACTGCTTCATGCCTGTTTGAGCAGGGATGCTAGGATTTTCTATTCTCCCTGGTTCAGAGGTACCCAAAAATTTGTAATCTGAGTGAGTATGTGGATTTGAAGACATATCTCAGCGAGTCTGTGAATTCAGAGAATTAAAAAGTGAGTTTGTGGTTTTAAATAATTTATGAAGCAAGTATTTACCTACTCGTATGTGTCCACAAGGTGTTCGCAAAAAAGTCCCAAAGAATGTTGTCCTTGATCATTTAATGTACCCGTCACGCCTCTATTTTGCTGTGCATCAAGGCCATAGAAGTCTTTGAGCATTGTATTTCTAAGCATGCGGCTCTGTTATCTTTTTTTTATAGGCTATGATCCCATATACTGCCTGACTAAAATTCAGAGCCATGGTGAGGTGAAACAGGTCCACCATAAGAAGACAATTTTCTGTCTGGATCATAACATTTAAAAATAACTTTCAAGGCTTTGAATCAGATTTCTGGTGTTTTAGGGGTTATAGAAATAATCTAAAAAGAGGCCTACCCTATTTACTTTTATGTATCCGGACATTCAATTAGTTGTTTTTAATTTAAAAACAACCCTGAGAGGGTGTGGCCAAGTTGGATATGCTGTTGTCCTTTGTCTTGGCCCTCATCAAGCATTCGACCTAGCAGGTTGTTTTGACGGTGACCAAAGCTACAGGCTACAGCTACCGCATATGTTGGATCACAGCAAGAGTGTGATGGATAGGGATAGCCGGATTCAAGCAGATGTCACCAGAGCTGCCGCATACTCTAGGATGAGGTCTGTGAGCAGCACCATCAACATGCTGCAGAGAAATAAGGCAGCTGGCGGCAACATGGCACAGAGTGTTTTGTAAAACCTTACAAAGGCACCCTTCACTGACTTCCTGATGCTGTGGAATTTGCAGCCCTTTTCTGACTTGCAGAGTGCGATGTCCTAAGCCCGGTGGCGGCAGGGAGACTGCGAGACTGGTGAAGACCTCTATTACAAAAACAGGTTTTACTTTTGAACAGGCGCAGGTGCAGTTCGTGGTGGGACCAGGACAATCCCTACAATATGCAAGGCTGGCCGATGTGGCTCCCCAAATCTGGCCCACATTTCCGAACAAATCACTGGCGCACAGCCTGGTGCCCTGGCTGACCGATGTAGCAGGATGCCGGTGCCTGATCATGCACATGCATAGGGCACTGCTTAAGGACAAGGAAGGCATGGCAGCAAGGGCGAGGGGCAGATGACCAGACTGGGCACCGGGCCAGACTGGGCACCGGGCATTTCCCCGGTGGGCCGGAGGGGTGGGGGCCAGTTTTGTGCCTGTGGGGGCCGGTTTTGCAGCAGTGCTGCAATATCGGCCCCATGTAATAAAAGTGGAAGTGGTGCTTCTAGCTAGTATACCCCCCTACCAGGGCCGGTCGAGCAGCAATCTGCCAGGGCTGGTTGCTGTTCCCAGTTCGGCCCTTCCTGTTCGGACGCGCGGTCAGAGCGGGACTGGAAAAAGGCCTGTAAGGCAGTGAAGACGATATTTCCCAATGCTAGATTTAATCTGACTCACTTCAACTACCTACATCAAACTTGCCTGACTCTTAGCAGATTGACCCAGATTGACTATGCCAGGCCGGTGACATGTGGGGCTGCGGGCTGCGCGCAGCTGATTTTCTTCTTATGATCTGGGTATGCCCAGTTGTGGCAAGTTTTTTGGCGACTATTACAGAGGTACTAGCACATATTATGGCAATTAGAATGGAGAGAACGGTACAGGTGTGTCTGCTGGGTATCCTTAAGGACTGGAAGAAGCAAAAAATGGAAAACGCATAGTGGTGCTTGGTCTGGTGTTGGCTAAATGCAGAATAGCAAAACACTGGGCAGCACCCCAACTCCCTCAGGTGCAGGTGGTGAAGAAAGATATATTGGAATGGGCAATTGAGGACACTCAGCACATACGACGATCGAGACATGATGAAAAGGTGGAGGAGGCTCCAGAGAAATGGGTAGGGATGATTAATAGAATTGAGGAACACCCTGATAATCACACACCTACTCAGGCCACAGACTGGAGTGGGAACACTGAATAACACACAGCACAGCTTATGTACAAGAGTGTAGCAAGTGATTCGGACATATGTGAGCCCGTGACACTGTATAATTAGAATGCCTGATGCCTTTGTATCCTACAGAGATGATTGCAATTACAATGTTTACGTGTTTATTTTGTTAAAATCTAATAAAGAGATAAAAAAACATGATGCAGAGAAGAAGATGGAGTAATTTAGCACCACTGGTGGAGTCTATAGGCCAACAGGAGACTACTGGCTCTTAGTGAGGAAAAGACAAGTGCGGGATGCTGAGGCAGGGCAGATGAGAAGAGACTAGCCCCGAGGGTGGCAACATTCAGTGCTGATAGATGAGTATGGGGTTGTGGGGCTTGGAGAGGCTGTAGTACGGTCTGCTGCAGAGGTTCGCCTAGAGATTGCTCCTGCCTGTGCAGTACCTAGGCAGCCCCTTGGCGCAGGGAGTATTAACCTGTCTAGCTGGGGGAGTAGACTATCTGAACCCTAAAAGATCTAATGCTGGGGCTGTAATCGCAATTAAGGCGCAGAGTGCCTAATCTGACTGGAGCAGGTGGAGGTTGAGTGGTCTAATAATCCACTGGCTCCTTCGTTGGTACCACATACCCGCTTCTCACAATGAATAGAATGAATGAATGAATGAATGAATGACCGGTACTTATAGAGCATACAGCTACTCCAGCTGGAGTGTCCCGGCGCTAACAGTACATATACGGCTGCCCTACTAGGAGGCTTAGTTCTTTAAAAGCCATGTTTTCAACTGTTTTTTGAAGTGGGAGAGAACTGTTGATGCTCTCAGAGCTGCCGGCACTTTGTTCCAAGCGTGGGATCCTAAGAAGCCGAAGGACCTACCACCTCTGCGCACCAGACGTGGAGGACGATCTGAGTGCTCTAGTAGGTGTGTATCGGCAAGCTCGTTTTCTAAGGTAGGCGGGGCCCATGCCATGGAAGGCTGTTGGAGAAGACATCTTGAAACTGTGAGGTATTGAAGTCACAAGCCTCCCCCGATGTATTCTGGTGGCGCAGATTTTGGCATGGTTGGGCCCAAGGTCCTCACCCCTGAGGGAGACACACCTGAAGCTGAACAAGGAGACACACCTGAAGCTGAACAAGGAGACACACCTGAAGCTGAACAAGGAGACACACCTGAAGCTGAACAGGGAGACACACCTGCAGCTGAACAGTGGCACTGGCCTAAATGGGAGAGGCATGTTGGTGGACAATGTCCAGAGACCTGAGACAGTGAGGCAGAAGGTCTGGGAAAAGCAGTAAGCGGTCACCCTCATGAGCCGGTAGCAGGCATAGCGTGGTGACAGAACTGTGTAGAGCTCACTGTATCAAAGTCCTAGGGACTAGGAAGGGAGCTAGAGCAGGAGACTGAGGCATTGTGATCTTTGCAATCATATTGCATATACCTGGAAATCTGTATCAGAAGTAGATTTCCAGACACACTGCTACTCCCCTGTACTTTTATCGCTGATTTTGAGCAATGTGATCCACTGATTCAAATTACTGCCTTAATGGCATTTGTATAGATATAACACTTATTTTGTTTTCTCCACATAGAAGTATTTTTTATGTAGAGAAATGTCTTCCTCTGCGCTCCCTAAAAGTATTAGGGTGTCTTAGACTTTTTCACATCCAAATGGTAAGGGTACATATTAGACAAGCAAAGGTACAACTTTGTGGCTGTTCGCCATCTTCTCAGTGACCACCACATGCATCTCCCCTGGGAACACCAATCGTTCAAACCTTAAGGCTAATTTGTGACTGCAGAAAAACCCTACGGGTAGATTTTTCCTCCTTGATAAGTTACAGCGGCAGGCGGGAAAGTGCTTCAGTCAACATTCTGCGAATAGGGGTCTGCCATTTGCATTCGGAGATTACACACTGAATCGGAACTATGGACTTCAGTGCTCGATACACGTTACTCTTTGTTTACAGTGCGAGAGAAAAGTGGTAACATGGAAAGCGAGACCTACTGAGTTAGACGCGGAGGCTGTTCCCACCCTGGAGTCGCGCTGTCAATTACTTGGCACGCGCAGCTGAAAGGTTCCTCTCAGGCGCCAGCCAGGAACCCAAGTGGCGCACCGCCGAGCGAGCGTTGTGAGCAGCTTCTAATGTCTGGGCGGAATCCTTGAGCTGTTCAAATGGATTGTCGTAGCAGAGAGCCGGAAGCAGGTTTCTTAAATAGCATAATTGCCAGATGGTACATTTTAATTTGTTGTGAATTCTCCTCAGTGTGTTTGCAAGTGGCGTTGTTTTTTTCATTGACATTTTGTAGCTAAACTGTTTGCCTCGCAAGGACGCGCAATGTGGCGTCAATGTATCCGAAAAATGTGATGACATTAATTGTCTTGGCTCTCAGATTTTGTTATTCGGGGCCAAGTTGATCCATTTAAACTATTTTTATGCGCTTTAAAAATGTAACACATAAATGTGTTGTTTGCAGTGTATAGGCTCAATGTTTCATATCACATGCTTTGCAAGTCAAAAAAACGTACGTGGCCCCCAAAGTATTACATGGAAGTAAAACCATAAATCTCTCACCAACATCCAGATCCCAGCGTTCATCCACCCTGATTCTTCGCCCGCACTACCAGTGAGATGCAAGTGGTTCAAGGGGCAGGCCCCTCTAGACAAGCATATCTTTGTTAGTCAATAGCCTTACTGCATGCAGTTTGAGGGAGGCAACTTGGATGAGAGACAATCCCTGCTCACCAACACCCTGAGGGCCCCTGATCACGAACACTGATTTTTATTCCTCATAAAGTGTCCTAAGAGTTGGTAATTCAAGGGTGAACCTGGGGTATAGATGGACATGGTGGGTGACGCTCCTCTATGCAGGCACGTGGGCCAGAGTACACACAAGGCAACTGATATCTGACTCCACAGAGATAGGGGGAGGCACCAGGCAAGACTATCCCTTGTCACCCATTCTATTCGCCCTACCCATTGAACCTTTTGCTGCCTTAATCTGTGCGGAGGGACATCCCGTTGAGAGATAGAGAGCACTGTATCTCACTTTACCAGATGACATGTTGCTATTCCTACACAAGGTAGATACATGGGGACCTTGGGGAATGCAAATGCTAGATGATCTTGGAGCAGTGTCAAGAATGTACATGAACTGGGGTAAGATTTGTGCATTCCTCTGCACCCCACATTACAGGTAACCTCGAAGGTGGTGAGAACAAGGTATCTCCTGGGAGCAGACGATGCTCAAATATTTAGATGTGAAAATGTACCAGACAGACAAGGATGTTCATGATGGTAACGTAGGTAGAGCATGACGGTAGATGAGGGCCACAGTGAAATTCTGGCACACACTGCACCGCTCCTAAATGGCATGGGTTGCCTCGACAAAAATGGAGATACTGCCCAGGGTTCTATAATTCTTTGCAACAATACCAATATGGGTACCCCAGTTCTGGTTTGGAGACATGAACACACTGCAAAAGGAACTGATTTGGGAAAGGGGGCGCCAGGAAATGTTGCTTTGCCTTCTCCAACAACCCACTGAGGGGGGTGGATTGGGTGTCCCTGGCTTTCAACTCTATTACTCTGAGGAGCAGCTACAGTGAGTGGCCCGATGGCTAGATGGTGACCGAAGAGTGAAGTTGGGCACTCTAGGTGAGACACGCAGCAAGGGAGCTCTCGTCGTGTCCTACTGAACAGGCAAGTGGCCACGAAATCCGCCTGAAATTGTTAGCAGTGGCCTTATGAACCTGGAGGAGGGTCGTTAAAAAACGAAAGATAGACCTCTATAACCCCTGCATTGCCATTAGTACAATTCCCAACGTTGAGAAAGGGTACTTTACGACGCAGAGAATGGGAAGATGGACAGAGGCAGGGATACTCACAGTGGGAGAACGCTACACCAATGGGGAACTTCGAAGCTATGACTACCTAGTGGACGAAGATAACGTGCTGCGGTCCCAATTCCTGACCTACGGTGCATCCACTGGTGTAATATGAGTCACAGTACGGGATCAGCAGAACACCGACCACACTGCAGACATTCCTCACATTCGGGGGTGGACAGAAACAAATTTCTTGGCTCTACAAAACCATGCTCTTTATGATCATGGCACCCATTGACTGAGCTAGAGCCACCTGGGAGGAAGACCGAGACAAACACCAGACAGACACACAATACACCGGTTGAGTATCTAGGAACACCCGATTCAAATATACCCAGCTTAAATTTCTCCAAACTACCTACCTGACTCCATAGCAGAGACGACAGAGAGGAGGCTGATTTCTTGCATATGGTGTGGAGCTGCTGGACAATAGCTGACTTTTGGCGTAAGATTACTCAACATCTAGAGCGCATTACATGACATGCATATAGGAGCATTATTACCTATGTGTATGTTTGGACTGGGTCTCAAGCCCACAACCCAAAAGGTTGACACTAGATTCATAGACCTGTGTCTCTTCATCGCCAAGAGGGCAATAGCGACACATTGGAAATCACCTGAGGGACCCCCCCACCCCCCATAACATGTGGAGGTCGGAATTTACAAAATGAGAAACAGGTGAAGAATCTGCACTACGATGTGAGGAGAGAAGCGGGCTCCGCATACACCCACTGACAGACCACTGGGCGCAGCTATTAGATTCTCTCAATGGGCAGAAGGGAGACGTAAATAGACCCATATCCCCCACCGGGAATAACACATCTGGGTGATTGCTGGTGATCTATAGACTATGTGGGTAATGGGGCACACTACACACAATAAGAACCTAATTGATGATGAGGAGGGAGAGTGAGCACATAACGTTGTTGACCGAACTTTCTGGACACTATGCTATGATAAAATAACCATCCATGCACAACTGTATACTGAGCATATTGAAAACGCCATTATAACGTACGAGAATAACACCAGATCGTACAACACTTAGTATGCTATGCATAGAACCGATTGTAACTTGTTATACAACCGGAAAAAGTTAAAAACCTGAATAAAAACATTAAAAAAAAAAAAGAGTTGGCAACTCAACGTAAGGTTGAAACAAATAGGTGAACATGCTTTGTGTGACTTTGAGTATAATTGTGGTGTTTATGTGAGCTCACTGCCACCTCCCACCGGTAGGCTGCCGTATAAATTCAGGGTACATTCGAAGTCCCCATATGCATTTACGGAAAGAGCAACAGGGTTTTAGATTACAGGTCTGCACCCTATCCTCCTTGTTATGACAGAAGAAACCAAAAAATGGTTCACCCAAACAAATGACCCAAAGAGCACCTTAGTTATTGTACCAAATCTTCCTCAGCAGAACCTACTTAGTAAAAGGACGCTGGAGCTCACCACACAAGGTGGTATGCTTCACCATTGGGCCTGCTCCTTTTCCCAGACACCAGGGTTGTCACAGGCTGGGCTTCTGCAAAGAACAAAGTTGTTTAACAGAACAGAACTGAAGAAGCGGTTATGTTTGTATCGCTCCTCAAAACCGCTCTTTAAATAGGATGGTATTTCCAATGAATGGTACATGGGAATGGGCAACCTCTTAAAAATGCTGCTTAACGGCCCTGAAAATAAAACTGCCTATGATAGACCAAATCATGTTTTACTGGCATCGCACTGTTGCAACTCTAAAAATAAGAGGACCCTTCTTGTCTGCAGACTGTTGAATGACAGATATAGCTTTACTGAAACCTGTAGCATTTCACCACGACAATTGAGTCTCTATTTCCTTACAACTACTTTCTACTACCTGTCTGATTTGGTGTCAACGCCACTACCCTCCCCACTCTCTATATCTACCTATCCCTCTGGAGGTCACTCTATTCTCACCTGTCAATAACCTTTCTATCTCTATAACCCAATACCTCCTCCTCCTCCTCTTATCCACACCCCTGTAGCCTCCAGACCACATATATCCCTCTTCATATTGCTCTTCCACCTTCCATACCCACCTGCTCATATCTTTATGTCCGCTCTCCTCTCATGGCTATGGCTGCTTATCAATCCTCATCTGACCCCTCCTTTCCTCTCTCTCTCCCTCAAACACCAACCCTCCCCCTGTTCGGCCTCTCCACTTCTCTTCTCCTTCCTAACCTTGTAATGTCACATTTTAACTTGCTGAACTCAGAGAATGGCTCAACTCCCACTAAGCCCATCACCTACAAAGGATGTGTCTTTCCAGTGATGATGTCTCACCAGCAGGCAAGATCTTTGATCAAAAACTGCATTGTCCTGTCTGGAGTTGTAGCGCACTACAGCCATTTTGGCGCAGGGTGGCGTCTTGTTTAGATCGGGTTTTGTCGTGGGACCTCCCCTTTGACCCGAGGTTATTTTTATTACACAGCACTGATGGGATTGGCGGGAACAGATAAAAACAGCACCTGCTCTTTTTGGCCCTCACCCTAGCCAAGCGGGATATCGCCCAGCAGTGGAAGGGAACACCCCCGCCCAACAATCGGGGGATGGAAGAAGGCCCTAGATGGGTGCATGGGAGCGGAGATAGCGGTTTCCCAGGCCTGGGGATGTCCCCAGAAACACAGGAAAATATGGTCCAGATGGGCAACATACAGAGGAATAGAGCTACCACCTTTACCCCAAACAGAACCCCTTCAGAATGGCCCCCTTATACGGGTCCGGTCCTTGATCATTCCAGTCTTTATTATATAGTCACTTGTGGTCGTCTACAGTCAGACTTACTTTATTTGGTGGGGTCTAAAAATGCTCTGTGCCGTGTTTGCATTGTTTTGTCTGCATGTTTTGCAGGGGTTACAGTTGTACATATATGTGGTTACTTTGGATTTATTGGCTATTCATCATGTATACAGCAGGCTACGCCCTTTATGTACCCGAAAAAACCGAATAAAATATGATTTAAACAAAAAAACTGCATTGTCTATGACCGGCAGTCATACTTTGACCTTGAACTACTTTTCATTATGGAAACTTAGGCAAGTTATGATTCCGGATCAACCCTACGTGAAGCTATACCTCCTGGTTACAAAATTGTCATGAGAAATCCCACCACTTAGAAGATTGGAGCAGGAGTATCCATCTTAGATGTTAAATTGTATTGATTTAGAATGCGATTCACTGCTCGTACATCTCCTTAACTTTATCTACCAACCTCCTCCTGACAATCCCACATTTGCTGGCCTCTTCATAGACTTTGTTTTTCAGAAATTATGCTAAAACATTTCAATCTTTGCATACTGGGTGACTTCAACACCTGGTTGGACCTATCAGAACTGCCAATTTACAAATATCTCCTATCTAACAAGCAATCAAGGAACTCAGTTCAAATGATCACAGGTTGTAGCCATACAGGTGGACATAACCTGGATGGATACAATTTTCGCCCTGCAGAACCACATGACTGTTACTGGCACATATATTATGACTTAGATTGAACATACCTTATTTTGGTCTATTACTGTCCCATCATCCCCACCACCCAAGTCTAAAACGATAATTACTAAAACAACTGCCAGACCATGGAAGCAACTTGACTATGCCCTCTGCATACTCTGCTTAACTCGCTGTTGCTTAATGAGCCAGCAATCTCATTTCAATAGTTAAATCTATGGCGGACATCAGTAATGTCAATATCAACTCAATTAATCCCACCCCATCCCACCAATGTGGGAAAACAAGCTGGATGACATAGGGGATATAATGCCTCACGTCACGCAAAAAACCTCTGGAAAGACACCGGGAAACAAACAAACCCAAGGACAGGTTTATGATGCATACCAATCTACAAAATTATAGTCAGGAAAGAAAAAATGGTCCACTTCTCCAACCGGATTTAAGAAGCTACATGTTCAACCAAGCAACTCCAAAAGATTATCAGTGAATTTCTAAACCCAGAATGCTCAGCTATCAAACCACTTACACACAATTATATGTCACCATTGCATGTCCCTTTATCTGCAAAGACCTGGAAGGATACTTTGAACATAATATCAAAAAGGACCATCAGACTAACACACACATGACCCCAACCCTTTAATCCATGCCTCCATTCTTCAATACTCTATCTAAAGATGACTTCATAGTCTTACAAAAGACTGCAGTGTTTTAAGGCTACTATCAGACCCATGCCAGACCCATATATTCAAAGACATTCTCATCAACACCTAAGCTTCCAATCCGACTAGAATCATCATCAAATACTTGCTGCAGTCCACATATTACCAGAATTCAAAACTACATACATAAAACCCATTCTAAAAAATCACAAGGCATCGACCCAAAAATCCCAGCTATAACGCAATCTGTAATGGTCCTCTCCTAGGAAAACTGGCTGAATGAGCTGCCTATATTTAATTACCATCTTATATTGAAGAGAATAATGTACTCTGTGATACCCAAATAGGTTTTCAACTATATTGGAGCATAGAACAGATCTGCTCTGACTATTTCCATTGAATGCAGGAGTCACTCAAGGATTCATCATTGGCCTGTCATCTTTAATATGCATCTCACACCTCTGCTGATCTTTACTTTTAAACTCAACTCAACTAGATGACACACAAATTATTATATTTCATAGCCCAGCTGACACAGGGGGCGGTTTAAAATCTAGGCGAACAAACCATTTTTCCATCAGGGAAATGGAGTAAATTACTCTGTCACCCTGACAGAGGTGCTATCCACCAAATTTAGAAGTGACTGCCAAGCTGGGGATCATTTCTAAAGCACTGGCAAGAACCGTTCACAGTGGTTCCTGTCAATGCTCCTTACAGTTTGGTGCTGGGCTCCATCAAAATGATGGAGCCCTGCACCAAACTGTTTTCTATTTTATTTTCAAAAAGAAAATCCCGAAGTGGGATTTTCTTTTTGAAAATAAAAAAGAAACTGCACCCCTCACCATGGGAGTCCTCTTCCATGGCAAGGGGAGCATGCAGCAGTTTCCACTGCTCCTTACCATCAGGTTTTTCCTGGCGGTGACGGGCAGTGAAAACTGAATTCTAATTCCGCCCATCTAAATTAGGTGGGCTGAATTAGAGGTCTGCCTCCGAAGGCCCTTACTCTGTAGGGCAGTCGGAGGGGTTTAATCACGGCAGAGATGGAGTAGTCTCCGTCGTGATTAAACCTAATGTCCGCCTGCATCTAAATTTGGCAGGTGCACCATTATTCCGGCGGTATAGATACTTAGTCGCTGTTGTGATGGTGTATCTATACTGCCAATGTATAAATGGGCCCCTTAGATTCCTGTGCCATAGGCCAATGCCTCCTAGCCATAGATAAATGGATGCAGACACATTACCTCAAGCTAAACACATCAGACACTGAAATACTAGCCTGCGGTATATGGACCACCTGTCAAACATTTGGCCAAAGTAACATGACCCACATCCTAAACCATTACTACAACTGAGATCTCTAAGTGTGATTATGGATTCCAACCACTCCATGATACCTCAAGTGAACAAGTTACAAAACATTGGGGCATATTTACAAGGCCGTAACGCCACTGGAGCACCACTTTTTCTGATGCTCCGTTGGCATTGCGCCATTCCCTATATTTACAAGTTGGCGCTGAGCCACTTAACGTGGCTTAACGCCACCTTGTACATTTGCCTCTTTCCGCCGCAGTCCGCTGCGGCACAGGGGCGGGCAATGGGTGTTGCTGTGGGCGTTCCACCCCAACACCCATTGCTTTTTGACACTGCCCCAGATTTACAAGGCTGGGGTAGCGCCAAAAACTGAGGCCAGGTAATACCTGGTCTTAGAATGGTGATACGAGGAGTAATTATTAATTTTTCCTCGTTTTTTGATCTTTCTATGTGTGCTGCATTCTGCAGCACACATAGAAAGAGCAAATCGCCATGAAGGATTGTTTATGTGTAGGAAGGTATCCCTTCCTGCACATAAATAATGGCCCCTGCAGCACAGGCACCCTTGCAACATGGCCGCAGGGTGCCTGCGCTGGTGCTAGGCAGCTTTTTTAGCGCCAGTGCTAGGGGAAACACAGGGGTGCACCGTATTTTTGAAAATACGGCGCAACCCTACATTTCGAAAATGTCGGAGTGCAGCGGTGCCAAATTTGGCATAACACTGCGATCCGGCATTTTTTGTAAATATCCCCCAATGTTTATACATCATGAAATGCCTACGCCCAATTTTCCCTTAATTCGGATTCCATTGAATCCTCCAACAATCTATAGCTCAGGGCCCGGTTTCTAAAAAGTCTGTACCTGCCATAAAGACAAATCACTTCAACTCAGGCTGCCCCACTCTTATCTGTCCCTTCCTTCAACAAATCTCATACATGGTTAATGGTCTTCTCAGTTCAAGTAGCTAAGAGATGTAACTCTCAACCAGCAAAATTTAGAGTAACTGGCAAAGATCTTGAATTCCGCACAGCACTAAAATCCTGGGACTTTCTACATTTATAACTAATATGTTATCATTACCCAGTAAAAGGAAAGCCTATTATCACACTACTGCTAAATATTTCGGGCCATATTTATGAAAATGTGGTGCAGTGTAGCGCAGTAAGTCACATTGCTGCTCTGCGTCACTGGGAGAGGGCAGGAATGCGCTGCATTTAAGGAAATATTGTGCATTCCTGTCCTTTCTTCTGTGCTGGCGCACAATGGGCTGTCTAGCGCCAACGAAGGCACCCTTGCACCATGGTGCAAGGGTGCTTGCGTTGCATGCAGGATTGTTTTTGTGCAGAAAGGGGCAACTTCCTGCACAAAAACAATCCATCCTGAGAGGCTATTTCCTCTTTCTCAGTGGGCTGCATAATGCAGCACACATAGAAAGAGGAAAAATGAGGAAATAAAGATATTTCTCCTCGTTACGCCTCTCCTGGGGAGGCATACCTGTTTGGCGCAATGCCAGGTTTACCTGTTCTTATATATCTAGGAATGCTTCAAAATCCATGGATGTTGTGTGGTAACAACCAACCAACACCCATGGAAACTCCTCCCTGGCGCAGAGTAATGCAAAGCTGCGATTCGCACTGCGCTACATTACTCGAGATTTATGAACCCACGCAGGGCCAAGCAAGATGGCCTTGCGCGGCTTCATAAATCTCAGTTTTCATTTGCGTTGCTCTTGCACCACGTTGTGTGGTGCAAGAGCGACACAAAGGGGCTCATAAATATGCCCCTTCATGCTTAAGTGAAATGGCACTGCTGTACCACACATAAAGCACACTTCCAAACCTCATGTACGTCACCCATCACCTCCCATATAAGTCATTCAACAACCAAAGCCCTGTTCAAATATGCACCCTGTAAAGGGTGCTTGAGGATACTGATGCAAATCAGAGCGCTCTGTAACCCCTGTATATACTACAGTACAATACGACACAATACTCGCTTACATCTTGAGAACACATTCTGAAGGGTTTGAGAGGCCTAAAACCATTCCTCTTAGATCTTTTATAAATGGAGGCTGCTGTTTAGATAGAAACTGGGGGAATAATGACGTTTCTCTGCTATTTAGTTGTCAAGCAGCTGGGCAACCAGCAAAGAAACGTCAGTATTTGCATGGCAACCCGTGTACGTTAGCTGAGATACTGTGTGTAAAAAAGTGGACAGTTGTTTGGGGTGGGTGATAGACCACCTTCAGGAATAATCAGAACTCTTGTCAGGTTCAGCCCTCAATGTCACTAAATTTACCTGAGCTCAGCTCCCTGGTAGCTATGGCACAGAGCAGGCAGGCCTAATTTAGGGCAATGTGTAAAGTATTTATACAGTAATGAAGTCAAAATGCAAAAATAATAACAATCCCAAGCCAAATTAGAAACATAAAAAAAATAATTAACAAAATGACAGCCAAATGAGAAAAATTCCAATAAGGGCAACCAAAGATATGAATTTTTAAAGTTCATGGGAAAAATAGCACAAAAAAAAGCTCAAAGAGCGATTGATAATCAAGGGTTGCGGTACACTGGGACCTAGGCGCGATTTTGGGCTGGCTGCAATGGAGCACGGACTGGATACGTCAACCAAGTTCGGCCCTGTCAAAGATTTTACCTTCTAACCTTAGCCTTTTAAATCCCAATCACCACAGGAATACACTATTAAAGCCCCTCCCTCCCCAGGACTGTAGGGGAGTCATGAGACACTAAGAGATGCACAGTGTGTCAGGCAGAGGCCAATATTAGAGTCCAGTCCAGGTCCAGTGGCCACTGGTCAACTGGGACACTTCCAGGAAAAGGCACTTGCAGCTTGGTGTCAATCTGTAACCACACAAGAGGTTAGCCAACTGACTCTTGGAGTCCACTTCTTTACCCTATGTATAAGAGGGAGCATGTCCAGTCACTTCAGGGATCCTCTCAACAGTGGCGGCCGGCACGGATCTGGGGTGGAAGGGTGAGGGGGTGAAGGGGTAAAGAGGTGTAAAAAAGGAAAAGATACCTACCTCCTCGCCGCTCTGTCCCAATGTCGTCTCCTCCGCGTCTGCCGAACAGGGAGCAGCCAGGCTCTGCTGAGCCAATCACAATGCTGCAATGCAGCGTTGTGATTGGTCTGAGCACCATAGTTTGGCACTCATATGGGGACTGGGGGCCTGGGCATGTTCTCCACCCAGGCTGTAATGCAGCCAGCCTGGGTGGAGAACATTATAAGTGAGCATGACTGTTTGGCCGGCCCTAGACGGCTGGCCAAAGCGTCATGCGCACTTCAGTGTGCCCATCACTCCTCCCCTGCCCTGTGAGCAGAGCAGCCCCACCCCGCCCCCAAGCTGCCGCAGCAGGAACAAATAAAATGACAATAACATCAAGTTATTATTCTTTTTATTTGTCCTTTCTTTCACTGCTACAAAGCAGTGAGTGGGGCGACGCTCCTCCGCCTTAGCCGAGGAGCCGCCACTGCCTCTCACGTCACAGATAACAGGCCCAGTCTTCTTCTGATCTTCCACAGGTCCAGAAAGTGTTCTGAAGAAGGTGACTAGAGACACAACATCTATGCCTAGCATTAGCTAGTGGGTGGAGTGACTCCTGGCTCCTCCATAACCAATGAGGTAAAAGTGTCCTGGGCTAATCCTACCCATTTTTTGAGAAGTTTCTGTTTGACTTACTGCAAACAGGCCCAAAATGCCATATGCCAAAGCATTTTCAAAATAACAAAAGCCTTCAGCTACACTAAACCTGAGGTTTGGGACTGTGAATGGGGACTGTACTATTGTAATCCTAGTGTCCTTCCACATCTAATACTAAACTTCAGTTTGATGCAGGTACTGTACCCACAACAAACCCAGAGACAGAAGTCTGATAGGACAAAAGCAGGTGTCTTTATCTGCCAGACAGGGGATCCACAAGAATTGTCTTGACATCATGCTCTCTCCATTTCAAATCTTACATATGGCTCAACAGACCTGTCAAGCAGGATTTGCCAGTGTGGTATGGCACAGCCCTACTCTTAGTATTTTGTGGTATTCAGAGGAGTCATCGCTCCCCATTCAGGTCAGCCTATTGATTGCTCCTGAGAGGCATTTCACACCTATTCAAAGCTGAGCACGGGCTAAGAGGTGGCTAATTAACCTTCTCACAGTTCAGGTAGGTAAAGGGTAACTTTAAAAAAAACATGTTTCCCTAATATTTATTAAAAATCCAACTGACACGCCTCTGTCCCGCCATCTCCTCAATATCACACACATCCTCTGGGAAGGAAACCAGACAGCAAAATAATAACATAACTCAAGGTTGTTGGCCCATATCCTCGATAAAGCTACTCCTACTGTTACTTAAACTAAATACCATGAAGGATCAAACTCATAAAGCCCTTCTGTAGCCACCACTGCCCTTTGATACAGATTCCCTCTGTCTACTAGCACCCTCGTCCAGTACATTGGTATTAAAAGCTAGTAAAATAGTTGTTTAATTTTTTCCTAACTGGTCCCATTCCAGTGATGCATTATCAGTCCTTTAATATGTACTCTGTTTTTCTACATGGGATTCTGGGCCTGCCACAGTGAAAATTGCTTTTGGGCCTTGTCACTGTAGGGACATGGTAACATTAATTTACTTCATGTTTCACTTTTCTATACCCTGCTGTTTTGCCGCTACCACAACTCACTGAACTGCTCCAGTGCGTGTCGTGCCTGCTATGATCTGTGAACTTTTTAAAGGTGGGTGAGACTCCCTCCTGCACGGTAGCAGTAAGGGCACACAATACTATGTTAATGGGTAGCCCCACAGTAGACCACAACTTACCTAGCGGCAGCCAATCTGCCTGTTGTGATCCTCCTTTGCCGCATTTCTCTTCATGGGGCATTCCTATGGGGCCATGCACCTTGTGCTGTAAGTCCTCTCGGCTTTCTTCTTCCCAGAGTTCCTTCGAGGAAGTCTCTGGGAAGTAAATATATGCCCCAACCCAAGATGGCCGCCTGCCAGCAATTCCTCATGAAAATCTCGCGATCCAAGATGGAGTTCCCTAAATGATGATGCAACTTCCTGTTCTTTTCCCTATGTGAGGAGAAGCTTTTCAGTTTCTCCTGGTGTTGCACCCTTTCAGTTGCCGTCTCGTAGTGTTTTACGCTCATGGTGTCCTCAATAGTTGTTTCCTTGTTTCCATTGTCATTATCCTAGGTTCTTCTCCAGTACAGCTGTTGGTAACTTCTTGTTACCTATTTAATTGCCATCCAGCTCAATCTGCCAGTTCCTCCAGTTGCATCACTGGTGTTGGGCTAACGCTCTTTACTCACTGCCAGATCCTTTTTGACCACTCCTGGTATCTGGCTCTATGCTAGCCAGCCTCTTCTGTGGACATGTCCTGGTGACCAGACCTCCGCCTTCCCTGGAACCCCAGCTCCCCATTTTTAGGAGGTTTTTTGCCCTCAGGCCTTTTCCTCCCCAGGGCTCCTTCCAGAGGGCACTAACTTCTTGGTGCTGTCAGTGTCTGAGGCATAATGGCTACTGGAAGGCCCTTCCACTTATCTCTGGCAGACTAAGTCAGCGAAAAACTGATTTTCCAGGCTGCGAAGCAGAGGGGAACTACCTTGTGGGCAACAAGGCATACATAGGTGTGACATTAGTATTTAAATCCTGTCAAAAAGTGTTATTTTGACAAGGTGTAATGCAGGCTTTACACTGCAGTAGTCAGGTTACACATGGTAGGCCTAAAGCTATGTTTACACTGCCACTATAGTGGATGGCATAATAGGTGCTGCAGTCCACAAGTGCCATTTTACTTCAAGGACCTAGGTGCATATTTTACACCATGTACTGGGTACTGACAGGTAAGTTACATGTGCAATCTGGAATAAACCAATTTATTCATGGTTAAAGGGGAAGCACAGACACTTTATTACTGGTTAGCAGGGCTAAAGAGCACAGTTCTAAATCCAGCAAAAATATAGGGTCCAGCAAAAGGTGAAAATTCTGAAATAACCACGCAAAAAAGGCAGATTACCTACACTGTGGTATTTCACAAGTGGCAAAATAATGGATTTGCCCTCAACTATCATCCAATGCTAATTTACTCTGATTCCCTCTTAATACCGACCCCCTACCATCAGGAAACACATTGACAGGAAAACCAAGATGGGCAGGGACAGCTCTCTCTACTAAAGAAAGTGAAACCTTTCCTCTGGAAAAGTGATTTCAGAACAGCTATTTAAGACTTTGTACTCTTGCATCCCAATTGTGGCAATGCCCTGCTCCGCGACCTCCCTGACACCATTCTCATCGTCCTAAAAGACATGTTAAACGTAGCAGTATGCCTCAGCAATGACCTGAAGAAATTCAACCATATCTTCCCCACCCTGAAGGAACTTTGCTGGCTCTCCTTAGTGCCTATTCCATCTACAAGACCAGCTGAATTGTCTACAAAGTCATCATGATCAGTACCATTGTCCATGTGGCGGACAAGCTCACTGTCTCCAGTACCTATTGACATACCTGCAGCCAGGACACCTCCAGACTGGAGTGATGTAAAATAGTAAAATCAGAAATCAGGGTTTCTCCGTTTACACACCCAGGATCTGGAATGGCATTTCTGTATCCACCAGGACCACCTGAACCCTCCTTCAATTTAGAGGAGAGTTAAAGACACAGCTCCTCAAAGAACACTACATCTTAATACTGTAGAGCTTCACTCCCCCTCTCACAATTCAGTATCCGCTCTCCTTACACCCGGGAAATCACCCCTGACTGTATGCTTTGCCTTTGGCCTTGTACACCACTTCAGTGCCTCTGGCTAGGTTCACAATTTATATATACCACATAAATACACTGGCTAGGCGAACAGCAGAAACTTCACTAATTTCTTGGTCGCAGGCTAAATACCAGATTATGCACTATTGTTATTGCAGCATGGCAGATAGCCCACACACTTCACTATTTATCTGGTTGATGGTTAAATAGCTAGCACAGATTATGAACTATTTGGCTCGTGACCAGACAAATAGAAAGAAAAATCAGTATTTACCCAGCTGTAGCCTACTGTATTACTTACCTTGTCACAAACAGAATGGAAGATTCTGTACTATTTTCCCAGCAGTCAGGCAAAAGCAAACAAAACTTCACTATTTACCAAGCTACAGCTAAAACAATAGAGACTATTTATTGTTTGGCTGGAGGCCAGGCAAATAGCAAGGTCACTTCACAATTTACTTGACCACAGGCAGAACATGAAAGCGATTATGTACTATTTGGCTGAATGCTGCACAGACAAAAAAAACACCTTAACTAGTTATCAGGCCACTCACTAAATGGCAGAGATCCTATACTGCTTGACCAATGGCCAGTCAAACAGAAAAATTATGCTTGTTGCTGGCTGTTGGGGAAATCGTCAGAGAGTCTGTTCTTTCTAGCCAGCCATGAGTTAAATACAGAAACTTCTTTGCTATTTGCCAGATCTCTGGCTACACTGGCAGCACTTAGACTTTAAGACCAAATCAAACTTTTATTGAGTCCTGTGGCCAAAGATAATCTGTGTAAGAGACCAAAATACTCTTCTTCGATTCAACAGGACTTGTTACTCTAAAAGTCTGTTTAATAGGACCACGCAATGGGGCAATAGGACCACGCAATGGGGCAAGACTAAGTTAGCAAACCTTGCTATGATAGGGCAGCCCTCGGCCCTAATTCTCTAGATGACCATTTGATCAAGTGGATTAGTCCTGTTTGTTCAGTAATGATGGTAGAAAAACTCACACAAACATGTAAACCCCTCTCTCAAAGACTCACCATCCAAAAGTACACTTGATCTCCTAAGTATCTATAAGTTTCTCTCTGGTTTACTTTGGGAAAGCTGAAAGTGGTCACAAAAGTCTCTAGACATTGGAAGAATGCCATTACAGGATCTTTAAGCATTATTCAGTCAGTAATGGCAGTTTCAGTCTAACCGGACACCCAAATTCACCATAATGCACATGATATCCCAATGCAACTCTTCCTTTGCCGCAGTCCTAATTTCACTCAGATATTGTATGCCCTACATCTATTCGCCCCCAAATACTACCTCCTATTGTGTTCCAAATGACCCCATTCCATTGCCTACTCTGCCCGTGTTTCTACATAGCGGGGTTCCCCCAGTCCGCTGGCCCTAGACACTGAGCCCCCATCAACCGCCCCATCTCTGTACCACTAATGCACTTCTTAATACCTGCGGCTGCTATTTCTGTATCCTTTATTTGTCCCTAATGAGATGCTCCCTTAAACCTCTTGCCTTCGAATTGATCTTTTTTCTGAACTCTGGATATTCCCTCTGTTCCACCTCTAAGCACCACCATGCTGCCATTTTGTCTATGTGCCCACCAGACCCAACTACCCTCTAGATGTGCTTCAAAAACTGAGCGGCACCACCAATCTCCAAATTTAAGTGACTAAGGGTACCCCCTCCCACTGTGTTCTTGCTATCAATTGTTCATACTCCCTTTATGTGCTCTTAGACTCCCCTCCCTCTGTGATCCCTGTTTTCCCCAATGTACCACTTCTCTGAGTCCTAGGTGACCCCTTTCTTTATCCACTGAATACTAATTACTCTTCGAAGTGTACATAGGCAGTATTTGCTTGGTGCCACATGTGCTCTTTCTTTGTTAACCACCACTAACTAATTTATATTTGGCCGTGGTACACACTCTCCATGTTTCAACAGCCATCTCTTTGTGTCTACTTCACCCAATTGTCTTCCTTAGGGCTCCATTGGCACACCACCTGAATGGCCTCAGGATATTCTCTCCATGCTCCCACCTGAAGACCCTACCCTTGGTCCCTATGCCAATTACACCCTTTATGAGCTCACAGGTATCCCCTCTCTGTTCTGACCCCAAATGCACTTTACAAGTGCTCTTTGACAACACCTCTCTCTCAGTTCACCTGATGCCACCTCTCACCCACTAAAACCTGAGGGGCAGATTTACAAGAAACTGACGCATCTGTAGAGATGCGTCAGTTTCCCTACGCCAGCCTGCAATACCTTGCGCCACCATGGATGCGCAGTATTTACAATACGGCGCACCATGGCGCAAGGATTGACAAATGCGTCAGAAATTCTGACGCATCTGTTGGCCCAAAAGTCACGCATTGCTGGAGTAGTGGCGCAAGCACAACGCAACTCCAGCAATGCATGTTGAGGCCTATACTTATTGTACTGCGTCACTCCTTACGCCTGCTTCAAGCAGGCGTAAGGTTTTGACGCAGTGGCGTCCTAGAAGTGGCGCAGTGAAATCTTGTAGATTTCACTGCGTCACTTTTACGAGGCTTTCCTGCGTGGGAATGCCCACCCTGCATACATTATACCTGATGCAGGTATAATGTGACGCAGGACTTTACAACGTGACGCATCTCCCTAGATGCGTCACGTTGTAAATTGGCCGCATTGTTTATGCCGCCGCTGCGTCACAAAAGTGACGCAACGGCGACACAAAAGTGCCGCAAGGGGCTTGTAAATCTGACCCTGAATGCCTAAGTGTTCTAGACATTTTTGTGTGTCCTCTCTACCACAAGTGCCCTACAATGTGCCCCTTCACTCTCTGACATAGATGCTGCCAACCCACGTCATACCCCCATTGTCTTCTGTCTCCACCACCGGCATCCAGTTACCACCTCTATCTCCCTCTCTCACACTCCCTATCCACAACTGTCCTCTACAGGCGACTCCTCCAATCCTCTGTAAATGCCCCTAAGTCTATGTACCTATGGTCTTATCTCTGTACCCCCTTCTTCTCCTCTCTGCCTGCCACAGGTGTGCTCTGTGTGGCCAAAATGTTTCTGCTCCTTCCCACCACCATCAGTTGCCCCAAACACCACCTGCATTTGTGCCACAGACGACCCACTCAATTCCACCCTCTCCACCTATGAGTGTGACATGGTGCCTTTCAATTGCTCTGTGCCATTAATGCCCTGCTTCATGAGCATTCATTTCCCCACTATGTATCTTTGCCATCATCTTAGTCTCAGATTTCTCCTCTTCCCTCCTACCCTGAGGAGCCACACTAAGTGGGTCAGGTAGACACTGGCCTATGATCCGTATAGGCTGACCTATCACTTTAATTTATAATAAATGTGCTATCACTGACATGATTGGAGTAATTTTATCAGAGAATAATACCATGGGGGCATGATGTTCAGGCAGTCTGCTCAGCATATTTTGTTGTCAGAAACATGAAAAACATTGGTGCTGATTTCCTGAGAGTTAGCTCCTTGTGAACAGGGGCCATTGTTGATTTTTCCAGAGTGGGCCTGGCATGCTCTGCATGGTAGATCTGGGCTAGGTCTGTCATGCTCTTTCTGCTTAATCTTAAAGAAAGCCAACATTCATTTGGGAAATAACTACCCAGGTAAATATACCCAAAAATGTGAGCTACACAACACCCTGTATGAAAATTGGGAGGTCATGATCCAGTCCTTGGATACCAACCTTCTTATCTTCACCACATTATATCAGACCCTGGTGACCCTATGAGCTTCTGCTATGCTAGGGATGTTAACACTGACAGAGCCTGACCGACTAAAACAGCTCTAGCTGACACGCCTCTGTCCCGCCATCTCCTCAATATCACACACATCCTCTGGGAAGGAAACCAGACAGCAAAATAATAACATGACTCAAGGTTGTTGGCCCATATCATCGATAAAGCTACTGCTACTGTTACTTAAACTAAATACCATGAAGGATCAAACTCATAAAGCCCTTCTGTAGCCACCACTGCCCTTTGATACAGATTCCCTCTGTCAACTAGCACCCTCGTCCAGTCCAGCTACACCATAGCAAAGGCACACAAAATGACACTCCACAGAAGGACTTGGCCACATTCAGGCATGTTTCACATGATAGATGCAATTACATACCTCATGCTTCATTGCAGCCACCTACTACTGACAAGAGTACACATATTCTGCCAACAAAAACTGCTTGACATCAAGCTAAAGCTGAATTACCTGCATGAGAATATACACAGCCTGAAAATCACACTTCCCATCTCTTCCTCCTAGGAAAACTCTCCTACTGGTCTCGCCCTTATCCAGTTACACCTCACTCGACACATGACTACTATAAAACCCACCAAGCACACAACTCCATTTCTTTGGAAATTGTCTCCTCACACAATACCTCTAACGCACCATATTCTCCTTGATCACAGAACACATACCATTACCACAGTTAGCAGAGTTACACACCTTAAAAATAATCAAAGATCAATCTGCTGAAGTTACATCAAAGGAATCACCTCCTTTCATCCAAGTGACTCCTCAGCTTCTACATAGCACATCAAAATTAACCTATTGAACAGTAGGAATGTTAACTTCCATACGTGCCCTCATCCCAGACTGTAGCCTTAAAACATTTCTTACATTGATTGATTGTTTTTGTATGGATTTTGTATTTATAATCTGCTGTATGTTTGTAAATGCTCTTCTAACTTTATTGCTAGCAATGGATCATATTCTTCGACTCAATTATTTTTGTGTAACGTCACCAATTTAGAAACGTTCATGTTCTATACCCTGTTTCATTTCTAAAATGCTTAATAAAATTATTTGAACTGTAAAACAGGAAAACTGGTGGGGTGGGTTGCTTTTATCTACAGGGGATCCCTTAAATGCAAACTGATTAATTCATTAAACTCCCCGCCACCCACTATCTCACTGTAGAGATCACAAATACAACAACTAAATTACTGAGGCTGAACACTTTACACTGCCCAACTTACAGCAAATATAGTTTTATTAGCACTTTCCTTGATTATAGAATTGATCAACTCCTCTCCTCTTGTGGTCAACCTCTAATGGGAAAAAGACAAAGACACCCCCACATCCTCCTCAAATTCTCACTATTGGACAATAATCTACTACAACTCTGCACTTTCTCTACACACAGTAAGGACTGTACACTGGACCTGATTTCCATAAAGAAACACCTGAAGCAAATTTCTAACACTTTAAAATATTACTGAACAGCCCGTTTCTTCATTCCTTTCAAAAGTTTTACCTTTTTGCATTCGAAATTAGAGACGAAAATGGCAAAATCTAAAGACCTCAAAAACATTGACAACAAATGCTGACAAAATCAACATGGCTGTCATTAATTTTCCAGTGCATACAAACACATGCCTGCATAAATGTACACTGGCTATTTCTGAAACCTGTCTCCTTCAGTGCTGTCTATGTTTTTATCCTGTTATTATTCCCCAAGCCCTAGAGCTTGCTTGTTTCTTTTGGTGATGTTTTAGGCTCCACAGTCGTGGCGGGGGCCTCACACTTGAGGCAGAGGCTCCACAGTCGTGGCGGGGGCCTCACACTCGTGTCAGAGGCTCCACAGTCGTGGCGGGGGCCTCACACTCGTGGCAGAGGCTCCACAGTCTTGGAGGGGTGCCTCGCACTCGTGGCAGAGGCTCCTCAGTCGTGGCGGGGGCCTTGCACTTGTGGCAGAGGCTCCACAGTCATGGAGGGGGGCCTCACACTCATAGGAGAGGCTCCACAGTCGTGGCGGGGGTATCACACTCGTGGCGGAGGCTCCACAGTCGTGACGGGGGCCTCGCACTCGTGGCAGAGGCTCCACAGTCGTGGAGGGGGGGTTTTGCACTTGTTGGAGAGGCTCCACATTCGTGGCGGGCATATCACATTCGTGGCAGAGGCTTCACAGTCGTGGAGGTGGGCCTTGTACTCGTGGCGGTGGGCCTTGTACTCGTGGCAGAGGCTCCACAGTCGTGGCGGGAGTATCACACTCGTGGCGGAGGCTCCACAGTCGTGGCGGGGGCTTCGCACTCATGGCAGAGGCTCCACAGTCGTGGAGGGGGGCCTTGCACTCGTAGGAGAGGCTCCACAGTCGTGGCGGGCATATCACACTCGTGGCAGAGGCTCCACAGTCATGGCGGGGGCCTCACACTCGTGGCAGAGGCTCCACAGTCGTGGCGGGGGCCTCACACTCGTGGAAGGCTCCACAGTCGTGGAGGGGGGCCTCACACTCGTTGCAGAGGCTCCACAGTCGTGGGAGGGGCCTCACACTCGTGGCAGGGGCTCCACAGTTGTTGCGGGGGCCTCACACTCGAGGCAGAGGCTCCACAGTCGTGGCGGGGGCCTCACACCCGTGGCCGAGGCTCCACAATCGGGGTGGAGAGGGGGCCTTGCACTTGTGGCAGGACCTCCACACTGCAGTTACTCATTGCAGAGGTCCCGCCACGAATACTGAGGCCGCTTATGAATCTGCCCCAAAGTGTACAAGATCATTTCAGAAAATATACCCACGTGTGTCTCTCAGCGAGGCTGCAGTGATCACACCCTTGAACATCTCTCTTCTCAAACATCACTCTAGCCAACCAGCGGTGGTCTTGCTTGTTATTTTCCATCCTTATTGCATGAAATATTTTTCAAACACCTAATGACACGTATCCTGGCCCTCCATTATATGATACAACTGGTACACCGTGTGTTGAACACAGAAGAAAGTCTCAAAGCGACTATGCAGAGAGGAGACAAATAATCAGCTGCCTTTACCCAACCTTGCACCCCCAAACCCACCCACTTCCGGAATGTCCCTTTCTTTCATAATTGGTTGGTTGGTTTTTGACACCTGTTGTAACAACACACACTGGATGCTCCCGCGAGTTTCTGGAAACTCCTGTGTCTATCGAATCTGGCAGCACATGTCAGTGGTGTGTATATTTGCTCTTTTATCCAGAAGTAATAGACTTTTCATGACCACACACCCAAGCGAAGAGTTGGTTGCCCTGGTCCCATTTACACAGGGCAACTGTTGCTGCTGCTTTGTTTGCTGACAGACATCTGTGAGCGCTGACAAAAGAGAGCAATACTCAAGGCAAAGACCATAAGTATATTTACCCATCCGAAATACCTTGTAAAGTTCAAGTACCCATATGCTGAGTGGTCAGATCTTGCTCCGTTTATTAACTGTTTCTGATAAATAATTAACAATTCCTGCATTTGTGGACACTGCTTATTTATCCACGATGTCTTAAATGTGAGTAACTACTCATTTTCTAAGAAGGATGGTGCTAAGACGTGTAGTATTTTCTACTCAGCCCTCCCCTCGTTGGTGATGCGAGGATCACTTAGCCCTAATGGGATGGATCCCACCCCTTGTCTATTACTTTCTGTTCTGAGGTGTGCCTTGGCTCAGGACCAATATCTCTTACTTCAGATGATAACAATTCAAAAATAAAATCATGGTAAGACGGAAAGTCAAAATGTCACACTGGGAGACTCTTAGCTCGCCCAGATATAAAATTGTTAAAATATATGCTTGATGTTAAACTACATTAGAATTTTTAATGTTTTCTTTGTCTAGTTTCGATATGATATATACTGAAGTACATCTTCTAGGAAGCGCAAAAGGTGGGCTAATGTAACCACATAATTTTTGTACGCGTTTTAAAAAATGTTTTACAGTTTAATTTATTGTGTCTAGATATTTTTGTATTGACTTATTTAGATCCCTTTTTTGAATTTCATCTCCTTTCATATTCTCATTTTTTTCTAATTTAGATTTCATTACAAGACCGGAGGCTACCATTATGCATTATTCTTTTAATGCAACTGCAAGCACAGCCATTTTAAAGTTACATCATAAAGCAAAGCTCTAGAATGTACAAATGTAACGTTGGCAACAGCAACACACAGATCTGCCTCTTTTAAATGCGGCTTCAAGACAGATAAGTTGTGTTCTTCCTATGCTCTGTCATTGTACTGTTGTTTTCTTTTTTATCTCTAACCTTCTTTGTATTCCTTCTTTGTATTATTCCCTTGTGACTACTTTTTGCCTTCGTGCCTTTGCTTGTTGTCACTGTTTGGTTCCCTGATTTTGGTGACCATTTTCTTACCTTTTTACCCTCTTTTGGAATCGCCATGTCCATGCGCGACCCCACTCAGGCCCTCTGTGCCTCATGTTCCGTCCTGTGATCTGTGCCACTCACGGCCGGCTTCCGCATTTCACTTGCCTGCCCTAAGTGCCATAATGTAGCACTCAAGCGTTTCCCCACACCTTTTCAGTCTTGGCCTTACGGCCCATTACCATCGGCGCCCCTCCGATCTGTTACCCGCTCCTACCTGAGACGCCTCTCTCCTTTTCCCTTCCCGCCGTGCGGTCCGGGCCTCACGCTTCACTCGCGCATTTAGGACGCAGCTCGGCCGTGCCTCGAAGCTCCAATTTACGGAGTGCGGGCCGCGTCACGCCCCCGTCGTGCCGTCGGTTTCCCCCTTGCTAGCGCTCATTACTAATAAAAAAAATTTTTTAAAAGAGGATTGGAGGAAGTCAACCAAGGGCTCTCCTGCATTTGAGGAGAGGCCCTTAGCAACCACGCCTAAAACGTTATGTATCTCAATGCTTAACCAGGCTTGACAAGGTTGCCTAGCAACGCGTACCTTCAACAGCTGATCGCCCAACGGTTGGCAGCTCGATAGGATTTTCCTCTCTCCTGGCTCTAATTTCGTAGTTTCTTTAACCTAATTAACAGTTTCCTGGCTCCATCCATTACCTATACTATTAATAGCCTATTTAGTGTCCCTTTGCTAAACTCTGCCCATCATGTCTGATGCCGAGTCCGATGACTCTCAGACCCACGTTCCCGCTCCTAATACCAACGAGGAGCTCATTAAGAAAATAATACACAAGGAATTACATTCCTGCATGAGGGAGACCATAAGCAAAATTGTTGCCGGTAAGAGATCTCTTTCCGATCCCATTAACCCCTCTGCTCTCCACGGAGGGCACATTGATGACCTTAACAAAAGTGGGGGTAAAAAACTAAGGAAATGCAACAATTTAGAAAATGTGAGCACTATGGGAGGTCAAAGCACCTCGAATGTATTGGGAGGTTTACACACCTCAAGAACTGAAGGAGGACTAAGCTCCTTAAATAATACGGGAGGACTACGCGCCCCAAAAAGACTACGCACCCATAACGGCACATCTCACTTGGATGCCCTAAGCGGCTCACAATATCAAAGTGCTACTACGGATCCCATCTTATCCAACGAAGTGGATACCTCTAATGAGTCCTTAGACGAATACATTTTTGATCTAGATCAAATTGACAATGATATCGACCTCGACCTCTCGGAAGAGGAACTCCCCTCCTCCTCAAAGGAGATTATTTTTGACCCCCTTGGCGGGGAAATGTTCTCCCCTGACAATATACAGCACCCTAGGAGTTCCCAGTGGTGGCCCCAAAAACACGTGGCCAAGTTTATTAAGAGGTGGGTCAAGAACCCTCTTGAAAGAGAGGCAAGGAACATCCTGAAGGCAGAATGCCCACGACCCGTTATTCAAGGCAAATACTGCCTTACACCTAACTTGGATCCTGAACTCATCAAGTTCCTATTCAAACTGGGCAGGGATCCCAGGAAAGGTATGGAACGCTCCCTCAAAAGCTGTCAGGATCGCATGCTTGACATGCTCAGCCCATTATGCCGTATGATTGATTTAATTGAGGAGAGCTATATTAATGGTTCGCAACCCAACATTGACCTCTTACGAGGATGGAGCCAGAGAACACTAATCCTCCTCTGTAACGCCAATGCTTCTCTAAATACAGAGAGAAGGAAAGTGGTTTTGTCCAAAATTGATCCCAAGCTCTGTGACATGGCAGAAAAGGAATCCTCATCCAACCCTAATGGCCTACTCTTTGGGGAAGATATGATTAAAGGGTTGGGAAAGTACGTGGCAACCTTTACGGCTCTGGACAAAGCGCAAGCTAACATGCGCCGAGTCTTCAACCCAAGTGTTTTTGCCAGGGCCGGCAGAAGGGGTCGTTCTGCCGGCCGCCTCTTCCAGAGACCATTCTCAAGGCAAAGAGGTTTCGGTCGTCCGTTCCAGCCTAACCCTTCATTCTACCCTCAACGAGGTCGATCCTCCCACTCAAGATGCTTCAGGGCCAGAGGCACCAACCCCTCCACCACCTCAAGTAAGTACCCTTCCTCCTCATCCTTCCTCTTTAACACAGAGAGTAGGGGGTCGCCTCAAACACTTCCTACACATTTGGAAACAAATTACACACGATTCTTGGATTTTAGAAACTGTCCAAGGTTTCAGAATAGATTTTACGGAACAACCCATTCAAGTTTCAACTCCCCAAGTGTTAAACTTGACACTAGTGCAACAATCTATTGTGGCAGAAGAGGTAAATTCGATGTTAATGAAGGGCGCGATCGTAGAAGTTCCTTGGGAACGCAAGAACTTCTTGAGCAATATTTTCCTAGTAAAAAAAAAGGACAAAGGGTGGAGATCAGTAATAAACCTAAGAGAATTGAATAAATATCTCACCTACAATCACTTCAAGATGGAGGGTATCCATCTCCTCAGGGACATGCTCTTAGAAAAAGTCTGGCTAGTGAAACTAGACTTAAAAGACGCCTACTTCACGATTCCAATGGCAGAGGAGTCACAATCCTTCCTTCAATTTGCATGGAACGACCACCTTTATCAGTTCCAAGCTCTTCCCTTTGGCCTATCTTCGGCCCATTAGTGCTTCACCAAAGTAATGAAGGCCATTACCACGGTCCTGAGAGAAAGGGGTGTCCGCCTCATAATCTATTTAGACGACATACCTATCATGTCTCAAGACCATTCTCAAATTCTGAAGGACTTGAACACTACTGTGGATTTAATAGAGAGTACAGGTTTTATTATAAACAGGGAGAAATCCATCATGACTCCCTCAAGGTCTCTAGAGTTCCTGGGCTTCACGGTAGACACTGTGAAGTCTATGCTCTTACTTCCCGCGAAGAAGATATCCAAGATTCGGAAAGAGATACGTCATGTTCTGAAACTAGATCTTGTAACCTTAAGGGAACTAGCCAGACTTCTGGGCCTCCTTTCATCATCTACCCAGGCTATCTTCCCGGGCCCTCTACATTACCGAGCCCTTCAAAGACTGAAGGGCAGGGCCCTCCGTTCTGGCCTTTGGTACGGAGACAAAATTCACCTAGACACAGAAGCCAAGACAGAACTGATTTGGTGGTTAGAAAATCTGGATACATGGAACGGCAAAGCCATTTTTGGGACTTCCCCAGATTATGTGCTGGAATCAGATGCCAGCCTTCATGGCTGGGGTGCTTGTTTCCAGAATCTGAACACGGGAGGTTTATGGTCCTATTCGGAGAGCTTGCACCACATAAACGTTCTGGAGTTAACTGCCGGGCTTTATGCCCTTATGAGTTTCAAACAATCTCTTCAAGGGAGGTCAGTCCTCCTTAAGATGGACAACATGTCAGCCGTTGCCTACATAAATCGTCTAGGGGGCACGAGGTCACCAGACCTCTCCAACCTAGCCAAAAAACTGTGGATGTTCTGCTTGGAACACCAAATTTCCTTAAGAGCAGAATACCTTCCCGGTCTAAAGAATGTTTGCGCGGATTGGAATTCAAGGTTCCTCGTAGATCACACCTATTGGAAATTAAACGCAAACGTATTCAAGAGCCTAGACTATCTTTGGGGTCCCCTAGAAGTAGACCTCTTCGCGAGCAGACTCACGTTTCAACTTCCCAGTTACTTCAGTTGGATACCAGACCCGGGAGCTCTGGCAGTGAACGCCTTCCTCCAACATTGGAAAGGATTTCGGGGATATGCTTTTCCCCCCTTTGCAATGATCCAGCGCGTCCTTCAGAAGTTGAGGACAGAACAATCTTCAATAGTCCTAATAACTCCCTTTTGGCCGTCCCAAGCCTGGTTCCCAATGACCTTGGAATTAGCTTATGAAATACCCTTTCTGCTCCCAGCTTCACCAGGCCTCCTAAAAGACAGACGGTTTGGATCACCCGCTTCTTCTGAACGGGACTTTGAACCTTCTTGCCTGGAAAGTGTCAGGCGAGCCAATGAAATCTCTGTGCTTTCGGCGCAGGCTTCCTCTCTCCTCCAAGAATCTTGGGCACCCGGTACACACTATAGATACAACGGCATCTGGAAAAGGTGGGCTTGTTGGTGCCTGGAAAGGAACCTGGATTCCGTGGAGGCTCCTATCGTGCACATAGCTAATTTTATTGTTGAACAGTTCGAAAGAGGTCTTTCATATAGGTCAATAAACTGTTATAGATCAGCCATTTCTGTGGGTCACTCCCTTTTAAATGGTAGAACTATCGGGAAGAACCATATAATTTGCAGAATTATGAAGAGCATCAGGCTTAAAAGACCTCCCAAACCTAGATACGACACACTTTGGGACATTAAATTGTTACTTGACCAATTTTGTAACTGGCCGAATAATAACTTATTAGATAATAAAAGACTCTCCATCAAACTAGCTTCTCTTCTATGTCTAATATCCTGCCGTAGAGTTTCGGACATTAAAGCACTGGAAATTTCCAACAGATCTTATGACGCCTTCGGCGTCAGATTTGAAATCATCAAGAGAACTAAAACGATGTCTGATATGATTTTTTATCCTAGGTTTGACGCTTGTAAAAAATTATGTGTGGTGGATTGCATGAAGGAATATGATTCTAGGATGGACCTTCATCGCACCCCTGGTGTAAACCAACTCCTTATATCCTTTGTTAAGCCCTTCAAACCTGTCTCTTCTTCTTCCATAGCTAGATGGGTTAAACTGGCTATGCAGTTGGCAGGCATTGATCTCAATAGGTTTCAGGCACACTCTTTAAGAGGGGCTACGGCTAGCCAGTCCTTTTGGAAAGGAGGTAAGTTGGATGACATTCTCAAAGCAGCAGACTGGTCAAGTTCCTATACCTTTGCAAAACATTACTGCAAACCTATCGAACACATGTCTGATGTAGTTTTACTTGACTACCAACATGCATAATGGTAGCCTCCGGTCTTGTAATGAAATTGCGATTCTCCTATTACCATGACCAGAGAATCTGGATTTCATTAAAGACACGGAGGCTAACATTATCCCTACCCTATCTCCCGGGAGTGGATTTTAACATCTCTTTGACTTACTGCACTCTTCTTGTTCTAAGAACTTGTTAAGTGTAATGCTTTGATTTAAATAGAATATAACTCAGTTTTTCACTGTATTTTGCCTAATATGTGTATTATCAGTTACCACTGATTCTCTTTTTTTCCCCTTTACATAGGGCGTTAAGTACAATTCTTAACATTTTGTCCTTTTTCAGATAATTCGACTTGATTGGCTCCTCATCACGATTCGTTGCAAGCAACTCTCGACATCTCGATTTCTTCTGCTTGGTGTCTCTCACTGTTTCAAGGAGAGGCCTTTCCCTTCATGATGCCATCTCTTGGACTTTGTTGCCTTTGGAAGAACTTTACCTTCTATGCTCTCATTGCATTTAAAAGAGGCAGATCTGTGTGTTGCTGTTGCCAACGTTACATTTGTACATTCTAGAGCTTTGCTTTATGATGTAACTTTAAAATGGCTGTGCTTGAAGTTGCATTAAAAGAATAATGCATAATGTTAGCCTCCGTGTCTTTAATGAAATCCAGATTCTCTGGTCATGGTAATAGGAGAATCGCAATTTCAACTTTTTGTTTTCCTCTTCCGTGTCTGATCTAATACAATAGAGGTAAGCAGACAACATTTTTGTGCTGCCGCCACTGGTTTAAAAGGAGGCAACCAGCATACAACGAACACATGTATAACCACACTTACTGGTCCTCATAACTAGTGGCCCAGTTAATTGTGATATGTGTGATAACTCCTGTGACCGCTATGATGCAATTAGGATTTTTTTTTAAACCAGCATTACTGAGTTTTTCGTTCAGCATATCATAAGCATCAGTACAAGACAGAACATGATGCAAGTGTCAGCATGCTAATAAGTATAGCAGTGAAGAACACAATAAAGCGCAAGAATACAAACCAGAAAGAAAATATAAACCAAGGTGCAATAGCGATCCTGATCCTACGTGTTGTAACCTGAGGCAGTGTCGACAGTTGGGAGGATTCATCAGTGTGGTATCCGCCCTGCGTCCTCTAATCACTAGAGCCTGCTTGGGAGGACTGGAGTCATGAGTAGAGAGTATGTCACAATCAGGAGTTTGGCGGGGAACTCTGCACGCCAGCACTTTCCCCACCGATAAATTTCACGAGATCAAACCTGCTGAAGTTTATCAGGTGAAAATTGTCGATAATTACTGGGACATGCCACTTTTGTTGAGTTAAACAGTAAAATCGGCAGGTAATTCCCTTATTTGAGGACATACTCCTAACCGAGAGTTATTTAAAAGACCCAATAAATTCTGACCTAGAGGAATCGGATTTTGTCGGGTGGATAAATATCAGCCCAAACAGCGGGCCTCTCGCAAGGAGGGTCTTCATCTATAGAATCTGGAATAGTTTTCCCTCTCCCTATTAATTATTATGAACTTAACTGCTGCCTTTTTTTTTTAAAGGAGATATACACTCCAATCATGCACACATATGCTCCAAGTTGTTCTATGTGGATGCAGGGATAGAAAAATTAAATTGATTTAGATTTTTTATAACACATGATCAGTGAGTGCTGGACCTTGCGTTCTCTGCAAGATCACCCCCAATACTTTTGCCTTCACCGCTCCTGTTTTGATGAATTCGTTTTTGTTGGCTTTAGGCCTCCTCAAACTTTACCACTGCTAACCTGTGCTAAAGTGCTTGTGCTCACTCCTGTAAACATAGTAACATTGGCTTACACCCAATTGGCATATTTAATTTTCTGGTAAGCCTCTAGTAAAGTGGTATACAATATATGCAGGCTAGTAAGTTAAAAGCTACTAGTGGGCCTCCAGCAGTTAGTGTGCCATCCACTTAAGTAACCCTTTAAAACCTGTCTCAGGCCTGCCACTGCAGCCTGTGTGTGCAGTTTTAAACTGCCATTTCGACACGGCAAAAAAACCTTTTGCCAGGCCTAAACCTATCTTTTTAATACATATAAGTCACCCCTTTGGGAAGCACTAGTAAGGGTACAGTGTATTTAAAATGTGGGACGTGTACTTTTAAGCTTTACATGTCTTGGCAGTGAACACTCTTAAATTAGTTTTTCACTACTTCAAGGCCTACCTCCCCCATAGTATAACATTGGGTTACCTTATTACAATTTATAAGTGATAACTTTGGATTGAGAGTAGGTAGGAATGTCATGTTTGGTGTCTGAGAAATTGTAATCTAAAACCTTCTTTAATGGTAAACTTGGATTTTAAGTCACAATTCTGAAAATGCCACATTTAAAAAGTTGGCATTTTCTTGCCCTAACAATTTGGTACCTGTGGCCTGTTCCTGGGTCAACTCATTAGGTGTAGTTGGCATTCGGCCTTTGTGTATTCCTCCAGGCAGCCACACAATAAAGGGTTTGGGTCAGTGGCGTAGCTAGGGGGGGCGGTGGGGGCAGACCGCCCCAGGCGGCATGAGTTTTGGGGGCGGCGGCCGGCTCCACCTGCCCCCGCTCTTACCTGCGGCCGCAAGAATCTGCAGCACCCCCGCTCTTACCTGCGGCCGTATGAAGCGCCAGCACCCCCCGCTCTTCGATCAGGCTGCCGCGGGCGGCAAACGGAGGGGCCCCACAGGCGGCCTAGCTACGCCACTGGTTTGGGTGTTGGCAGGATAGGCCATCCTGACTTGATAATGGGGTGGAGATGTCACCTGTCACACTTGCACTTCAGAGACACTGCCTCAGCCCACACACAAAGGACTTCACACAAGCCTATAAAGCCTGCAGATAGACTGGGACCAGGACGGGGAGGCAAGAAATTCAAGAGACTTCTGTAGGGGGAGGACTCCAGAAGCTTCTCCCACTTCAAGATGGGCATCAATTATAAACATAGGACCCTAAGACCCACTTTTCAGTACAATCCTGAACCTATGATACTACAGAAGAAGGACTGCCCTGATGCTATAGGACTACCCTGCTGCCTGGGGCTGCCCTGCTGTCTGAGAAGAAAGACTGGACCTGCTCCCTTCATCACAGGTTGAGTGACTCCAAGGGTCATCTGACTGACCTTCTGTTCTGTGCTACAGGGACACAACAAGCTCCGGAGGCCTCCCTGCTAGTGCTCAACTGGCCTGAAGCGTTGGACCTGCCTGAGCCCTGCTGGTCTCTGTTGGAGTGAGTTCCAGATCCTATATTGGTGCATCCCCAGGTCCTTGGCTGGCAACCGAGAGAGGTTCTCCTGGCCTAACTGAAGGTTCATCCAAATCTGGTGTGAAGTGACTCGAAACCCTGCAAAGCCTCGCCGCACAGCTGCAAGCTTCATCGGAACCAGTGCAAAGTGATGTGAAGCCCCGCAAAGCCTCGCCACACAACTGCAAGCTTCATCGGAAACGATGCCAAGTAACGCGTAGCCCTGCAAAGCCTCACTGCACAGCTCATCGGAACCGATGCAGAGCGACTCAAAGCCCCACGCAGCCTCGCCACATAGCTTCATCAGATGACGCTAAGCCTTGCAAAGCAACACCGCAGAGATCGCACACTAAGGACATAAAGTACAAGCCTCAGCAGGTCAAACTTGGCCCTGTGCCCGGCATGTGCTCCATCGTGGTCGGCCTGAACTTGTGACATTGTCAAGTCCAGTGCGATCAGTTACCCTCGGTTGGTGCTATTTGCCTTGTGGTGCTACTTCTATCTAAATCTTTAAAATTGCATATCTCCGATTCTACTAATTGGATTTTTGTTATTTTGATGTCAAATAATTTATAGAATTTTACTCTATTTTTTAAATTGGAGTGGGATTTTTCTTGTGTTATGTTTTCACTTTATTACTGTTTGTGTGCTGCATAAATACTTTGCACATTGCCTCTAAGTTAAGCCTGACTACTTTTGTGGCAGGCTACCAGAGGGTTAAGCGCAGGTTAATTTTGTGACTTTTGTGGTTCACCCTGACATGGATTGTGGCTGTTACTTGAGAAGGGCTCACACCCCACATCAATCAACGACTCAATTTCTCACAGTGAGCAACCTTCAATACACACCATGCAAGTGAAACATTTTTTTCAAACCACTCTTAGTAATTTCACAGCAAACCGCATCATGCTGTGATGTGAAATGACACAAGACAATACAACTAAACATAAATACACATAAAGATCTAGAACTAAATTCTTTGGTCACTCACCCCTGATATGGCTTCTTATTGCCCTATAGTGGACAAGACAGATCAATGTGGGAGTTTTTCACCATTTAGAAGTAATACAGGTTAACCAGGAGGATTCTGTCATACATTTATGATGATGCCTTCTTAACCAATGTGTAGAAGATTTTAATGCAGAGGGCTATCAACCTCCTCAGAGGCCTCTTTTGCCCCACCTTGCCTTTCTTGGTCGAGTGAACCTTACAAGAGCTGATAAATAATGGTCTCTCTTATGGTCAATGTAGAAACTCAACACTCTCTTAGGCTGAAGAGGATGGAGGCTCTCCTTCTCTTTTGAGGGTTGTGGTGGAGCAAACAAAGTGAGCAGGACAATCCATTGAGAGACATAGAAGTTTGACACTACCTTTGGCAGGACGGCAGCCAAATTCTCAGCACCAATTTGTCTGTGAGGAAAGTGGGGTAGGGAAGTTGCACAGAGAGAGCCTGTAGTTCACCCATGTGGCGTGTAGAAGTGATGGTGAAATGGAAGACTGTCTGGCTCGTCAGAAGCCTTAGTGAACAACTGTGCAAACACTCGAATGGTACATACATAAGGGACATCAGGACTAGATTTCGGTCCCAAAGAGGAATGGTGAATGGTTTTGGAGGGAACATATGCATCAGGCTCTTCAAAAAATGCACCACACCGGTGATTTAAACAGCCTGAAAGCGTCAACAACTGACTCTTAACTGTTCCCACTGCACAGCCATGCTGGACCAACTACAAAACAAACAACAATACATCAGAGAGTTTGGCTTGTAGAGGATCTAGCTGACCCCACATCAGGCCACAAACATCTCCCTGCACCTGGCATAAATGGACTTCATGGATGGGCATCTGGCAGCAAAAATGACACCCACCACTTCAAGCAGTAAGTTAAAAGAATAACTGCTGCCATTCAATCTGTGTGCATATAGGTGTAAGTTAAGGAGATTTGGATGCAGGAATCTCCACAATTGCAGAATCAGAAGGTCCTCCCAAAGGGGTAGCCGCATCGAAGGGTAAATGCTCACGCTCAGGAGCTCCTGGGTACCCAGGGCCGACTCTAGGGCAGTGCAATCAGTGCCACTGCACCGGGCACTGACTTTGGGGTGGTGGGGGCGTCATGTTTTCAAGAACAATATGGTTTTAAAAGCACCTGCTGCCACTTTCCTTGCCTTCAGCAATTTTAAGGCAACCATAAAAATGTCAAGATAACTCTGGTGAATGATGGACCTGCTGCAGAGAGATCAGAGTTTTGTCTAGTGGAAGCTTTGACTCATCATAAAGTAGTGCAGGAGATTAAAATGCCTACTGCAAAGCACGTGTACCATGCAGATCACAAAGTGCATACAATGTAAATAGGTCAGTGCATTACTGCTTCTGTCTGAGAGCCCCTTCTGTTACTTGCAGTTTATAAGTTTAAATCCTAGTATAGAACAGTGAGTTATTAACAATCATCAAAGAGCTGCATGCAAACTACAAGGTATAGATTAGAGCGTTATGATTTTCCCCCCCAATCTTTCATTATCCTAATGTAGCAAAAAGGGTTCACTTCGGTAGAAATAAATTCTGAGTTTGTGCTTCTCCAGACCAAGTACTCTTAAACTCTCCTGTCTACCAGTAGGGTTGACTTGTAACTCCTACACCTTGTAGTCCTCTGTCTGATGTAACATTTCCTATACACTGATTTACACACCAATGATTAATTGTCTCTGTGTATTGTGTAGGTGATGCAGCCGCGGCCCGTACAGGTAAGAACGGTGGGGCCGGGTGAGGGGGGTTTTCGACGGACGATGACCAGGGAAAATTAATTATTTATTTAATTTTCCCTGGTCATCATTCGTCGAAATCCCCCCCACCCGGCCCCACCGCTCTTACCTGTATGGGCCGTGGCTGATGTGATGTAAAGTGCTTTGACATTTTACACTGGTATGAGTGGCGCTATAAAACAAAAGAAATGCATGAGAGAAAGGGTGGTTATGGAGACTTGAGGGGCACTGTTAAAGGGTGGTAGTGAGGGTATCTGTGGCGGAGGTGGTCACTGGGGGGGATGCCAACAAACATTGTCATACCAGGCTCCACCAGCGCTAAAGCCGGCCCGGTCGGTACCACATTCTCCTGGCCCAGTCTGGGGATATTAAGATGATATGGGCCCAGTCTGTCCTGATTTTTGTCAGAACTCAAGGCAAGAGAGGCAGTGACAGGATGAATACAGGAGAGCAGTGTCCCATCGAAGATGGAATGCACCTCCCAATGACCTTTTTACAAGAAACACCTTTGTGCAGAAGCTGTCACACTGCGCGTTTTTTATGTTCTCCATCAAAAATGCCCTTCTTAGCCTCGGGAGGGAGGAACCACTTATGTTTCACCAGCTTATGTCTGCTGAGATTGTCTGCACTGGCAGTCAGAGGGTTCTCTAATTGGCTAGCTACCAAAAACATCTTCTGCTGGTCCAACCATTTCCAAAGATGCAGAGACTCCTAGCATAGGAGGATCCAGGAACCCACCCCATCCTGCTTAATGCAATACCACATGGTAGTCATGTTGTCTGCTAGAACCTTCTCTAATTTTAAGGCTTTCAAGGCCAGGCAGATCGCCCGAAGCTCCTGAAGGATGGTGTGGAGTTGGCTCTTGACTGTAGCCCAGAGATCCCATATTGCCACTCCCTTAGATGGCCTCCCAAAAACAGTAATGATGCATCTGTTACAATTGTGATATCTGGTTAGAGAAGGAGAGTGGCATTTCAATTGTCCGATTGGCACTCGTCTGCCACCACATAAGGTCCTGAGCCATCTCTTGCATGATCTGAACAGAGTCGGAGAGGTAGCCATGGAGCTAGAGCCCTTAAAACCTTAGGTTCCACTGCAGGGTCTGCATGTACCATCTGGCATACCGGATGAGGGAGATACATGAGACCAAGAGCCCATGAGGTCTAAGACCCACCTTCACTGAGACCCAGGACTGAGCCCGAAACGTTGGGATCATATGTTGAATGTCCCGGACTTGCTGCATCAGTGGAAAAGCCTTGAATTCTACTGTGTCCAAGATAGCCCCGATCATGGCAATTCTCTGCATAACGTTCTGGTGGGACTTCGATTTCTGGAAGGAAAATCCCAAAGATATCAAGATTCTGGCAATTGTCCAGAGATGGTCTGTGACTGACTGCAGCGAGCCTTAAGCAGCCAGTCGTCGAGGTACAGGAATACAGAAGATAAGCTGCAACAACTGCCATCACTTTTCTGAACACTTGAGGGGCTGTGATAAAACAGAAGGGCAGCAGATTGGAAGTGTTCTCACCCCACTGTGCACTGCAGGATTGGTACACGATAATATGCATCCTGCAAACCCAGGGACACCATCTAGTCTGGATCTGAGCCACAGTGAGCATTTTGAATTTGTCCTTCTACAGAAAGGCATTTAATGGGAAGAGGACTAGTATACCCCTGAGGTCTGCATCCTTCTTCAGGACAAGGAAGCAGCGTGAATAGCATCACTTGTTCCTCTCCAATTCCGGCACCCACTCAATGATGCCTTTAGCTAGCAATTATTGTTCTGGTGAGGGAGTAATAAAAGGTGAGTACAAAGTAAAAGGTAGGGCATTGGCACTTTGAACAATCTGTAAAACCATTATTCTAGGCTTCAAAGGGCAAACCAGACAAACTTGGGAATTACTGAAGCAGGGGAGGAAGAGTTGGAGGGTTGCCGCTCCTTCCCAAGAGACTGGCCTCAGCGCCACCATGCCCTCTACCTTGAAAGGACTGAACTTGCTGTTGCACTGGTTAGAAAGGCTGAGCCTGCTGGCAGGCTGATTCTCTTAAACAGCCCTTAAACTGCGTATTTGGTTGTTGGAATTGTCTGGGTGGGGACAATAACCCTAAGTATAGAGCTATGGAGGGACTATCTTTTGTTCGAGCACCCAGGTCAGCTTTCTCTCCAAGCAATCTGGAGTCATCAAAGAGTATGTCCATAAGGGAGGCTTGCACATCACTGAAAACCTAGTTGATTGCATTCAGGCGTGCCTTCTACATACTACGTACTACACTGGTGCCAACAGCATGTCTTATACAGCTGGTGGAGTCCAGGTCTGCATGCAGTTTGTATTTTTCTGTGGTCCTCAGAATTGGCCATCAAGATCTTACTGGCCATGTCCCATAAGGCATGGGTGTCCACAAAAGGCCCACCTCTTTAAAAGAGCATAAATCCAAGCTAGCTGAGGAAAACATTTTCATGCTAAAGGTATCAATATATTTTTTTATAAATCTTTTTATTGATGACAGTTTAATAGCATTACACATACCAGCTTTGGGCATAAGGAGTATACAATTATCGTCTCTTAAAATGTATGGGATACCAAACTTGTTACATACAGCAAGCAGATTATTTATTGCAGTTTTCGATAGATTCAGGTTCGTCAAGGGAGAGAAGGGGGGGAAGAAGAGGGGGAGCACAAATATTACCTCTGTATGTATTCCATGTGCCCCATATTTGTGTCCATTTTCTTGGGCATCCCCTGGAGACATACACCGTTTTTTCCCTAAACATGCACCAGTCCATATCTTTCTTCCATGCATTTATGGCTGGAACCTCCTGCGCTCCCCACATTCTAACGATGTTACGCTTGGCGACCATCTGACCCAAAGTTGCCCATATTTTCTCTTTGCTACTCAAGTCCGATGGTTCCCAAATATTTAACAGACACCTTTTAGCCTCAAGGGCCAAACTCAGTCCCAAAGTTTCTTCCATACAGTGGAGTACGTCTGTCCAATATTTTCTAATGTAGGTGCACTCCCAAAGTATGTGCAGGAAAGTGCCTTCACGTCCGCACTGTCGCCTACATCGAGAGTCCTCCCCATAGCCCATCTTGACCAACGCTGGTCCCGAGAAATATATTCTATGAAGTATTTTTATTTGTACTAGTTTAAGCCTGGACGAGATTGCAACCTCCTAGGGTGAAGCCAATGCCTCCAACCAGTCTTCGTCTTCTAGTTTTGTTAGGTTGGTCTCCCATTTCCTGCGAAGCTGTACGAGAGGGTTGGGAGTGTGATTAGTCAACTTCCGATAGGTCAGTGATATTGATTTTTTTGGCATGTACTCGTCGAGGAGTCTATCCTCCAATGGCAATGCCTCAGGGTGTGTCTCCCCTGCCGGGATATTTGTTTGCAGGGCATGTCGCACCTGCAAGTATCTAAATCTTTCCGTGGTTGCCAGCTCATGCTCTTGTTGAAGTAGAGAAAATGGTATTACCCCCTCCCCCCCTCCACAGGTCCCCCACCCGAGACAATCCTATTATGTCCCATTTGTCGAATCCTTTAGTATTCCATAAGGTTCCCGATTGGTCAGAGTCCTACAGAGGGGTGCCCCCCGTGATTTTCTTGGCCCAACCCAAGCTCTTGTGAGCTGTATGCCATATCTGGACAGAATGCGACGTGGGTCCTGTGCTGCAGTTTAGCGGGTCTAGAATGGTGTGCCCTGGCGTAGGATCCTCCAGCCAAAAGCCAGCTATCCAATCGATACCCAGGATCATCGTGGGGCCGGTACATGCACTGGTTGATGGCTGCCAGCTGAGCAGCCCAATAGTATTTCTTAATATCTGGGAGCCCTATTCCTCAGTCGTACCACCCTCTCACCAATTTTGAGAATGATATTCGGGGTGATCCCTTTACCCAAAGTAACGCCCTCTGTTCACTTTCTAGGGCCACAAAGTAGGTCGCATGGATGGGATTGGGTGAGTTGTGTAAGACATATAAAAAGCGGGGTAGGGACATCATCTTAAAAAGCACTGCTCTACCCAATAGGGATAGCGGGAGAACCTTCCAATGTTCCACATCGTTTTTTAGACGCTGTAGCGGTGGCAGGAGATTGTGGACATAATACAGCCTAGGATCCTTGGTGATGTAGATTCCAAGGTATTTTAAAGCCATCTACGGCTTCCGCCACCCTACAATCTTTAGGCAGGAGCAGAAACCTCCCTCTGAGCACGAAGATCAGCGATTTGGTCCAATTGATAGTGTATCCAGAGTATTTACCGAAATTAGTGAATATATTTAGGACCCTGTGTATCGAGGTCCGAGGTGACGCCAAATACAGCAAGATGTCAACGGCCTAAAGGGAGATGCGGTCCTCCCTGTCCTCCGACCATCTCAAACCCCTAATGATGGGGTCAATGCCGCCAGGGGCTCCAGCGTCAGCGCAAAATGCAATGGGGACAGAGGACAACCCTGTCTCGTCCCCCTCCCGAGGGCAAAGATTTCTGACTTTTTGTTATTTACGACCACCTGCGCCAGCGGGTCGGCGTATAGGAGCCTTATCTAGCTGGTGAAACTGGGTCCGAAGCCCAGCCTCTTCAGCTCAGCAAAAAGGTAGGGCCACTCAATTGTATCAAATGCCATGGTGACTTCCAAGGACATCACCACCGCATCCTCTCTCAACGTGTCCACCCGTCCCATTACCTCGTGAAGTAGGCGAAGATTTAGTGATGTATTTTTGGACGGCATGAAGCCCGATTGATCCGGGTGGATCAATTTGGAGATAACCGCAACAAGGTGCGAGACCACCAATTTTGCTAATATCTCGGCCTCTGCGTTCAACAATGAAATGTGTCTGTAGGAGGAGCACTGGTCCCTGGGCCTGCCTTCTTTGTGTATAACCACCAATGTGGCAAGTCTTTGATCTTGGGGAAGTCGACCCACCTCTCGGCTCTCCTCGTACATGGTTTTGAGATTTGAGGCAATTTTATCGGGTTATAATTTGTAGAGCTCTATTGGAAGGCCATTGGGACCCATCGCCTTCCCAGACTGAAGACCCCTAATGGCTTGTGCCACCTCATCATCTGTGAATTCGCTCTCCAGTAGAGTCCTATCTTCCTCCGATAGTGTCGGAAGTGTCATGTCTGACAATAGGGCTTTCGATTCTTCCTCAGAAAGAATAGAGTACAGGTCATATATTCGCCTATAATATATTTTAACTTGAGTCTATGAGCCATGTCGTGGTCCCCAGAACAGTTCCCCCTCTAGTTGTAGAATCTCTTCTTCTAACTTGACCATTTCAGCATTCCTCTCTTTCTTTGCCCCAGCTATCTGAGAGATTGCTTGGCGTCGAATAACAGTCTTAAAGGCTTACCAAAGCGTCAGCGCTGAACCCACCGATCCCTTGTTATCCTGAAAATAATGCTCTATTGCTTGTGTGATGTTCTGTCTGATAGTGGGGTTACGTAGGTGCCAGGGATTTATCAGTGAAATTCTTCCCACCTGACCCTCTCCCATCCCCACCTGCGCCCATATCAGAGAGTGAAGCAAACACAAGGAGATGATGGACGGAGCGCTGAAACTTTCCAGACACTCACCCCCAGTCACAGATCTGGGTTGAATCCATCATCGTTCTTTAGCTCACTTCGACACCCCAGTTCAGACACAGCTATATGCAAATCAGTCTTGACCCTGTGCCACATGGGAACAGTCCAGCCCGAACTGCCAAGCCATGTCTTCCCTGGACCGGAAACAAGCATCCTGGGACTGGTTGCGGGCTAAGAGCCCTCATCAGCCAGGCTAGCTTGAATCCAGTGGCAAAGTGAGCAAGGGACCCACGTCTGGGCATACCCTGCCAACTTAGGGCGAACAAAGCAAACACAAGGAGTGTTTGCATATGGCTGGGTTCAAACTGGAATGGCATGGTGAGCAAAAAAACGATGGATTTAGGCCTAGATCTCTGTACTGGGGTGAATGTATGACATTGTTCTGCATTCTGTCTATCAATTGTTCTTTTTGTATTTGTCACCCCGAGTGGGACAGGTATGCCCAGACGTGGGTCCCGTGCTCTCCATGCCACTGGAGTCAAGCTATTCTGGCTGATGAGGGGTGAAACCCCAAAACCGGTCCTAGGACGCTTGTTTCCAGTCCAGGGATGACCTGGCCTGGCAGTTCGGGCTGGACTGTTCCCATTGGGCGCTGGGTCAAGTCTGATTTGCATATGGCTGGGTTCAAACTGGAATGGCATGGTGAGCAAAAAACAATGACGGATTTAGGCCCAGATCTCTGTACTGGGGTGAATGTATGACATTGTTCTCCATTCTGTCCATCAATTGTTCTTTTTGCATTTGTCACCCCGAGTGGGACGGGTATCCCCAGACGTGGGTCCCGTGCTCTCCATGCCACTGGAGTCAAGCAATCCTGGCTGATGAAGGGTGAAACCCCGAAACCGGTCCTAGGATGCTTGTTTTGAGTCGAGGGAGGACCTGGCCTGTCAGTTCGGGCTGGACTGTTCCCATTGGGCGCAGGGTCAAGTCTGATTTGCATATGGCTGGGTTCAAACTGGAATGGCATGGTGAGCAAAAAAACGATGGATTTAGGCCAAGATCTCTGTACTGGGGTGAATGTATGACATTGTTCTGCATTCTGTCCATCAATTGTTCTTTTTGCACATATCGGAGAGTGGTCTGATATGCCCCGTGCCAGATGTCTCACTTCCGTAATATGCCCCACCTGGTCCGCCGGTGTGAGGATATAGCCAATACGAGAGAGACTGTTGTGGGCCCCAGAGTGAAACGTGAACTGGGTCTCCGTGGAGTGGCAGACCCGCCATGCGTCCACCAGCCCAATCGCGTCTAAAAAAGTGGGGAGAACTGCCTGTGTGGATCCCAAGTTCCGAGGGGGACACCGGTCAAGGCGACCGGACATAACAGAGTTAAAGTCACCACCCTGTACCAGCCTCCCCTCAGGAAATTCCAACATGGTATTTCCCAGGTCCTTGAACGCCAGTGTCTGCAGTCCCGGGGGCACGTAAACAGACACCAGGGTCAGTGACACACCTTCCCACCTCCCCGATACTGCTGCATACCTCCCCAGTGTGTCGGTCCAGGTGTGTTCAATTGTCATAGGAAAGGATCGTCATGTCATGATGCCCACTCCCCTGGACCCAGGGGTGAACCCCGAGTGCGCCACTAGTCGATAGCCCCACCTAGCCAGTGCCCTACATGTGTTTCCAACCAAGTGTGTCTCCTGAAGTAGAACTATCTCGGGGGAATGAAATTACAATATTATTCCCCTTTTCAACTTGTCCCCTAGTCCATTCACATTCCAGGACAGTAGCCTGAATCTCTTATCGCCCGAGGAACCCATGGTTACACCCCTTGAGTCTACCTACTGCGATGTCCTTTGCCTCAATGTTTGGGCGGATGATGCCAACTGTGTATCTAGCCCGTAGCCTCAGGGGGCTACTAAGTGTCATCCCATTCAGTGTGTCCTTCCCAGTCCCGGTGGTGTGAAGTGTTGTGCTGTCATCTAACTTATGAAATACAACTCTTAAATCCCCAATACCCCCCCCCACCCTGCTCCCCCGCACTCTGGGCTTAAAACTGCCCATGTCCCCAACTGTGCAGAGTGCCTGTCGCCCTAACTCTAAACTAATATGAAAGTTGGGGGGGTGGAACATCCTCCCCAGTGTCTGCCAGCTTTGCGTCTTTATAGATCACCAGTCTGTATATTAAGAGCGAGTAGTATTGATAAAGTCACTTAGCGTTCTTTGTTCGTCTCGATCCAGCGGCTGCACGGCGCTGAGGCGTCCTCCAATCGTCTGCATTACTCCCCGGGTCCGTCCTTGCCGGCAGGTCTCGTTGGTCTACCACTTAAGGATGTATGCTTTATTGGGCGTTGATCCTTTCCTCGTCGGGCGTTATGTTCTCTTGCTGGTCTCCAGCCATCAAGCCATTCCAGTGCCGACTCCGGGGTATCGAAGAACCAAGCCCTTCCTTCCGCTTCGACACAAAGCTTTGCAGGGAACAACATAGAATACCGGATATCTTTTTCTCTTAGTTGCTTCTTAATGTTCAGGAAGGATCGCCTTTGTCTTCACACAGTTATAGTGAAGTCCGGAAAAAAGGATAATTCGCTGTTTTCGTACTCGACTGGAGGATTCGAGCGAGCGGTTTGTAGTATTATGTCCCGGTCTCTGAAGTTTAAAAGTCTCGCCAAGAGCGGGCGTGGGGGTGCTCCCGGTCTTGGCCTGCCCCCTGGGACCCTATGTGCTCTCTCCACCGTAAAGAGTTTGGACAGATTCTTTGGCCGCAGGTGGTTAATGATTAGGTCTTCGAGGAAAAGGTCCGTGGCTAGACCTTACGCTTTTTCAGGAACTCCCATTATTCTGACGTTGTTCCGTCTCGATCGACCTTCATATTCATCCAGTTTACTTTCCGTCATTTTGCTAGCAATTTGGAGCTCTTTGATTTCCTGTTGCATTTGTTTAGTCTCACTGCTGAGCTCTGTGGTGGTCACTTCCATGGCCTTTACTTTCTCACTCCTCTTTTGCAGGTCAGCTCTCATCAGTGTCATCTCGATAGTGATGGAGTCCCCTCTGTGTTCCAGCATCCATAACATCCTTTAGTGTTGGATCCCCTTTTTCCGAGCCCATCGTGGTGGTTGCGTTTCCCTTATGTGTTGAGTCCGAGTCAGCCGGTTTCTGGGTCGCAAATTTGTCCAATTTGGTTTGGAGCGTGCTCTTTAGTCCCTTGGCGCCAGACATTGCTACCGGCGTCTCGACTCCAAGCGAGAGCCCTCGTGGATACAGCCCGCCGCCTGCTCCTGGGGTATGCCTCCCCAAACGGCCTGTCGTGGTTCTCCCGGAGGGCTCTTGTATTGCACCCGTGTTGAGTATCAGGGCACTGCATTCCACCACTCTATCAGCTTGGCAGGCGGACTGCCGGTGTCTGACACTCTCCCACCACTCGTGAAGCAACCCCCTTATCCCGGTGCTCGACTTTAGAAGCCAGGACTTGTCTTTACGTGCTGCCCATGCGTTCTTCTATGCGCTGTGTGCATGTGTGGTGTTGGAACTATTGGACAGGTTTCTGAGCCCATGCAGCTAGGAGGCCAATGCAGACCACTTCACATGGAGTTCTTTGGGCCCTACTGTCTCCCAACTGCTGGGGGGGGTGCCTGGCCCTCCCCCGCTTGAGGCTCCTGGGTTATGTCACCAGTCCCTTGACCAAGCCACACGCCGCCTTATTCTACCTTGGGCAGGCCGTCATTCAGCTCCCAGCACTCTTGCGTGTTACTATTGTATTAGCCGTGCTCACCGTTATGACTGTTGTAAAGCGTGGCGGTTGTTCCACGGTATTCGCCCACTGCTATTTTCTTTATTGTTCTCCTTTTGACTGTGGGCATCCGCTAGTCTCGCGGTGTTCCCGCGTCGGGCCTCAGTGTTGTGCCCAGGTGAGTGCGGTCGCTGTACCCCACGATCCCCCGACTGAATATATCTTGCGGGGTCACCGGTCAGTGGGGCTTAGGAGCTGGGCCTCACCAAGTCACGGCGCGGCTGTCTTCTAGCCCCTCCAACGATGTGCTTATCTCAGGGCCGGCCGCCGTCGGAAGTCCGTTGCGGCATGATCCTTCACCCGAGCCCGAGGCTTTCAGGTCACGGTAGGCCGCCGTCCGTTCCTTTTTTGCGCTTCGCCCTCGACCGCCGTAATGGCCACTATTCCACGCTGCTGACGGTAACGGGTCCTTGGTTACATTTCTGGAGCGGTGCACGGATGATTATGCCAGATTTTGAGCTGGCCGAGACTGAGGATTTACAGAGCTTCACCGATGTGCGGCCATCACGATCGCTGCTCAAGCCACGCCCCCGGTATTAATATATTTTGACTCCCTATCTGGGGGCGGGGGGGTTAAAAGGTAAAGCATTTGGATTGACTTTACTTGTGGACACCTGCACTACAAAGCTTTCAGGCTTTCGCTGCTTTGTCAGAAGGTCAAGGTGACCTGGGGCTGGTCTGTACTGTCTGGCCACAGGCCGACTGAATGGAGAGTCTGAGCATGGCTTAGATCAAGTGTCCATGAGAGTTTAGCTTTGGTTTTCAGAATCGTAAGTCTAGCACTTCTGCTGCTTTTCACACTACTACTAATATAGTGATAGAGACCCTTCTTTTAAAGTTGTTAGACCAGTAGATGAGCTCAGCTCTGTTTCTGTTTAGAGATCTACCCCACTGGAATTATGCAAGTCTAAGTACAGCCCTTTATTAAAGTAACGAGGGGGAGAAGATTGTCCACCTTCTCATCATCATCAGTATCATGAGGGACATTAAGTATGCCTTGGACTGCATCAGAGTCAGAGCCAAAGAGGAGGTGTGTCTCTGGCTATACTGGTATCAAGGGAGAGGCTGAAGGTCTGCTGTACAACCACTAGTTGTGCCCTATGTATTTCAAAGCATGATATAGACCCCTGAGGTTCTGTGTGGCCGGAAGGCGTGCCAGAGGCAACAGGTAGCATCTGGAAAGTTTTCAACATGGGAAAGTTTGCAACATGGCCTTGTTGAAGACTACTATTTGCTTCAGGGTCGAGGGCGGGCCTGGAAATTCAGACTGCATTTATTGCACAACTTCGAGTCATTGCTCGACCAAACCACCATAGGCACCTGTTGTGCGGGTCTGTGGCCAACATATGTTTCCTTCAGTTGTGGCATGGCTTGAATGCGGTAGTTTTCAGGGAAGATATTTTCCCTAGCACACTGTCTGCTAAGACTCTGGAATAGTCAGAAAATCAACGAAGTTGTGAGAGAAGCTCCAGATCTGCATTTAGAGGCAGGGAAAGAAAGGAACTGACATCAGTATGCAGGGGTGGCACTTATATGCAGATTGACTGTGTCTCTTCTGGGAAGGAATGAAGTCACCTTGTAACCATATTGTGTCACCTAGCAGCATGCAGAGAGCATTGGCTCTTAGGAATATTTTTAAGACGAAGAACTTGCAGTCAGAAGTATACTTCAGAAACTAAGATTACTTGTTTTATAAAGATGCTATTATTCGGCTTGCCTATTGTTACTTTTTTCCTAGCAATAATTATAACTAAAATATCTAAAATAAAATACTTGTTGGTTGTTGAGAATAAGAATTTTGTACTGGAGTTTACTTTTCACCAAGAACTGCAGCAATGTAAAGCGGACTTAGGAATAAGAAAAGAACATGTTCAAGCCGAAATGAAGATGCCAACTGTTATTCATAGTACTACAAAGCTTAAAACCTATGGCTGTAGCAATACTGAAATGGCAAAGATTTTTCATTTGGTATGGTCATATACAAACATTTAGAAGTACTGGGAAAAAGTAACAGATAGCTATAGCAAACATACCAGTTTGCAGTAACTGTTATCACCCAAGGCATGCTGGGAATTTCCCCTTTTAAAACAAAAAACACAAGTGCCAAAAAAGCTGCTGATTTTCCATGGTTACCGGCGAATGGGAGGATAGCAATATACTGGTTAGCAGGAAGGGTATCAGAGGTATAAGACTGTCTCGCAGATGTGCTGTATTGTGTCTTTAGAACACATGCATATTGTTTGTTATGTGCAACTACCTTGGGATGATCCACAGAATTTAGATTACTGTTTACGACTATCACCATATATATTGTCTCCAAAGCTCTTATTTTTTTATATGTTTTCCTTTATTTTTTATACCGTTAAAATCAATAAAAAATATTTTTAAAAGTCTTTCGTAATAGGGACATTGTGAAGAGATTGTAGATGCAAGATAGAAAAGACAACTTGTGAAGTCAAAGCTTTGGTTACTATTTCAGGATTTTAATCTGATCACTAAGACTTCTAGGTAGTTTATACTTCAAAAGGGGTCGGTCTCACGGCTTGCTACACGAGCCCAGGGTATCCTCAGTCGTACCTCTCTATACCCTGTTACCTTGTATCATTAGGTGTTGACCTCACTATGCACCTTCTTTTGAAGCGGTTGCTTCAGGCGCCTGCATCTGTTGTTCCCAGATGAAAACAGAAAAGGATTATGAACTCTTTAGTGACAAGAGAGATTATGACATAATAATAATAGTAAGAACTTGTTTTTATGATAGGCTTCATAATGCATCTGTGTTGTTATGGAAATACCAGGTTTTACTAGTATCCAAAGTAATGTGCCCAATTTACTTGCCCCAGAAGGATGGAAGGCTCTGTTGACCTTGCCAGGATCGGAACTCATGACTTGCATAATACTGCAGGTGTCAACAGTGAGCATTTAGGGGCTTATTTATAAGGCCCTTGCGCCGCTGGTGCGTCACTTTTTGTGACGCTTTAGTGGCGCAGGAGCCTGCTCCATATTTACCAAGGCAGCACGAAGCCACTTTTTTGGGCTTAATGCTGCCTTGTATATATTGTTCCCTTTAACGCAGTTTTCTGCGTTAAAGGGGCGTGCAATGGGTGTTGCTGGGGGCGTTCCCAGCAACATCCATGGCTGCACCAGATTTACGAGAAATCGTAACTCTAAGCAACGCCAAAAACTTACACCACCCCAGGGGAGGCGTAAGGGAGGTACAATGAGGAGAAACATCTTTATTTCTCCTTGTTTTTCCTTTTTCTATGTGTGCTGCATTCTTGCGTTGGCGCATGGCAGCCCATTGTGCGCCAGCGAAGGGGAAAAGGACAGGAATGCACTGTATCTGATAGATACGGCACATTCCTGCCCTTTTCTTTTGCTGTAGGGCAGTGCCGCAGGAAGGCCTGCAGCGCTGCCCTACAGCAAAATCTCATAAATGAGGCCCCCGGGGGGCTTATTTACAAGCCCCTTGCGCTGCAGGTGCGTCACTTTTCCCATACTAAAGGGCTTGTAAATAAGCTCCTTAGTTTGCTGAGCCAGCCTACCGGAAACATGATCCCTAAGTTTTAGGTTCGGATATTTCGTTTTTAGGGTAATGGGCATACCTACTTTTTCAAACCCTCGTTTGATGTTATTTGTATGCATTCTTTTTGGCGAGACTGTTCTCTGGCCATTTTCCTTAAATGGCATTGTGCCTAAGAATTCTGAGGGTTAGTTGCTCTCTTCCTCCTTTTATGCTTCCTCCTGGAATTGACCTTAGTGTTGCCCCAGGGGCATCAGTGTATCTACTGGTTTCAGCAACTCACTATAAAATAATAATGACGTGCCTCACCCACAACACCTTCCGTCAGGAGTACTGTGTTTAGAAGTCAGCTCCTTGTGTAACTCTGTCATATGCTGGCATTCCCCTCTGAAGTGGACTTCCATCAGGACCTCTCGGGTCTGATTTCCGCCCGAAGGCCTTCTCTAGGTTCATCCCTCTGGGTTAATGCGTCTGTGTGCGTTAGAGTTGGTTTTGGCCTCCTGTGTTTCCTTTGGACTCACCTTGAATACCTGCATCCCTCTGGGCTAGTAGAGAACCAGAAAGCTAGGCTATGGCACAGAGGGCTTACAGCTTTTACATGAGCTGTGCTTGAGATCCAACAAGGACCAAATAATCTGACTCTCTACGGTAACCTGACTTGCATAAGAAATACTTTGGCTTATTCATGGTAACGTGGTCTTGCCAGGCTTTCCTCGTTAACAGTATGTGTAGTGTTTTTAAAACAGCGAACCAACCAACTATATAGGTAAGAAATAAAAGCATTTAAATGTTCAAAATGAGTTAGCTAACTAATGTACATTTTGTAAATGATGTTTCGCAAAGTAGGAAAAAATAGGTATGAATATTCATAAAGAATAACACTAACAATCACTAAAAAATTTAATGAAAAATGTAATGGTGCTAAAACTATTCCAAAGTCATTATTTGGTCTCAAACATTTGTTTGATTGAAACCAGAGGGATAATTCACTGCCTGACCAATTGAAGTGGTGTTGAATCCAGGTGAGCCAAGTCAACAGGTCTAAAATGAAGACTACAGGTGTTGCAGTTCCAGGTCAAAGGGCTGCATGTCCATATTGCGGATATTAAGTCAACTGGTGGGAAACAAAAAATCCATGGGCTGTTTGATAATGTCCAGTCCCTACTAAATCATGGAGTGCTGCTGGTCAAGCCAAAAACTAACCTCAATGGTAGGAAGCTCAAAGTGTTTTTGCTCCAACTGATACATGAAGAAATCTTCTCCAGCATGCAGATTGCTTTTTGGTTCCATGTCAAGCAGCATTGACTCGTATAGCGCGAATATTGTGCTTACTCAATCTAGAGAGCCTCATAATTCCAAAGATCCAATTAGGAATGCATGCAGCTTAGATTCCTCAGGGCTAGTTCGTCCGAACTCTACCCAGTTTGACAGATAGGCAGGTGAACTTCTTGATATCCGTCAGGACTCTGCTTCATCTTTATCTCCAGCCAGGTTCTCTTATTACCATGGCTCAAACATCTTTTTTTAAAGGGTACATTCTGTTTGATTGATTGAGATCCGTAAATCAGTCTTAATACAACTCACACACACTCCACTCCTACTCAAACAGTGGTTTGATATGTTCGTGCTCTTGGAATGAACATGGTGATACAAATTATTTCCCTGGGTCCTTTGCCATGAAGATCCACCATGGCAGTATCCTGGTATATGGGTTACTTTCTGACAACCTGCTCCAATCAATTCCCTCCAAATTTGTCCCATCTAAGCAAAAAAGAAAACTACTCTGCCAGCTGCACTTGACCCTGTCCTCTCAGAAAGTGAGATAGAGAAAAGTGTACCTCGGCCTAGATAGCCAGCCCCTAGGTCCTTTCCATACTGCTCACAGGTATTAGGAGTCCATCTGCGCTGCTCAGAGAGGTCTGGGGTTTTGTCTTTCTCCTTCATTCTTTGAAATTGGGCCATTTGTAAGGTGGGGGTTGGTGTCCTCTCTATGACTGCACTCATAGAAGGCTAAAATACTCAACACATTTGCTGCTCGAATATTAATTTACCTTGAAAAAACAAAGACGAGGCATTTTGCAAAACAGTAACAGTTGGTTTAATCAACCACTACGGCGGGAAGTGCAGCATACAGAAAAGGGTCTGAAGACTGACTCCAAGTACAATCGTTTTGAATGTCTTTTTATAAATTTCTTGAAGCATCATAAAACAATTCATAGATCCTGTTTCGGGAGTGGAATGTTAGCCTTGTCATGAGGCCATAAATTACTCCCACCTGATGACAAATGCAGGTGGGTCTCGACCTTGTAAGGACTCAATGAGGGCCAGTAGGTAAAGTGCCCAGATGTCTGGCATGGGGAGTGCATGATCACTGCATGTGTTGTGTGTGCTGTGTCCTGATTGGCTGAGTGTTCCTTACTTCATGTGGCATCTAACCTTATGGTGTTTTGGGGACGCGCGCCCCTCCGGCCATGTGTGTTTTATTGGGGTCAATATCCTAGGATCATTGTTGTGTTGCTGCCTATCTATGGGACTAATCTAGGTTTTTCCTGTTCGCGCATTTGTCCTGCTAGTTACGTGCCACCCCACCTGTGATCTGTCATCAGTAGCCTCGAACCTAGGGCGCAGGGCCTGCCTTACCACGTATTTCTCACTCTGGTTTGATGGAGAGGTCATATCGGGGGATTTCTAAGACAGTGATTCGATTTCGTTTTTGTACATACACGTATCATTGCCTACATCGACATCAATATTAACATTCCCCCTCTCTACTTGAATTTCCAACTACATTATTTACCCCATACTTTTTGACAGTCACATTGTTGGGGGCTTGTCGTGTTTCAGTTTTAACTATTACTACTTCCCTAGTTATTTGTATTCTACCCAATTTGAGGACTGCGTTTTTACAGCAGGAAACCCCCACTTGTAGGAAACCACAGAAAAACAGCACAAAAAAGAAAATAGGCAGCAATGATGTGCACAGTCCTGTCACCCACAGGGGGAACCAGGAAAAACAACCGGAGTACCAGTCCTGCTCAGGGGCACCTTCTGCCTTACGCATGTCGGTTTGTAAACAATGCAGTGCCTGGATGGCAAAAGTCAGAGTCCCATTGTTCATGTTGTTTCCTGGGATGAAGGTGCAACAGGACGCACAGATCTTGGCACACACACCTCCCTCCATTGCGGTCATTAAGTCCAACACATACCAATGTTGCATCACTATGAGGCGGATGACTCTTAGTTCTTCCTTGATTGCATTAAGGCCGAGCTGCACTGTGAAGGGTATGGACCCTCTTGCATTGACTTTTGTGTCAGAAAACAATGTGAATTCTTCCGGACTGTCCTTGAACAGAGACCAGCCAAAATAATCAGCAGTTCTTTTTTCTCAATCCTGATGCAATAGAGTTGTCTTTTTCTGTTCCGGATGTTGGTACAACTCTGACAGATCTTCTCCAGGAATGGTCAAGGTAGTGGTGTGTATGGTGACCAAGGAGCACAAGCCTCAGCATCTGGGGACAAGCTAGGTGTGGGCACATTCACTGCACTGCCAGTATGTATCCATCAGCATGGAGGTGCCCCATTGAATGTCCGGTACTTGCAGTATTGCGCCACAGTTCTCATTAGTGGAATCATTCCTTTGCCTCTGAAACACAAGGAATACAGTGTTAGTTTCCGTACAATTAGGGGTTGCCCCTTCTCTTCCAACCATGTGTACCTGTCTATCTCAGTGTCCCATATTTCCTGACAGGGGTTATCTATGCTGGTATTCAACCCTCCTCTACAAGACTTATTTTCTTTCGTGTAATCGAGGTATGGCCCTATACTGGAACTCCATGTCTGCCTCAGATTTACACATCCTTGTAAATCTGGGGCAGCGTCAAAAAGCAATGGGTGTTGCGGTGGAACGCCCTCAGCAACACCCATTGGACGCCCTTTTCACGCAGAAACCTGCGTGAAAGGGTACCATATTTACAAAGTGGCATTAAGCCACAAAAAGTGGTTTAACGCAACTTTGTAAATATGGAGCAGGGTATTGCACCATAGGAACGTCATTAAAAGTGACGTTCCTGTGGCGCAATGCCCTTGTAAATATGCACCTTTGTGGCCAGGCAAACTTTACTCTGCATGAGGCTATTAACATAGTCATCTGTCCCCATGAAGCTACTTGCCTTCGCCATCAAATAGTCTTCTGTGGTGCAGCACTGCACTGTGAGAATCTCTTCTCCGCAGTACACGAGGGCAAATAAACAAAGCTACGTTTCTGGATATTTTGTCTTGCAGAGGCACCACCAGACTGCTGTATCAAGCAAGTCCCAGTATCACATTGTTCTGCACAGGGACCACGCCTTCACTTGACATTTGTTTTGTTTCCCGCTTCAGTACGCACCTTTGCTTCTCCAGCTGCCTCTTTTCTTCCTGTGTGCCATAACTGCTTAGCCAGCCCTGCCCTTCCAATGTATTTAGAACCTATGGGAACCACTATTAACATAGGAACCATTGTATCACTTTTTGATTAGTTATCTGCTAGAAATGGATGGCAGATATGTCCTTGAGCTATGAGAGTCAAACTATTTTTTATCACTTTCCTGCGCATTCAGCTTAATGCTAAGTACGACATATTTGCAGTCATGCTGAAGAGAACTCTCCTTAGAAGAACTTAGTATCAATTTTATTACCAGATATCCTCGGATGCAGCAGCCAAAAGTAAATTAAGTGAGTGCTCTCATTTCAGGTGATATCATATCACTAGGTCAATGATTAAACCATTCCGCAGCATCCCAAGTACCAAATCTAACAACACTGGCAGTGCAACAAAATGTCTCTGAAGCTAACCATGGATATTGCTGTAAGCGGAGAAGAGTACATGCAAATGGAGGTACGCGCGCCAGCTGTAGCTGGTAAGGATGTCCGAGTAGAGTGCAAGGAATATGTTGAAAGAAGCTAAATGGTCATTTTCAGAATTGTGTTGGTAATAAATCCAAAGGCGGTGCATTATTTTAGGTGTGGGTCAAATGAGTTAACTGGCATTAACAAAGCCTGGCCTGTCTTCTATGACAAATGGTTGGTGTGTAGGAAAAGAGGACATTTTTGCTTACGTTTGTGGAAACCTTAACAAAAGAATCACTGTGGTACAAACGTATATTGAAAAACTAGGGTGTGATGTCAACAGTGGAGAGCTGTCTTGCGTACAAAACATGTATCTAGTGGAGAAGGTTCATACAGATTGCCGGTGCACTTTATTACAATTGGTGGTGTGTCTCTGGAAGTGATGGTGTTCTCTGGAACATGGTACACCTTAATTTTACACTCATTAAAATGGGACCTAGGGTGAAAAGCCAGGCACCACATCCACTCCATTTGCTAGGATAGTATTCATTTATTATATTAATTTGTGGGTAGTATCCCATTAAAAAAAATCACAAAATGATACTGAAGTTGAACGTGGCAAGCAATGTGCACTTGGGTTGGGAGGGTGCCATCCCTGGGAACAGTATATTAAGTTGGGCCCAATGCTAATCAATGTATTTATTTATTAGCACCAGCAGAACCATTGCTTGGTAACAAATACACAGATGAGAACATGTAGGTAAGAGTATTTCAAATCTTCATCTCCCTTCTTCAGTGCAGACAATTCTCTTGTGTAAGGTGATGGCTCTTACAGCATATAGTGATGCTGCTGGATTGAAGCAATGGTTCTTATAACAGGAACAGTGAAGTACCCATAACACAAGTGTGAAGCTTTGCACCTGGCTGTCATCAGCCTTCCTAGATGGGCCACTCAAGGGAAGAGAAAAGGTCCAGGCCCTGCCTAGAAACTGCACTCCCACTAAAAACGGAATCTGCTGACTCACCCCCATTCTCCTACCATTAGCCAAATGGCAGTCCACAGAAAGGACTAATCTGCAACCTCTTGCTAAGCAGGTCACATTACATTTCTAAGGTCAGTGCTGTCTCCATCCTTCCCACACTTCTTCTGTATCTGGTGCTACATCCTCCAGCTCAGAAATGCAGGTACTGCATTTCCATTGCCAGGGGAGGCTGTATCAACATTTCCCATATCAAACCCAAGGGCCATACAAAATGAATCTCATTAGCCTATCACATACATACAGTTACAGCTAACATGGAGTCTTGCTATCAGGCACAATACACACACACAACATGTACATGACACACACACAAGGATGTCAGTGCAGTGTGTGAACAAGACACATGAGCAGAACTGTACATAAGTGGGCCATTAGGTATCACACTCAGTTCTCAGAGCAGGAAAACCACCCGTTATCCACTAATGATTCAAAAGCGATATGCTGACACCACTGCTCACTGTGTATGTCTTAGAGACACACATGGTAGTCTATTGTCACCAAAACAGTGTGCTTCAGTACGCAGACATAGGTTTTCGTAGATGCTGGGGCCAAAAGAAAGTCAAGGATACCAGACTGACTCACAGTTGGTGCAGAGACAGAATATCGAGTAAAAAATATCGAATTGCACAAATATCGTGTCAAAAATATCGTGGGTCAGGAATATTGACAGACAAATTCTCATGGTCAAGAATATCGATTTTAGGTAAGTAATATCGATTTAAAAAATATCGAAGTGTTTAATATTGTTTGCAAAAATATAGTTGTTAAAAATATCGATTTTGTATTAATGTTATGTATTTTAGTATATATTTTATATGTGTGTGATGTATGTTTTTTTGTATAAGAATTGTTTGTATGTTTATTATATGTGTTAAAATTTTAGTAGTTATTAATTTTTTTTAATTTGAATTTTGCGTTTTTAGTTCTGTAGCGGGTTTATAGGGGAATAGGGTGGGAAGTAATTTAATTATATAAAATGTATTGATTATTTTTAGTAGTTATTATTATTTTATTTGAATTTTGCGTTTTTAGTTCCGTAGCGGGTTGTGGATTTATAGGGGAATAGGGTGGGAAGTAATTTAATTATATTACATTTATTGCATAATTTGTATTTATTAATATTTGTTTAATTGAGATGTTATAGTGTTAAATGTGTAAATTAATTTATTATTAATTATTTAATAATTTGTTAATTAATTTTAATTAATTAATTGGCAATTAATTATGGTAATTTTGTAGTTAATTTTAGGTGTGTGTTGTGGTGTGTATAGGTGAAAATGGTGGGAAGGGTGTGAAGTAATTTATTTTTAATTGATGACTTAATAATTAGTTGTTAATTAATGTTAATTAATTAATTAGTAATTAATGATGGTAATTGTGTAATTAATTTTAGCTGTGTGTTGTGGTGTTTATAGGTGTAAATGGTGGGAAGGGTAGGAAGTAATTTATTTTTTATTGATGAATTATTAATTAGTTGTTAATTAATTTAAATTAATTTATTAGTAATTAATTATGGTAATTGCGTAATACATTTTAGGTATGTGTTGTGGATATTATAGTCTTAAAGAATGTGTACTCAATGAATGTTTATTATTTTTATTAATAATAATTTTTAAATTCATTATTAATTCTGCTAATTATGGAAATAAATTTAAATAGGAATGGGACGCTTCTTGGAAACTGACCTGACCGGGTCCATTGTTGTGCAGCCTCCGCTGCCGCCGTGAGGTGAACGGCTGGATTTTTTCTTTTCCCGGCCGTGAGGGGAACGGCCCAACAAGACTACATCCCCCAGAGGCCTCCTGCAATCCCGCCTGCAATCCCGTCCACCGCGCCGGGGGCGCGATACAAGCACTAGCGGCCCTCCCGCAGCGCGGGACGCTTCTTGGAAACTGACCTGACCGGGTCCATTGTTGTGCAGCCTCCACTGCCGCCGTGAGGTGAACGGCTGGATTTTTCTTTTCCCGGCCGTGAGGGAACGGCCCAACAAGACTACATCCCCCAGAGGCCTCCTGCAATCCCGCCTGCAATCCCGTCACCGCGCCGGGGGGCGCGATAAAAGCACAGCGGCCCTCCCGCAGCGCGGGACGCGCGCGGGCGTGCCCGGGCCAAGGGCGGGCCCGTCAAAGCCCGGAAAAGGCTGGGCTGGGCAAGTCCCCTAACATCGTGCCCCTGAGAGCTACTGACTGGAAATCTGCTGGCTATCGAAGGTATTGCCTTTTGTGGAACCCTCAATATACTATTGCTCTGCTTTTTTGTTTATTGCATTATTAACTGAGATTCATTATAGAATGGAAAAACGAAAGGAGTGGCGGGTACACTAGATGCTTTTTTGGTCAGGGCAGAAACATTACTGATCCATGAGATAGAACTAACTGAGCGACGTCTTTCCCTGGATCCATCCACCCATCGGGACAATCATCTAGTGGACACTCAGACAGTTGGAACAGGAGATTGTGTTCATGATGGCCCGTCTATTATTTCCCCCATTAACGTCTCATCTACGTCTTGTCCTTCGCCTATCGTGCCAGGCCCAGAAACAGTTCCAAAAGTGCATGTGGGAAGAGTCACTAGAACCAGGGCCTCGAAGAACGTGCAGCACGAAAAACAGAAGTTTTGCCAGTAAAAAGAAAACGGGGGGCACCTGTAAAGAAACTTAAGCCTATGAAGGGCCCCCAAATAATGGACTGCCCAAATATAGACTATAACACAACTACGCATCAATTTAAAAGCAGTTCCATTGGCACACAGACAGATATGGTTCAGGTGTTCCATGATCTTAGCCACATTAATACCAGGGAGGCTACTATCGGAACTGATGCCTCCAGTAACGATGTAATTACAGGTGCAACGGTCAACAATGTCCAAGAATTGCTTAAGAAGAGCTTTTTACAGCTTTGGGACAAATTGAATTATCTTGAAAATGTAATAAAAAACTTAGGCCATAACATGGTGGGAAGAAAGGTAGATGAGTCAAACAGGGGAAACTATGAGAGAGTGGCTGGAACCGCACACCACGATGGGGGAAGTACAGGGTGGCAATACTACCAAATCCACTCATGTTAGTACGGGAGACAGGCCCCAGGAGGCATTAAACGGTCCAAAACCCCTAGGTACACAGAATAACTGCGCAGTGCGACCCAATATAGGCAGGGGACATGTTCCGACCCCGACCTAGAACTCTAGCAAAACCTCTACCACAGATTTATTGAAGCCTAACTCGGATATATTAAGTCTGCCCCCAGCCTCATGTCCATATGCACTAATTTTAGCTGGTGTACCCGCTCTTAGAGCGAGCAAGAGAGAAAGCTGGGACGATCTACGGAATAAAACCGTGGATTGGCTTGCAAAGCACAAAAGTTTTCACCCCTTAGATACTAAGGAGATATTGATGGTCCGTAGGGTAGACTGGATAGGTCAATCCATTAAAAATATAAATGGAGATTGTATAGTGGTTAATTTTCGAAGGCCTCAGTTGGTTCGCTATCTTTTGAATAAACGTGAGACATTACATTTTACTAATACTAATATCTGTACACTGCCATTGGGTTTTTTTTACAAACCGCAATCAGGGCATTCAAACAATAGGTTTACTCCTGTACCAACGACAAATAGATATCGTGCACTCTCAGATTTGGATGCCCAAGATTGACAACTATCTGCACCCCAGTCACAAGTCCCTACATCTAAGACTTCTGAAAATGACAATAAATTAGAAATGAGTAGGGTTCAAGTAGATGGAGAGATAGCGACAGTACAGGTTAACAACAATCTGCAGAAGCCACTTTTGGTGGAGGAGAACGAGCAACTCTTGGTCGAGGGCATTAAGTTGAATAACGAGCTATCTAACCCACCCAAGAACTATAGAAGGGATATTAGAAACTATCACCTTACTCATAACTCTAGAACACAAGATGTGCAAAAGGAACAAAGCGAGGTGGATTGTCGAGGAGAGATAAAACTGATCTCCTGGAATATTGCAGGACTTAAAAGGAACATGGAAGATGTTGTATGGCAGGAATATATTGGGCAGAGTGACATAATTTTGTTGCAAGAAACTTGGGCCCTAGAACCTTTTTATAAGGTAGGCTTTAAAACCTTTAGCAAAGATGCCATCCCCTCAGTTAGAGGGAGGCCCTCGGGAGGCCTCTCTATTTGGGTAAAGGTGACTTTAGGTATTGATGTTAAATTAGTTGAAACCCCATCACAGGATATTCTGGGAATAAAATTTACCACACCTGATAAAAAAAAAATCTATATATTAAACATTTATTCTAGGCCATATTCGGCAAGTAAGGAATCGGAGGTCATTGAGTTTTTAGATAACTTTCTAAGCTCTATTGATTCAAGGGCTTTGATAATTTTGGGGGGCGATTTCAACCGCAAATTTGAACCTGCGGTTGGATTAGAAAACATTTTTGAAGAAGATCTGGCTAATAATATCCCGCCATTGGAAAGCACCCCGGTAGTGCCCTGCACAACTGCCGTCGTGCAGCTATTAAGACTTGTCTCTGGGCCCTGCTTACGAGCTTGCAATGGTCGATTGTCTTCTGATAGTCCAAACGCCGCCAGATTTAGCAGAAGCAATCTAAAGAGCCATATAGACTACATACTAGTTTCGATTGAATTGTGGCCCATGGCCCATGACCTAGTAGTTGATGCTAGAACTGAGAGCGACCACTACCCACTATGTTTGACATTGGCGGTATATCTTTTTCAGTAGGTTGCTCTGAGGGTTAGAGAACCTGACAGTGGTAATATAGAACCACTACTAAGTAATAATCGTAGAGCTCTAAAATGGCCCTCGATAGGGGGAAACATAGTGGCAATCAAGCAGATTTGCGATACTTTTGCAAATACGGTTTCCCTGTATGTAGACTCACCTGCTTCAGAGATCCCAATTGTGGAAATCCATCGTAGATTAGTCAAAGATTTGACACCTATATTAAGCAAAATTCCGAAGAAATCCAATAATGGGATCTTAGAGGCCAGCGAGTTGAGTAGTCCGTGGTACAATAAAGAATGCCTCATTGTAAAAAAGGAGCTTTTTCTGGCATCTAAAACAAAAAATATAGTGGCCTTAAGGGAAAAAAGGACTCAATATAGGAGATTATTAGCTCATACCAGGAAAGAATGGGAGGATAACATCTGGACCGAATTAATTGCTGCTGCCAAAGCAAAAGACCAAATTGGTTTTTGGCGGTTAGTATCAAAAGGCAACAAGAATGGGAGATGTAGTAAAGACCTTTTCCTAGATGCAAATATTTGGGTAAAACACTTTTCTAGTCTCTACTCCTCTTCCTCGAATGATATTGATTACTGCCCGGAAGACAATGAAATAGCCTCAAGCATGGCTCCATTATCTTTTAGTTTGAAAGAAACAATGGCAGCAATAGACGTAGTAAAATCAGGGAAGGCTCCTGGTCCTGACAAAATACCTGGCGATTTATGGAAGCACGATAAAGAGGTTTGGGGCCCTTATATCAATTTGTTGTGTAACTCTGTCGCCTCAGGCACACCAATACCAGAAACCTGGAAAGGGGCAGAGATCACAACTATTTTTTAAAAGGGTGATCGCCAAAATCCCTCACACTATCGACCAATTAGTCTTATAGACTTTTTACAGAAGATATACGCGAGGCAAATTTTAAATAAATTGACTGACTGGATTGAGGAATACAATATTTTATCACAATATCAGGCAGGTTTTAGATCAAAGACTAGTACGACAGACCAGGTTTTTAGATTTCTTTGTATAGCCTGGAAATATACAATATTCAGGAAGGGCCACCTATATATTGCCTTTGTGGACCTAAAGGCAGCGTTTGACCTTATCCCCAGAAATCTCCTTTGAAAATCTTTAAAAAACCAGGGGGTACTGGGAGAAATTCTCGTGGAGATAATTAGACTACATGAAGATAACTGGGCAAGGGTTAGATGGGGTCCACTGGGTGAACTCACTGAGCCTATTAAGGTTAAAAGGGGCGTAAGGCAGGGATGCGTCCTAGCTCCGACCTTATTTTCGTTATATGTCAATGACATCCCTGAATACCTTCTGGATTGTGAACATGACTCCCCTAAGCTAGGGGGGGTGCCTGTCCCGGCACTCCTCTTTGCTGATGATACGATTTAATTTCCCAAACTCCTAAAGGCCTGCAAAGTTTAATAAACATTTTTGGGATATACTGCGAAGCTAAGGGTCTAGAAATAAACTCTAGCAAAACCAAATATATGGCAGTTAACCCACACAAAACCTTTAGGAAAAATGTAACTGTTAATAACCAGAAGATTGAGTATGTGCATGATTTTAATTATTTAGGTATCACTTTGGACTCAAAAATGTCTTGGAGACCACAGTTAGAAAAAAGTAAAACTACATTACTCCAAAACACTTTCCCAATAATAAGAAAAATTGAAAGTAGTTTGTCTAAAGCAGTTTCACCCGCTCTTGAAGTATACAAGCATAAGGCGCAATCAGCATCATTATATGGGGCGGAGCTGTGGGGCCCCATGACGAAGGACACATTCAAGGTGGGTGAAAATAAGTTTCTTAGGAAAGCTTTAGGCCTTCCGACACGTACCAAAACCAAAGGGGATGATGGACGGAGTGTTGAACATTGCAAGCACTCACCCCCAGTCAACTGATCTGGGTTTAATCCATCATCATTCTTTAGCTCACTCCGCCACCCCAGTTCAGACATGGCCATATGCAAATCAGTCTGACCCTGTGCCTCATGGGAACAGTCCAGCCCGAACTGCCAAGTCATGTCTTCCCTGGACCGGAAACAAGCATCCTGGGACCGGTTTCTGGCTTACAGCCGTCAACAGCCAGGCTATCTTGAATCCAGTGGCAAAGTGAGCAAGGGACCCACGTCTGGGCATACCCTGCCAACTTAGGGCGAACATAGCAAAACCAAAGGGGATGATGGACGGAGTGTTGAACATTGCAAGCACTCACACCCAGTCAACTGATCTGGGTTTAATCCATCATCATTCTTTAGCTCACTCCGCCACCCCAGTTCAGACATGGCCATATGCAAATCAGTCTGACCCTGTGCCTCATGGGAACAGTCCAGCCCGAACTGCCAAGCCATGTCTTCCCTGGACCGGAAACAAGCATCCTGGGACCAGTTTCTGGCTTACAGCCGTCATCAGCCAGGCTATCTTGAATCCAGTGGCAAAGTGAGCAAGGGACCCACGTCTGGGCATACCCTGCCAACTTAGGGCGAACATAGCAAAACCAAAGGGGATGATGGACGGAGTGTTGAACATTGCAAGCACTCACCCCCAGTACACCATTAGCACCTGTTTTGATGGATTTAAATTTTCACTGCGTGGACGATCAGGCAAGCCTAAGGCCATTGTTATTTTGGGTTCGCCTGTGGTCTACAGAGGAACTTGTTCATTATAGAGAGGGGCTTGAGGAAATCCTAAGATTCAAAGGAGGTACTGGCTTGACTTGGTTGAAGCACATACATGATTGTTTTTTTAAATTGGGACTCAAGCACTATTGGGAGGAGCCCTCTGGCTTGACCATGGCCTCTAAAAGCTTCTAAGCAAACCTACTGGTAATTTATACATGATCTTTCGTCTCACTCTTCTATCGTAGGCTCATTGACAACACGGTTCCTCTTAATAAAAACAGTTTGGAAGTTTGAGCCTTTTTTAGACGAAATACAACCACAGTTAGCTAAAGCCTTATATTTAAAATATTGCTATGGTGTCCTACAGATAAAGGCAAATACGGCGAAATGGACGTTAGGTGAAGCAGAGGAGGGTAGATGTGTTTCATGTGATTTAGGTTTATTAGAAAATGAATTACATCTATTGTTCTTCTGCCCAGCCTACTCACGATGTAGGAGGAAATGGATTAAACCCATTTGTCGACTCCTTGGTACCAGATCCTGCCATGAGGCAGAAAGACTATTACGATCGGACACCACGCAAACAGTGGTTTTTAGTGTCAGTAGATATTTTTTTGGTGTAAGCTTAGTAAGGAAAAGGGAAGGCCTGAAACTCTAGGTTGATTTACTAAAAACATAACGGACTTGGCACATGCACTTTATGACTATAAAATGAATTGTATAATAACCAATAGGCTAGTCTTTATATTTACTACTGAAACAAGTGTCTTTTTATACACTATTTTAGATGTATTTATTGAATTGTACAGTTGAATCTCGTTTGCAGCCTGATATGAACATTCCTCATGCTAAATTGTGAAATTTTAGATATATTATTTTATTGTTATAATATGGTCGATTATTTAATAGAGTGTCTAGTGTGTTTGGCAGTATTGTATCTTAAGTTCGTCATGACACGATGTTGATCCCTTAAACTGTATTTTTATTTGCAAAACCTTTTATGGTCTTTTTATACCGAAATAAAGATTGAATCTGGAGTGGAAATAGTAATTTTTACCCCTCCGCTATCCAGCACTTTCCCTACTGTTGCACTCATTGGAGTGGGAATAGTAATTTTTACCCCTCCGCTATCCAGCACTTTCCCTACTGTTGCACTCACTGGAGTGGGAATAGTAATTTTTACCCCTCTGCTATCCAGCACTTTCCCACAGGTGCACTCACTGGAGTGGGAATAGTAATTTTTACCCCTCCGCTATCCAGCACTTTCCCTACTGTTGAACTCACTGGAGTGGGAATAGTAATTTTTACCCCTTCGCTATCCAGCACTTTCCCTACTGTTGCAAACACTGGAGTGGGAATAGTAATTTTTACCCCTCCGCTATGCAACACTTTCCCTACAGTTGCACACTTTGGAGTGGGAATAGTAATTTATACCCCTCCGCTATCCAGCACTTTCCCTACTGTTGCACTCACTGGAGTGGGAATAGTAATTTTTACTCCTTCGCTATCCAGCACTTTCCCTACTGTTGCAATCACTGGAGTGGGAATAGTCATTTTTACCCCTCCGCTATCGAACTCTTTTCCTACTGTTGCACTCTTTGGAGTGGGAATAGTAATGTTTGCCCCTCCGCTATCCAACACTTTCCCTACTGTTGCACTCACTGGAGTGGGAATAGCAATTTTTACCCCTCCGCTAGTTGGAATAGTAAATTTAATTCTTCCGCTATCCAACATTTTCCCTACTGTTGTATTTATTGTATTGCGAAATGTACATTTTAATTTTTTTAAATAGTTTAATGTTTTAATTAAATATAGAATGGTTTTTAATTTTAAATTATTGATGTATGTATATTTTTTTATTTTTATATAATTTAAAAGTTTAAAAATTAAATACAGATAAAGTTAATAAATTATTTTAAAGTAAATATATGTATATGTATAAATTATTATGTTTGTGTGTTTATATTTTTTAACATTAAGTTTATTTTTTATATTTAGTTAAAATGTATATTAAATTTAATTAATTTTGTTAAGGCTAATATTAATATTATATATATTTAATAAACATTATTTTATTTATATTTTTAAATCATTATTTTTTGCATCTATATTTTTAATTTCGATATTTTTGATTCAATATTTTTGTACTTACCTGTTTAAGTATAGGGAGTCGATATTTTTGCATTCTATATTTTTTCCCGATATTTTTAACATCTATATTATATACTTCGATATTTTGTCAGTGAACCCTCACAGTTAGGTAACTTAGGGGAATGTTGCATGCCTAATCACCATGGTGGGGACATTCCTGTCCCAACAGTGTGGTTACATGAGGTTTGTTGACCAGGATACCCACTCACCTCCCTTTTTTATGAATGTTGGGTGCATGGGACATAGTAGTGAAGTCTGTGTGGTGACCATCAGGTGTTGTGTCTTTTGACTGATCCAAGTGTCAGTGATATCTGTGAAGTGGAGTCGGGGAGCCGAGAATCAAAGTGATCAGTGATCTATGATGCTTTGTTGCACAATGATCTAGCGTTCTGTAAACAGAATGATATACAAAAGAATTCATTGATCTTTTTTTGTATATTCAAGTGTTTGTTTTGTGTTTATGTAAGGGCATATGTTGGAGAATGGTATGTTAGATCGTTGGAAAGGCAAAGAAGGTAGCTCAGGATTCTGACAGTAGAAGGTGGGGTAGTGGATGGGTGGTAGAGCAATGGCAGAGCATGAGTATGAAAACACATGATTGTGTGTAACAGACTGCAGAAAAGCATGATGTAACTGGTGATAAATAGAAACACGGTGTGGCTTGATGAACTTGGCTGCACCACAGTGTGGAATAGAGTGAGTAAAAAGGTTAGGAGTGATTTAGTAATGTATAATTGTGATTGAATGGTAAGTGGGCAGTTCAAAAGGGCAAAATAGCAGATATGCCAGCATATACAATGAAGAGGAAACCATAAGCATAAATAAATTACGTATTACCTAATGCGCAATGACATTGAAGATGTTGCTGGGTGAGCAAGTTGGGAATGTAGGTTGTGGGTTGATAGTTGTAGTAAATTGGTAGGTGAGAGAGAGTCAATTCTGTAGTATCATGTTATGTAATCCTGTCATACTGAGTAGTTAGGTACTCACCTAGTCCGGTTGAGTAGAGTCTGTGTTCACTATTCCGGGGCACTATTCCTCAATGTGCTACTTCAGACCGGGGACTTACATCCTCTGCTGCCTTGATGAGGTGAGGGGAGGGCCTCTGAGGCAGAAGGTCTGGCCTTGTGGGCAAAGCAAACCACTGGAAAATGTGGTCATGTGATGGTCAGTGATGCCGCTTCTAGGACAAGACTGCCTGAAAATGGCCACTTGGAAGGTGTTAGGAAAAGAGAAGCCAAGGACAATGTGCTTAAATGCACCGCTTCTAGCCAGTACTTGGATCATTTGCTACAATGGCCCAGGGTTAAGGTGGCTTTTAATGAAATGTTTGCTAATTGTTTAACATGGCTGAAAGGTTTCGTCCATGAAATTCTAATGAGGAAGGGTGCTACAATTTTGAAACATAAACATCGAAACATACATTTGACTAGTAGATAAGGGTTTACAAAATATTGAATAAAATGCCAACAGGAGATTTAAGTCTGTGTGTAGATTAAGAGTCATTGAACATTTTTATAACCTATCCCCATTTGTTGAAAATATTAAACATTATTGCTAAATTTGTCAGCTTTAGATTTTTGGGTGTTTGCCATCAAGAGGAGTTGCCTCTCATTCAGGATCTTTGTTTGAAATTGCCACATCAGATGGTGTATTTCAATTTCTTTTTATGCCTTTTGGTTCAGCCCAGAAGGTGAAGTTTTTAAACATTAACGATTGTGGGGCGTATAAAAAAAGAACATGACCTTTCAGGACAATATTTTCATATTTGCTTTGCTATTTCTGAAATCTTTCCAGAGCAAAATAACATTGCTAAGCATTTATATGTATGTATTAGGTATTCTCTATCGTGATTGGGTTCAGCTTCAGGTAGGTGCTGGACATCCTGGTATGGATGATGTGCAGGCAGTGTTTGTGGCGTTGGATGTTGGAAGCAAAGGAGAATTTAAAGTAGGTTTATGTGTCATCTGTATATTGATGAATCTTGATGCTGTTATCTGTGCGTAGAGCGCCAATTGGCTGCAGGCTACAGATGGCAGGCGACAGCATCGAACTCTAGGGGACTCCACAATCGATAGAAATCTTTTGGGATCCAGATATGCTCAGGTGAATAAACCGGTATCAGTTGGAGAGGTAGGAGGAGAACCAGTGAATGACATTGCTGGTAAATTCCATTTAAGACTCCACAGTGCATTTGAGGGTGGGATGGTCAACTATGTTGAAGCCACTTGAGATGGCTAGCAATATCAGGAAACAGGAGTCACCTTCATCTGTGGTCAAGAGGGCATCGTCTACGGTGTGTAAGTTAGCGGTCTTCATGTTGCACTGTGATCTGAAGCCAGACTGGAATTTGTGCATTATATGGTTAGCAAAGATGTGATCTTGGAGTTAAACATAGACTAGTTAGGTGTTGGTCATCTTGTTGAGAGGTGATCAATGCAAATTCCTTCAAAAGAAGTTAATTATTTGAGAAACAAAAAGACATTTGATGCTATTAGACAGGCATAAAGAGCAAATATATATTCCATGAGGAATGAGCATATTATGAAAATATGTTTCCTTAAGAATGATGTCAATAATGCTCAGTTGAATACTACTAAGGAAAAGGGAATAACAGCAGAACTAATGCCAACAAATGACTAGCATAATTAAAAATACATTAGTAAATGGTTAAAGTGTTTTAAAGAAGGGCACTTACTTTGAATGAAACAACAGCAACAACATGCTAAATATGGTAATGATAGAAGCACCTGCACTGCCAACCTTCCTGATGGTGCAAGAGATGTAAATCTAACAGAAGTTTTATCTCAACTAGTGAACGACCACCAAAGCTCAGTGTCCTTTGCATCAAGAAAATTAAGACCAGCAGAGAAACTTTTCTCAGATAAGGAAAGAGATGTTTTGATCTTAGGCAGTATAGGGCAAGAAACAAATTGATTAGTGTTGCCAGTGTAGATTATTTTGGCAAGGCCATTATGAAACAGTGGAGGCACACACTTATTGGTGACCATGTATGGACCACAATGTGAAAGAATTAGTACGTTCTTCTGTTGAGTGTTTGTCTTCTGGCACACATTTTTGTGTACACAATATCCTCTCAACACACTACAATATCCACCTAGCTATGTCGTTTATGGGTTATTTGACTTCAGATGTGCTGTATATAGTGGTCTTGTTAGATTATTTTCTTAAATGGGAACTATATTATTTCATCCAGGGTTTACAAGTTCTGATTACCACTGATGTGATAAAATGTACTTCCCAGTTCTTTCAGGAGAACATGTGCTTAGTGATAATAATAGTACTCTTTAGTGCACATCACACTTCCTACTGTGGGGCAGAAGGTGCCCATTTATCATCGCTAGGACATATTTTCATTGCACTGAAACGAACTAACGTAAAAAAAACTAAAGCAAAGGGGAATCCTTGCCTCTCCATTTACATCTTGCACACATTCCTAATCCACCTACCTTAACTTGCTTCACACACCCCCCCAACATATTAGCAAACAGTAGCCCAACTCGACCTAACTCTCCTGCCAATGAGCCTATGGTCCTGTACATCTTCTGAGCGACTGTCGAGGTCATTGGAGACCAGATTTTGTGACTAAATACTTGGTGCAGGGCTGCCGTAATTACTGTGGGAAAGTGACACTCTACTCAAGTGGCAGAATCAACATCTCTCTTGTTCTGTCCAAACTCCATTACGCCAATAGCCTCTACCACGGATCACCTTTAACGACTATGAAAAGACTACAACGGATTCAGAACTCGGCTGCCAGACTACTCTTACATATAAAGCCGCAAGACCACATCTCCCCTGCCTTGAAAGCCCTGCATTGGTTACCGGTTGCCAGAAGATCCACGTTCAAGCTGCTTTGTATCACCCACAAAGCAATACATCAAACAGGACCGCTCTTCATCATGAATAAAATCACCAAACACATTAAACAAAGGAACCTCCGCTCTAGAGTGGCACCTCGCCTCAAAACCCCAACGTACAAGAAAAAAACTGTGCGTGGCACATCCTTCTCTGTTCAAGCAGCCAAAATACTGGAATTCTTTACCCCCCAACATAAGATCCACGGATAACCACCTTATCTTCAGAAAACTACTCAAGAATTGGCTCTTCCCACATAACCACCATACGCAAACAGAAAAATACAGCATATACCGCTGTATAGAAGGATTTATTTGCACTATAGAAATGTACCTATATATGTGTATTGCTTTGTATAAACATGCATAACAATTATGTTTTTAAAAATATAGATAATTATTTGTTCTGCTTAACAAATGTACATTTTACTGATAGTTACATTATTCTATGTGTTTAACATGTATATAAGTGACTGCATAAATAAGTAAATCTTTTATCATAACTTTATCTACAATTGCTTCACTATCGAATTACACAAAAAAAAATAATAATAATTTAAAGTACAACAACCCTTGAAAGCCGAAGTTTATTAAATGCATCTTTAATCTACATATACTACCTTCCTTATGCATATATATATATATATATATATATATATATACTAACCCTGGGCATAGTTTGCGTAGTAGCGCTATGCGTAGCTACGCGAAGTGCACTTCGCACTACGCGAGCTACGCGTAGCACTACGCGAACTGCGTAGTGCGGTAGGAAATGCTGTTCGCAATGATTGCACAGTGCCGGATGCTTGTCCGCACTGTGCAATCATTGCAAACGGCATCTTGCACAGTGCAAGCGGTCGTTTTCTGCCGCTCGAGTAGATTTGTACTCGAGCTGCAGTTTTCTCAACGCGGACTGGTAGTTTCTCATCGCGAGCGGTCGCGAGCATACGCGACCACTCGCAATGAGAAACCTGACCTCCCCGCGTTGAGAATCTCGCCGGGAGGTTTATTTTCCACGCTCGCGATCGGCAACTTGATGTTGCTGATCGCGAACGAGGAAAAAGTCTCGCCAGGATGTAATTTTGCTCGCTCGCGGTCGCCAACTTGACATTGAGGACCGCGAGCAAGCAAAAAATGCCCGCTACGCTACGCGTTTTTGCACTGTGCTACGTGCAATTCGCGTAGCGCGTAGTTGCGCAAACTACGCAAACTACACGAGCGTAGCGTAGTTTTCCGCCCAGGCCTAATATATACACCTTCCATGTACTTATGTATCTATATATTTATTACTTTTCTTCTAATTCAGCATATCCAATGCACTACCCTATTTCTCACCCTATACCTCTATCAATATATCCTCTACCTCCACTCTCTCATTCATCCCAAACTCCATACCACTACTATGATCCCCAAAATAACCCTTTCTAGACTCTTCCCTACTCTACCTCTCCTTGAATCATCTCATACCTCTTTACTATTCAGAGCTCCCAAACAAGCCTTTCAAAACCCTTCGCTCTGACACTTCCCCCTCCACCTCCCTTTTACTCATCCCAAGCCTCCTCCATCTGCTATGAGCTACAAAATTTTTTTTATAAATCCTTCCCTCTTCCATCCCTCCACTATCCTTTTCAATCCAAATAACAGACTAACATGTCCACCACTCAAATTAATTTAATTTTTCACTATACTAATTCCGCACTAATCCTTTATGGGTTCCAGAGTAGTGTGCTACTCGCCGAAAAAGCACTTCAATGCCTTATCAAGGGTAGCAAGCGCTATATAAATGCAAACCTTTTGCCCTCTTCTATCCCTCCACTATCCTTCTCAATCCAAATAACTGACTAACATATCCACCACTCATATTACTTTCATATTTCACTATACTAATTCCGCACTAATCCTTTATGGGTTCTGGAGTAGCGTGCTACTTGCCGAAAAAGCGCTTCGACGGCTCGTCAGGGGTAGTAAGTGCTATATAAATGCAATTACAATTACAATATAACCCATGTATGCAAGTGAATTATATAAAATGCTTGTCCTTCCATAATCATATACCTTCATACATCATGAGAGCTCCCTATGTATGTGACTCTTAACTTTATCAAAGAATTGCAAGCGACGTATAAAAATTCTATAGACGCAAATACATTTCCAAGGTGGGTGTCCAAATATGTGAGTGGGTTTTGCTGAACTTTCACATTTGCTACTAGGCAACCATGGATTAGAGGCTCAAGACAGCCATTAACATTCTTGAGAAAAATGTGGACATTCAGATTTGAGATTTTTTGAGGTACCCGTTTACATTAGGAGATAGTTGTTTTTGAATAAACGAAGCTCAGGACTGTACAGGCATTGAAACAAGGCTGATGTAACACATAAGCGGAACTTGTGGTGCACGTCTCAGGAACAACCCCTGACTGGCCGTTACTTTGACCAACAACATGGCTAAAACATTGAAATGGGTATCGAGACAGCAGGAGAACTGTTTATGGACTATCATATATTTATTGATTTGCGCTTGGGAATCCCTGTAGCAGAATTGTTCAAGAAATTGCAAATAATAGTTTTAAATATAGCAATTGGAAGTACGACATCGTGGATTGCCCAAAATGCAATTGCAGGTTATTTTCTCTATAGAACGTCTAATTTCCCAAACTCTAACCTGCATTGCCTTTTTGGGTAAGACACAGGACGATTTTAAACACCTTAAGAAATGAGTGGAAATTAAAGATGGGTGTCAAAGTGGAGCCACCTAAGTGCAAACTAGGCCTAAAAGCTCTGTACAGACAGAAGAAGCATAGAAGGAAAGAGTTAATTCAATTTCAACATTAATTACCAAAAACAAGGCATTCATTAGATGGGATGTATTTCAGAAAATATACCTGTAGAAGAGAGTTGCAGCAGAAAAACTGTAGACAGTGACAACTGGATTAGAGGTCTGGCGAATTCTAGAGAGACTAGTAGGAGCAGAGGTAGTTGAAAGCACAGAGTTCTAAACAACTGATCACCCCCAGGACACATAACTATCTAAGAACAAAATGACACACTCACTGTAGCGAGCTTCATTCCTGGTATTTGATAATTAAGGATGCGGGGAGAAGAAGCTGTTAGGCAAATCTTGTTCTGGAGAGAAGGGGAAAAAGAAGAGTAACCAGGAGGCTTAATCTAGTCAGCAAGAGCAAGCACTATACAAACACCCAGGTGTACAACCCACAAAATACACACTCTCTCACTTGCACAAAATGGAAGAAAAGAAACAACACATATTACAAAATACAAGAAATACAATTAAAGTATTGGGAAATCTCAACCCCCACAGTTTGAGTATTTGGGAAATCTATGGCCCCTCCCTTTCACTTTTATCAGAATTCTGTGCCCTCTCCTTCCAGTATTCAGGAAATCTATGCCCATCTACTCCAGATGTTCAAGAAAAAGTGCTCCACGCTATCTAATTGGTCTAATATATAATTATTCTAGCCTAAAATTGCCCAAGAAGATTACATTTAAGACCATGAATGGACTAACAAGAACATTAAGCAGCCATTATGAATTACATATTATTCCGTTTTTTAGCATCTCTCATGTCCTCTCAACGATTTGGATGAGTCTGAAGATCCGTGAGGAGACTTGTTCCATATAGATGACCATGTCCAAATCAAAGGATATTTTCAGTTAAATTCAATCAAAATATTTTCTGCAATAGAAGTTACCTCGGGTAGTCTACAGTGAGGTTAAATATTTGCAAATACGTTTTCACAGTTTAAACCACGTATTTACACAAGTAATTTTGCTTAGGATTATGAGAAAAATCTGCATATAACAGTGCAGTGTTATGACATTTGTGCACAATACAGAAAATTGTTGAAAGCTTTGGATTCTAATAATTATAAAGCATTAGAAAATGATGGATTACTTTGGGTTTGGTAGAATTGCAAAGGATTAAATGCCTGGCCTACACCCCCATAGTTTTGAAAACACTCACCTTGAAAAAGCCTAAATGAACTGTGCTGCACCAATTGTATTTTTTTTTTTATAACCAACTTTATTAGGTTTTTGAACAGTGATACAACTACTCATGGTACAATGAGACATATTATAATTCACATCTTGTACATGAGAAGCAAGCAGCAGCAGTGATACATCAAGGAGATTTACAATTGAAAAACAGTAGTGAGGAAACGTTAAAGGCATTGTGCCGTTCCCATCAACCCACTTGACCCAGCCATTTACCCCATATTCGTTCATATTTGGCCAGACAACCTCTCGCCTTATATACAGGTTTCTCCTACATCGTGCACCAATCTAGACCTTTGCACCACTGTGAGCCGGTGGGAGGTGTAGGGCTTTTCCATTTGGTCACTATATCTCGTTTCGCTACCATAGTAACTGTGCCCAGGAACGCTCTGTCGGCCCGGGAACCCCCGGAGCCCTCCAAAACTCCTAGAAGGAGGGCCAAGGGAGTGTGCGGAATGTCCCACCCCAACACAGCGCTGAGTTCTGTTGCTATGTCTGTCCAGTATTTGTGTACAGCTGGACAGGACCATACCATATGGTAAAAGTCCGTGGGGGTCTCTGAGCAGCGCAGGCAAGCAGGGCTCGGACGGAAACTGGAATAATGCAGTCTGGTTGGAGTAAGGTAGGTGCAATAGAGGTAGTACGTTTGGATTAACCTCCATTTGGACAAAATAGTGATGACTCGGGGGGGCCATAAGGTCATCCCGCCAATAGTCATCCTCTAAGGGGCCCAGCCATCGCTCCCAGCGCGTCCCAAGGTGATCTATTGTGTCTGATGCGTTGTTAATGAGAGAGCGATAGATCTGGGATATGCCTCCCTTACCAAGTGCACCCATCAGGGGTTTATCTTCCAGTGGGCTCAACTCTGGGATAGAGGTGTTATTGGGGACATGGGCAGTGAGTGCATGTCTAAGTTGTAAATATTTAAAAAATTTGGTAGAGTTAATGAAATACGTGTCTTGCGGCTCTTGAAAGGTACATATATGAGTCCCAGACCAAATATCTCCTAATTGTGTTATGCCAATAAGATCTTATTTCCCGAAACCCTCCAGTGTGGCCACCTCCCTGAACCAGGTGCCGTGCCATAGGGGTGTTTGGAGTGTAAGTTTAGTGTCCCAGTGGGTTAGGCGGAGCATGGTTAGCCATTAAAGGAAGAATGCCCGGGTCACTGTTGGGATGGTGTTAGGGATCGGGGAGCCGTATAGCATCGCTAGGACATGGGGGAACCCTAGGGATGCAAGTTCTAGTTGGGACCCGGTGTGCTTTGGATGGAGCGCCATCCAAATTCCCAGGTATTGGAAACTGAGGTGCCGGACCGGGATATCAGATTACCATGCCATGCAGTCGTGGAAATCATGCAGGGGTACCAGGATTGACTTGGAAGGGTTAACTCGTAAACCCGACGCCTCACCAAAGAGCTGGAGAATTCGGAGGCACTGAGGACTTGTTGTCGCTGGATATGCCAGAAAAAGCAGGACGTTGTCTGCGTAAAGTGCGATGCGGTCTTCGTGGGTGTCCTCCCATTGCCATCCCCGTATCTGGGCATCGCATCTAATGAGGCGGGCCAATAGTTCAATTGCCAGAGCAAAGAGGAGGGTGTACAGGGGGAAACCTTGAAATGTCCCCCTATGGATGGGAAAGATGTCAGAGAGGACACCGCTCACTAGGACTCGAGCCATCTGGTTAGAATAGAGCACGTGGACAAGTCTGCGGAAATGTGAACCAAAACCCGCCCTTGCTAATATCTTCTCTAAGTATCGTCAATCCACTGTATCGAAGGCCTTTTTAAAATCTATAAGTAGTAAGGCCAGTCTGGGCGACAGGAGGTGACAGTAGGCCAATGTGACGTGGAGGCGTCGAAGACAGTGCTGCGTGCTACGGCGGGGCATAAAGCTGCATTGGTCAGGGTGAATAAGGGTGTTAAGCACAGGTCTAAGGCGGGTGGCCAATATCGTGGCATAGATTTTGAGTTTGGTATTGATGAGTGAGATTTGGCGAAAGTCAGAACAGGAGGATGATGGGGATTGTGTTTTTGGAATGACTATGATCGTGGCCACATCAATATCAGAGGGGAATGCGCCCTTCTTTGCCACCTCCTCATATAGGGTGTGGAGCCGGGGCACCAAGACGTCTGCACCAATTGTATTAGACTCCAAAGTAAGTGAGAAGATTTAGTACCTTTACACCAAACCAGTGTCATGTGAAACAACGTGAAACTATTCAAGTTTCTTACATATCCAGGCCTGAATGGGCACTTTAATGACACAACTGACCAGTTGGGAATATCTTCTCGAGGCATGGTGGTGAGTCTGTCACATTATTTTTGGCAATCTTGATAGAATGAGTGAGTTTACTAGGAATCACTTCTTTCATGGACTTAATTCAGTGAGGGTGCAATTATGTCACTCATGGCAAGGTGTTAATCCATGTGGATAAAGGAGGTGAACAAAATGGAAATTTGGTAGTTAGCATCAGCTTACAAGGTCAAAATTATTGGTAACTCTTCTCCAATATTATGGAGATTTAAAACAATTTTGATTCCCCAGTGTAGGGTTTAGACACACGTTATTATTTCAAATATTTTAAAAGTACATTTTATTAAGTTTGCAAGTATGCATAATTAACAATAATACATCAGAGAGCAAGCATTGATTCACATAAAGTTATTAATTGATGTCACGTTACTTAAAGAACTGGGTAAGGCTAATAGGAACCCAAACCTAAATACTAAAAAAAGGAAAGACACATACCCACCAAATAACCATACACCTTTCATTCCAAGGACAGTCTTATATTTTCAGATTAACACCTACATTTCTCAGTGATATACACATTACAGATTCCATATTAAGCTGAGGTTTTGAGTGTCTGTTGCCAGTTCTCTCACAAACGGACGTGGAAGATTATTATCGAGCAAACAGCACAGCAGCACTGAGGATGTAGGTGGCTGAAAAATATAATGAGGATATTGTTTACCCCATAATGCGCTGCCTTTAATGGATGTGAGCGATGCCAACTCTTGCCTTGAGGACCTAGATTACGGGAGAACCATTTAAGTATATTTTCCAGCTTCTTCCCAGTGAAATTGATGGACACACATTTTTAAATGAATTAGAAGACATAAGCTGAGTGTACATGAGGTACACAGAGACAGGAATACATAGCACACCCCACAGTCACACAAGATTGTACTGTTGTAAAGAAAAAGGACAGCTGGGTTATAGATCATGAAGAAAGGGAACACCCATTCAATGCCCAAAGAACGCCTACCCAGGGCAGATTTATGAAGCCACTCAGAGCCAAGCAAAGTGGCTTTGGGTGACTTCATGAATCTGTCGTAGAGGTTTGCGTCACACATGTACCACGTTGCGTGGTGCAAACTCAATGCAAGCCTCTCGTAAATATACAGATACAAAAAAAATGCACGGATTCGTTTACACTGGTGATTGAAAACAAGTGAGGCCACTTCTGCTCTGGCCCCCTGCCCCGCTAGGTATGCATACATTAATGGGCCGGCCCTGCGAGAGAAAGAAAGTGACACCTCTGCCTGTTGCTGAACGTGAGGTAATGAGCGCCCTTCTGCCTCCAGGAAGGCCACTCAGACACCCACTGGGCCGCTGGCTGTATCCAAACAACAGCAACACCGCCCAAATCTGCCCCCCCAAGACTGCTCCAAAAAGCAGCCCACAGTTGGAACTCGGCACCGCCCCCTCGGGCATTGCCCGAGTGCCCGCGTTACCAATCCGACGCTGTCAAAGGACCACAATCAGCCCCGCAGTTGTGCACTGTTAAGGAAAGAAAAACAGAGTCTCAAACACGACGTGTGCTTCAGCACACGCCGTGTTTGACACTCTGCTTTTCTTTTCTTAATTGTGCACAGCTGGGGGGCTGATTGTGACCCTTTGAGATAGTATTCCTGTGAATTGCAGTGCACACGGGCTGCAAAATCGTCAACACAATAGGTTAAAGCATCACATAGGCACAGTTTACAATTTTAATGTTCGAATTTGATATCACACGAACGTGTTTAGGACATTTACACCAAATATTAGCAACAGGTGCTCTGCACAGAATCAAGTAACTGTATTTGATCTATGAACATGTTTAACATTTTCTTCTGGAGACATATTTTCTTAAAAGGATAATACCAATAATGCCATGTACAGGCGCCTCGTCGGTTACAATAATGCCATGCCAAATTGAGGATCCAAGCTTTCATTAAATTGTATCAAAACACAAACCCCCAAAGAGACAGCGAGTTTACTTAGAGCATGAATGCGCTCAAACGCTAATGAACCAACTTGAAATCAGAAGAGCAAATATGGATTAAGGATCCAGAACAGACATGTATAATTATTTGAAATGTGATTTTATTTTACAAAAATAAGTAAAATACATTTCAAGTTCAAGAAATGCAACTCAAAATTATTAACAATAACAAAAAGCCTCCTAAGAGTCTGTTAAGATGCCCAAATTCCCTTGCAAACCATCTTCACGAAGTCCATACAAATCAGGTGTTTTATACTAGTCAAGCAGCTAATCACTCCACTTCCGACAGTGACTCTGTTATCACGTCGACCATAGCATGACCCGAGTGTTTTAAGACACTCTTTGAATTTGGGCAGAGGATGAAAAATAGCAGCGGCGATTCCCAACACGTGGCTCCCCCAAGTAAGGGGTGTCTTAAGGAACGTAATTGTGTGAGAACTCTGTTCTTTTTACATGACATGTAAGAGTTGGGAGACTACTTCTACTGGTTTTATATAGCTCTTAGGTAGCAAGTGCATTTCTGGCACATGCTTGGAAATCACTGAGGAGGGTAGAAATATATTTTTAAAAACAAGGGATCCCCTGCTTCAATGAGGTTACTGGAGCAGGAAAAATTATTCTCAATAGAAACTAGACCCACGCGGTCAACCTTTCAGTTTTAATTCTTTTGGAACTTCTCACAAATATACAAAAAAATGTACGGCTCAGAGATTGTAATACTTATTTCAATTCTTTATTTGGGTGTACCACAATCTATTCCTTTAGATAACATCTTTCTTTGGTAAACAATTGTTATTTTTTATTTTTTAACTGAACAATACATTCTGATTGCTTTTAATACAAGTTTTTCATATAGGTTCCAATGCAAGCATACTAGAAATGCGTAAAATGACATACCTCATACTCTCATTCGCAACCATCCACTCCACAATGAACTCATGCATACATCAAATTGTGAAAACTTTTTTTTATAACAGCATAGGTCTTTGTTGTATTCTAATAAATCTTTCATCAGCTAGCCTTCAAATGCAGAGTTGTGTTTAAATTTCTTTGTACATGATTCAATATTTTTTTTATAAGTCATTTATTTTATTAGTATAGAACTGTGGCTACACTTGTATTTTCAAAGCTTTTTTTGCGTTGAAACTTTTCAAACACTCACCCCCAGTCTCAGTTCTGGGTTTAATCCATCATTATTTTGCTTGCTACGTCACCCCAGTTTGGACCCAGCCATATGCAAATCAGTCTTGACCCTGCTCCCCATGGGAACAGTCCAGCGCAGACTGCCAGGCCAGGTTCTCCCTAGATCGGAAACAAGCACCCTGGGACCGGTTTTGGGGTATCACCCCTCATCAGCCAGGCTAGCCTGAATTCAGTGGTGCAGCAAGCAAGGGACCCACGTCTGGGCATACCCTTAGCCACTTAGGGCGCTATAGCAACAGCACAAAAAACAAGCATTGGCATAGCCAATAGGTCTCGCTTTTGGGACCTTATAAGTATTTAGCTATGCAGCACAATATCCTTGGTGCAACAACATCAACTGTTGCATGGCTAAGCACTTATAAGGTCCCAAAGGCGAGACCTATTGGCTATGCCAATGCTTGTTACTATTGTTTTTGCCTTCTGTATTTTTTAATATTTAATAAACCTGCATGCTGTCTAAACTTCCTGGATTCAAACTTTATTAAGGATTATTTAATTGATTATGCTGATTTAGTTGCTGTAGAGAGGTAGAGAGATAGAGAGAGGTAGAGAGGTAGAGAGAGAGAGGTAGAGAGAGGTAGAGAGAGAGGTAGAGAGAGAGGTAGAGAGAGGTAGAGAGGTAGAGAGGTAGAGAGAGAGGTAGAGAGAGAGGTAGAGAGAGAGAGGTAGAGAGAGAGGTAGAGAGGTAGAGAGGTATAGAGAGGTAGAGAGGTAGAGAAGTACAGAGGTAGAGAGGTAGAGAGGTGTAGAGAGGTAGAGGTAGAGAGGTAGAGAGGTGGAGAGAGAGGTAGAGGTAGAGAGAGGTAGAAGAGAGAGGTAGAGAGAGAGAGGTAGAGAGGTAGAGAGAGAGAGAGAGGTAGAGAGGTAGAGAGAGAGAGGTAGAGAGAGAGAGGTAGAGAGAGAGAGGAAGAGAGAGAGGTAGAGAGAGGTAGAGGTAGAGAGAGGTAGAGAGGTGTAGAGAGGTAGAGAGGTAGAGAGAGGTAGAGAGAGGTAGAGAGGTAGAGAGAGAGAGAGAGAGAGAGAGAGAGGTAGAGAGAGAGGTAGAGAGGTAAAGAGGTAGAGAGAGGTAGAGAGGTAGAGAGGTAGAGAGAGAGAGGTAGAGAGAGAGGTAGAAAGAGAGGTAGAGAGGTAGAGGTAGAGAGAGAGGTAGAGAGGGAGAGGTAGAGAGGTAGAGCAGTTCATCAAAATGCTCAGGTGCCAGGATCAGTTTTTAGGCCACAAAGCTGCGGGTTCATGTTTAATACTTTATTGGGCGATTAAGTAAAACACATACGATATACTCAGTAATGCAGGCAAGCTGACCCTTTCTATGTAAACAAGGAGGCACTGCTCGCTCCTGCAGGCAAAACGCCATGGGATGCGAGGAATGCAGCTGAGGGGGGAGGGGTGGGGTGAGTGCGGCCGAGAGCACACAAAGCGTTTCCCTTGCGGGAGCGAGAAGGGGCACCATCTGATTGCAAGTTAATTACAAACAGATGGTTTCAAAGCTTACTCCCGCAAGGGAATCGCCAAACGTGTACGCGTTGCCATTGAAAGCAATGCAAAGCGTGCACGTTTTTTGCCCAAAAAGTGAATCGATTCCTAAAGGTCTCCTCCTAAGCAGCGCATGCGCGCTGCGTAGGCGAGACCTAAAAATGATGGACGGAGTGTTGAAACTTTTCAAACACTCACCCCCATTTACAGATCTGGGTTTAATCCATTGTTAATTTACTCGCCACATCACCCCAGTTTGGACCCAGCCATATGCAAATCAGTCTTGTTTTTTGCTTTGTTACCATAAGTGGGAAGGGGATGCCCATATGTGGGTCCCATGCTCACTATACCACTGGATTCAAGCTAACATGGCTGATGGGGGGTGATACCCTGAAAACAGTCCCAGGATTCTTGTTTTCTGGTCCAGGGAGGACCTGGCCTGGCAGTTCGAACTGGTCTGTTCCAATGTGGAGCAAGGTCAAGACTGATTTGCATATGGCTGGGTCTAAACTGGAATGGCATGGCGAACAAAAAAACGATGGATTTAACCCAGATCTGTGAGTGGGGGTGAATATTTGATTGGTTCAGCATGCCGTCCATCATTTGTTTGCTGTAATGTTGTTATTATTTGAGGCTGCAGTAGCTGCTCACTATGGTAAAGCCTGCAGTGTTTAAAAGCCTACTTTTTAAGCTTTGTTTTAGAAGGAGGTAGAAAAAACATTTGCATGGCATAAAGCGTACTTGTGAAAAATAAATCAATAGTACATAGAGATCTTTGTTTGTCATTAAAATTACGTTTTTAAGAAAGCTGAAATCTTGAAAAAAAATTAGAAACCAAATTAAAACATATTTTTGACTTCAGCCTTAACTACTTATTCTCACACCTCTTCAAGCAGTCAAAGGTGTGAAGGAGTGTAAAAGGTCCACAGAGCTGGACCTCTCCCAATAACTATTGGCTTTCAGGACGTTAGTCCCCTTCCTCCATAAAAATATAAGCCAAGAGAGGTGGTCAATGATAAAAGCATCAGGAATATAAAAACTGACATGTCATCCTTGCCCACTGTTTGGGAACCTGCTCTGAGTGAAAGGGGCATGCATCAAACACCAGCCCACAAAAAGATACATCCAGCAATTTGTATTCACAACTTATGGCAAATGAGAACTGCCCAAGTGGATCCTTGTGAAGGAAGAGGCTCACATAGACCGCAAAGCATCTCATTCCAGAGGAGGGGTAGCATGTGCGTGCACAGCAGGCGTGTTTTTTTCTTTGAACATGAAGCTCCTAATGGTGTAGTTTTGGGGTGGAGCTTGGAACCCACTACTTTAGAATACTGGGAAATGAGGCATGTAGGACTGAGTTTGCCAGACATCAGAAAAGTGCTGAAAAACACTGGAGGAATTCTGCAGCAATTTTAATAAGTTTTATCGTTGTATTTATTGATTTGTATAGCACACATCTGCCAGAGAAACAATCTTCTAAGAGCACACAGAACAATAAGGGCAAGCAATAACAGATAAATCAACTTAAAAAATTGCAGTATAAAAAATAAATGATCAAGCAGCTTACCTGCAAAATAACCGCAGTAATGAGTCTAGACCCATAGATATTTTTCAGGTGAAGTACTGCATAATGCGACTCCGTCTGGAGTCAACATACTATCACCAAATGGGATAACTTCGAATCAGCAATGGAAGAAAGTTCTCTCCTCTGTTTTGGATAGTGGAAACAATCTGTCAATGAGGAAACCGTCCAAAAGACCTATGGGGCACTGATAGATGGTCAGATTTTTTAAGCCATCGCACTCCTTTCAGAGCTCGATTTGAATAGTTTGCGGCTTATTCAGACTGAGTTTCATGACATGTAAACAGACAGCGGAGCAATACAGCAAGCTAGAAAAAATACTGTATACATTAACAAGAGTAAATGAGATGTCCTCACCAAGGAGACTACTTTTGAAAAAGGGTGGAGATATTCTCAATTAACAAGGATGCATCACCTAAAACTTCCAGCAGTTTAAGTGTTTGAGAAGGCGGAGGTGTATCATCGAATTCAACTGGACAAACATTCACACTGCTTTGCTTCATGACTGAAAATAAGGTTTAGGTCTTACTGGTATTAAGACAGATGGTTCATGGTTATACAATACCTACTTTCTGTGTATCAGGGCATTACTGCAGACGTATAAAGTTACTTGACTACTAAGAGCTATGGACTGTGACAGGGTGCAAGAGGAACCCTATAAACATTGAATAGTATGGGGAAGAGATCAGAGCATAGGATCCACATAGTAAAAAGACATTAATCAGATGGGTAATATCTTCGGGCAGTATTCTTCTTGATCAGTTCTGCAAGGAAGACATGCACGTGGAACCTGATGGGTTCAGACTTGTTATAATATGTTCAGTATCCCTTGGTTGAGTCACAACCCCCTAGGCATTCTAGATGACATAGCCTCATTCCATAACCATGGTTACCTTCACTCAGCAGAATTAAACAAACATAAGCATCTAAAATGCCACACACCCACCTTCCTTAATAACTTTAACCACAACACAACTTATAATACAAATATATATATATATATACATGGGAAAAGATAAATGCGAAAAAGGATTCATGTTGCATGTTTCTTAATATGTAAAGAGTATATCTATCTTAAATACTCCCCTACGTAAGCAGGTGGGATAGCTCTCCTTCCAGACCTTCTAAGAGACAACTCTGGGGCACCAGAGTCCACTGAACCTTTGCGGATTCCATCATTACTGCACCCTGGGGACCATTACATATTTTTCCTCAACAAACTTTCATCCAGGGCCACAAACAGAAAACAACGCACATCTTCTGAGGTTAAGCTTTGAGCCCCGGCACTTATTGTTTTACAAATTAAGCACTGTTTCCCGCAGTATTTGGCAATAGTTGAAATTGCCAAATGAAGATGAATGCTGCAGACTACAGCAAGAAGATTCCATTCCACAACTTATTGTGTATATGTAATCTTGTATAGGCTCTCAACATTTCCCCACCCAATGAACAGTGCTCGTTAAGAATCTTTAGAAAAATCTTATGATGGTACCACCGTTGGAGTCTTGTGCTTTTGTAAACCTGAAGTGTACTTGCCTGTGTAACCAATTAATGGCGTGTGTATCCAAATTGCAAATCTGCCTTAAGACCCTTAACGTGGCGCTGTATGTGTGGAAATGCACCGTCTTTTCAGTTTTTTATGCAAATGTTTGGAGTGATATTTGGCGCTGCACACACGCACGGTCTGGTTCCTGGCGCACATAGCCATGGCTGCAGCGCACAGAGGCCCTACACTGCCGCACACAGAAGAAAAAAATTAGAGGGAACATTGGTCATAATGTGTCCTTCTCAGTCCACACTTGCCCAGAGCTGCCTTCCTGATACTGCTGCTTTTTTATACGCGAGTAGAGTTGTCTTTGCAATAGTCCACCACTTTCTTTTTCCATCTTACTACCAGGGTGGTCCTGGTAACATCTAATAGATACAACTGACCTTTTGTATTCGCCTTCAGGATCACTTTCATGTCCTTCCAGGTCGCCTCCATTTTTGTCCTGGGAATTGTAAGGTCATCTTTGTCCTTCTCTACCCTGGACCAATCAAATTGGATCACTTTTGGTCAACAACGTTTCTTCCTAGCCACTGCTAGTTGGTGGACCATGAGAGTCTTCATAAGGGCCAGAACTAAGGTATACACAAAGAGTTTCTGCTTAAAAAATACAGAGCAGACCCTAGGTAAACCTCCACCATGCTTTCTAGAATTGACAGGAAATTGTTCTCTTACCTGACTAGTACAACCCTTATCTTCTCCCCCAAACAATCATAATTATCCGACTCTACCAGAGCCACCCCTTTCTGATTTAAGCAATAAACATCAAAAAAGCCAGCCTGACTTCTGCAAGTCACTTAGGGGCATATTTACAAGCCCTTTTGCATCGCTTTTGCACCACACAACGGAATGCAGGAGCAACGCATCTTAAAAATGAGATTTATGAGGCCACGCAAGACCTCCTTACGTGGACCTGCGTGGCTTCCTAAATCGCTGTGTTGCATTGCTCTACACCAGGGAGGCATTTCCATGGGCATTGCTGGGTGTTCCCACGCAACATCCATGGATTTTGACGCATTCCCTGATTTACCGGAAGTGGTAGACCTGGGAATGTGCCAAAATCCTACGCCTCCCAACAGTAAAATCAAGACTGGAGTACCAAGTATTTAGCAGAACAAGAAAAAAATTAAAAAAGGCACCCCTGATGCATATGTCATTACAGAAATGCCACATGCATCAGCAAGCAAAACTAAAGAGAAAGAGGTGGAAAACAAGGCAGCACAAGCACACAGTGTTGCAGAGACGCTGAGACTCAGGTAGTGCCCAATAATGCCTTGTGCACAGGCACCGCCCATTGCGTTCCAAACCCAAATGCAGCAAACTCAAGTCTTCTGGTGCCATGCTATGCGGGGCCAAGGCTAGCAGTGATCCCTGAGGTGAGACCTGCACAGAAAAGCCCCCTTAATAACATCACTTTTGCTGCTGGAAGTATTAGCTCTAGGGTTAAACAAGGAACAAGCAGAGTTTGTAGTGTTTTTTGCTGTTTTTCTTTAATGATAAATGGATGAAATACACTTTCTCCACTTTTCAAATGCGAAAGATGGAACTAAGCTGGAGGCAATATTACTCAGCTGATTTACATATGTAGCAAAAATAGTGCAACCTCAGTTTGCTCTATTTTGTTAAAAAGGTTATTTTTAGACTAGCACTCCTTTGTTAAAATCTCTGTAAAACGATATATTTATTCATTTTTAAACACTTTTTTGCAAGTTTTAATACTGCACATGATAATAATAATAAGTTGAATCTTACAGGTACACATCAGGTATTACGAGCAATTAACTTTGTATGCAACCAGTCATTTATTTTACATTCTATCATGTATGTAATCCATAGAGTGAATGAAACAATCGTAACAGATGAGGGTGTTCGGTCCATTTTTGAGGAGCTGGAAGGAGATGTCGAGAAGACATTTAAACCTGCAGTGCGTAACACATCTGGTGTGTCGGTTGAGCACAGGTCCATTGTATGGTCTCTCTTCATGTAAGTTTTGAATGCTAGCCTTATTGAATTAAATTTGTGTAACTTATTTATCATGGATCATTGCAGACAATTTTTCCGTGGCACAGATATTCCAGACTTTGCACCACCATACATGCATAGGTGGAGTTCATTCCTGTTTCCACACCTGTGCTAAGGACATCCTAGCAGCAAACAGGAGTTGTGATATTAGCTTATCCATAGGAGTGGTGAGTGGGAAGACGCTGTTATCCCTGGGATCGCCTAAAAGTACCACAAATGGTTCCAATGTCAATGTGATTCCCGTTACATGTCTTACATGTGATAACATTTCTTTCCAATAAGTTTGTATCCATGAACAAGACTACCACGTGTGAGAAAGGTGCCCCTTTCCCGCAATTTTTCCCACATAAGTTGAAGCCTCTGTTCATAGCGTGTAAGCGGATAGGGACCAGCGCGTTAGTAGCTTATAAGAGTTTTCCTTATAGTAGACACATATTCATTCATTTTCGGGTCCCTGTCAAATTTCTGCTCAACTCTCTTCAGTAATATCCTCTCCCAATTCAAAACACATTTATGTTTGGCCTTTGGAGTGAGGTCACAAAAGTATGTTGCAGGCAAGTTATGCCCTTATAAATCTGTGTAGGTACATAAGGTTTGAAATGACCCACTATGTTTCTACACTACCTTCAGAATGTCCAATGCCCTAGGAACATCCGTGTTCCTGACACTAGCGCAAAACTTAGTATTGCACAAAGTGGGTCACGCTGCCAGATTCTTTGTAGTTCTAAATTCCGTCTGCAGGCACAAATGTCCGGAGATTGTGGTTCTGCAATCAGAATTTGGAAACTGAGACATGTCATTTTGGAATCATAAACTGAATATAGGCGCACAGGAAAAGTAGTAAATCGGACCAGCAGAAGACACATTATAGCGCAGCTGTCCCCGCCCTGCACTTTGCATACTTTTTTTTAAATTGTATTTTGCTAAACGATGCTATTGTTATGAGGCACTGTGGCATACTGAAAATGTAATTTTATTCTATCATTGTCTCCGTCTCTAGATGGAATAGGTGTGACAGAAAGAAAAGGGGGCATTTGTTTTCTAAAAATATTTATGCTTTAATGAAATAACGTCATATTCTTCTTATATGAGCAACTCCCAACCTTCTATCCACCACAACAAAAGGACCACCTTTCCCCAGAGTAGACTCCACGTACATTTCTATCCGTTTTTCAATCGGTGAAATGTTTTTTTTTTTTAATAAATATTTCTTTCACCAGGCAATTAGGACTAGTACTAAGCATGTGTGTCGTGTCATTGTTTCCTAGTACTGCTCAGGTGTTCAAGTGGAACAATGTAATGAACACTTTTCTTGTAAGAAATGTCCTAATATATTTAAATATAAAATATCAAATGGCGAATGTTAAATACTTTTTTTATAAGCCAAAGAATTCACTTCGTGATGATGAAGGGTTCTAATCGGTGTTTTTACCTTGTATCTCTCTCAATTAGGCACTACTTTCTGAAGCTCAGGGGAGGCCAGGACCAGCGAGAGCACTGAAGATGGAAGAAGCGGTAGAAATCACCACCGAAGGGAACTCGCTCATTAAAGCGGTGTATCAGAGCCGGCTGCGCCTCACAAGGCTCCTGCTCGAAGGCGGGGCCTACATTAACGAGAGCAACGACCGGGGCGAAACGCCATTGATGATCGCCTGCAAGACCAAGCACGTGGACACGCAGAGCGTCAGCAAAGTCAAAATGATCAAATATCTCCTGGAAAATAAAGCTGACCCGAACATTCAGGACAAATTTGGGAAGACCGCTCTGATGCATGCGTGCATAGAAAAGGCTGGCTCGGAGGCTGTCTCTCTGTTATTGAAAAGCGGGGCGGACCCCAGTCTACAAGACCGTTCGGGCTTCTCTGCGCTTGTTTATGCAGTCAATTCAGAAGACAAGGAGACCCTCAAAGTTCTTCTCAATGCCTGCAAGGCGAGAGGAAAGGAAGTCATTATCATCACAACGGACAAGTCTCCTTCCGGACGGCAGACAACCAAGCAGTACTTGAATGTTCCACCTTCCCCAGACATGGAGGGGTGCCATTCGCCTGGGCCCTGCACTTCACCCTCTGAAATAGAGCTCAAAACATCCCCTTCTCCCAGTTCAAATACATCTGCGAATGAAAACGAGCTCTTCAGCTTTAAAGACATAGCCGGAGACCTTGGTGACAGCAAAGGTTCCTCAGAACCAGGCTCTCCCACTAGAAGACCCACCCCAGCTCATGTTAGTGCCAGGTTTCCACAGCTGCAGCGCTTACACTCTGAGCCTTGGCTCAAAATCCCTTCTTCACTGCTCCACCAGCACAAAGTACTGTCTCTGCAGGAGGAACTCCAGGACATTACCCCGGAGGAAGAACTGTCTCTTAAAATGAACGGCCTCGGCTTCTCAAAGCGATACTTCACTCGACACCAAAGTATTGACGTCAAAGACACAGCTCACTTGTTAAAAGCATTCGATCATGCCGGTCCACGAAAGCTTTCCTATGACGAGATACACTCGCATTCACTGGATTTGGATGGCACCCAGAACAAAAGTGAAATTCCTGTAGACCAGGATCCAGATTCAATACACGCCATGGCTGTTTCAAGCCTGAGTAGTATTGTGCAGAGGAGGCGATTAGGAGCAAATCACTACAGTTCGGATTCCCAGCTGACCTCCTCCAGGGCTCCTACTGCCACAGAAGACAGCAAATCGCTATTAGAAAAGAAAAAAATGCTTTCTCCTCCTTCGCTGCTCTCAAATTCCAGAGAATCACTGGAAAACATCCCCCTGAGCTCTTTAGTAAGACGAAACCCTGCTGTTCTTGAAAGAAGGGGTTCAGGGGCCCTGCTTTTAGATCACATTGCTCACACCAGACCAGGGTTCCTTCCTCCACTGAATGTAAATCCTCATCCACCCATCCCAGATATCAGTGGCCACAACAAGATGACTGGTATCATTCCAAGTGGTCCAAAACCCTTTATGCCAACAGCGCCTGCATTTCCAAAAGAGTTCAAGAGCAAGAAAATGCTGCTTAGGAGGCATTCAATGCATACTGAACAAATTAAGCAAGTGGTAAATTTTGAAGAGACTATTGGTTGATGAATAGGAAAACTGCTAAGCAAGAACTAAAAAAAATATGGCAGAGGTGTGCACAAAAGCCCTCTCCCTTTTTTCTCTCTGTGTGCCTGTGTACAATTAGTGCACTTTACTGACAGGCATAAAAGAAAGTGAAAAGTAGGCTGGAGCGAGTGTCCATTTCAATGCATATGCACTACATGCATATAGTCGCAATGGGGCCTACCAGCGACACATAAAAAACAGCCTATAAGCAGCCGCAAGAAACAACTAAAGCAGATTATGTTTTATTTCCCTATGATTTGACTGTATAGATTTAAATACTGTGTATTTACAACTACGGTATAATGTACTTAAAAAAAATATTAATATATTTACAGATTTGTAAACAGTGATTTAAAAAATCTTGAATCGTGTGTAATATTGTTACATTTTGTTTCTGTTATAAGGGTTATGCTTCATCATGGATATGTAATATTTTTCTAAATTCTTCTCCATATCCTTTGATCGATGGGGCTATATCTGCAGGCGAACCTCATCACATCTGACCATGACCTGCGACCAGCATTTTCCCTGATAAACACAAGTACCAATGGGAGTGTTTCTTCTGCTTCTAATTCTACATTTGTCCAAACCATGTGATGAGTATACCTAGGCAGCAGAGCTGAACAGCTGAGTTGTACTTTTAAGACATTTTCTGAAAAAGGCGAGAATGCCTTACAGCTAACAAAGGTTACCTTAGATGGCCTTGCTAAAGCATTCCCTTTCAAGTAAGATTTCTCCTTGCACAGTGGGCAGAGCCTTATCTTCCGAACTCTTTTCCTGAAAGATGTAAAGGCCACTGAAGATGAAGTAAAAAAAGAAAGCAACCTGGTCTCATCATGGTGTGGTGCTTTTCCTGCACCATTACGATATTGTTGATAAGTGTTTAATTGTAAGAATTGAATGAGTTAACTGTTTTGACATTATTTAACACGCTTCTTCAAGCGGAACTAAAAAAGTGGGTATTTGGTTCCACCCGCCTACTCAAAGAGACCTGTAAGAGTAAGTGTAAAGTGTAAAGTTATTTTACAAGTGTGGCGCTGGATACTTCTCAATCCACACATTATCCATTGCCGCACAGTGCTTTGCACCGTTTGTTCATGTAAACAGTTATTTGTTTCCAAGGTGTAATGTGAACTCTAACTCTTTCCAAGGGTCCAGACCACCCTGGTCTACTTGAATAAGGTCCACAAAGTGAAGACCTTTAAATGAATTTCCAACTCCGAATACTGGTTTTCAAACTGTCCTTCAGATATTTGATAAGATGAATGATACAGGCATTCAATTTGTTTGAAAGAGGAAGCAACATGCTCATTTTGATTTTTCTTGCAGATTAACTGCTGGTGTCTGTCTGCATTTCAATAGATTTCTTCTGCTTTGATATTCTTGATATTCACTGTGACAGACCGAGCTAGAGGTTTACAGACTGTGGATTCTGTGGAAACTGTATCAGGAGTTTTGTAGATGCGGATACATAAACAACGTTATTGAGTGCTGTGCTTCTGTACTCTAAGAAACACACTGTTCCTCTGAGTATTATAATTTTGGAAGATCAGACGCTCTCATCGCTGCCTTAGCTAGGCAAATTTATTGATTATCGTGAAGTGGATCAGAAATAATCTGGTCTCTATAACTTTATCTCTACTTTTGCTGCATTCTGTATGGTGCACATGTACACTTCTGTTACTTAGTAGTCATAAACAATTGTGAACATTTGTCATTGCGCCTTCGTGCGACACAACAACAGTGCGCTTGATGTTCTTGCTGATCACCAAACTATTGCCAGAATTGCCACATCTTCTCTAATCTCCACTGTGAACAATGAGAAATACTCATTATTTCGATGTCGAGATGGCTTTTACTGTGACCTTCTGTAGTTATTTATTTCTTGAGAGATCAGTACATGTGTTTAGGCAGCAAACAGAATCTCTCAACACTTGTTCTTTACATGATATTTATGAAAAGCTACAGATTGTATTTCGTATTTATTACCCAGATATATATGTAAAGCTATTTGTGTTAATGAAGATGAATAGTTATAAATTTTTTTATATATGCTACATGTTTCCATTCATAGTATCAAGCTTTGAATAGAAGTTCTGGGAGATTGACTTCCCGGAGCACATAAAGGAGCTAAAGCTCGAGCAGTAATCGGGCAGTGCCTGTCTTCGTGATCAGTGTTTCATCTCTTGCTAAAGTTCCCTCTGCCAAGAGTCACCAGGTCTGCTCTTAGGTAGAAGTTCTCTCTAATTTTTGAACACTCACTTTTTTAAAGAAATCAGTCTGTTCCCATAATCAACTTGTCTTGTACTGCCTGCTTTGTATTGTGCTTTCAGGTCAGTCTGGCCATCAGCTCTCTCAATGTACCTTAAAGCAGGGCCCAGGAGTCAAATCCCAAATCTGAGATCATCAAGACCTGTTGTGGTGAGATATCTGGGCTCACTCTTTAGAAGTTTTATAATTACCACATACTCATTTAAATTGATCTATTTTTCATTCATTTGTACCAACACAGTATATATACTAAAATGTGTATGTATGTATAACAACATGCACAAATACAATTACTAATTTAATAGAAAAACAATATTGCTTGATAAAAGCTAGTCACATTGTTGAGTTTTGTTCCTAAAAAGTTTGTAAATTGCACATATTGTCTTTTATCCATATTGTTTTCCCTGTGTTTGGACACTATTAAGTATTCTTCTCTTTCAAATATTCAGTATGAAAATATCTGAAGGAGTGTGAGTACTGCCTCGAAACACATTGCGATTTCTGCTATGTTTTTTGTGCTGCCTAACTAAAGACCTGGATATAGTGTGTTTCTGGTTGTAATTGCCTATGGTTCACCAGATTTTACACTTGAACAACTGGATGCTCTTGAAAGAATCAGTGCTTGAGAAGAACAGCTATCTGGAAACATAATATAGAATACCATATATGCCTACCTGGTGGGCCATGTGGTTGATGTGCATCTTGAAAACAGATCCTGTCATGAACTCTAAAAAGTAATGTAATAGTGTTATACCAACAATAGTGTACAGGAGACATATTTATGGATATTTTTGATAGAAGAATCGGATGCATATAGTCAAGAGAAAAGGTATACAAAGGAAAACGTTTCGGTTGTTCTGGTGAAGTGAATGAAAGGTAAGATGCTTGTGCATAATAAACTCTTAAGAAATGATAACAGTTCCGTGTCACCACTCTTTTGTAATTGTTTAGCACCTTGTACACATTCTAGTTGGGCCTCACTGATTATTTCTTGCATTGGCTAAATAAGCATAAAAATCCTATAGTTATTATGCAGTTTATCACTGCTGATGTGGGAGCAGAGGGGCATCACGGCTCACCCCAAACTTCACCTCTCACAAGTGACGGCTTCTGCCCGCACTCAACACTAGTACTAAATAACATATTACACTCTGTGCATCTGCATATAGACCATACATTCTATTAAACCAAGTATTATATTTAAAGAACCAGAACTCTAAAAAACAAAGACAGTAATGCTGACCAGGGTCTTATGGTGCCTAGTGAATTCATAATTTTAGGCTATCCTGTTTTAGGTTTAAACCTATAACTGATAAACCCTCCCAAAAGGGAAACAGCCCTTATCAGTGTAAACATACAAACAGTGGTAAACACCTGCACAACCACAAACTAAAATGCCATTAAAAGAAAGGAAAATGAAAGAGAATGAGTCATTTTAATTTCCTTCTGGAGGGGCCAACACAATATAGCTTTGTTATGCAAGGTAGCAGCAAGAAAGACTGGTCTAAGAATTATTCTGCCTGAGTTTTGTTGTTTAGTTACGTCACTAAACTATTGTTTCTTCCTCCTTTTGTTCCGTCCAGATTTGTGTGCTTAAATTTAAACTGCAGGGTTTAGAAGCATGTTTCAGGTCTGATCTAAATATTTTATACACTGTGGTGAATTTGGGAATATTGGAATCATATTTGATCTTTCAGCAGTATTTAATTCTTTCCCTGATTGGTGAAATGACTGGCTCATAAGAATCTTGACCTCTTGGCCATTACGCACTTTTGCATCTACCCACAGACACAGAATAGGTAAAACCCTATAATATATCAGCCCCTTTTTTTTCTAACAAGTCAATATTTATAGCAGATAACCTGCCAAACACCACAGGGTTTAACATTCAGTGCAAGGTGTGTTGAGAGGTACCTGTGAAAATGTGTTGTCAACATGCACAATGGATAGTGGTGAAAACATGACACAAGACTTTCCACGTACCAACAGAATGCATAGCTGCATGGTGTCCCATTGTTACGTGTAATACCATCAGCTAATCCTGGCTTTTTACCCAACTGCACTTTGCTGCTGGGGTTTGTGAGCTGATAATTGCAATGTTAAGAGCAAAATTTCAAGTCCTGGCATACAATGTGATGTCTGTTAAAAGGTCATGTCTGACTTAAAGTGAGACATTTGCCAAAGGGTAACTTGGCAGCTATGAATGTCCACACAACAGCAGCACCGCCTTAATGTAGTCAGGCAAAAAGTACAGAAAAGTACTTCTGAGCATGCTTAAAGCATCACGTTTCAGGTGCCTTTGAATTCAGGGCTACAAAAGAATCTGGTGTAATACAAAAATGTGAAGGTTTCACAAGGTACCATGCTGTTTGGAGGGTTGACCACCCCTACAATGTCATAAAATTCAGTAAGGAGTAATTGAATGACTCACATCTGTGTTCTGAAATTTGTTCAATAAAACACCTGCATAGAGTAGCCTTACTTTTTTAATCCATTAATAGTCCTTTAAACCAGACAGAGTCCAGATAGATTGAGTGTGAGAGGTAATGGGATAAGGGAGATGGTAATAAGATATATGTGTGAGTGAGAGTGCAATACACAGACCTTCTATGCAAAAAACGTCTAACATAAGTTCACTGGACACACTGCCAAAGGGAAGAAGCTACATAGCTCGCACTACTTCTCTTTTGAAAGAAATATGTGTTTTATAACAATCACTGCAAAAATAACATGTTTTGTAAACTTTGGAAAAACACAGTTTTTGTCTATTTTAGGGATTAGGCAGCTGAAAAAACACTGATAAGCACTTATTTCAAAAGATTTGAAAAACACCTCTGAAATGCAACAACAAACTCTGAAAACAGGACAGCCTACATATTTATAGCTTTTTGTATACAGAAAAGTACTGAAAGCATTTTTAAGTTTTAGGAAGAAAGATTGAACAATGATCATTTAGCTCTGATATGCCCTGATGTCATGAGAGATTTGGGTGGGTGAGTGAATAGCACTGGTGTATCATGGCCATTCGGCTATCTCTTTTCCTAATGAAGTAGAGTGCAGAGACAAAAGATTAACTTGGGGCTATCGATTTAGGCCAGCTATACTAGGGAACTACAGCTTTAAATCCATAAGTCCAGAGCTCCTTAAATCACACCCCAATTGCAACAGATTACCATCCACCAGGAGCATGTAGCAACTAGCAAACGTTTGCAATACTTTTAACTGTTGAATGCCTTCTATGGATAGCATTGGCTACAATTAGCAATAGAACCCACAAAGAACATTTCTTCAAAGGTTTTCAACTGCAGCACCGAGGATTTTCACTGGTACTCCAAATTTTAGCTTTATTCAGTTTTCATGAACTTTCATTGGCATTGGTCCAATCACTTTGAAGATAATGCCTTCAGCCTATTAGCTACCACATTCTGTGCTGACTAGCTACTCCTTGCTTAGTCTCCAGGATGTAATAGAAAAACAGAATTCATTGTTGTCATGCAGTGATACGCACAATGCCTACCTTCCAACTTCAGAAACAAGAATGTGTTTTCTTCCAAAAGCAACTCAAAACTTTACAGTATTAATTCATTACTAACTCTTCATCTGTTGGCTTGACACTCAGTGTTCGGATACGCAAGGGTGCAAGTGCTACAAACATTAATTTATAGAGCATTAGGTGAGAATTATCTTTTCACAGTTTTCTGCCAAGGTTAGTTCTTCCTCAAGCCCACCTAGTGTTGACCAATCGCCTCAGTCTCCAAGTCCTACCCATTCTCAGAGGATTTCTTTTACCTCTCTATTAAGGCTACTGTTCCTGAACAAATTGGCTGCTGTGGAGAATTTATTCAATGAATAATTTGTGTGTGAACATTAATTTACTTACTCATTATGGCTCTGAGCTTTGGTCCATGAAAAGGGGTCCTTTTAAACTGATCGCACATCAGCCCAGTACTTCTCTGATCTTCAGACCAAGAAACTGAATCAACATCCTCCTGTAAATTTGGAATGGGGCACTTTAGTTGCTAATATCTGGAAAAAAGGACAGCTACTAAAAATCATTTTGTCTATGCTCATCCCAGAGAAGAACCCATAATTGCTTTTGACAACATCTTTTTCTTCCTCCACTCTGTCTTACCAGCCCAAGAAGCTCAAACAAAGAAGATGACATGGGCAAGAAAACACATATATAGTTTTACTGGTATTTTTTCCCTGGTAGTCCCTTTTGCTCTAGAAAGCAGGAGTTTGAATTTTCCAATACAAAACTGTAAAAATGAGCAAACTCTCTTTTCAGGAACCACTAACTGAGATTCTGAATAAAAGAGGAGAAAGTTGTTGGAAAAGGAGCTAAGATTCAATGAGCCAATAAGTAGCTAGCAATCAGGAACCATCCACAGTGAAGGAAGGCTTTTACACTGGGAGACTCGACTGCAAAGTTCTCACTGGTAGCTGAATGGAGTATAATATGTCAGGGACAGCAATCCAGGACTTGGAAGCAGGTGCTAACTACCTAGCATGAAGTAGAGGAAATCTGGTATCTGAATCAGCTAGTTGCAGAGTGTGCCCTAGAGTCAAAAGTCATGCTGTCCAGAAACATATATCACTAGCATGCCAAGTGGGGCGTGGCCAAGCACGCCAAGATACCTAACTAGAGAACTGACGGATGATCGGTGAGCAGCAGTCAAGCGGCCAGAAACGCAAAGATCAAGGCACAAGGGACCCGCAGAGAAACACAGCGCCTCGGCCGGGAGCCCGGTCGTGTCCAACATAGCAGCGCCCAACTAACGGTGGTCGCCACAGCACCGGAGCAGCGCTCGATGACAACCTGCCACACAGACACGACATGGGCTGCAGAAGGGAGGCCACAGCAGCGACCAAGCGGCAGCAGAAGAGACCAACCGAAGTCGGGAGACGGCGCCACCAGTGAAGCGACGCCGCAGGCTGGAGAGAACAGAGACGTGTGGCCAGGCGCTGAAGTGGCGGAGTGAACTGGGGCCAGCAAGACACAGAGACACACCAGAAAGACGGTGAGACCAGCGATGCAAGGTGAGCACCCCCCCATCCTCCCACTAGACCCCGGTGCAGCAAGAGCACGCCAGTTGGAACCCCCAGGCAAGTCCTGGATCATCCTTGCAGTTAAGGCCCGGATCGCCGCGCGGGAAAAACGGAGGCCGCAATTGCCAAGGCCCACACCCCAACTCACTGGGAGGCGCCCGCAGCTGTGCCCTCACAGCATGGAGCGCACACGGGCTGCAGGAGAGGGCTGCCAGTAGTGAGGGAAAAGCAGAGGGGGGAAGAAAGGTCCTGAATACACTGCTCAGCACCAGGCCTCGAGGTGCAGGGGGAGGGGCAAAGGCCCCTGAGAGACAAATACAGAGGGGGGGACAAAATAGAAACAGGCCTGAGGACCTACATCTAGAAGCCACACTGCCGACCCCAACGGCAACCAGAAAGCAACAACTGCACGGCCCAGGTACAACTCACCCCAGCAAAGCAAAAAGTACAGAAGGAAGGACACGCAAGGAGAGGCACAGCCACCCCCCCTCACACAGAAACCCCTAGCAGTACCAGCACAGGGCTTAGGTGCCCGGAAAAGATAAACTCAACCTAAGCAGCACGCACAGATGTCAAGTGACCGCCCCAACCACTGGGCTACAGGACACAAGTGTCTCCTACCCCAGGGGAGCAACATACAGAGAACCCCACACTGGACAAGGACCCACCCGCCCTAGCTACAGGAGCTAAATCGCTGGGGAAATCCCCCCCCCCCCCGAAGCACGAAAAATAATCAGACGAGACACAGCTGACCCACACAGCAGTGCTGCAGGACAACCGTAACGGAGAGCAGGCGGACGACCCGCTACTCCCTCGGCACAGCATTGGAAGGCTACGCTCAAACGTGAGGCCACAGACATTATCTTCAGCGTGAAATCCCTCCCCGTCCACCAGTGACCAGCATATGGATGAGGGGGCAACGACCACAATTTCAATGTCGGACAAGCTAGATAAGGTGCTCACCGCAATTGAGGTCTCCCGGGTCACACTGGAGGATAAATTCGGGGCCCTAGCTACGGACCTTAACCTGCTGAGAGACGACCACCGTAAGCTGGCAGACAAGGTTGCAGACGGGGAGAAGCCCTCTCAACCCTGCAACCATTAGCCAAGATGCAACAGGAGACCCTCAGAGAGCTCCAGAGACGGGTTTTGCTTCTAGAGGGAAGAGCCGACGACTTAGAAGGGCGCTATCAAAGGAGCAACATCCGGGTGCTCAATCTTCCGGAAGGAGTGGAAGGGTCGGAGCCAATCAGCCATGTAGAGACGTGACTCAAATCGTTCACACCAGCCGCAGAACGAACCACCTTCTTCTCGGTGGAAAGAGCACACCAAGTCCCGGCATGGCGCCCACCCCCGGGATCACCGCCACAGCCATTACTAGCAAAGCTCCTCCACTTTCGAGATAGGGCACAGTGTTGCGGGCCGCCAGACAAAGCGGGAGCATCCAAGAGGAAGACAAACATGTAATGCTCTTTCCAGATTATTCCCAAGGAGTCCAACGCCAACGAACATCCTTCCTTGAGGTAAAACGTCTCCTCCGCCAAAAAGGAATGCAGTACTATGTGCTCTTTCCAGCACGACTCAAGATAATCTATGAAGGAGACACCACATTCTTCACGGACCCAAAAAACGCATATGACTGGCTGGAACTCCAAACGCAGAGCGAAGCACCATGAGAAACCACGTGAAACGAACATGAACCACAGAACCAGCGACCACATGGGAAGAAAGCCCACCAGCAATCCAAATCACAATCATGTGGTGCGGTCACAAGTCTCCCCAATCTGGAACAAATCATGGCAGAATGTAAGAAAGCCCTGCAAGCAGCTGCAGACCTGGGTCCCACATCATCAGAGGTCTCGGACAGCGAGAGGGGCCCTCACATCTTCACGACAGGAGACTAATCCAGCGACACCGGCACATCTAGAGCGGAATTGGCGACTCCCCTGCAGGTGATCCCCCAGACGGCAGATACGCTCATCTGAAGGACACATGCAACAGATCTAGAACTGTTTCTATCTATTCTCTTAAACATCCTCCATCTCACCGTTAGACACATAGGCAAAACTCTAATCACCTCAAAATACAGTACAACATAATTCCCAAGAAGCAAGAGGCCACACCAGGCACATCGATTTCTTAAAGGGCCAGCACATACCGCGAGCTCCTAGGATACAACAGCACACCCCCCACCCCCCTTAGTACACTAGTGCGATTGCGCCATGTTTAGTTTGGACGTACTACCGGTTGTGGTAGGTACGCAGCATTGGGATTATCTCCCACCACAGTTGTTACCCTTCCCCAGGCTCCCTCCCCATACCATGACCAGACATCCAAAATGGGCGAACGCGGCAACCATTAATGATTGGCTAAACTCAGGGCAGGGGCAGCATCCACATGATGACTCCCTGGGTATCCCACATCACTCACCCCCAGCAACCCATCATGGTTCCAATAACAGACATTAGTCTTATCACCCTCAATATCCAGGGATGCATACAGCGTGTAAACAATTGCCGTCTATTCTTACATCAAACTTCAACAGGCGCAGATAGCCCTGCTGCAAGAAACACACCTCACACAAGCAGAACTAGAAAGACTGCGCAGGTGATGGCGAGGCACATTCTGTGCTACTACGTATTCAGCCTACGCGTGAGGGGCGATGATATGGCTCCGACCAGGGGTTGCATTTCAGGAAACCAGCAGGGTGGAGGACGCAGAGGGAAGATACACTCTCTCAGAGGGGCTTCTGGGTGGCCAACCGGTATTAATAGGCAGCATCTACGCACCGAACACTGAGCAGGGAAAATTTTGGGACTCCCTGTCGGGTACCTTTTTAACATTTATCTTAGCCCCCTGGCACATATAACACAGGAATTTGGTCTCTCCATCGTGTCATATGCCGATGACACTCAACTAGTGTTCTCAATCTCAGACTCGCCTGACTCGGATCATAGACAACTCGTCCCCTGCCTGGAAAAAATCGGATCTTGGATGGCGGACTGTAGCCTCAAACTTAATGGCGACAAAACGGAGCTTATGATCCTAGGCAACAATTTTAGCCCCCGCGCAGAGATTTCCTGGCCTTCTAACTGGGGATCGCCTCCTCCTCCAAAAGCAGCCATAAAAAATTTAGGTATGTGGCTGGACCAGAACCTGACAATGGAGGTTCAGGCCAAAAAATTATCAGGCATCTGTTTTGGGATACTTCGCATGATTAAAAAATAATGTCCCTGCTTCCAGAGGAGTCTAGGAAAACCGTAGTCCAGGCCTTGGTGGTATCAAGGCTGGACTACGGCAACTCCCTCTACCTGGGCTCCCTAAATATGTCACTGAACAGACTGCAGGTCGTACAAAATGCAGCTGCCCGACTGCTGCTGAACATACCAAGACACCACTCAGCTAGACCTGCACTCAGAGAGCTTCACTGGCTTCCGGTCCAAGCCAGAATTCAATTCAAGTCCTTAAGCCTAGCCCACAGAGCCATGTATGGGAGAGGACCCGCCCTGATTCAAAAATTGGTCTCACACTATTCCCCTGTCGACAACTCAGGTCAAGTTCCAACTTCCTGATGAACTCCACCACTATTAAGAGAGCCAGATGGGGTGGAAGGTCATTTGCCCATCTGGTGCCAAAACTTTGGAATAGTATGGACCCGGAACTCCGACTAATTGACAATGAAGTGGCATTTAAAAAAGACTGAAAACGTGGCTCTTTCCTTAAACCCAAGTGCTAAACAGTCTCCTCCTGTATCAATCTAGCGCTGAGATGCCCATGGGTAGTCATGCGCTTTATAAATCCCATAAACATTAAAAAAAAAAACAGTTCTCAACGACACCCTGGATTTTAGGGGGAGACTATAACTGCACACTAGACATATCCCTAGATAGGTCTTATCCTCCCCACCCCACACATCCTGGCCCATGCACAAACAGAACGATACCGGTCCTGGGTGAAGCACTGGCCCTCGTAGACGCATGGAGTAATCGACACCCGTTGACTAAACTGTATTCCTTCCATTCAATCCCCCAAAGCTTACGAGTGCGCCTTTACTGCTTCCTTTGCTCCCCAGCAATTAATTATCTCCATGACACAACATATGGACTACCTAGGCAGGGTCATATCTGACCATGATGCGCAACTCCTGAGCCATAGATGGCACCCCCCTCTACCTCCGGTTCCTACATGAAGGTTGCCACACGATTGCCTCGAAGACCCAGGGTTCCGCATTGAACAAGAGGACAGCATTCGAGGCTATTTCTCAACAAATGCTCACATGGCATCCTCCAGGATGCTAGAATGGGATGCCTTTAAGGTGGTCATTAGAGGGGCATGTATTAGACAGATAGCGGGGGTTCGCCAGACATTAGACCACCAACTACAGGAGACAGAAGGCAGATTAGCGACCCTAACCAAAGACATGGCCGCAGTAAAGGCATCTTCAGCCCAAGTCGCGGAAGCAAAGACGTCATACGCTGAAGCGTTAGCAGATCTCCGTAGATATAACTTTAAGGCATACGCGGCAAGAATAAATCCAGAGGGGTACCGGGCAGGAGCACTATTAGCCTGGTTGGTTCGACAGGACATCGGCATCCAGCCCATTACAGCATTATGTAGCCCAACAGGGGACATAGCCCACTCGCAGGTGTGCATCCTGCAGCTCTTCCACAACTATTATGCTAAGATATATGGGAGCCCCGGACAGGACTGCCAGGAGCTGGGTAGACAGTTTCCTCGCCCCCTTGGCCTTTTCCAAAATCCAGGCAACGGAAAGGTCCTCCCTAAACACTGTAATCACATCGACAGATGTGAAACACACGATCCAGGCCATGGCACGTAACAAGGCCCCAGGCCTGGATGGCCTGCCCCTAGAATACTACAGCACATTCGCCACACAATTGGCACCTCGGTTGGAGGAAATGTACAAAGCAGCACTAAAAGGGGGAGAACTCCCAGGCTTGCTACGAGAATCCCTTTTGGTGTAATTCCTAAAACCCGAAAGGGACCCGACACTGCCGACCTCATACCGACCGATTACACTGCTATCAGCAGACTGTAAGATCCTAGGTAAGATCCTGGCGGATCGATTCGCTGAGGTCCTTCGAACACTAATACACCCAGGCCATTGCGGCTTCGTGCCGGGCAGGAATACCTCCCAAAATATCTTCGGCTGTTCCATGTTCAGGATCAGGTGCAGGGTCGCTTCCCCCGCGCGGTGGGCCTGGACCTGGAAAAGGCATTTGATTCCCTGACATGGCCATATCTTTTCTCAGTCCTTCAACACACAAGAGTGGGCCCCAGACTACTAACATACACAAGACTACTGTACACCAACATTACATCCCGAATACGCCTGGGTCGTTACATCTCAGCACCTTTCCAAGTGAAACGTGGCATGAGACAGGGGTGCCCACTCTCCCCCCTCCTCTTTGCCTTAGCAATGGAGCCCCTTGCAATCCGTCTATGCCAGGAGGGGGAGACCTGGGGAGTCCCACTGGCAGGCGTCACCCACAGCGTGTCCCTATATGCAGACCTGTTACTATATGTGCTGGATGTGACGAGGATCTGGACCCCCTATGGGCCACACTTCCGGACTTCGCGGCCGCAGCCGGATTACAAGTAAACTGGGCGAAATCCACCATTTACCCCTTGAACCTAGATCTCTCCCCACGGGAGGTACAGATAGGAGACATCAAACTCGCCTGGAGTACCCAGGCCCCGCGTTACCTAGGTGTCCGACTCTATCACACCCCAGTTGACCTATATGAAGGCAACCATCGTAAGGCATTGACAGGCATATGGACCACAGTGGGATGCTGGAAGACCCTACCCTTGGACCCAATTGGTAAAATAGCCATAGCAAAGATGATTATAGTGCCCCAGCTACTGTACCAATTTGCTAACATACCAGTCATCCCTCTCAGCTCCTTTTTCCTGGAACATGACTCTCTGCTCAGCTCCCTCATATGGGGTAATGGCCGACATAGAGTGGCCCTCACAAAGATGCAGCTACCGATAGACCAAGGGGGACTAAGGGCTCCATTCTTCGAGGTATATTTAATGGCGTCACAACTTCAGTGGCTATCCCGGTGGACAGCGGGGCGACACCTGGAGGAAACCTGTTCGAAACGAGCCCTTTGCTGATACCGGCAATTCACCGCTTACTACTACCAGTGACCCAACCCAGCTCAATGTATCCCATACATGTAGCGATAGCCCGCAGGTGTATGCTACGGACCCACCATTTGTCCAGAGAGATCCCACTCTATACCCCACTGCTACCCCTGGCCGGTCTACCACGGGGAAGAGAATACTACACAGCCCAAACCTTACAGACCTGGACAAACCACTCGCTCTTCGAGGTGGAGACCCTGTTTGCAGATGGCCAACTCCTCCCACTTGCTCGTTTGGCAGAGAAGAGCGACCTCCCATGAGGACAGTTCCTCCTCCACAGACAGATCATCTCACACTGTCGCGGACTCTGGGACCTATCCGAGGGAGAACTGGCGACACACCCAGTACTTCACACAACACTAAACATGGGCCCCAGGCGCCACTTGATTACTTGGCTATATAAAGCCATTCGCAAACTTACGGCCACATCATTAAATCCACTGAGACATAAATGGGAGGAGGAGTTTGAGCGGCCACTACATGATAAAGAATGGGAGCAGGCCCTGGAGTACCCAAAGAAAGTCTCTCATAACTCACGATTCAAAAACATTCAATTTTTTATTGTACACCGAGCATACCTAACACCAGCACGCCTTCAGAGATTCTATCCCGACACGCAGTTCCTATGCCCGCGCTGCAACATCCCCAACACAACATTTCAACACATGTTCTGGAACTGCCCCACTCTGGCATCAGACTGGAACACAGTTCACGAGATGGTACGAGAGGTTTGCGCACTAGCGGTGTTCCGCCGCCGGAAACAACTCAAAACCCAAACGCGATTTGCGTCGCTGGCTATATTGCTAGCAAAGCGAGGGATAGCCATGCACTGGCGTGCCCCAACAGGGCCCCCAATAGCAGCCTGGATAGGAGCAGTCAGCAAATGGGGCGCAGCAGAGGAAGACGCCATCAGACAAGAGGAGATACAGTGAATGCGCCAGCGCCACATCTCCACAGAATGGGCCGAACTCCTTCAATGCTTCCGACAAAAGGTGACAGACACTTCATCACACCTGGACTCACTAACACCCACAGGCGAACCAAACCAGGTCCCTCCCACCGATGCCCCTACGGAATCCTCAACATCACAGAACCCCTTCACGGACGATGGACAAACAAGCCCTCCCGATAGCCCTCACAGGGATAGAACCACTATAAATAGAAACTGACCCCTTAAGCCCCATGCCAAAGCCACCAGAGACAACAGCTGTCCGCCCGAACACCTCCCTCTCCTTCCCAACCACTTCTACCCAGTTTTAACCCAAAGTTAGTAACCAATCGAACTCCTGGTAGTTCCCCAAACCAGACATAAGACAGTAAGCATAATTCCACATGAGGCGAGAAAACGTTCATCACTATACCAATTGCCACTACCTGGCTAGTAACCTACATCTACACTTGTGATGGAGCAGGGTTTTCGCGAAATGAAGCCTGCTCGAATTGAACCCTCAGTAACACTTATTAACTGTGTGCTGTGAAAAACTTATGCGTAAAAGGGCCTAACATGAGGGAAAATGCTACTGCGCAAGCGCAAACTAAAGCACTGGAGTAGGCCGCAAATGCTTTTGACTAATGTAAGGTAAAAGGACTAATGCAGCTTTAATGCATTTATTAATGTTTGCTAGGAAAATAATATTAACTTGGGTTGCGCATGGGTAGATGCAACACAGGGTGGGTGCGTTATGGTATAGCATTATAAGTGATTAATAATGTCTGTGTTTGTTTTCCGTAGAAGTATGGTTTTCTGCTCTGCAGGAAACGTTTGGGTTAATGAAAGAAATAAATGCGATTTAATTCTGAGAGAGAAGGGGAAGATGGAAGACAATTGTCCTTCACGGGTCCTATGTGCCTGCCAAGAGTTTGCATGGAGAAACAAAATAATCTTCGAGAGAAAGAACACTTCCTTCGAGAACGGCGCAAATGGACAAACGTGACACAGAGTTTGTTACATGACCAGGATGGAGGAAATGTGTACCATGACAGCGACTCGAATTTGTATTTCCTGGGCTGGAAGTTGATAAGATGAATAAATGAACAATGAGGTCTCTGAACAAAGTGACATGACGAGAGTGGTGTGACAGTACACCCCCTTCCTTAACCAATCGAATGAGGAGAAATTGATAGTTCTGACACAATTGTGGGTTGGTCTTTTGGGTTTTAGGGTATAATTGAGGTTCCCGGTGGGAGAAGTGTGGGAGTTTGCTGTTGCGGAGTTAGGAGTTGCGTGTTTCTTACCTGCGTGAGGAGAGGCCCGTGTTGCTGTCTCCTATTGTTGAGCTGGCTGTTCCTGTCTGCTGTTTCCTGACTTAGTCTTTGCCTCTTCAAATCTTCATGAGGGGCCTTACTGCTCTCGTGGCCAGAGAGTAGTTTTTCTATTTCCTATTGGGTTAGTATAGACAGAAAACTGAATTTGCATAATCATTTGCAAAAGTATTATGTCTCTGAACCTTTTGTCTCTTCGCCTTTCCACTCCTTTATGCACAGTTATTGAGATGCGATCTATTGTTATTTCTCTAATTTTGTTTCTCGTGATGGTCTATGATTCATACTGTATTTGGTATTGATGAGCATTTTCACATTATTTAGATAAAGTATTATAAATATACAAATGAGTTTGTCTTTTTTAGAGGTGTTTATTCTTGAATTATAAGTACAATAGAATTAGGTATTAGTTTGCCAAACCCTGTCAACATAAATAAAGATTGCACCGCCACAAATTATATGCAGAGATGACGACGATATAATTAGGATTTTGGTAAGTCCGGTATTACACTCACCCAGTGTGAAGGGACTTGTTGGGTAATGAATTTGGGCCTTGTCTGTGGAATTTTATTAGTCCCTGATCGCTGGATCAGTTTTGGTAGCAGCTTGATGGTTTTAATTGATTATTTTGGCAAATTAATGGTTGAATTAATGATTTTGGTTACTAATATGAAGTGTTAGCGTCTTGTTCTATGTAGTCTTGAAGTACGGGTACGGAGTTGCCTAAGATCCCGGGATGTTATTTTAGCCGCAGAGGAAGAGTGTGGAAAGTAACACACTAGAGAAGTACTTTGTCTGTTGTTGTAATATTGAACAACGAAAGGTTGTTGATATTATCTAAGGGACCTATTCTGAAGTAAGTGAGTACGCTGGTTGTAATAGTGAAAGTCCTCTTCTGAAACTTTAGAAAGTACACCTAAAGTAGTACTAAGACCTCTTTTCACTTGATTGAGAGTAGAGTGACGCTGGTCGTTATTCTATTGGTTGTAAAAGGATCTCTTGAGTGGACGAACTATCTCTTTACTTAGTGGAGCAGACAAAGTAGCAGTGTTTTGTGTCGTTTCTAATAAGAATTTATTTAGTAAGACTTTGTAGTTCATTTGCCGTATTATTTTGTGAAGGGAGGGTCAGTTGTAGGAGTTATACTGATGTCGCAAAAAGCCACGCTGGCATTGGTCAAATAGCGGGTGTGTAATCAGAGAGTATTGTGCTGTGATTGGTTGGTTAGTGAGAGTCACGCTTGTATTGGACGAGTGTAAGCGAATAGCGTGAGCGGAACTACCGAAGGATTTTCTTGATTTCTGAAATAGCTAGCGAAAAGAGAGAGTTGTAAATGAAGTTGGTAAAGATGATACAGACTTTCTTTAGAAAAGATAGGCCAATAGTTACTAGAGAGGGAGTTCCTATACCTCCTCCTAGGTCGCCTGCTTCTTATATGTTGTTGGGAGCGTGGATATCATTCGTGTACATGGTTGGAGAATTGGGTGAAGTATACGGAAGGTGATGGAGTTTTAGCTTTCCCAGAGCATGGTACCTTTGATGTAAGGATTTTGGAAAACTTGAGGAGACGAATTAATTTGTTGAGACCGAATCCCAGACCTATGCAGTATGAGGTGCTTGAAGAATGGGAACATGAGGTGTACAGGAGAGAGAGAGATAGGAACGGGATAAAATATAGGAATACAATGAGATGGTATTCAGAGGCTAAATGGGATGCACAGATGAAAAGATGGAGGAGAGATGTAATCACAGAGGGGTTGTATTCGGTGATGGTTGCTGAAGATCAGGCTGGAGGGAAATGCAAAGAGAAAAAGAATAATGTAGAAGGTACAGAACCAGATATAGATCCGAGTGAAATTGATGATGAGTTACTGGATGAGATGTTACTGAAAAGACCTACGCCATATCAGGAGAGTCCGGAAGGGATTACTCCGAGTGCCCCATTAATTGTGATAGAAGCTCCACAGGTTTCACAAGCTTCACAAGTTCTGTTAGTTCCACAGTCTTCACAGACTACACGAGTTTCACAGGAGAGAGAGATCGATGAACTTAATAAAGCAAAGGAAGAATTGACACAGAAAACTAATCAGATGAGTTTAAATGCAGAGGCGTTGTCAGTTCTGGTGACAATTGGTCCTATAGTCCCATTGTATAGTGAGGGTCAAAATATTTCGAGGGTGCATGCATTGACAGTTCCAGTGAATAGTGCTAGAAATGGTAGTGGATCAGGATCAAATGAGATGGGAACATCACTGATTGACATTTCAGAGAATCGGAATGTGATAGAAACACCAAAAAGGGGTGTGCAAATAGATCCTAGAAGATTAATGCAGAATATGAGAGAAACAACTCCAGTATCAGGAGATTCAGTGGGACCTTCACCAGAGGAGTTGGATGATTGGATTAGAGGAATGGCGCCTAGTAAGTTTAAACCGAGTATGGATGTAGGTAGACTAAGAGTAGATCTGGAAGAAATGATTATTGGTACAATAAGTCCAGAGAGATTGAGTAAACATCAGGAAGATGAGTTATTATTCTTGTGTAAGAATATTACATTGAGAGCAAAGAATTTGCATGAGAGGTTTGCAGAAGCTGCACAGGCATATGGAGTGAATATTGAGAAATCAAAGGCTTTATAAAAGACATATAGGTTGGACTTTAGTGATAAGGATCTAGAGAGTTTGAATGCATCTGGTAAACGATTGCAGATAAAAGAGTTGATTAATACTCTGAAAAGGTGGGGTGAATTGGAACGATGGAAAGGCAGATGGGCGAAAAAGAAAGAAGAAATGCTTGCAAATAAATCTGTGACTGCATCAAATATGCTTCCGTTAAAAGAGACAGAGTCTGCTGAAATGATATATCCAATGAGAGAAGTTCCAGGTGGCGGATATGTTCACATTCCTTGGTCAAGACAAGATATATTGTCTTTTACGAATGAATTTCCCAGATTGAGAGAAAAGCCTGTTGAGTGGTACAAGCAGGTAGAGAGGTTTGTAAAGGTTTCAAAGGTTTTGTTGAAAGATTTGGATGGCTTGTTTGACATTGTGGTTCCAGCTGATTTATGGACTGAGTATAAGATTGCAGTCGATTGGCCAAAAGAGGAATATCCTAGAGATGTAAAAACTGGAGCACCTTCTGAAGAGATGATGAAGAAATATAATCAAGTAATTACTTATTTGAAGAGTAAGATCTCCTCAAAAGAAACAGATTGGGTTAAGATTGACAGGAAGACACCGGAATCGAAAGAATCAGTACATGCTTATTATGAGAGACTTTTACAGGTGTTTAAACAGTACAGTGGTTTTGAGAGCATAACTGACAAAGATATGGGACATTTTGTGTATAAGTTCGTGTTTGGATTGAAACCAGAAATTAGTAATATGATACAGCAGCATCTGATTTGTTGGCAAAACAAGACAGTAGATGAAATTCTGAGGTATGCAAAATATTGTAGTGATGATATTCAATCAAGACATAAGAAATTGAAAGAGAAAATGATGTGGGCACAGGTGAAAGCAGCACAGCAGAAAAATGGGAATTTTGATGATTTTTCTCAAACAGGTTTTCAAGTGAAAGGGCAGAATCAGAATTTTCAAAATGGTCAGGTGCCTAATATGAATGTTGCACCAAATGGTGGTGTTCAAGTGCAGATTCAGAGAAAAGGCAAAGGTAAAAATAACAGAGAAGAGATGAAAAAGAAATATCCTTGTCATGCGTGCGGGAAGATGGGACATTGGAAGAACGAGTGTAAGTTCTTTTTTAGGAAATAATGGAATGGTTCAAAACTTCAATCCACAGATGCAGAATGAAGTGGTTATGAATCAACAACAGCTGCAAGAGGTAGCTACACCACAGGTACAGCAGGCACAGCAGGTACAAGTGCCTCAAGCTCCTATGCCTAATAATGTGAATGCTCAGGTACAAAGATACAGTGCGAATGCTGGATTTCATGCGGGTGAACAGGTTGGTAAGAATCAAAATGTACAAATGGTTTCACAATACTGGTTACAGTGTCCTGAGAGTGATTCAGATTCATCTCAATGACAGTGCCTGAAGGGGGAGGAAGAGTGCGTGCTTGGCGCATCTCTGGAGGTAGATCAGTCTGGTTCTTTTGTGGATGGGAAAGTGGAAGGTAATGATATTACATTCCTTGTGGACACTGGTGCTACCCGCTCTACTGTGAGAGCAGCAGAAATTCCAAACCTACCCCTCTCGAGAGAAACTATCCAAGTTGTAGGAGTCTCAAATAAGCTTATTAAAACTCCGGTGACCAAACCAATGGTGGGTCACATTGGAGAGTTTAGAGATTTGCATCGGTTTGTGGTGTGTGACACAAGTCCGGTAAACCTTTTAGGTCGAGACTTGTTGTCTAAAATGAATTGCACCATCTACTGTACACCAGATGGCATTGCTTTTCAAACGTCAGATGAGGATGTTGCTTTCAAGGTGATGTTAGCAAGACAAGGGACAGAAGTGAATGATTTATATCCTTTATTTACAGCGAAGAATTTGCCTGTTAAATTGAGAGAGACAGTGATGACTGATGTGTAGGATTATACAGGGAAAGACATTGGATTAATGAAAGGAATTGATCCTATTCAAATTTCAGTCAAACAAGGAGCAGAATTTCCAAAAACACCACAGTATAAAATGAGTCCCGAGACTATTGCAAGAGTTACTCCTGTAATTGAGTAAATGATTGAACAAGGTATTCTGAGAGATATTAGGGAGTCCTTGTAATTCACCTATCATGGGAATTAAGAAACCGAGTGGCAAGTATAGGGTTGTGCAAGACCTGAGAAAAGTGAACAAGATTGTGGTACCCTGTTGTCTGATAGTACCAAACCCAGCAGTGATTCTTTATCAAATGTCCTGTGATGCAGAATGGTTCACAGTGATTGATTTGTGGCAAGCATTTTTTTCGATACCCATACATCCGGATAGCCAATATCTTTTTGCTTTCCGGTTCACAGACCGTGTTTTGGCATGGTGCCGAGTTCCTCAAGGGTTCACAGAGAGTCCTTCAATTTTTAATCAGATTTTGAAAAAGTGTTTGGAGTCACTGGTAATTCCAGAAGACTCAGTATTGGTGCAATATATAGATGACGTATTGGTGGCATCAAGGACACAAGAGGCATGTGTGACGGATACAATTGCTCTACTGAACCATTTGGCAGTAGGTGGGCATAAAGTGTCACCAGCGAAATTGCAATTTTGCCAGAAAGAGGTTCAATATTTGGGACACAAAATTGAGAAAGGAGTCAGGAAAGTATCACAAGATCGGATTGCTGTGATCTTGCAAATGGGTCCTCCCAGAACACAGAAAGAAGTTCGAATGTTTCTGTGCATGGTTGGATACTGCAGACAGTGGATCAGTGGTTTCTCACTGATAGCCAAGCCATTACAGAGATTGACTCACAAAGATGTAGTCAATCCAATCCAATTGGATGAAGAAAGCATGAAGGCTTTTATTGAGTTGCGAGACAATCTTTGTCGAGCACCTGCGTTGGGAATGCCAGATTATTGTAAATATTTTGCGTTGTTCTGTTGTGAGAAAGATGGATGTGCACTTTCAGTTTTGACACAGACACATGGAATGGCACGTCGTCCAGTGGTATATTTCTCTGCTACTTTGGACTCAGTGGCTGCAGCATTGCCAGGTTGTTTGAAAACGGTGGCTGGTACTTGTGTGAGTCTGGAGCAGAGTGAATCAATTGTGATGGGACATTGAGTGAAAGTGTATGTGCCACATTCTGTTGAAATTTTGCTGACAAGGACGAGAACGCAGCATCTCACGAGTAGTCGCTTGACTAGATATGAGAGAGTGATCTTGGGTGCTGAGAATGTTACAGTAACAAGATGCACGACACTAAATCCAGCAACTTTGCTGCCGAGTACAAGTTGTGAAGAAGTGATGGATGAAGCAGTTCATGATTGTTTGGATGTGACGGAATTGTGGACCAAACCAAGGCCTGATATAAAAGATACACCGTAGCCAGAATCAGATTGTGTAATGTTTGTAGATGGTTCTTGTTTGAGGGACGAAAGAGGTGATTTGCGTGCTTCTTATGCTGTATGTACAGTGGCCATGGTTCTTGAAGTATTTTGTCTAAAAGGGGTAAATTCAGCACAAATTTCGGAACAGGTCGTTTTGACCAGGGCTTGCATAATTGGCAGAAATTTGAGAGTAACCATATTTACGGATAGTCAATATGGTTTTGGGGTGGTGCATGATTTTGTGGATGCAACGTGTGGGTCTGACTTCTTCAGGATCTCAGATTAGAAACAGCAAAGATGTAAAAGATTTGCTGTATGCATTACAGTTGCCCAAAGAGATTGCAGTGGTCAAATATCCAGCACATAAATCAGGAAATGATTATGTGACCAGTGGGAACAGATACGCAGACCAAGTGGCTCGTTTCTGTGCACAAAATTCAATTTCAATCAACAAAGGGACAGAGAAAAAGAATACAAATTGTCACTTGATGTTCTCTTCTGTAGAGACATTGGAGGAAATTGGACAGTTGCAGGAAGAGGCCAGTGAGGAAGAAAAAGAGATTTGGATTAAATCAGGTTGTACACAAAGAGCTGAGGATGAAGTGTGGGTGTGTACAGATGGTAGGCCAGTAATGCCAGACTGCCTATTGTTTCAGATGGCCAGGATGTACCATGGCTTGACACATGTGGGGACATATGCTATGATTAGACTCTTCAAGCAGTCCTGGTATAACCCTAAGTTCAGGGTCATTGCAGAGAGTCTTTGCCAAAGATGCATAGTTTGCCAGCAGCAGAATCCAGGGAGAAAGACTGTTGTTAGTTGGGGACGAATTGGAAAAGCAGCAGGACCGTTTACACGGTTACAGGCAGACTTCATAGAGCTCCCTCCTTGTAATGGACTGAAATATGTGTTGGTTGTGGTTTGTCTGTTTTCTCGTTGGGTGGAAGCATATCCAACAAGGAGAAATTATAGTTTAACAGTTGCTAAATTGCTTTTGAGAGAGATCATTCCTAGATTTGGATTTCCAGTCTCTTTAGAAACGAATAGAGGTACACATTTTAATAATGAAATAATTCGGATGATTTGCGCAGCATTACAAATTGAGCAAAAACTGCATTGTGCCTATCGACCAGAAGCCTCAGGTGTGGTCGAGCAAATTAATGGCACTATTAAATCTAGACTATCAAAGGTGTGTGCATCCACAGCACTGAAATGGCCAGATGCTTTACCCTTGGTATTGATGAGTCTGAGAAGCATTCCTGATAAAAAGACTGGATTATCCCCCCACGAAGTCATAATGGGGAGAGCAATGAGACAGCCGATTGTACCAGCAAATCAACTAATGAATATTACTGATGATCTAGTGCTCGATTACTGCAAGGGATTGGCTGATGTAGTGCGTTCTGTGTCTCATCAGGTTGGAGAAGTTGCAACTACAACACAGCGAGACGAAGCACATGATTTAAGTCCAGGAGAGTGGATCCTGGTGAAGAAGCATGTAAGAAAGTCGTGTCTGGAGCCTCGTTGGCATAGGCCATACCAGGTAATACTGGTGACAACAACAGCAGTGAAGTGTGGTGGTTTGCCGAACTGGATATCCGCAAGAAATACAAGAAGAGTCCCAAGTCCACTTGAAAGACTGGAAGAGGAAGAACAGCAACTGGCAGAGAGTCAAGTAGAGCCAGAAGCTGCAGAGCCTGAGGCCACAGAGCCTGAAGCTGCAGATCCTGAAGCTGTTGAACATGTGGTTGAACCTGAACAAAGTCGAATAAAGTGGGCACCAGCTACTGGGGTTCGTAAGACTGCTGTTGAAGTCAATGATAGAGATGTGCTGAACGAAGATCAAGAGCAAGTGCGACAAAGAAAAGAATCAAATAAAAGGAGTTGTGAACTTGACACTGAAACAGAGGAAACTGTAAAGGTTAAGAAAGCCAGAAAAGGTGATGTGTGGCCAAAAGGAGTGAAAAGACTGAAATACACTCTGAAAAAGAAAACACCAGACATGATAGTAGAAGTATCAAGCCAGACTGAACAGAGTGAGTCGGAGGAAGATATAATTCGGAAAACAAAAAGAGCGAGAGTTCCGAATAAATACACACCACCTGAATGGACATATGTGATGTTGGAAGAAATTGAGCACACAGATCAGAGCAAAGAAAACGCTGGTGCAGAATTGAGTGACGCAAACAGTTACGAGCCACCTTAAAAGAACTGTGTAAATTAGGGTGCAGAAATTTGAAAATTGATTCGGAGGAGTGCAGAGAACTGAAATAGAAATTTAATTAAAGACTGTGAATATAATTTTTTTAAAAAGAAGAAAAAGAGGGGATGAAGAAAGAAGGCTTAAAGTGTTTGGATACACTACTTTAGATAGTCTAATAGATTTCTTAGTTTTTCTTAGTTTTTTTTAAGTGTTTGGATACACTACATTAGATAGTTTAATAGATTTCTTAGTTTTTTTTTTTAGATACAGATTTTTCTAGAAATGGCAGATACACGGAGACTGGATATCAAAATCGTAGTTTTAAACGTAGATGTATTAATGCTTGCTTCTTTAGTATTCTATTACTAATGTTGGTGTGGTTAACACTAATTGTTATTGTGCCTGTCTTTATGTTAGCTAATGGAAATAATAATACTAACAATGTGATGAGTGAGAAAGTAGATTCTAAAGGTCTTAAATAAGTCTCACATACTAATGTAGAGAGAATGGTAGATGACAGTATCTATCATCAAGATAAGTCAATTAATGACTTTTCATTAAATGTTTTTACTAAGTTGTTGTATGAATATGTGGACACGATTGATTTGAGAGACTGCTATGTGTGCATGCAATTACCATTGTCTGTCTCAGAGGGGGTGACTTACCATCACTTACATTTAACATTTGGAGTGTCTTGTAGTGTCCTAACCAGTCTTTTCTATGGGAAGGGTAGTTTACAATATTCTTTTTCTAACATGGATTTAGTATTTTCAGAAATTCCCATTAGAAAGAACATGAATAGGCTAAGTAGTGCTAAAGATGCAGAGTTTATGGGGGCATTCTTTCATTCAACAAAGTCAATAGATACAGTATACGCACATCGGAATAATTTAACCTGTAGTTTGCGGTTTGAAGAAATAGAATTCATTAACATGGTAGAGGATAGAAGGCAACATTTTAAGAGAAAAGCTGCTGAGCAAAAGTCTCATGTACCTCCATGGGCTTATAGGGAAGGAAATTATAAAAAGGGTGAGACATACGCTGCCATGACCCTGGATTGGCATCATAGAGGGAAGCTTTGCTTGCTTAGATTAAAAACTGAATTTAACAACTATTTCATTGGTTCTAGTGAGTGTGATCATGTTTTCTTAATTACGGGAGGATGGGGAATAAGAGGAGGAACTGATCCTGTTTTTCCGGGAATCTATTATGTGTGTGGTAAGAATGCCTACTATAGGTTGCCCGCACATTGGTATGGATGTTGTTATATGGGCATAGTTTTTCCTAAGGTGTATCACCTTATGGGGGCATTCTTTCATTCAACAAAGTCAATAGATACAGTATACACACATCGGAATAATTTAACCTGTAGTTTGCGGTTTGAAGAAATAGAATTCATTAACATGGTAGAGGATAGAAGGCAACATTTTAAGAGAAAAGCTGCTGAGCAAAAGTCTCATGTACCTCCATGGGCTTATAGGGAAGGAAATTATAAAAAGGGTGAGACATACGCTGCCATGACCCTGGATTGGCATCATAGAGGGAAGCTTTGGTTTGACACCATCACCGCTATAGACCGTAAATTCCTCCGTATGCCACCTCCTTGCCTGCAGTACCTATCAGGTGAACTGCTCCCCTGCCTGCCCAGGGTAGTATTTTTTCTCAGAGGCCCTCATAGGCATTTGGGTGGGTTATTTTTGTATAGCTCACCTTTAAACTTATGATCACAAAGTTGTGTACTCGGTCTTCAGAAATGAAAACAGTCTTGGGGAGAACCATCTGAAATGACAATGGCTGTAATGTGTTGAAAACATAAATGCTCTTAATTTTTTCTTAATATCACTGCAGTCTTTCGAAGCTCTGTTCACTAAAGCCAAGTTGCAGTATAAGATTTATATTCCAGCGCAGAGCTAATAGAAGAAGCATCCCAGAGGTGACTCACCTCATTGCAAAATGGGACCCTGCACCCAAAGGCAGACAACATACTAGCTCAACTGTGCTTTGGCAAGTATTTCTTCTCTGAGGCTTTACACTCAAGATTAAGCTGGACATACAAAAAGGGACCAACATGTATCCACATAGCCTTATGTGTAAATTGCTGACTTTTGGAATTCATAAAAAGTCGAGTAGTCTAGGGATTAAGCGACTGTTGCAGATTTCCAGCAGCGCTCACTGCCTAAATATTATCCAGCGTTAAAAACTTCAGCGGAACTTTTTCATTTCCGCTACCAGGAAGATATTTTTTTCCCCTTAGTGTATCATTTATGCTGCAGCTCCATTAATCTTGTGGTTGTTCACTCCCTTCTCCTACTCTGACAGATTCTGCAGTTGACTGGGGTTTTGAGGGTGCCCACCACCCTTTTCAGATTTTCCTTGCACAGGAGCCCACCAAGCTGCCTCTGCAACCAGGTTTTCTCCTATAAAAACACTACACTAATGTTACCTCCTATATTAGGAAACCAATTTCTAAGAGCAAATTCATGTTCTGTGGGATCAGTTTCCATTTACAAAGTTATTTGCACGTGTGTTCAATTTACTTATGCTATTAGCCTTTTCAATGAGAGTAGTGAAGACATGTTTGTATTTCACAAAAGGTGGTTTTACAGTCCTAAAATTATTTACTCACACATACACATTCATATGAGTAAATATTCTCCAACGGTTAGGGGGTGGGTGTTTCAGTGTGAGAAACCTCAAAAAGTACATGTGTGAGTATTCACAAACTTTTTCTTGGCCCTTTGCCACACCGGGGAAGGTCAGAGATTATCTCCTGTCAGGTGCAGGGGTAAATGGTTCCTGGTGCACACAGGGACCTTATATTATCCCTTCCCCCTGGCAGGACGCTTACAGAGGGAGACTTTATTGATATCCTAGACAACTGCGTGCCCCTGGAACTGATGCCAGGGAGGGAAAAGTACTGGCCAAATGGGCGCTGTGCCTTGGGTTATGCAACGCATGGAGGGTATGGAATCCAGACGTTAGGGACTATACACATGCTTCGCCAGCACATGGCTCCTTAACTCGTATTGACCTCTTTTTGCTTCCAGCTCCAGACCTTCTTCACATAAGAGGCTCTTGTATCCTTACATGAGGCATTTTGGATGATGCACTGGTCTTGAGCCACATGGGAGTCTGGAGAGAGGAGGGAAGAAACAGATGTGGGGTCTCAACGCATGGTTTCTCCTAGATAGATCATTTACCCTGACCTTACAGGCCCAACTGAAGGCCTTCTTTAGTGTCAATCAAGGAAAGGTGGACTCGCCGGGGACACTCTGCAGAGCATGCAAAGCTACTATGCACGGACACGTGCGCTCCTATATAAGGGGCCAGTCACGTGAGACACGGACCCAAGAAACACAGCTAGAAAAGTCTATTCTATCCCTAGAGAGTAGGAACCGGGGCGACCTAATGGGACTGCTTGGCCGGCAACTGGCTGTAAGATGAGGTCGTCAGAACAGGGAAACCTCAACTAGATATATAAATGAGTGAGGTGATAAATCTATCAAGCTCCTTCACTAGCTCGCAAATAAAGAGCGAGAATCCAGAGTGGTGGCCAGTATCACGAATGGGGACGGGCCGCCAGCAGTGACTTGTCCTGATTTTTTTTTATCACACAATTTATTGGGTTTCAAAAGTATTGCAGTTACAATTACTTACTTTGCCACGATCATGTCATGTAGAATCATACACAGTATTTTTCAGTGCTTGTATGTCATTCACAGTTTTGCTTACATTACAGTGACGCATGCACGTATTACTACGACCTCTTATATACTGAACGCACACTCCCTGAGCAGGAGATGCACAGGTAACTGCAGATATTCCCTTGCCCAGACTGACCCCTATGGAGCAGGAGACCCAGGACCAACCACTGACTGTTGAGATCAACGAAGCCCTATCGGCAAGTAAACGCAAGTAAAACTCCGGGCCCGACAGGTTCCCAATGAAATTCTACCGCAAAATGCACCAAATCATTATACCTCCAGTTTTAAATATGTACCCCAAAGCCATTGATCGAGGCCACTTCCCCACTGAGATAGACTTGGCCACCATTGTGGTATTGCTAAAACCTGGTAAGCTGCCCGATCGGTGAATCTCTTGCTGGCCTATCTCCCTCATAAATGCCGAAGTTAAGCTATTTGCGAAGACGCTGGCCAGACCGCTCACCCATGTCCTGAATTGGCTGGTCCACCCAGACTAATGTTGGTTTATCCCCCACTGCAGCACAAGGCACTGCATCAGGAGAATTCATCTCGCCCTAGCCCGCTTCTGAATGCTGCCCTGCACTACAGCACCAATGCTTCTCAACTTTGAGAAGGCCTTTGATTCAATAGACTGGGCCTTCTTAAATAAAGTGATAGTTATGCTAGGGCTTGGTGCTTGATTCCAATCCTATATTTGTATCTTATATGCCAGACCGCAAGCGCAAAAACAGGTAAAGGGGGTGGTTTTCCCATATTTCAGATCCAACAGAGCACAAGACAGGGTTGCACTATGCCCACCCTCTCTTAGTCTCGGCAATGGAACGCTTGGTGACTTGGATATGGTGCAACACCCAAGTCTGAGAGTTTTTTTTGTTTTGTTTTTTGTTTTATATAGCGCAAACTCGACCCAATGGGGAATGACCCTAGAGGATAGGATAGCTCTCCATGCGGACAATGTCCTTCTATTTATGGCCCGTCAGGAGGAGACAGGACCCCGCCTAACCTCTATTTTGGAAACCTTTGCATCCACATCATGATTAAAGGTAAACTGGTCTAAATCGCTTCTGATCCCCCTGCAGAGATGAAACCTGGCACCCCGGCCTCCTCATCAAACGCTTGAGCTTCTGATACCTAGGGTTCCAAATGACCTGGGAGCCAGACCTAGCCTGGAACCTTAATCTTAGACCCCTAACCCACACAGTTCAGGAGGACTGGATAAATGGACCAATTTGCCAGTCAACCTATTGTGCAGATTAGCCTTAGATAAAATTATGATCCTTCCACACCTGTTGTACATCCTCCAAAATTTCCCTTTCTCCATCTCGAATCAGTGGTTTGACACCATCACCGCTATAGACCGTAAATTTATACGGGCCAGTAAGGCCAACAGAATCTCCTATGACAAATGTGTACGGTACAATCCACATTCAATGGAGGCCTGGCCATGGCTGTCATCCGTTTCTATTATTGGGCTGCGCATACCTTGGTAGTAAACGACTGAGTGCACGGGGGTAGGCGGACCCTTTAGAATGAAGGTCTCACTAGTCAGCCTGGACAACCTCACGGGCATGCTATATGGGAGACCCATACCATGGGCCCTTCCGGAGATGATCAGGGTGGTGTTCCAGGCCTGGAGGGCGATGCTGCGCTGGATAGTTTCGGACCGCAGGGTGATGCTGGAGAGCCCCCTCTGGCTGGTAGATGTCTGAACCGGGTGTCACAGCTGGAGAGCTTTAAGGGTTGGGACAGAATAGGAATGTCGAAGCTGTGGGTTGTGTGGGAGGGTGACCACATGAAATCCTTTCTTACCCTCCAACTGAATTTTCTTCCCACAAATCCCAATTCTTCCGGACAACCAGGAGGCCCTTACTGCACCATTCGACTACAACCCCTTAGAGGCACGAATACTCTTGGGCCCACTGGTTAGGGGGGGTATCTCACAGGTGTACAAAGCCCTTTCAACCATTCAATCAGCTCGACTACGCTTCATTCAATTGAATTACTTACACTGTACATACTTCACATCTAGACGTCTGTGGAAAGCTAAAAGACTCTCAGAGCCCACCTGCACTAGATGCCGAGATGGAAATGGAGATTTTTTCCATACGGTGTGGGGATGTCCTCTTATCCAGTGATCCTAGCCCACCATATTCCAAACACTTTCAGAGGTACTGGGTCAACAGATTGAGGCCTCCCCTACAGTTGCCATGCTAGGGATATTAGATGATCTGGGAGGCCCCACAGGTGAACGAATCCTGGTGGGGTTGTGAACGTTATTAGCGAAAAGAGACATAGCGAAACAGTGGAAGAAGTCCAGGCCCCCCCAATAAGAGAATGCAGGACGGGCATGGACCAATGTGCAAAGCTGGAGGAACCTGTTTACATAATGCATGGATGCCCCAAAAACATGCTAAGATATGTGGAAATGGTGGGCCTACTATGGGCTGGTAGGGGAATGTGATTAATGCAGGGTAGAAGGGAATAACAGTGCAAAGGGATTTACATGGTCAGTTGCCGAGGGTTCCCTGCGAGGACCTGCAATCTGTGCGCATTACTTGTATTTTCATCAAAAAACAACAAAATGTTCTTATACAAAAATGGTTCTTGATGAATGTGGAAAATAAACACATTATAATTTTGTCATAGGTTTGGAGAATCATTGGGAAAAGGTTTTTCTCCATAGAGGAAACATGTTTTTTCTCTGGGGAGAGAAACAAAGTGTACTCAAGAGAGGGATTCCCTTCACATAAAGATATCAATCAATCAATCAGCATTTGTAAAGCGCAGCAGTCACCCCGGGAGGTATTTGGGTGCGACGTCTCAGTCGAAGAGCCAGGTCTTGAGCTGCCTTCTGAAGTCCGCTAGGGACAGTGCTGTTTGCAGATGGAGGGGCAGGTCGTTCCAGGCCTTCCCAGCGATGTAGGAGAAAGAGCGCACCCCTCTGCGGCTGCGGCGAATGTGGGGGATGTGCGCACTGGCTGCTGAGGAGGAGCGCAGGTGTCTTGCGGATAGTTGGAAGTTCAGTCGATGGTTGATGTAGGCCGGTCCTTGATCATGTAGAGCTTTGTAGACGCATGTGAGGATCTTGAACTGGCATCTCTTCTAGATTGGGAGCCAGCTGAGGTTTCTGAGGTGGGGGATGATGTGGGTCCATGTGGGGAGGTCCAGGATGAGTCTGGCTGCGGCATTCTGTATGGTCTGGAGCTTTCGGAGCTGGGTGGAAATGCTGGCGTAGAGAGCGTTGCCATAATCAAGGCGGCTGGTGACAAGGCCCTGAGTGACGGTTTTCCTGGTGTTGGCTGGCAACCATCTAAACATCTTGTGGAGCATGCGAAGGGTGTGGAAGCAGGAGGAGGCGATTGCGTTGACTTGTCATTTCATGGTCAGTTCGCTGTAAAAGATGAAGCCTAGGTTGCATGCATGGTCAGTTGGCGTGGGTGTTGGTCCGAGTTCTGCAGGCCACCAGCTGTGGTCCCAAACGGAAGTGTTCCAAAGATGAGTACTTCTGTCTTGTTGGAGTTGAGTTTAAGGCAGTTGCCTCTCATTGGCTACATTAGTCATGGCTTCGCAGGGGGCGTGGCTACGCTGGGGATGGAGGAAGACGTGACTGTGTAGGGCTCCGTCGGAGGCTCCCCAAACTGGCTCCATATCTCCGCACATGCTGCCCTGCAGGGGCTGAATTTCAACACAGCGGGTGCTGTACCCATCCTCAGGCTCCGCTGTAACTTTTGGGGTGATTGGCCCGGGCCGCCCGTGCTGAGACCTACGGACTCGCCTGACACCGGCGCGAAGCTGTGGAGGTCGGCGCGGCTGAGTGCGCGAGCCCGGGGTCTGGCTCCGCCCCTCTGGCCTAGGACTGTGGCGCACTTCCAGCGGGCCTGCCGCGGCGGTCTTTCGCCATGCAGTGATCCCAGCGTCTGGGAGATCACCACCGGGAGCCTGCTGCTCTGGCAGGTAATTTTTTGAAATCCCCGCCGATCTGATTTCCGGCGCACGGCCCCCGGGGATCGAGTCGGAGACTTGCGGCACAACACCGCTGTACTGCTGGAGCTGGGGGTCACTCAGGCGGGCCTTTCTGAGGCCGACGAGACACTGCGAGGGCCGGCGTGGCCGCCATGCAGGCCCGGGGTTTGGCCTCGCCCCTCGGGCCTCACACTCCAGTGACTTTGCTGGCTGGCCTGCTGCGACGGCTCTTTGCCCTGCCGGAGCCCCACCGCCTGGAGGAGCACTGTTGGATGCCCGCTGTCCCGGCACGAAATCCCTGGCGCTTCCACTGACCTGATCTACAGTGGGTGACCCCAGGTAGTGGGGAGGCACTGGGGCCGGGCCGCAAAAGACAACTACCATTGGGATTAGCGGAGGCCTCAGACAGTGGGAGGCTGAGCGGGAGGGCCACATCTGCATTGGGACGCCGGTGCGCCTGGAGCCCTAGCGGACCCCGGACTGGGGGATGTCTGGTGAGACCTGGTGAGGCGACCTCGGTCTGGAGTGCTGTGGAACATAGCACAGCTGACACGCACGACAATACCCTGGACCCAGCTGGTGAGGAGAGGCACTGAGTCGCGGCTGGTACTGCCCACGGGAACCAAGGGGTGGCAGACAGCACGTTATCGCCCAGCAACGGATGCACTGAAAACTCAGCGACCACACAGACACTAAGCAGTACATTGCAGCTGCTACCTGGACACGGGCCCGGCTGTGAGGCTCGGACGCACTCCTATTGCTGGCCCCTGCTGGAAAGTAGCCCCTGATTAGACCACGCGAAGAGACGCCGACAGAGCAGTTGGGCAAAAGCGCATGAGAGGCGGTTCCTGGGGCACGGCGGTTGCGGCTGAAACTCGTCCTACCGCTTACTCAAGGTGCGCTGACCCGACCTACGGATTCATCTAGATAGATGTCGCGGGGCAGAAGGGTTAAAGCGAACTTGTCTGGCACACCGGCTCCACCCCCCCAAACGAGAGCTACAGCGGGCAAAATGGCGGATGTGGCATCTTCAGCCGACATGTCCGGCAAGCTGGATGCGATCCTGGCAGCAGTACAGAGGCTGGAGGAGACCCTGAATCACACCCGTACAGCATTGGAAAACAAAATCGACAAAGCGGTTATCGACCTAACACTTCTCCACGCCGACCATCGTAAACTAGCAGACCGTACGGCTGTGCTTGAGACTGCGACGGCGGAGATGGCCCCACAGGTGGTAGCTGCAGACAAAAACATACAGCAACTCCTCAACAGAGTGGACTTTCTCGAGGACAGAGCTGAAGATGCAGAAGGCCGGGCCCGCCGCAATAATGTCCGAGTGGTGGGGCTGCCGGAGGGAACGGAGGGGAGAAACCCTGTCGCTTACGCAGAATCATGGCTGCGCACCCTCTTGCCGGATGGATCCCTCTCCCCGTATTTTGTGGTAGAAAGAGCACACCGGGTACCAGCAAGACCATTGCCAGCGGGGTCCAACCCCAGGCCGCTCCTGATCCGACTGCTAAACTACAGAGACAGGGACATGATCCTACTGGAGACCAGGAAATTGCCTGAGATTCAAGTAGGCAATCAAAAAGTGATGTTGTTTCCGGACTACACGATTCAAGTGCAGAAGCAAAGGTACTCCTACATGGCGGTGAAGAGGCGTTTAAGACAGAACGACTTGAAATACTCCCTACTGTTCCCGGCTCGCCTGCGAGTAGTGGCAGGTGGCAAAACGCATTTCTTCACAACACCCGAGGAGGCTGAGGACTGGCTAGACACGTACACTCCCTCGAGGACTGAACCACCATCAGATCGATCCAGGGGCGCGGCGGAGGGAGGGGCCACCCGCCGCCGCCGTCCCAGAGGGAGCAGATTGAGTCGCACACAACTTTCTCAAAAGAAAGGTCCAGACCCGGATCAAATACTACAGGGCCAACGAGACGCTCTTCAGGCTGTGGCCGGTATCAGCGAGACGCAATCGGAGGACTGCGCATCTATTTCTAGTCAGCAGGACCAGGCCAGCGAAGCGGGTGAACTTTCAGATGACCCCCTCAACACGCAGGGTTCTTGTGGACTGCCGGTGGTCACTCCCCAGACCGCTGATGACATTGTCTGATGTTTGCCGATGTGGCCTTTGACCTGTACACTGCTGTACCCCGTGACTGCACACGCAAGTATATGATTGTAAGATAAGCATTAATGCGAAGTGCTGGATATGTTGCAACTGTTCACATATAAGTCTCATTCTATTACTGCAGGCCACTAATACATACCACCCGCTAGTCCACGAGTTAGAACTTTAAGTTGTCCTGCTCGATGGCCCCTGTCTCCCACAGGAGTAGACTACACGTTGATCCCAGTGGATACAGCACCTAACGATTCATTATTAGCTAGTTATCGGGGAGCCCCGGGGGTGATACTGCTCTCATCTAGTCCCTTATAGCTTACAGCCCACCCCCCAAGACGTAGTTTGAATGATGTTTATGCATACAGTTTGGACGAGTGCCCGTTGCATGCTCGTCCTTTTGGTATTTAATTCAATATTAGGCGGTTGCCGATTGCACGTTAATTCACATATAATTGATATTTTTCTATTATTTCTTTTTGTTGTTAATTATTGTATTGCTCACCATACAATCCGCTATCTGCTGTACCATAGAGACACTGACCGCCATAGGGGGCCACTCACTAGAGTCACGTACACCTGTGTGGCGCGGACTTATCCCGCCTCTTGGGATGACTGGGCCACTCGCACTGCTGGATTTCAACGGATATGGCGCCCATTAAGATCGGAACCTGGAATGTGAGAGGCATTCACAGCCCGTCGCGTCGATATCTTATCTACTCCTACCTAAAACGACACCAGATACAAATAGCACTCTTACAAGAGACACACTTGCATAAATCTGAGGTCGCACGACTTTACAGGCGCTGGAGGGGTCAGATACACGCGACGGGCTACTCGGCATACGCACGTGGGGTACTGGTGTGGGTGAGGCCGGGGACTCCCTTTCGGGTGGTGGACACTCAGATAGACACAGAGGGCAGATATGTTATCGTCAGGGGAGTACTGGATGGAAGGCAGATAGTACTCGCATCGCTATATGCGCCTAATACAGAACAAGCAGCCTTCTGGGAATTGATCTCTATGAAATTGGCTGAATGGCATGATGTGCCCTTGATACTGGGCGGTGATTATAATAGTGTGTTGGATGTGTCTCTGGACCGATCCTTCCCCCTGCCTGGCACGACTACACACACAGCTGCGAGGGCGCTACGCAATTGGGCCACTAATTGGCACTTGACAGATGCCTGGCGCCATCTTAACCCATATGATAGGGTGTACTCTTACTACTCGGGAGCCCATGGCCTCCATGTTCGTCTGGACCGCTTTATGGTGTCCAATGATCTTCTCTCAAGCATTTCTGGATCTCACTATATGGGGAGGACACACTCAGATCATAACCCACATATGGTGGAATTGCAATGGGACGAGACAGTGCCACCAATTCCTATGTGGCGACTTCAACCAGATGTTCTGCTAGATGCACCATTCCGAGATTTACTGGCTACTAGGGTGGCACAGTATTTTGATGAGAACGAGGGCACAGCCTCATCGCCACTGTGGGAATGGGATGCCCTCAAGGTAGTGGTGCGGGGTCACTGTCTGGGCACACAAGCGGGGATCAGAGCGCAGTTAGATAAAGAACTTACCATTTTAGAGAGGAAACTGGCGGCTTGCGAGCGGGCGGCAACTGAGGGCTCTCGCGGGCAGCTTGATAAGCATAGGGAAAAACATGCGTAGTTACTGGAGCGTCTGCGCTGTCTTAACTATGCTGCGCACTCGGCACGGACGCACCATGTGGGAGACAAGGCTGGGAAACTGCTCACATGGCTTATACGGCAAAATGAGACATCAGCCCCTGTCATGTCTGTGCGCACGGCAGCCGGGGGGGGTAGCGTACACACAGCGAGATATACACAACGCATTCGTGACACATTATCAGGGCCTATATGAATCTCGCACACAGGTCACGTCCCTAGAGCTACAGCTCTATCTGGACGGGATGGCTCTGCCACAGCCTACGCGTACACAAAAAGCGGAATTAAATGAGCCTCTCTTAGCAGAGGAAATACGGGACAGTATATTTTCATTATCCAACGGGAAGTCACCAGGGCCAGATGGTCTACCAACCGAATTTTACAAAGCCTATGAATATATATTAGTGCCGCAACTGCTTAAGGTGTATAAGACTGCGCTGGACGATTCTATGCTCGCAGCTACGCAAAATGAGGCCCTATTGGTGTCTCTCCTCAAGCCGGACAAAAACCCTGAGTCTTTGGGATCCTACCGCCCTCTAGCGCTTCTTAACACTGATTACAAAATCTTGGCGTCCCTACTGGCTAAACGCCTCTCACCCCTAGTGAAGACGTTGGTACACCCCGATCAGAACGGTTTTGTCCCCACCAGGAACACCTCCCTTAATCTATGTAGATTTTTTCGGGTCCAACAGTATGCGATACATCGTTGGCCACACTCTGGATGCCTGGTATTGGACCTGGAGAAGGCCTTTGACTCTTTGGAGTGGCCGTATCTGGCGGCGGTGCTGAACAAATATGACCTTGGCGATCACTATTTAAGTATGGTCCAGCTTTTATACCAACGCCCAACTGTCCGGGTCCGCACAGGCACGTTAATATCTGATCCCATTAGAGTGCGACGTGGGACACGCCAGGGCTGCCCGCTGTCTCCACTACTTTTTCCCTAGCAATGGAACCACTGGCGGAGGTCCTTCGCGGTGATAGCGAGGCATGGGGTGTGCAATTAGGAGACGGAATGCATGCCGTGTCTCTCTATGCTGATGACATATTGTTATACGTACGTAACATCACAGACATTCCTGCGTCCATAGCAAATATACTGAAGACCTTCGAGAAGATGTCAGGTCTCCGGGTTAACTGGGCCAAATCAGGGGTCTATCCCCTCAGTGCGAATACGGCGGAAACAAATGTGGTCATTAATAGCTCAATACTCCCATGGTACCCCACCACCTTTCGATACCTGGGGATATTCATATACCGGGAGCCTGCTGATCTCCTGGACGGTAATCTGACGAGAGCGATTTCAGCGGTTAGGGCCCAAATACACTTCTGGAAGTCCCTCCCGTTGACTGTCATGAGCCGCATTGCATTATTGAAGATGATTGTCCTTCCCAAATTATTATATTACTTCTCGAATCTCCCGGTCTATGTCCCAACAAAAACCTTCCGTGAACTGGAACGTCTATTCCGTGACTTCATATGGAACGCGGGAAGGCCCCGGGTGGCGCTATGGAAGTTACATGCTCCTATTAGTCAGGGAGGGTTGGCCGTCCCAAACATGGAATTGTACTATATAGCAGCCCAACTACAATGGGTAACGAAATGGCTTAACGGGAGTAGTCTGGAAGACACGGCAACCATGCAACAGCCGCGAACACACGCGCAAATCTGTCACTTGTTCCACCCCATGGCCAAACCCCTCGCCCGCTTCAAATACATCTGGGTTTAGGATATAGATGTTACAGGAGGAGCCTATACCTTACCCGCGCGACAGCCCCGTATGCCCCGGGATTACCGCTGCTGGGGACACCTAGGGGAAGTCGGGCACATCGGAGATGGCACTGGACCATTGGCGCACAGCCGGCATAGACACATTAAGTGACCTCTACAGAGATGGTCAACTGTCAACATTTGAGGCGCTGGCGGAGGATACCGGCTTACCTGCAGGGCAATTCCTCCTGCATGCATCCCTCACAAGGGCATTATCAGCCGGCTGGGGAGACATAACAACCGAGCCACAAACACATCTACTAGTACAATATTTGCATGTCATGGGAGCGGGATCTCACATAGTACACTGGCTGGTGGCGGCCTTGCTTGCGCACACGCTGCAACCCATGCTGGCCCTTCGCGCCCGCTGGGAAGCAGACAGGGGTCAACCCTGGGCTGACAGGGAATGGGAGACCATCCTAGCCGGCTCAACATACATACCGAGAAATTCTAAATTCAAATTAATACAAACATATATTATACAGAGGGCGTACCTTTCGCCTGACAGAATAAACAGATACTTTAACATCTCTACGTCTGAATGCCCACGCTGTCGGCAGCCTGACGCGGACCTACTTCACATGCTATGGTTCTGCACCTCGCTCCAGAATTATTGGCGGGATGTCACTACGACCCTAGCGCTTTGTACAGACACACCCTTGTCGCTTACATGGGAAACCTGCATATTAGGAGTCTACGTCCGATCCAAAAAAAACAAAGTTACTTCAAGGTTCAGGGACCTGGGACTGATAGTTGCAAAACGCTTAATTACAAAACGATGGAAGCATGTAGACCCTCCAGGGACGATTAGCTGGGAAAGATCACTCCTCATATGGGCACAGGCGGAAAGTGTAACATTGCACAGGGAGGAAATAGCGGGGCTCCGAAAATACCACATTGCGCAGCATTGGGACACAATACTCGCAGCATTTAAAAGCGCAGGAGGCAGAGTAGATAGCGATACCCAGCCAGTTGACGTATAACGTATACGTTAAAGACCCCGAGTTCCGGAAGGCGAGATACCAGCGGGCAGACACTATGAACCGATACACACCGCTACATAGCCATAGTTAGACATGGGAGACCCCTCTATCCCTGCCTACCCAACCCCACCCACCAGCACGAAACTGGCCCTCAATACCCATGTAGATAGAAGCCCAACCTTGGTGAGTCAATTTACTGCAATACATAGGATGTATGAGCCCATTGTTGTTTATATTATTTTCTTTTAATTTTCATTGTTGAAAGGTCATGATCATTTATTTTGTATATTGATAATGTCGCCACTCCTCAATACGTTGTTAGGCACTGCAACTTAGATAAGGTGCGCTATCTTGGCACGTTCTGCATAGCTTTTATTTTCTACTCTATACAGTCGCTTTTGATGCATGCCCCTAATATGGAACTGCTGAAATAATTATGTATTGTTGTTCTCGGTGCACACTGTCACGATACGCACTAGGCATCGATAAATTGTTTATACTGTACTGCGCGAGTGAACAACTGCGGAGCGGTAAAAGGAGATGTCTTCTTCCGCAAAGTACACTGGTAATCGGCGCAGTATATGAATGTGACGTATTGCATAATTTGGAAATATGCTCAAAATGTTTTTTTGTTTTTTTTTGCATTGCCCTATATTGTAAGATGGGGAAAAAACAAAAGTGTGAAAAGACCAATAAAGATGTTTAAAAAATAAAAAATAAAAATTAGTCATGGCTTCGCAGAAGTTGGTTTTGGTGGTGGAGGGTGTAGGGGGCTTGCTCAGTAAATGGTGTGCACCTATTGGTGAGGTACCGTGCACTGAGTCCAGGCAACCCTTAGTGATAGTAGAAGTGGTCCCTGATAACCAAAGCTCTTATGGGGTAGCTGTGGATAGCAGCTAAGGCTTAGTCAAGAGGGTGTAAAGCGGGTACATTGCCACACAGTCAGTCAGTGAAGCTTACACACAAGAAAGAACCACACCAGTGTTAGAAAAATACCTTGTATATATTATACACCAACACTAAAACTACTTTGGTATATCTCCCACCCGAAGATATCAATACACAATAAAATATACTTCAAAACGGGTAAGTAAAGCACATAAAACACAGGGGTCCCTATGAGGGGGCCAAACCATATACTAAGTAAATGGAATGCGAGGTGAGTCCCAAACCAAGACTAAAACTCAAGGAACTAGGGACCAGGGGAGAGCACGGAACCACCACGGGTAAGTAACTGAGAGTTGCTAGGCGCCCGTATGCAGACGTGATGCCCCTGGTCAGTGTCCATAGGATAAAGTGGGGAAGTCGCGTTTGTAGTTTTTCTCTTTCAGGACCCTTCCCAGAGGACCCAGAGGAAAGTTGTTGGAACCAGGGAGGTTGGAGGACACCCCCACCCGTGGATAGCCAGAGAACCAGGATACCTACTTCAGGGAGCCCAGATGCATAGGGGCAAAGTGGTGTCGGAACCGCCCGTTGACGTCAATGGGGAACCTTGGATGTCCAGCTGCTACAGAGTCTCGTAGACCAGGTCGGTGGAACCCGACGTGGATTCCAGATATAGAGTACCTGCAAAAAGAGGGGACAGAGTCTAAACCACCCAGAGGTGTCCAGGAGGAGCAGGAGCATGATGCCAGCCCTTGTTGGAGGTACTTTACTGTAGCACGGAGGTGTTGAAGCTGCAGCTGTGGAGCCCCAGCAACGATGCAGAGGCACAGGAGACATCCACAAGCTGTCCCACGCCAGTTGACGAGACGCAGGAAGGTCAGTGGTCGGCAGGAACCACAACAAGAAAATCTTCGGTCAGGAGAGACAACAAGCCTTAGCAATGGCAAACAGAAGCGGTGCACAGGGATACGGTTCCAGTAGGCTGGAGAGGGATTGCAGTCTCCCAAGTTGCAGGGAGGAGAGGTCAGGCCTCTGGAGAGCCACCAAACCACCACCTATGTTGTAGAGCCTAGAGGTGTCCGTGGGACAGCAGGATCTACACGCCGGTCGTCGAGGTGCCTGCGGATGCAGGGGAGTGACTCCTTCACTCCAAGGGAGATTCCTTCTTGCTATCTTGATGAATGCAGAGTCCTTGGCGACGCAGGAGGATAGACGGCCACGAAAGGGCAGCACAGAGACAAAGTTGCAGTAGGAGTCTTCTACCAGAGGCAGTCTTGTCTTGGTTCCTGGCTCCAACCAGCAGCAGAGTTTAGTGTCCAACAGCAGAAGAGTCTTTTGACAAATTTTCAAATGAAGCCAGTCAGTTCATGAAGATGAAGTCCAGACGAATCTAAGGACCCACCCTCAGGGGAGCCCTTAAGTAACCCAGAAACTGGGTAGGACTACTTCTGCTGTGACCCACTTACCAGGGGGGGGGGGGTCAGGGACTCTACTCTGGTGGACTGACCAGTCAGATGCTCCCAGGGGCCTCTGCCCATCTAAGATTCAAGATGACAGAATGAAGTGGCCACCAGGCAGAGCTCTGGGCACCCTCCAGGAGAGGAGCTGGACAGGGGGGGTGGTCTCTTCCTTGTCCGTGGTGTAGTTACGTGCCAGACCGGGAGCCAAGGGCTCCTGGACTGGGGCAAATGGGTTTATGCAAGGAGGGCACAAAATATGCCCTTCAAAGCAGAATGGAGGCGCTCGGAAGCACCCCCATCCTAGCCTAAGAGACCTATTTCTAAAGGAGTGGTGGCTAAACCTATCCTCTACAGGAAATCCTTTGTTCTACCTTCCCCTGCCTGAGTTAAGGTCACCAGCAAGAGGGCAGAAAAGTGTCTGGGGTCAGCAGCAGCACTAGCTTGCACGCAGACCCTGTGAGGCTACATAGTTAGACATGGGGGGTGTTTTATATGGAGCCCCCCAGCACATGGGATCATGCAACCAGCACCGGAATCGGTGTAGTGGCATGATTCCAACATATTTGATACTAAACATGACCAGGTTCGGTGAAGCCATTATTTAGCTGGCCATCTCGACTTTGCCGGTGTCCACTAATACCTTAAAATGGCTTACCCGCACTTACAAAGCCAGAGAATGGACTCTGGGGTTTGTAGGGGTGTCTTTGCTCGTGCAGGAGGACCCTCACACTTAGAACCATGCACCCTGCTTGTGGGCTGTAAGGCCTACCTTAGAGGTGACTTATAGGTTTTAAGCACAGTGACCAGTACATAAGGAAAACCTTATATCTGAAGTGAAAGGTGCATGCACCATTTCAAGCAGGCTACAATGGCAGACCTGCAGACAGCTTGCATGGGCTCCCATGGGTGGCACAATAGATGCTGCAGCCCATGGGAGATCCCTGGTTTACCAATGCCCTAGGCACCTTAGTACCATATACTAGGGACTTACCGGGGTACACCAGTATACCAATTGTAGGGTGTATAAAGTTCTTACCAATGAAACGAGGAGAGAGAGCACAGACACAGAGGTCCTGATTAGCAGGATACCAGTGTACTAGTCAAAACATACTGACACCAGGCAAAGGGTGGGGATAACTAGGCCAGAAAGATCGTACTTTCCTACAGGGGGTCTTCGGTGAGCGAGAGAATGAGTTGCGTGTCATCTGCATATGAGATTATGTTGAGGCTGTGAGATTGGACGATGTCTGTGTGGGGGGTCATGTAGGTATTGAACAAGGCGGGGCTGAGGGATGATCCTTGGTGTACGCCGCAAATTATGTCTTTGGGTTCGGAGGTGAAGGGAGGTAGCCGGATGCTCTGAGTGCATCCTGTAAGGAAGGAGGCGATCCACTTGAGGGCGTTTTGTTGCATGCCGATGTTGTGTAGAGTTTCTGTTGTTGAGGGTGTGGTGAGAGACAGTGTCAAACGCAGCAGAAAGGTTGAGGAGGATCAGGGCTACGGTCTCTCCACGGTTCTGATATTGTCTGTGGCAGCAATCAACGCGGTCTCTGTGCTGTGGTTGGCATGGAATCCTGATTGGGAGGAGTCAAGTAGGTGGTTTTGTTCCAGTTATTTGGTGAGCTGGTGGTTGATGGCCTTCTCGAGTACTTTGGCCTGGGAAAGGAGCAGGGAGATCAGGTCAATAATTTTTGAATTTGCTGCGGTCGGCGGAGGGTTTCTTTAGTTTGGCCCTGGTTCACCCCCTCGGCCGTCACCTACCCAGCCGGACATCTGACATTGTTTTCCTCGCCTCCCCGTTATGTTTCCTTCCCTCTATCTTTCTCTTATGTCTATACTTGGAATCTGTAACTGAAGTAATTATGTAATCTTTAACTTGCTGATCCTCATGTAAAGCGCTCTGATACCTACGGGTCTAGTCAGCGCTATATAAAACTTTGCAAATAAATAAATAAATAAAATAAGGGGCATGACCTCTGCGTGTTTCCAGCACGTTATCAACACCCACAATGCTTTTGGGAAACTCAGTTGTACATGGGAGATGAATGTTATTCAACTGCAGGACTATGACTTGAGAGATGCTGTAATTGTACCAAAGGAGATGATCATTTTAGCTTTCCACCGGCTGATCTAATTGAACTGCATATACAAGTTGTATTATATACCAGTATGGCTGTGGCAAATGCAGAATCACAGTTCACCTCTTTCGCCTGTGTTGCCAAACCGAACAGGATGACTTTCTGGTGAAAGTTAGAGGGTGTGCTGTAATTCACTGCTTCTGGGAGGAGGTGAACAAACTAATCGATACTGAAGAAGTCTCTCATAATATGCATGCACTGATTCTTTCAATTCCTGAGTTGTTCTATCAATCTTCATCCAATCTGTTTCTTTTGGAGAAATCTTTCCTTTCAGATACGTAATGACCTGATTATATTTTTTCATAATTTCTTCTGAAAGAGCTATTGTTTTCTCTTGGATATTCTTTTTTCGGCCAATCCACAGCAATCTTACACTCGACCCATAAATCAGGGAGACGATTGCAGATTAAAGAGTTGATTAGTACCTTGAGGCATTGGGGAGAATTGGATAGATGGAAAGGAAGATGGGCTAAAAAGAAGAAAGATGAAAATGCTAAAGCGAATGCTGCTTTACCGTTGTATCCTTTGAGAGATGCGGAGAAAGAGACAGAGCCAGTTGATGCTGTAACAGCATATCCAATGAGAGAAGTACCAGGAGGTGGTTTTGTTCATGTTCCATGGTCAAGACAGGATATATTGTCATTTAAGAATGATTTCCCTAAATTGAGAGAGAAGCCTGTTGAATGGTATAGACAGGTAGAAAGATTTGTGAAAGTCTCAAAAGTTCTGTGGGTTGACTTGGAAGGTCTTTTTGATATTGTGGTTCCAGCAGATTTATAGGTCGAGTGCAAGATTGCTGTGTATTGGCCGAAAAAAGTATATCCAAGAGATCCCAAAACAGGAGCTCCTTCAGAAGAAGTTATGAAAAAATATAATCAGGTCATTACGTATCTGAAAGGAAATATTTCTCCAAAAGAAACAGATTGGGTGAAGATTGATAGAACGACTCAGGAATTGAAAGAATCAGTGCATGCATATTATGAGAGACTTCTTCAGGTGTTTAAACAATTCAATGGTATAGAAAATATCACAGACAAAGATATGGGACATTTTGTGTATAGATTTGTCTATGGATTGAGACCAGAAATAAGTGCTATGATTCAGCAACATTTAATATGTTGGCAAAGCAAGACGATTGATGAAATACTTTGTTATGCGAAGTACTGTGGAGATGACATAGAAATGAGACATAAAAAGTTGAAAGAAAAATTAATGTTAGCACAGATGAAAGCAGCAAAGAAAGGAGGATATTTGGGCACAGACTCAGCAGATGTCTATCAGAGTAATGGTCAGACTACTACTGGTATGAAGAATGTAGTTTCAAATGGTAACACAGTGACGCAAATGATTCCAATGGGTCAAGGAAGAGGTAGAGGTAATTTCAGAGACAAAGAGGAGTTGAAAAAGAAGCATCCTTGTCATGTTTGCGGTAAATTTGGACATTGGTGACGGGAGTGTAGGATGTTGTTGAATAATGGTGGAGAGTCAGGAACATATGACCCAAATCAAATGCAGATGCAGAATCAGGGTTATCAGGTACAAATGAATCAGATGCAAAATCAAAATCAATAAGTACAGTCGTAAAATAATAGAGGACAGGGTTTGCAAATATCACAAGCTCCAATGCAAAATGATAATGTGAATGGTCAAATGCAAAGACAAAATGTGAATACTGGTTTCCGTACTAATGGTCAAGCAGGTTCAAATGTGCAGGTGGTTTCACAATATGTACTGCAAACAGAGGAGAATGATTCGGATACGTCACAATGACGGTGCCTGAGGGGGGAGGAAGAGTGCGTTCTTGGCGCATCTCTAGAGGTAGATCAGTCAGGTCCATATGTGGACGGCGAGATTGATGGTAATGCTATTACTTTCCTCGTAGATACTGGTGCTACACATTCCACTGTGAGAACTGTGGAAATCCCAAACCTACCCGTCTCGGGAGAAAATATCCAGTTGTAGGAGTTTTGAACAAATTGATAAAAAACGCCAATAACTAAACCAATGAAGGTTCAAATTGGAAATTTCCAAGAATTACACAAATTTGTTGCGTGTGACTTAAGCCCGGTTAATTTGTTAGGAAGGGACTTGTTGTGCAAAATGAACTGCTCCATCTATTGTACCCCAGATGGAATAGCTTTCCATACGAAGGACAAAGATGTTATATTCAAATTGTCGAGGCAGGGAACAGAGGTGAATGAATTGTATCCATTGCTTACAGCGAATGATTTGCCAGTGGAATTGAGAAATACGGTGTTGACAGATGTGTGGGATTTTTCAGGGAAAGACATTGAATTGATGAAAGGAGTTGCTCCGATTCAGATTACAGTAAAACCTAATGCAGAATTTCCAAGAACACCGCAATATAAAATGAGTCCTGAAACAATTGCAGGAGTAACACCTGTAATAGAGATGTTGATTGAGCAGGGAATTTTGAGAGAGATTCTAGGAAGCCCATGCAATTCACCTATAATGGGAATACGCAAGCCTAATGGGAAATATAGGATTGTACAGGACCTGAGAAAGGTGAATCAAATTGTTATACCTTGTTGTCCAATTATACCAAATCCAGCCGTGATCCTATATCAAATCCCATGTGAGGCAGAGTGGTTCACAGTGATCGATTTGTGTCAAGCGTTTTTCTAGATACCTTTGCATCCGGATAGCCAATATTTATTTGCTTTCCGGTTCGGAAACTGTGTTTTGGCATGGTGCCGAGTTCCTCAAGGGTATACAGAGAGACCCTCAATCTTCAATCAGATATTGAAGAAATGTTTGGAAACATTGGTAATGCCTAAAGACTCAGTTCTAGTCCAGTATATCGATGACCTATAGGTGGCATCGAAAACAAAAGAAGACTGTGTGACGGATGCAATTACTCTACTGAACCATTTGGCAGTAGGTGGGCATAAAGTGTCACCGGCAAAGTTGCAGTTTTGTAAAAAAAGAGGTTCTTTACCTAGGTCATATAATTGAAAGGGGAATTTGGAAAGTTTCTCAGGATCAGATCAATGCTATTATGCGAATGAATCCGCCAAAAACTCAGAAAGAAGTTCGAATGTTTTTGGGAATGGTTGGGTATTGCAGACAGTAGATTATGAATTTCTCACTGATCGCCAAGCCATTACAGAGATTGACACACAAAGATGTGAAAGATCCAATACATCTTGATGAAGAGTGTATGAAAACATTCCTAGAGTTGCGAGACAGCTCATGTCGAGCACCAGCATTAGGGATGCCAGACTTTGAAAAAGAATTTGCTTTATTTTGCAATGAACGTGATGGTTGCGCACTGTCAGTTCTAACGCAAACACATGGAACAGCACGAAGGCCAGTGGCATATTTTTCTGCTACACTGGACCCAGTCGCTGCAGCATTACCAGGATGTTTAAAAGAAGTTGCTGCTACATGTGTGAGTCTTGAACAGAGTGAATCGATTGTAATGGGACATCCTCTGAAAGTATATGTGCCACATTCGGTTGAGATTTTGTTAACGCGAACACGCACACAGCACCTTACAAGCAGTCGCTTAACAAAATATGAGCGGGTGATATTGGGTGCGGAGAATGTGACAGTGGCAAGATGTACGAATTTGAATCCAGCTACTTTGTTACTAACTCCAGACTGTGAAGAGGTTCTGGATGAAGCAGAACATGATTGTCTGGATGTGACTAAGTTGTGTACAAAGCCATGGCCTGATATTAAAGATACGCAGCTGCCTGAATCTGACGTTGTTCTGTTTGTGGATGGATCATGTTTGAGAAATTCAGAAGGATGTTTGCGAGCTGCATATGTGATTTGTACAGTGGCAAATGTGATTGAAGCATCATGGTTGAAAGGAGTGAGTTCTCCACAAGTGGCTGAGTTGAAAGCTCTGACAAGAGCATGTACCTTGTCAAGACAAATGAAGGGAACGATTTTCACTGATAGTCAGTATGGCTTTGGGGTAGTACATGACTTTGGGCAGTTGTGGTCTCAACATGGATACTTAACCTCTTCGGGTTCACCAATCAGAAATGGAGAGTGTGTAAAGGATCTATTGATGGCACTACAATTGCCGGCACAAATTGGGGTGGTAAAGTGCTCTGCGCACAGATCTGGTTGTGAGTATATCACACTGGGTAACCATTATGCGGATGAAATTGCAAACTTTTGCGCTCTAAATTCATATTCGATTCTTGTGGAACAACCAGTGAATGAACAAAATGAACAAACAGAATGCAGGTTGATGTTCTCATCTGTTGAAACTTGGGACAAAGTAAGGGATCTACAGGAAGAAGTGAGTGATTCAGAGAAAGAAGGGTGGATCAAATCTGGAGGCACACGCAGATCAGATGATGAAGTGTGGGTGTACTGATATGGGTTGTTATGATGGTTTGGGATACACGGATGGAAGACCAGTAATGCCAGATAGTCTGCTCTCGCAGATGGCAAGGGTTTACCATTGTCCAACACACATAGGTAGAGATGCCATGATTAGATTATTTCGTCAGGTGTGGTTTAACCCTAAATTCAGGGTTATTGCAGGAAGTCTCTATCAAAGATGTACAACTTGTCAACAACAAAATGCAGGGAGAAAAACAGTAGTTAGTATGGGACGAATTGGAAAAGCAGCAGGTCCATTTACCAGGATGCAACCTGATTTTATTGAGATGCCTCCTTGCCAAGGATTAAAATATGTCCTTGTTGTTGTTTGTCTGTTTTACTCGTTGGGTTGAGGCATATCCAACAAGACGTAATGACAGTCCAAAGGTTGCTAAATTACTTCTTAGAGAGATTATTCCTAGATTCGGTTTTCCAGTCTCATTAGAATCAAATAGAGGAACACATTTTAATAATGAAATAATTCGGATGATTTGTGCAGCATTACAAATTGAATAAGAACTGCACTGTGCCTATAGACCTGAGGCTTCAGGTATTGTAGAACAAATGAATGGCACAATAAAATCTAGATTGGCAAAAGTTTGTGCATCTACAACACTGAAATGGCCTGATGCATTGCCATTGGTGTTAATGAGCTTAAGAAGTATTCCAGACAGATAAACAGGACTGTCACCACACAAGACAGTGATGGGCAGGGCTATGAGACAACCGACAGTCCCAGCAAATCAACTGATGAACATTACTGATGATTTGGTACTGGATTATTGCAAAGGACTGGCTGATGTGGTGCGTTCTGTGTCTCAGCAGGTTGGAGAAGTTGCAACAACAACACAGCAAGAACAAGGACATGATCTGTGTCCTGGAGAGTGGGTTCTAGTGAAAAAACATGTGAGGAAGTCTTGTCTAGAACCTCGTTGGTATGGTCCTTACCAAATAATACTGGTGACAACAACAGCTGTTAAGTGTGGTGGTTTGCAGAACTGGATACACGCAAGTCACACCAGAAGAGTCCCAAGTCCGCTTGAAAATGAAGAACCTGCTGAAGAAGAAAGACGTGAACAAAGGAATGTTCCAGAGCGAGTTGAAAATGAAGTAGAGTGGACACAAGTTACTGGGACTAATGAAAGTAACACTGTCATTGTCAACGCTGAGAACAAAGTAATCCCTACAGCCAATAAAGAAAAAAGAAAGAGGGATTCATCAGAAGAAAACATAGAGAAATCTGTTGAAAATTAAGATGGAAAAAGGACAAAGAAAGGCGACAAATGGCCAAAAGGAGTTAAAAAGCTGAAATACACTGTTAATAAAAAATTCCAGAAACAGTGCTTGAAGTATCTAGTCAATCTGAACAAAGTGAACAAGAAGAAGAAGAAAATCCAGTAAGGAGAACAAAAAGAATAAAAGTATCAAATAAGAAGTATACAGCACCAGAGTGGACATATGTGGTTGCTGCCCCAACTGTCGTTGTCTCAACAAACGACTGGGAAAAAGAAGTTCTGTTCAAAAGGAAATGATTCATTTGAGACACCCTAAATGAACTGCTGTGTTAAAGAGGGTGCTCAAAAAGAGTGCGGAGATTTATGAAAATAAATGAATCCTGGAAAATTCTGAAAAGTGTTTTAAATCAGAAGAAGTGAAGAAGAGCTCAAGGCTCAAGGCTCAGGCAAGGCTCAAGGCTCAGGCCCAAAAAGTGTGGGGTGCACAACTGAAAACTAGTCTAGCAAAATTTAGTTTAGTAACTTTTTGATCAAATTTTTGTTTACATTTTTATTTTTCCCTTACTTATTTTACGGATTTTTGTAAGAATGATTAAACCTGAGACTGGTAAGCAGAATCAAGGTGTGTTTAGGCGGAGATGTCTTAATGTTTGTCTTGCATGTGTTACATTAACCATGTTTGTATGGTTGATATTAACATTTGTTGAACCACATTTTATGTTTATCAATGTAGTTAATATTACTAATAATAATGAGCATGTAACTTTGGATATTAAAAGAGATCTGAAAGAAGATCCAGAGACTAATATTAAGGAATTAACTGGTAGTGTTTTACACTTGGACAAATCAATTAATGATTTCTCACTAAATGTCTTCACTAAACTTTTTTATGAATGTGTGGATACTATGGACGCGAGAGAATGTTATGTGTGCATGCAGTTGCCTACATCTGTGTCTGAGGGGGTGACTTACCATCACCTTCCCCTATCATATGTTATGTTATGTTATGTTATGTTAATGAAGTTTTATAACGCGCACAGATACTCCCAGGAGTGTCCCGGCGCGAGCCTTGAGGTGCAGCTAGAAAGAGAATTGCAGGTTAAAACAGAAGTGTTTTGAGCTGTTTTTTAAAAAGTCCAAGATCATGGGTGTTACGCAGCGAGAAGGGCAACAAATTCCAGGCGGTGGCTGCCCGAAATGCAAGAGATCTGCCCCCCATTCTTTGACGACGGACACGAGGTAACCGGGCAAGATACTGAGATGCTGACCTCAGATCTCTAGTAGGGGTATAGAACTCAAAGCGCTTCCTTAGGTAAGCTGGCCCCAATCCGTGGAGAGCACGATGGGCAACCACAAGGGCTTTAAACTTAACACGCTTAGTGACCGGCAGCCAATGCAAGGTGCGCAGATGTTGTCTAACGCTGCTTCTGATAGGAACATTGAATAAGAGCCTGGCCGCTGCAGTCTGGACGACCTGCAGTTTATTAAAAGAATAATCTGGTAAACCAATATACAGGGCATTGGCGTAATCAAGGCGAGACAAAATCAACGCCCTGGTCACTGTTTCCCTTGCATCCCTAGGGAGCAAGGGAAGAAATTTCCTGAGTGACTTCAGTATCCCAAAACAGCTCCCGGCCAATTTTTTGATGTGATACGAAAAAGACAAATTTTCATCAAACCACACGCCCAGATTCTTAACAGGTTGACCAGAAGAGGATGGTAGCGGAAAGCCAGCCGGCCAGAGAGTCTCTCTGAACCGTGTGGGGAAGTTGCCGTAGAGCAGAATCTCCGATTTTTCTTCGTTGCATTTAAGCTGTGCCGCTGAGAGCCACTGAAAGACAGCTGTCAGACATTTCTTAACCTTCACGGTATCACACTCCAATTTACCCCAGGTAAACAGTAGTTGAGTATCATCGGCGTATGCAACGATTTTGGCTCCTAGCTCCTCCGCTAATTGTACCAGAGGAGTGACGTAGATGTTGAAAAGAAGGGGACTCAAAGAGGACCCTTGCGGCACTCCTGTGGTAACACCTTGAGGCGTTGAAGAAAATGGGGGATCCAAATCTGTTGCGTACGCCCTTCAAGAAAAGATTTTAGCCACCTCCAGGCTGATCCCGTGACACCTATTTCCATCAAGCGAGACAGAAGCAACGAGTGGGGAACAGTATCGAATGCTGCCGATAAATCCAACAATATCAAGGCAGCACTTCCACCGGCATCCAAACAACCTCGGATAGCTTCTGATACTTCAACCAGGGCCGACTCAGTACTATATGCAGCTCTAAAACCTGATTGAGCTGGATGTAGAAGACCTGACCCTTCAATAAAATCAGTGAGCTGTTTATTAACTGCCTTCTCACAGATTTTAGAAACAGTGGGAAGAAGGGAGATGGGGCGATAACTCCCTGGGTCCTGAGGGTTTAGTGAAGGTTTCTTTAGAAGGGGCAGGATTTTTGCTTGCTTCCACGCTGTTGGAACCAGCGCCTCCTGAAAGGAGAGTCTAATAAGCGTATTCACTTCTGTATTAACTGTTTCTGCCACGGAGGCCAGGAGTCTCGCCTTACAAGGATCCGATGGAGAGCCAGATTTCATAGCTTTCAAAATTTTGAGTGAGTCCGACAGGTCAATAGGTGTAAAATCCTCCAGCATAAAAAGTGGCTCAGAGGGAGCAGCCGGGGGCACCCCCCCTGCCTGAGGTGGACTTTGATCTCTAAATGTTCTCTGTATTGAATAAATCTTATCAATAAAGAACATAGAAAGTTTATCACACCATGTATTAGAGGCAGGGAGCCTTGTTGTCTCAGCCCTCGGTACCATAAAGCTCTGAACAATAGAGAAAATTTCCCTAGAGTTGTTATTAGCAGACTCTATCCGGTCCGCGTAATAGAGACCCTTAGCCTTGCTAATAGCAATGTAATACATTTTTGAGCTTCTCTGAGCATAATCTTTGCTGATGAGCAATAGTCTTTCCGCCAGCGGCGTTCCAGTTTCTTACACTGCTGCTTAAGAACTTTCAGTTCGGCTGAGAACCATGGTTTAGACGGTGACTCCCTGACCCGCCTGTGGCTAGACGTAGGTGAAAGACTGTCCATCGCCAACCCAATCCATCTAGTAAAGCAGGCCAGGGCGCCCTCCAAATTGGAAGGGAGAGCTGGTCTAAACTTCTCCAAAGCTTGGCTGAAGGCAATAGGATCTACTTTAGCAGCGGCCGGACTGGCACTAGCCTGTGGTACCCGGCAATTACCCTCAGTGGGCCAGGAGAAGAGAACTAGAAAGTGGTCCGACCAGGACACGGGGAGCGGATCCTCAACTATCATAGGAAAATTGGAACAGATGGGGTCAAGGATATGGCCCCCACAGTGGGTGGGAGAACTAACCCACTGGGTGAGCTGAGCAAGATCTAGGGAATCCAAGAATTCCTGGGTAGTTCCTACATCCGTCTGATCCAAATGGAGATTGAGGTCTCCCAAAAAGAGATATTGAGCAAACCTCAGAGCTCGGGGAATGATAACCTCTTCTAAGGCTTTGAGAAAGGGTCCTATTGGCCCAGGAGGTCTATAAACCAGGGTTCCCCCTAATGTGGACCGAGGCGAAATAGTAATACTGAAATCAAGGAATTCGCCCTCCCCCAACAAAACACTCTTCTCCCGATTAAACATCCACATATCCCTGTAAACCACTGCAACACCCCCTCCTCTACCCGTCTGACGATCAGCGCGAGAAATCTTAAATCCCTCTGGGATAGACATCTGCACTACCGGGTTCGAGGATTCATTCAGCCATGTCTCGGTGATAAAAAGAAGATCTAAACGGCCATCTGAGAGCAGGTCAAAAATATCCTGGTGGTGTTTGCTCAAGGAGCGAGTGTTTATCAAAGCTGCTCTAATATAGTTCTTCTTCCCATCATCGTTATACGCGGCTTTTAAATATTGCCAAGTAGCTGAGCCATAGCTGCATTGCTGGCAGACCTTTGAGAATTGAGAGAGAACATCCCACCCAACGGGTGGTTGACAAAGGCAGGGCCGAAGCATCAACAACTTATCGCGGCTATACTTTAACGGAGACAGACGCTGAAGATCAAAACCGGCAGCGTAACTGGCCCTGGCCACTTCCGAGCCGCTGACGGGCGCAGACGGGCTTGCCTTAGGCGCGCCTTTGGCGCGCCAGCGCGCGCCCGCTGCGCGCGTCCGCTGCGCCTCCGCGCAGCCCGCATTTTTATACGTCAACCGCCCCAACAACTAGAAAGCGCACTGAGGGGAGAAATGGCGCCTCTGTCCCTCGGTATGGCAAAGAGACTGAAAGTGCCCCCGTCCCGTAACAGGAGCCCTAACACATTCAAATTCAGCAATAAATGTCTGATTTCTTTAAAAAACAGTGAGCAATAAAATCTGTTTAAAATCTAGCAAAGCAATGTGCAAAAAAGCAGAATTGTAAAATATCGGAGCGGAGCAAACCTCTAAGGCTCCTGCCTCCGCGCAGCCCGCATTTTTATACGTCAACCGCCCCAACAACTAGAAAGCGCACTGAGGGGAGAAATGGCGCCTCTGTCCCTCGGTATGGCAAAGAGACTGAAAGTGCCCCCGTCCCGTAACAGGAGCCCTAACACATTCAAATTCAGCAATAAATGTCTGATTTCTTTAAAAAACAGTGAGCAATACAATCTGTTTAAAATCTAGCAAAGCAATGTGCAAAAAAGCAGAATTGTAAAATATCGGAGCGGAGCAAACCTCTAAGGCTCCTGCCTCCGCGCAGCCCGCATTTTTATACGTCAACCGCCCCAACAACTAGAAAGCGCACTGAGGGGAGAAATGGCGCCTCTGTCCCTCGGTATGGCAAAGAGACTGAAAGTGCCCCCCGTCCCGTAACAGGAGCCCTAACACATTCAAATTCAGCAATAAATGTCTGATTTCTTTAAAAAACAGTGAGCAATAAAATCTGTTTAAAATCTAGCAAAGCAATGTGCAAAAAGCAGAATTGTAAAATATCGGAGCGGAGCAAACCTCTAAGGCTCCTGCCTCCGCGCAGCCCGCATTTTTATACGTCAACCGCCCCAACAACTAGAAAGCGCACTGAGGGGAGAAATGGCGCCTCTGTCCCTCGGTATGGCAAAGAGACTGAAAGTGCCCCCGTCCCGTAACAGGAGCCCTAACACATTCAAATTCAGCAATAAATGTCTGATTTCTTTAAAAAACAGTGAGCAATAAAATCTGTTTAAAATCTAGCAAAGCAATGTGCAAAAAAGCAGAATTGTAAAATATCGGAGCGGAGCAAACCTCTAAGGCTCATATGGTATTTCAGGTAGAGTATTAACAAGTCTATTTTATGGCAAGGAGATGTTTTAATACTTTTACTCAAGTTATGACTTAGTATTTTCAGAAGTTCCTATTAGAAAGAATATGAATATAATGTATAGTGCTAGGAATGCCGAGTACATGGGAGATTTTTTTCATTCTACTAAATCGATAGATACAGTATATGCACATCGGAATAATCTGACATGCAAATTGCATAACATAGAAATTGATTTCATTAATACAGTAGATGATAGGAGTAGAGATTTTAAGCATAAGGTTGCTGAACAAAAGAGTAAAGAACCACCATGGGCACATAAAGAAGGTAATTATCAAAAGAGTGAGACATATGCTGCAATGGCCCTGGATTGGCCTCATAGAGGAACGTTTTGCTTACTTAGGAAAAGACCAATTATAATAATAATTTTGTTGGTTCCAGTGAATGTGAGCATACCTTCCTGGTTGGGGATTAAGAGGCGGTACTGATCCTGTTTTCCCTAGGGTGTATTTTGTGTGTGGTAAAAATGCCTACTAAAGGTTGCCACCACATTGGTATGGGTGTTGTTATATGGGTATAGTTTTGCCAAAGATTTACCACGTTGGTGATAAACATGGAACCAATGAAAACAAACTAATACCGAGTAGAACGGGTTTGAGTGCTGCGGAAATTATAGGAGATATATTTGGAGCATTAATACCTTCAGTGGGGGTGATTCTAAATTCACAGAAAATTAGAAAATGATCTACAGTAGTTGATCGTTTATCAACGGATACTGCTGGTGGATTCTTAATGATTGATACTGAGATGGTTGCTATGAGAACGATGGTTTTGCAAAATAGACTTGCCTTAGATGTATTATTGGCAAAAGAAGGCGGAGTCTGTAGTATACTGAAAATTCAACAATGTTGCACATATATTCCTGATAAGAGTAGAGATTTGGAGGGATATATCAGTAACATTACTCATTTACATGATGATTTGGCAAAACTGAAGGTTGATGGTGCTTGGGAGAAACGTCGTAAGAGTATTTCTTCCATAGGTAATTGGTTTTCAACTTTTTCTAACAGCTTATTAGGGAGGATACTAACTCCAATAGTTGCTGTTGCTGCTGGCATACTAATGATAATTTTGCTTTATAAGTGTCGTAAAAGTAAGCCTCAAGAGGAGAAACGAAGGGCAAGAAAAAGGAAAAAGGAAAAGAGAGGAAATTGAAATGGAAGATCGAAGGGGTGTGTATTATGATGCTTGGAAAGATATAGAGGGTGTTAGGTTGAAGCAGATGCGAACAACGAGTACTGCATTCTAAAATTTGATATCAGATAGTAATCTGATATGGGTTGTTATGATGGTTTGGGATACCATCAGATGGGGGATTGATAGAGCACGATTTTTGTAAATAAAATCTGCTCAAGGAAAATCCACCTGTGTGTGCATATTAATAAAATACTAATGTGTGAGAAAAACGAAAATAATAAATGTGCAATTATTAGCTCACCTTACAAAAGCTGCTACAACCACTCTGAAGGCGGGTAGCTGTTTGGGACTGAGAAGAAAGAAGATGACTTGCATGGAAGAATTCCTACCTGCCTGGTGAGTAGACGGTTCTGCTTCATCTTGAGTTTCTGGACCTGAAAAGTTTCTTGGTGGGCCAAGAAAGCTGGCCTCTTGCTAATCTACAGTGATCAGAGGATCCAGGACTATCCAGATGGATCCTGCCTGCCAAGATAGCCTGATGAACTATAGGACAGGTTAACTGTGGTGCCTCACTTGACAGCACTCTATTGTACCGCTGAAACTTCTGATAATGTCTAGCACTGCCCACCGTGTAACTATTGTACTGTGCTCATGCCTGCATTGTTTCAAATGACTCAGGCCCTTATGCATGGGCTGGTGTGGGTGAGGTATATATCACACCAAGTAAATACCTCTAATTCTGAGTTCTTTTCTGGAAAATAAGGTACTCCATGTGGAATGTGGTGCTTTCTGCACTAAATTCTGTATGTATAGGAATGTATGGCATTTTTTCACCCAGTAAATTTTGTCAGGTTTAATCTACCTAACCCCGCGAAAAGAAAACTGCGGGGATGCAACATTTACCATAAAATTGAAAATTCAGGTCCCAAAGAAAACAGGGATTTGGGCAGGCTTCTGAAAAACAAGTTACTTACCAGTGCACTGTTGTTCTCCGGTATTGATATCTTTCATAGATTCACATACTTTGTTCTTCCCCGTCATCATAGTGGGAGACCCACGTTATTTAAAATAAGAAGTCTCATGTAAATACATTAAAAGACATAGAGAAATCAATTGACATCGCTAACCAATTCACATTGTTTTAATAGACAAGAGGCAAGACCCATGACCACTCTTCACCTGCTCAGCCACCATACCCCAGATTTCGGAGAACACATGTGTAAATACGTATCCATGAGGTATCAGAGTGGTGTCCCTAAACGGGGAGGAGGGCGGGTCGCATGTGAATCTATGAAAGATATCAATACTGCAGAGTACAGGTAAGTAACCTGTTTTTTCTCCAGTATTGAATCTTCCATGGATTCACAGGCTTGAATCAGAGTAGCTAGCAGTAAGCAAAACACACATGGAGGAGGGTTAGGCGAAAACAACTCTCTACATACAAGAACTTAAGACCGATATCCCTGCTGCCTCTCTTTGTGAAAATTGCTGAAAAATTCGTCAATCAACAGCTGATGAATTTTGTGGAAGAAAAAGCCCTCCTCCACGAATCGCAATCTGAATTCAGGCCACTTTTCAGTCCAAAATCAGCCCTCTTATTCGCAGCAGAATCTCTCCGTCAAGCTGCGGATGAAGGTAAGATGGCTGCACTAGTCATGCTTGACCTAAGTGCAGCTTTTGATACTGTCTCGCATGGACTGCTACTAGAAAGGCTACAGAACTCAGGGGTGGGGGGCACTGCGCCGGGCTGGCTAGCAGACTTCTTGCAGGGCTGCACTTTTCAGGTTACCCAACAGCCGCAGTTATCCAAGACTCGGACGCTGCAGCAGGGAGTGCCTCAGGGTTCTGCGCGGAGTCCGACCCTATTTAACCTATATATGCAACCGCTGGCCGAACTTATTGAGGGTCATGGTGTTCGAACAGTATCCTACGCCGATGATACCCAATTGATTATTAAGCTGGCTCAGGATAACAATCAAGTGACGGACGATTTCAAACTTTGTCTAGTAGACCTGGCCAATTGGATGAAGGACAGCTGCCTGAGACTATATGCTGCCTGCTCTTAAAAATATTTTCTCACATACTCACAAAGGGGAAGGGGTCCCCTGGGGACCACTTCCCGTTTGCGAGTGGTTTACCACCTACTTGAAGTAGGTGGTAAACTGCAAGTGTTTTGCGGCCGCAAAACAATTGTACATGGCATTGTGACTCGCTATTAAGAAGGGACGCCCCTTCCTAATAGCGGAAGTCGCAAATGCTATTTTGCGAGTCAGTGACTCACAAAATAGCATTTGTACATGCCATTACCCTTTCTTGCGGTCACAAACAGGAGGATCTCCCGTTTGCGGCCGCAAAAATGAGTCGTACATCTGGCCCTTAGTCTAATATCTTTATAAAATTTGCAGAACAACATAAAGTGCATTGTAGATTGCCAAGCTTTTCCATCAAATGGGCACATAGGTAAGTTTGATGACCATGCCTTTGATTTGGGAAATGCAACAGTGTGACGGAGTAACTGGAAGCGTAGTCTGGTCAAGTAAAATCTGTCCTGGTTATTAATCATGCTTATCAGATAACCTTGAATCCCTTGTTGTATCGGCCCTTAAAATAACTCTCCACTGTGGCCTTAGTTCTTTCGCTTAATTCTCTGTGGGCCTCCCTTTTTCCTTGAAAAATAGTACTTAATTCTTTCTTAAAAAATTGCACGATACTAGCGGGAACCCGAATACTACAGTTTTCCTCCAGTTCCTTTAATAGACCATTTATATAACAAAAGCAGTTTTTTTTTTCATACTGGTCAAGTTCTAAACAATCCCTTATGATGTCTCTAGTACATTTTGTGCCTGGTTGGCTCCAGATACTGTGCCATTTAATCACACTACTAAGATGAATTTGATCTTCTATGTGCAAAATGTCAAGTTCTTTATGGGTTAAGTAGGCTGGAGTCGATCGTGGGACTGCTAAAAGTCTACATAGAATGGTATTCTCCTGAATCTGAATTTGTTTGCTGTTTATTGTTCCCCAAATTGGTGCCCCATATAAAGCAAGAAATAACAGTCTGTACCTTAATGAAACAGGCGATTCAAAACTGGCTGTCCGACTACAGCGTCTGCTTTCCATGCTGAATCCAAATAGTAGTGTTTGGGGAAGGTATGAGTGTTTGACCACATTGCTGCTCTACAGATGTCTGGAAGCGATACTGGAGCAAGCAACACTGTGGATGTTGCCACCTTCCTCATAGAATCTGCAGCAACTTTCTTGGATAGTGATCTTCCTGCCTTGTCGTGGCAAAAAGTAATTGCTGATGACACCCAAAGAGCTATACTGTTTTTTGAGAGTGCGCAGTCCTTTCTGGGATGTGTGAAAGAGATGAAAGGCTGATCTGATTTTCTGAAAGTCTTAGTTCTGTGAAAGTAAAATTTCAAGCACTGCTTGATATCCAGAGAATGGAGAGCCCTTTCCGCAGCTGAAGAAGGGATCTTTTAAAGTATGTTGACACAATAATGGGCTCATTCAGATGAACAGAAGTTGGAACCTTCTAGTTGAATTTTTAGTTGGTTCTCAACAACACCTTGTCTTCTCTGAACTTTAGAAAAGGTTCTGTGACAGTGAAAGCCTGAATCTCACTGATCCTTCCGGCAGATGTGAGAGCTAATAGAAGGGCTGTTTTCCCTGAAACATATTTCATATCCACCTTGTGTATTGGCTCAAAAGGTGGTTTCATGAGTCGGGAAAGGACCGTGTTTAGCTGTCAGGATATTGCTGGAGGCTTTATCGGTGGGAAAGCTCTAAAAAAGTCCTTCATAAATTCCTTTGTCAGTCTGGTGGACCACAGCAAAATTTCACAAATTTGTCTTCGGAACCTGGAAAATGCAGCCTAATTGCAGAGTGCGCCAAGCAGGTGAAGGAGATACGGCAACAGTTGCTCTGGAGAAGCGCGAAAAGGATGTCTATTGTTTTTGAAACATCAGCTACAGAATCTTTTCCATTTTGCCAGATACGACTTGTTCATTGAAACAGCACGGGACTGTTCCAGGATAGATCTGCATTCTGCTGGAATAGTTAGAGATCCAAACTCATGTTCATGATGTGCCATGCCCATAAATTGAGAGACTTTATCTGAGGGTACAATATTTAGTTGTTGTTCATGGAAATCGGGTTCTCCATCAGTCGCAACTGAATGAGTGAAGACACAGACATCAGGATCAATTCCGTGTACCAGTACTGTCTAGGCCATGTCAGGGCTATAAGAATTAGATGGCATGGTTCACTTTTCATCTTGCATATAACACTGGGAATGAGAGGAAAGGGTGGGAACGCATAAGCAAACATTCCTGTCCATTGTATCTGAAGAGCATTCCCCCAAGACCCATTCTGAGGGAAACTGCTTGCAAACATTTTGCATTTCTTGTGAATCGTTGTAAAAAGGTCAAAATTTGGGCTACCCCACTCTTTGAAGATTTGGGATTAGTTTTTTTGGGTTCATTTCCCCTTCGTGGTATTGACTGATTGTTTTGCTGAAAGAGTCTGCCTATTCGTTTTCTATGCCTGGGACATGCTAGACTTGGAGGGCTTGAGATGAGAGACTTTTCGATCTCATTCCTGCCTCCTTGGCTAGGTAGAACATAGTGGTGGTATTGTCTCTTCTTACTAAAGCAGAAGAATTGTGAATTCTGGGAAGAAATGCTTGAAGACCTAGGAATACAGCCTTCAGCTCCAGAAGATTTGTGTGCTATCTATAATTCTTGGAGAGACCTTTTTCTGTGCTGTGGATTTCTAGCTCCTGGATATGTCCTCCTCAACCTTCCAGGGAGGCATCCATTGTCATTACGAAGCACGGTTGTGTCGCTTTGAAAGAGAGGCCAGGAGAGATGTTGACCTCCTTTCCCCACCATGGCAATGCTTGCTTCATTAAAGGGTTGATGATGTCCTCGAACGAACCATGGATTTGAACCGATTGTGCATCCAGCTGTTCCTGCAATGGCCTCATGTGTAGGCGATACGGAATTAATTGGATGCACGAGAATAGCAACCCCAGTATGGATTTGAACGTTCTTACTGAAGAGGACTTTCTTTTTATCCGAGAAGCAGTCATGTCCATTATCTTATGTACCCTGTAGATGGGAAGGCTTTGGCGACCTTGGTGTCCAGAATGGCCCCTAGAAACACCAGCGATCTTGTTGGTATGAGACAAGACCTTTCCGCATTCAATCTCAGCCCCAAAAAGTTGAATAGCTGCTGATAAGCCAAGGTAGATTCTTCTGCAGAACGGAATGAGCATCCTTTGACTAACCAGTCATCCAGGTAGGGGAATATCTGATGGCCGTTTTTTTTCAGGAAACGAGCTACCGGTGTCATGAACATTGAGAAAACTCTGGGAGCTGAGCGTAGGCCAAAAGGAAGGACTTTGAACTGGTATTGGCACCCTGCCACCTCGGACCTAAGGTACCGTTGATGTTTCACATGAATGGGAATGTGAAAATACGCTTCCAAGAGACGTCATTTAATCCCCTTTGTTGAGTAGAAACAGAATTTCCGTGAAGTGACAGCATTCTGAAAGGTTGCTTCTTTATATATTTGTTTAGCTGCCTGAGGTCCATGACCTGTCTCCATTTCCCAGACTTTTTCCTTAGGAGGAAGAGGTTTGAGTAGAAACATGTGCCGCGCTGGCGGAAGGGAACTATTTCTATGGCCCCTTTTGAGAGAAGCAGAGATACTTCCTGTTTCAGGAAGGAGAGGTGTTGATGCTTTCATTTTGAAGCTGAATGTTAGGGGGCTCTTTGAACAAATTCCAGGGTGTGACCCTGATGTATAATGTCTAACACCCATTTGTCTGTGGTAATTCTCTCACATTGATGATAATAAACAGAGAGATTGTGGTTCGACGTTGATGAAGGGATGAGGTGACTGTTGCTTGGTAAATGTCACTGTCTCCTTGCAGAGCCTTGGGCTTTTCCCCCGCCATGGGTAGCCTACGCACTGTCTGTATCGAGTAAACTGAAGAGGAAGACCTGTACTGCTGTTGTTGTTGTCTAGCGTGCTGGGATCGATAACCTTGCTAAGCATTTGGCTGGTATCTGTAAGATTGATATGAAGGTCTTTCAACATATTGCATTCTTTCTCTTCCTCTTCCTCCATAAAAGGGCTGATAACACCTCTGTTGCAGCATTCCAAGAGAGTGTGTCATTCCCGTGTCTGCTTTGATGGTTTGAAGAGCGGCATCTACATGTTTGCCAAATAAATTTCCAAAAGGGCATGTCCATTATCTTGGCTTGAACCTCAGGCGGGAATGAGGTGACCTTCACCCAGCCCTGACGGCGCAGAACTGCAGCTCCCGCCATCTGCCGGAAAGCAATGGATGAGATATCCATGACCGTGTCAATAATCTCAGACAACGCTTTGGCACCCTCTTGCAAGATTTCTCTTGCCTCCTTTTTCTTATCCTCTGGGAGATGATTCAAAAAAGGAGTGAGGTTGGACCTCATTTGGAAGTCGTAACGACCCAGAATGGCTAAAGCGTCTAAGGCCCTGATGGAAGTGGCTGCCATAGCTGCAAAACGCTTGCCAATATTGTCAAGCCTCTTTCCTTTCTTGTCTGGGGGCGCTGAACAAAGGGCAGATGGATTCCTTGTGCTCCTTTGTGCAGCCTGCATTATCACCGAATCTGGACATGGATGCCCTATCAGGCAGGCTGGTGACGAATCCAGTGCTTTATACTTTTTGTTCATATGTGGGACTACAGCAGCGACCAAAGCTGGATTTTTAATTAACTTCAGCCCTTCTTACCATATGTAGTTGACAATGGGTATCGATCTGACTGTCTTTCATACAGAAAACAATCTGTTTGCTTTACAGGGAGAGGTAGATCGCACCTCTTTGATGCATGCTCCAGTAGCTCCTGAAACCCTCCGATGTGTTCAGGAGGGGAACTTGCTGGAGAAAGCGCTGGTGAAGAAGGAGCCACATAATCATCCCTTTCCTGACCCACTGTTCCTTGATCTTGAAGAAGTTCATCCTCTTCAGGTTGGTCATCTGGATCACTCTCAATGTAATCGTCTCTAATGGTAATGGGAGGAAGCACTACCCTGAACTCTTGCATGTGCACAGGTGCAGAACTTTTAGGTTGAGGCATCACCTCCTGCACATCTGCTTGGGCTGGAGGAAGAGGAACTGGCACCGTTGACTCAGGGAAGTGCTTGTAATAGTCATTGATCCTGTGCCTTAGATCAGTGACCAAGGAAATGGGCATCGAAATAATGTCTTCTCTCGAACTCTGGTGTTTATCATCAGGGTCTTCATAGGGATAGTGCTCCTGGAAAGTATAATATCTGTGGGGCATGAGTGGCTAGTGAGTAGTGAATGAGAAATCTTCTTCTAGGTAAGTAGAACTGTCACTGTCATGACCTTTGTCATCCTCCGAGTCTTGGCATTTTACTCTCAGTTGAGAGGGGCTGCAGACAGGGCAGAAAAATCCTTCATCACCAGACTCTTCTGTGTCTAGCAGATGAGCCGGGGGCAGAGGGGACACCTTACTTGGAGAGGTGATGTCTGCTTCAATTGTGTTGATACATCTTCCTTAAAGAGTGCCATCTTTTTCTGCCTCGCTGACGGGCTCGTCGACAATGCCGTCAACGCTGGAAAGATCTTCTTTGAAATGGAAACAGCCGCCGCCACTATCGTCGTCTACGGGGATTTAAAAACCGTCATCGTTGGGCTTACCGTCGTCGGTGTCGTCAACGGGGTGGTCGTCAGACCTGTCGTCGATGAAGCTGTTGTCGTCATCGACGTGGTAGGGTTGACCATCGTCACTGAAGGTATGGTCGATGAATGTATCATCAACGATGTTCCTGTCGATGCTGGTAGCACTGTCAATGTGTCCGTCGATGGTCTGATTTTCATCGACAACGAATCCTTCTGAGGTGTGACTGAAAAAGAGGAAGCCGAAGGTCTTGTCTTTGACTGACTAGAGGAGTCCTTAGAGGCTTATTTATCAGATGTTTTTTCATCAGTCTTAGATGTCTTTGAGTCCTTAGCATATGAGGTAGAGCCCTCATCTTTGTGCTTTCGCTCAGGTGGGGAGCGTTTTAGACTTTCCTCCTCCTCATCAGAGCCAGACTGTGATCTGTACTTTTTTCTCTGAAGCCATAGTAGAAGCCTGGCTTCTCTGTCATTAAGAGTCTTGGCAGAAAAAGTTCTGCAGTGCTTTCAATCCTTTGCTGTATGGTTGTGATGCAGACAGTATAGACACTCTTTGTGAGGATCTTCAGAAAAAAGTCTAGGCTTGCCACAGAACTTGCATATCCTGAATTTCTTGGATCCTTCAGACATATTTGAGATAATATAGAAAATATAGTACCTCAGAGTGGTATCTGATGAATATTTCCTTCCTTGAGCAGAGAAGGCAGGGACAAAAGTTCACAACTGTAATAAACTGAGCAGAGCTCAAGGAGAATCCCTTAAGCATGACGTGCGGTTAGAAATCTGAGGTATGGTGGCTCTGCAGGGGAAGAGTGCTCATGGGTCTTGCCTCTGATTGGCTGAAGTTTGGGTCTATAAAAATAATGTGAATTGGTTAATAATGTCAATTGCTTTCTCTGTCTTTTAATGTATTTACATGAGACTGCTTATTTTAAATACCGTGGGCCTCCCAACATGACGACGGGGAAGATTCAAGCATGTGAATTTATGAAAGATTCAATACTGGCGAATGTAATGGCCACTGGGATTCCAGGACTCAGATGTGTCAGTCTGTTTTTTATCAAATCTGTAACTATTGGTGTTATGTAAAAATGTCAATGGGGAACAATAAAAACACTGTACGGCACTACAAGCATGGGTAACAACACAGGTAGCTGCACACCGTAAGTCAATCAAATGCATTTTTCAGCAGATAACGTAACGTCATTTGCATCCACTGGCTAGTGATGGCAGTGACCTAAGAGAACACATTGTGTCAGGATCTAGTGTTACTCGTTCCTCTGACATCATAGTCATCACTGCACCTCCCCTTCACTCCTACGCTAATTGAAAGATATTCATTCTCATACACAAATTTACAGACTGTTGGTGCCCATGCTTATTGTGAGGCGTCTCCATCATGTACTTGTGCATAAACATCACTTCCTAGCATAACTCTCATATACAAGTGTTAAGAGCCATTAGGATAAAATGCCTGGATTTTACAGAGGTGCATGTGACTCCTGCTTTCCTGCTATCAGATTTCCATTGACAGTAGCGGATTTCTGTGACCAACAAGAGGTGCAAGTCTGGGTTCCTGGTGGGTGTGGCAGAACATTGTACATCCCAAAACAATGTCAATCTATGCAGGTTACCTTTCTTGCTCCCAGTGACCTTTGAACAACTGTTATACAATCAGTAAAGCTATGTCCAATGTCTCATGGTCTGCTCATGGTCTGCCTTTTCCAGCAAGGACCTCCTTCCTCAGTAATATACAAGTCAGTCAGTATTTTACTTCCTTGCTTTGCTCCAGTAAGCAGCCACTCTTAAATTTCAGTCCTGGCTTTCTAGATGTTCCTGCTAATTCCCACAACATCCAACCTATTTGATAAGTACCTTGACAAGAACTATCTTTTAAAGGGCTGAGCAGTTGGTTACTCCAAATAATCCATTAAATAACTATGCTGGATTTTTCCGTTTTTTCAGTTGAATGCACACAGATAACTCTCTTTGCAGAAGAACTTTGTGATGAGATTAAAAATTAATTGGTATGCAAGAATCGTCCTGATACTGTGGCTGGCCTAAATGACCTATCTTTCAGATTGGCACATAAGAGAAGAGGGACAACTCAGGAGATTTTGACTCATCCTTTCATTACTGGTTCTAAGGAATGGTGTACACCAACAGCTTTTGGTGCAACATGCATTCCAGCAGATAGGTCTGCATGTTCTTCCTCTTCTAAGGCTCTCCATAATGTGCACTGGCTCCCAGTCGCCAAGCGCATAGTCTTCAAGGGCCTTTATGCCTGGTCTTTACATCTTTACATATTAGGGTTCCTGCATATCTACAAAGTACATTCCAACTCTATCAGCCCACCAGACAGCTCAGATCTGCCTCTGTCAGATTACTGGTAGTCCCCCAGTTCCTGACAGGTCACGTCGGGCAACCAGGCCTCTTCCACAACCACAACTAAGCTCTGCAACACCCACCCCTTGTATTTAAGGAGAGAACAAACCTACTCTCCTTCAGAAACAACCTGAAAACCTTATTATTTCCCAACCCTTAATGTTTAGCCTGTTGATCAGCTCATTTCAGTTTCAGCGACAGGGCGCTTTTTAGGTACTCGTGCAGTCAACAAAAACTAAATACGAATACAAAATACAAATCAGACACAGATCGAAGGGCCAGGGAACCTTTTTTGGATGACAAAAAGGTTCTGAGACTTCATATGGGTGTGTGGCTATATTGTGGTGAAAGTGAAACATAATTCCATCGTGTCCTTTAAGACTAAGAAAACCAGCTCAAGATCGGGGCAAGAGAAATTATAGCAATGTGTCTGCGGGAACTTTCTTGCTTTTGTTACAAGTTAGTATCTGACAGGAGGGGCGCTAGAGAGCCCGAAGCGAAATGGCCGCACCTTAGTGCAGCTCCGCTGGCCGTAACAAAGATCCTTGTAAAATCCATTCTTCTGGTGGGTGCTGCGTGTCATAGTGCACCAACAACATGCTGTAAGGGGTCGGAGCGCAAATAGAAGCAGGTTTGTGTGAGCTGCAAGAGCGTAGCAGCGAGAATCCAGCGGTGTTGTGAACCTGCGCAGCAGCTGACAAAATGGCAGCCGCCGGACACTATTAATGGTACGAGCTGGGCGCGGCCCCCTCGGATGCTGCAAGGTGCCCGAGGGCCCCTGGCTTGCCTTTGAGGGGGACGTGGAGGAGCTGCCCACCGTCCCTGCAGGAGTTAGAGACCTTCCGGCGCGAGGACTCCGTCGGACCCGAAGTGAATCGGTCTTAGACGAAGAAGTGAAGTAAACCTGGAGACAACCTCTAAGCGGTAAGGCTGTGGCTTCTGCCTGTGCGGGGGCGGTCCGCGACTGCCTTCCCTCTGGGGAATATCTGCGCTGCTCGAGGTGGTCTGCGTGGACTGTGGCAGCGGAACCTGTTGGCCCGGAGACACGTGCAGATATGCCTGGCGGAGGGAGACCCTGGTGAGACAACGGGCCGCCCGAGACAGAGCAACACAGTGCAGCGAGGAGGGGGAGGATAACCTGAGCTGGGAGCAGTGAATCACCATATAACTAAAACTGGAGGGGATTATTAATTCTCACAGGTAGAGAGGATGGCGCTAAACCTAATAACGTGATGAGTTCAAACCTAATTGACAATTCTAACGGTGCTATAGGTGGGGGGAATAATCCCATAAACCCCCAAACCAGGACAAGGGTCCAAGGCAACTATGATACCAATCCTATGCACACGAAATACAACTTTATACAGGGTAATGAAAATCACTATCCCAAAGGTAAAAAAACCATGAATTCTTCAGCCGTTATAGTTCATTTTAATGTTCAGAATATTTTTCAAGCCAGCCAACACGTGTTTCGTCAGTGGGTAATGACCCTTGACTTCTTCAGGGCTCAATTATGATCTGACCAACCATTCAGACCTCTTGGCCGGTGATAGTTCCAACCCGGCGGGGTCGTCTTACAGTTGCTTCTTTACAACAACAACTCGTTCAAGTCCTCGGATCCTGTATATCGCATAATGTCCAAAGTGCCCTTGCACAGCCCGTATATCCCTTAAATACGGCGCTCCTCGTCTTAAGGGGTCCTTAAAACCATTTACAGACGGAAAATACGCCGTCTACACCAACTCAATTACGAGCTAATTGGCGAGCCCCCAAGCTTCCGGTTGATTGAAATCCCGGGAACTATCGGGACGCGTTGGTGTACTCGCCAATTAGCTCGTAATTGAGTTGGTGTAGACGGCGTATTTTCCGTCTGTAAATGGTTTTAAGGACCCCTTAAGACGAGGAGCGCCGTATTTAAGGGATATACGGGCTGTGCAAGGGCACTTTGGACATTATGCGATATACAGGATCCGAGGACTTGAACGAGTTGTTGTTGTAAAGAAGCAACTGTAAGACGACCCCGCCGGGTTGGAACTATCACCGGCCAAGAGGTCTGAATGGTTGGTCAGATCATAATTGAGCCCTGAAGAAGTCAAGGGTCATTACCCACTGACGAAACACGTGTTGGCTGGCTTGAAAAATATTCTGAACATTAAAATGAACTATAACGGCTGAAGAATTCATGGTTTTTTTACCTTTGGGATAGTGACTTTCATTACCCTGTATAAAGTTGTATTTCGTGTGCATAGGATCACCATATAACTGCTGGGAGTATACGATCAGCCCTGAGAGAGGGACTCAAGACACAGGGCCAATATAAACGAAGAGCAAACAAGGGATCCACAGTCAAGCAGCCGTAGAGTATGAAGCCAGTATGAAAGGAAGCAATTGCCAGTAACCATTAAAGTGTGCAATGCCTTACTGTACTGTACTGCAGGACCTGGGGGCATGGCTGTGAGAGGAGACATCCACCCCCACCTTCCTCTCATAATACCAACTGATGCAGACAACGGCCTTTCCCAACACCCCCACTGCATGACACAACAAGCCTATCATAAAGAGACACTGATACCAGAGGGGTGCTGCGGGAACCCGAGGTGGGGTACGCGCGGCATAACATAGCGGATGTGCACGGCGGGCGAGGGCAGACACGGGGCCCGCTATCACACCACCCAATGGCGCCTATAGGCAAAACAGACAAAGCACAGCCCAAACTATCATTTGCAAGTAGAAAAAGCACAAGGGGAGTAACAGAAATGACGGATGATAGTGAAGGGGAAGAATCTGCTCCGGGCACGTTGACGCTGGAAAACACCATAATGGCGATGCAACAAAGTCTACATTCAATAGATGGCAATATAGACCACATCAACCTCAGGCTAGACAACCTCGCCACTAAGCTAGACAGAAGCAGAACAGAGAATATCGAACACGGAGGATACTATGAACTCTTTAAAAACCAAATGCCTAACCATGGAAAAAGTGCTTGCTATGATACAAGCAAAGAATGAGGACTTGGAAGCGCGCTCTAGAAGGAGCGATTTACATATTACAGGAATTCCGGAAACAACGAACGTGGGCAAAACAGAGGAATACATAGAGTGCATGCTTAAAGAAGTGTTCAGCGCAGACAACCTATCACACTTGCTAGTGGGGGAGCTCACCCATCGATCCCTGATGCCGCTGCCGATCCCAGGAGCTGCCCCGAGGCCGATAATTGCTAAACTCTTGAACTATAGAGACAGGGACACAGTTCTCCGATTGGCACGAAAGCGCCAAAACATTACCTATCAAGGCAATGCGGTGTCCTTCCCAGATTTTACTGCCAACGTTCAGGCGGCCAGAAAGGAATACACGCCAGTAAAGAAAAAGCTGCAGACTGCGGAAATCCAATATGCAATGCTTTACCCAGCCAGACTGCACATTGACCATTAGGGTAAAATAACAAATGTTACAACACCACAATCAGCAATGGAATACGTCAATAAAATCTCCGTCAAGAAAAAATACCACCGGGACCGGGGTGTTGCTGTGGAGGAGGACTGAACTCACCACATCTAACCGGCGATGAATATCCAACAGTACCCCTCTAATGTCCTCGATGCAGAGGCACTGCATGTTCCAATGGGTCCTGCGTCTGCCCCCGCGGCTACCGAGGGATCTGCGTGACATACCCCATAAGCATGGCCTGGCTGGCTGTGAGGGGGTACATGGCCCAGTCGGAGTGCCCTTGTGAGACATATTGGGGGCAAAATCAGTGAATCGGTGTACCACTGTCTACAAGCAGTCTGAGTCAACTGAGGCGTACCAGAAACTATAGACTTATACAGCCACCCTCCGAAGCTAGGAGGGTAACCGGGACTCTGGCGGCTCCCACGTGGGTCCACCCCCGAAACGAGATTTATAGTTAGTATGATGCTGGCAGCACCAAGCAGCTGGCAAAAGCTGAGGTTCATGTTTGTAAGGTTTGCTACTTATGGGATGTTCTTTAGGATGATTGGGATGCTGAAGTGGGAGGGGGGGATGGGAAACTGTTTCTGAATGTTGTTGCCTCAACAATTCACAACATACTAAGATTGGCGAAAACACCACTACAATGCAGACACATGGGATCCGAACTCACATACAGGACAGGCGAGGGAGGATCTAGGGGGCCAAATATGACATCTTGTATAACTTGGAATGTTCACGGGCTTAACAACCCCCATATAACACAACAAGTAGTGGCCTATTTGGACAGACACATCGCGATGCTCCAGGAAACACACCTCATGAAACGCTCGGAGTGCGCAGTGGGAGCCCAGTGGGCCGGGACCCGACTGGCCTCATCGCACTCCTCCTACTCTAAGGGAGTGCTAACTCTGGTGAAGAAAGGTTTGCCATTCGTGGTAACTCGGACTATCACAGATGAAAAAGACAGTTATGCGATTTTGGAGGGTGTGCTTTCGGGTACCCTTGTCACACTGGTTAATACATACATACATACATACATACAATGAGCTGCGACTCACTCTGTCAATCGTGATTTGGGGGGGGGACTAAAACACCGATCTAAACCCACTAGAGGATTGATTGCCACATGCAATGCCACAAGATAGGAGCACGGCTAGGGTGCTAAGGGAGGGCATGGCGGAATTCGATATGGCAGATTTGTGGAGACTAAGAAACCCGGGGGTGAGGGAGGGCACCTTTGTATCCTCAGCACACACCTCATGGTCCCGGCTCGATTATTGGTTGGCATCGGCTGAGTTGAGCACATAGATGCGGGGAGTGCAGCATCTTGCTAGAACCCTATTGGACCATAACCCTGTAAAACTGGACTTAGCAATACTAACACAAAGACCAACACACTACCTCTGGACGCCACTGCACTACTTTACCCAGTATACAGGGACGCTATCAAGCAAGCCATTATGGAATGTTTTGATATTAATGAGGGTTTAGTGGATGGGGCAGATACCCTGTATCCCACTTAAAGCCACAATAAGGGGAGTCTGCATTAGTACACATGTGGGCATACTTAGGGATCTACGAGGGCAACTAGATAAGATAGAGCAAAAGCTGCAGACACTGGAGAGGGAGCTAGAATCGGAATGGAAAGCGGATACACTGGCGGAGATTATAGAAAACGTTACACAATACAACAACATGGCACAGAGGGAAACGCGCTATATATCCAGACGCAACGTGGCTACAGCGTATAGGGAAGGCGGGTGGCCTGGTCGCGCTCGCTGCTAAGATACGCCCAGCGGGCGGACACAAGCCCATAACAAAAATAACAGTGGAAGGGGAGGGTGGACCAATAAGATATACCCGGGATCCTTAGGTCATTCTTAGCATATTATGAGAACCTATATGATTCCAAGGCGTCCCCCTTGGAAGCAGACATCAATGCCTTCTTGAGGACATAACCCTAGTGTGGCTGTCTGATGACCAGCGCGAATATCTGTTGCAACCCATGGATGTAGAAGAGCTGACTGAGGCCATTCGCTCATTACCTAATGAGAAGGCGCCAGGCCCAGACGGCTTGTGTGGCGAGTTCTATAAAGAATTTGCAGAATTGCTGGCGCCCCATCTATTGGGACACGGAAGCATATGTGAAACAGATCTTACCCCCAACACTGCGAGAGGCCCTTCTGATAGCGCTATTGAAGCTGGATAAACAATCCGACAAATGCGATTTATATCACCCTCTATCACTTATTAATACAGACACCAAAATATTGGCGCGCATACTCGCCACTAGAATGCGACCATTGGTACCCAACATGGTTCTCCCTGACCAATCTGGGTTCATACCAGAAAGATCAACGGCGCATAATCTACGAATCATCTTTGCGCTGTTGCACCAACTGAACCCAGACCTCGAGGCAGCGGCGGTACTTTTAGATGCGCCAAAGCCTTCGATTCTATAGAGTGGCCCTACATGTTCACCGCTCTTAAGCGTATGGGCATTCCGGAGGCTTTTCTAAGATGGGTGCGCCTACTGTATAATGCCCCAGTCACACGAGTGCGGATTAACGGGCATACGTCCAACCAAATACACATAAACCGTGGCACAAGACAGGGTTTCCCGTTATCCCCAATGAAGGAATGAATGAATGAGTAGTTTGTAAGGCGCATGACTCACCCCCAAAGGGGTATCTGCGCCCTCGGGAGCAACAGCCCAGCTTAGCAGTTGCAGAAAAGTTCGATTTTCAAAAGTTTACTAAAGGTAGAAAATTGTTGAATTCACGGAGGCCGATGATTCCAATATAGGGGAGCTAGATGGGAGAAGGATTTGCCCCCGGAATGGGACTTCTTAAAATGAGGGATAATAAGGAGGGATCTGTCACCAGACCGTAGGGCTCTGCTTGGCCGAAAGTGGAGACGTTTATCTGTTAAGTAGCTGGGACCTTTACCATTGAGCGCTTTGTGTACAATACAGCATATCTTGAACTTAATTCTCTGTCTGATGGGTAACCAGTGTAGCTGTCGCAAAAGAGGTGACGCGGTGGTTCTGTATGGCATATTCTGTACCAGGCAGGCTGCAGTGTTCTGAACCACTTGCAGTTTATTCAATAAGGCTCATTTGTAGCAGCCAAAAGAGCATTGCAGTAATCTAGGTGACTAATCACAAGCGCTTGAATCAAAGTTTTTCGTACCTCCAGAGGGAGGACTTGGAATACCCTACGCAAGAGACTCAGCATGTGAAAACAGGTATCGGTGGTAGCTCTAACTTGAACCCTCATAGAAAGGGACTGATCCAGCCTGAAGCCTAAATTTTTTACCACCGCCTTGGGTGCTGGAGCTAGGCCTAAATTTGAAGGCCACCACTCTGCTGTCCACAGCTTTTGGGCAATTCCAAAGAGCATGAGCTCTGTTTTTTCGGCTTTCAATTGAAGAAAATTTTTAGCCATCCAGGCTGAAACTGCTTTGATGCCTGTCAAGAAACGAAGTTTAGAAGTAGTATCTTTGTTGTCGAAAGATAGGAGAAGTTGGGTATCGTCTGTGTAAGAGAAAGGGGTGAACCCTAATTCTCTTACAATCTTGGCCAGGGAAGCTACATATACATTGAACAGAGTGGGGCTAAGGCAAGAGCCCTGCGGCACTCCCTTAGTGAGATCAATAATACGCGAGCGAAAGGGACCTAAATTAATAGTCTGCGTACGATGACTTAAAAAACTGGAGAACCATTGTAGGGCGCGTCCCCCGATTCTGATTTCCCCAAGTCTGTGAAGCAATCTGTGGTGTGACACAGTGTCAAATGCCGCTGATAGGTCCAGGAGCACCAATAATACAGCCTGGTTATTATCCAAAGAAATCCTAATATAGTCTGCAACTGCAATCAGTGCAGATTCGGTACTGTGCCTGGGTCTAAAACCGGACTAGGAGAAATTCAAGCGGCTCTGGACTCTGTATAACCAATGAGTATTTTGTTTATATACCCTTCGAGGAGCTTGCTCATAAGCGGGAGGAGAGATAGTTTCGGACGATAGTTTGATAGATCTGAAGAGGGTAGACCTGCCTTTTTACAAATAGGAAGTACAATCTTATTCACCCTGGCCCTGGAACCCCTGGCTTCCAAAATCCACCAACGACATAAGCATGCAGCACTAAGATTATGACAGACACCGATTGCATCTCTTTATACGCGGACGACATGGTCTTATATGTCTGAAATCCCACGCAAAACCTAGCAGCACTGCTCAGAAAATATATTGAATTTGAGGGGCATTCAGGTCTGGGCATAAACTGGGCCAAATCGATAATACTGCCGTTAACACAGTCCACGGTGCCACATGCACTGGACTATTCGCTAGAGTGGTTGACAGTCCCAGTGACATACCTTGATGGGGTGGATTCATAAAGACCCTGAAATAGTAATATGTGACAACTATGGGAGAGTGCTGGTCAAGCTGGGACGCCAAGTGGCTAGATGGATAAAAATGCCGCTCTCCCAGGGTGGCTCTCATGGAGATGATCATAGTCCCCTGATTCCTATATCTATTCAGCAACATACCGATAGCCCTACCCTAATCCTTTTTTTAAATGCTGCGCACACACTTAATCACACTGACCTGGGCGGGCAAACAACTGCATATAAAGTGGGACGTTATGACGCTTCCATATGAACTGGGAGGGTTTGAAGCGCTTGACCTACAATTATATTATCACTGTGCTCAGGTACAATGTGCGCACTATTGGTACTACCCACAACCATACCTACCACACCTAGTGGTCGAAGAAGGGGCGGCTCACCCGGTACCTCTCAGATATGTACTAACGAATAACCGCAACGTTGCAAGCTGTACGGAAGTCAACACAATACAATGTACCATTAATGCCTGGACTAGGTTAGGAGCGAGAGCCTGCAAACTTGCGCTATATGCCCCCGCAGTGCCACTAGGTTATCATCCAAACATCACGGTCACACAGGAGGCGAGGGCAATGGCTCTCCTTTGACAAGTGGGTTTGGAAACAATGGGAGATACATATCCAGAAGGACGATTTCTGGACCAGACAGATCTTGCAGATCTCACCACTTGTTTCAGGATACTATGCAGTTCATCCGAGATTGGATGAACAGCAATCATCTGAAGCTTAACCCCGATAAAACAGAGATAATTCTCACAAAAAGTAAGGTGAACTATTGGTGTCCTTCGTTCTGGCCTAGCGAGATGGGCTCTCCTCCCACACCCAAAAAAGCTGTAAAAAGCTTGGGTGTCATAATAGATCCGGAACTTTCTTTTAAGCAGCAGGTAGGAGCTGTGACTTCTGCTTGCTTCTGCCAGCTACGTCGCATAAAAAAGATTAAAAAATTCCTTACTAGGAGGCTTTGATCCTAGTAATCATAGCTCTAGTCATGTCTAGATTAGATTACGCTAACGCAATTTACTTGGGCCTTCCTAAAATTCTCCAACGCAGGCTCCAGCTAATTCAAAATCAGGCTGTTCGGCTGATTTACATCCTGCCCAAACGTTGCCACATCTCCCAGGCAATGATGGATCTTCATTGGTTGCCAGTTGCACAGAGATCAATGTTTAAAGCATGTTGCATGGTTTTTAAGTCCCTGTACCTGAACTACCCTGCTTTTGTGAAGTCTAGGATTATTAAATACTGTCCAACCAGAGCTTTAAAATCTAGTAATTTGCATCTCTTGACAATTCCGCCCTCGAAAAAACAAAGGATCGGCGGGCATAGGTTTGCTGTTACGCCCCCGTGTATGGAATAGCCTGCCTTTGGACCTAAGAGGCTCATTGGACCTTGCCACATTTAGGAAACTTCTGAAAACACTGCTTTTTAGACAGGCTTATTACTAATGGGAGGTTGAAGTTGACTGGTTACCTAGCGCCATTAGACCGTCTGGTGGATGTGCACTTTACAAATGGACAGTAACATAACATACATTAGCAACAGGACACCGATATTCACGTTTACATATCTTCGTCTCAGGGCCTCTATGAAAGGGCTATATCCTACATTTCCGGCAGAACCACCTGCATTAAACTTCCTACAAACACTACTTACCTCCACCTCCCGCAGACATCTGGTCACTAAACTCCATAGTACAGCGCAGAGGGATAGACCAATATCAGTACCACTGGTGATGGCCCGCTAGAACACGTCCCTGAATATGCAAATATCACTGGAAGAATGGCGCTTTTGCTGCACACTGACGGGTATGCTGACCTCAAACTGCAACTTATGCATCATTCATTGTAAGTTCCTGCAGCAAACATACTACACCCCGCTTAAATTGTTTCACTACGGGCTACAGGGACTCATGCTGTGTTCGGTGTGAGAGGTCCGAGGCAGGTTTCCTGCACCTAGCCTGGGACTGTAAGCAGGTACACGAGTATTGGGAGAAGGTGGTACATACCCTGAGAGACATGACATCTGACCGGGTTCTCTGCACTCCCCAGATGTGTCTATTAGGGTTAGTCAAAGCTATACAATCAGCAAACCATACATTTGTTGTGGTGGCGCTATTATTAGCCAAAAGGCGGGTAGCAATGAGCTGGGGTAAACGCAGAGGGCCAAGCCTCCACATTTGGATTACAGACATGACCTACTGCAAGACTACACTGGAGACCTATGCGGAGGAGCTGCTCGTGACAGGTGGGGCCCACTGGTGTCTTTCCTGGCGAATAACCCAGACATGGTCCTAAGTGATATGTAAATGTCCTATGGGTGGTGGCAATGTTTTTAAATAATATCAATGGGGAAGGATACGCTCGCCAAATAACTGAACTTTGAACATGTATATGATGGAATGGTGGAGGCATGTTGTTTGTATGCTACGTTTAGAGTTGAAAAACCGAATAAAAGAAAAAATAATGTATAAAAAGTTTGTATCTGACAGGACCTACGGCGCTCTTTGTACGTTTATGCATTATTAGACCCTGGGGCTTATTGAATGAACTCTAACAGGCTTCAGTGCAGCTTGGGTGAAGTGAGATGTAGCGGAGACTGCAAATAATACAACTATAGCTATGGTATGGATGGCTGACAAAACATTCATTTCTATTTATGGGAAGATTCAGACCTCACCTTCTAGTTAACCTTAATTACCTTTAGTATTTGGTATACCTTGGCTGAAATACATAATCAGACTGGATGACATACTTGATTATTGAGTTCAGCCTTTTGTCATGAAAACTGTTCGCCACCTTCTGGTCCCTGGGTGTTTACTGAAGTAAAAAATAAAGAGGCTGATTCAAGATTGAGATTATTGAGATGACCTGCAGGGGACGGATCTTAAATTATGTTTCAACTGTCTTCAGTTATACAGAAATGTCATTATTTTGCCGAATGCGTAATGCACCAGAAACAGCACAGCTGTATCATTAACATAATCTAATTTTTTTAGTTGACACAAACATATGTTTTATGAAGAACAAAGTTTGAAGTCTGAGTCTTCTGGGGCACAGAGGAAGAGAGCAGCACAGCACCTTGAGACCCTCACGGGTGAGTAGCGCGCTTACAATTCCCTGATTGATTGATTGATGTATATAATGGCGTCTCGATTTTCACCCATTTTGGAGTCTGTTTGGAACCAATGTCTTGCATGTAAAAATGGCAGTGTAGGACGGCATTCTTTAACATTTGGGATGCTAAACACTCCATTCTAAAACAACATGCAGCATGTAAAGTTAGCACTTGTGGTGGAAGCCTGGATGCAGGTAGCAACCAAAGCTAAATTCTAAAACAAATCAGAGGTGAAAATCCAAGAATCTAGGGTCCTGCACAAACACACCCAGGCTTCTTACAGTGAGATAATGGGCAGTGATTTGTCAACATTACTACAATAGGGTTTAAAAGTATATTTGCCAGATTTGATATCACATGCTGTTCTGTATTGTGTGACGGTACAGAAAATAATATACATTGCCATTGAAAATGAGTCATCTCCTTGGGCTTAGCACCAGTGATGTGTACCAAAGAAGAGAATTGAAGGTGGAGGATGGCAATGAAATGCAGGCTTTGGAGAAAATGTTACAGTGACAGTGATGCAGGGGCATGGGAAACATGGACAGGGTAACGTCACATGAATGAAAAGACTGCAGCAGAGAAATTGTGGCTGCTGTCACGTCCTCCCCAGCCAGGGAGCATGCCAAATGAACATGACACACACGGAGCTCAGCAACAGACTGTCTTTATGCTTCGGCATACAACATTCATGCTACCTTCTCCTTGCGTTATAACCGTTAATAACCGCACCTTAACACCTCCCTGCCAATTACGTAATTCCTCTATTGAGTCAGCCTTCAACCGCAAGGTCCTAGCGCACATAGTCTCAAGACACTACAGCTGCGAGATAGAGGAAAAGGGGATAATTATAAAGTGGGAGTAAAGAGTGATAGGGAAAAATGTCAAAAATGAAGTGTGACTGAATTGGGACATAGCACCATATAGGACAACAGAGTGTCAAGAACACAGTGAAAAAGAGGAAGAAAAGTGGGAAAAGACAGGGAAAAGTGGCAAGAGAGTAAAACAGATACAGAATACAAAAGTTGAAAAGAATGTCAATGAGATAATGGCAAAGGAGGAGAAATCAAGAGAGATAAGAAATAAATAAAAATGTGCTTCATCACTGCCAGCGGGCAGCATTTTGTGTCAGATGTAGGTGGAGGCCCTATGCATCAATTGGCAGTGCACCCGAGCAAGGCCGGACTGGCTGTTCTACCCGTTGGACAAATCCCGGTAGGCTAGAGGCGAGGGGTTGCTTTCAGAGCATGACGGGCCCTTCTTCCCATTCTAAACACGGCCTCCTGCACTGTGGCGCTGGTTTTTACCGGGAATGCGGCTGTCCGCGGCCCCCGCAGGGGGCCACCTCAGCAGGGCGGCCCTTTAGTGCCATTTAGGCACCGCCCAGCTGCTCTAGTCTCTGGAGGGGTTCTTGGAGCCCTCTAGCTTGGTCACCGCAGTGACGTCCTTCCGGTGCGCCGAGGTGGGGGGAGGGCATATATGCCTCCCCAGCCCCTCCTGGCGTCCTCTGTTGCACCAGCCACGCCGTCGTGCGGGTCGTTGGTCGGGATATTCCGTCGTTTGGTAGATCGCGAGGTGAGTCGCCCCGTCACAGACTGCCCCTGGACTGCTGGTTTCAGGCCGCCTGGGGCCCGTATGGGTCTGAGTGCTGGTGACCGGGTGCACGGCGTTGTTGTGGGCTGGAGCACGGGGGGGCCTGGCAGCGGGCGTACCGTCCCGCACTCACTGCATTCGTGCCCGGCCCTGGATGGGATAGCGCATAGTACGGCCTTTGCCAGTATCGGTGCCCTGCAATGTTACCAACTCACTGGTCTGTGGTGTGATTTCGTACCAGCCGACCAGTGCGGAAGGAGTTTGGAGCAGGTTTCTGTTTTGCGGAGGTCAGGGGGCACAAGGGTTGGTCCGGGGCGAATGTTGGCTCCGCATCTGTGCAGAGTTATTGTGGTCTGGCCCCGCGTTTGGGGGAGGAGGCACTTGGACCTTGCGGGCAACGGGCAGCAGTTTTTAAGCCACTAGATGCTGGCAGGAGCTGCCTCCTCTGGGCCCCCGAGGCTGTCCTGCAGGAGCGATACCTACTGTCGCACCAGCCATGCCGTCGCGTCGGGCTCAGCAGTCTGCATTTCGGATTTTGCGGCGAAGTAGTTTTGGGGGCAAGAAAAGCTGCATGATGGGGGGCCTGTGTCCTGGGTGTTCCTGGGCCCAACGGGGTTTTGGGACTCCGGGGTGGCCTTGGCAGCACGGGTGGAGCTGGGCAGGGGCAGAAGTTGCGGGCCATGGGCTGCGGCCGCCGGAGGTGTTTTGTTGGGTCCCGGCGTGATCCCGCGAGTGTTTCTGTGAGGGGCAGTGCTTCATGGCACTCGTTCTCGCTATGGCCTGGAGCTAGGGGCTCGGTCGCTCCCCCGGTGGAGGAGCGACGATCGGGCAGCGTCTTCGTACATTGTAAGGTGACGGTGGTTTGGTGACAGAGAGGTGGCTTTGACTCTAACTGCACATATAATGTAAGGCACATGCACTTGTGAGCTGTAATTTGTTTCTGCTTGCCACCGTGGTAGGGCTGTGGGCCCAGTTCAGAGTCCCGTCGATGGCGCAGTGAGAGGAGTGTCAGCTTGTGCGGTCATTGCTTGTTGTTTTATTCTTTTGGGCCAGCCGTGTGTTTGTGAGGGACGCCTGCATCCTCCGAGGTGTTGTGCACTCGCCGCTCTGCTTCTGGTGTGTGCGGGAGACCACAGCAGAGGGAGCGGAGGAGCGTCGGGCTCTATCTTTAGGATTTGCGGTGAGCCTAGCTGGGTACCCTCTCCTCCCCCACACCCCAACTCGTTCAAACCGCGCCTGGTCTTTTGGTGGGAATTTCAATAGTTGATCCCTGATTGTAGTAAAGAGTGTTGGCGTAAGTGTGATTGGTGATAAGGACCAAGTGCAATTCCCGAAACGTAAACCTTGGCGTTCGCATGCACAGAGGCAGTGATACCACGCGGCCTGGGAGCAACGATTTGTGCTCCTGCCTTGCGGGGGGAAATGCTTTTAAGTGTCTGGCACAGTGTAATCGTTTTAAGCGCCGTATCGTCTCCACATATTGGGGCCTCGTGGGCTGTTAAGCTACCCATATTGGCAAAGTTTGATAACAATATTGAGGTAACTTCGCAGGGTAGGTTTGGAAGTGGTTGTTTTCCTCTAGCACATGTGGAAGGACTTGATCGAAGCGATAATGTTACCCATTGATAAATGCACAGGGGCATATATTCTCAACTTGGGAGGAATCAAGTGTTCTTTATAAGGCACTGAAGTTCCCACCACATAGTGTCCTACCATGCTGCAAATCTTGGTACACTCACTGGTACATTCTTTGTGATGGGGCCTGGTGTCATGGTGTCTTGCACTGGAGCGGGGTAGGTGTCCACCGCCATAGCAGACGACCTCTTGGGCCAGAGTCGGACAATCACACAGGGTGAGGGGCCCGTCTTGGTTGTGTCCATCAATGTCTCTTTGGCCGGGGAATGTATTGTAGCGTGTTTATAGTGCGTACTAGGGAGGCTCTGTAGTGCTTCCCCACATGGGTAGTATGCTGCATTGGTTTGTAAGGTGTGTGCTTGGAATGGAAATGTTTTTATTTCAGCCTAGTTGGGATTTGCTTCCATGCCATATGACGCCCACCGAAGTGCAGTTCTCGTTTATGGGCTGCAGCTGCTGCTCTCTTGGACTCCCGCGCTGGCACCTCATTTCCGGCCGGGTGTCTAGGTGTGCGGTGTGAGGCTGGCAGTTAGTGATTCTATCCTTCCCGGGGCCTGGGTTTGGCCGTCCGCCCGGGCCCCGGGTTGGGCATTGTGGCAACAAAGGATTGCGCGGTCAGGTGCCGTCACGGTTCTGTTATGACCGGCGGCGGGCAGGCGGCACAATTGCTGGGCTCGGCTGCATCTTTATCTACTCAGCCAGCAGCACCCAGTGTTACGCACGAGAAGTTGCACAGTTTTCTCAAAGGTGGCATTTGGCGCCCATGTTTGGCTGGGAGACTTAGGGAGTACCTGCCGACTGGGGTCTGTGGTCCGAGCGCGGGGCCAGTCTAAAGTGCCCATGGGGAGCCTATTATGCAGTTTTGCAGCCGGCTCGTGCCACCCCAGGTGGGGCTGTCCCTTGCTGCTAGTTTTCCTCCTGCCCGGCTTTCTGCTTTTGCACTGTGGGTCGCGTCGCCGCGGTGGTCTGTCCCCACGGGCTCCTTCAAGCCTTGGCCTTTGTGCAGTGAGTTTGTCCTCATCCATTTGAATCCAAAAGCAATCGGCATGACTCGGGCAAGTTGCGCCGCCATGGGGGAGGGAGCGCTCACTCTGGCGTGCTTCCCAAAAACGTCGCCCCCCTCCCCTTTGTTTCCTCCTGGTCACGCCGTCTGGTCATGTCGCGGGTGCCCTTGCGGTCCCTGGTCTCGCTGGATATGTTGTCCCCCTGCTTTGTGTTGCGGGGTGCCTTGAGCCCGGTGGCAGCATAGGTCGTCGGTGATGTATGATGGTGAGTCTGAGGCCCACGTTGACATTATACTCGAAAGTCTTCGATAGTGTTGATGAACTCCACAACACATTTCATCACAAAATACCCCTTCATAGTGTTCTGTCGACTACCCTGTCCTGAAATGTGCAGGGGGTAGCTGGCATGGGTAGGTTGGATATGCACCGTACCATTGTTCGATTATGCTCCAAGAAAGTGTCGGTCATAGTCTTTTGAATGTCACTCACAGTTGTACTGAAATGATGGACATGTCACACATAGCAATCTGAAACCTGGGCAGCTTGGATGGGGGCGGCTAGCTCGCGGTTGGCTATGCAACTGAGCTGTAATTGTGGCTTATTTCACCTTATGCAAATAGAAGCACTGATTAGCCAACAGATGGGCTTGTCTAGGTAGTGCTCCTTTTGGAGTAAATATAAGGATGCAATGACATGTGCCGAATATGTAATGTAACTGGCGCTCATGTATAGCGTTTCAACACATTTGCAGTCACATACACGTTACATTTGTGTAATTAATATGTAATTCTCAATGCGCGTTAGATGAACGCTATGAATGGCGGATCGGTCAGGCTTTTCAGAGAGTGGAATACCTAGTACATGGGCGGTGTGCCGGTGGCCGGTCTGAATGCCATAGTCATTGCCTGAGCAGGCTAGGTAGCCCTGCAGATTAGTTTTAACTCTTAAACAAGCCTTAAGCTTGTTCAGGGCTCCCTCAGCTCTGTTGGTGTCTTTTATATTGGCCAGGTCCTTCGGGAACTCTTCACCGCTGTGTCCGGGACCAGGTGGAAGGTGTACACATCGCTTTCATCACCTATTTAAGCTTAAGTGTTGAGGGTGTTATAATGTTCCCTGGTCTTTCTGAAGGGCTCCATAGGGTAGGATGACCCAGCGGCAAGGAGCAGCTAGGGTAGTTTACGTGTGCATTATCGACCATGAAGCCAAGTATGCATCGCGGGGCTCTGCTCACACTAAAGTGGGCCTAGATCGCACAAAGCATAGGATGAGTGCGGTGTCAGTCATATATGGCGAATTATGAGAATATGCCGGAGGTAGCGTCTATGACATTACATACTTGATTTCATTTTGCGTGGCGGGGCGTCTGCCCTGGCAGCAAACGGACAGGGTGCCCTGGGTGGGGCAAAACAGTATATCAGTGGTGTTGATTATTGGTACGTTAAACCAATTTGCACGGCCAGGGTGCCATAAAGGGGAAGGCCACTTGGGGGCAGTGTTTCTCACTGTTGGCCGCACGTGAATGAACAATGTCTTCATTCACTAATACCAATATGGGCATCGCTCCTTCCTTCTCAGCAAGGTAGACCAAAGCGGGTTGATGTGCCAATTTTAATTCAGTAGTTTGGATGGCGCCGATGTCTCGAATCCATCAATATTTCTTTGACGATCGGCGACTCGCATTTGAGGTCCATGGTTCTTTGCGTGGTTAGTTAATGTTTCCAGTACACATAGACACCCGTTGCTTACGGCCTCATGCTCCCATTGCTTCACCCTTGTTTTGGTCGTCCATAAAGGGGGCAGTCACTTGCGTATAAACCGTTGGTTGGCTACGTTGGTAGGACTTTTCTCACTACTGAGCTGTAGGACGGTGGCCCGATTGACCTAGTGAGTTATGTAATCCCTGTGATGTCATGATGAGGTTTGGTAGCACAGGGTAATTGGGGCAGATGGTACTAAGTCTCTCTTGCATGGACGATACGAAGGGTAATTAAAATTGTGTGGGAGCCTGGTGAAGAGCTACGGTCAGGCTAGGATGTCTCGTGCTTTCACTGCACTGTTGAGTCCCAGTCACGAGCGGATTATATCAGGGTCAGCTGGCTGTGGGTCAGGAAGCGCCAAGGCATCAGTAGCACTGAGCGGCTTACAGCCAGAGGCGGTATCCGATGCAAGGGGCATCTGTTAGATTAGAGCCCTACTCAGAGGTACCACCTTACGTGCTTGGAGGTCTGTTGGCACCGCCTTTCAATGGAAGCCATTGTCTAGCGGGCTGCTCTGAGCAGAGCATCTGCAGGCGTAAGTAACAGTATCCGCTACCAGTTCAAATGCGCATCTTGCACTAATTTACTCAGACCTGGGACAGGAAGTAAGGTGGGCTGGATAACTCTTGCTTCCACCGGCATTGGCACATCTTGTCAGGAGTGATTGACAAAGGACTGCACTTCAGCCAGGTAATGTTAGCACCCATCCCCACCAAGCAGGTTGTTTAAGGTCACCTGGGCCGCATTTACACAGCCCAGTAGTAGGCCCTTGTGGTTGCCAGTGCCAGGAATGACTAAATTGAACTAAACAGGAGGCGTGCCCGTGGGTTATACCAGCAAAGTTTGGGGAGTGCTAGACTCCGCTCATGGTCAAGGGGTGGTTTAAGTCGTTGGAGTGGCACCCTCATTTACCAGGGGTTCAATGCGACACGAGGGCATCGCCAAGTTTCGGCCAGAGCACGGGCATCGTGTGTTTCCCAGGGGTCAGCAAGTTTAGGCTAGGCAATTTCCAAACCTGGCATCAGCACACAAGGTAGTCGGGGCCAACCTGCTTGTTGGGACTTGGGTAGGCACCTGGGTAGTTGACACTCCTAGAAGAGGTGAGTTGTCTCAAATAGTGGGCACAACATGTGTGTCTCTGGCCTCACAGCGGTGTGGAGCCTGTCTCATTTATAGGTACGCACAGGCGAAAATTGTGTACTTAAGGTTCGCATGACCAATGGGGTTGTGGTATCTCCTAGCCTACCCACTGAAGGTGTACTTCAGCTAAACAGGGAACTGGGAATCTTGGTTTCCGTTACTTTGGCAGGTTTTAAAGCAGCCAGGGTCTGCAATGGACAGTAGGTACTGTGCATCTGTGATCTGACAGCAGTTATGCAAGCGGGGTGCGCTGCTTAAGTTGTAATTGCACGAAAGGGTGAGGTGTCTCCAATAGTGGGTACAAGACAGGTATTGTTTCAAACCAGCTTTGATACCATTGGGTGTTCACCAGGGTTTAGCAAGCAAAGGGGTTTGTGCACCCGTCTGGTCAACGGGGAAGTAAGTGCTCCCAGAACCTAGGGTAGGTGACAAGTTCCTGCAGTAAGCGATGCCCGCCCAGTTAGCTGTGGTAGCCTCGCTGGGTGGTGACGCTGCCAGCCAACATAGGTGCTGCCGTCCATAGAAATGGGGAAACTAGGTGTCAAGCACAATAGGCTATGTAAAAGAACATTTGGCACGACCAGTGATCAACAATGATTAAAATTTAGCGGAGCAGTAAATTTCACACTTATGGGGTTGCCCAAGGGTGGGCAGTGGGAACGCACCGGCTCCCCTGGCCGGGAATATTCTAGGATGGGGGTTAGGTAGGACTTAGACAATCCTTAATGTTAGGCACCATATCGCTCAGTGCGCACTGTATTGAATCAGACAGATTCTCTTAGCTGGTATGCCCAGGGGTCTCACCTCAGAGGGAGCTGAGCTGGCGGAATTCCTATAAGGGATGCTTGGCATGGGCAGGTGGGCCCCCCCTTGCTCATTGTCACATACTACTAGTTGACATTCCTGGGCGTCATGATCTAGAAAGCAAAGGGACTGCAAGGTCAAGCATAATCCTCCTTGCCTGAATAGCCAAGGCGGGAGTGGGAGCGGTTACCCAACAAGGGGGCTGCTGTCCCATAGATGGGGGACACAGGGGTTCAGGTCACACAGTGCTAGTAGGACAGCAGCTAGGTGGGATCAGCAAATAGATGGGGCAATGTGATCCTTGGTGGTGGAAATCGCCCCGCCCACAGTTGGCACGGGGCTAGGTCAGGTGAGGCAGAGGAACTTTCCCGCAGGAGGGTGAATAGTTTCTGGCACAGGTTCACAGGACAGAAGAGCTTTGGTTTCTTCAGACACTAGCTGACCCAGGCGAAAGTCAAGAGCTACTGTGATAGAGATGGGGTTCATCTATCACCAGTAGGGGGTGATCTCTTCCCTTGGAATTGCAGGAGGCCTGGAAATGAGCGGGCGCATGTAGTAATGCGCTGTTTGGTGAGTTCAGCAACTACATGGGGCAATGTGAAGCTCTGATGGGCGGAGCTGATCCCCTGCAGAGGTGGCACAGTGCTAAGTCTGTCGAGGCCGTGAACATCCCTGTTAGAGGGAACTGTTCAGGGCGCAAGCTCGCAGACCAGAGGGGTCTGGGTTTCTTCAGACAAGTGCTGATTCAGGCTAATGTTAAAGGCTACTTTGCTAAAGATGGGGTCCATTGCCAGCCAGGCGCACGCCTAAGGTGGAGTTGACAAACATGGAGTGCATCTGCCACAGGCGGGCAGTGACATACCACTGGGCATGCAGGAGGCCCTAGAAAGCAGGTTGCTTTGAGGAGGACGGGGTCCACTGTCCCCGGTGGGAATGGACTTGTTTCTCCTGGATGTACAGGAATATTTATTTGGAAAGGGCAGGGCAGGTAATAGGAGGTGCAGTGGTGGGGGGCCCTGGCTGCGACGGTGGCCGCCTCCAGGGCTGTGGCGGAGTTACAGGGCGATCTGGAAGCAGACGGGTACAGTAAGGGTACCTCTGCGGCAGACCGGTACAGTAAGGGTACCTCTGCGCGGCACAGTAGGGGTGCCAGAGCCAAAGACCAGGAGCCTCAGGGCAGGTTCCTGGAAAACCGCGACGGCGCCCCGTTAGTCCTTCGGGCGGTTGGGGGCCTGACCAACCGGGGGTTTGCCCTGCTACGCTCCGCCCTGAAAAGGGCGTGAGTAGAACAGACCAACGTGTCACGTGATCCGGAAGAGGATCATCAAAGGTAGCACTGACTGGGTGTCCCACAGTGCTGGCTCACCAGGCGGGCGGGGGCAGCATAGGTTGGTACAGCTGCCCGCCCTTGGATCGCCCGTAAGATAACCCACATATTGCATACTCCTGTATGGAATAAACCTGCAGCAATATTTTCCCACTACAAAGTTGTCTCGTGTATTTATTCATTCTTGCATGCTCAGACGGGGGTTGGGAGAAGTTGCCGATAATGGCACTATGACTTTGGTTTCCATTTCGGTCCGGCCATATGCTCCTCCCTCATCATTAGCGAGTGGGTGTCTTGTGTGCTTTTGTGGGGTACATGATGCACCTCTATTTCAGACAGTACTCATATGTTGCGAATTCGGTTCTGGTGAATGACTGGCCACAAGCATTTATACCTTTCATTAACTTTCTTACATTTATTTTTTTGCTGAATGAGCATTGGAGATCAATGGGAAATCCTACTAAACCTATAACGCTAGCATTGTGTCTGGCGATATTATGAACTATTTTCCCCTAGCAATACCTTGTGAAAAAAATAAACAAAAAACGTATTCAAAGAAAAGCGTGAAGTTTTCCTTTCATCTCGTGGATGCCGCCTTAAGAACATTACAAAGCTTCCGCGAAGTGCCGCCTGTTACTGAATTGGGCGTTTTCAAGTAATCCATTTTGTAACCATGTTCTGGCTGTGCGGCTCTTTTCATCTGACGGGAAGAGGTTGCCAGGGTTGATTCGCGCGAGCGCCGCGCCGTATTTTTCCACAACGAAGAAACGTGCAGAACTCAGTACATTCAAATCAGGTTTTCCACAGCACCGGCGCCATTGGTCTTCCTGCTTCAAGGACGCGGCTCAGACAAGGAAAAGTTTCCTGTGGAGCTCTGCTGTTCAACAAACCACGGCTGAAATCCTACCTAAGAAAGGAGGCCTGGGACTGCGGTCCCTGTAGCTAGCCGCACTGTCGGGTTATCACAACTACCCTGATTGGATAAACGTCACTATTGGCCGCCTCTGTCTATTTGCGCACCCTGCTAACGAAGCAGCGTCCAAGCAACATGCGTACCTCTAAAAATACGAGATTATTTATTTCGCCCACAAATGACAGTATCTGCACAATCGTTGACAGAAACTGTGAATTGTGCACCTGTGTGCGAGCACCTCAAACATGACCTATTCACTACAGATAAGGCGCAACAGGTGATGACATGAAATTCCGCAGTCTACCTGCAGCACGGCCGAGCCAGGCACACCCTTCCAGGCGCAGGTTCGCGTCCAGATAACGTATCAGACACGATAAATGGAAAATGAAGCGAGGAGACAAATATATTCTACGCGCAACAAAGAATCTGGGACTCAGACAGCCTGGCACCGAGGACTCATTAAAAATAGTTTTTGAGTCAGCCGGAGGATAATTGCTTTTTTTAAGCTTTGTTCCTTGTCCCGCGGTGTGGCATACATGATGACTCAGGTGTTGCATGTTAATGAAGGCCACATGGCAATCACATTCTTTTTTCTCACAAATCACAGCCAAGGAAGGAGCTTTGTTTCATTTTCAATTGACAGTTAATTTGTAAAATCCTTCTGCTGTTGTGCGGTAGATATTTTTTTCAGAAGCTTTGCTGTGACTAAGAAAACAACACAAGCAGTATTTTGGGCTCCTTTAATACTATTGCTTTCATCGTTTATCTGTTTACATGATGTTTTGGGTGTATTTTAGTGGTTGTATGCATGGTTGGGGTGCCGTCAGTGTTCCTACAGGCCGTGACCAGGTCTCCAGGTGATTGTTTTAACTCTGTGGGAGAGGTTTGCATTTGCAGTTGCCGGTTGACATTAAAATCACGCCGGAATACTTTATTCTTCGTTAGTATTAATTAGGCAGTGTTTGAGGTAATCTGAAATGGTCAAGGAAACTGCTCAAGCCTGAGTGGATGGTGTACGGTGTGTGTTTACATAGAAGGGGAGAGTGTAGAAAAAGGTACTTACTTACCTCTGGCAATTCTCTTTCTGATGGATATTCTATCTAACCACACCCTCGTCACCTGTAGAATACTCCCAGCCTCTAGACTGGATCCAGAGCTCTCTAAAACAATCGGCCCACATATCACCAGGTGGTGCCGATTGACTCTGTCAGCCTCGCGCCATCCCAGAAGTGATAAATTGAAGCAACATACAGGCAATATCAGTCCACATCAACATCAGTTTCTGCATCGTTTGGGTTCCACACTCTCAGAAGAGGATCAACTTGGCAGGTGACAGTGTGCTGAAAACTAACCTTGGACATTTTTAGAATGCACACAACAAAGAGAGGGCGAGGAATCTGCGGTTCGATAGAGTATTCAACAGAAAGAGTGTTACCAAAAATAAGTAACTTGTTCTTCTGAAGGATACTTACAGCCGCAAGTTAATGACCTGTAGAATAGATACCCAGGCAGTACGTCCCAAAAATAACAGGGGTGAGGAAGGTGAGAGCGGCTGCTTGGGGCCACAGCAGGAAGACAGTTAGCAAGAGCCAGGGGCAGGACATTTTTCATATAGTTGTCTCTAGGGCCGGCTCTAAATCGGATTGACCGTGGCAGCACCCTGGGCAGAAATAAAGTTTGGTGTCTGTTGTGGGGGCAGGGGGTTGTGGTGTGACGGCAGGAGGTGTGAGGAAGATGGAGGGCATGGGGGTGATGGGCTGCTAACAATTACACTGAGGTACATTAAGGCTGATTACAAACTCTTTAATGGGACCCGATTGAGACCAAGTGGGATGGACAAGCGGATGTTTGCATAACACTAAGTCAGGCAGCTCATTGCTGTGCCCCTCGGAATTTTGGCGCTCCGGGCGTGGGCCCAGCTCGCCCATGCCCAAGGCTGGCCTTGGTTGTCTCAGATTAAGGAGTTTAGTACTCTCATGTTTCAAAACTGGAAACTGTTAGGATTTTCCAGAGGGGAAGGTGGCAGTGACTTGAGTTGGTCTCTAGGAGCAGGTGAGTTGAGCCTTTTCAAATATTGACCATTTCTATTGGATGCAAGTTTATCAACGGCGGCTCCTCCGATATGGCGGAAGAGCGCCGCCCCCCTGCCAGAAGCTCCGAAAAATGAAAAATAAAATGATAATAAACCAGGTTTACTATCATTTTATTTTTCTCTCACGAGGGAGATTTGGGGGCTGGGCCATAGCGGGGGCAGTCAAGGAGTGGGAGGGGGGCACTGTTGACAGTGCACATGTGGGTTTGGCTGGTTGTCTCAGGACAGCCAAACCGACATGCGCACTGAAGCTGTCTCCAACCTGAGCTGTGTTGTCAGGTTGGAGACAGCAGGCACAGGCTCTTGGTCTCTCTGGGAGCGCAAATCGAGTGTGCTCATGCTAATCCTGACGCTGATCTCATGAAGCATGAGAGCAGCGTCAGGATTGGCCACAGGGGATTCTGGGAGCTTGTGCTGGTGATGAGCAGAAGAGCAGCGATGCAGCAGATAAGTAATTTTTTTATTTGTTTTTTGTTGTCGTTGTTCATCCCCCCCTCCCAAATCCCTCGCCTGCCCCGCCTCTCAGCCCGGACACCAGCCGCTACTGAAGCTTATCCATACTTATAATAAATATTTATAGTTCGATTTTTAAAGTTTTTAGTTGTTATAATTTAATAGAGTTTTAAGAGGCCACAGACTAGTAAGGAGCCCAGCAGAGCAAGATAAAAAGGAAATTGGGTCAGAATAAAAGAATAACTGCACAAATGACAAAATAAACAATGACTCAAATAAGGTTGCTGCTCTGACCTTTTTTGCAAATAGCCCAATTAAGGTGCAAGTGTCCATAGATGAACTCCCAGCCACTATAACATTCGTTTCCTCTATAAGAGAGTTTGTGGGGAAGCATTTTAAGTAAAAAACACAAAATATATATTATTAACACCATCTACATATGTTTTTAAATATAAGGCAAAGAATGAAGAAACATTTATAGATCTCCTCAAATATCACTAAACTCTGTAGAGGAGTTTCTACAACCCCATTTATCCTCGTTACTGCATGTGAGTTTGGTGTCACTGGGAGGCAAAAACTTTAGTAATGGGGTCCAAGTGAATATTACTAAAGAGCATCTAACCCCAAACCGGAAGGAGTTCACAAATTTAGATGGAGAGAGAAAGGTGCCTAAGACTGGAAGACACACACATGCAAGCCAGCTGGAAACTCGACTTCAGCATCATCCTCAGGGTTGTTTCCTTATGCAGTTATGTTTACACAGCATTTTTGAAACAGTGGTTCTGAATAATGATGTGATGAAGACTGAAACAGGATTACTTAAGAACATATCAGAGAAATTAAAACAAATAAATACATGTATGTCATCACTGGCCAGCCACTAGAGGATCAGTCACCAAGAGAGGAGAAATATGTTTAATCAGATGAAGGGGAAAGAATGGGTGAAAACACAACAGTCTATATATCATGCATACCAATGTTAATTAAAAGGATGAGAAATTATATTTTTTATAGGATGTATCAAGTTGACTTAAGGAAGCATTGGAGACTAGTAAAAAAGGGGAAAAAACCTATGAAAAAACTTTAAAAAAAAGTTGATATAACCTAAGAAGCTCTTTAAAGACAGGTGTGGGTAAAAATCCTACTAACAGTGCACCCATCGTCCAGCACAAAGTAGTCATTCAAAAAATATACCAACATAAGGAGCTAAAAAATACAAATGTGGGAGGATCCATTAAGAAGCAAGGCTACAGAGGGGGAGAAGTCCAGGTCTACTCAAAGGAACAAGTGCTCAAAACGGTGAACTTTCCAAAGGAAAACAGAAATTGCTTGCAGAGTCTCAGTATGTACCTCATATGGAAAGGAAGACAAAAAGACATGGGAAATATGGAGTTACTGAATTTAGGTGACAGATAATGTAATGACAGCCTGTTCTTATACGTCAACCCCCTAAGATGAGGAAAGAAATATAAAAAGTGGAAGCCGTTAAATTGGTCCAATTTATTGCAGATATTTCAAAATTGTCCGACCCTAAAAGTTATAACTTCAGAGGCTATAAAACAGGTTGGCTTTGTACAGGATAAAGATGAGAAGTAAATTACAAACAAACAGTTTTTTTCCCTTTTGGTATAAAAAAAAATCAATATGGGATGCTGAGCGAGAATTAAAACTTCAAGGAATTAGAATAGGTCCAAGACAAGAAATGGAGCAACTGCATGTCCAATCATTTTTGAACAATCATGCTGGTTTAAGCCATAATCAAGTCTGTCTACATTTGACAAAAGAGGTCTGTTGAGTTCAAAAAGCGAACTTAAAAATTACCGTGCCAGAAATCAGGGGAAACGGTCACCCTTGATAAGTGGAGATGAACACGTGGTGGATATTGCTGGTGGATAAACCGTCCGTATGACTACTGTAACTAATGGTTCGGTGGCAACAGTTAGTTGAGATCTTGCCTAGACAAGATGCCGGAGAACAGTCTCAGACTTAATTTATTCCTGAGCAACATGACATATATAAGGAAGCTAAGGGTCCGGGAAAGGGCTCATTGGGGAGATTAACAGTCTTGAGCGCAGATACCTTTAGGGATGTAGGGAGTGCTGAGTGGAACCACCATTCACCCCATGGCTAATTTTGGTTGAAGATAGGTAAGTTTTGAGGGTAGAGCGACAGATGTTTCCTGAAAAGTATTATGGGGTGGGGGAGTTGGTGGGGACACAGGGGAAATTGGGGGTGTTTGCTTGGGAGGGTAGAGGACACCAGTCCCTCTTACAGTTGGGGACCCAGGCAGTGTTAGGCTCAGGCAATAGAAGGCTGGGAGGGGAGGAAGGAGGACAGGACAACAGCAACATTCTAGTTTAAGGATTCACCACACACGGCCACACAGTGTAAAGTGTCATTATTGAATAACAATCAAGCTGCAGGCACAACTGGGTCAGATTGAATTTTCACAGCGCTGAGATGTGTTACCCAGTTCCCACATGCAGAAACTTGAAATTCTAAGCTGGAACATGAGTGGGCTAGTCCACAAATTAAAAAGGAGGGTGGTATCCCAATATTTACGCAGACATGGCCCAGACTTGGCTTCCTACAGGAGACTCACCTTGTGCGAAATCACCGAAAACATCTTAACAGGGGACAATATGTAACTCTGATACACTTTAGGTCTGCACGAGGGTCCAGAGCAGTGGCTAAACTAGCACAGAATTATCTTCTGTTCCAGATTGGATAGACTTAGCTTACCCCCAGGGATAAATACTTGGAGATACAGAGGATGTGGTGCAGAAAATCCTTCTTGTTTTAAATGTATATGCGCCCACCACAGTGCAACACATGGTTTTTGATCCATTGGATTGATCCTACTGGCAGCAGATGCTTCACTACACATAATGGGGAGAGGGGGGGGGAGCAACTTTAATGACAAGTTAGATAGGGCCCTAGATAGGACGACACTCACGCCACATCCTCCTGATGGTCCCATCAGATTTGCACAATTTACGTATGCTACGGGCTTTGTAGACACATGTAGAGCACAACATTCAATAACTAGACAGCACTAATTTTTCTCAGGAGTCCATAAGACCCACTCCCGAATTGACTACGTGTTTGTGGCTTCTGAGGGTGGATTATCTTGCAAGGAGATCTCTGATCATATCCCACACTGGGTTACAATGGGAACGAAAGATAGACTCAGAAAGGGTTCTTGGAAAATGGATAGCTGGGAGCTCCAGGACAAGGAGGTAGTGAATGCACTATGTAACGTTATTTTACTAAAAGGTGAACACTCAAGGGACTCACCGATAGTACTCTGGGAAGTGTACAAGGTACAATGCGGTCCTTCGGGACAGACTGCAGAACATTATCTCCCAAAATCAGAAATGCCAGACACAACACGTAACACGCCTGGAGAAGGAGATATTGACACAGGAAAGACTACATGTTGACACAGGGTCGCAGGGCAGTCTACAGCTCCTAGAGGCATTGCTTGGGGAATACACTGACGCAACGGAGAGGCCAAAAAATGCTTTATGCAACACAAAATTGTACGAAGTGGAAGATAAGGCAAGCAGATCCTTTGTCCTGACTGAGTAGGTGAGAGGAAGCAGGGAGATGGGTGGGCAGACTACCCACTGGTGACGATTACTGAGGACCAAATCATAGCATTCACATTTGTGCAATATTACCACTCCCTGTGTAGCAAAAGGTCAACTTGTAGTACAGAGGACATCTCAGCATTCTTGGAAGGGTTGAAAGTACCCAGTCTTGATTCAGACAGCCAATAAATGCTGGGAAGAGAAACAACACTGAAATAACTATTGGAAGCAATAGGCGGACTTCAAAGTGGTAAGACTCCAGGACACAATGGAATTCCTGTGGAACTTTATAAGAGGCGCTCATCAGAACTGGGTCCCCATATTCTTAATATGTTTAAGAGGGCCAGGGATACGGGGGAATTGACACCCGATCTTCAATAAGCAATTATTTCTGTACTCCCTAAAGAGGGAACAACCTGAAAAGTCTGTATTTCCTACAGACCCATCTTTTTGTTAAATACCAAAATTAAATATTGACAAAGATTGTCAAGGCGGCTAGCAAAGGTCATTAGACTCACTAATCCACAGAGACAAGACAGGATTCATATCCAGGAGGTTAATTCGACTTAATCTTTGATGACTGCACAAATGGATGGACCAGGAGCGACTCCTCCATTTGAGCGGAGGAGCGTCGCCCCACAAGCCCCAGAGCTGAAAAATAAAATGGTAATAAAGTTTATTTATTACCATTTTATTTTTCAGTAACCCGTCACAGACGAAGGGGTCGATTCCGATTCGGGCCGGAAATCTCTCCGACCGAGCCGGACCCGGAGAGATTTCCGACCGAATCGGACCCGTGCAGTCCGACCGAACGAGTACGATGCGCACGTATGCCATCGGACCCGAGTCGGTCGGACTCCCATTGAAGTCAATGGGAGCCTGTCGTACAACGCGTACGCGGGCTCCCATTGACTCAATGGGAGCGAGGCGGACAAGGGCGCCCCCTACAGCGGGTACGCGGCAAGCGATTCGCGCCGTACACGCACAGGTAGGGGGGACCCATGGGTCCCCCCTGTGTGCGACTCGCGCGGCTACGCGTACAGGGGGGTCCGACACGGACCCCCAAAGTACGGCTCTGACAGCTCTTTCGAGCCGGAGTGCGCGGCTCGGTCGGACTGCTCGCGGCGCGCATCGTACTTACCCGGCCGGGGAACGTCTCCATTGCGCGGTGCGAGTCGAGTCCGAGCGAGTCGGTCGGTGCGGTTCGAGCCGGGAACGAGTCGGTCGGAGCGGTCGGGACGCCCGGACGAGTCGGTCGGCGAATTCGCATCGTACTCGCTCGGCCGGACCCGCGTACGATTCGGTCGGGAAACAGGGCTCCGAATCGGATCCGGTAAAGCCGAATCCGATTCGGAGCCCTACCGGCCGAGATCGGAATCGGCCCCTAAGTGTCAGGACAGGGCAGGGCCAGCGCTGCCGAGTGGAGGCAGCAAGGAGCTGTGCGCTTTGAAATGCGCATGTCTCTTTGGCCGGCCGTCTTGGGCTGGCCAGACAGACATGTGCATCTTAATGCTCTCTAACCCAGCTGTCTTAGACAGCTAGGTTAGAGAAAGCACAGGCCTCCAGTGCTCTTAGCAGCGCTGAGAGAGCCTGCTCTATTCAATCCTGGCGCTGCTTTCAGGCTGTGAGAGCAGCGCCAGGATTAGGTACTGCAGTTTCCTGCATCAGGAGCTTCCTGGAAGACACCTGAGGGAGGAGGACGTCGCGCTGCCAAGGTAAGTGAATTTATTTATTTTATGCTCCCCTCCCCGGCCTCACCACCCACGGTACAAGCCAGCTGCCACTGGGATGGAGAATGTTAGACCTGGCCCTTTGAAGATAAAAAATACAAGTGAGCATTTGGCAATTATAGTGTTAGAGTATAGTGCAGAAAAAGTGTTCCATTCTCTCGACTGGTCCTGCCTTTTCCAAATCTTGACAGTCCTTGGTTTTGGTACTAAATAACGATGCTGGGTAGCCTTGTTGCATGAGAAGTCCATGGAGGAGGTAAGGGTGAAAGGGGTAACCTCACATTCCATCTGGCATGGGGCACCCACTTTCCCACTGATCTATGCCCTCTGCATGCTGGAATAGGGTGCGGACAGATATAGTGGGATTCCCTGAGGTTACAGGGGAACCTGAAAAGATTTCACTATACCAAGATGATATCCTATTCTATCTTTCCAAGTACATGCTGTCTCTGCCCGAAATTTTGTCCGTCTTTTGGAAATCTGAACAATACTAAGGCTATAGAATTAACTGGGACCAGTCGATTTCATACAAGATGGGAGACTGGGCAGGTGTTGGGGCGGTTCTACATGGCTTAAAGTGTCAAGGGAGGGTTTTAGATATCTTCGCATCAAGATCACACCGCACCAATCTGACTTCCTGGAAAGAAATCTGGGGTGGTCCTCTGGGAGTTTCAATCAAATGTTGAACGGCGGCGGAAGCTTCCACTCGTTATTGGGCAGGATGGCCTTATTTAAAATTATTACATTATCCTCCATGCCCTCCAAAACACTCGATGGATTATACCAGAACCTTTCTTTTTTTTAAACTTGTCTTTATTCATGCCATTGCAAAAGGATCACATTGCGTATTTGCCATATACATGGTACAGTGTGTCGTTGACGGACTATTGTTAACAAGTTATTACTATCCAAATCATTAATCTATCCATATGTGCCACTAAGTAGTACTGTCGTTAAACACATTATGGCTATTTACTGTGCTTACGAACCCCCCTTTTACACAGCGGATCAGTGTGTGCAGCAATACTCTTCAGAGTTATTAACAAAAGAAATGTAAAAAAAAAAAGACAAAAAGGAAAAAGTAACCGAACAGAAAAACTTTGGCAGCAACTGGTGGCGGAACCCAACTCATGAATAAAGTATATAGATCGTCTAGGGCTTGGCCTTAGGGGAATCCATTATGTGTGTTACCGGACGGTTGTGTTGGCACCCATCTCTATTCTCCAAGTGAGTATTCTCTTCCCCCCAGGTTTTATTATTTTTATTTTTTGTTTGTTGTTTTTGCTTTGTTTAGTGTTGTACTTTACACTCAACTGTGAGGACTATCCTCGTTCTCTGGGCTAGGCACAGGTGTAGTGTAGTTCTGCGTCTGTGTTGAGGTGACCTCCCTTTCATTCTGATCTATCGCTGACGACAATCCCTCCAGCATGTGCCCCCATTCCATTAGGTCTCCCTCTGCATTCTCATCCACTCACACTGCCCTTAGGTGACACTCTTCCGCCACGCCCCACTCCCGCATTTCTGCCCTCCATTTATCTGGGTTGGGGGGCAGTGTGAGTCCATTGTATTGTGATACGACGCTTAGCTAGAAATAGGCATAGGAGTGATAACTTGTGTCGTATGTGGGTCCCCTTTTTTGGTGTCGGAAGGACACCTAGTAGGCACTGTTTGATAGGGGCCTCCACTCGTACTGCCGTAGTTGTACGGAGCATCTGGGTCACTTGATGCCAATATGTTTGTAGGCACACGCAACTCCAAGTCATATGGATAAACGTAGCGGGGTCCATACCGCATCTTGGGCATGCTGAGGATTGCCCTGGAGTAAACCAGGCCAATCACTGAGGTGTCAGGTATGTGCGGTGCAGATAGTGGAACTGAGTGAGTTTGAACCTAGCATTACTGGCTACCTCACGTACCTGTGCCAATGCCCTCGTCCATTCCCTTTCAGTGAGTGGGGATGGTAGGACCATCTGTCTCTAACTATGGACAGCTTGACCATGCAATCTTCTTTCAGGGCTTTGTATATGCGTGAAATTAGCCCTTAGGTGTATCCCGGGTCAAGCAGCAATGCCAATGTGTGAGATTCCTTCAGCTCGTCCGGGAACGAGATCCATATTTCGTGGACCGTGCGCGAGATTTTCGCATAATGTAAAAAGTGACCGTCTGGCACGTGAAATCATTCCCTCGCCTCGTCAAATGTTAAGAAGGTCCCATTCAAATACATGTCCCCAGCCGTCGTGCATCCCCCCTCATACCACTTTGTGATGTCCATGACTGACTGGATTCGATGAAAACCTTGTAGCCATTGGAGTGGGAGCGCGCTGGCGGAGGGGGCCCTGCGAAGGACCAGGGTAACCGCTTGCTCCCAGGCCTCAGAACCCGCCGTATTATGTGTGGGCAGTCCTTAGGGGCCCGTGAACCCATCATGAGATATCTCAGCAATTTTGTCCCCCTACTCCATTCCCCCAGCATCTCTTTTTCAACAGTGCGGTCCTCTGTGCCACACTGTGCCGCATATTGTAATAATCCTGCAAGATAGTAAAGTCTGAAATCTGGGAGCCCCAGTCCCCCCGAGTCCATGTCTAACTTGAGTCATGTTTTACCCTACTGCGTCCCCCGGCCCACACCAATGAGATTAGGAGACTGTTGAGGGTATCAAATGTGGACTTCAGGATGTTACAGAAGGAGTTCTGTAGTAGATACAAACAGCGGGGGAGCAGCACCATTCTCGCCACGGCCACCCTTCCAATTACCATGAGGGGGAGTTTATTCCAGAAGCGAATCGACTCTTTCAGGCCCGTTATGACCCTTCCCATATTCAACGCATATTGGGCTTGCCGCTGATGAGCTACCTGTATACCCAGATATCGAAAATGGGCACTTTCCCATCTGAACCCCACTTCAGGGAAGTCCAGCGTGACCCCTCGCTCAAGCGCTACCAGTGGAAAAATAACTGTTTTCCGGTGGTTGATGCGCAAGCCCGACGCTGATCCAAAGGAGGCCAGTATCTCTAAGAATACTGGGATTGCCCCTTCCAGCTGGCTAATGTACAGGAGCGCATCATATGCGTACAAGGAAAGTACATGGGTACGGCCATCGACGACGATGTCATACTGAGCCATGTCCCACCTCAGCTGGATTGCTAGTGATTCCATCGCAAGGGCGAAAAGGAGTGTGGATAGGGGACACCCCTGTTGTGTGCCCCTTTCAATATTTATCGCCTCCTATATTAGGCCTCCATTTCGCACTTGAGCTCTTGGCTGATGGTAAAGTAGTCTAACCCAGGACATGTATTCTTTGCCTAATCCCATCCTCCTCAGGACTTTCCACAGATACTCCCATCGCAGCGTGTCGAATGCTTTCTCGATATCTAGGGCGACTACTGCCGCCCGGATTTCACTGTCGCCTACTGAGTGTAAGACATGCGATAGGTGACGTATGTTCATATGTGTTCCTCTTCCCAGCATAAACCCGCACTGGTCTTCAAGAACCAGGTGGGTTACCACCCTACCCAGGCGCACAGCCAAAACCTTAGCAAGTAGTTTAGCATCAACGCCCAACATTGACAAGGGTCTATATGAGCCCGGGTCGCATGTGTCTCTGCCCTTAGGGAGCATGACGATCTGTGCCTCTCTCATAGATTGTGGTAGGGTTCCCACTTGTTTTACCTCCTGCAGAGTCTCCAGTAGACGGGGGAGTAGTAAATCAGCATATGTCTGATAGAATTCCATAAGGATTCCATCTGGGCCCGGAGATTTACAACGAGCTATGCTTTGTAAGGCCTCCAGCAGTTCCTCCAATTGGAGCGCTGCATCTAGGTCTGCTGTCTGTTCCTCTATGAGGCGGGGGAGGGGCATGCCAGCCAGGAATTCCCCATGCTCAGGTGGTGTGGGCTCTGGGGTCTCTCGGTATATCTCGGCTAAATGGCCAAACAGCACAGAATTAACTTCGGCCTGCATGGCGGCCTTGGTTCCATCTGGATACTTAAGTGTCAGTATAAGTGGAGGGGGACGCTCCCGCTTCAGCAATCACGCTAATAACTCACAGACCGGTTGCCCTCATTGTGGAGAAACCGGCGATACTCTCGCCTAATGAAGCAGTCGAGTCTGTCCCATATCTCACCGACTCGCCGCTGTGCCTGTAAAATAGAGTCGCAATCTGGTTCTAGTGCCTGCCTCTCATGCTGCAATTCAGCCTGTCTTCAGCCGTGGTCAATTTCCGTTCTAAACGTCTTCTCGTACCCCCTAATCTAGATAAGCATTCTCCCAGGTGACTACCTTAAGTGTGTCCCATTCCACTCCCCTATTATTTGTGGTCGACCGGTTCGTGTCCAGGAAACCCGCGATGGCTTATCTAAGCTCTCCCCGGAATACCCCATCGCGTAGGGCCTCCAGTCGCAAGTGCCACAGCGGGACCCTTGGTCTACTACGCTCTGGCCCCCACTCCAACAATACCGGGGCATGATCTGATAGAAAGCGGCCTAATAATTTGGTCTGTGTCGCAGTTCTGCAAGCCTCCTGGGAAAGTACAAAGCGATCAAGCCTGCTAGAGACCTCACGCGCTGATGTATAACAAGTGTATCCCCGCACACTCGTGTGTGTTGCATGCCAAATGTCGACGCAGTGTAGGCGGATCATCATCTCTTGTAGGGCCGCTTACATGTGGGGCTCAGTGTGCAGTTTCGGGGGGTGCCTATCTAAATTGCCATCTAGTATACAATTAAAATCCCCTGCCCATAATAACGGCATCCCTATGTAAGGGAGGAGTAGTTTCTCTAGGTCACGGAAGAACTCGCCATTGTCTACATTTGGGGCCTAGATATTCACCACGCACACCTCCACGCCATCCAGCACGCCATGCACTACCACGTATCTGCCTTCTACGTCTGCCTCATATTCACGCAGCTGGAATGGGACCTGTGGAGCCATCCAGATAACTACTCCTCTTGTATATGTGGAGTAGGTGGATGCAAACAACTGACCTCTCCATTTCTTGTGGAGCTTCTGGATTTCGGGGTCTAACAGGTGTATCTCTTGCAGCATCACCACCACTTGGGCACCCTGCCGTCGTAAGTATGTTTGTACTCTGTAGTGTTTCACAAATGAGTTAAGCCCCCTCACGTTCCATGTTATAAATTTGAACTGCCCCATTTCTCATAGTCTGTGGCCGCCCTCCCATTGTGCACCCGGCGTTCCATCACTATCGCTGCCTATAACAAACCTGAAATGAACAATTGAAACAACCCACCCCCGGGTAGACACTGCATCCATGAATCGTGCATCCCCATATGTTCCCCGCTCCCATCACTCCCTCCCCTACCCCAAGACCCCAGGAATAAGCAGCAAGCCACCCATAAACAGCCATCATTGATGGCGCATAAACAAGGTATCATAACCATCAAAAAACACACAAGCATACTGCAAATCGTAGTCCTCGCCATACCATCATGCGTCCCGCTTGCAAACATCAGTGTTGTATCTCACACCAGATCGGGTCGGTGCGCGACACAGACTTATTGCACATCAGCTGGTTGCGCCTTCCCAACCCCGGTCTCCACTCTCACCCAGGCGTACCACTTCTTATTCAACTTACATACTTCTCCATACCATAAATGTTTCTGTGAAAGAGGAAAGTATATAGATCAACTGGTCAAAGGGTAGAGGAAAGATAGAAGAAAGAATTGTTGAGAAAGGAAGACAGTAGTGCAAAGATGTGATAGGGAGGGGGGATGTTGTCCGCCCGTCTAGTGGCAGTGCCCATCACAATCAATCCGCTCAGCAGGCCAGGCAGACAGGCATCTCCTCAGTATGGGACCGTACAGAGCGAAACCTCAACTACCAATATCTCGCGCTTTCCACTTCTGTTCAGCATTCAACCCTTCCATACATGCTAACCTGGTCCACAGGCGAATCAAGGGCCCCCTGGTTGTGGAGTATCTTCCACTTTGTCCCCAATGATGGCTTCGGAGCTTGAGTCAGTTACTTCTTCCACCAAGGCCTTTGTGGCCTCTCGCTCTGCCTTCTGTGTAATCAGGTCAATTCTGGGGGACCTTTTGCCCTCACTGCCGGAGTCTGACTGCACTAGATCCAAAGATCCGTCTTGACGAACAACCACTTGTGTTGAACGCGAGGTTTTTCTGGACCTTCTACCCCGGCCACTGTTTTTTCTCGTTGTGTTGGCACCTGGGGTCTCCTGTGTCCGCCCCCCCCCCCCGGGTGATTGTCCTTCCTTCCCCAGTACTTCCAGCCAATCTCAGGCAGCTTCCGGGGTTATAAAGAAGCGGGCTGGATCCTTATGGATAACCTTCAGTTTCACTGGGTAGAGGAGCATGTACTGAAGGTTCATTGCCCGTAATTTCTGTTTCACCTCACTGAAGAACGCTCTCTGCTGTTGCACTAAGCGTGGGTAGTCAGGAATAATTTGAATTGCGTGGTTTCCAAAGGCTGGGTCCCCCTCTCGCCTTGCCGCCTTGGGGATGCAGTCCCGATCCCTATAATTTAGGATCTTTGCAATGAGAATTCTGGGATGGGCGCCCGGGGAGGGTGCCCTCTCAATTACAAATATCGTATAAAGGTCTGCTTTGGGGAATGCCTCCTTAATCTACCTTTCAAGAAAGAGTTCCGAGGGGCGTGGCCTGCAGCCGAGGAAAATGGCCGCATACTAGGGGAGCTGCGACAGCAGATAGGGTAACATCACCCCTAAATCCGTCATAATCCGGCCATTGGGGAACGCGACCAGCGGAGCTGACCGGCGGCGAGCCGCTCGCGGGTGAAATCGCGGCGGCAGCAGGGACGAGGAAGGCTTCCAGCCCGGAGGGGCGAAAACGCGGAACTCAGCGCCCGTGCGGGCGAAAATGGCGCCGATGGAGGGCGAGCGCTCGGCCTAGAGCGGACAGTCCCGAGACACGTCCAGGAGCCGGACCTGAGAGCGAGGGGTGCTCGGACTGCAGCGGAGCCCGGGAGCCCGGGAGAGGAGCGCACACAGCGGCTGCGAGGCGGCCTGAGGAGACCGACGGCCGACACAGAGGTGGGTGCGGAGGTGCCCTGGGAGCGTCGCTCGGCCGGCTGGGGGCCCGGAGGTGAGCTTGCAGCGCAGGCACGCAGAAGCCACGAGTGGAACCGCTGTCGCGGCGGATAGCTGCGTTGGGTGTGCGCTACTGACAGCGCGGAGCCCCGGAGCCCAGGGAGGCGGCGCAGTGAGCCCGAGATCGGGGGACTTGGCCGCACTGGTGGGGCCCGCGGAAGCGAGCTGGGCCTGCTGAGCGTTGCTGTCTCCCACCGGAGCGCCGCGTCTGAACAACTCCGGGGTCTGGGGCCCGAGCGCTCTGAGGCTCATCCATGGTAGTGGGAGGCCTGGACCAGTACTGAGTGGCCTGAGAGGCGCTGGGGGTGAAAACTCGTCTGCCTGCCCCTGGAAGCCTGCTGGGTGACCGTTGGCGGGGCGGCCTGCTAAACCGGTCGGCGTGCGGCCTGAGCGGGGGTGAGCGTTGGTGTCCCTCACGGCTGAAGTGGCGGAGGACCGGGGGTGGACTGGACGGTCCCTCCGGCCTGCGGTTGGACGACTGCGACAGGGACAAGGGGCCAGACGTGTGAGCCCTCCCGCCACGGCTTCATCTACGGCAATGGGTCGGCATAAGCCGCCCCTTCCGAACCAAGCCAACCAGATCGATAAATACACAGTGGCTATGGGGAAGGGAGAGGGCCTCCGCGATGGGGGACAACAGGGTGACGACGCGGACGGAGGATCGGACCCGTCACTCAGAGACATAATGCAGGCCATCAGAGACATGCGTGGCACAATGGAGCCCAAACTGGACTCGGTCACGGAGGAGGTTAACCTCCTCCGGGCCGACTTTCGGTCTATGTCGGGCAGGGTGGCCGAGACGGAGAGTGGCATTGGAAATTTACAGGGCAGAACGAAGAAGCTGGAGGAGCAGGTCGCAACGCTGGTGAAGGCCCAGGGTGACGTCGTAGCCCGCCTGGAGGATCAGGAAGGCCGGGCGCGACGCAACAACGTCCGCATCGTAGGGGTGCCGGAGGGACTGGAAGGGCCGTCCATGGATTGTTTTGTTGAGGATCTGATACTGCAACACCTTAAGCCCAAGCGTCTCTCAAAATTCTTCTCTGTCGAAAGGGCCCATCGCGCAATGGGGGAGGCCTAAGCCTGGGGCCCCTCCGCGCACCATCATTGCCCGGTTCCTGAACTACCGGGACCGGGATGCCATCCTGCAGGCTTCACGTACCACCGGGGACCTACGACTGGAGAACGCAACGATCCGGTTTTTCCCGGACTTCACTCTGCAGGTCCAGCGCCAGCGCAGGTCCTTTGAAGGCGTCAAGCGAGCCCTTAGGGACCAGGGGGTGCGGTACATGATGCTCTTTCCAGCACGGCTCAAGATCCTGGATGGGGAAAAGGTGTACTTTTTGATTCTCCGACGGAGGCGAGCGACTGGATGGAGGGATGGCGGACCGTGGGCCGCCAGGGTGCGGCACGGCGCCGGACCTCCAACGACAACTCTCGTGAGGCTGAGAGAGCTGCAGCACCGGCCCGAGGGAGTCAGGAGCGTGAACGTCCGCCACCGGAGGACTGATGGGGACACAAGCCGCACTGAGGGCTCTACATGGGGGAGGCGGGCAATGGCGCACGTCTCTTGGGCCCTGATGGGCGGGAGGCCACTAGTCAGGCTGCATAAAGATTTTGAACGTCTCCGTGACTGTGAGTGACCGCGCTGGCCGACGTGGATTGCTCGCTCAAAGGGCTCTAGGCATTGGCCCGCTGGGGTTTGGGAGAGGGGGGAGGGTGGGGGCTAATTTCTTGTTTAAAGGGGTGGAAATCCGACAGTCAGTTGTGCCAGTTTCTGCGAGTTGTGGGCTTACGTTCCCTCAGTTAGTTGAAATGGGATTATTTGGGCGACAGGCACTCTGCAAGTTTTTAAGGTGGGGGGTTGGGGGCCCACTTAGCAGGGAGGCAGGGAGGGGGGACAGACTGGGGGGGTGGGACGGGGTTGATGGGAAGTTTCAGTTTAGCTCATGTCAATATATTTATGTTCATGTTGTGGTACTGTGGGGGCGCTGCGCAGTGGCGGGGTGGAAATCCGTTGAGGATGTGGATTCACAGTGGGGATGGGGGATCAGGCTAAGATTAAAATATGGACATGGAATGTCAATGGGATGGGCAACAAGATCAAGAGAACTCTAGTACTGCAGCACCTGAAACGCCACTCTCCAGATGTGGTGCTCCTGCAGGAAACCCACCTCCGGGGTAATAATTGCAGGGCCTTAGATAGATTCGGGTATAAGATGGTAGCCCACTCCGGATTCACGTCCGGCTCGAGGGGGTGGGGATACTGGTCCGTAGGAGTTTGCCAATAACTGTCTTAAATTCCTGGGTGGAAGACGCTGGGTGCTTCGTGGCGGTGGCGGTGAGATGGGAAGGGCGTACGGTGCTCCTGTGCTCCTGTTACATCCCGCCCGGCCTGCATGCTACACTCTACAAGAAACTGGGGACACATTTGGCGAACCTCCCCAACGGCACTCTGATCCTGGGGGCGACACCAACGCGGTAATGGACGTCGAACTAGACCGGTCAGGCGACAGACGAGCCAGTGGAGGGGAGGCGGGCCTGCGGGGCTTCACGGCTGCCATGGGCCTATGCGACATATGGCGAACTCGGTTCCCAGCCCGCAGACTCTACACCTTTTATTCGGCCAGACATGGCTCCTTTTCGAGGTTGGACTATATTTTCACGCGGGGGGATCAGCTGGGAGATTTTGTAGACCCGAGTATTATGGCGCGCGGCATATCGGACCACTCTCCGGTGGGTGTTACCCTTCGGGGGACGGTGGTGGACAGGGCCGCATTCCCGCGAATAGATCCGTGGCGGTTAACTGACACGTCGATCACGGATAAGCTTCGGGAAGGCTCTGCGAACTATTTCTCCGACAATCAGGGGTCGGTTACCTCCCAGCTAACGTTGTGGGAGGCATACAAGACGGTCCTGAGGGGACAGGCCCAGGCCTTGATCGGTGCCCAAAAAGAGGAATCGCTGCAGATTCAGCAGCTGGAGCGCGAAATCGAGTCTCTGGAGCGAGAGGCAAGTGCATCGCCCTCGCCGGAGCGCAATCATGCTTTGGCCCTGAAGCACAGGGAACTTCGCTCGCTAGCGGAGGGTGAGGCACGTGCCTACTCCCTTGCCACGCAGCATCGGATATATGATGCAGGTGACAAGAGTATGAAGCTTCTCGCGTGGCTGGAGCGCCGGGACAGGGAACGTTCCTGGGTTACGGAGGTGCGGGATGGTTCCGGGGCCCTGGCCTCCACGAGTGCGGCTATAGCGGAGGCTTTTGCGTCCTACTATGAAGGAGTGTATACCCCAGTGTGCACCAGAACCGAGAGAGACTGTGAAGAATTCCTGCAAGACTTTGCGTTGCCTATGCTATCCCAGGAACAAACGGAGTGTCTGGATGCAGACCTCACAAGAGCAGAGCTGGGAGAAGCCCTTAATGCCCTTCAGTCCGGCAAGGCGCAGGGACCCAACGGACTCCCGGTCGAAATCTATAAGAAACAGGCGGGTGTGGTACTGGAGCCCATGCGACGTATGTTCCTTGAGGCACGGGAGGTAGGCGTGCTTCCGCCTGACCAGAGAGAGGCCACAATTGTGGTTATTCATAAAGCCGGGAAACCGGCGGACTGCTGCTCATCCTATCGGCCTATCTCCCTCCTGAACGTGGAGGCGAAGGTCTTGGCCAAGGTCTTGGCGACAAGACTGCTATCTGTACTGCCCGACCTCGTGCATGTAGACCAGTCGGGTTTTATGCCCCACAGGAGCACTAGGCACAACCTGCGGAGGCTCTATGGTATTCTGCACATGACTAAAGACGTGGGACATACGCAGACGGCATTGATGGCGCTGGACGCCTCAATGGCCTTTGATAGCATCGAATGGCCATACCTATTTATGGTACTGAATAGACTGGGATTGGGCCCCGTGTTCAGTAGCTGGGTGAGACTCCTGTACACGCAGCCGATGGCAAGGGTGAGGGTCAATGGGGCTACGTCCCGTGCTTTTGCCCTGTATAGGGGCACTAGGCAGGGCTGCCCCCTGTCACCGCTCCTGTTTGCCCTCGCCCTGGAGCCGCTCGCGCATTGGATCAGAAGAGATAGGGCCTTTTGGGGCCTGGCACTCACGGATGAATGGGAGGAGCGTATTTCTCTATACGCTGACGATATTGTCCTGTACATGGCCCGACCCTACCAGTCCATGGCGCGGGCCCTCCACCTTTTCGCCCTTTTCGGTAGCTACTCTGGCTACTCGATTAATTGGACCAAATCGGTGGTTTACCCTCTGTCGGGTCCACCTCCTCGCATACCGCGGGATTGCCCGGCATCGCTGGAGACTGCTGGATTCAGGTATTTGGGAGTGTATGTCACCAGGGACGCGGGGAGTTCTTCGCCCGAAATTTGGAGCCTCAACTGATGAGGCTGGGGGTGGACATTGGACACTGGAGGTCCTTGCCCTTGTCCTTGATGGGGCGCGCGGCGCTCTTTAAAATGCTGGCGCTGCCACGACTCTTATATATCCTCCAAAACACACCGTACCTGGTCCCGACGGCGACATTTAAGCGTATCTCCCGGGAGCTGCGGACGTTACTTTGGGACGGCGGCAACCCGAGAATTGCGTTGCAGAAGCTTACGCGGGGGTGTACGACGGGGGCTGGCCCTCCCGGACGTGCGACTCTATTATTGGGCAGCTCAGTTGCAGGTGGTCAATGACTGGATCTATACGCCGGCCTCGGAGCCAGCTTACAGAATGGATAGGCACGCGATGGTTGGAGGAACCTGTGAGCCGTATCTCTACTCCCGCGGGCGGGGTCGTAATCTACCCGCGCATACTGGGGTGGTATTCCACTGTTGGAGGGAGGCCAACAAGTTCTTGGGCTGGACGAACACCCTAACGGGACAGACCCCGCTTTGGACGGGCGATCGGCTAAAGGAGGTGACGGGACTATCCGGCTACAGGGGGTGGAAACTGATCGGCATTGAGCATCTCGGGGATGTGTGGAAGGGGGGCCCCGGTTCCCTTTGCGGCTCTGAAAAAGAGTATCAACTCCATGATTCCCAGCACTACCATTACCTGCGCCTCATACATGCCTTGCGGGCCCACATCCGTGCTGGCACTTCCATCCCGGAATACTCCCCTATGGAGGACAGGCTCCTTCTCGACCCCATTCTAACGAAGCCCACGTCAACGATTTACCGAAAACTTATTAATAACATGCCGGACCCCTTGGGACCCCTGCGGGCGAGATGGGAGGGAGACATTGGAGCACTAGATGACGATGACTGGCAAGACGCCCTGCAGAGCCCCCGCGAGGTAGCGATCCGGCCACGATTCCGCCTTGTGCAGCTAAAAATACTCCACAGGGTCTACTATCCCCGCACCCACCTGTTCTCCTGGGGTAGGACTCTGTCACCCTTGTGTGTGAGGGGCTGTCAAGGGAGGGCTCCTTTTACCACATTCTATGGGATTGCCCATTCATAATTCCGTTTTGGACCAGGGTGACGCAAACGATGGAGGGGGTAGTGCGGGCCCCGGTCCCACTGGAGCCCAAGTGGCTCTTGCTCATGATCAAAGGTGCCACGGACTGGACACGTCATAATGAGATTTGGTTGGGGCTGGCAGCAGGGGTGGCTAAACGCAATATTGCCAGGTACTGGGGTGCGCAGGCGCCCCCTCGTGGGATCAGTGGCTCTGTGACCTGGATTGGTGCCAGAGGGCGGAGGAAACGGTCTACAGGTCCCGGGGATCTGTGAATAAATGGAGGAAGGTGTGGGGTCCCTGGCAACGGTTTCGAGCTGTACAGGAGGGGATGGGATAGAGGACTGTTGCAATCCCTTCTCGGCATTTCCATGCATGTTAAAAAAAAAAAAAAAAAAAATGTGATGAACTGTGATCCCTGTGAATATATTGCGAACTACCGCTGTGTAACCCGCTTGAACATGAGCAATGTTAATAAAAAGAATTTAAAAAAAAAAAAAAAAAAAGAAAGAGTTCCCGGGTTTTTCCCTTCTGCACCCACCGGAAATCCTACAAAGCGAAGATTACATCTTTGGGAGCGCCCTTCTGCATCTTCGGCCCGGCGTTCCAAAGCTGCTGATTTGATAGATAATTCAGTTAGAGTTGCCTTCAATGTGGAGACCTCGCTTTGTAGCTCAGTAACACTTTATTCTGTGGCTATAGATCTTTCCGCCAGTGCGAAGGTCAGCTCGCAGCAGTCCAACATCTAGTGACATTGCGTTGATTTTCTCCTGAACGGCCATGCTGGAAGCCCCTATGGCTGCAAGAATTTGGACTAGGGTGGGTTCTGACTGTGTGGTGTTGTTCTCCAGTGGTGCCTCACGTGTGGCGTCCAGCTTCGTGGCGCCTCCCTGCACTGTGTATTGATCCATTTTCATTTGTTGTGCCCCTCTATGCGGCCTGTCCTTGCCCATGTTGATGCTGTTTTGATGGGCTGGGGGGCTCGACCAGTTATCTTATGCTTCTAAGATACCTCTGCCGTCTGCGCAGTCCGCCATGGTGAACCATCAAGGTCCCACACACAGATCCGCAATTCGGACAGACAACTGTGTTGGAGTATCGGGCCACGATAGTTCCTCTCTATATGCAGTCCGTGTATCAAGGTTTGCCTCTGTGTTTTTAACCTATGGGCAGTCTGCATGTCCTACGGGCCGGGTGTGTGACACTGGCCACATGAGCCTCCCCAATTCCCGGGCCACCCCTCAGGGATTCCGTCGGCCCCTTGGATCCTGTCCTCCGATGAAGCAAAATTGCTCTGATTATGGCGATGTAGGCAGGCAGCTCAGGGGGTGGCAGAGATATTTGTCACCCATCGGCTCATTTTAGGGGAATACGTCCACCCCTTCGCTCGTAGCCGGGAGTCACAACGCCTGCAGTCGGCCGTGTCGCAGGGCCGGCAAGCCAGGCCCGTTTTTTGTAGCTTCAGGTGTCCCCCTTTCCCCCTCCCCCTGCTCCTGTCCAGGACCAGGTTGTCTTAGGGGGGGGGAGGCAACACCTCCTGTGTTGTGGTGACCTCCCTGCCTTCTTTCCTGCTTTGCAGGCCTCCGTTATAGTGGACCTCTCGGGGTGGGTGCTGCCCCACGGCCCTGTCCCGTATCACCTCTCCAGTCAGGGCCCAGCCTGGTAAGGGGGGGGGACGCCCGTGGCTTCCTCCGTGCCTCAGCGTCACTTCGCGGATGTCGCAGCTCCGTCTGCACGCCCACACAAGCTCCCAGGCAACACCGTGGGAACTCGTGTGTCTAGGTCCGCCTCCTGCACGTCTCTCATTGGGAGGGAGGGGGGCTAGCCAACACAGACACCCATTTTGTGTGTGAAAAAGGCCGCTTTATTGAAAACAGGTGCATATCACAATGTCCAACCTAGGCCATTGCCTTACAGACTAAAACCTCACTATACATAAATTACCTGCAACTCCATTTCCCCCCCCCACCCCTACGATCCCCACATGAATCCCCCACCCTGCCGATAACATAACATTACATAACATTCCATAACAATCCCAATACACGGCATTGCATTTCCCCACTCCTGCCCTCTACTAAAAACCTAAACCCCTACCTGCCTTTCTGCAACTGTAACTAGCTAACCTCTAATCTAAACTTAGCCTACCTGCCTAAAGTTCCCTTAGCCCTGCCCACAAACTTCCAACATTTAAATAAAACTTCTGCCAATGTAGCCAACTTCTTAACAACCCCGCCACCCAGGAAAAAGCGGGAGCTTAGGCGGAGACGCCGCCTCCCCTTTTTTCTGCCCCCCCTGTCCTAGTAGGAGTGCTTAGACCTTTAACATCCTAGCAAGTACTTCCCGGATCTCCAGCAAATAGAGGTCCATCTCCAGCCGAGATAAATGGACCCCATCCCCCCTGAAAAACTCCACCGTGTCATACTTAATCTCTCTGTGAGCAATCCTGAAAAACCCCAATACTTTACAAAACCGAGCCATTTCTGTATTCAACTTCCTCCTGGCCCTATCCACTGCTCCCGGGTTAACTGCGCCCCTCCATATCCTACGAGGCACAAATTCTGTCCAGATTACTGAACAACCTGACCACTGTCGCTTTAACGGATCACTGACAGAATATAGAATGCCAAAATATCGACCTGCCAAAATATAGTGGATAAAATATAGAATGCCAAAATATCGAATTCCTATCTACAAACAGGTAAGTACAAAAATATCGAATCCAAAATATAGTTTGTAAATAATATAGGGGCTCATTACGATACCCGGCGTAAAAAAATCCGCCAGGCATGGAAGCGGCAAAAATCCGCCCGCACACACCGCCTGAACACCGACCACGCCATTATGAGTACACAAACCGAAAACCGCCATCGGCGAAAAATCACACAAAATACCGCCCGCCATCGTCCGAGTCGGAGTCAAACCGCCCGCCACGGACGGAAACACGCACGACAACACAAAACCGCCCGCCCACACGGCCGACACACCGCACGTGAAATTACGATCGCACCGCCATGAGCGCGGAAAAACAACAAATATACCGCCCGCCAGCGCAAACAACGCCGATGAGAATCGACACGGCAGAAGCCATGGCGCCCACGTACCTGCACAGAAACCATCCGCACACAAAACCAATAGCACACAACATGGCCAACAAGTCCACACAGCAAGGCACACACAAATACACAAGCACAGTACACATCCCGAAAACACCCCCCGGACAAACAAAAAATACAAAGGCCAGAACCCCAGACACAACACACCTGAAAACAACAGACCATGAGGACACACCCACATAGGTGAGTACAAAAGCAGCACTCCCACAGACCACAACCCCTTGCTACATTGCAAACCAGAGAGGAGAGGAGAGGACACAGTGACACAGCAAGGACAGCAGCACACCACAGAAACGCACACATCACAACCACCACCACCACCACCAAACACCGGCACCACAAACCCCCTGCACATTACACAACACACACCGCACCAGCACCACAAACACCATGGCACCACAAAGGATGCCCAAGTTCACGCCCATGGAGCTGACGGTCATGGTCGACGAGATCATCAAGGTGTACCCACAAATCTATGGGAACATGGTCCAGCACACACCACTAGCCACCAGAAACAGAATGTGGACCCGGATCGTAGACCAGGTCAATGCAGTCGGGACCCTGCCCAGGAACAGAACCGAGATAAACAAACGTTGGAATGACGTAAAGAGCCTGGTCAAGAAGAAGGAGGGCAAAAACAGAGAGCTGGCTGCCGTCACTGGCGGAGGGAATCCCGCGCTCTTTAAGACCTTCAAAGCGTGGGAGGAGAAGGTGCGAGTCGTAATCCATCCGGAGATCCTCGCCGGATTAGCAGGGGAGTGGAGGCTGGTAAGTACAAACTAATGTATACCAGCACACCGCTATGTACTCACATGCGCAACTACCATGCCACAGCTCCCAGGGACAAACACCCCCATGTCCAGCACACAATACACAACACATCACACACACATGCAACAGACACTACCACACACAGCCCAAACCGAACAACTGTAAGATGCGTGGGGACATGTGTACACTAAGCCAGCCACGTAACCACCAACAGGTCCCCAAATATGCCAGAAGCGCCACAACGAGCACCCACCACACCCATGTGTCCGCCACAGCTGCACTAACCGACAAGTAACAGGTAAGTGGCAGGAACACAAAGTGCAGTGGGTGGGACGGTGGACAGCCCAAGTACAACACACACCAGGCCCCAGTCCCACAGGACAGCAAGGAGGAGCATCCCCCACACCCCACAGCCACGTGTCAGCCACCGCAGTGCACAACGACAGCCGAAAGGCAGACATCACGGTCCACAGCAATCGGTGTCAGTGGGTGTACAGCCACCCCCACGACCCACTACACCCCCCACCCCCACAGACCTGCAACATGGAGCACCCCCGCTTAGAGCCATGTGGCATCCAGTACAGTGCACGCACGAACAACTTGCAGGTGGGAAACTGGACAGGGCTGGATTACTGGAGGCATGAGGACCATAACACCACCAACACATGGGACATGTCACGTAGCACACGGACACGCAGCACCGCCCACCGTCACGAACAAGTGAACAATGTGCACACGGACATGAACAGCAGACTCACACCCCACATGACCCATCACAGACATAGCAACACCCAAGGAGCCACGTCTGCATGCACAAGCCACACTGAATATAGTCCCACACGGCAGCCACTGTGCAACTCATCACACACAACCGAAACACCATTGAAGTCCTGTCCATGTAGCCCCCACTGCCTGTCAACCCCACACCGCCACAACTACGCCTATGTAAGACAAACAACACTAGACGCAACAGAGCGGAACAACAGAAATGCACACGAACACCACTGAACCCATCAAACTCACAGACACACCATGCACATACAACATACCATCCATCCCATCCGTCAGCCCCAGTCACATGAAAGGCATGTCATCCGCACAGCTGCCACACATACAGCAGTCACGCTAAGACACATGCCCATGACCAACCATGTGCCAGAAGTCAATTAAGCGCACGACACACTGTGAGCAACAACACACAACATGGGCCACACCCCCGAGCACTGCAGTGATGCACATGGCACATGGCAGCACGCACACCAAGGAGATGGGACAACTGCAATACGTTGGCTGGCACACAACTATCACTCACTCATAACAATGCGTCCAATGCCATGTCCAGTAACCACAACAGACAGCAAATATGCAGGGCATGTCAGGCATGCACACACCTCAGACCATGCACTGTCATGCTGCCACAACACATGTCACGTTCGGCACCCATGGCTCACAGCATGTACCCCAAAAGCATATCCCCTCCCAAATGCGAAACTGGGGCATGGCCCCCATGTTGCCATATGCGTTCCTAAGCGTTCCATTTGAACCCCAAAAGCATATCCCCTCCCTAATGCGAATCTGGGGCATGGCCCCCATGTTGCCATATGCGTTCCTAAGCGTTCCATTTGAACTCCAAAAGCAAAGTACAAACCAGACCCAGGATGGGCCAGGAGCCCGCATACACCAGAGTCACAATGAGTAGGGGCAAAGCAACACACCCATCGGCATGGCCAATCCGTCCCATGCCACATGTGCACAGCACACAGTCCCATTGCCTAGCACACACAACTACAGATGCCACAGCCACACACTCGCCTCCGGGAAACCCATGTACGAGATTGCACGAACTGCCAATGTCAGACGACTAATACATACTTCGCCAGGTGCAACACAATAACAAATCTCATTCTCTCCACAGGTGACGAACTGCTGGACGCTGGGGATGGAGACAGCAGCCAGCACAGCCAGCCTACAAGCCCCCAACGAGGACACACGGATCTGGAGGATCTGTCCACCTCTTCGGACACGGACCACCAAGCTGGCCCATCTGGCGTGGCAGGGCCCAGCCGCTCCCAGGACCCCTCCTACCCACCAACCCATCATCCAGGGATGCTGAACAGTCCCAGTCCCCTGCTGCCACTGTCGTTGCGGCCACACCCACGGTCATTGCGGCCACTACCACTGCCGCAACCGCCACCATCGCCGCACCGACCACCACCGCCTCCACCACCACCACGTCTTCGCTGGCACCAGCCCCAGCGCAGGTGGTGGCCCGGCCGACTGGATCCACCCTGGGAGCCACAGCGAGGACCGTGGTGAGCAATGTGGCTAGTGGGCAGGCCGGTGGCAGCAGGACTGGTAGGAGGAGCAGGGTCAGGGAAACGCCAGCCTCCCCTGGGAGCCATGCCCTGCCTCAAATGGCCAGAGTCCTTGGGGCCTATGAAGAGGCCCAAGGACAATGGGCCAGGTCTGCTACTGACACGCGGGAGGTGCTGGGGGTGCTGAGGTCCATGGACGCCCATATGGGCCAATTCGTGTCCCGTATGGACCAACTCGTGGACCTCATGGGCCAGCTGGTGGTGGCGGTGGGGTCACAGGCAAGGCCAGCAACACCACCTCCGCCACCACCTGCTAGGGCGCAGGGTCGGCCAGCAGTGTCCACTTCCCCTGCGTCCACAGCCAGTGAGCACACCTCACCCACCACCAGCAGGTCGCCACCACACACCCCCCTCCCAAACGTGGAAGGGGCCGTCCGAAGAGGAAACAGATCTCCCGGGAGGACTTCGCACGCTCCAGTCGCAAGTGAGGCAGCCAGCCAGCCTTCCGCCAGCCTTCCTTGACCAGCCACTGCATTGACTTGCTCTACGATCCCACTCCACACAGCCAGCTGGATGGCATGTGTGTGTTGGACTATGGACATAGAACCAGTGGGTACACCCTGATCATCACGCAGCCATGACCGACAGCTCATTGTCACTGCACGCACCACTTTTGTCATCACCTTACACACAATCACATGTCACAGTTTGTAATAAATGCACCTTTTTCACTAACTGCTGTTTGTGCCCTGTGTTTTATTTGTACGGAATACAACGGCCACCTTGGGCGGAAGGGCACCTGATGCGTGGCATGGCAGTGGAATCCGGAGGGCCTGTAGGGACCTAGGGGTGGGAGACAGAACAGGAGCACATTCAATGAGTGTGTCACACACCCATCACACAGTACATGTCAACAACTACAAGCAATGTACACACATCGCACAGAGCAATAGGGCACAATGCCACAGTCACCAACAGTGGCATACTACCCTGGCCATGGAGCGTTGACACACTGCACGCAGTGAACATACGGCCACCCTGACACAGCACACACACACCTGCATAGATACAGACACATCATCCGTCGTACATGGACACTCACCGTCAAGTGAAGTAGCGGGCGATGAGCTGCTGGCGCACATTCCCAGCTTCCTCCTCTCCGCTGTCCACCTCACTCGAGCTGTCCTGGTCTGCGGGCTGGGGCCCTGGTTGATCTCCGTCATCCACAATGAGGGGGATCTGCTTCCGAATGGCCAGATTGTGCAGCATGCAGCACGCCACCACTATCTGGCACACCTTCTGTGGGGAGTACGCCAGTGCACCCCGGTGCGGTCCAGGCACCTGAACCTGGACTTGAGGAGGCCAAAGGTACGCTCGACCACACGTCTGGTCCTCCCATGTGCCTCATTGTATCGATCGTCTGCTGGGGTGCGAGGATTCCTCAATGGACTGAGCAGCCATGCCCCATTCGGATACGCAGAGTCACCTGGGTGTGAGGGACACAGAGAACCGTTGCTATTCCAACTGGACAGGGGACAGCATCGCACAACCAGCACGCTACACCACTCCACATACTCACCGACAATACAGCCACGATCCTGTTGCAGATTGGCCATCAGTCGTGGCAAGATGCTGTTGCGCATTATGTGTGCGTCATGTGCCGAGCCTGGAAACTTGGCACACACGTGGGTGATCACCATGTCCGCAAGGCACACCACTTGCACATTCAGGGAGTGCGTGTGCTTCCTGTTGCGGTACAGGTGCTCAGTGGCCTGTGGTGGAACAAGGCCAACATGAGTGCAGTCAATGGCTCCCACGACGTGTGGGATTCTGCCAAGGGCATAGAATGCACCCTTCACTGCCGCCAATTCGCGAGCCCTGGGGAATCTGATGTACCTGTTCCGGTACAGCATCATGGCTGCCAGTACATCCCTCAGCACCTTGCTGAACATGGGCTGGGACATCCCTCCTCCACTGCCCACTGTGTGCTGGAATGACCGAGTGGCGAAGAAATGCATGGCGGCCATCACCTTAGCCGTGGGGGTGACAGCAGTCGGATACACCCTGCGGGGACGGAGATGGGGCTCTAACATGGCACACAGTCGATGCAGAGTTGGCCTGTCCAGCCGAAACTTCCTGATTACCTCTGTATCGTCCATGTCCGCCAGCAATTGGTATGGGCGGTCAATGTTCGGTCTCCGCCTGGGTTAAATGGCAGAGGACACATGTCAAAGCAACACGGCACATAGCAATTTCGCATACACATCACTGACATGACTGAGCAAGCACATGAGCCACAGCCCAGCTGTCAAGCTGGGACGGCACGGCCACAATACACTTACACAGGTCTCCCAACAATGGCAATGGCAAGTGAGACATACCACTGCCATGTGCATGCACATGGGGATCTAGGCCCCAATGACTTGCGGGGCGTGCTGATGGGGACTGACTGCATATTCGTCAAGCGGCAACGCCACGGCAACATGAGTGTCTGCTGAGCATGGAACTGCTTCCGAGGCTGGATGAGTATGGCACACGACGACGACGATGTGGGCACGGGCTGAGCGGCCAATACAAGTGGGACCTGTGGCACGAGGGGATATGAGACAGTAGTAGGTGTCAGCACTGCACCCTATGTACAGCACTGTACGGATCACAGCTCCCGAAACATTGACTGGTGTCCACATTGACAGCCCCATGCCAAGACGGCTGTGTGCTTGCAGTCACACGTCACAGGTGAGAGGTTACATTGCACGTGCCAGGTGGCAGACGTACATAGTGGGAGCTGGCATGTGTGTGCATGTGTCTCCTGTTCAGGATCCACCAGATGGGCGCTGACTCTGTACTGACCATTGGACACAGCATGTTCCGTGGAAGGCTTGTGTGTGTGGGATGGTGGCACTGGATGTGCCTCCGTTGGGTGGGGGGCCATGCACAGGGCGGGTACGTCGATGATTGCGCATTGTTGGTCACGGTGGGTGCACCAACTAAGATGTGTTGCCCTGTGTTCGATTCCTATGTCCGCATGATGATGGACTGTGGATGTGGGCAGACTACACATTGGTCGATGTGCTGTCTATATGCATGTGCCTTCACACCAGGCACAGCTGCCCCTGCACATGTGACCCCTGCTGGACTCGCTGCTGGGTCTGTGGAGCTGATGCACCTTCTGCGCGTGGGGCGGACAGCTCTCCTCACTTCCCTCATTGCGCATGTCATGTCTTTGCCGCAGGTGACATGGATCATGGAGGGCCCACATGTACGCGTGGGTAGGCTACACATGATTGTTCACTGGTCGCCACCCCCAGTCAGTGTTTCGAATGGGAAGGTTGTCGTGCTGGTGGTATGTTCGATGTGGCGGATGGGCGGGCCTAGGTGCGGGCTTACATTCCGGACATGGGGGGTAGTTGGATTGGCGACTAGTTGCAGTACACACGGGACACGTCTCTTCCTTTCCACATCTGGGTCATCCCTTGTACTAACTGACAGTGATACAGTCATCTTCGCCCCAGCCCTCATGTCCTCCCCTCGCCCCCCAATATGCATGCTCACCTGCGAGGCTAGCGCTTGCACAGGCAGCCCCAAGCTCGCACCAGAGAGGGCAAGGAGTGTATGTGTGGGTCCAGTTGCACGAGTGGGCTGTCTCAGGGTATGATGTGTGGCGGGACGCCGTCCACCTGCGTGGTGCCCCAAATGGAGACCCGGCCTGCATGGACTATGCATCACAGTCTTCGCCTTCCGGATCCGCCACCTGCGACACCCAGTGGCTGTGGCTGCCCTTGCGGCCAGGCCGCGTCCGTCTGTGGCTGATGGCCCACACATTCACTCTTTGGCCTCTCTGGGGAGGGCTCGGGGGTGGTGGCGCACGCGCTTGCACTTAGTCGCAATGGCATGTGGCGTGGTTGGTATGATGGGCAATGGATGGGATGGTGCGAGCCACCTCCCGTGACGTCAGTGCTGCTCGTGCTGTGGTGCGTCCCCCTACACTTCCATTTGACTTGTGCCATGCTAGACGTTGAGGTTCTATTGCCTGCGTGATATGACCAGGAGGAGCGCGAGGAGACCTCTCACACACCATGCTCCACTGCCATCCCGTGCCCTGTATCGCCTGTGCGGATTGACTATGTTGGGGTTACACCTGGTCGACTGGGGCTGTGTGTGCCTTGTCAAGGGGCATGGCGGGCGCACAACAGGATCCAGCTTGTCCACAGAGGGTGGGCTGAGGTGCGCCTGGTACCGCTTTGTACGTGTGCCCGGCTGCTGTGCACACACGTGTTCACTCCCCCCCGACAGGTGTCCTCTCACAATGCCCAGGGAAGCGGTGGTGTACTGTTCATGACCCCTCCCAACACGGCGTGCTCCAACTTGGCATGTGCGCATCTACCCGTCGCACCCACCCACCTGAGCACTGCGTCCATACGACTTCACACGACACATGTGTGTCTTCCACAGTAGTGCTACTCATTTGCGTTGACATCCAATACCAGTGGACTACATGGTCATGTCACGACTGCCGTGTACTTCACATACTCTCATCCTCTCTCATTCGTACTTGTGAAATGAGTCAGCGGAGACAGTTCTGGTTTCAAACATTATATTGAGTCTTCTGTCCTCTGTGATGCAGTATAGTGGACACTACTGGCAGCGGAATACATGTGGAGGATATACTGAGCATGATAACAAATGGGATAGGGTGTGGGGTTACATCTACTTGGCCAAGGCTGTGCTAATGTACATTTACGTATAGCTGCGGAGCTGCGGACTTTGACACAGACGGTATACATGTAGCCTACCAGACCGCTTGGCATCATGGGCACAGTCCATCTCAGTTCCATGTGACAGGTTTGCTGCGGTTGTTCCTCATGCACGCGTGCATGTGAGATGACATCAGGGCATGTGCTTGCGTGCATGCAGCGGCATGCCACTTGTTGTTGCAATGTGGTGGTTACTGGACATGTCACAGTCACTGGGGTCGTGTTGTTGTTGTATGCACTTGTCGTCCATGCAAAGGTCCTGGTATGGGATTCCCGGGGCGGGGGTGGGAGGGGTGCAGCACCCACAGACTCCAGGCGACCTATTCATGTCCACTGAGCGGTGTGTGTGTCCATGTGCGCTGGATCCATGTCGTGTCCTGGTTGTTCGTGCAGTTCCGTCCATGTGGGTGCGATGCACAGAGCCCATGCCACTGCCTCCCACGATGCATGCGGTGTTCCTGGATGTGATGGGGAACAGTGTGCATGTCCCGGTCATATCCGATGTCATGGCGATGTCGTTGATGGTGTGGTTACAGTTGCCGGTCGTTTGGTATGGCTGTTGTGGTGGTGACTGGCCAGTCCGTGCGGAAGCTGAGCATGGGTGCGGGGTTGGACTTCATAGGTCACTCGGGGAACCTGCGTTGTGGTCCGACGTATTTACAGGTTGTCAGGTATGCGATGCCGTCCAGCAGGGCTTCCATGTCATTGGTGGTGTACATGTTTGCCAGCCAATGAAGCGGATGGTGGCTGTCAAGGTGTTGTTCGTAAGTTGTCCCTTGGAGGACCATGATGGGGCATGCTGGGTGACATTCGATGTAGCTGTTCTCGATGATCCGTCGTGTGGAGGCACAGTGGTTCCATTTCAGTGCGCGTGCGATGTTGGCCACATACGCCATGCCCCCATAGGCAGAGCAGGCCCTGTCGTGTGCGTCCAGAGGGAGGAGTAGTGGTAGCAGGTCCGCCTTCAGACATGCCGGGTTGGAGAGGCATATCTCGACGGGATGCTGGTAGGGACACCTCCGACAGTAGAAGACGGGCATGACGCAGCTGAACAATGTGATGCGGTAAGTCAGTCGGTAACTTACGTTCAGCAGGGACAGGAGATCGCATCCCAATGTATGTACCGTGTTGGTTTGGTACAGCTTGAGCTCTTCGGCGTAGTTGGGTAGGTGTGTTGCGGTTGCCATTTCGCAGCGGTTCGTAGAGGTGGCGTGCTCCGGCTGTGTGTGCAGTCTGCAATGTGCACGCTCCGGGGTTGCTGTGAGCTCTGTGTAGTCGTGGGGAGACAGGACTTGTGTTCTGTTGGCTTGTTTGGAGGACACGGGCCCTCTTCCCACATGCTTCTCAGACAGTTCAAGGTCGGTGCTGTGTGACTCCTTCCAATTAACTTGCATGTGGCCGACATGGGGGAGTGTTTTCTTCTTTCTTCCCCGTCCGTTGTGTGCTTCTGTGATATGCGCTATCTGCCCTGTGGTCGGTCTCCTCGGCATGCCTGTGTTGGTCTATTCTTGGACAATGGCTGTATTCACCGGCTTCTGTCGTAGGGCTGTGGTTTCGGTGTTGGAATGGAAGGTCATTCAGTGCTGTCTGCTCTCCCTTGTGTTGGCGGCAGGCTGCCTTTCCGCTCTGCGTTGGGCCTTGTGTGTGGATGTAATTCTTGGGCCACCTGTTGTCGGTCACCGGGCTCTTTGGTGTTCCGTTTCATGTGTCTTGTTCATATGTGCAGGGTGGTATGGGTTTTTCAGTGTGGTACTGGCGTTCCTCTTCCCGAAGGGAGCCCTGCTTCTCCTAGTTGGTGTTGCCGCCGCTGTGTGCTTCGCCATGTTTGTTACACTGGGGTGTGTCCTGCTGTTGCGTGACTTCACTGACATGTGTGCGTCGGTTGTGTGGCGTTGGGTGTTGTCCGTGAATTGGGCGTTGGGGACATGTCTGTGGCCGGCCTGTCACGTGTCATGTGCGTTCGGGGTGGGGCTGGTGTGTGTGCTGCTTGGTTGTGTCCCTGTGTCTGTGTGCGACGCATGCATGGCGCTGCGGTTGGCCTCTGCGTTGTGCGCATGTGTGGCGGCGTCATCGGCGCTTTGGGGCCGTGACGGGGTGGTTGGTTCCTAGTCCCAGGTGGTGTGTACACATGTGTTCTGCGATGTTAGGATTTGGCCTGTGTGTCATATGTGGATGCAATGGTGGATGTGTAGTGTGCACGCGCTGGTGGGGGTTGTCCGCTTTTTCCACCCTTGCACTGTGTGCGCTGTTTGCGTGCACTTGTTGTGTGTGTGCCTACCTGCGTCTCCGCGGTACGTTGCGTCCTTGGTGGTGCATCAGCAGAAGCATGGGAAGGGCCTGCAGTGCTGGATTCATGCCCGGGGTGCCGCTTCTTCGTTGTCCGTGCTCTGCGTCCGTGTTTCCGCCTCTCTTTCACGTGCGGTGTCTCTTGGCCGTGGGAGCCGTTTGTTTGCGGCATCGTAATTTATGCGCCGGGCGGGACGTGTTTCGTCGGACGGTGTGTGTCAGTTGGGCTGCGCCGCTACGTGTGCGGGCGCACTTTGATGGCGGACGGTGTTGCTGGCTTGCCGGCGGTGTTTGGCCTGCTTTTCGCATCGTAATTGGGCGGGCGTGTGGACTGCTGCGTGCCGGCGGTAACTGGTGGTTTTTGCATCCGCCAGCACGGCGGTTGTGCTTCCGCCCGCCATCGTAATGGGCCCCATAGTTTGTTAAAATATCGAATTTTTAAATGTATTAAAAGTAATGTAAAATTAATAAAATAATAAATATAATTAACTGAAACATACTTAAAAATACTTAAATAACCTTAAAATTAATAAATAATTAATGTAAGTTATAAAAAAATAAACATACATTTTTATTTTTTAATACATATATATATTAACTTAATATTAATAAAAATATTCAATATTTTTAGCGTAGGATAGCGTAGGGGTAAAAATTACTATTTCCACTCCAGTGAGTGCAACAGTAGGGAAAGCGTTGGATAGCGTAGGGGTAAAAATTACTATTCCCACTCCAGAGAGTGCAACAGTAAGGAAAGCGTTGGATAGCGGAGGGGTAAAAATTACTATTCCCACTCCAGTAAGTGCAACAGTAGGGAAAGCATTGGATAGCGGGAGGGTAAAAATTACTATTCCCACTCCAGAGAGTGCAACAGTAGGGAAAGCATTGGATAGCGGGAGGGGTAAAAATTACTATTACGACTCCAGTGAGTGCAACAGTAGGGAAAGCATTGGATAGCGTAGGGGTAAAAATTACTATTCCCACTCCAGAGAGTGCAACAGTAAGGAATGCGTTGGATAGTGTAGGTGTAAAAATTACTATTCCCACTACAGAGAGTGCAACAGTAAGGAAAGCGTTGGATAGCGTAGGTGTAAAAATTACTATTCCCACTCCAGTGACTGCAACAGTAGGGAAAGCGTTGGATAGCGTAGGGGTAAAAATTACTATTCCCACTCCAGTGAGTGCAACAGTAGGGAAAGCAATGATTTAATATTTAAATAAAAATAAAATTATCAATACCAATAAAAAATTAATTAAAATTAATTACCAATTACAAAATATTTAATAATCAATTAATTATAAATACCAATAAATATTATTTATTAAAAATTAATTACCTATTAATAATTAAACAACAACCAATTAATTTCCAATACCAAAAATGTAATAAGTAATAAAAAAATTACCAATTAATAATTAATTAACAATAAATTAATCAATACACAAAAAGAATTTCAATAATTACTTAATTACAATTAAATTACTTCCCACCCTATTCCCCTATAAACCCACAACCCGCTCCGAATAATAAATTAATACAATTAACATAATTATCAATTAATCAATTAATAAAAATGTATTACCAATTAATAAAAATTAATTACCAATTAATAATTAATTAACAATAAATTAATTATCAATACCAATAAATAAAAATACATATTTTCTTAATTACAATTAAATTACTTCCCACCCTATTCCCCTATAAACCCACAACCCGCTCCGAATAATAAATTAATACAATTAACATAATTATCAATTAATCAATTAATAAAAATTAATTACCAATTAATAAAAATTAATTACCAATTAATAATTAACAATAAATTATTTAACAATACCAATAAATAAAAATAAATATTTTCTTAATTACAATTAAATTACTTCCCACCCTATTCCCCTATAAACCCACAACCCGCTTCAGAACTAAAACGCAAAATTAAATTAAAAATAATTAATAATTCCTAAAAATTAATATTTAATTTACTATAATGAAATTACTTCCCACCCTATTCCCCTATAAACCCACAACCCGCTACGGAATTAAATTACGCAAAAATAATTTTACATAAATTTCAGTAACTTTAAAAAATATTAAACATACATTACAAAAATAATATACATTTTTAACTCATATACTAACATACAAAACACTTACAAAAATTCGATATTATTAAAAATTCGATATTTTTTAATGCCTATATTATGTACTTCTATATTTTGAAAATCGATATTACTTACCTTCATTTCGATATTATTAACCACTATATTATGTCCATTCGATATTATGTCCATTCTATATTTTGAATTCGATATTCTGTCCATTCTATATATTTTTTTCGATATTATGTCTATTTACCGCTTTAACATGGCTAAATCCCTCTTCATACATCGCATAAGAACCAAACCTTTCTCCCGTACCATATCATTTTCCCCCAGATGGATTAACAAAATGTCGGGGCACCTACCAGCCACCAACATGCCATTCAATGTCCTCAACAGCTCTTTCCAAAGCATGCCCCCCCGCCCTTTCCAATGAACTTTGAAAAATTCTTTATTAAACCCCAGGCTTTCCCCGAAATAGCTGCCCCTCGCTTGGACTTGGGCCCACTTTACGAATGAATGCCCCACTATCCATATCGTCATCTCCCTGGCGAGGGGGCCCGCTACCGAACCTGAAACAGAAAAACTGCGTGAACAAACGAAAAACATGGAAGCGCGCTATAACCCCCCAGCTTCGCTGCGCACATATCTCCTGTAGCAATCAGAAGACCATCTTCCCAGTCTCATGATATCTTCCCTCCCCCAACCCAGTTCCTGGCTTCAGATGCCACACCAATCCTGATGGAATGTGTCCCAAATCCCCTACTGGGCAGCCCTAGTGTCGAAAGCGCTTTGCGCAAAACCGCCAGAACTTGAAAGGCCGTCACCCTGCTCTCATTTTTGTGTCTAAACACCCCCCGGCCTGTCCCCCTGAAAGGGCCCTCCATCGAGCCTCCCATCTACAAGGACAAGTTAAAGGGGGGTCTGCCGCCTGCAATGACACCCATTTTCCCACCACATGCTGATCCGTCTTGGATTTCCGCAGCCAGATGCACACCCGATCCCGCCGCGAAACAACCTCTGCCCAAGTGATCCCACCAACATGTTTCTGACCCAGCAATTCCGAAACCCGGAAAGCCCCAAAAAACATCCACACCATTAGTGTGGAAAAAAGGCACATCTCAAAATTGTCCTCACATATAACAGGCAGGGTTCCCAAAACTTTCATTAGTAAATCCCATGACAAAGGCTGTCGGACGCGACCCCTCGCGCCCTGTTCCCTGGCCCACCCTTCTAACATGTGCGACCCCAACTCCCCAGCCGATGGAGCATATCCCCAAAGAAGCTTTCCCACAAAGGCAATCCCCGCCAGTTTCCCCGCAATGGTCACTCTCGATAGCCCTTTATCGATCAGCTGTAAAATAAACTGTATCACATCTTCTCTCCTGTGATTTGGCAAAGCCCTCCATTGTGCCCCAGAAGACAAAAATTCCTGCCAGGCTAGGCTATATGCCGACCTCGTGGAGGGTGCCAGGGAACCTACCACCAACTGAAGCATCCGGTGTTGCCTACGAACCACAACTGCCGCGGCATGGGGGTCGGGGTCCTGTCTGCATCCTTGGCTAGCCCACGGAATCTCCCCCACTGAGAACGAGACAAAGCATCCGCAATGTCATTGTCCACACCTGGCACGTGCACCGCCCGAAAAATTATGTCATGACGCAAGCAGCCCAACACAAAAACCCTTAGCAGCTTCAGTACCTGTTCGTCCCTAGCGGACTGCCGATTGACAATCTCCACTACTGCCATATTGTCAATCCTGAATGTCACTCTCTTGTGGGCCAGTTGTTCCCCCCATAGCGTCACTGCTACTACCAAGGGGAAAAATTCCAGGAAAGCTATGCTCCTGCCCCCCGCCTTCCATTCGCAAGGCCATGGTTCTGCGCACCACTTCCCCTGCCAGAAAAGGCCAAAACCCAGGCTGCCTGCTGCATCTGAAAAAATTTAACTCGAAGAGTCATATCTTTAATGTGTTCATAAACCTGGACCTGTGTTTTTTAGGTGCACAATTATTTTAAAATGTGGACAGAGGCAAACTTAGTAATGATAGTTTTAACATAGCTCTTCCTACCGCACATCTGGTGTTTCTAAGCGCTGAACGTGACGGACACACTCGTCAAACCATCTTGCCGGGTTTAAAATAACTAACAAAAATGGTGCAGTGTGGATTTTGCACGTTTTTGCGCTAAAGCTATTTTAATGAAATGTGTGATCTCCCGTGTCCGTGGGCTGTTTCAAGAGCACTGCACAGTCACCTGGAGGCTGCAGGGAGAGTTGCTCACATTGACCCCACATGCTGCTGCTGCCTGGGAGACAATTGGTTTGTAAATGTCTATTTCACGTTTGCAGCCGCGGGGCCTGGTGCGCAGGAGGCAGAGCAGTGTTTACAGCTCGCGCCAGCTCATTAGCTTCACAGGTGGCTGCTGATAACTAATTACAAATGCTCTAAGTGGAAAATAAGTGAGGGCAGTAGTATTCAGAATCATATTGTTTCCTGCGTGCCCACGATGCTGCTGCGAGTTTGCTTCTCTCTGGGCTGCCGTGGCTGTGTGCTCACCTGGGTTTGACTTTCATAGCACAAGCTCCTATCTGTTTGCAGCCCAATTTATCATGTGACATGCTTCTATGGTTGTGCAATGATTTACTGTTTCCACGGAGCTAAACATCTCTTACGTATTAATTATAAAACAGAAAACTTACCTCACACAGCCGGTCCGCACCACCTCTGCTCCCCTTGGCGCCTTCACGAACGGCACTGGAGTGGACTGGCAACCTCTCTCAGCCAATCCTGGCGCAGCCAGCAGCGCCAGGATTGGCTTAGGGCACGGTTACTACTCGCCCGCCTGCCCATTAGGAGACCGAGGTTTGAGCCTTTGCTCAACCCTCGCTCTCCTAATGGGCATGCGCCAGCCAGAGCAGACACTAGTGCGCATGACTGGGCACGGCGCAAAAATTCGCCGACCTTCCCCACTCATGCGCACTTGTGTTGTGCTGCTGCCTGTTGCCCCTGGTCTGACAATCATGTCAGTCAACATGACGCCGGACCGCCCACATCCTTCAGACTCTGAAGGGGGTGGGCGGTCCGACGTCATGCTGACTGACATGATTGTCAGTTCTCCCTCTGCGTCTTTGAACTTAAGTAAACTGATTCAGTTTACTTAAGTTCAGAGACGCCGAGGGAGCTGCGGGCGGGGGGGCTACGCCCCAATGGACGCACCGCGCCTGATGACTTCTTCTTTGTGGGCACCTCAGGCTCCACGGAGTGCCAGGCAGCACTGGACAGCTTCAAAGAGATCATGAGGGAAGTCGGAGTGCCTTTGGCGCCGGAGAAAACAATGGGGCCCAGTACGGCTCTGTCCTTTTTGGGGATTGAGCTGGATTCAAGAGCCATGGAGGCGAGACTGCCGAGGGACAAAAAGCAGCAGATGCTGGGGCTGCTGGAGACCATGCTGGCAAAGGAAAAAGTCACAGTACGTGACGTTCAGGTGTTGATGGGGCATCTTAACTTCGCGTGCAGAGTAGTGAGAGTAGGGAGGACTTTTTGTAGACGACTGGGTAGGGCCTTGTCTGGACAGAGACCACCACACCACCATATACGACTGTCAGCGGGGGTGAAGGAGGATTTGCGAATGTGGAAGTTTTTCTTGCAGGACTTCAATGGGGTGCCATTGGCTCGTGAAGAGTTACCTTGCTATTAAAAGCGTTGTCTTTATATAAAAAAAATCAAATGCCTTTTCCAGTTTATTATTATTTTACTGTGTACCCAATAAAAAAAACTGAACAAACGGATCATGCTCTATTCTCGGAAAATCGTTTGCTCCTTTTATTGTGGAAACGATGTAAGCAGAAACGTATTGCATAGACAGTTTGCCCGTTTTTTTGTCTTATTTTATGTCCTGGTGAAAAACTTTAGTTTTTAGAAGGCATTTCTTTGCGCTCTTTTCTGTATACGTATACAATATAGCTCAGCGTAGAAGGGGCTCTTGTGAGGATGCCACTCGGGGAGGTGGGGGTTAATGGCGCTAAATGACAATATTGAAGCCCCCACCTCACAACTACCTCGGAGGGCAATGCTTCAGTGCACATCCACCTTGGACGAGGGTGAAGCGGGCCCAGGCTGGTCCGCGCAGGGGGCAGAGGCGCGCCTGAGAGGGTCTTTGACGCTCGCTCGCCATAGGAACTCAAACTTTTACGCCTCACCACTTTCAAATGTCACCAGCCGCCCCTGGAAGTCATCCAGGTAGTGCATCACCAATGGGTGCCCCGTACGCCTGGAAAACAACCACTGTAAAAAAGTACTGAAACATTCGAATAATGTGCAAGACATAGAGCAGCCCATCGGTAGTGCTTTGTCCACGTACCATTTACCGTTGAAATGTATGCCCAAGAGGTCCCAATCCTCTGGGTGGACTGGAAGCAGCCGGAAAGCAGACTTTATGTCGCATTTTGCCATTTCCGCTGTTGCGCCCGCGGTCACTACCAGTGACATGGCCACGTCAACCGATGAATACGACACAGTAGCCTCAGTGTCGTCAATAAAATCATTTACTGAATTACCTTCGGGCCAAGATAAATGCTGGATTAACCGAAACTGCCCCAATTCCTTCTTGGGTACCACTCCCACCGGGGAGACAATCAAAGTCACCAATGGCCAATCATCGAATGGGCCCACCATACGGCCTTCACGAACTTCTTTGTCCAGTTTGTCTTGCACCACCTCTGGGTGTTCTCTGGCTGACTGTAAATTGTCTGCCCATCGTCTAATCCTGGGGCCCCTGTACCCTAACCTAAAACGTTCAGTAAAACCATCTTGTAATGTCTTTGCTGCCTTCCGGTCATAACCCTGTAAAGCCGCCACTAGCATGTCCACCCTAACCGGTGTACGAGCCTTTGGCCCAGCCCCCCTAGCACCCCTAGCCCCCCCGCTGGTCTGCTGCTGCTGCCCCCCAGCGTGAGATCCCCCTTGGTGCCACTGGTGTCCCCTCGACTGCTGCCCCGACCCCCCCCCCGAAGCAATTAACCAAGGCGTGTATGCCTCCACATTTTGAGCAGTCATGCCGAAATCTGCACTATTCCCACGTGCACAATCCTTTATTGAAGTCCCAACAGGCCCCGCCAGATCCCGACTGTCCTCTCCCTGTACCTCCCACCCCTCCCCGGGTGGGTCGCCCCTGAAAGGGCCGATAAACGAGCAGTAGCCCGCTGGCCGTAAATATCGTCTTCCCCGCTCGTGCAGATCCCATTGTGTGCTGCCAGAGGTCCGTGTCTAACTCCCCCCATTTAGCTTCGGTGTCCCACGCCATGCGGGCCCTAAACTCCTCGTCATATTGCGCCCAAGCGTAGCCCTCCCCCGTAATCTGCGCCTTCCGAATGACGTCCATGTACTTAAAGAGCGCTACGCACCTCTCGGGGTACTTTTCACAGTAGACGCTGGCGTATATTAAAAAGGCAGCCGTCCAGTTCTCAATAGTAAGGGGCACCCGCGGCCGCTTGGCCAGTTCGTACTCTTCTTCTTTTGAACCTTCCTTAGCGCGCACCTCCCTGTGTAGCAATTTAAGCAGTTCAACATATTCCCCCTTCCAAATGCGCTCTTTAGTGGTCAACATCAGGTGCGCCCCCAGCGGCTTTGTTACCCCCATGTACGGCATCCTCTTAATCTTCAATTCTTTGCTTTCTGGTTTGACCACTGTATCTCCCGTCTCCTTTGCTGCGTCACCCAACTCTTTGGCCTTCGTGTCTCCCCGTCCCCCTTGCCTGCTTCGTCAGTGCCCACCCCCACATCCAGAACGTATTTCCCTCTGCTGAGCCTCCCTCCTTCTCCTCCCACCCCCTCCCCTCCCCCGATCCCCACCGAAACCATCCTAGGTTTTGCCATTTTTGGCTGTTTACCTGGTTCCAAAGAGGGTGCCCTCCTTGCCGCATTCCGTCTTTGTACCGGGGCCGACCTGTCCACCATTCCAGATGTCCGACCCGTGGGCTCCGTCGGGCGCCGTGACACCTGTAATGTACTAGAACAAGCATTACTGGGCCCCCCCACACCCCCGTCATCATCCCTCAATTCACCCTCTTCCATGCTATCAACATCATAATCCAACATTTCGGGCTCTACAGGCCCCCAAATCCTGTCAACCGGTGGTGCAGACTGCACCCTCCGCCTGTCGAACGCATCCAAACCGCTGGAAGACCTGTGCTCCCGGTGTCCCGCGTCCCGGCTAGGACCGTCGGGCGTTGGGGCCAGCGAGACCGCTCGGTGCCTACTTGCGCCGGCCACGACGGGGTCCCCCGCTGGTCTTGGGCACGCTGCACCAGGCTCCACCCTCTCTTCGCCTCGGCACCTCCAAGCCGCTCCCAGCTCTGCCGAGTCTGGTTCCCGCCGCCGTTCCGACGCCTGCAAGGTAAAAGTATGGACTGGTGTGCTGGGCCTACCTATCCTGCTCCCCTCCGCCCCCGCCCTTCCTGTCCCCGCACCAAACGTCGAAGCCGCCCAGTGCCGCCCCACCTTACTGAAATCTAGTGCCACGCATGGCACCCCCTCGTCACCTTCTCCCTCGCTCCACTCCAAATACCCAATACCCCTTGCAGCGGTCCCTGCCAACCCCCCAGCCCAACCCCACTGGTACCCTCCATCTGCCTCCGTCTGGCCTCTAAACCCAACGACCCTCCCTGCGCCATGTAGGCGTCCATCTGCCCTACCCTATCCAGGCCCCGCACCTCCTCGTGCCAAGACGTGAAAATATCCAACCCTTCCCAGTCCTTGGCCCCCCCAACCACTTCAACCTCATCAGGGATGCTCTCCTCTCCCTCACTCTCGCCCCCCAGTGCCCCCCCCCACTTGCATTCCCTGCACCCTCCAACCCTTCTCCCCTTCCCAACCCACCAGCCCACCGCCTTTCTATATAAACCCACCCCCTGCAGGTGCCTGATCGGTAACTCCTCCTCATCCCTCTCCTCCCACTGTGAAAGGGGGCCCTTCGCCTCCAAACCCTCCCTGCTCACGGGGACATCCCATGCAAGCCCCGCACCCTGGCCCCCCTTCCGCCCACCCTCTGCCACGCTCTTGACCTTCGGGGCTTCCCCCATCCCTCTTCCGGGCCTTTTGTTGCCTCCTGCTGGGCCCGGCCGGAGAGCCCCGAGGCCCGCTCTTCCGCTGGGCCCCCCTCTCCTGCCTCAAAACCGGAGCCTTCGTCGCGCTCGACGGCTCCGCCGCCCTCCCAGTCTTCGGGGCCGCTCTCCTGGTATATGAGCGGCCCCGCTCTCTCGGGGACCCGCTCGGCGAAGCGCAAGACGCGCCCCAGCGGCGAGCCCCACTACGCGTCACACTCGCCGCGGCCTTCGCGCCTCCGCTAGGCCGCGGCTTGTCAACCTGATCTGGGGCCGCCCGCGCGCCGCACGTGCAGCCAGCCTGACTCACCTGCCCCTTCCTTTTCTTCGGCGGGGAGCACGCCGCCACCGCGGCCGCAACCCCCGCGGCCGCGCAACTCGCCAGGCGCCCTCTGCCTGAGGCCTCCGGCATTATCAGATCCAAACGGCCGGCCTCACTAAGGAGCCGGACCGCCTCGAGGACCCTATAGTCTTCCTGCGCCATCATCCCAATCCAGAATCACCTCAAGTGCCTAATGCGCTAAACTAGCTAACTCCAAAAAACTTTCCCTAACTGCACGCCCAGCCACCAGGTCACCAAAACCTAAAATGGTGGCTGGGCAAGGTGCCGAGGACCCCATATAGCCTTTGGGCTATAAAACCCATTGGGCTGCTTTTGGGCTATACCCAAGCAGCCCAATTTCGCAAAATGGCCGGTGAGGCCGCCCCTCCCCCTCCCAAACTGCCCGTGGGGCAGACCTTGCGGGGCTCGGCTGCCCCCCAAACCCCTCTTCTCAGCCCCGTGTAGCGCCGGTCTCACAGGGCCTTAATGCCCGTCTCTCCTTCAGTAACCGGGTAAGGGGGCTCTTCACGCAAGGCCCAGGCGCCACTCCTCGTAGCGGGCCCAACTCACTGCACGCCATCTCTGTCCCCAAGCTGGACCAGTCCGGGGGATTAAGGGGGCCGCCTCCGACTGCAATTGAGGGGCCGGAAAGGAGCAACGCTGTCCATGGCATAAGAGTTGATCGCATCGGCAACTTCCCGGCCTCACCTGGCCTTTTTCTGCGTCCCTAGGCCTGACAGGATCAATCAATCAATCAATCATAGCATTTGTAGAGCGCACTACATACCATTGAGGGTCTCAAGGCGCTGGGGGGTGGGGGGGAGGGAGTGCTGCTACTGCTCGAAGAGGATGAGGTCGTTTCGGTTTGTTCGGGGAATAGAGTTCCCCTAGTCTTTCCTGTTCGGCCTCCCCTCTTGTTTCCAACTGGAGGCGTCAGGGGAGGCTCATGTTGGCTGGATGGACAGGATTAATTCGGATATTTAACGGGCGGACTACGGAGCTCCTTAAGCTGCGGCCGGAACCTTTCTTTGATAAAATCGGTAGAAACCTATGAAAGTTACTAAAGGTTGAAGGTACAGCTTGGAAAGCCCTTCAAACACTACACCGCTCAGTGTCTTTCACTTCCATATATAAGAACCTATTATTGGGCATTGTAGATTAGTTTGTTAAAGATAGAGGGTTCATTTTGTGAAGAGACCTGGGAATGAGATTGGACAGATCTTGATGAAACCACAATCCTATCTTCACTATCTGTACAGGAAACATAGAAGGGATTTGATGAGGACCACAAATGCTACACTGGTGGCCTGGAACAGAGCACTGAAATATGTGGGGTGACATGCCAAACTTATAAGGGAATCACCCTTATGGCAGGGGAGCAGGCTGTAGGAAGTGGGAAGCACAGGGGTTCCAAAAGTGGGACCTCATCGACATTTCTAATTTGGGGGACATAATCCAAGGTGATTCCATAAAATGGAATACATATGTATTTTATCAAATAAATAAACTGCTTATTAACAGGGCTAAAACTAAAATGTTGGTATTTGGCCTTATATGCAAATCATTCTCACTGTCTAGTGGTGAGATGAATGTGGGGGAAAGTTCTTCATACAGCCATTTAGGGATTATTTGTAATAATAAATTAAATTGGAAAATGCACTAAGACACTTAAAATCTCATGCGTTAAACACAATTGTGTGGGGGGGTTTATAGAAATTTAGAATAGATTTGGTGGTTCTTCTCCAAAGCCTGTCCTTAAAGCTTATAAAACCATGGTACTGCCACAAATGCTATATAACGCACGGGTCTTGGTTTGAGTAGGAAATCAAACTGAGAAAAGGTTGAATGTCACTGCACGAAAACTCTGGTATGTTTACCCAAAAGTTCCACGGTGCAATCTGTGAGGGTGGAAGTTAACCTGAAGTCTTGGAATTGTATAACCATGTTCCAAAGTTTACATTTTTGGAATCAGCAGGTACCGTCCCCCAAGACAAAAGTATCCAGCTTTTGTACAGAGGAACTAAATAAGAAGCAGTGAAGTACGGCTAGCTAAGGCGGTAAGAACACAATAGTCCGTGGTTGCCAGATATTTTAATATAAATGATTTTAATATAGATGCCCCTTTAAAGTTTTTGAAGAAGGAATTGCGTGATCCGGGTTAAGTGGAATCCAGGAAAGAAATTTGAGCCATTTGGCCACGAAGAACTCAACAGCATGATTAACAGTTTCATGGCTGGACTCATCAGTCTGTCCGTATCTAATAGATGTATGGAATCCAGAGATGCAAAATGTATTATCAAAATTTAGAATAAGCCTAAATCCCCTGCATGCCCGTCAGGAGGGTCTAAATGTTTTTCAAAACAGTAATGGCATTTCCAGTTGCTGTTTGGAGGAGAGGTGTACAAGTTTACACATATTGATAGATTTGTAATTTTTTTTTAACATCAAATACATGGCTTTTTAAAACCTGTTCTAATTAGTGGGGTAAAATGCTCCGACATAGGGTAAATTATATATAATTGGATTGTGGAGTACTTTTACTAATACTTCTCAATCCATTTCTATAGATGATCTATACTTGTAGAGTTTCTATTTTTACTCTGCAGTTCCATGTCATCTAAAACTACTGCAATATTTGCCTTTTAGTGTCCACCCAGCATACAATACGAACTGAGTGCTTGATTCAACATCGTGTGATTTAAGGCAAATCACTTAGGGCCTGATTTAGATCTTCAATCAATCAATCAATCAATCAGGGGTTTGTTAAAGCGCGACTACTCACCCGTAAGGGTCTCAAGGCGCTAGGGGTGGGGGGTGCAGGTTCCATCCATCAAGGAGGGGGTCTGTCGAAGAGCCAGGTTTTGAGGTTTCTTGCGAAGATGGGGAGCGATGTTGTCTGTCTGAGGTGGAGCGGAAGGGCGTTCCATGCTTTGGCCGCGAGGAAGGAGAAGGAGCGGCCTCCCGATCTGGTCTTTCTGGTGTGGGGGACTACGGCGTAGGAGAGCTGGGCTGATCGTAGGGTCCTTTGGGGTGCGTGGAATTTGAGTCGGCTGTTCAGGTATGCTGGTCCGGTGCCGTGGAGGGCCTTGTGTGCATGGGTGAGCATCTTGAAGGTGATTCTCGCCTCGACAGGGAGCCAGTGGAGTGTGCGCAGGTGCTGGGAGATGTGGCAGTGTTTTGGCAGGTTGAGGACCAGTCTTGCGGCGGCGTTCTGGATGTTCTGTAGCTTGCGGGTGAGGTTTTTGTTTATTCCGGCGTAGAGTGCGTTGCCGTAGTCGAGTCTGCTGGTGACCAGGGCGTGAGTGACGGTCTTTCGGTGTTCGAGGGGATCCATTTGAAGGTCTTACGAAGGAGGCGGAGGGTGTGGAAGCAGGAAGACGAGACAGAGTTGATCTGGCGGTCCATTTGAGCTCGGAGTCCAGGATGATTCCCAGGTTGCGTGCGTGGTCCGTGGGGGTTGGCGGGTTTCCGAGGGCGGGGGGCCACCAGGTGTCGCTCCAGGCATCGGGGTTTGGGCCCATGATGAGTACTTCTGTTTTGTTGGTGTTTAGTTGTAGGCAGCTGTTTTTCATCCATTTGGCGACGGCTTCCATGCCTTCTCGAAAGTTGCGTCTGGCGGTGTTGGGATCGTTGGATAGGGAGAGGATGAGCTGGGTGTCGTCTGCGTATGACACGATGTTGAGTCCGTAGGTTCTGACGATGGGGGCGAGTGGAGCCATGTAGACGTTGAAGAGCGTCGGGCTGAGGGAGGAGCCCTGGGGGACTCCGCAGGTGGTAGGTGTGGGGTCCGAGAGGAAAGGGGGAGTCTGACCCGCTGCGTCCTGCCGGAGAGGAAGGAGTGGATCCAGTCGAGGGCCTTGTCCTGGATTCCTGCGTCGTAGAGTCTGCGTATTAGGGTGCGGTGGGAGACTGTGTCGAACGCCGCTGATAGGTCGAGGAGGATGAGGGCTACTGTTTCTCCTTTGTCCAGTAGGGTGCGGATGTCGTCTGTTGCGGCGAGGAGGGCGGTTTCCGTACTGTGGTTTTTCTGAAGCCGGATTGGGAGGAGTCGAGGATGTTGTGTTCTTCAATGAATGTGGCGAGTTGGCTGTTGATGGCTTTCTCGATGACTTTCGCTGGGAACGGGAGCAGGGAGATGGGTCTGTAGTTTTTAGGTCGGTGGGGTCCGCTGAGGGTTTCTTTAGGAGGGGGTTGACCTCGGCGTGTTTCCAGTCGTCGGGGAACGAGGCGGTCGCCAGGGAGCGGTTGATGGTGTGGCGGCGCATGGGTGCGATGGTGTCGGCGGCTCTGTTGAAGATGTGGTGGGGGCAGGGGTCCGTGGGGGCCCCTGAGTGGATTGACTTCATTGTCTTCAGTGTGTCTTCGGTGGTGAGGGCTGTCCAGTCGTCAATCACTGGTTTCCGGGTGTCGGGGGTGGTTGGTGAGGGTTCAGTGTGTTGGTTGTCTTCGTCGAAGTTGTCGTAGATGCTCTTGATTTTGTGGTGGAAAAAGGTGCTGAGTTTGTCGCAGAGGTCTTGTGAGGGAGGGATGTCAGTAGACTCACTAGTGGGTTGGGCGAACTCCTTGATGATGCTGAAGAGTTCCTTGCTGTTGTGCGGGTGGGTGGAGATTCTGTCTTCAATCGCTTTTCTCCTCGTTTCTCTGATGAGTTGATGGTGGGCGTTGGTGGCGGCTCTGAAGTTGTCGAGGGCTTCTGTGGATTTGGTGTTCCTCCAGGCCTTTTCGAGGCGGCGGCATGTGCTTCTGGACTCTCGAAGTTCGGTGGTAAACCATCTGGCTTTCTTGGCGCGGGTATTGTTGTTTTTCTTGAGGGGGGCTATGGTGTTGGTGCTGTCCGAGATCCATCTATGCAGGGTTCGGGCTGCGGTGTTGGGGTCGTCGTTTTCCGCGATGGTTGGGGTGGAGTTGTTGAGTGAGGAGGTGAGCTGGTCGTCGGTTATTTTAGTCCAGTTTCTTCGTGGAAGCAGGTGCTGGTGTCTGTGGATGGTGGGTGTTCTGAAGGTGAAGTGGATGCAACGATGGTCGGTCCATGGGAGTTCGGTGGTGTGGCTGAAGGTGATGGAGTTTCCTGTAGTGAAGAGGGGGTCCAGGGTGTGTCCTGCTGAGTGCGTGGGCTCGGTCACGATCTGGCGCAGTCCAATGTTGTGGAGGTTGTACAGGAGGGATGTGGTGTTGGGGTCCAGTTGGTTGTCGAGGTGGAAGTTGAGGTCTCCCAGCAGGGTGTTGTTGGTGGATGCGATGGCCTGCGGGAGATAATGTCCGTGATGGAGTTGGCGAAGGGTCCGCGGGGTCCAGGGGGTCAGTAGATGAGGGTTCCTCGGAGGGTGGCGGTGGGGCTGGCCAGTATCTTGAAGTGAAGGTGTTCCATCAGTTCTGTGGATCTCGTGAGGGAGTGTGCTCAGGCGGAGGCTGGATTTGTGGACGATGGCGATTCCTCCTCCTGGGCGGGTGGGGCGGTCCTTCCTGGAGATCTTGCATCCTTGGGGGATGGCGATGGCGATGTCCGGTCCCGAGGTGGTGTTGGTCCAGGTTTCGGTGAAGAACGCTACGTCCGGGCTGGTGCTGTCGAGGAGGTCCCAGATTTCTGTGGCGTGTTTGTGGAGGGATCGGACGTTGAGGAGGATGCATTGCAGGGTCTTCGGTTCGGTTGTGTTCTTGTGGGCGGGTTGTGCTGGATCTGTGTTCTTGGCGGTGCTGCAGGTGTGCCGGCAGCGGTGACAGCTGAAGGGTCCGTGGGAGTCGGCTGGTGATGCAAGCTTGCAGTTGTTGTTGCGGCCTGGGTTGAGTGCGTGGAGTGCTGCTGGGTCGTAGCGTTGGCGGGGTGAAGGTCCAGGGTTCCTGGCGCTGGTCGCGGTCGGGCGCAGACGGGCTTGCCGTTGACGCGCCTTCGGTGCGGCAGCGGCGCGCCCGGGGCCCGCGGCCGCCATTAAGTAGGGGTCATGGAGGGCTGGACAGCTGGGAGGTGGGAGCGGGGAGGGGAGCTGGATTGGGCCGGTCGCGCTGGGGGGGAGGGGCCGCGGGGGCAGCAGCGGCGGGGAAAGGTAAAGGGAGGAAATAAGGGATAAAGAAAAAAGGGAAAATAGGCAGAAATAAGGCACAAAAGAGCAGAGATGCAGAAAGGTGAAAGATAAAAGAGGGTAGAAAAACGAGTGAAAACTAGTGAAAGGGCAGAGCGAGAGGAAGGGAAAATGAGCAGAAATAAGGCACAAAAGAGCAGAGATGCAGAAAAGTGCAGAAAGGTGAAAGATAAAAGAGGGTAGAAAAACGAGTGAAAACAAGTGAAAGGGCAGAGCGAGAGGAAGGGAAAATGAGCAGAAATAAGGCACAAAAGAGCAGAGATGCAGAAAAGTGCAGAAAGGTGAAAGATAAAAAAGGGTAGAAAAACGAGTGAAAGAGCAGAGTTAGAGGAAGGAGACATAGGTCCACTGGACCACCAGGGATGAGGCGCAGGGAAACCTGCGGGTGGAGGAGGGCCTCGATCACCAACACTCGAGAGTGCAGGGGCAGGCCTCACTTAATGGTTGAGCTGCGAGGGTGGGAGAGCAATTTCACTGACAATGAGTCAGTGGTCTTGCTCGCCTGTCCCCGGAGTGGCCGCCATTAAGTAGGGGTCGGGGAGGGCTGGACAGCTGGGAGGCGGGAGCGGGGAGGGGAGCTGGATTGGACGGTCGCACTGGGGGGGCGGGGCCGCGGGGGCAGCAGCGGCGGGGAAAGGTAAAGGGAGGAAATAAGGGATAAAGAAAAAAGGGAAAATAGGCAGAAATAAGGCACAAAAGAGCAGAGATGCAGAAAGGTGAAAGATAAAAGAGGGTAGAAAAACGAGTGAAAACTAGTGAAAGGGCAGAGCGAGAGGAAGGGAAAATGAGCAGAAATAAGGCACAAAAGAGCAGAGATGCAGAAAAGTGCAGAAAGGTGAAAGATAAAAGAGGGTAGAAAAACGAGTGAAAACAAGTGAAAGGGCAGAGCGAGAGGAAGGGAAAATGAGCAGAAATAAGGCACAAAAGAGCAGAGATGCAGAAAAGTGCAGAAAGGTGAAAGATAAAAAAGGGTAGAAAAACGAGTGAAAGAGCAGAGTTAGAGGAAGGAGACAGAGGTCCACTGGACCACCAGGGATGAGGCGCATCTTGACGGAATTACAGTTGTCGTGCCGCAGCGGCGGCTCCAAGTACTCCGTCGTGCCGACGGCGATCCACCCGACCTATTTAGAAGTATGTTGGCTGAATCTCCATCTGCGTGGACAGAGTGTTTACCGCCGTGTATGCGGCTCACCGTTGCAGTAGCGGTGGACTACTCTGCTGGCAAATAGTACTCCATCGCGGCGGCAGGGTTGCAGCAAGCTTATTTAGATTTCACAATTGTGCTGGCGGTGTTCTCTTCAGGTGATGACATAAAATTCCACAGTCTACCTGCAGAACCGCTGAGGCCAGGTAAACGCTTCCAGGCGCAGGTTCTTGTCCAGATAACCTATCAGAAACGTTAAATGGAAAATGAAGCGAAGAGACAAATATATTCTACATGCAATAAAGAATCTAGGACTCAGACAGCCTGGCACTGAGGACTTATTAAAAATAGTTTTTGAGTCAGCCGGAGGATAATTGCTTTTTTAAGCTTTGTTCCTTGTCTCACGGTGTGGCATACATGATGACATGTTGCATGGTAATGAAGGCCACAATTCAATCACATTCTTTTTTCTCACAAATCACAGCCAAGGAAGGAGCTTTGTTTCATTTTCAATTGACAGTTCATTTGTAAAATCCTTCTGCTCTTGCGCGGTACATATTTTTTTTAGAAGCTTTGCTGTGCCTAAGAAAACAAAAAACACAGCCAGTATTTCTGGCTCCTTTAATACTATTCTTTTCACCGTGTATCTGTTTACATGATGTTTTGGGTGTATAGTGCTTATTTATGATGGTATTAGTGGTTGTATGCATGGCTGGGGCTAAAGAACGATGATGGATTCAACTCAGATCTGTTCACTGGGGGTGAGCGTCTCAATAGTTTCAGCGCTCCGTCCATAATCTCCTTGTGTTTGCTTTGTTCGGCCTAAGTTGGCAGGGTACGCCCAGACTGGAGTCCCTTGCTCACTTTGCCACTGGATTCAAGCTAGCCTGGCTGATGAGGGGTGTTACCCAGAAACAGGTCCCAGGATGCCTGTTTCCAGTCCAGGGAAGAAATGGCTTGGCAGTTCGGGCAGGACCGTTCCCATGAGGAACAGGGTCAAGACTGATTTGCATATGGCTGTGTCTGAACTGGGGTGGCGAAGTGAGCTAAAGAACGATGATGGATTCAACCCGGATCTGTGACTAGGGGTGAATGTCTGAAAAGTTTCAGCGCTCCGTCCATCATCTCCTTGTGTTTGCTTTGTTCGCCCTAGGTTGGCAGGGTATACCCAGACGTGGGTCCCTTGCTCACTTTGTCACTGGATTTAAGCTAGCTTGGCTGATGAGGGATGTTACCCAGAAACCGGTCCCAAGATGCTTGTTTCCGATCCAGAGAAGACCTGGCTTTGCAGTTCGGGCTGGACTGTTCCCATGAGGAACAGAGTCAAGACTGATTTGCATATGGCTGGGACTGAACTGGGGTGGCAAAGTGAGCTAAAGAATGATGATGGATTCAACCCAGATCTGTGACTGGGGGTGAGTGTCTGAAAAGTTTCAGCACTCCATCCATCATCTCCTTGTGTTTGCTTCGGATCTTCTATCTACCCACAACTTCGTCACCGGTAGAATACTCCCAGCCTCTGGACTGGATCCAGAGCTCTCTAAAACAATAGGTCCCACATATCACCATGTGGCGCCGATTGACTCCGTGTCAACTTCGCGCCATCCCAGAAGTGATAAATCGGAGCCACATATAGGCAATACCAGCACACATCAACATCAGTTTCTGTATCGTTTGTGTTCCACACACTCAGAAGTAGATCAACTAGACAGATGGCAGATGACAGTGTGCCAAAAACTAACTTTGGACATTTTAATTTCAAAATCTTTTTATTGAGTTTATACCAATACAAAGAAGAACATGGCAGTCGCAACAAGTACAGCATACAGGCCAAGAGTTACAGATAGTTTCCAGGTACACACATCTTGTCTTTGGACATTTTTAGAATGCACAGAACGAAGAGACGGAGAGGAATCTGTGGTTCGATAGACAATTGAACAGAAAGAGTGTTACCAAAAAAAAGTAACTTGTTCTTCTGAAGAAAACTTACAGCCGCAAGTTCATGACCTGTAGAATAGATACCCAGGCAGTACGTCCCAAAAGTAACAGGGGTGAGGAAGGTGAGAGCGGCTGCTTGGGGCCCCAGGAGGACGACTGTTAGTCTGGCAGATGCCCTGCAAGAGCCAGGGGCAGGAAATTGTTCATATAGTTGTCTCTAGGGCCGGCTCTAAATCGGATTGACGTTGGCAGCACCCTGGGCAGAAAGAAAGTTTGGTGTCTGTTGTGGGGTTAGGGGGTTGTGGTGTGACGGCAGGAGGTGTGAGGAAGATGGAGGGCAGGGGGGTGATGGGCTGCTAACAATTACACTGAGGTACATTAAGGCGGATTACAAACTCTTTAATGGGACCCGATTGAGACCAAGCGGGATGGACAAGCTGATGTTTGCATAACACTAAGTCAGGCAGCTCATTGCTGTGCCCCTCAGAATATTGGCGCTCCGGGCGTGGGCCCAGCTCGCCCATGCCCAAGGCTGGCCCTGGTTGTCTCAGATTAAGGAGTTTAGTACTCTCATGTTTCAAAACTGGAAACTGTCAGGATTTTCCAGAGGGGAAGGTGGCAGTGACTTGAGTTGGTCTCCAGGAGTAGGTGAGTTGAGCCTTTTCAAATATTGACCATTTCTATTGGATGCAAGTTTATCAGCGGCGGCTCCTCCGCTATGGCGGAAGAGCGCCGCCACCCCACCAGCAGCTGCAAAAAATGAAAAATAAAATAATAATAAACCAGGTTTACTATCATTTTATTTTTCTCTCCCGAGGGAGATTTGGGGGCTGGGCCATAGCGGGGGCAGTCAAGGAGGGGGAGTGGGGGGCACTGTTGACAGTGCACATGTGGGTTTGGCTGGTTGTCTCAGGACAACCAAACCGACATGCGCACTGAAGCTGTCTCCAACCTGAGCTGCGTTGTCAGGCTGGAGACAGCAGGCACAGGCTCTTGGTCTCTCTGGGAGCGCAAATCGAGGGTGCTCATGCTAATCCTGACGCTGATCTCATGAAGCATGAGAGCAACGTCAGGATTGGCCACAGGGGATTCTGGGAGCCTGTGCCTGCCTCGCCTCTCAGCCCGGACACCAGCCGCTACTGAAGCTTATCCATACTTATAATAAATATTTATAGTTCGAGTTTTAAAGTTTTTAGTTGTTATAATTTAATAGAATTTTAAGAGGCAACAGACTAGTAAGGAGCCCAGCAGAGCAAGAAAAAAAGGAAATTGGGTCAGAATAAAAGAATAACTGCACAAATGACAAAATAAACAATGACTCAAATACGGTTGCTGCTCTGACCTTTTTTGCAAATAGCCTAATTAAGGTGCAAGTGTCCATAGATGAACTCCCAGCCACTATAACATTCGTTTCCTCTATAAGAGAGTTTGTGGGGAAGCATTTTAAGTCAAAAACACAAAATATATATTATTAACACCATCTACATATGTTTTTAAATATAAGGCAAAGCCTGAAGAAACATTTATAGATCTCCTCAAATATCACTAAACTCTGTAGAGGAGATTCTACAACCCCATTTATCCTCGTTACTGCATGTGAGTTTGGTGTCCCTGGGAGGCAAAAACTTTAGTAATGGGGTCCAAGTGAATATTACTAAAGAGCATCTAACCCCAAACCGGAAGGAGTTCACAAATTTAGATGGAGAGAGAAAGGTGCCTGAGACTGGAAGACACAGACATGCAAGCCAGCTGGAAACTCAACTTCAGCATCATCCTCAGGGTTGTGTCCTTATGCAGTTATGTTTACACAGCATTTTTGAAACAGTGGTTCTGAATAATGATGTGATGAAGACTGAAACAGGATTACTTAAGAACATATCAGAGAAATTTAAATAAATACATGTATGTCATCACTGGCCAGCCACTAGAGGATCAGTCACCAAGAGAGGAGAAATATGTTTAATCAGATGAAGGGGAAAGAATGGGTGAAAACACAACAGTCTATATATCATGCATACCAATGTTAATTAAAAGGATGAGAAATTATATTTTTTATAGAATGTATCAAGTTGGCTTAAGGAAGCATTGGAGACTAGTAAAAAAGGGGGAAAACCTATGAAAAAACTTTTTTAAAAAGTAGATATAACCTAAGAAGCTCTTTAAAGACAGGTGTGGGTAAAAATCCTACTAACAGTGCACCCATCGTCCAGCACAAAGTAGTCATTCAAAAAATATACCAACATAAGGAGCTAAAAAATACAAATGTGGGAGGATCCATTAAGAAGCAAGGCTACAGAGGGGGGAGAAGTCCAGGTCTCCTCAAAGGAACAAGTGCTCAAAACGGTGAACTTTCCAAAGGAAAACAGAAATTGCTTGCAGAGTCTCAGTATGTACCTCATATGGAAAGGAAGACAAAAAGACATGGGAAATATGGAGTTACTGAATTTAGGTGACAGATAATGTAATGACAGCCTGTTCTTATACGTCAACCGCCTAAGATGAGGAAAGAAATATAAAAAGTGGAAGCCGTTAAATTGGTCCAATTTATTGCAGATATTTCAAAATTGTCCGACCCTAAAAGTTATAACTTCAGAGGCTATAAAACAGGTTGGCTTTGTACAGGATAAAGATGAGAAGTAAATTACAAACAAACAGTTTTTTTCCCTTTTGGTAAAAAAAAAATCAATATGGGATGCTGAGCGAAAATTACAACTTCAAGGAATTAGAATAGGTCCAAGACAAGAAATGGAGCAACTGCATGTCCAATCATTTTTGAACAATCATGCTGGTTTAAGCCATAATCAAGTCTGTCTACATTTGACAAAAGAGGTCAGTTGAGTTCAAAAGCGAACTTAAAAATTACCGTGCCAGAAATCAGGGGAAACGGTCACCCTTGATAAGTGGAGATGAACACGTGGTGGATATTGCTGGTGGATAAACCGTCCGTATGACTACTGTAACTAATGGTTCGGTGGCAACAGTTAGTTGAGATCTTGCCTAGACGGGATGCCGGAGAACAGTCTCAGACTTAATTTATTCCTGAGCAACATGACATATATAAGGAAGCTAAGGGTCCGGGAAAGGGCTCATTGGGGAGATTAACAGTCTTGAGCGCAGATATCTTTAGGGATGTAGGGAGTGCTGAGTGGAACCACCATTCACCCCATGGCTAATTTTGGTTGAAGTTAGGTAAGTTTTGAGGGTAGAGCGACAGATGTTTCCTGAAAAGTATTATGGGATGGGGGAGTTGGTGGGGACACAGGGGAAATTGGGGGTGTTTGCTTGGGAGGGTAGAAGACACCAGTCCCTCTTACAGTTGGGGACCCAGGCAGTGTTAGACTCAGGCAATAGAAGGCTGGGAGGGGAGGAAGGAGGACAGGACAACAGCAATATTCTAGTTCAAGGATTCACCACAAACAGCCACACAGTGTAAAGTGTCATTATTGAATAACGATCGAGCTGCAGGCACAACTGGGTCAGATTGAATTTTCACAGCGCCGAGATGTGTTACCCAGTCCCCACATGCAGAAACTTGAAATTCTAAGCTGGAACATGAGTGGGCTAGTCCACAAATTAAAAAGGAGGGTGGTATCCCAATATTTACGCAGACATGGCCCAGACTTGGCTTCCTACAGGAGACTCACCTTGTGCGAAATCACTGAAAACATCTTAACAGGGGACAATATGTAACTCTGACACACTTTAGGTCTGCACGAGGGTCCAGAGCAGTGGCTAGACTAGCACAGAAAAATATCCTGTTCCAGATTGGACAGACATAGCTTTCCCCAGGGATAAATACTTGGAGATACAGAGGATGTGGTGCAGAAAATCCTTCTTGTTTTAAATGTATATGCCCCCACCACAGTGCAACACATAGTTTTTGATCCATTGGATTGATCCTACTGGCAGCAGATGCTTCACTACACATAATGGGGGAAGGAAGGGGGGGGAGCAACTGTAATGAGAAGTTAGATAGGGCCCTAGATAGGACCACACTCACGCCACATCCTCCTGATGGTCCCATCAGATTTGCACAATTTACGTATGCTACGGGCTTTGTAGACACATGTAAAGCACAACATTCAATAACTAGACAGCACTCCTTTTTCTCAGGAGTCCGTAAGACCCACTCCCGAATTGACTACGTGTTTGTGGCTTCTGAGGGTGGATTATCTCGCAAGGAGATCTCTGATCATATCCCACACTGGGTTACAATGGGAACGAAAGATAGACTCAGAAAGGGTTCTTGGAAAATGGATAGCTGGGAGCTCCAGGACAAGGAGGTACTGAATGCACTATGTAACTTTATTTTACTAAAAGGTGAACACTCAAGGGACTCTCCGATAGTACTCTGGGAAGTGTACAAGGTACAATGCGGTCCTTCGGAACAGACTGCAGAACATTATCTCCCAAAATCAGAAATGCCAGACACAACACATAACACGCCTGGAGAAGGAGATATTGACACAGGAAAGACTACATGTTGACACAGGGTCGCAGGCCAGTCTCCAGCTGCTAGAGGCATTGCTTGGGAAATACGACACACTGACGCAGCGGAGAGGCCAAAAAATGCTTTATGCAACAGAAAATTGTACGAGGTGGAAGATAAGGCAAGCAGGCCTTTGGCCTGACTGAGTAGGAGAGAGGAAGCAGGGAGATGGGTGGGCAAACTACCTACTGGTGACGATTACTGAGGACCAAGTCATAGCATTCACATTTGTGCAATATTACCACTCCCTGTGTAGCAAAAGGTCAACTTGTAGTACAGAGGACATCTCAGCATTCTTGGAAGGGTTGAAAGTACCCAGTCTTGATTCAGACAGCCAATAAATGCTGGAAAGAGAAACAACACTGAAATAACTATTGGAAGCAATAGGCGGACTTCAAAGTGGTAAGGCTCCAGGACACAATGGAATTCCTGTGGAACTTTATAAGAGGCGTTCATCAGAACTGGGTCCCCATATTCTTAATATGTTTAAGAGGGCCAGGGATACGGGGGAATTGACACCCGATCTTCAATAAGCAATTATTTCTGTACTCCCTAAAGAGGGAACAACCTGAAAAGTCTGTACTTCCTACAGACCCATCTTTTTGTTAAATACCAAAATTAAATATTGACAAAGATTGTCAAGCCGGCTAGCAAAGGTCATTAGACTCACTAATCCACAGAGACAAGACAGGATTCATATCCAGGAGGTTAATTCGACTTAATATTTGATGACTGCACAAATGGATGGACACGGAGCGACTCCTCCATTTGAGCGGAGAAGCGTCACCCCACAAGCCCCAGAGCTGAAAAATAAAATGGTAATGAAGTTTATTAATCACCATTTCATTTTACAGTAACCTGTCTGTTGGAAAGTTGATTATTGGTAGGGGCAAATGTAGGTCTGCCACTGGCAATAAGGCCACTAACACATGGTAGGACTCAGCATAGGTCTTAGAAAATTATTCCCATGCTCAACCCTTGGTAACGTGGCTGCGAGCAGACAGGCTTAACTTCAAAGACAGGTATGTAAAGCATTTAAAAACACCAATTCAGTAAATAATTAAGACACAACACATAATAAAAATCCAACACCAATTTATAAAAATAGGAAATATTTTTATCTTTAAAATGACACCAAAACGACAAAAATCCAACGTAGGGAACCGGAGATATGAGTTTTCAAAGATTTAATCAAATATAGCACTTAGAAGTTTATAGCACCATATTGGGATACCTGCTCGCGAAAGACCGGGGCAAAGTCAAAGTTTCAGGCCGACCACGATGGAGCCCTGGGCAGCTACAGCTTGCGGCAGGTCCCGGTCTCAGTTTCTACCTTCACGCTTAGAAACTTTTCTGGAGCTTTTCTTCCCGAGGTCCCTCGAAGCTCCCAGCCAGTCCGGATCCGGTGAGGGTTCGCCGGATTGCCTTTCGACGGGCTCCCGGTCAACTTCCCTGGAGCGGACTTAAAAACGTTTTCTTTAGCGCTTCAGCGGGGCAACCCAGGAGCCCAGGCCGACACGCGATGGAAGGCAGGCGGCTTGGCGTTCGCGGTTGCTCCCGGTCACCTTTTCTACGAGCGGACTTAGAAGCTTTTCTGGAGCTTTTTCTCGCGGGGTCTCTCGATGCTCCTCATGTAGCCGGATCCGGTGAGGGTTCGCCGGCTTCAGATTTCTTCTACTCCCGGTCAAACTCTGGAAGTCGGACCGACGGAGCTTTTAGCGGGACGAACCTGGATGGCTTGGCCGGCTCGCTGTTGAAGGCAGGCGGCTTGGCTGACCAGGTTGAGTCGGTCCCTCTATGGAGCTTTTTTTCAAAGTTCCTCCAAAGTTCTCCAAACTTCTTGAACTTCTTCCTGAAGTTCCTCAAAGGGTCCCAAAGTGTCTCAAACTCACTCCAAGGGTCTGGAAGCTCCGAGATGGTCCTTGAAAGTTGAGGACTTCAGTTCCCACAATCCACTGGGACGTCACCCTTACAAATCCACTGGTAGTTCTCCAAGGTGCAGATTTAGTTGGTGATGTTCCAGATGAGCTCTTTTAACCTGTAGCTTTCAGGGAGTCCAATCTTTAGTTCTTTTTCAGCAAAATAATCCACAGGGCTGTAGTTTCAGATGGTGCAGTTTTCAGAGGTCAGGCGTTAGAAATCTTTGCACAGCAAAACTTCTCAGCTTGGCAATGTCTTGCTTCAGTAAGTTTCAAGCAGCAGATCTGGAGGGCTCTGCCCCTCTCAGATACTTATTACATGTTCTCTGGGTCAGACAGGAGGTCACTCCTGACCAATGGGAGCAGGGTAACTCCTCAAAGATATGACCACTTCCTGTAGAGTGTGGCATTATTTTGTCCCAGAGTGCATCAAATCTTCCACATCCATAATGGCAGATTTTCCAGCAATGAGGCAAGAGCTGGCTAAACACACCCCTAGGATGGCTAATTTACTTACTCTCCCCCCTGCATCTGCTCATACCTTCCTTAATCCCCCCATCTGCCTGAGGTAGAAAGTTCAGAGTTGTAAATGTCACTGGGTTCTGCTTTTCTCTTTGAAGCCCATGGTTTGCAACCCCTCCCCCTGGCCTGGCATTCTTGTGGACCAGCACACTGCCCTCCCAGCCCAGCTGCATAACCCCAGGGGCTCTTTATCACCTCTCCAGGCAGGCTGGCTAATCCACTTAACTCTGACCAATCAGGGCAGACCACTGAAAGGCTGAATCTGGACTTACAAACAAGAAAGTCCTATAACTTCTTCTAGGTACACTTTAGGAGAAATTCAACAATATCATACTGTTGGATTTATTAATACCATTCAGGGAAATCTTTGAATGGCATCTCTAGCCCTCTCCTATCAAGAGTTATTAATAAATAACTTCCTACCATGTTAACCTATGTAACAGGGGATTTGCAATGGGAAAAATGACTTGGGCCATTTTTCCAGCACCAGGACTTACAAAAACATATTTTATAAGTACTTTGCTTATATCTACAGGACCCCCACCCCATAGGACAACTAGGGGAGACTTTAGGGGTTCTGAATCTGTAAAAATATTGCAGATCCTCACTTCACAGTGCTCCTAGCATCAAAGTCGAATTTGGGCAGCACTTTACCACAATGTGGGAGTGAAATGTGAAATTTCACTTTACCCAGGCATATAAAAACTCATTTTATAAGGGTGTACCTTATAAATATCTGACCCCCCACTGTGGTGGTGAGCCTCAACAAGGCCTACCAGTGCTTAGGGGTTCTCCCTTTCTGCACAGAGTCCTCAGACCAATAGGAAGAAGTTGGCACAGAAACTGGAATAGAAAAGACAGAGTTTATTAAACCTCATGAGGTGGAACTACATTCACACAGCACCCTTCGGCAATGCATGAAGTAGCACCCCGAATGGAAGGACCTTGGTCCTTTTATACCCACACAGGGGCTCAAATGAAGGCGGTACAAACACAAAATGCTGGTTTTAGGTACATATAAGGTCATACAAAAAATGCAGTCGACAAGTGGGTGGAGCTAACAGTTTCTACTTCTAGCAGACACATCCTGACATTTATAAACTCGGAACAGCTGCATGGACAGCTGCGAGCTCAACTGAGCATGTGTAAAGCAAAAAAACTAAATATAACTCGTCTCTAGGCAGATTTCAAGAGCAGTTAACAGGAAGGTAGGACAGAGCACATGATGAGCACATGGCAACCAAAATGGCTGACAGAAATATAAAATGGATTCCACAAAGCGGACAATTTAGTCTCTGAATACAGGATGTCTTCGGCTAATGCTTAACTTAAGTGCTGCCAAATTACAACAGACGACCCTTTCAGCATTAGCTGAAGACATTCGTTTATCTTGGGTAATCTAAATATTCATCCCGTACATCTATTAACATTATTTCGGCCACCTCTTTATTCAACATTTGTTCGGCCTCTGTTTTAGCATCGTTCCTTTTGGCAGGTATACAAGCAGAGATGCAAATGGAGCAAAGCATTGGACCACATTGGATACATACACAGCATGTAAAAAGTATTATAATCATTACACACAGGATAGTCAGTAGCTTCCAGCCCCAAGCAGAAACAAGAGTCCAAAACCATCCAGCAAAAGTCCAAGTACCAGTCTCTGGATGAATTTCTGCAGCAATCTTATGCAGTTTTGATATTGCGCCATATACTGAAGGTGAGTGATCCGGTATGAATACGCAACAGCTGCTACCGATGATGCGACATGCACCACCTCGATCAGCCAAAATCACGTCTAACACCATCCTATTCTGGAGTGCTACAATCCTTGCAATCTGTAGTTCCTCTGTAATGTTCCCAAGTGCCATAGCTGTCTGATTGGCAACAGCTTCCACAACACGAGTCAATCGCCTGATCTTTCTACTGTTCAATGCAGCACCCACAAAGAAAAATAAGCCCAAGTTGAAATCAACATATTGTTGTAGGGTAGTGTCGGTTTGGTCAACTTCATCCATACTTATTGTCCTCTTATTTCTGTTTTTGGAAATATCATTGTACAGTTTAAAATCACGAGATATAATGCAGGTGCCAGAAACACAGGAGGCAACAGAAAAGATACATAGCAGATTCCTGACCACCCAAATGGTAATTGATAATATCAGTTATTTCCACACACAAAATACGTATTATGCGAGGCTGTGAAAGTGCTGTTATTGGCACCTTCAATGGTCAGGATTACAGTACACTCGCTCCTCCCCACTGGAATTCTTCCAACACTACAGATACACAAATCTGCTTTAGTTTTTGTCACAGAAATCACAAAAGGTCCAATGTTCTTTATTATTCTCACATTTGTGAAGGCATATGGTGTTGAAATATTGTCCGGTTGATACTCTTCCCATTCCCATTTAGTCCCTTTGGCTTGTGGATAACCTTCTTTATTTTGATAACACACTTTATTAAGTTGAAAAATAATCCCACCTACTGAAGGCTTTCCAAATGCAAACAAAAGCGCATACCAAGCTTGACAAGAACCGTTGTGAGAAAATGGAAGAGGAATAAAAGGTGTTCCTCCTTTCTTTTGATGTGCAGGTATCATCCCACACACCCAACAGTTGGTAGTATTTGTAGCATTGTGAGTATGGTGCAACATCTGGATAAAGGTATTGTTTAGATAGGATTGTCGATGCTTCTGCTCATGGTAGGGAAGAGTGAAGTAGTAGTGTTCCACTGGTACTGGCGTAGTGGCAACAAAAAGCTGTCGAACAGGAGCCACCTTCTCGATGTACCACGTAATTGCTGCCATAGCCACCATAGCAACAACAAACCCTACAGCACAAATGATTCTTTTGTTATTCATTTCAGCAACAGTAATGATTGATCTTTCTAAAAACTTGTTGAAAACAATCGTTGGAGCTCTTCTCCCTGGGCAGCCGTTGATTTCTTCACCAAGGGCCAAGGCGGGTGTCACTACACTAATGCAGGGCTGATCCCCCTCCCCTTGCCACATCGGCTCTCCGTTTCACTAACCCAGGGCAGTAGCTCAACCAGTCTTTTTCAAAACTGCAGATTCTTTCCTTGGTCTCAATTGATATCTGGATACTCCAGTGATCGTATGGTCCGGGAAGACTTCCGCAGATTCGTCAGGTGAGATAGCTTGGCCTTTCTCCGTCTCCAGAATCTCTCGATGGTCGGTCAACACAGCAGGTTCCACCAAGGCAGGCGACACGCATTTGCAGTGTGTGCTGTGGATCCAATTCTTTCTGTTTGTCACTCGAACTGCTGTCCTTGTTGCAAGGAGCACCTGCTCTGGTCCTCGCCACCTTGGCTCCAAGCTGTTTGATCTGTCGAAGACCTTGACCATTACGTGATCACCAGGACGGAGTTCGTGGGCCTCACCTGTAGATCTGTCAGGAAGAGCTTCTCGAACCTGTTGATGAATAGAAATCAAACTGTCGGTTAACTGTGCCAAATAATCATTCATCAGAACACAAGGAACATCATGTATGGGGCGTGGCTTAGGAATTCCCCAAATGTTCATCGGTCTACCAAACACCACCTCATAGGGGGTAAGACCTGATCGTGAATGTGGCACCGATCTTATGGACAACAATGCCAAGGGTAGTGCATCTGGCCACTTTAGAGACGTGGAAGCCAGTATTTTCGCCAATTTTGATTTTAAAGTAGCGTTATACCTTTCCACCAATCCTGCTGATTGCGGGTGGAAAACTGTATGGAATTTCTGTTTGATCCCTAATCCTTTCAGTACATGCTCAACAACTTGCCCAATAAAATGAGGTCCATTGTCACTCCACAAAAGTTTGCAAAGACCGTATCTAGGGAAAAACTCCTTTAGAAGCACCTTTGCTGTGGTGAGAGCAGTATTATCCTTTGTAGGGTATGCCTCTATCCACTTACTGAAGGCACATACCACCATTAGGACATATTTCAGATTATTGCAGCGTTCGAGTTGGATGTAATCCATCTGCAAAACTTCAAAAGGTGCGGTTGGTGTAGCAAACCCTCCTGTAGGAGTTCGTGTCCCTTTTCCAGGATTATACTGCCAACAGATCAAACAGGACTGTACTACTCTTTTGGCTGTGCTAGCAATTTCAGGATGCTCCCAAACTTGTGTAAGCAATTTAGTTATTGCTAGAGCTCCAACATGTGCCAGCCCATGTGCCATTTGAACCATAGGTTGTAAATAGGCTGCAGGCAATTTCCACTTATTCATTTCTTTGTTACGCCAACAACCCTCCTCATCTAACATTCCTTCTTTAGACCATTGCTCAAACTCTTCCACAGAAGCAGATCTCTGTATATCCAATACTTCCTCTCTAGCATCATGCCAACGCTCAGCTTGTGATTTCACTACGTACATGGATGTAGTGCTTCGCTGCATCGCAGTTTCACGGGCTACGCGGTCTGCAAAGGCATTGCCTTGTCCTATTTTGTCAGTCACTTTCTTGTGTGCGCTACACTTCATAATAGCAACTCTCTTTGGGTATGTAAGTGCAGTCAAGAGATTATGCACTAACTCTCCGTGCATTATCTGCATCCCATGGGATGTAAGAAAGCCTCTTTCCTTCCAGAGTAGGCCAAAATCATGAACCACTCCAAAAGCATAGCGGCTATCCGTGTAAATGTTCACACACAAGTCAGTGCTAAGCTCACACGCTCGTGTCAAAGCTATTAGTTCAGCTGCTTGAGCTGACTTCTGAGGTATGCGAGCTGTTTCCACTACTGTCTCAAGCGTGGTAATTGCATAAGCAGCTGAAGTCGTGCCATCTGGTAACTTCAGACAGGACCCATCAACCCACAGTTCCCCATCTACATCTGGAAGGGCGTATCTTGCAAATCGATGCGACCCTTTGTCTGCTCCTCAGTAAGGAATATGCAATCGTGAGGCTCCTTTGACTGAGACTGAGTCGCAGGATATGGCAACAAAGTGGCTGGGTTCAGTGTCGCACATCTCTTCAAGGTAATATGAGGTGCTAGCAGTGTCAATTCGTATCCTGTCAAACGAGCACTAGTTAAGTGCTGAGTCTTAGTCTGATTCAAAAGGGCATCTACTGCATGGGGTACTAGCACCAACAGTTTGTGTGACAAAACTATCCCTTCACTCTGACGTATGGACACAGCCGTCGCTGCAACTGAACGGAAGCACCCAGGTAATGCACGAGCAACAGGATCAAGAACTTCAGAAAGGTATGCGCAAGGACGCTGTTTGTCCCCGTGTGTCTGTACTAAAACTGACAATGCACATCCTTCTTTCTCATGTACATAGAGTGTAAAAGCCTTCGTGTAATCTGGTGTGCCTAACACTGGTGCAGAGCAAAGAGCTTGTCTCAACTGACAAAAAGCATTTTGACATTCATCTGTCCATGGAAGGGGGATCGGAGTGTTTTTAGTCAAAAGTGCTAGCAAGGGTTTAACAATGTGTGAAAAACCCAATATCCATTGCCTGCAAAACTAAGTCAGACCAATGAATGCACGGACATCTTTCTGCGTGGAAGGTACTGGGGTGTCTAAAATTGCTTGAATGCGATCTGGTGTTAGTGCACGGCCCTCCTTAGACAGAAGGTGTCCTAAATAGGTCACCTTCGGTCTACAATATTGCAATTTCTTCCGTGATACTTTATGGTGGTGTGTAGCAAGAAAAGAAAGCAAGGACAAAGTGCATTTCTCACACTGCTCAGGTGTATCAGCTGCCAACAAGATGTCATCGACATATTGTATGAGAGCCACTCCTTTAGGCAAGGTAAAGGAATCAAGCTGTCTCTTCAATGCTTGACTGTAAATACTAGGACTCTCAGTATAGCCTTGAGGAACTCTACAAAATCTGTATGATCTATTATTCAAAGTGAAACCGAACAAATATCGGCTATCAGGATGAATAAGAATCGAGAAGAAAGCATTCTTCAGATCATTGCTGTTGGAGGGACCAGGGTAAGCAATGTCGTTATGTCAGATACTACAGGGTACTGTGGTACTACAATCTTGTTAACTTCTCTCAAATCGATGATAAATCTATAGATCCTAGTGTCAGTATCTTTTTTCAAAATGGGAAGAATCGGACTATTGCAAACATTGTACGGAACTTCTTCCACAACCCCCACCTTAATTAAATCATGCACAATACGTGTGAGTGCTTCTTCTCCTTCTCGAGAAATTTTATACTGAGGCAGTCTTGGCAATAAAGCGCCCTCCTTGACACTAATATGTACTGGTTGAATAACCATTTGTCCTACATCAGTGTCCGAAGTAGCCCACAAAGTACTAGGGAGTGAGGCTAGTGCAATGTCCTCTTTAACAATACAAGATCTCTCAATCATAGGGTAGTTGTCATTTAAAATAACCCGTACTCCTTCCGGAGAACACCGTATCGTAGCATATCAAGACCCACAATATTGTCTGGTGTGTTTGGAGAAAGCAAAAACGGACATGGAGCAGTAAACTTATCAACATCGAATGCAAGTGGTTGTGACAATGGGAAAATAACCCGTACTCCTTCCGGAGAACACCGTATCGTAGCATATCAAGACCCACAATATTGTCTGGTGTGTTTGGAGAAAGCAAAAACGGACATGGAGCAGTAAACTTATCAACATCGAATGCAAGTGGTTGTGACAATGGGCTAAGGGAAGGTGTTCCATCGAAACCTATCGATGTGATGGTTAAGCCAGACAGGGGAGCCCTTGGAACCAATTGTTTAGACAAGGCGCTATGAGTAGCTCCTGTATCAACCAGAAACTGATCAGTAGAGCCCAAAACATGTGCTGTAACATAGGGACCCCTCTGATCTACTGGAACTTCAACCGATTCCTTACCCCATCCTAGGCAATCCTATGCATAAGCAGAATCTTGAAAATCAGAGGGCACATAGTCAGACATTTGATATTGGTTCCTTCTATCAAAAGTGTTAAACCCATCCTGCCCACGTGTATTAGCATCAAACCGAGCACGATCATTCGCGCTTCCTCTAGGCCCTGGATATCCTGAACAATTTCTCATTTGTCCCCGACCACGTAGATTCTGCTGAGCACGCAGTACTGGACAATCAGAAAGCCAATGTCCAAATTGTTTGCAGTACGCACACTGATCAACAGACAAATTCGAACGAGTATAGGAAGGAAAGGACAAACCATAAGATCCACGTCCACCTCTATCATGACCTCTAGAAGGCGGACCATAAGCTTGAGCCAACATAACCTTTGTTTTCAACTCTTTAGACTTTTTGTCCTCATTACCTTTAGTTTCTAATTCTTGTCGCTCATAATACTGAGCCATAGTTAAAAGAGAAACCGGAGAAGAGGTAGTCCATGAACTCTCACTGGCCTTTAAGCGACTAGCTATCCCTGGCAAAAGGTTTGCGACATATTTATCAACAAACAGATGCCTACCCGTGTCATCTATCAATGACTGGCCACTAAAATTGTGGAATGCCTCTTCAAAGCGCGTGAAAAAGTCAGAAACTGATTCATCTACCTTTTGCTTGCAAGACGCTAACACTGTCCAATCTATCTTTTTAGGGGAAATGATCGTCTTTAACTTAACTAATATAGCTGCCGGAAGATTTAAAATTAACTGACACGGTTTCTGTGCAGGTTCTCTATCTTCATCTAACCGCTCTAAATCTTTCCACAATGCTCCAAATGTCGCATCATCATCAATTTTACGCACAGTTCTCCACATATCAGGCGGTAATATTAATCCAAAAAACAAATCAATATCAGACAAAGTCATAGTACAAGAGCTAATTGCACCCTCAACTTCCTCATAAAAGGCTGCTGGATTCTTTCGCGGGTCAGGCAATGCATTTTTAAGGGCCATAACATCTGCTCTATTCCAAGGAGTGTAAACCCAATTATAAATAAAGTACCCTTTCGCATTAATAGAAGTCTTATTATCATCTGCACCCGTTCCTTTAGGAGGAACATATAAAGGCGCGGCTTCCCGCATGGGTTTCACATTAATTACAACATTCTTGTCTGTTTCAGGAGTAGAAGTTCGTGCCATGCTGATCTGAGATGCTAGTGCAGCTGCTTCTGCTGCCTTTTTCTCCTCTCACAAACGGGCTGCTTCAACACGCAGTTTAACCAAGCGTCTGATCGTGTCAGCCACCTGGGAGAAGACAAAAAGACCGTCACGTAATTGTTTACAATCAGCTGCTACATCATCGGGCTCCATTTCTACCGAATGCTTCCTAAATCGTTCAATAACCTCTGCAGCAAATGTATCGGTAAAATATATTTGCTCCCTTTCCTGCCATCCTTTTATACTATCTAAAAGTTCAGAAGCAGTGGTAGTACTACGAACAGCTTTACGCGCAGCAGATCTAATGTCAGATGCACGCCCAGTAGATAACATTGAGCGAGTTTCTCGAGCTTTGTCCTGGTCTGAAAAAGAGTCCTCATCTGACTCATGAGGAGCGGAAGAAAAATATACGGAGGTGGAGAACGATCTAATAACAAGAAATCATCTTGCGGTTTATTAAGGATAGGATAAAGGGGCTGCCTAACAGCGTATTGGCCAGTTACCTGTAAATGGCGTTCCCTATCTTCCCTCTCTTTAATTTCTTTCATCTCCTTGTTTTTTAACTCTAATGCTTTCGCATAAATGGTCTTTCGCTGTTCTTTGTCAATCAAGGCTTGCTCACGCTTCATTCGCTCACACACTTCTTTCTCCCACATTCGCACACAATCAAACATATCTTGCCTAGTCTTTCGTTTAAACATACATTGTTCCACATACTGAATCTTTCGCAAATCAAATGACCCATACATCGGCCAACGCAACTCAGGATCTTTACTAGTATATTTATTCCATAACGTGCAGTACATTATAGAAGAAATACCATACTTAATATACATATCCCTATTAGGCGTCCCCTCCGGGGGGGCTGGATGTGCTTCGTCAAGTCTCAAATTGGTACCACTACAAAAGCAACACATCCTACGAAGTGTGCTGAAAACAGGCATGCTAAAAAAAATAAAAAAATAGTGCAGAATATGCAGTATTATAATTAAAGTAGCGCTTAAGGTACTCTTCGTACGTTGCACTGTTCAAACAATTTTAAATAGAGAAAATTCTCCTCATTACCTGCCTATATGTATTGCAATACATATATAATTACAAAACAGATTCCAAAATTGGCCAATCATACAAACAAAGCCGCAGTAAGTGTTACTAAACTACCTTACCAATCAAAGGCATCAAACCAACAGCAAGTGCCGCAAAACGGCTCTTACCAATCAAATGGTGTCCAGGTTCCAACTGCCAAGGTCTCAAAATTGACCAAATGGTCACTGCACAGCGAATCAACAGAAGAGATCTCAGTCGAGGACCGGCGCCGCCGGGATGGTCAGATCAGAAAGAAAGGAAAAACGCCGTGGGTGCCAAGACTCGGGTCTCCTCAGGCAGCGATCGCGTCCAGAAGCGAGATTCCAATCCTTCGGGCATCCGAGTCGCCGATGAGCCCCACGTTGGAAGCGCCAATTTGTGGTGGTGAGCCTCAACAAGGCCTACCAGTGCTTAGGGGTTCTCCCTTTCTGCACAGAGTCCTCAGACCAATAGGAAGAAGTTGGCACAGAAACTGGAATAGAAAAGACAGTTTATTAAACCTCATGAGGTGGAACTACATTCACACAGCACCCTTCGGCAATGCATGAAGTAGCACCCCGAATGGAAGGACCTTGGTCCTTTTATACCCACACAGGGGCTCAAATGAAGGCGGTACAAACACAAAATGCTGGTTTTAGGTACATATAAGGTCATACAAAAAATGCACAGTCGACAAGTGGGTGGAGCTAACAGTTTCTACTTCTAGCAGACACATCCTGACATTTATAAACTCGGAACAGTTGCATGGACAGCTGCGAGCTCAACTGAGCATGTGTAAAGCAAAAAAACTAAATATAACTCGTCTCTAGGCAGATTTCAAGAGCAGTTAACAGGAAGGTAGGACAGAGCACATGACGAGCACATGGCAACCAAAATGGCTGACAGATATATAAAATGGATTCCACAAAGCGGACAATTTAGTCTCTGAATACAGGATGTCTTCGGCTAATGCTTAACTTAAGTGCTGCCAAATTACAACACCCACCCCTGGGATACCTAGGGGAGACCCTGGGGGTTCCTAATATGCCAAAACATTGTAGGTTATCCATTTTTAAGTGCCCCAAACCCAACATTTACTTTTTAAAAGCAGTCATGGCACCCAGGGCTGCTTTTAAAACTGACCTCAGGCCTCAGCAGTGCACACATGCAAGTGCAGAAAGGCTGCTGGCCTCTTAAACAGCCATGCCCTACTACATACTAGGGACTGATAGGCAGTTTCAATCCCCCTGCCCTATTATATACTAGGGGCTTATGGGGTAGGTCATGCCAATCACAGGGGTACCCCACCATACCATTGTGTACCCTAGTGTATGTAGGTGTTTTAACTGTATTCTAATGTGTCTCTTTCAGCCTTGCACTGGCCCTGGGCCTGGTTAGGCAGAGCCCAGGGTCAGTCGGAGTCAGTTACCACCAGTACCAGTCAGCAAAATGTTGGGGGGTGCCCAGGGCACAGGATGACTTTGCAACATAGTCCCCCCCCCCCAAACGAAAGGTGATGGGTTACTAACCTACACCCTGGTAGTCCTCATCAGCTAAGTGAAAAAACCTGGAAAGTCCATCCGCATTTGCATAGGCAACCCCAGGTCTGTGTTCCACTGTAAAGTCCATTCCCTGTAGGGAAATGGACCACCTTAACAGCTTGGGATTCTCCCCTCTCATCTGCATGAGCCATCTGAGAGGACTGTGGTCAGTTTGAACACGAAAGTGAGTCCCAAACAAATATGGTCTCAACTTTTTCAGGGACCAAACCACAGCAAAAGCCTCTCTCTCAATGGCACTCCACCTCTGCTCTCTGGGAAGAAGCCTCCTGCTAATAAAGGCAACTGGCTGATCAAGGCCCTCTTCATTTAGATGTGACAACACTGCCCCAATCCCTTGTTCTGAAGCATCTGTCTGAACCACAAATTCTTTTGTGTAGTCAGGGGCCAGTAGCACTGGTGCTGAACACATGGCAGCTTTCAGAGTGTCAAAAGCCTTCTGACACTCTGGGGTCCAAATCACCTTCTTGGGCCTCTTTTTAGAAGTGAGTTCTGTTAGGGGCCCCACATGGTCCCATAATTTTGAACAAACCTTCTATAGTACCCTGTCAGTCAAAGGAATGCCCTGACCTGAGTCTGGGTTACAGGAGCTGTCCAATCCAAAATAGTTTGGATTTTAGCTTGGAGAGGCTGTACATGGCCCCCACCTACCAGGTGGCCCAGGTACACCACAGAATTCTGCCCTATTTGGCACTTGCTTGCCTTAATAGTCAGGCCTGCCTGCTGCATTGCCTGAAGCACTTCCCTTAGGTGGCTTAAGTGATCCCCCCAGTGAGAACTGTATACAGCTATATCATCCAGGTAAGCTGCACTGAACTGTTCCAACCCAGACAAGACCCTGTTCACCAACCTTTGGAAGGTGGCAGGTTCATTCTTTAAGCCAAAGGGCATTACCTTGAACTGATAATGTCCCTCTGGTGTGGAGAATGCTGACCTCTCCTTTGCTCCATCAGTGAGGGCAATCTGCCAGTAACCTGAAGTCAAATCAAAAGTACTCAGGTACTTAGCAGCCCCAACCTATCAATGAGCTCATCAGCTCTAGGTATAGGGTGAGCGTCAGTCTTTGTGACTGCATTCAATCCTCTGTAGTCCACACAGAACCTTAACTCCTTGGGTCCCCCCCTGAGGATTAGGTTTAGGCACCAGCACCACTGGACTGGCCCATGGACTCTCAGCCGGTTCAATTACCCCCAATTCCAGCATCTTAGCAACGCTGGCTCTGACATGGTCAGACAACCTGTACAGTTTATTTTTGTCAGGTAGGCTGTCACCAGTGTCAATGTGGTGCACACACCACTCAGTGATGCCTGGGGTCAAAGAGAACAGGCCAGCAAACTGCTCCAGCACTTGCTTACAGTCTCTGTGCTGCTGGTCTGTCAACTTGGGAGAGAGTATCACCCCCTCCACTGACCCATCTTGCACATTAGTGGAGAGGAGGTCGGGCACAGGCTCAGTTTCCTCCTCCACACCCTCATCAGTGACCAGTAACATGGTCATGTCTGCCCTGTCATGGTGGGGTTTCAATCTATTCACATGCAGGACCCTATGAGGGTTCCTGGGGGTGCCAAGGTCAACCAAATAGGTAACCTCACCCTTCTTTTCTAAGATTGGATAGGGCCCACTCCACTTGTCATGGAGGGCCCTGGGAGCCACAGGCTCCAACACCCACACCAATTGTCCTGGAGTATACTCAGGCATAGTAGCCTTTTGATCATACCAGTGCTTCATGAGCTCCTGGCTGGCCTCCAGTTTCCTGTTTGCCTTGTACATGTACTTTGCCATTCTAGATCTCAGGCCTAGCACATAGTCAAGCACATTGTCCTTTGCTTCTTTAAGAGGCTTCTCTAAAGACTCTCTCAGCAGGCTCAATGGCCCCCTCACAGGGTGTCCAAACAACAACTCAAAGGGACTGAAACCAACCCCTTTCTGTGGCACCTCCCTGCAGGCAAACAGTAAGCATGGGAGGAGAACATCCCATCTCCTCCTGAGTTTCTCTGACAACCCATTTATCATGCCCTTCAGGGTTTTGTTGAATCTCTCAACAAGACCATTTTCTTGTGGGTGATAGGGGGTGGTGAACTTGTAGTTGACACCACACCCATCCCACATAGCAGTCAGATAGCTGGACAGGAAGTTCGTGCCCCTATCTGACACCCCATCTTTTGGAAAACCCACTCTGGTGAACACACCAAGCAGTGCTCTAGCCACTGCAGGAGCATCAATGATTCTAAGAGGGATCGCTTCAGGGTACCTAGTGGCATGGTCCACTACCACTAAGATATACCTATTCCCTGATGCAGTAGGTGGGTCCAGGAGACCAACAATGTCCATCCCCACCCTTTCAAAAGGAACCCCAACCACTGGCAGTGGTATTAGGGGAGCCTTTGTCTTGCCCCCTGCCTTGCCACTGGCCTGACAGGTGACACAGGAGCTGCAAAACTCCTTTACCTTTTCAGACATATGGGGCCAGTAGAAATGGTTCACCAACCGGTTCCATGTCTTTGTCTGTCCCAAATGTCCTGCTAAGGGGATATCATGACCCAAAGTCAGGATGAACTCTCTGTACTGCTGGGGCACCACCAACCTCCTGGTGGCCCCCTCCTTGAGGTTTCTGGCCTCAGTATAAAGCAGTCCATCTTCCCAGTAGAGTTTGTGAAACCCACTGTCATCCCCTTCCTCTTGCTTAGAAGCAATCCGCCTCAAGCTCTCAAGGGTGGGACAGTCACGCTGTCCCTTACTGAACTCTTCTCTGGAAGGTCCACCTGCTCCTGTCAGCTCTGCCAAATCTGACAGCTCTGGTAGGGATGGAGTCCCTCCCTCAGAGGCCAGATCCTCCCCATCAGGGTTAGATTCTTCCTGTACCTCTGGAGTTCCCTGGGCTGGCTCACCAGGCCCAGTGCCCTTGTCCTTGGATGCTTGGCCCTTTGTTCCAGGGTCCAAGTGTCCAGCCCCTCCCTTCTGGCTAGTCTGTGACCCAGTCACAGCACATACCCACTCAGGGAGCTCCAATATTTTCATACGGAGTCCTCTCTCCACCTCTGACCACACAGAGGCTTCCAGATCATTGCCCAGTAAACACTGGACTGGGAGCACCTTTGACACAGCTACCTTCATAGGGCCTGTCACACCTCCCCATTCCAAATCCACCACAGCCATAGGATGGAGTTTGGTAGTGCTGTCTGCATAAGTCACCTGGTGAAACTCACCAGGTAACAACCTCTCTGGAGGCACCAGCTCATCCAGGACCATAGTTACACTAGCCCCAGTATCTCTGATAGCCTCAACCTCAGTCCCATTCACTTTAGGCCTCTGCCTGTACTTGTCCATGTTTGGCGGTAAGGCAGCAAGGGTTGCAATATTCACACCACCCAGGGACACTAAGGTTGCTTCCACCACCTGACTACCCCTCTCTGGGGCACCACTCTCCACCCCTACACTGGCAATCCCTGTGGATGGCCCCTTAGGCGGGAGCTTCTTGGCGCAGACAGCATCTCCCTGCTTGTGCCCTGGCAGGTTACAGTCAAAGCACTTACCCACTTTTGAGGGATCAAATAACCTACCATTCTTTCCTTGATTCCCCCTCCCTTTGAATTTGGGTTGGCTCGGGGCCCCCCCTCCTTGTGCAGGTTTTTGTGGGTCTTTGGAGGACTCCTTCTGGTTTTGACCTTCCTTTCCTGGGGCTTTCCCCTGGGGAGGGACCTGTCCTCCTTTCTTCTGGTCACCCCCCTGGTGCTGTATGGAAACCCGGGTTCTCACCCACTCATCAGCTGCTTCACCCAGCTCTCTGGGGTCTGTCAGCTTAGAGTCCACTAGATACTGGCGTAACTTCTCTTCTGCACAATGAGTCAAAATATGTTCTTTCAAAAACAAATTATACAATCCCTCATATGTGTCAACTTTGTTACCAACAATCCAGCCTTCCAGTGCCTTCACTGAAATGTCCACAAAGTCTACCCAAGACTTTGAACTCAATTTCTGGGTGCCTCTAAACTTCACCCCGTACTGCTTTGGAGTCAGACCAAATCTCTTGACTAAGCATGCCTTCATCTGCTGGTATGATTCTGCATCCTCTCCCTTCAGGGTCAGGAGCCTATCCCTCCCAGCTACTGGAATCAACTCCCACAGGAGTGCACCCCAATACCTAGAGTGGACCCTACTCATTCTAAGGGCCCTCTCAAAAGCTGCTAGCCACTTGTCAATGTCATCCCCCTCTGTGTACTTGGGCCCTATACCCTTGGGAAGTTTAGGTTCAAATGCACCACCCCTGGACATCTCAAAATCTTCATCATTTTCACTGCCACCATTTTTTCTCAACTCCTCCTTCTCCCATCTCTTCCTAGCCAAGTCCAATTTCTCCTGCTCTAAAGCTATCAAAGCTAATTGAGCCTGAAGCTGTCTCTCTGCAAGGGACGGTAGTGGTTCCTGAGTAAGGGACCCTTCCCCACTCCCACCACCACCTTGATTCACCTGGCTAACACTAGTCACAATGGAAGAGGTCTCATCCTCACCCCCTCTTGGGTGAGGTTGGGGGAACATCCTCCCACCCCCTGGGTTCTCCTCAGCTGCCCGGGCCCAGGCCTGTAGGGACTCAAGTAACCCTGCCTTCCTCATCTTCTTGGCAGCAGGCAGCCCCCTAAGCCTACACTGTTCCCTAAGTTCAGCAAGCTTGAACTGGGACAGTTTAGCCAGGTCCAGCTCCATGGTTCCCTAGTTTTGGGTCACAACACTAGGCACAACAGACTTAGAACAATTTGGAAAAATCAAAACAATGGATTAAAAACAGTTTAGTCCAAATTCCAAAAATCAAACTCAAACGTTTTGTTCTAAGGCAATTTAGAGGATTTTTATAATCTTAATTCATTCACTGAAAGGTGTACTTTTTAAACACAAGTCCTCATCCACACCGCTGAGCACCAAATGTTGGAAAGTTGATTATTGGTAGGGGCAAATGTAGGTCTGCCACTGGCAATAAGGCCACTAACACATGGAAGGACTCAGCATAGGTCTTAGAAAATTATTCCCATCGTCAACCCTTGGTAACGTGGCTGCGAGCAGACAGGCTTAACTTCAAAGACAGGTATGTTATGCATTTAAAAACACCAATTCAGTAAATAATTAAGACACAACACATAATAAAAATCCAACACCAATTTATAAAAATAGGAAATATTTTTATCTTTAAAATGACACCAAAACGACAAAAATCCAATGTAGGGAACCGGAGATATGAATTTTCAAAGATTTAATCAAATATAGCACTTAGAAGTTTATAGCACCATATTGGGATACCTGCTCGCGATAGACCGGGGCAAAGTCAAAGTTTCAGGCCGACCGCGATGGAGCCCTGGGCAGCTACAGCTTGCGGCAGGTCCCGGTCTCAGTTTCTACCTTCACACTTAGAAACTTTTCTGGAGCTTTTCTTCCCGAGGTCCCTCAAGCTCCCAGCCAGTCCGGATCCGGTGAGGGTTCGCCGGATTGCCTTTCGACGGGCTCCCGGTCAACTTCCCTGGAGCGGACTTAGAAACTTTTTCTTTAGCGCTTCAGCGGGGCAACCCAGGAGCCCAGGCCGGCACGCGATGGAAGGCAGGCGGCTTGGCGTTCGCGGTTGCTCCCGGTCACCCTTTCTCTACGAGCGGACTTAGAAGCTTTTCTGGAGCTTTTTCTCGCGGGGTCTCTCGATGCTCCTCATGTAGCCGGATCCGGCGAGGGTTCGCCGGCTTCAGATTTCTTCTACTCCCGGTCAAACTCTGGAAGTCGGACCGACGGAGCTTTTAGCGGGACGAACCTGGATGGCTTGGCCGGCTCGCGGTTGAAGGCAGGCGGCTTGGCTGACCAGGTTGAGTCGGTCCCTCTATGGAGCTTTTTTTCAAAGTTCCTCCAAAGTTCTCCAAACTTCTTGAACTTCTTCCTGAAGTTCCTCAAAGGGTCCCAAAGTGTCTCAAACTCACTCCAAGGGTCTGGAAGCTCCAAGATGGTCCTTGAAAGTTGAGGACTTCAGTTCCCACCATCCACTGGAACGTCACCCTTACAAATCCACTGGTAGTTCTCCAAGGTGCAGATTTAGTTGGTGATGTTCCAGATGAGCTCTTTTAACCTGTAGCTTTCAGGGAGTCCACTCTTTAGTTCTTTTTCAGCAAAATAATCCACAGGGCTGTAGTTTCAGATGGTGCAGTTTTCAGAGGTCAGGCCTTAGAAATCTTTGCACAGCAAAACTTCTCAGCTTGGCAATGTCTTGCTTCAGTAAGTTTCAAGCAGCAGATCTGGAGGGCTCTGCCCCTCTCAGATACTTATTCCATGTTCTCTGGGTCAGACAGGAGGTCACTCCTGACCAATGGGAGCAGCGTAACTCCTCAAAGATATGACCACTTCCTGTAGAGTGTGGCATTATTTTGTCCCAGAGTGCAACAAATCTTCCAAATCCATAATGGCAGATTTTCCAGCAAGGAGGCAAGAGCTGGCTAAACACACCCCTAGGATGGCTAATTTACTTAGACTCTCCCCCCTGCATCTGCTCATACCTACCTTAATCCCCCCATCTGCCTGAGGTAGAAAGTTCAGAGTTGTAAATGTCACTGGGTTCTGCCTTTCTCTTTGCAGGCCATGGTTTGCAACCCCTCCCCCTGGCCTGGCATTCTTGTGGACCAGCACACTGCCCTCCCAGCCCAGCTGCATAACCCCAGGGGCTCTTTATCACCTCTCCAGGCAGGCTGGCTAATCCACTTAACTCTGACCAATCAGGGCAGACCACTGGAAGGCTGAATCTGGACTTACAAACAAGAAAGTCTTATAACTTCTTGTAGGTACACTTTAGGAGAAATTCAACAATATCATATTGTTGGATTTATTAATACCATTCGGGGAAATCTTTGAATGGCATCTTTAGCCCTCTCCTATCAAGAGTTATTAATAAATAACTTCCTACCATGTTAACCTATGTAACAGGGGATTTGCAATGGGAAAAATGACTTGGGCCATTTTTCCAGCACCAGGACTTACAAAAACATATTTTATAAATACTTTGCTTATATCTACAGGACCCCCACCCCATAGGACAACTAGGGGAGACTTTAGGGGTTCTGAATCTGTAAAAATATTGCAGATCCTCACTTCACAGTGCTCCTAGCTTCAAAGTCGAATTTGGGCAGCACTTTACCACAATGTGGGAGTGAAATGTGAAATTTCACTTTACCTAGGCATATAAAAACTCATTTTATAAGGGTGTACCTTATAAATATCTGAACCCCCCCTCCCCCCACCCCTGGGATACCTAGGGGAGACCCTGGGGGTTCCTAATATGCCAAAACATCATTGTAGGTTATCCATTTTTAAGTGCACCAAACCCAAAAGTCGAGTTTGGGCACAATTTACTTTTTAAAAGCAGTCGTGGCACCCAGGGCTGCTTTTAAAACTGACCTCAGGCCTCAGCAGTGCACACATGCAAGTGCAGAAAGGCTGCTGGCCTCTTAAACAGCCATGCCCTACTACATACTAGGGACTGATAGGTAGTTTCAATCCCCCTGCCCTATTATATACTAGGGGCTTATGGGGTAGGTCAGGCCAATCACAGGGGTACCCCACCATACCATTGTGTACCCTAGTGTATGTAGGTGTTTTAACTGTATTCTAATGTGTCTCTTTAAGCCTTGCACTGGCCCTGGGCCGGGGCCTGGTTAGGCAGAGCCCAAGGTCAGTCGGAGTCAGTTACCACCAGTACCAGTCAGCAAAAAGTTGGGGGGTGCCCAGGGCACAGGATGACTTTGCAACACCGTCACAGACTAAGTGTCAGGACAGGGCAGAGCCAGCGCTGCCGAGTGGCAGCAGCAAGGAGCTGTGCGCTTTGAAATGCGCATGTGTCTTTGGCCGGCCGTCTTGGGCTGGCCAGACATGCGCATCTTAATGCTCTCTAACCCAGCTAGGTTAGAGAAAGCACAGGCCTCCAGTGCTCTTAGCAGCGCTGAGAGAGCCTGCTCTATTTAATCCTGGCGCTGCTTTCATGCTGTGAGAGCAGCGCCAGGATTAGGTACTGCAGTTTCCTGCATCAGGAGCTTCCTGGAAGACACCTGAGGGAGGAGGACGTCGCGCTGCCAAGGTAAGTGAATTTATTTATTTTATGCTCCCACCTCGGCCTCACCACCCACGGTACAAGCCAGCTGCCACTGGGATGGAGAATGTTAGTCCTGGCCCTTTGAAGATAAAAAATACAAGTGAGCCTTTGGCAATTATAGTGTTAGAGTATAGTGCAGAAAAAGTGTTCCATTCTCTCGCCTGATCCTGCCTTTTCCAAATCTTGACAGTCCTTGGTTTTGGTACTAAATAACGATGCTGGGTAGCCTTGTTGCATGAGAAGTCCATGGAGGAGGTAAGGGTGAAAGGGGTAACCTCACATTCCATCTGGCACGGGGCACCCACTTTCCCACTGATCTATGCCCTCTGCATGCTGGAATAGGGTGCGGACAGATATAGTGGGATTCCCTGAGGTTGCAGGGGAACCTGAAAAGATTTCACAATACCAAGATGATATCCTATTCTATCTTTCTAAGTACAAACTGTCTCTGCCCGAAATTTTGTCCGTCTTTTGGAAATCTGAACAATACTAAGGCTATAGAATTAACTGGGACCAGTCGATTTCATACAAGATGGGAGACTGGGCAGGTGTTGGGGCGGTTCTACATGGCTTAAAGTGTCAAGAGAGGGTTTTAGATATCTTGGCATCAAGATCACACCGCACCAATCTGACTATTGTTAACAAGTTATTACTATCCAAACCATTAATCTATCCATATGTGCCACTAAGTAGTACTGTCGTTAAACACATTATGGCTATTTACGGTGTTTACGAACTCCCCTTTTACACAGCGGATCAGTGTGTGCAGCAATACTCTTCAGAGATATTAACAAAAGAAATGTTTAAAAAAAAAGACAAAAAGGAAAAAGTAACCGAACAGAAAAAGCTTGGCAGCAACTGGTGGCGGAACCCAACTCATGAATAAAGTATATAGATCGTCTAGGGCTTGGCCTTGGGGGAATCCATTATGTGTGTTACCAGACGGTTGTGTTGGCACCCATCTCTTTTTTCCAAGTGAGTATTCTTTTCCCCCCAGTTTTTATTATTTTATTTTTTGTTTGTTGTTTTTGCTTTGTTTAGTGTTGTACTTTACACTCAAGTGTGAGGACTATCCTCATTCTCTGGGCTAGGCACAGGTGTAGTGTAGTTCTGCGTCTGTGTTGAGGTGACCTCCCTTTCATTCTGATCTATCGCTGACGACAATCCCTCCAGCATGTGCCCCATTCCATTAGGTCTCCCTCTTCATTCTCATCCACTCACACTGCCCTTAGGCGACACTCTTCTGCCACGCCCCACTCCCGCATGTCTGCCCTCCATTTATCTGGGTTGGGGGGCAGTGTGAGTCCATTGTATTGTGATACGACGCTTAGCTAGAAATAGGCATAGGAGTGATACCTTGTGTCGTATGCGGGTCCCCTTTTTTGGTGTCGGAAGGACCCTTAGTAGGCACTGTTTGATAGGGGCCTCCACTCGTACAGCCGTAGTTGTACGGAGCATCTGGGTCACTTGATGCCAATATGTTTGTAGGCGCACGCAACTCCAAGTCATATGGATAAATGTAGCGGGGTCCATACCGCATCTTGGCCATGCTGAGGATTGTTCTGGAGTAAACCGGGCCAATCACTGAGGTGTCAGGTATGTGCGATGCAGATAGTGGAACTGAGTGAGTTTGAACCTAGCATTACTGGCTACCTCACGTACCTGTGCCAATGCCCTCGTCCATTCCCTTTCAGTGAGTGGGGATGGTAGGTCCACCTCCCATCTGTCTCTAACTATGGACAGCTCGACCATGCGATCTTCTTTCAGGGCTTTGTATATGCGTGAAATTAGCCCTCAGGTGTATCCCGGGTCAAGCAGCAATGCCAATGTGTGAGACTCCTTCGGCTCGTCCGGGAACGAGATCCATATTTCGCAGACCGTGCGCGAGATTTTCGCATAATGTAAAAAGTGACTGTCTGGCACGTGGAATCATTCCCTCGCCTCGTCAAATGTTAAGAAGGTCCCATTCAAATACATGTCCCCAGCCGTCGTGCATCCCCCCTCATACCACTTTGTGATGTCCATGACTGACTGGATTCGATGAAAACCTTGTAGCCATTGGAGTGGGAGCGCGCTGGCGTAGGGGGCCCTGCGAAGGACCAGGGTAACCACTTGCTCCCAGGCCTCAGCCACCCGCCGTATTCTGTGTGGGTAGTCCTTAGGGGCCCGTAAACCCATCATGAGATATCTCAGCAATTTTGTCCCGCTTCTCCATTCCCCCAGCATCTCTTTTTCAACAGTGCGGTCCTCTGTGCACCAATGTGCCGCATATTGTAATAATCCTGCAAGATAGTAAAGTCTGAAATCTGGGAGCCCCAGTCCCCCCAAGTCCATGTCTAACTTGAGTCATGTTTTACCCTACTGCGTCCCCCAGCCCACACCAATGAGATAAGGAGACTGTTCAGGGTATCAAATGTGGACTTCAGGATGCTACAGAAGGAGTTCTATAGTAGATACAAACAGCGGGGGAGCATCACCATTCTCGCCACGGCCACCCTTCCAATTATCAAGAGGGGGAGTTTATTCCAGAAGCGAAACGACTCTTTCAGGCCCGTTAATACCCTTCCCATATTCAACGCATATTGGGCTTGTCGCTGATGAGCTACCTGTATAACCAAATATCGAAAATGGCCACTTTCCCAGCTGAACCCCACCTCGGGGAATTCCAGCGTGACCCCTCGCGCAAGCGCCGCCAGTGCAAAAATAACTGTTTTCCGGTGGTTGATGCGCAAGCCCAACCCTGATCCAAAGGAGGCCAGTATCTCTAAGAGTACTGGGATTGCCCCTTCCTGCTGGCTAATGTACAGGAGCGCATCATATGCGTACAAGGAAAGTACATGGGTACGGCCATCGACGACGATGCCATACTGAGCCATGTCCCTCCTCAGCTGGATTTCTAGTGGTTCCATCACAAGGGCGAAAAGGAGTGTGGATAGGGGACACCCCTGTCGTGTGCCCCTTTCAATATTTATCGCCTCCGATATTAGGCCTCCATTTCGCACTTAAGCTCTTGGCTGATGGTAAAGTAGTCTAACCCAGGACATGTATTCTTTGCCTAATCCCATCCTCCGCAGGACTTTCCACAGATACTCCCATCGCTGCGTGTCGAATGCTTTCTCGATATCTAGGGCGACTACTGCCGCCCGGATTTCACTGTCGGCTACTGAGTGTAAGACATGCAATAGGTGACGTATGTTCATATGTGTTCCTCTTCCCGGCATGAACCCACACTGTTCTTCATGGACTAGGTGGGTTACCACCCTACCCAGGCGCACAGCCAAAACCTTTGCAAGTAGTTTAGCATCAACGCCCAACATTGACAAGGGTCTATACGAGCCCGGGTCACATGTGTCTCTGCCCGGCTTAGGGAGCATGACGATCTGTGCCTCTCTCATAGATTGTGGTAGGGTTCCCACTCGTTTTGCCTCCTGCAGAGTCTCCAGTAGACGGGGGAGTAGTAAATCAGCATATGTCTGATAGAATTCCATAAGGATTCCATCTGGGCCGGAGATTTACAACGAGCTATGCTTTGTAAGGCCTCCAGCAGTTTCTCCAATTGGAGCGCTGCATCTAGGTCTGCTGTCTGTTCCTTTGTGAGGCGGGGGAGGGGCATGCCAGCCAGGAACTCCCCATGCTCAGGTGGTTTGGGCTCCGGGGTCTCTCTGTATATCTCGGCTAAATGGCCAAACAGCACAGAATTACCTTCGGCCTGCGTGGTGGCCTTGGTTCCATCTGGATACTTAAGTGTCAGTATAAGTGGAGGGGGACGCTCCCGCTTCAGCAATCACGCTAATAACCTCCCAGACCTGTTGCCCTCATTGTGGAGAAACTGGCGATACTCTCACCTAATGAAGCAGTCGAGTCTGTCCCATATCTCACCGATTCGCTGCTGTGCCTGTAAAATAGAGTCGCAATCTGGTTCTAGTGCCTGCCTCTCATGCTGCAATTCAGCCTGTCTTTAGCCGCGGTCAATTTCCGTTCTAAACGTCTTCTCGTACCACCTAATCTAGATAAGCATTCTCCCAGGTGACTACCTTAAGTGTGTCCCATTCCACTCCCCTATTATTTGTGGTCGAGCAGCTCGTGTCCAGGAAACCCGCAATGGCTTATCTAAGCTCTCCCCGGAATACCCCATCGAGTAGGGCCTCCAGTCGCAAGTGCCACAGCGGGACTCTTGGTCTACTACGCTCTGGCCCCCACTCCAACAATACCGGGGCATGATCTGATAGGAAGCGGCCTAATAATTTGGTCTGTGTCGCAGTTCTGCAAGCCTCCTGGGAAAGTACAAAGCGATCAAGCCTGCTAGAGACCGCACGCGCAGACGTATAACAAGTGTATCCGCGCACACTCGTGTGTGTTGCATGCCAAATGTCGACGCAGTGTAGGCGCCTCATCATCTCTTGTAGGGCTGCTTACATGTGGGGCTTAGTGTGCAGTTTCGGGGGGTGCCTATCTAAATTGCCATCTAGTATACAGTTAAAATCCCCTGCCCATATTAACGGCATCCTGATGTAAGGGAGGAGTAGTCTCTCTAGGTCACGGAAGAACTCGCCATCGTCTACATTTGGGGCATAGATATTCACCAGACACACCTCCACGCCATCCAGCATGCCATGCACTACCACGTATCTGCCTTCTACGTCTGCCTCATATCCACGCAGCTGGAATGGGACCTGTGGAGCCATCCAGATCACTACTCCTCTTGCATATGTGGAGTAGGTGGATGCAAACAACTGACCTCTCCATTTCTTGTGGAGCTTCTGGATTTCGGGGTCTAACAGGTGTATCTCTTGCAGCATCACCACTTGGGCACCCTGCCGTCGTAAGTATGTTTTGTACTCTGTAGCGTTTCACAAATGAGTTAAGCCCCCTCACGTTCCACGTTATAAATTTGAACTGCCCCGTTTCTCATAGTCTGTGGCCGCCCTCCCATTGTTCACCCGGCGTTCCATCATCATCGCTGCCTATAACAAACCTGAAATGAACAATTGAAACAACCCACCCCCGGGTAGACACTGCATCCATAAATCGTGCATCCCCATATGAACCCCGCTCCCATCACTCCCTTCCCTACCCCTAGACCCAAGAATAAGCAGCAAGCCATCCATAAACAGCCATCATTGATGGTGCATAAACAAGGTATCATAACCATCAAAAAACACACAAGCTTACTGCAAATCGTAGTCCTCGCCATACCATCATGCGTCCCGCTTGCAAACATCAGTGTTGTATCTCACACTAGATCGGGTCGGTGCGCGTCACAGACGTATTGCACATCAGCTGCTTGCGCCTTCCCAACCCCGGTCTCCACTCTCACCCAGGCATACCACTTCTTATTCAACTTACATACTTCTCCATACCATAAATGTTTCTGTGAAAGAGGAAAGTATATAGATCAACAGGTCAAAGGGTAGAGGAAGGATAGAAGAAAGAAATGTTGAGAAAGGAAGACAGTAGAGCAAAGATGTGATAGGGAGGGGGGATGTTGTCCGCCCGTCTAGTGGCAGTGCCCATCTCAATCAATCCGCTCAGCAGGCCAGGCAGACAGGCATCTCCTCAGTATGGGACCATACAGAGCGAAACCTCAACTACCAATATCTTGCGCTTTCCACTTCTGTTCAGCATTCAACCCTTCCATACATGCTAACCCGGTCCACAGCCGAATCAAGGGCCCCCTGGTTGTGGAGTATCTTCCACTTTGTTCCCAATGATGGCTTCGGAGCTTGACGCAGTTACTTCTTCCACCAAGGCCTTTGTGGCCTCTCGCTCTGCCTTCTGTGTAATCAGGTCAATTCTGGGGGACCTTTCGCCCTCACTGCCGGAGTCTGACCGCCCTAGATCCAAGGATCCGTCTTGACGTACAACCACTCGTGTTGAACGCGAGGTTTTTCTGGACCTTCTACCCTGGCCACTGTTTTTTCTCGTTGTGTTGGCACCTGGGGTCTCCTGTGTCGCCCCCCCCCCCCGGCTGATTGTCCTTCCTTCCCCAATACTTCCAGCCAATCCCAGGCAGCTTCCGGGGTTATAAAGACGCGGGCTGGATCCTCATGGATAAAAGTCAGTTTCGCTGGGTAGAGGAGCATGTACTGGAGGTTCATTGCCCGTAATTTCTGCTTCACCTCACTGAAGGACGCTCTCTGCTGGTGCACTAAGCGTGTGTAGTCAGGAATAATGCGAATTGCGTGGTTTCCAAAGGCTGGGTCCCCCTCTCGCCTCGCCGCCTTGGGGATGCAGTGCCGATCCCTATAATTTAGGATCTTTGCAATGAGAATTCTGGGATGGGCGCCCGGGGAGTGTGGCGGCACCAGTGCCTAGTGTGCCCTTACAAATATCGTATAAAGGTCTGCCTCCTTAATCCACCTTTCAAGAAAGAGTTCCGGGTTTTTCCTTCTGCAGCCACCGGAAATCCTACAAAGCGAAGATTACATCTTGGGGAGCGCCCTTCTGCATCTTCGGCCTGGCGTTCCAAAGCTGCTGATTTGATAGATAAGTCAGTTAGAGTTGCCTTCAATGTGGAGACCTCGCTTTGTAGCTCAGTAACACTTTGTTCTGTGGCTATAGATCTTTCCGCCACAGTGCGAAGGTCAGCTCGCTGCAGTACAACATCTAGTGACATTGCGTTGATTTTCTCCTGAACGGCCATGCTGGAAGCCTCTATGGCTGCAAGAATTTGAACTACGGAGGGTTCTGACTGTGTGGTGTCGTTCTCCAGTTGTGCCTCACGTGTGGCGTCCGGCTACGTGGCATCTCCCTGCACTGTGTATTGATCCATTTTCATTTGCTGTGCCCCTCTATGCGGCCTGTCCTTGCCCATGTTGATGCTGTTTTGATGGGCTGGGGGGCTCGACCAGTTATCTTATGCTTCTAAGATACCTCTGCGGTCTGCGCGGTCTGCCATGGTGAACCATTAAGGCCCCACACACAGATCCGCAATTCGGACAGACAACTGTGTTGGAGTATTGGGCCACAATAGTTCCTCTCTATATGCAGTCCGAGTATCAAGGTTTACCTCTGTTTTTTTAACCTATGGGCAGTCTGCATGTCCTACGGGCCGGGTGTGTGACACTGGCAGCATGAGCCTCACCAATTCCCGGGCCACCCCTCAGGGATTCCGTCGGCCCCTTCGATCCTGTCCTCCGATGAGGCAAAATTGCTCTGATTATGGCGATGTGGGCAGGCAGCTCAGTGGGTGGCAGAGATATTTGTCACCCATCGGCTCATTTTAAGGGAATACGTCCACCCCTTCCCTCGTAGCCGGGAGTCACAATGCCTGCAGTCGGCCGTGTCGCAGGGCCGGCATGCCAGGCCCGTTTTTTGTAGCTTCAGGTGTCCCCCTTTCCCCCTGCTCCTGTCCAGGACCAGGTTATCTTGAGGAGGGGGGGGCAACACCTCCTGTGTCGTTGTGACGTCCACGCCTTCTATCCTGCTCCGCAGGCCTCCGTTATAGTGGACCTCTCGGAGTGGGTGCTGCCCCACGGCCCTGGCCCGTATCACCTCTCCAGTCAGGGCCCAGCCTGGGAAGGGGGGGGGATGCATGTGGCTTCCTCCGTGTCTCAGCGTCACTTCGCGGGTGTCGCAGCTCCGTCTGCACGCCCACACAAGCTCCCAGGCAACACCTTGGGAACTCGTGTGTCTAGGTCCGCCTCCTGCACGTCTCTCACTCTCAGGCCCGTGTAGCTCCGGTCTCACTGGGCCTTAGTGCCCCGTCTCTCCTTCAGTAACTGGGTAAGGGGGCTCTTCACACAAGGCCCAGGCGCCACTCCTCGTAGCGGGCCCAACACACTGCACGCCATCTCCGTCCCCAAGCTGGACCAGTCTGGGGGATTAAGGGGGCCACCTCCGACTGCAATTGAGGGGCCGGAAAGGAGCAACGCCGTCCACGGCATAAGGGTCGATCGCGTTGGCAACTTCCCGGCCTCACCCGGCCTTTTTCTGCGTCCCTAGGCCTGACAGGATGAGGTCGTTTCGGTTCGTTCGGGGAGTAGAGTTCCCCCTAGTCTTTTCTGTTCGGCCTCCCCTCTTGTTCCCAACTGGAGGTGTCAGGGGAGGCTTATGTTGGCTGGATGGATAGGATTATTTCGGATATTTAACGGGCGGACTACGGAGCTCCTTAAGCTGCGTCTGGTCGCCATCTTGGCCACGCCCTCCAGAACCTTTCTTTGACAAAATAGGTAGAAACCTATGAAAGTTACTATAGGATGAAGGTACACCTAGGAAAGCATTTCAAACACTACACCGCTCAGTCTCTTTCACATCCATATATAAGAACCTATTATTGGGCATTGTAGATTAGTTTGTTAAAGATTGAGGGTTCATTTTGTGGGGAGACCTGGGAATGAGATTGGACAGATCTTGATGAAACCACAATCCTATCTTCACTATCTGTACAGGAAACATATAGAAGGGATTTGATGAGGACCACAAATGCTACACTGGTGGCCTGGAACAGAGCACTGAAATATGTGGGGTGACATGCCAAACTTACAAGGGAATCACCCTTATGGCAGGGGAGCAGGCTGTAGGAAGTGGGAGGCAAAGGGGTTCCAAAAGTGGGACCTCATTGACATTTCTAATTTGGGGGACATAATCCAAGGTGATTCCATAAAATGGAATACATATGTATTTTATAAAATAAATAAATAAACTGCTTATTAACAGGGTTAAAACTAAAATGTTGGTATTTGGCCTTATATGCAAATCCTTCTCACTGTCTAGTGGTGAGAGGAATGTGGAGGAAAAGTTCTTCATACAGCCATTTAGGGATTATTTTTAATAATAAATTAAATTGGAAAATGCACTAAGACACTTAAAATCTCATGCGTTAAACACAATTGTGTGTGTGGTGGGGGGGGGGGGTTTAAAGAAATTTAGAACAGATTTGGTGGTTCTTCTCCAAAGCCTGTCCTTAAAGCTTATAAAACCATGGTACTGCCACAAATGCTATATGACGCACGGGTCTTATGTTTGAGTAGGAAATCAAACTGAGAAAAGGTTGAATGTCACTGCACGAAAACTCTGGTATGTTTACCCAAAAGTTCCACGGTGCAATCTGTGAGGGTGGAAGTTAACCTGAAGTCTTGGAATTGTATAACCATGTTCCAAAGTTTACATTTTTGGAATCAGCAGGTACCGTCCCCCAAGACAAAAGTATCCAGCTTTTGTACAGAGGAACTAAATAAGAAGCAGTGAAGTACGGCTAGCTAGGGCGGTAAGAACACAATAGTCCGTGGTTGCCAGATATTTTAATATAAATGATTTTAATATAGATGCCCCTTTAAAGTATTTGAAGAAGGAATTGCGTGATCAGGGTTAAGTGGAATCCAGGAAAGAAATTTGAGCCATTTGGCCACGAAGAACTCAACAGCATGATTAACAGTTTCATGGCTGGACTCATCAGTCTGTCCGTATCTAATAGATGTATGGAATCCAGAGATGCAAAATGTATTATCAAAATTTAGAATTAGCCTAAATCCCCTGCATGCCCGTCAGGAGGGTCTAAATGTTTTTCAAAACAGTAATGGCATTTGCAGTTGCTGTTTGGAGGAGAGGTGTACAAGTTTACACATATTGATAGATTTTTACATTTTTTTTAACCTCAAATACATGGCTTTTTAAAACCTGTTCTAATTAGTGGGGTAAAATGCTCTGACATAGGGTAAATTATATACAATTGGATTGTGGAGTACTTTTACTAATACTTCTCAATCCATTTCTATAGATGATCTATACTTGTAGAGTTTCTATTTTTACTCTGCAGTTCCATGTCATCTAAAACTACTGCAATATTTGCCTTTTAGTGTCCACCCAGCATACAACACGAACTGAGTGCTTGATTCAACCTCGTGTGATTTAAGGCAAATCACTTAGGGCCTGATTTAGATCTTGACAGAATTACAGTCGTCGTGCCGCAGCGGCGGCTCCAAGTACTCCGTCGAGCTGACGGCGATCCACCCGCCCTATTTAGAAGTATGCTGGCTGAATCTCCATCTGCGTCGACAGAGTGTTTACCGCCGCGTATGCGGCTCACCTTTGCAGTAGCGGTGGACTCCTCTGCTGGCTAATAGTACTCCATCGCGGCGGCAGGGTTGCAGCAAGCTTATTTAGATTTCACAATTGTGCTGGTGGTGTTCTCTTCAGGTAATGACATAAAATTCCACAGTCTACCTGCAGAACCGCTGAGGCCAGGTAAACTGCTTGCAGGCGCAGGTTCTTGTCCAGATAACGTATCAGAAACGTTAAATGGAAAATGAAGCAAAGAGACAAATATATTCTACATGCAATAAAGAATCTAGGACACAGACAGCCTGGCACTGAGGACTTATTAAAAATAGTTTTTGAGTCAGCCGGAGAATAATTGCTTTGTTCCTTGCCCCACGGTGTGGCATACATGATGACTCAGGTGTTGCATGTTAATGAAGGCCACAATTCAATCACATTCTTTTTTCTCACAAATCACAGCCAAGGAAGGAGCTTTGTTTCATTTTCAATTGACAGTTCCTTTGTAAAATCCTCCTGCTCTTGCGCGGTACATAATTGTTTTAGAAGCTTTGCTGTGCCTAAGAAAACAAAAAACACAGCCAGTATTTCTGGCTCCTTTAATACTATTCTTTTCACCGTGTATCTGTTTACATGTTTTTTTGGGTGTTTACTGCTTATTTATGATGGTATTAGTTGTTGTATGCATGGCTGGGGCTAAAGAACGATGATGGATTCAACCCAGATCTGTGACTGGGGGTGAGTGTCTCAATAGTTTCAGCGCTCCGTCCATAATCTCCTTGTGTTTGCTTTGTTCGGCCTAAGTTGGCAGGGTATGCCCAGACTTGAGTCCCTTGCTCACTTTGCCACTGGATTCAAGCTAGCATGGCTGATGAGGGGTGTTACCCAGAAACAGGTCCCAGGATGCCTGTTTCCAGTCCAGGGAAGACTTGGCTTGGCAGTTTGGGCAGGACCGTTCCCATGAGGAACAGGGTCAAGACTGATTTGCATATGGCTGTGTCTGAACTGGGGTGGCGAAGTGAGCTAAAGAACGATGATGGATTCAACCCGGATCTGTGACTGGGGGTGAATGTCTGAAAAGTTTCAGCGCTCCGTCCATCATCTCCTTGTGTTTGCTTTGTTCGCCCTAAGTTGGCAGGGTATACCCAGATGTGGGTCCCTTGCTCACTTTGTCACTGGATTTAAGCTAGCTTGGCTGATGAGGGATGTTACCTAGAAACCGGTCCCAAGATGCTTGTTTCCGGTCCAGAGAAGACCTGGCTTTGCAGTTCGGGCTGGACTGTTCCCATGAGGAACAGAGTCAATACTGATTTGCATATGGCTGGGACTGAACTGGGGTGGCAAAGTGAGCTAAAGAATGATGATGGATTCAAACCAGATCTGTGACTGGGGGTGAGTGTCTGAAAAGTTTCAGCACTCCATCCATCATCTCCTTGTGTTTGCTTCGGATCTTCTATCTACCCACAACTTCGTCACCGGTAGAATACTCCCAGCCTCTGGACTGGATCCAGAGCTCTCTAAAACAATAGGTCCCACATATCACCATGTGGCGCCGATTGACTCTGTGTCAACTTCGCGCAATACCAGCACACATCAACATCAGTTTCTGTATCGTTTGTGTTTCACACACTCAGAAGTAGATCAACTAGACAGATGGCAGATGACAGTGTGCCAAAAACTAACTTTGGACATTTTTATTTCAAAATCTTTTTAGAGTTTGTACCAATACAAAGAAGAACATGGCAGTCGCAACAAGTACAGCATACAGGCCAAGAGTTACAGATAGCTTCCAGGTACACACATCTTGTCTTTGGACATTTTTAGAATGCACAGAACAAAGAGACGGAGAGGAATCTGTGGTTCGATAGACAATTGAACAGAAAGAGTGTTACCAAAAATAAGTAACTTGTTCTTCTGAAGGATACTTACAGCCGCAAGTTCATGACTTGTAGAATAGATACCCAGGCAGTACGTCCCAAAAGCAACCGAGATGAGGGAGGTGAAAGGGGTTGCTTGGGGCCCTTGCAGGAGGATAGTTAGACTGACAGATGCCCTGCAGGAGCCAGGGGCAGGGAATTTTTCATATAGTTGTCTCTAGGGCCGGCCCTAAATTGGATTGACCGTGGCAGCACCCTGGGCAGAAAGTTTGGTGTCTGTTGTGGGGGCGGGGGGTTGTGGTGTGATGGCAGGATGTATGAGGAAGATGGAGGGCAGGGGGTTGATGGGGAGCTAACAAGTATGCTGAGGTACATTAAGGGCTGATTACAAAGTCTTTAACGGGACCTGACTGAGACTAAGGGCCAGATGTACGACCGTTTTTAGCAGTCGCAAACGGGCAATTAAAAAGGGTTGTAGCATGTACCAAACCTATTTTACGAGTTGATAACTTGTTACTGACTCGCAAAATAGGTTTTGCGAGTCGCTATTAGGAAGGGGCGTACCAAGGGCATCCCTTCCTATTAGCGAGTCACAGGGGGATCCAAGATTGTTTTGCGCCCGCAAATGCGGATGCAAAACAATCGCATTTACCACCAATCTCAAATTGGTGGTAAGCCAGTCGCAAAAGGGAAGGGGTCCCCACAGGACCACTTCCCCTTTGTGATAGGCAGCGAAAATGTTTTTTAAGAGCAGGCAGTGGTCCTACGGACCACTGCTTGCTCTTAAAAAATGAAACTGAAACGTTTCATTTTTATTTTATTTTTAAACTGCTTTATTGAAAAAGCAGTCACAGACATGGTGTTCTGCTGACCCCAGCAGGCCACCATCCCTATGAGTGCTGGCCATTCCCAATGGGTCAAACTTTGCAACCTGGTTCATGAATATTGATGAGAGAGGTAATTTGGGACCCCATTGGCAATCGCAAAATGAGTCTGAGACACATTAGTACATTTCCTTTTGCGACTTGCAAATTGCGAGTCGCTATAATTTGGAAATTGCGAGTCGCAAAACGAAATGGTCATACGTGTGGCCCTAAGTGGGATGGATGAGCTGCTGTTTGCATAACATTAAGTCAGGCAGCTCGTTGCTGTGCCCCTTGGAATATTGGCGCTTCGGGCCTAGGCCCAGCTCGCCCATTCTGAAGGCTTGCCCTAGTAGTCGAGATTAAGGAGTTTAGTACTCTCTCTTGTTTTAAAACTGGACACCGTTAGGATTTTCAAGAGGGTAAGGCGGCAGTGACTTGACTTGGTCTCCAGGAGTAGGTGAGTTGAGCCTTTTCAAATATTCACCACTTCTAATGGATGCAAGTTTATCCATACTTATAAATATTTATAGTTCGAATTTTAAAATTTGTAGTTGTTATAATTTAATAGAATTTTAAGATGCCACTTATTAAAAACAGAATAGTAACAAGCCCAGCAGAGCAAGAAAAAAGGAAATTTGGTCAGAATAAAAGAATAACTGCACAAATGACAAAATAAACAATGACTTAAATAAGGATGCTGCTCTGAACGTTTCTGCAAATAGCCCAATTAATGTGCAAGCGTCCTTAGATGAACTCCCAGCCACTATAACATTAGTTTTCTCTATAAGAAAGTTTGTGGGGAAGCATTTTAAGTCAAAAACACAAAATATATTTAATTAACACCATCTACATACTTTTTAAAAACAGGGCAAAGCCTGAATAAACATTTATGGATCTCCTCAAATATTGCAAAACTTTGCAGAGGAGTTTCTACAACCCCATTTATTCTCGTTACTGCTTGTGAGTTTGGTGTCACTGGGAAGCATAAACTTAAGTAAGGGGGTCCAAGTGAATATTACCAAAGAGCATATAACCCCAAACCGGAAGGAGTTCACAAGTTTAGATGGAGAGAGAAAGGTGCCTGACACTGAAAGACTCAGACATGCAAGCCAGCTGGAAACTCGACTTCAGCATCATCCTCAGTGTTGTGTCCTTATGCAGATATCTTTACACAACATTTTTGAAACAGTGGTTCTGAATAATAATGTGATGAAGACTGAAAGCGGATTAATTAAGAACATATCAGAGAAATTAAAACAAATAAATACATGTATGTCATCACTGGTCAGCTACTAGAAGTTCAGTTACCAAGAGAGGAGAAACATGTTTAATCAGATGAAGGGGAAAGAATGGGTGAAAACACAACAGTCTATACATCACGCATACCAATGTTAATTAAAAGGATGAGAAATTATATTTTTTATAGGAGTATCAAGCTGCCATAAGGAAGCATTGGAGACAAGTAAAAAAGGGGAAAACCTTTAGCCAATCAGCGCAGAGCACGGGTGGAGCCTGTTGAGCCCCCGTGGCTTCAAATACGCGCCGTAGCGAGGACGCGCGGCTGTCTGAGCGGTGTTTTAGCTGGGGAATTGCTGGGGGAACGTTTGATTGAATTTGACTGTTGTTTTTAACATTCTTTTAAAATTCTTTTAAAGCGCACTCACAATTTTGCCCACTGCACCCTATGCTTTAGTGCTAAAAGAAATACCTAATTGATATTCCACACGCGTCTGTGTGGTTGCCCGTACTTCCTGGTGCTTATCCTCACACGCTGATTGGTTGGCCCTTAGCCAATCAGCGCAGAGCACGGGTGGAGCCTGTTGAGCCCCCGTGGCTTCAAATACGCGCCTTAGCGAGGACGCGCGGCTGTCTGAGCGGTGTTTTAGCTGGGGAATTGCTGGGGAACGTTTGATTGAATTTGACTGTTGTTTTTAACATTCTTTTAAAATTCTTTTAAAGCGCACTCACAATTTTGCCCACTGCACCCTATGCTTTAGTGCTAAAAGAAATACCTAATTGATATTCCACACGCGTCTGTGTGGTTGCCCGTACTTCCTGGTGCTTATCCTCACACGCTGATTGGTTGGCCCTTAGCCAATCAGCGCAGAGCACGGGTGGAGCCTGTTGAGCCCCCGTAGCCTCAAATGCACACCACTGCGAGGACGCGCAGCGGACGCGCGCCGCTGGCGCGCCAAAGGCAAGCCCGTCTGCGCCCGTCCGCGCCGGGACATCGCCAGGAGCCAGAGATCCTGCTCCTTCCAAAGCCAATTAGGTAGCTACACCGGCGAAGAACTACGGGCCCTATATAAAGAAGGCTCCTGCGGGAATCACAGCTGGGACCCAGAAAACTGACCTTCTCTTTGTGAACACTGTGAATTCAGAGTGCTCCCCCTGATGCATGCTACACTCTCTGGTTCTGGGATGGTGACACACACTCTTCTGAGCATTAATTGTCGCTCACTGCCTAAACATCATGCTGAGGTGTTCGATCTCCTACAGGAACGCTCACCTGAGATCCTTTTCCTTACGGAAACTTGGCTATGTGAATCCTCTGTGGCCATACCAGCACTCGCTCTTCCTACAGGTTATGCTATACGCAGCATAAACAGATCTGGAGGAAGAGGGGGCGGCATTGCGATTATTTACAAATCAGTCCATTCCTGCAGCCTGTCCCCCTTAGCTCTTCCTGACTGTGAGAGTGCACTTTTTAAAATTTCTCTGAGTGCTAACTTTACTTTCTCCGGCCTTCTTATTTATCGACCCCCTGGTCCATTAAAAACCTTTAGAGAAGCCCTGATAAACATTGTCATAGCACTGGCTCTTCAGACTGCCAATTTTAACATCATAGGCGATCTGAACCTCCATATAGAGCTACAAGAATCATCGGAGATTGTTGGCTTTCTGGGGGATCTGGCAGCCTGTCAGTTGATTCAATTGACCCCCAGTGCTACGCACAGAGCGGGACATCTCCTTGACCCTATTTTTTCTAATCTAGAGTCACTGGAAGTTCTGTCACCACTCCCTATGATCTGGACTGATCATTTCCTCATCATGATGCGGCTAACGATAGCTGGCCATAAGCCCCAGCCTAATCAACATCCCTCATTAAAACGGCCCTGGCATAAACTGAACCAAGTAGACTTCCTCACAGCCCTGAGTGCAAAGCCCATGGTAAAAGTTGCAAATATGGAAGAGGCTAACGCGATCTTCCAAAGGTGGATTACTCAAGCCTTAGATACATGCATTCCCCTTAAATTTACCCATTCTAAAAGCACTCGGGCCAATGCCTGGTTCAATGAAGATCTAACCCTTGCTAAGAAGAACTGCAAGATCTTAGAAAGATCCTGGAGGAGAACATATGACCCCCAGGCCAAAGCACTATATAGAGCGGCCATTAAATCCTATCATAAACTGGTGCGCATAACCAGAGCAGCTCATTATTCCAGCCTGATTAATACAAGCACCAACCGCAGCAAAACTATATTCTCTCTACTGAAAGATTTAATCTCCTCTTCAGTGGAATCGGGCAATGTTATTTCCTCCAACAAACACTGCGAGGAGCTGGCAACCTTCTTTTTGAAGAAGGTCGAAGATATCTACCAAAAGTTCGATCATGGTATACCCTCCAGTGTTTGCGGGAAGAATGTTTATATTGGCTCTGCGACTGACCTCCTTGCATCTCTTCCCCCTATTTCCCTGAAGGAATTAGAGGGATTAGTGGTCAAAATCAAATCTGGATCTCCAGACGATCCTCTCAAACCGGACGCTTTCAGAAAAATTCAACAAGGCCTTCTTCCTGAGTGTCTGGATTTACTTAATCTATCCCTCTTCACTGCGATGGTGCCTAAATCATGGAAGCATGCAAAAGTGGTCCCTCTACTTAAGAAACCAACACTCGACACGTCTAAACCAGAGAACTACCGCCCGATTTCTTTGCTTCCTTTCCTCTCTAAAATTCTAGAAGCACATGTGAATTCTACTCTAACACAGTTTCTAGAATCTAATCATATACTTGATAGTTCACAAAATGGGTTCCGACCAAGATACAGCACCGAGTCAGCTTTACTGGCTGTGGTAGAACAACTCAAATCCGCGCTGGATGCCGGCAGCACATCAGCGCTGGTGCTGCTGGATCTAAGCGCGGCATTTGACACGGTGTCCCATGAAATCCTGCTCCTACGTTTGAAGGAGATAGGAATTGGGAATAAAGTTCTAGCGTGGTTCTCCTCCTTCCTGGCCGACCGAACCTTTCAAGTGACCTCTCCCCCTTTCTCTTCCCATGTACACTCTCTTCTCTGTGGGGTTCCTCAGGGCTCTGCATTGAGCCCTACGCTCTTCAATATATATATGAGCCCTTTGGCATGGCTGGCCAAAGTACGAGGAATCTCCCTGGTGTCATACGCCGACGACACCCAACTAGTGATTGCCCTGTCCAATGATCCCAAGCGAGACAAAATAAAATTTAAAGAAGACATCTCTGCAATTGCAGAATGGATGACGGCTAACTTTCTGCAATTGAACTCTACCAAATCAGAGATTCTCCTGGTTGGCAAAGAGTCTCATCTCTGGACGAAGGAATGGTGGCCCCGGGCACTTGGTGATCCCCCTGATCCCAAGCCTGCGGTGAAAAATCTAGGCTTCATAGTCGATAATAATCTCAACTTTGAAACACATGCCAAATCAGTGGCCGGGAAATGCTTTGGACTATTGCGCGGCCTCCGATCGATTTTGGGTCTCTTTGATGCCCAAACACGCTAACTGATTATACAAGCTTCTATTTTGGCCCGTCTGGACTACTGCAATGTGCTTCTTCTCGGCTCTAATAAATCCGTGCTTAATAAATTACAGCGGGTCCAGAACGCGGCACCTCGTGCTATTTTTGCCCTTCCTAAATTCAGTCATGCTTCTAATCTTCTCCGCCGCCTGCACTGGCTGCCCCTTGAACAGCGTGTTTGTTTCAAGACGCTCTGTATCACACATAAGATACTGACAGGAAGTGCCCCAGATATCCTAGGCGACCTCTGCACTTTGTATACCCCCTCGCGTGCCCTATGTTCGGCGAATCAGAATCTTGCATGCATCCCTCACATACGTAGAGCTAGATCGGGTGGCCGCTCCTTTAGACGCCTGGCCCCCACTCTCTGGAACGCTCTCCCTCTCTACATCCGCAGCAACCTTGACCATCAGGCTTTCAGACGCCTTGTGAAGACTTGGCTCTTCTCCCAGGTCTAACTCCCTCTGTCCTGTCCCTTGTTCTTTCCCAGATATATTTCCCTTTGTCTTGACTCCTGCTTAGTTCGGCTTCAGCGCTGGGACGCCTCTTTGCCGAGGCAGCCATGCGCTTTTTAAGTATTTTAATCTAATCTAATCTAACCTTTGAAAAAACTCTTTAAAAAAGTAGATAGCCATTTTAGATCTAGATCTCGACTAAACTACTGTCGTCCCGCTGCAGCAGCAGTTCCAAGTACTCCATCGAGCTGACGGTGGTCCGCCCGCCCTATTTAGAAGTATGCTGGATGAATCTACATCTGTGTCAACAGTGTTTACCACCGCGTACGTGGCTCATAGCTGCGGCGGCCTCCTCTACTAGGCGAATAGTACTCCGTTGCCGTCCAGGCGGCAGGGTTGCGCCAAGCCTATTTAGATTTCACAGTTGTGCTGGCTGTGTTCTAGCAGCGTGTTGCCGAGGGAGGGATTCCGTCACAGGACACGGTCAACATTGGACTATTCCTATAGCTGTAGGCTGGATGCCAGCATCACACACCTAATGTGTTTTGCCTAATTGTTTGCATCTGCATACCACACTATAAAACAAACTCCATTTCAGACCATGATCCTTTGCCAGTCCACAGCAGCAAAACCTTGTCTCACGGCGATTTATCACTCCTCAAGTCAGATTTATTTTTTGCTTTCTGTGTTATTTGCTTATTTCATCTCTTTTGTTATTAATTATCTTCTGTGTCATTACTATCATTTAAATTTATAATTTCATAATGCCAGGGACCAAAAATCCAAGTTTTACTGATGGAGAATTGTCAATCATAGTGGATAAAATCATAAGAGTAGAGTCACAATTGTTTTGAGCCCAAATCCCAAAAACACCCCTATCTCAGAAAAGGCAAATGTGGACCAGAATAGTTGACAGAGTGAGTGCTGTAGCTGACAAGTTGCGCACTCATGAGGAAATTAAGATGAGGTGGAACGACCTGCAGGGGAGAGTGCGTTCCCTGGCCTCCAAGAGTCACCTGGTGACCCAACAGGCTGGTGGTGGTTCTCGCAGGCCACCCTTACAACTATATCCCTGGGAGGAGAAGGTCTTGCAGATCCTAAATCCCGAAGGTTTGACAGGAATCCTTGGTGGACTGGTGACTGGTAAATTAGACTTTTCAATGTGTCACTAAACCTAAATGTTCTGTTTGCTTTGAAATTAGCTGTTGCTAATGTGTTCTGCACAATTTTGTTTTTACATAGAAACCTAAATATATCAGTAACATCTTGTTTAGCTTGTTTGTTTGAATGTATTGAGTTGTATTCAGGGTAACAGGTTTCAATAGCCATCTCGTTGCATATGATGTCATATGATGTCATTGTACTTGTAAGTGTTTGTACCCCAAATAACATACACGTGTTTCACATAGTCAATGTCTGTTCTCTCTTTACTGCAGAGTTTCACAAGGTATGCTCAAGTTTAAATTTTTCGAGTGTTGTGAATATTTCATTGAAATAACTACAACTACCATGATGCCTTGTTTCAGTTGTGTGAAAATAAGATTGCCATTCAAATTTCCTAATTACCCCTTTTCTATCAGATTTTCATATATGGAAAAGTGTCATTTATTGTTCAATCACTATTTAATGCTCTCTTTTGTAAACTGTTTGTGTTGAATTTTGTATGTTGCGCTTTACTTGTCACGTAATTGAATTGATGTCATCAGTCTCACAAATTGAAGTTTGTTGACCTTAAAAATTTAAGGCATGTAAATTGGCATTTTGAATATAAGTGGCATATTTGAAAATTTTACTCTGCACTGTTTACATGACGACTAATGCAAAACATCCCTCAAAGTAGTGTAAATGTCTGATGTATAGCCTACTAGGCCATGGAATGGTTAATTTCACAATTCTCCTCTCTACTGTGTTGTGTTGAATGGCTGGCACACCACCACATGCAGTTCAGCCAGTGGGACGAGGAACACTGGCTCAAGGCCACAGGTTAGTGGGGGCAGGGGTCGTGGGAGGGATTTTGTGGGCCAGTGTAGTGAGGCCACTGAGGTCACTATAACCCAGGCCACCATAAAGTACGTCTTGGGATCTGTCCATCAGTCCCAAGACATGATGGGCCAGGTGTTCACAGAGCTCTGGGACATGACGCAGTTGCAGAGGGAGCACAATATAGAGATGGAGGATCTCAACTCCAATTTGGGCTCCCTGACTGGGGTGCTGCAGGACATTTACATCCATATGTGTAGGGCTTTTACAGCACCATCTTCCCCTTTCTGTGGTCCTACTACATCTGGCCCAGCCACATCTGCCTCAGCCACAGAAAGGTAGGCCCTGCCACAAGAGGCAACACCTGCACCCACCTCAGTCCCTGCAACTGTGGATCCCCCAGTCCACCGCAGGAGCACACATTCATCCAGAGTACCAGGAGGGGATGGCAAGACCACCGCCCCCACCAAGAGACGCAGAACCTAATTTCCTCCAGTGTGGCTACCATTCACTCTGTGGATTATTTTCTGGTCACATTTACCTTTCTGAGTCAGTTTTTTTGACATTGGACTTCAAACAGTTTTGGCTCAACAATTATGGCTTCATTCATCATGACTGACTTCTTATTTTGTTTGCTTTCTGGTTTACATTCAGTTTTAGTTCATTTGCTTTTGTTTAATAAAAGCCCAAAAAAGTCAGACTGGTGTTGTAGTTATTTGTAATAATTCATTTGTTTTTCAATCCATCTCATATATTTCCAAATGTAAACAAACAAAGGATTGCTTATTCATAAATGAATTGCAAGTAGGTAATGTTTCTCACAAATTTCTACCATGACAACCAAATATAAATACCAAAAACTCATCAACTCGGTTTTTTTAAATACAATTTGAAACAGATTGTTCGGTAAAACATTTACTAAACATAACAAACCATACATAACAAACACTCAGTGTGATATTTTAAGATTCCAGTTCCACACCTTGCCACCATGGAAGAAGGGGATATAGTCAAAAGAATAAGATTCAACAAGCAAATTATCATTATATTATGTCATCAGCTGGAGCCAGATCTTCAGCCTCCCTATAGAAATTGCATTACAATAACATCAATAGTCCTAAATCAAGGCAGTACTCAATTTTGTGGCCACAGGATCATTCCAATACACTGTTGCAGTGCCTGTGGGAATGTCACAACCAACTTTAAGTGGTGTGCTACAAGACATTCCTTCTACAAAAATGAGACACATCAACATATTCATACACTTAAGACAAAATAAGCATTTTGCCAATGTGAAGGAGGATGACTATGCTTTTGGTTGACTACCACATGTGGTTAGAGCAATTTAAGCAGCACATATTGGCTTGGTGCCACCATTCAACAGAAAACAAGTCCAATGCAATCTTCAAAACTTAAATTCAATCACTGTGCAAGTTGTCTCAGTACAAGATATGTACACCCAAAGTCTGTGTGTGTCTTCCACAGGATCAACCCATGTTCCCTTGGTACTTCAGAACAGCAGCATATAACTGCAAATGTCACAAAGTTGAAATGTCCAAATGAAGATGAGATGGTGAAGGATCTTAAAACCGGTCAAAATAAAAAGATTCATTTTAATTATATTACACATTAGACACATTACAAATGAGTACTTTTGAGGACACATTTTCTAAGAACAATCAAAGAGAAACATTCAAAATGAACCCAGTAGTCAATGTGTCAACAGGTTCATCAACAAACATCTTTGGCCTGGATTTCATCAACTTGCCATTTCTGAAAAATGTCCAGCACAGACTGTTCTCCTCATGAGATTAAAACTTGGTTTAACCTTAATGTCATATTATGTAAATGTACACTTACATTCAGGTGAAGAAGTTGTCTATAACAACACTTGGGTGAAGAAGTTGTCTATAACATTTTGACGTAAGTCAACTTCTTCCTCTTCACCACCACTATCATCTTCATTTGCCATTCCAACATCCTCACCCAGTGGCTCTTAAGGATCTCCATCCTATGCGATGTATGGGATGTTCCATCACAGGGCTATGTTGTGCAACATGCTGCAGGTCATGGTGATTTGGCACACCTTATCAGGTGAGTTGTCCAGACAGGAAATTCTGGCCTTTAGGAGCCCAGAAGCCCGATCCACTGGCCTCCGTGTTCTTCCATGGGCCTCATTGAAGAGGACTTCCCCTGGCGTTGTTGGATTCCTCAACAACCATGGTCGATTAGGATGAGCTGAGTCTCCTAAATGGAAAAAAAAGAAAAAGAGCCAAAATAAGTAGCACAATTTCAGATTATTCAACTTGAAATTGCCCAAACAATCTTATGTCAGATTGTAATTACCAACAAGCCAGGCCCTCCCAGGTCCAAGTTGTGACATTTGCAGGGGTATGCTGCTGTTCCGTAGCACAAAGGAATCATGGGCTGATCCAGGGAAACGCGCACAGACACTTGTGATGTACAAATCAGGTAAGCAGACAACTTGCACAGTGATTGAATGGAATTGCTTTCGATAGACTTGTTCCCTGGCGTGTGGAAGCACTAGGGCAATATGTGTGCCATCAATTGCTCCAACCACATGTGGTAGGCGACCCAAAAATAGAAACCGCCCTTCACATTTGCAAAATCCTCATGACGTGGAAACCGGATGAAGCTGCTGATGTGTCTCACCGTTGAAGTAAGAACTTCTTGTAGCACACCACTGAAAGTTGGTTGTGACATTTCACCAGATACTGCCACAGTGTATTGGAATGATCCTCTAGCCACTAAAGTAAGTACTGCCATGAGTTTGACAATAGGTGTCATAGATGTGATATTTCTATTGTGAGGCAGAAGACCTGGCTTCAGCTGACGACATAAATCCAGTATAGTTTGCCTATTCATTTTGATTTTTTCGATAATATCTCGTTCTTCCATGGTGGCAAGGTTTGGAAATGGTCGGAACACCTGAGGCTGTCTCCTCCTCACTCTCCCTGGGTTAATATGGCTGCATAAAGAAATGACAACATATTAAAAATGTACGAATTTGTTTTTAGATAAAAGACACAAATGTCATATTTTGCCCAAAATGTATATGGTATATTAACATATCTTAACTCAACATGTACAATAGTTATTTTTTTAGACAATTATAATTTTTTACATGTCTATTGATTTTAAGTAACTAATGTGTAATTAATGCATATTAAATGCGTTATCTGCACAATATTTTTTTAAAGTATTAAAAAAAAAAAAAAGTAAACGGGAGTGTAAACAACATTGCACAACTATCGCATTAAACAACAGCAACACATATAATTGTTATTTTTTAAATTATTCAGTAACATTAGCATTTTGTATTTGTAAACAAAGTAGCCACCATTTTGAGTGGTCGTGACGCACTAAACATTCACATACACACTATCTGACCATCTAAAATGGTGGCCGCCTGACCTTGTCGTCAGGACATTTGGAATTAGACGTCCGCGGCAGAAGTTGACCGGGTAGTGGGTGGGAAACTCCACAACAGACATTGCCATAGGCTAGCGTGTGTTGAAGCATTGTAGGAAAGCTAATGACTGTGTCCATCTCCGTTGACGATTGTGTATGTCGTGTACATGTATGCAGCGTTTCGAAAAGAGCTCACTTGACTCCTAACAATGCAGCCAACAAGACCTCCTCAACTTTTGCTGTTGTTTCCAACCTCTGGGAGCCAGGATGCCAGGAAGAGCAGGTGACAGTACCCCAGCCTTCTTGCCAGAGGAGCTGGATGTGCTGGCAACTGAGGTTCTGTCCCCGTACAGCCAGCTCTATGGCTCACTGGAGGAACAGGTACATGTTTAAAATGTATTTGTAAATCTAACTGTTCGTTTATAAATACACAGGATGTCCCTTTGAGTTCCTGAGTGAAGTGCAGTGACTGAACTGAAGTGTCATTTATGTTTAACTTTACATAAAACAATGATGGTGTGAATTTTTAAGCTCATTATGATTAGAGAAAACATTAGTATGTGTTGCATTTTTTGAGCCCTACATTTTATTTGGCGTGTCTTTTGAGATATATATGTATATGTATGTATTTCATGTGAAATGTTGAAATTTCACATCATGTAAAAATAGAAAACACATTAGATCTCATTTACAACTGTCCATATATGTACATTTTTACATACCAAATTAAAATTATGTTTGTTATGTGTATGTTCCCACATATCACTTGGCCTAGATCAGGTGTCACCAACCAGTCGTTTTGGAGCTATCAGTAGCTCACAGGACCTTCAGAGTAGCTCACAGCCTTGTGAAACTTTTATAAATGAGCACAAGGTCATATTTTCATTTCAAAGTTAAGGGAAGGCTATGTTAACGTGACATCATGATCATCCGGCTGCAGATAGCAGGAACTGACAATGAGCAGTGCTCAATCAGTTTTGTGTGCCAGGCTGGGGCTGAGTCACAGAGCTGGACAACGGAAGCACTGAGGTATTGGACTCTTAGAAAACATACCTTGTCAAACTCTAAATTTGAGTTGTGAACAGAATGATGCTTCTCAATACTTTCAAATGGAAGAAAAATGAAATGGACAGTTATAAATTAGACAGTTTAAATTTCACAGGCTCTCAGTCACCCATACAAATATCTCCTCTTCATACGCATACATGTTCATACATCCCCCCCAAAGAGCACGCTCTCACTGACAGCTCTTTCATGATGCCCTTAGTCATGGTATTTAGTTCAAATCATAGTATCTGGCTCTATGGACATTAGGCTTCAAGTCAATGTAGTTGGGCGTGGGGGTGTCTGGTTACAATGTGCAAGTTGTTTAGCCTTCAGTATTTCACAATGATATTCACTGAGATGAGAAGTAGCTCTCATCACAGAAAATGTTGGAGACCCTTGGCCTAGATGATGTCACTGGCCTGGATTATTGAATTTAGGGAATGACGAGGGATAAGGGTGGTCAACAGGTTACAACAAAAGTATAATTTGTTGTCATATTTTAGCAAAATGAAAGACATGAATATGTGGTGTATTAACACTTGTGATTGATGTAGTAAAAATATATTACACCAATAAAAACAAACAACAAGTCACAAAACAAATCTTTTTCTTTCATTTCTTGTATCCATACAGGTCAATGGCCATCAGAAAAAGGAGATCTGGAAGGCCATCGCCAAGTAGTTGTGGACCCTGGGGATCTACAAGCGGAGCAGCATTCACTGTAGGAAGAGGAGGGGGGACCTACGACGCTTGACCAAGAAGTCATCAGAAGTTCAGCTCGGCAAGTCCTCCCAACGTGGGAACCACATGCACAGCACCCTGACCCTCCCCCCCTTCAATGGCCCGCATACTTGCGGGGGCCTATCCGGATCTTGATGGACAGTTAAGAGTCCAAAATCAGCAGCAAGGGGGTAAGTTTTAGAGTGAGTTCAACATGTTAAATAACTACTTTTTGTTACAACAACTAATTTTGCCATCTACCGAAGGTTGACACAAGTCCAATGCAGAAGAAGAGTTCTTGAAGGTGCAATTTTGCACAAGGTGTATGATAATGTGTTTTGTAGATTAAACTTTGGGAAAAGATACTACCTGATTTGTGTTCACTACCAAAGGACTGGTTCGAGCAGACACATGCCTGCCTAAACAACAAATATACATCAGGTAGTTTGATGTTATAAAGGACAGCTGTACCAAACACGCCACTAGTCTTTATTGTGTCAGGTGTGATACTCCTTCACTATTGTGAATGATGTTATGTTAGCCCTATTGCAGGTGACATAGCATAAAATGCTATTATGATACAGTGGATGTTCCAAACGTCACATTGGTAAGTTGGCTTTATACACAAACAAGAGTGAGCATGTGAGCCAAAATGACCAGTAACATCAGATTAAATGGCTACATTTTTTATTCAAAACATATCCCAAACGTGTTTTAAATCCCAAATACTATTATATTCATGTTAAAAGTGACATATTTGCATGATGTCTTACTCCTTCACAAATGTGCATGTAAGCCAGTCTTTTAAAAAAAAATAAAAAAAAATTGTGATAGGCATATAATTTAGGGTACAACATAAACAGGAATGTGTACACATTGGTGACAGAATACCACATACCCAAAAGCATTTCACAATGCCCTTTGTTATGTCCAGATGATGAATCAATGATGTAGAATAATGGGATACTTTAAGGGACTTCTGTAGACGGAATGTTCCATCACATATATGTAGGAGTATCCCATCTGGAAAACTCAAAATCAGGCCCTACTCATGACTCTTTAGGCAAATGTAGAAATGCATCAAGGTGTAAGATGTTGCATATTGTGAATTACATTTGAATCTTTGGAGTTAAAATTATATATGAATCAGTCTATGTAATATTTACTGTGATGTTGTACCAACTGCCTTTCAGTTCATACAAATATTGGTACAACATTACAGTATTTGTTGACACACATTGATTCATATTTTACTTTTTTTGAATGAAAATAATGCAGATTTTTGGGCCTTGGAACACACAGTACAAAGGTATTTTTGGTTTACATCCCTTTGCGTGACATAAGTTCACTATTCTAAACAATAAAGCCCAACCATTCAGAAATGTTAAACAGTTCCTGCAGAGAACTAAAAATGGATAGGAGACAAGACCATACATGATGTAGGAGCTATCAGGGGAAATTACAAAACTGTGACCAAACGGTTTCTTAACATGTTGCCTACATGCATGAGCTTATGCTTATGTAGAACCAATGTTTGAGAGCCTTGAAGCAGCTGAAATATGAAAGCTTTGAAAATGTTTGATCAAAGTTCATGATCAGTTCTATTTACACAGATACAATCAAAACTATTGTATATGTCATTTTAGCATCATCAGGAGCTGGAGGAGGAGACATTGGCTACGTAGGCTGGGAAGCAGCTGGCCACTGTGGTTCAGGTGCTGAGACCACCGAGACCGAGGGACCCAGAGGCACGGAGAGTGAAGGGACTGGAATGGAGGACTCAAGCTCAACATCCTCATCTTCCGAGCCCTCCCCAAGTGACCAGTCCCTAGTGGAGGCAGACCCTACAGCAACTGTTCCACCTGCATCCTTATCTGCCACCCAAAGAACTATCTACACCCTCACACTTGTTCCCCCCAGTTGGCCAACCTCACCCCTCTAAATGGGGTGGAGTCTCCTTTGCTGCATGCACCTCACCCCGTACGCCTGTCTGTGCTGAGGTAGGAGACTATTGACCTCTTATGAAACATCTCTGTAGACCAGACTGTACTCCTGAATGCCATCCAGGGGCTTAGTTGCCAAATGCAACAAATGCTAGCATACCTGGAAGGCATTCACAGTGCTATGTCTGGCCTACAGAGGTCATTTCAAGGTCTAGCCTCCCAACCATCCCAACCTTGTTCCCCAACTCCCATCCAATCCCTTCCCCATCCCAATTCCCTATTCCCAGCCCTGTCCCAAGCACCCGCGCACCTTTGCATGCACCCACTCCAACACACAGGCACACACACAAAAACACAGGCACACACACAAACAACATACAGACACCACATCCATAACCACCACCACCATCCCACCACCACCACACCAACAGACACCCCCACCACCACTCCCACATGCACCACCACTACCAGCAGGCCCAGACACCCCCCATCACCACACCCACATGCACCACCACCATGCCCACAGACACCCCCCACCACCACCTCAACAGCACACCCATCCACACACACACACACACACACATACACTAGAAACCACACCCAGGAAACACAAACGCCCACACTCACCCAAACAACATATACCTAGGAAGAAACACACACCAAAGCATACACCACATACACCAGACCCACAGGCACCTGCAACCTCAACAGACACATACACATCACCCACTGCCATTCCCTCAACCTCCCAAACCCAACTCCCTGCCGACCATCCTACCCGTTTTGCCCGTGAAGATGTCCTTTTTACCCTTGCCTTGACCCCTTCCAAACCCCAACCCACCCCTCCCAAACGCAAAGCCACCCCTTCCACAACCCAACACACCCCTCCCAAATCCAAGAATACCCCTCCCAAACCAAAAACCACCCCTCCCAAACCCAAAACACTCCCTCCCAAGTAAGATCAATGAGGTGCCTGCTCTGTGCCCACTAGATGCCCCTTCCTGAGGAGGTTCCCCTAGGCAGTTTAGTAGGAGGCAAGTTTAGTACTACAGCACAACAGTGCCTTTGACTTCTGTGGCAATAAAGTTCACACATTATTCTTTTTAGAGAAGTATCTCATTGGTTTAATAAACCACTATTTTGATTTCACCAAGTTTGTCCTGAGATAGATTTCCCTTTGCAATAGTTGGATTCCCAGCAATGTTTCTGACTAAAACGTTAAGTACATATGTTTATTTACCATAATGGCAGGACATTTTTTAACTGTTTACTTTGTTAAGTGCATACACGGGTTAAAATTAATATGTGCTGGTCATTTGAATGTAGGTGCAAGCATCCATCATGATAATGGACACTTGCACCAACAAATAGATGTTTTACATTTTTTTTTAAAAACGATACTACAGGTGTGTTTATTTTAACTTGATCACTGATACAATACAGGACTTGCAGTAGACAAGGGGAAATTATACATGAATGAATATGTTGAATGATTCAAATTCGTGACTGACATTCATTTGACAGGTAATTCATAAGGTAAAGGTTACACCTTGTTCTGGGAGAGCTCCCACCAGTTGTTTCTCGTGTTTTCAGGAATACCTGATTATGTTCTTGAGGGGGGGTTTTTCACAACCTGATTGGGGGGTTGGAATGGGTGGAGGGGTGGGAGGGGGGTTGTTGTTATGTTTTTAGCCAGTGTCATACTACATAGCCTACAATGCCGTAACATCGTACTACTGTCCACTGCACCGTGTCGAGTCCGTATTGTAATCTTACACAGCACTTTGCTTGTATTCCAATGTCTAGTTTAAATTTTTTAACATGGAACATTCGCAGCCTGAATGACTACAGGAAGACGAGACTCGTTCACTCTTATTTAGTAAGACACCATATAGATGTATGCATTTTACAGGAGACACATCTGAATGTCACGCCATCTCCCCGGCTAAAGAATAGTAGATGGGGGCACGTATACTCTTCAATATATTCAAATTATGCACGAGGGGTGGCCATCCTAGTCAAGAAGGGTCTGGAATGGCGGGAATGCAACACACAACTTGACCCGGAGGGTAGATTTATTATACTACTGGGTGTCCTAGGCGGGATCCAAGTTGTCCTAATAGCAGTATATGGCCCCAATGTTGACTCCCCCAGCTTTTTCCAAGAAATATGGGCTAAGGTGAGAGCGACAAATTGCGAAACTATTATCTGGGGTGGCGACTTCAACGCAATACTGGATGACACTTTAGACAGGGAGGGGCAATCTCGCTCGCTACACCCTTCAGCCAGCGCGACGTTGAATGCTATCATACTAGACGTGGAATTGATAGATATTTGGAGGCACAATCACCCACTGGTAAGGGAGGGGACATGCATTTCTGCGTACCACAGGGCATGGTCCAGATTGGAATTTTGGCTGGTGTCTCGTGATGTTGCCACATGGACCGATGAGGTATCTCATCTTCCTAGGTCCCTATCAGACCACGCACCCAGTCTCCTGCATGTGACACTGCCAAATTCAATACCGCGTATGTTCAGTTGGCGGCTACCGCCGAATGCCCTACTTGACGAGGCTTTTAAAGAAGAAATTAGAGGGGATATCACCGCCTATTTTACACTCAATGTTGGCTCGGTTGAAACACAAGCTACTTTATGGGAAGCTTTTAAGACGGTAATTCGGGGGAATTGCATAGCACGGCAGGCGGGAGTATTGAAGGCTATACGGGGTACGTTAGCATCTCTAGAAAAACAAATTAAAGAGCTGGAGACACAGTTCTACACGAATGGAGATCACGAGAAGTTGGCCCTTTTGAAAGAAAAATTGCTTGAGTTCGAGGAGGAGGCACAGCGAGAGGTGAAGTTTTTAGGGAAACATGCCCAAGCTAGAAGATATGGAGAGGGGGATAGGCCCGGGAGAACTCTGGCGGCGCCGCTCCGTGCTCCGCGGACCACAAATTATATAACTGAAATTAAAGGTAAAAACCAAACCGTTACTAGAGCCCCAAAAGAGATCCTAGATACCCTTTCCCAATTTTACTCTAAACTATACACAACAACTCATGTTCCCGATCAGGGGGGCCTTCAGCCTTTTCTTGATTCATTGGAACTGCTGTGGTTGGGTTGTGGGTATAGGGAGTACCTGGATGACCCCTTCACGGTAGAGGATGTCACCCAGGTCATCAAGAGCCTACCGCTGGAGAAAGCCCCGGGGTCGGACGGTTTAACCACTGCATTCTATAAAACTTATGTGGAGGAACTTGCGCCGCAATTAATTGCACTGTATGAGGAGGCGCAAACCTCAGGCATTTTACCACCGTCGCTGCAAGAGGCGATTATAATCACTCTACTTAAACCTGGGAAGCCGGAGGATGAACTGGACTCATATAGACCTTTGTCATTAATAAATGTAGATGCGAAGATCTTGGCGAAATTGGTCGCGAACAGATTAAAACCCCTACTTCCCCTAATTGCTCGTCCAGATCAATCAGGCTTTATCCCTGGGAGGTCCACATCCCATAACCTTAGAACCTTTTTTTCTGTAGTTCACTATCTACATCCAGACATACAAGCTGCAGCAGTGTTTCTGGACGCTACAAAGGCGTTTGACACGCTAGAGTGGGCTTACCTTTTTGCAGTTCTGGGTAGAATGGAGTTCAGCCCTCTGTTCCTTAGCTTTGTCCGTCTGTTATATACGAAGCCAGCTGCCAGGATCCGTGTGAATGGCCAACTGTCGGACCCATTTGTTATCTCGCGAGGCACCAGGCAAGGGTGTCCCTTGTCTCCGTTGCTTTTCGCGATAGCGATGGAGCCGTTGGCGGCGCGTATTCGGCAGCACCACACCGCTAGGGGGATTGGTTTTAGTACTAGAAGCCTTCTTATCTCACTATACGCCGATGATGTCACACTATACGTCACCGACCCGGCAGCGAACCTAGATCCACTCCTTCGTGAATTTATCAAATTTGGGGGCCTCTCTGGTGTTTTCATTAACTGGGCCAAATCTATTATTTTCCCTCTCACGGACGCTACTATTCCAGCCCCATCCGAATTTCCACTTCAATGGGCAGAAGGCCCGGTGAAATATCTTGGCATATGGCTAAGTAGGAATATGCAGGAAATATGGGATATGAACTACGGGCGGGCTATTTCATGGTTGGAAGGGAAGATAGTGGCATGGGCTGGTCTGCCTCTGTCCTTGGCAGGGAGGATTGCAATAGTCAAGATGGTGGTGTTGCCGAAACTGCTATACCTATTCATAAATATTCCGATCCCTCTTACCCAAGCCTTTTTTAAATCCCTGCGGTCTCTACTGATCTCCTTGGTGTGGGCGGGAGGACAGGCACGGATATCATGGGAACTTTTGACCCTTCCGCTGCATCAGGGCGGGGTGGGAGCCCCGGACATGCAGTTATATGCATGGAGCGCTCAGGCTCAGTTCCTGCATTATTGGGTGCACCCAACCCCATTTCAACCTCACACAGCTGTGGAAACAGATGTGGCGGCACCGATCCCTCTGCAAGTGGCGTTGTACCAAACCTACAAGCGCCCCCGAGACGACATAGACAAAGTTCGAACCCTGCGCTGGGCATGGGACGAACTACGGAAAAGAGCCAATCTCGCAATCCTTTATGCCCCATCAATACCTTTGGCACACAATCCCATGTTGCCTACTATGGGAGAAGGCACAAGCAGAGCTCTAGCACAAAAGATGGGCCTCAAAACATTTGCAGACCTCTATCCAGGCGGGGAATTCAGGTCTCCTCCTGAACCTATAGAGGAGCGCGCAGTGCCCTTCTCTGAACTCTTTTTATATTACAAACTCAGGGCTACATGCAGGGCCCTACACAACACCTTCCCAGGTCCACCACCGGTTCGGCCCGCACTGGAAAATGTGTTAAAGACACAGTCACCTCGCAGACTAATCACACGTATTTATAACCAAATGCAAAACGCAGCCCCCCTGGTTGTCCCGAAGGCGCTCCAGGCATGGAATGAAGAACTCCATACCCCAATCGCAGAGGAACAATGGGCTTACTGTTGTAACCAACTAGCGGCCCTTTCTCCCAACTATAAACTCCGTTTAATTCATTTTAAGTACCTTCACAGGTTCTATAGGACTCCCCTTCAGTTGCACCGTATGGGACTCAGGGAGGATGATAGATGCTGGAGATGCGGATACGCTCCGGCCTCGTTTCTACATATGGCGTGGAGTTGTCCACAACTGTCCCAATTCTGGGTACACATATTCACTACGATTCATAATATATTAGGTACAATTGACGACCCTGATCCCCTACAGGGCTTATTAGGATACGTAAAGGACACGTCCGCCAAAACGAGGAAACTACATGCCATGCTTCTCTTGTTTGCCAAACGCCGGGTAGCTATGCATTGGGGGAGGAAGAGAGCCCCCTCCTTGAAAGACAGGGTCCAAGATGTTATATTCGGTCATACACAACTGACCACCTTTTGGGAACTGATGCCGGCGGCATCCAGGCCTAGGGACATATGGGGTTATGCAATAATGGGGCAACCCAAATGACCACTGGACCTGGGTAAATAGGGGTACAATAAGGTAATGTCACAGTGGAGAACAATTGAAACAGATAAAGCAGTGCAAGAGTTAATCTATTGTATCTAATCAAAGTCAAGCACCACCATACAATTTTTCACCAATGGATGTTTACCGGTTTTGCCAGCAGCCCACAGCCACAGGTTACTGACCAACCTGGGCCTTTCGTTTCGCTTACTAAGAACATCCATGAAGAAATCTGAGAGCCTACACAGCCCAGCTTTTTCATCCACAGCCAGAAGAAATCTAGCTGTTTTTACTGGTGCCCACTTCCCTACCTTCACCTCGGTCCTGATGAAGACCCCGCCCCCAATGCACAAAGCTTGTTGTTTCGTTTAGGGGTCGAAACGTCGACACTTCTTTACTTTATTGTCAGACATATATGACAGAGAATGTACATCTGCAATTATGTTATGATTTGACATTTAATGTATCTGGCAGGAAACTGTCTGGATAGTTTGTTATTTATTTATTTGCTGATGTATATATATGCGCACTACTGTCCTTTTTCACAATCCCTCCCATGCACTTATCACTTCACCCTTCGTGCACCTGTTGTTCTAAAAATATCCAGTTATGAATTAGTTTGTACTTTATAATTTGATTCATTTCAATGTTGTGATGAAATAAAATCACATCCATTGGTGAAAAATTGTATGGTGGTGCTTGACTTTGATTAGATACAATAGATTAACGCTTGCACTGCTTTATCTGTTTCAATTGTTCTCCACTGTGACATTACCTTATTGAACCACTAGGGACATATGGGAGCCTTTCTTGGTGTGGGCCCGAGCGCTACAGTAGGGGGGAGGAGGCCTGTCAGAAGCATCTGTAGAGTTGTAGATAAACACATGAAGGTCGGGGAGTTGGGGGGACTACTGCAATGGAAGGATAATGCATACAAGGCACAGAATAGCCTTTTTTTCCTATTAGAACTGGTAGGAACTACAAGACTAGATGCAGGGAAATAGAGATGCCATATTGGTAACCTATTGGTAAACAAAGCATGAGGTCTTGAGGGTTTTTGCCCACTATATTTATTGATTGTACAAATGGGCACACACGGTTGTAATACCATCTGTAACTTAAACGGTATGTTAATGCTTGGACTATAATTCAATGCTCAGTAACTGGCTTGTTGTTTGAAATGTTTGTAACATTGTTTGTAAATGCCAATATAAAAAAAAAAAAAGGTTACACCTTGTCTATTGCAATTTCCACCTCATGTTACATTGCACTTATCACAATGATGTGTGATGCATGTTTTTAATTTGACAATTTTTGATTGATATCCTTTTTTTGTGCAAGCGTCCATTATTTTTGAAGACAGCTCGCACCAAACTTAGAAATACAATGTAATCAAACAGGTGTGTTTCTTTACATTTTTAAACATTAATATTACAGACAAATGCATTGTACATTAGTATGCTATTGCGTGTAAGAAAGATTTAAAAATGCACGAGTCCAGTACAAATGTTAACAGACAAGTCAAAAGGTAACAGTAAAAGAAGAGCTTACCGTCGATTCCATCCACAACAGTGTTAATTTTGTTCGTCATAAAGCAGCAGCAGTGGCAGGACATGGAAGATTGGGTCCATGGCAGAAAAGGAAATGTAAAACTGAGAAAAGCTGAGTTTCTGCCTTATATCCCTTCCAATCCGCCAAATCAGGTGTGGAGATTTTACCGCCACAGTCATGTCGGTGGGAAGGCACATTGTGATTGGCCCGGTGAACAAACTGGTGGTCCGCCCTTCGAGAGACGCTTTTGCCTATTGCACCGTTGACACAAGTGAACATACCTGGCGGAGTTGAAAAAGTGACAGAGGAACTCGATCCGCCAAGATCTAAATCAGGCCCTTAATCTTCCTGTGCTTAAAAATGTGAAATGTACTGTTTGTAAAGCGCATTTGTGTCATTGAAACTTGACATTAACAATCTTGTAGATCATATCCCAACCTGGACGTAATGTACAGCGCTCTGTTGCTTCATAACTTGATTCATGCTATATAAATACTGATGCATACATAAATGCATATATAATACTCCTAAGGTAGCTTCTTTGATGTCATATTCTGTGCAAAGAGAGATCAATGCTCTCTGGAAGTCAGCCGAGAGGAAGGAAGATACTGCAGTCCTGGTTTTGTGATGCACATGATAGAGGCATTTAGTGCTGCATCATTAGAAGCATTATACTCACATTCCACCTACACAATTAATCCATTCCATGGCAGAGTCCACAGACCATCTGATCGACAAGCCCACGACGAATGGCAACCTCCTCACATCATGCAATAAGCCTTGCAGTCACTGCAGAGCTTGTGACGATCCCCTGAGTCAATTTGAGAGAAAGTTAGTCCTGAGGTGAGAGCAATGATACAAGGAGAACACCTTAGTATACTCACAGCCCAGAGTCTGTGCATTCTCCTACATTCTAAGATATCACACTTACATTTAATGCTTATGTAGCTTAATAAATTCAGCTGGCACAATATAAAATGAAAAATCTTTCCTGCCTCGGAATACTTTATGGTCTACAATGGAGGTCATTGGATTGTCCTACAATGATGGAAGCAATGATGCACTATTATGCACTATGATTAATGGTGGGTACATATAAATTTGATCATGTATTCTCTGATTTGCAGCCAGCCCTGCTTCCAACGAGCTGTACCCGCCCAAAGGTTGTATGTTTGAACCATGCATGCTTTTACCACGCATGCCTTTACAAAGAGGTCCGAACCACGAATGCATCTTTACAACGCATTCCTTGACCACGCAAGACGTTACAACGACTTGCCTTAGGGAAAGCGCTGGAATTTGGAATAGTATAATTTACTATTTCATCTCAAGTATACGCAACAGTAGGGAAAGTGTTGCACTTAAAGTCCAACATAAGTCCAACAACGCTTTTCCTAAGGCAAGTCGTTGTAATGACTTGAGTGGTAAATGAATGCGCTGTAAAGACGCATTTGTGGTTCAGACCACATTGTAAAGGCACAGCGTGGTTCGAGCTGCGTTGTAAAGGCTGTTTCCTCATCCCAACGCGTGCACCAAACAGCCTTTGGAGGTTCGCTGTGAGGGTTGGCTGTCGGGTCAGGCTCTAGTGCCCAACCCGCTTTGGCTGCCCAGTCTCCACTGTGTACAGCCTAACTGTACCCATTCTGCACTGCCTTCAGCCAGGCCCTGTATCCAACCATAATTGGCTGTGTGGTTGCAGGGCTTGCCTAGTTTTCCCCCAGGCTTAATTTTCTAGCTGCAAATTTCATGCAGATCAATTAAACAGCGCAAAATGTGTTTTTTTTCCCCAAATATGCCTTTATTATTTTTTCTGCTTGACAAAATATTTTCCCCAGTGCATACTGTAATGAGCAATATTTTAGTATGTGCTACCAAAAAACAATAAGGTCACTTATCAGGTGCACAAGGTAGCATTGTGAAAGCACAGAACCTAAACAAATAAAAACAGTAAAGAAACACATTTTCCAAAAGCCCCACCACCTGCCAGCAAAGTCGTCTCTTAGTCTGTATCAGTGATTCTTAACCTTTTGACTTCTGTGGACGCCAACTTAACCATTACTGGAACCCAGGGACCTACACTGAATCGTTACTGGAATCCAGGGACCCCTAATGAATCATTACTGGAAGCCAGGAACCCCTGCCATAACATCTTCGAATATTTGAACCACAAAACAATACAGAAGCAGGGATTAATCAAACAAATCTACAAATTATTAAATATTTTATTTAACTCGCAAACAAATATTAAAAAAAGAAATCAAAAAGGTAATTTTAATAGGAAGGTTGGAGCTTTTCTAAATTCAATTGAGGCCACTCATCATTCATACTATATTCTGTTTGATGCACTTGCACTGCTCGTACGAATCAATCTGAGGATACTAATTTAATTTTTAGTGTCCAATTTCAAATTCCTTCACATTCAAAGAATGTTTTAACATTTTAAATTGTAAATTTTTTTAAGCAGACATGGACCCACTGAAAAAGCTTTACTGACCCACAGGGGTTCCGGGACCACAGGTTAAGAACCACTGGTCTATATTGTAACTTGTAACTACTGTGATATAATAACTAAAGGCATATGTTCTAGGCCTGACCTAATTGAGAAGGCCTTACGGACATCCTGACTGTCATGTCAGCGATTACCTTAACAATGTCCATCTAGTAATACATATATTCAGGGTGGCCGCTCATCGGATTTGTTCTCTGCAGCAAGCAGGACAGTGTCCCAGGAAACAAATGATGGCCCATTACTGTTCCTCATGTGCAATGCCGTGAGAGGGGTCATTTTCGCTTGTGTCTACTTCACAACATGCTGGAGCCACTTGCAGATGTTTGGGGTGGTTTTAACTTTCCATCCCATTGCTTTATTTCTTTTAGCGAGGATTAGTGCTATATCAATAAATATACAGAACTTTCTCAATATCTTGGGTCTGCGGAACTTACCCAGCAAACATTGTAAAAGTTCTTTAGGGATCTCAAACCCTGTGATTTCTTTAATTAGTTCTGTTATTTCAGCTCAGTATACCTGAACATGACAGCATTCCCATACCATGTGATAAAATGAGCTTTTGCCTGCTGACACCTAGGACAAGTATTGTACGCCCCTCCATCCCCTCCTCATACCCATGCTACATTCTGGCCATCCTACAAGGGGATAGGTAAGTCTGATGGATGCAATTTATTTGGGTGAACTTAAACCAAGCATTCCTGGTCACTGTTTTTGTGTATTCTAATATTGTCCCAAATTCTTTCAGCCAGCTAGTCGCCCACCACCTCCGTCCTAACACCCCACCTGTGGACACCTCCCAAACCACTTTGGCTGATGTATCAGTGTGAAAAATGGTGGAAACCAAACCGGATAAAAGAGAGACTATGAGCGCAGTTTCCCAATGTGAGGATGTATGTGAGAATACGTGATGTGGGTGGTTCGTGGGGTGTAACGGGCCAAGTCGCTCTCGCTGCTTCGAGCAAGGCTGCATGTGCCAAAAAATGGCCTGCTTCAGACCAGTATAATTTCTGATTTCCTAGAGAGTCATGTATGCACCTCCTGCAAACAGGTCAAACTGTACAGATCACAACTTCTGACCAGATATTTTTGCAAAACGTGCCCAGATAATGCACTAAATCTTGGAAAGCACTACAAGGGAATTTTCAGGGAATAATGTATTGCACCTCTCAGAATGAACCCGGGTCGGGTAGGCGAAGCCGGACCCGATGGAGGCCCGGGTAAAACGCCGTCCGGAGGCGGGAGGCCCTCCCCCCGCCCCCATTTGCATGTCGGCTAGGCCGGCGGGGGCCAGGATTGGCCCCCTTCAGGCAAGGTGAGCCCCCCCCCAATCAGGGGGCGAGCTAGCTAGGGCGAGGGGTGGATAAAAGGGGGCCAACGGCCCAAGTAAGCACATTCATCCCCCCCCCTCGCAATAGGAAGGAGAAGAATCGTCGGCTGGCCGGTGGAGGACCCTTGGACGACGCTGCTGAGGAAGATCACGGAACAAAAGATGGCCTGCTGGTTTCGCACCCTTTGTCCGGAACAGCGAGTCCTGGGGCTTTGTCCCCACTTCCAGCGGCGATCAGCAGGACCCGGGGCAGCGTGCGCAGAGCCATCCCCAGCGTGCAGCCTGTGTCGGCGGGGGCAGTGTGTGCAGAGCCTCCACCTCCGCCTTATCTGCAGCGGCGGTTGCGGCGGGAGCAGCGATCAGCAGGACCCTGGGCAACTGGAGCAGAGCCATCCCCAGCGTGCAGCCTCCGCCTTATCTGCTGCAGCGGCGGGTGGTCACCGGAGCGGCAACCTCTCAACCTGATCTCATCTGCGGCGGGAGCGGTGTGACCGGAGCCTACACCCCCTCACCTACAACCGGCCGGGGCACGGCGGGGGCATCGTAAACGGAGCCTCCACCCCCGCCTAGATTGGGGCAACAACCGAGCCGACCGGATCGACGTGCATTCCCCTGAGCCCGCACCCCCGCTGGACATTGTGGGCTCACCGTCAAGCGGCGGGGGCAGCGTGATAAGAGCCTCCACCCCCGCCTTCCTTGGTCTCAGCAGCCGAGCCGACCGGCTCCACGCGCACCCCCCCCAGGCAGTGAGGACAGTGGGGGGGGGGCAGCAGGACGGCTCATCGCGCCTCTACTCGGGAGCGCAGCAAGCTCCACAAAATCAAAACGGAACCAGGGGGCGGCGCCAGCCAAAGGAGCACTCGCCTCTCTTAAAGGGACAGAGAGCGCGTTAAGAACCAAAACGTGGAGAAAACCGGGATTACCCTAACTTCCTGCCGGGCAGAGACCAGCGCTTGGGGTGCTTGTTGATGCACACTGGGCCTGGGAACCACTGAGAGGCAGGCAGAAGCAGCACAAGGGGCAAGTCCCATCACAATCGAGGCATAAGGACAATCAAGCCGGCAAGCGACACAGGAGGGATCAAGGATGGCCAGCAGGAAGAGAGCGGCTGGGAGGAAGACGCAGCCCCCGGCCCGGTTCAGAGAGAACCAGGAAAGGCCAACTACGCCAAAGAAAGGCCAGAAAAGACGCGGCGAGGGATCAGGACCAGACTTGGATGATGACCTACAGGCCATGCTGGAGCAAGCCAGGGCACTGGTCGCTCTGAAGGGGCGGAGCTGGATGGACCAGCAAATCAAAGAAGGGGCCCAAGGAAAAGAAAAGAGGCAGCGGCGGGCATCCCCAGCACCGCAGGCCCCTAAGAAGGGGGAAAGAAGGGGTCTGCAGCCAAAACGGTGGCCCCGAGAAAGAGCGGAGCAGGGACAGGCAACAAAGAAAAGGCCACCCCAAATGCCAGGAACAGAAGAGCGGCATCACCAGAGCAAGTGGCTAGCTCGGAGTCGGAAGACAGCAGCGATGGGGAGGGGTCTGTGGCCAGCACGGCGGCCCCTCAGGAGGGACATGAGAGAGGAAGCGGCGCAGCCGTTCCAGGACAGGGTAAGCATGGCACGCTGAGCGGCGAGCGTGGGCGCAGGGGGTTACAGAAGGCCCAAAGCAGCCTGGGGCAGAATGTCAACATGGGAACCCAACTGGGGGGAACAACGTGGCGATACAAGGGGCATGGCCCATGCACCTACCATGGCAGGCGGGTATGGGCCAAGGGCGACCAGATTTCCAAGGGGAGGCCTGGTCCGAGGGGGCAGCGCAGCCGACCACATGGATGCCTTGGTGTCAATGGCCAGGGATGGGGGCTCCATTCCCTGGGAACGCAGCATGGGGCACAAGGGGGCAAGGAAACAGCCCGGCGCCAAGCAAGAGGGCGGACAAAGGGGGCCACGCAAAAGGGGCGTCAGACAAGGAGCCAGACGTGGCAGGCCAGGGGTGACAGGGCGAGAAGGCAGGAAGTGAGGCGGCCACACAAGGGGGTACAGGGGCCCCTGGGGGGGAGAGCGCAAATACCACCAGAACAGGCGAGGGACAAGACAGTAACGGGAAGCCAGCCAGCAAATACATGCGCCCCTCCCCAAGCGACCCGCCCACGACAACAATAATGTTAGGGCTGGCCAACCTCATCCCACTTACAGTGAAGGAGAGGATTTGGAGAAAAGAATTCATAGACATCTTTTCCCTGCTAGAAGTGCGCCAGGCAGGTCTAGACCTAACAGCGCAGGATAAAAAAGATGAGGACAGGAGAACCCCGAGGAAACCCAGGGTGGAAAGATCAATAGAAAATTGGCTGAAGGCATTCAAGACACTAGCATGCGTGTTCATTGAAAAATTCCCCCAAAGTGCAGCGGCACTGATCCAATCCAATCCAAACAGGCTTTATTCGACATGTAGTCATAAAAGCACATTACGAAAAAGTTTTAAATATGTATACATAAAAATGTCGTACATAGATTACAAAGCAGTCATGTTGGTGGAAAATTAGTTAAAAACTTCACATCTACCAATGTTAAAACTTGTACAAAATTCTTAATCATAGGAACTCAGTACGGCCCACTTCATCTCTGGTAATTAAAACCTAATCTAAGTAAAACTAGATGGATTTAAGTAACAGGGAGACATATACAATACTGGTTCAGTGTGCTAGCTAATCATAGTTCACAGAAACATTTCACACAGGCATCAATTTTAGCCTTATTACCCACATCCACCCTAGATATTTTGCAACTGCTTTTGAAATTGTTGGTGAGGTACTGGTGCGTATAATCCTTTCAGCTTCTATACTCCTTCTAGTACCTAATAATTTGCATATGGGACTCAGCCAGACCCGTCGAGGGGCTGCATAGGCAGGGCAGGCGAAAAGCATGTGTGCGACTGTTTCTTTGTGGGCCGCACATGCAGGATACTTGTTATCACTTAAAGGGGACCACCTAGATGTAAAGGATCTTAGGGGCAGTGAACCTGCTCTCAACTGAAAATACAATTTCCTGTCCAGTGATTTAGTAATGGTGTCCCAGTATGTTTCAAAACTTGGAATATATTTAAATTCCAAGAAAGTTCCTGTCAAAGTAGCTGAATCAGTATCTCTCAAAGCATTATATGTAACCATCTCCCAATACTTTTCTTTTAAAATCTTTTTTGAGGGAAAGCGGGCCTCTGTTGGGTTCTCCCATAATGCATTCATACCAATACCCACTAGAACATTTCTGACTCCCGTAGCCAACCAATTTTGTGAAACCTATCGGATTTTATTACATCTAGAAAGCCCGCTACATACGGTGATAGTTCTGGTGTTGTCCACAACCTGCGCCAGTATAACACTGGACGCAGTTTGGCAACATCAGATATAGGTTTTTGCCAAGATCATATCGTAACGGGCATAATGGGGTACTTTGGGGAGATTAGTAATGCTACGCAGGAACTTATTTTCTGAAATACTTAAATTAGACATGTTCTCAAACCCCCATAGTTATACACCATAGAGGGCTGAACTGACAACTTTCATATCATACACTTGGAGCACAGGTCTGATTGGTTTTGTAAATGACTTTTATGCTCAGTACTTAGCGCTCCCGAAAGTTGTCGGTGCTTTAATGTGGCCATGTCAATTTGATAGTTCCACTTTAAATCGCTCTGTATATTCATACCCAAGTATGTAAACGCTCTAACTTGTTCTAGTGGTCGATTGTTCATTAAAATATTACCTTTAAAAGTTCTGTGTGGGTTAAAAGTCATAAATTTCGTTTTTGACACATTAACTTCAAGGCCACGAGCAGAGCAAAAATCTTCAAAAATTAACAAAGCTCGCTGGAGGCCGCTTGGAGTCTTTGAAATTATTAATGTGTCATCCGCGAACATTAAAATCGGGATTTTTACACCTGCTAGAGAGGGGGCATCCGTGTTCACTGGCAACATACAGTCAACTATACCATTAATGTACAAAGAAAATAGCGTGGGTGCCATAACACAACCTTGGCGCACCCCTCTTTCAACTGGAAACGGGCTGGTGACCATGCCCTGCGCGCCCCATCGAATTTTGGCATAATTGCCCTCATGTAGCCTCATTATGAGTGTTAGTAGCTCTTTAGGGAGACCTAGTTCATTCAGCGTCGCCCACAAACTAGAGCGGGGAACAAGGTCAAACGCTGATCTTAAATCGACAAAGGCAGCATACAAACTACCTTTACCCAAAATCACTATCTTCCAGTATAGAAGGATGAAACGGAACACCTGGTCGATGGTACTAATATATGCTCGAAAGCCTGCTTGCAAAGGGGACAGTATGTTACTGTCTTCGATCCAAACTTGAATTTTATTCAGGATCAACCTACCCACTGTCTTTTGTATCGTATCTATCAAGCTAATGGTTCTGTAATTCCCCGGAAGAGATTTGTCTCCTTTTTTATATACGGGGATTATTTCTGCCCCTTTCCAGGAATCCGGTATGGGGCGCCCTGGGCCACTGCATTAGCCACCAACAGAATATATCTGCCCCATCTTTGTTTGTCATAGAGGAACACGTCAGCGGGAACACCGTCTGGTCCCGGCGCTCTACCTCCAACCACTGCTCCAAGAGCTAGTACAACATCATTAGAATTAAAAGCCTCATCTGCATAGAACACATAGCTAGGGTCGTCCCTATATTTCTCGGTTAAACTACGAGCATATTGCGGTTTAAAATGGTTGACCCAATCTTCCTGCAAAACATGATTTTGTGGTTGTTCAGGTTGGCCCCCTCTGCCCCATTTTATAATGCTCCAGAACAATTTACTATTGTTCTGTGAGCTGGCTTCTTTAAGGTCCTGCCATCTTTGCTCATCCCATGTATAGATCTTTTATATTCTTGCCTAGCTATGCGTACAATATCCGGTTCGCCACCCTTGATCGCATTCCCAAGAAAGATTCTTGCCTGTCTGCATTCTTTATTGTACCAGCGGCATAATTTCAAATCTGCTTGTTTCTTTGGTCTACAACGCTTAACAAAATGGGATCTCATACGTGTAAAGAATCTATCATGTGACTGTGTGAAAAGCTCCAATTTCCCATTGGAGGATAGAATATGCTCTAACTCTAATATAGTACTATCAACATCTTTGTTGATGCTGCCCATGGACTCAGGGTTTTCAGTTATACGTGACCATTTCAGCAGTCTCATATCATTGGTAGGGACTAGATCCCGAGAATGCAATTCAATCTCCCCACAATGCGGTACCTCAAGCTTCCACCATCCATGGGTTACACACAAGGGATTGTGATCACTTTCGGGACAGTCCCTTACCACCATCTCATCAATTGTGTGCCAGAATTTCACACTCAAGAGGATATAATCTATCCTACTCTTATTGTACCCATTATTAAATGTGTTAGCCCCCAGTCTATCTTGGGGCATCCTACCATTTAATGCCCTTAGCCCCTTTTCTAAACAAATAGATTTGATCTGGATGACCACCTCCGTCCATTTTTTTACTGGGTCAAGTTCTAATATTGGAACTCCCCATTGAGCGTCTTCATCATCAGTGAGATGCCAATCTGAAGTGGCGAGCGGTTCAAAAGTTGTATTTAGATCACCCGCAATAATAACGTTGGTGTCCACTGAGTAAAGCTCGAGGAGATTGTCCAAAGCCGCTAAGACTTCGGACTTACCCCTCGGGTTCCCCTCACATAGACATTATAAATATCAACTTTCCCTAAGGGGCCTAGGTTTACCCTTAGCACCTGGATATCATTGCTCCTAGATGGTAATTCCTTAACGCTAACACCTAATTCTTGTCGGATCCATATAGTTAGGCCACCTGCTGGTCGACCTTTTGCTCCTCTAATCGCTGGGATGTGAAAATTTAAAAACCAGCACAAAAGTGCGGTGCCAGAAGCCATGTCTCTTGGAAGAGACAAACATCAAACCCATTGACAAAAGTAAGCCATTCAGGGGTTGTGAATTTTGAGCTCAAACCTGCAATATTCCATGACATTAGTGTGCACCTTGCGGGGGCATGGCAGGTATGCAGTGAGTCATTTATGGGCCCCAGGGAATTATTACTAAGCTGATGCGGATACTCTGGACAGGGAGTATGCAAAGATCGCGTTTCATTAGGTTTTACAAATCTATTTGTGCTATTAAAATTAATAGATAGGTAACTATCCCTCGGGGCGACCAAATCATCGACCCTGACGGTACATGGCCCTTGCTCATGTACTCCTGTCAGTCAGTCGATGCGTTCTAACGTGGAGCTTCCCACCCTGCCAGCCACATGCGGGCCTGGATGTTGGTTGGCCTGTCTGCCTGGCAAAAACCTCCTTAGCTGAACAGAAGAATAAGCAGGGGGGCATGTTCTAAATTCAAGGGCAAGCAGGTTTTCAGCCAGCTCCTCCCTCTGAAGAGTCAATTCAATACAATCAAATGGTTCAGTGGTAGAGGTGAGCCTGCGCGCCTTTATGATGTCTTCCCTGATCACAGATCAGCATCCCCTAACCTGGCGTATCCAGTGGATTGCTTTGTTGGTCAAGGAATCTACACTTTCATAGCTTCTGTTTGGGGCTAGTTTAGGGACATTCGCCATGTATATTTTATTGTTGTTGAGTGTTTTATCTACATTCGAGTCCCCCTTCCTTCCCCATTATTATACCGTTGGTTTACAGGTGGACAGATATTCCTTCTCCTATTAGGTGGTGGGTGCTCTCTCAATGCTTCATCAGTTAAGGGCCTATGACTGTTTGGTGTAGCGGGTGATATTTCATTTATAATAATAGATGGTACTATGGGTTTTTTATTATTGGTCACCTCGCTATACAAAGCAGTGACATTGTGCAACCCACCAGAATTTAGGGCACCTGTTAATTTTGCCTGGACAGCGCTTTGAATTGGTGGAGCAGGGTTATTATCTCTCAGCATTGCACTATCTTTGTTACGGGCCCCACTGTCTGACATGAGCCTAACCATGGAAGTTAGATTATCAATCAATAATCTCAGGGTTCCTAATTCGTCCCGGAGTGAGTACACCACCTGAGCTAGATCCTGGAGGGCTAATGTGTGGTTTATAGTTGGCTTTACAAATATTTCTGATGGTAAATCAGGTAATTGTGTATTACTCTCCCCCTGAGTGTCTGACAGTAGAGCATACCTATTTGAACAGAATACTGTGGGTTCATGAGTGCGAGGGTGGCTATCGTCAGTTGATGGGGGACTACCAGTGCTACCAGCCGAGACGCTCGCCTTCGCTGGTTTCACTCCTTTCTCGCCCCCAGTGGCTTTCGGACCTTTCTTGTGCGCAAGGAACATAGCAGGAATAGCAGGACCCTTAAGCGCGCTTTCTTTCTCCATTTGGGCTGTGCTAGTGGGGGCCAGATCCCTGTCTAAATGCAAGCTTGGCTCAGATACTAAAATGTCCTCGCATTCCTCAATTAGTGTATCTATTCGGTCAAGTACGCAATTACTGCCGGCATGCTTAGTTATCCTTCTAACCTTTTTCCCTTTGCGAGATCTACTAACATTGCCCGCGTCTACCCCCTCCCCCACCTTCCATGCACTTTCTTTTCCCATAACTATACGATACACCCTTCTGTATAGAAGGACTTCACAGATTTACTGAACTAGGTCACATGCGAAGTCCAATATTCCTCTATGTATGAATGCGGGTACAGGGGGCCAGCAAACAGTACCTCTTGTGTTCGTAGTTAGCCCACGCCTTTCTCCGACTCCAATGACGGGCCCGCCCTTGGCCCGGGCTTTGCCCGCGCGCGTCCCGCGCCGCGGGGGGAGAGGCAGCGCTTTAAGCGTGATGTCAGGCGCCTCCCCCTCACTAGCGGCAGCTGCGTGTGCGCGCACTGCACACTGGGACCTGTAGTCCCCCTGCTTGCTGACTGGTACTGCGGGACGAAGATGGATGGCGTTCAACGTTGTCCTGGGACTCCGGTCCCACCAGGACAAAAAGACAGGCAAAGAGAGCTCCCTGTGGGCGATGCGATCTGCAGCAGGGTAGATTTTCACAGACTGGTGTCCCGCTCCGCGTGGGAGAGGCAGCGCTTTAAGCTCGATGTCAGGCGCCTCCCCCTCACTAGCGGCAGCTGCGTGTGCGCGCACTGCACACTGGGACCTGTAGTCCCCCTGCTTGCTGACTGGTACTGCGGGACGAAGATGGATGGCGTTCAACGTTGTCCTGGGACTCCGGTCCCACCAGGACAAAAAGACAGGCAAAGAGAGCTCCCTGTGGGCGATGTGATCTGCAGCAGGGTAGATTTTCACAGACTGGTGTCCCGCGCCGCGGGGGGAGAGGCAGCGCTTTAAGCGCGATGTCAGGCGCCTCCCCCTCACTAGCGGCAGCTGTGTGTGCGCGCACTGCACACTGGGACCTGTAGTCCCCCTGCTTGCTGACTAGTACTGTGGGACGAAGATGGATGGCGTTCAACGTTGTCCTGGACAAAAAGACAGGCAAAGAGAGCTCCCTGTGGGCGATGCGATCTGCAGCAGGGTAGATTTTCACAGACTGGTGTCCCCACTGATCCTTTATGAACAGAAGGTGCACGAGGCACAGCAACAGTATCAGGGCGATGGATGGCTGCAATACGATGAGGGTTTTAGAGAGAAGATCCTTCTCCCACCTCGCCGCCAAGACCTGGAACACCCTCCCCACCAACCTCCGACAGACCCAAGACCTACTGGCCTTCAGAAGACTCCTCAAGACCTGGCTCTTCGATCAGTAGCAGCACCACCCCCCACTTCCCCCAGCGCCTTGAGACCCTCGCGGGTATGTAGTGCGCTTTATAAGTGACATGATTGATTGATTGATTGAAGTGTGGCCGGTAATAAGCTGGGACTGCCAGGACATGGAAGGGTACTCAAAACACATGGTGGCAGCCAGGGAAGGGGTTGGCGCAAAGGAGAGCAATTTTCATCCCTACGGGAGTAAGGGCAAATTCGAGGGCCAGGGTAAAGAATTCAAATGGAAAAGCCAGGCTGGCAACAAATCAAACAAGCCATGCTGGAAATTTGACAAAGATGAATGTAAATGGGGAACATCATGCAGGTTCAAACATGCATGTGGGTCATGCGGGGGAAACCACCCTACCATGCGCTGCCGGCGGGCCACAGGGCCAGGGGCAGACAAGGCCAAGACAGGCCCCAAGAAATGAGGCACAGGCCCCGACGGGCGGGGCCAGGGGGGAAAGGGGTGGGGGACAGACGCTTCCAACATCCATAAAAACAGGCAGACTGCTACATCTTTTACAAAACTATCACAAACCAGCAGACAGACAGCTGCTGGCAGATGGTTTCACGCAAGGTTTTCCAATCCCATACAAAGGGCCCAAAGGCGCACGGGAGAGCATAAACTTAAAATCAGTTAGAGACAACCCCGAGGTAGCAAAGCAGAAGGTGGAGAAGGAACTACTGTTGGGTCGGGTAGCCGGCCCCTTCCCCCTTCCACCGTTGGAGGGCATGGTAGTATCACCACTCGGCGTAGTACCCAAGAAGGAGCCAGGGAAATTCCGGCTGATTCACCACCTATCCCACCCCGAAGGGGATTCAATTAACGACTGGCTGGAACAGGGAGCTTGCACGGTGGCCTACGCTTCGGTAGACGATGCGGTGGACCTGATTAGGCAGGAAGGGAAGGGGGCCCTGATGGCAAAATCGGATATAGATTCAGCTTTCAGACTGTTGCCAGTGCACCCAGACAGCTACCACCTGTTAGGCTTTAAATTAGAAGGAAATTACTACTATGACAAATGCCCCCTATGGGGTGCTCGATATCATGCGCACACTTCGAGGCTTTCAGTAGTTTTCTGAAGTGGGAATTGGGAACGCGCGCACCAAAAGGCGGGCGTGTCCACTACCTAGATGACTTCCTGTTCATCGGTAGAGCAGGCACAGAGGATTGCATCAATCTCCTAAACAATTTCATAAACATGGCCCAGGAGTTGGGCGTCCCACTGGCGCAGGACAAGAGAGAGGGGCCCACCACTAGACTGGTTTTCCTGGGGATAGAATTGGACTCAGTAGCCGGGACATGCAGGCTGCCGCCAGAAAAGGTAGCAGAGCTACTGGACGATATAAGAAAGTTGAGGCAGCAAAGAAAGGCAACACTGGGGGAGGTACAGCAGCTGCTAGGAAAACTGAACTTTGCCACACAAGTGATCCCCGCAGGGCGCACATTCGCAAGGCGTTTAGCATGGCTAACGAGGGGCATGACACAAAAGCACCACAGAGTACGCATCACGCAAGGGGTAAAAGAGGACCTGGGGCAATGGGAGAGTTTCTTGGCGGACTTCAACGGCACCCTGATATGGCGAGAACCTTGGGTACAGGCAAGCGAACTGGAACTTTACACTGACTCAGCAGGGGGGTACGGCTTTGAAGTGATCCTAGGGACCGCATGGTCAGCGGGGGAGTGGCCAGCAGCATGGCACAACGCCGGGCTAACTGCAAACATATCCTTACTAGAGTTGTTCCCCATAGTGGTAGCTTTCCACATCTGAGCCCCACAGCTGGCGAATAGACAAATAAGGCTATGGTCGGACAACCACGCAGTGGTACAAGCGATCAACACAGGGTCTGCGCAATGCCCAGCAGTAGCAACCCTGCTGAGGAAACTGGTTGGCTGTCAGTTAAAGGGCAACATCGCGCTTAGGGTGAGACACATTCCGGGAGTAGACAACTCAGTTGCGGATGCCATTTCTCGTTTTCAGTGGGAGAAATTCAGACAGCTTGCCCCAGACGCAGACAAAAGGATGACCCCAATGCCGGAGGAAGCATGGTCATGGGTGAAACCGGGTTGAAGTCCCTACTGAACAATGCTCTGGCCCCAAAGACAAGCACCCGCTACAGTAAGTGCTGGGAAACATTCAGGGCCAGGGCAGGACTAGAAAGGGGACAGTGGGTCACGCAGGAGGAGGTCCTAGACTTCATCGAGTGGGCTTTTTTGAGAGGGAAAAAGAAAACCTGGGCCCAGGCACACCTAAATGCGGTGGCATATTACACAAAAATGTCAGGGTAGGAAGACCCAACCAAGGCCTTCAGATGCAGAATGGCCATGAAGGGCTGGGGTAGGCTGCAGCAGACAAAAAAGGACTCAAGGCGCCCCATCCACTTCAGCATGCTGCGAGGGATGCTGGGGGCTTTGGCAGGGATATGCTCCTCAGGGCAGGAGGAAGCCCTATTCCAGGCAGCCTTCTCAATGGCATTCTTCGGGGCATACAGGTCAGCGAATTGGTAGCCCCATCGGTCGTAGACCAGGGATCAGCATGCATACAAAGAGGGGATGTAGAAATTCATAAAGGCTTCATGGACATATTGCTGCGGCGGTCCAAGACAGACCAGGAAGGCAAGTGAAAATGGACCAGGTTACACTGCATTAAGGATGCATCCTGCTGCCCGGTGTGCTTACTGCGTAGACACCTGGGAGAAGGGGAAAGACACAATGGGCCGCTTTTCAAACACAAGAACGGGCCTTTTCTCAGCCGCTTTCAGTTCATAGCAGTGATGAGAAAAACCCTGGAAGCAATGGGGCTCCCCGCACACGAGTATGGATCTCACTCTTTTAGAATAGGGGCAGCCACCACGGCAGCGGGGCTAGGAATGGAAAGTGGGATGATCAAGGGGATAGGGCGCTGGGCGTCCAGCGCATTTAAGCCCTACATACGCCCGACGATGTACTGAGCCCGGCTTCTCCCGCCCCTTTTCTAGGTCCGAACACTTCGCGGAAGAAGGTGTGGATCATGGGGCACTCCTACGTGACGCGGGCCCAATGATGGGCAGCAGCCAGACGCAATTTCGGCGGAGTATGGCTGCGGGAAACGGAAATAGACTGGCGGGGACGCTCGGGAATGAAGTGGGAACAACTGCTACCCGCGGTGCGGGAAGCATTACAACAAGGTGGCAGACCGGACGCGGTAGTGGTCCACCTGGGTGGCAATGACTTGGCAGCATTGGGACGGCGGGCGCTACTGGAAGAGATGCAGAGAAGCCTCACGGCTCTGGCACGCCTGATACGCCCCGCAGAAGTAATCTTTTTAGAGATCATAGTACGGAAGGCCTGGCGGGGGGCAATGGACCTGGGGGCAGTGGAGAAATCCAGAAGGAAACTTAATATCACCATGGCCAAAGTTTGCAGAGACAACGGGTGGGGGTTCGTGAGGCACGGTTTCATAAACCTGAGGTCCCCGGGGTACCACCTGGAAGATGGGGTACACCTCACAGGGGTGGGTATGGACATGTTCCTACTGAACATCGTGGGGGTACTAGAGCAGAGGGGCTTCCAATGAACAAAGGAGAGTCCGGGTTAGGGGGGAGCTCCCTCCGATCGAGAAACCGTAGGTAGCGTGGCGGAACATACTCAACAAGAATTAGTAAAAAGAGAAAACTTACTAGAAGGTAGATGGAAGGCTCTCACAGTGTCCTTGGGATGCCTCACGGCAGGGGCACTGAGGGAGCCAATGGGCGGCGTGCCGCCATAGAAAGAGTAGATGTGATGCTCCCGCAGGACTCTTGGGATGCCTCACGGCAGGGGTACAGAGGGAGAAGATGGCAAGGACTCAGCCTCAAGAAAGGTAGAGTAGATGCTCAAGTACGGTCCTTGGGATGCCACACGGCAGGGACCCCTGGGAGAAGGGAGGGCCCACAAAAGGGTACAGGGCGAGCGGGACGGCACTTGCGGCCCGGGTAGGTCCAGACGGACACCCTCCAAATCGGTAGCAAGCTGAAGCCTAGACCAGTGAATCGGAAGCCCAGAAAAGGGGTCCCTCCCCTCCCAGGTGATTGAGGAGGCTGGGTCCATAATGTAAGAAAAAGTTTAAGGAGCAATAGAAGTAAATAAATAACATGGACAATAAATGTGTATATGACCATGAACGATAGAAATGTACAAAGTTATGTTTGATGAATAAACTGCGACCTTTTCAGGCACCCAAGAAAGTTGTCAGTGGTGATTTAAGGTAAAAGTGAGCAGTTGGTGGAAACGGGCAAGGGGAGTGGGGCGGGACAACGCGCTGCCTGGAGGGGGTTTGAGCCCAGGTCGGGTAGGCGAAGCCGGACCCGATGGAGGCCCGGGTAAAACGCCGTCCGGAGGCGGGAGGCCCTCCCCCCGCCCCCATTTGCATGCCGGCTAGGGCCAGGATTGGCCCCCTTCAGGCAAGGCGAGCCCCCCCCCAATCAGGAGGCGAGCTAGCTAGGGCGAGGGGGGGATAAAAGGGGGCCATGGCCCGAATAAGCACATTCATCCCCCCCCTCGCAATAGGAAGGAGAAGAATACCACCCACCCACACCTAAGATACGGGCGTCGCAGCCGCAAGGGTAGAGGGGTAGCGGAACATACTCAACAAGAATTAGTAAAAAGAGAAAACTTACTAGAAGGTAGATGGAAGGCTCTCACAGTGTCCTTGGGATGCCTCACGGCAGGGGCACTGAGGGAGCCAATGGGCGGCGTGCACCCATAGAAAGAGTAGATGTGATGCTCCCGCAGGACTCTTGGGATGCCTCACGGCAGGGGTACAGAGGGAGAAGATGGCAAGGACTCAGCCTCAAGAAAGGTAGAGTAGATGCTCAAGTACGTTCCTTGGGATGCCACACGGCAGGGACCCCTGGGAGAAGGGAGGGCACACAAAAGGGTACAGGGCGAGCGGGACGGCACTTGCGGCCCGGGTAGGTCCAGACGGACACCCTCCAAATCGGTAGCAAGCTGAAGCCTAGACCCGTGAATCGGAAGCCCAGAAAAGGGGCCCCTCCCCTCCCAGGTGATTGAGGAGGCTGGGTCCATAATGCAAGAAAAAGTTTAAGGAGCAATAGAAGTAAATAAATAACATGGACAATAAATGTGTATATGACCATGAACGATAGAAATGTACAAAGTTATGTTTGATGAATAAACTGCGACCTTTTCAGGCACCCAAGAAAGTTGTCAGTGGTGATTTAAGGTAAAAGTGCGCAGTTGGTGGAAACGGGCAAGGGGAGCGGGGCGGGACAACGCGCTGCCTGGAGGGGGTTTGAGCCCAGGTCGGGTAGGCAAAGCCGGACCCGATGGAGGCCCGGGTAAAACGCCGTCCGGAGGCGGGAGGCCCTCCCCCCGCCCCCATTTGCATGCCGGCTAAGGCCAGGATTGGCCCCCTTCAGGCAAGGCGAGCCCCCCCCCAATCAGGAGGCGAGCTAGCTAGGGCGAGGGGGGGATAAAAGGGGGCCATGGCCCGAATAAGCACATTCATCCCCCCCCTCGCAATAGGAAGGAGAAGAATCCCACCCACCCACACCTAAGATACGGGCGTCGCAGCCGCAAGGGTAGAGGGGTAGCGGAACATACTCAACAAGAATTAGTAAAAAGAGAAAACTTACTAGAAGGTAGATGGAAGGCTCTCACAGTGTCCTTGGGATGCCTCACGGCAGGGGCACTGAGGGAGCCAATGGGCGGCGTGCCGCCATAGAAAGAGTAGATGTGATGCTCCCGCAGGACCCTTGGGATGCCTCACGGCAGGGGTACAGAGGAAGAAGATGGCAAGGACTCAGCCTCAAGAAAGGTAGAGTAGATGCTCAAGTACGGTCCTTGGGATGCCACACGGCAGGGACCCCTGGGAGAAGGGAAGGCCCACGAAAGGGTACAGGGCGAGCGGGACGGCACTTGCGGCCCGGGCAGGTCCAGACGGACACCCTCCAAATCGGTAGCAAGCTGAAGCCTAGACCCGTGAATCGGAAGCCCAGAAAAGAGGCCCCTCCCCTCCCAGGTGATTGAGGAGGCTGGGTCCTTAATGCAAGAAAAAGTTTAAGGAGCAATAGAAGTAAATAAATAACATGGACAATAAATGTGTATATGACCATGAACAATAGAAATGTACAAAGTTATGTTTGATGAATAAACTGCGACCTTTTCAGGCACCCAAGAAAGTTGTCAGTGGTGAGTTAAGGTAAAAGCGCGTAGTTGGTGGAAACGGGCAAGGGGAGCGGGGCGGGACAACTCGCCGCCTGGAGGGGGTTTGCATACATAACACCGCACAACTCGGAGTGCTCGCGGCTGTGTTCCAGCAAGCGCCCCTGTGCACAAAATATTCCCAATTCAAGGGAGTCTCACCTGAGCATGCGCGGAGTTCCTTGGTGTACCAGTCCCCTGGGCTTCCAACCACGTAATTGGTAAAACCAGCCAATATGTTTCTAGATTTGGCATGCCCTTTCCGCTCCAGGAAAGTGGGAACATGACCTTTGCTACTGATAGCCTCTTCTGTTTGCCTGCCCAGATTAAGTCTGATAATAAGCTGTTCAGGTCTTTAAAGAAAAGACATTTCAGGGGGACTGGGAGAGCCAGGAAAAAATAAAACAGCCTCAGAAGAAGCAGTATCTTTACGATGGTTACTTTACTCGGCGGAGACAGTGGGAGTCCCTTCTAGAAAGAGATCTGAGAGCGCATAGTGGCTCTTACCTTCTGTATGGTATCCGGTATTAACTGTTAGTCTGTATGGTATTTAAAAGTGTCTGGAAATCACATTGGGGGGAATCCATTCCTATTGGGAGTAGGCCACCCACCCATGCTTGCATGAGGAAAAGGCAGGACAACCCAATTTGTTATCAGTCCAAGATATCTGATAAGCTGACCGGAGACCCATTGCCTCTGACAAGCTAGACTGTGGTCTGCCAGATATAGTAGGGCGTCATCTGCGTATAGAGCAGAAGTCTTCAAACTGTGGGGCGCACCCCCCTGGGGGGCCGTGGCTGCATTCCTAGGGGGGCACAAATGGGTCAACAAGTACTTGAAAATGAAGATGGCCCAGAAGCACAACTTGGCACGTTTCCAGGCTGTCTTCATTAAATGCAGTGCTTGAAGTGGTTAAAAACACATACATTGGGACCTCATAATGTAAAAGAATGTATTTCCATCAAATTCGTTTAAAGTGCAGTAATTATTTGTTTAAGGTGTCTGTATTATTTAAATGCAGGTAACTGAAAGTGGAAAAACAAGACACTTACAAAATATTTTGTTCTTTTTAGCAACGTGGTGGCAGGGTCAAAAACTTTGGTAAAAAGGACAAAATATTTTTCAAGTGTTTTGTTTTTCATTTTCAGTTTCATAAAATAATGCAGAAACCTTAAACCAAAAATAAATGCAAGTTAAACTGATCAGATAGAAAAACATTATTTTACAATATGAAATTTCAGTTGGGTAATGTGACCACTAAAGATGTGAGGGATAGTGACTTATGTATTTATGGTGCTGCATGGTACCAGCCTGGAGCACAAAGCAATGTGAATATGCAAGTAATTATTTTAAAACTGTATTATACACAGTATAAGGTAGACTGCTGCAAAAGGATTGGGAGTTTTAAGATAAAACAATTGCTTTCAACATATATATTTTTAGTAATACGTAAACTATACCTAGTGAAAACATTTGTCTGTTAAAAGTACACTTTCAAGAACTCAGCTTATAACACCCTGACATTAAGTATCAAAAAGAATAACTCATTGTCCCCATAAAGCCTCAGGTGACGCCAACAATTAAAGCCTAAACTGGCTTCCAAGCAACCTTCACATTTGGTGATTAACCAATTGTGCACATTTACATTCTTTCAGGTAGCAGGCAGCCTGGTGGGAATGACTGTTTCATCCTTAGCTCTGTGTCCCTCCCTGAGCTTCATAGCAGAGGAAAACTCCTCCCCACCTCAACCCCGCCCTCCCTTCACTTTTACCCAGGGGCACTTCAAGGGCCACAATAATTGCTCAGGGATGGTTGCTTTTTAACGAAAAGTATGGGGACTGCTTAAGCATGGGGCATGTGGGTCCCCATAGATCCCGTCCACTTCAACCTCTGTTTAAATGCACATGTGCTTCCAGGTAAGTCGAGTAGGGTACAGGGAGGAGGCCAGCAGGGTCAGGTTCAGAAGGGGCGCTCTGTTTGTCCATACCCCTTAGGCCTCAACGTAACAGTACAGGAGAAACAGGAAAGTAGTGATATCCTTGAATAGCATCAAAGAGATAACCCAGAGGAAGTGGCGCAACATGAGGGAGGGGGGGGTCATTTTTAGATTACGAATGATAGAGACAGCTTCCTCAGAGATGCCTTGCGGAAGTTGGGGATTTTTCTTTATTTTTTTAGTGCTTTTTAGTGCAGTGGGTGCAGTGCACTGGGACCCAGGCTCACAATATCCCAATTATGGGGCCTAGTGTTTTTGGTCAATTTCTGTTTTGGTTTGATATATTTGTACTTTTATAAGTCTCACATATAGCATAGATTATGAGCTACAGAAAAATACCTGTGAAATAATCTCCTAAATGCTGTCCTGGAGCTCACCCCTACTCCTCCCACTCTCCCTATTTTTGCCATACATTTTTGGAGGGAGGGCTCGACTTCAAAACATTTTGCTTGGGGGGGTGGGGGGAGTGAGGGGCTCAGAGCAAAAACGTTTGAAGACCTCTGGTATAGAGAAATGATGTGCGGAGTGTGTAGGAATGAAAACCACATTTCTTCACCTTCTCACAAAACAGGCATGCCAGGTGCTCATTGGCTAATAATAATGGGGAGAGTGGACATCCTTGATGCATCCCCTTAAGTATGCTACATGCTTCAGAGAAAACCCTTCCTGTCCTTACTCTAGCCATAGGATCTGTGTAAAGTGACCTCACCCATTTGAAAACCCCTTCACTCATCTGCATTTTATGCAAGACTTCAAATAGGAAAGGCCAAGTTAGGATGTTGAAGGCTTTCTCAATATCGAGGGTTGCAACTATGGGCGAAGTCTGATGTCCTGGGTTCATATCTAAAACATGAAAAAGTCTCTGTGAGTTTGTGTGTGAATGTCTGCCCAGAATGAACTCTTTCTGGTCGGGATGTACCAATGCCCAAGCCAGTGGTGCCAGTCTGATGGCCAGTACTTTCCCTAGTATCTCATGCTCAGAATGAGAAGGGACAAGGGTCTATAAGAGAGGATATACAAGGAGTCACGTCCTTGTTTGAATAACACCACAATAGTCGCAGCCCTAGTAGTCTCTGGGAAGAGCCCCCTATCGGTCAAGTCGTTATACAGTAGTAACTTGGAAGCCAACTGACTCCTGTAAGTTGCGTAGACCTACGTTGGCAACCTGTCTGTCCCACCAGGGGGGTTGACAGCCATACTGATTGCCCTTGTGGTGAGTGGTCATCTAGGGATACTCTGTTTTGCAGTCAGTAAGTAGGATCTAACATCGTCAGTGTTGAGTACAATGTCTCGAAATAAGCAGCAAATTCAGCATTAACTGCCTCCTGCTTATGGACTATGTTGCCCTTCTTAGTTCTAACAAGACATATCAGTCACCTCTCCATGTTTTCATGAAACAACCATGCCAGCATTAGACCTGCTCTATCCCCATCAGCATGCTGGGGGCTAGGTGTTCTTCATAGAAGTCCCAGAAATCGGATGTTGTCACGGCACTCTCTACGCCTGCTCAATAACAAAGTGCAGCGGGGGTGCCATTAAAACACATGTTGCAGCAGCCATTGCTCAATTAATTCTTCCAGGTTGGTCCCTCGGCTTTCTCAGGAATATCGATCAGACATACATTATTTCAGCTAGATCACCCTTCTGCTTCTTCTGCTCTGTGATTCAGGCCATCCAGTGCTGCCGCCAGGTCCTTGACTTAGGTCTGCAGTACCCTCTCTGTGGGCCTCAGTGAGGACAAAGGGGCATAATTAGTAGTGACCTTCTTCGCCAATTTTTCATCATCGGCTCGCAAAAGAGCAACATCAATAGCGACCCCTTCAACTTTACTCTCCAACGTAGTTTTGGTGGCGAGAATCACCTGTAGGGTGGCATCAAATTTGTCCTTACAACACTCAAGGGTAGTTTTAATTGTCTTGAGGGAAGGGCCCAAAATTAATGCAGCCTGCAATATCATCTCAAGTGTCTTGCCGCCAGGAGGAGGCTTGGCCAGTTTGGATGTTACCATCTTCTGCTTGCATTAATGTGAAGAGACCTCTGGCGGCCCCTCACTGCAGTTCAGCAGATCTTCCATATAGATATGGTCAATGAGTAAGCAGTGCTGCTGCTTTACATTCGCAATGCCCCATTTTAAGTTGCCAATGCCCACTCAGAATACCATGTCCAGCTGAACTGGGGTGTGGGCGTCACCCCCAATGATATTATGGGCAATTATTGAGCCTGGTCGCTCCAAGAGGAAATCTTTGCCTCTCTAAATTACTTTTGCCCTAATCAAGTAGACCACAGTTTCAGGTATAGCGGTGATCGGCCTTTACCTAAATAATGGCTCCACTAATACATTTCTTCATGTACCTTTTGAGTTATGGTTTTTCTCACTCCACTTTAGGCCCCAGATCCCCCACAAGCTGCACTACCAAGCACAGGCCAAGAAGACACCAACACACCCGGGTGATACTGACACAAGGCATGTGCCTATGGACCATGCTCCCAGCCAGCTCCAGCCAGGCTCAAGCGCCCCTGAGCACTCCCACATCACTTCAAGGAGTCGCCAGCTCCAGGGCCCTGCCGCTCGTTGCTCCCAGCTGCTGAGGCTACTCCGGACCTGTCATGGGCAGCTGAGTTCCTTCTGCTGTTCTAGCTACTCCTGTCTTTTTGCCTCGCTCAGGGTCGCAGGCGCCATCCCAAGGACGGTGCTGACCCCAGAAATCACTCTCAGTATGACGCCGCCTTTGTAGTCAGGATAAAACAGCATACAGCAACTGCTGCTGGGGCACACTGGTGTCACAGTAAGCAAGCGGGGGTGCGAAGGGCTGTGCAGGGGTCCCAAAATAACTTTACAAAATACCCCGGGCCGGAGGGTTGACTCAGCATTTCTTAAGACATAGCAATCATAGCCACACCCTGAAAAAGCATCAAAGTTATTAAGAAATAAAACTCTAATTGCCCTTCTATTTGTCTTTGGCCTGACGAATCTGCTCATCAAACTGTGGCAAATTCATTAGCAGATGAACACTTCTTTCATAGCCCCCTTTTAAGTTCCCCGAAAGGCCTGCATGAAATTGAGAAAAGCAAGAGTAGGTTACACATGCTAAGTCTCTGCCAAATTATATGCAGATCAATCGCACAGTGCCAAAGATATTAGTAAATCAAGAATGTATTCACCCCCTTTTTAACTCTACCCCTATTGGATCTACGAAAAACCTAAAATACTTGCACTGGGTGTAACTTGCTAGTTGCCTGCCACAGGTGATGCAGGTTCATCAAACAGGGCTGAAGTCATAAGCAACTGAACATTTTATTGCTCCCTACGTTAACTTTGCCCCTCCCCTGATGAATTAGCACAAAACCTGACATAACAATCAATACCCAAGCTTCTGCCAACTTTGTGCAGATTCATCATACAGTGCCAATGTTCTTAGCAAATAAACCCTTATTGTCTCCTCTTTTTAACTCAGCCCTCCCATGATGCATCTGCACCAAACTAAAAATACAAAAAGAAGGCAAAATGTGCTAAGTCCCTGCCAAACTTTGTGCGGTTACATCAAACGGTGCCAAAGTCATTACTAAATCAGACATATTTTTGAACTAGCCATTTGTTTGCCATCCCTATAGGATCTTCACGATACCTAATATAGCTGTAATGGCTATCACTTGCTAACTACTTCCCACACTTAACAGAGATTGATCAAACAGCACCAAATTATAGGCAAATGAAAATGTTATTGACACCACCACATCCCCTTTAAGTATGCCCCTCTCTAATGGATTGGTGAAACAGAACAAGCTACTTACCTTTAGTTTAACTGCAGATTCCTCATCTAGTGACTACTCCCAGATGGAAGGCTGGAGGTTGAGCATTACTTCTGAATGCCAGCAGGTATGTTGTGTGTAGGAAGGTGGAATCTGACTATATGGTTGCCCCCACTTTTTTTATGGTGTTTTGCTGGTTTATGACTTAGTTGGACTGGGATCCTGCTATTCAGGGCCCCAGTCTATCTGCTTTCTCTGTAAAATGGATTCCATGTGCCTTAGGCACATCTCTGATTGGGATCTGGAGTGCCCTTATAAGTCCCTAGTATATGGTATACTATGTACCAAGGGCATAGGTACCTCAGAGGCCTGCCAGGGGCTGCAGCATGTATTATGCCACCCCTTGAAGGCCATCCAAACTGACACCACAGGTCTGCTACTGCAGCCTGGGTAAGGTGGTGCATGCACCCCTTACTGTGATATAGGTTACCTATATCACGAAATACATACACACCTAGAAACCTATAAGTCACTCCTAAGGCAGGCTTTATCAATCCTAAAGGCAGAGTGCATGGTTCCTATGTGAGAGGGTGCCCCTGCATGAGCAGGGCCCCTCTGCAGCGTTCGGAGACCATCTCTGATGCTGTTTGTAGTGCAGCCTGACCATATACTCTTAAGCGCATTATATCCTCGCGGTAAAATGCTAACTTTGGAATGGCTGCACCTAAACATGTCGTGTTTGGTGTCAAACATCTTGGAATACTACCCCCCGCCAATCCTGGCGGCGGGGGTAGCATTCCACCCTTCTAGAGGGAAAGACATGTTAACTCTGGCTTACCCGGTAACTTCTTTCTGAAGCCCTGGCATCACAAAATGGATGCTGCTGCCACAGACACAAGTCTGGCCTCCTGCTGCTGGACGAAACTCCGGCAGGGGAGGCCTGGACAATAGGTTTCCTGTTGCAGGGAGGTGTGACCACCTCCCCAGACAGGATAATGTGTATTGGGGCTGGGTGGGTGCACTCTTAGAGTGCTTTGAAGTCCTGCACTGGGGGAGCAAAAGGCTCCTCTGTGCATATGCCAGTTCAAACCAGCTCAGGGGCTACCTGCCCCTGCTCTGGCGCGAAACTGGACAAAGGGAAGTGGGTGTAGCCACCCCTCCCTTGACCCTCCCATAGGTGGGGTCATAGAGTTAGTCCCTCCCTGTTTTACTAGTTAAAATGGGGAACCCTTGCCACAGCAAGATTAGATATCCCTGGACTAAACTTTGAAACTGAATCCTGGACCTTCGACGCTCTACATCACGATTAGAGGACTGAAGAATCTCCCTTGGGGTCAAGGAGTGACTCCCCTGCTTGGCAGGCACCAAAACGATAACGACGGTCGCAAACTACGCCGCTCCCGCCGGAGTCCGAAGTCCCTGCAGCTCAAGAAGTGGATTTCCTGACTTCTCCAAGACCATCGTGAGTCCCCAGCGAAGCTGAGGCAAGTGGACCCCACGAGTGACGAGGAACCGCGACCCCTGGGTACCGTGCACTATTGTCGAGTGCAACCCCTTCACAACGTTCTACGAACCTGTGCTTTGGACCACGTGTGGTCCTAACCTCCAACAGGAAACCCTCTGAAGATCAGAGGCCTACACCGTCCCGAGTGACCGTGGGCCCCTGTTGAGTGATTCCGCCCGAGGTGTCTTCGCGATCCCTTGCCAGCCGGCTCGTGGGTCCCCAGAAGACTTTCTAAAGAAACCAAAGGGCTCCCTGGTTGCTCCAGGCCTGCCCTGACTTACCCTCGCTGGGTGAGTTCCCCAGACCTTGCTGGTCTGCACCATCGACGATCTTCAGCTACATCGATACTTGCCGTTGCCAAGGCTTGTTGGGTCCAATCCGGTCGCCGACACCGCAGCACTCGACAGACATCGTGTACCAGCCCGAATCCTGCTCCTGGTCGCCGACAACGCCTCCTGGACCTCGTGGCTGCAGAAACGAGACGACCGTCAACGCACCTGAAGCACTCGACATCGGTGGGCATCTGTCCATCGCCTTCCTGGTCACTGGCTAGTGACCCAGACTCTGTCCCCTCTGCTTTCAGGTTCACCAGAACTCCGATCCACTCTTGGATCCACCCGGACACTTTTCTCTTGGCCGCCAGCAGCACTTTGCAGCAGATCGCCATTCGAAACGACGACGAAACCCGACCCCGAAAGGCACCTATGCACCCGGCTTCCCTGGGTGAGGTAACACGAGTACTCCGGTGCTCCCGTGGGTAGAGACTCTTCAAAGTCCTAGATCTCAAAGGGTTTTGTCCTAGTCCTCTTTTAAGTGTCCCTTTCCTCTATTTTCCCGATCCCGACTTTCTCCATAGAAGTTAACGGCGTATCGCGGTTGTGTATTTACACTGCACGCGTCCCCCGTGGGTCCCCTGTGTCACTACCTTGGGTGGTTCCTTGTGGTCCAAGCACTTCTAGAGGCTCTAGGCCTAGTGTCTAGTTCAGTCGTGGTTCGCATACCACTTTATTGGTATATGGTTTGGTACGCCCCTAGGGCCCAAACGTGTATTTGTGCTATTACTGTGATTTAAGATCTTATAACCTATGTACTTCGAACTCTAGCCTCATAAAGAGACTAGAGGGGTGTGTTTAGTAATAAATACATATATTTTGAATATATACCTGGTGTGGTGCTCTTTCATTTGGTCACTCAAGAGATTATAGACTGGTAAAACAAGCTGCTTTACATTCCTTCAAGACTTAGCCTGAAGGCTGCTCTCCACAGCTACCACTAGGATAGCTTTCAATAAGGTTGTCTTTAACCTACCTACCATAAGAGTCGATTTGGACTGGTGCAAGGTGCCCACTATAATTAGTGGACAGCATATGCCAGGCCAACTTCTCACATTGTGCTACTCTCCGTAGACTATGGATCCACATATAAGAGCCCCCCTGCACACTGACGTCAGTTTCTTACTTGAATTAGTCCTCATCGTCAGATGTGGAGCTTGAAAAGTAATCAGATATAACAGTGTGCAGATCTTTCACAGAACCGGGAGGAGGGAGAGTGGCAAGGAATCTGCGATTAAACAGGGTATCCACCAGAAAGACCGCTTCCAAAGGTAAGTGACTTGCACTTATTATGGATACTTCAAACCGCAGATTCCTCACTTTGTGAATAGAAACCAAAGCAGTATCTCCCAAGGGGGTGTGCTGTGGAATGGCTCAGACCAAAAAATCTTGCAGGACTGAAAGAACTCAGTGCCCTATCCGCCAGGCCTGGCTAGCAAGCCAGTAATTCTTCGTGAATGTGTGGAGTGACACCCACGTTATGGCCTGACAGATGTCCAGAACGGACACTCCAGATGACAATGCAGTGGGGGCAGCCTCGACTCTGGTCGAATAAGCCCTCAGATCTTCTGGGAGAAGATTCCTGGTCAATGCATGGCAGATTTTAATACAGAGGACTATCTGCCTTGATATGGTCTGTTTCTGCACTGCCTTACCCTTCTTTGCCCCAGAGAACCCCAAAATGAGCTGATCGTTCACCTGATGGTCCTTGGTACGATCGATGTAAAAGCTCAAAGCTCTTGAGGTCTAAACAATGAAGCCTATCCTCGAGGGGTGTGGTGGAGCAAAGAATGCCAGAAGGGTGATGGATTGGCTGACATGAAAAGAAGGCACAACTTTCAGCACGAATGCCAACCTAGTCCACAACACCAATTTGTCTAGGAAAAAGTTGGGGTACTGTGGATGAAAGGACAGAACTTGTAGCTCACTCATATGATGAGTGGAGGTTATTGCTATGAGAAAGACTGTTTTGAGATTCAGTAGAGGCACAGGACAGCTGTGAATCTGCTGAAATAGCATACACATAAGGGAAGTAAGAACCAAATTAAGGTTCCACTGTGGCCTCACAAAAGGTTTGAGTGAAAATATATGAACCAGACCTCTAAGAAAATGCATAACTACAGTAAATTTAAATTAGGATGGTTGGTCTGGTAAAAGCAAAAATGCTGAAAGGGCTACAAATGACCTTTAACAGCGCTCCTGGAAAGTCCTTGCTAGCCTAAAGAATGCTCAAAAGGAAAATATCTGTCAACTCTGCCAGTAATGGGTATGTGTCGCAGGAATTACATCAGTCCACAAACTTATCCCAGTGTTGGCCGTAAACAGTTTGTGTAGATGAAAAACCTGGCAGCTAGAATGACTACTTCGGGAAGGAGAGCAAAGGTAGGTAACTCATTGCTCAATCTCCATGCTTCGAGGTGTGGATTACACAGGCCCAGACACAGAACTCTGCCTTCCTGCTGGAGAAGATACTCCCAAAGCGGTAGCCTGATTGGAGGACAGATGCTCACACCCAGAAGTTCAGGGTACCACACTCTCTGGCCTAATCCAGAGTCACTTGGGTGACTTAGTCCCGGTTTTTACTGATCTTCTACAGAACTCGGGCAGGAAAGGCAGAGGTGAGAAGGCATACAGCAGTCTTGAGCTCCACCCTAGATGGAATACATCTCTGAGAGAGAGGTTTTTTGGGAACTCCAGCTCACAAAAGTGTTGACACTGCACGTTCACGGCAGAGGTGAATGGATCGAACCAGGGTTCTCACCACTGTTGGAAGATGCCCAGCACCACCTCCAGGTGAAGCTGCCATTTATGTACTGCTACGCATCGCTGGCTAAATTCATCCACCGTAGCGTTTAAGGATCCCACTAGGTGGTTCAAAACCAGGGGAATGACCTACCAGCTCAGCCAGTTTCAGAGGCGCAGGGCCAACTATCAGAGGACCCAAGATGCCAATTCATCCTGCTTTTTGCAGTACCACGTGGTGGTGGTGTCCATGAGGACCTGGACCAGCCTCTCCTCAATGGATGGTAGGAAGGCCTTCAACGTCATTCGAATGGCCCACAACTCCAACAGATTGATGTGGATGTGGTCTCCAGCAGAGACCATAGTGCTCTGATCTGCACCTCTCCCAGGTGTCCTCCCGAACCCAACAGTGATACATCCGTTACCACTAGCAGCTCTTGGTCCGGTGGAGAGAGGGGCCTACCGCCGGTCCAATTGCGTTCAAGCAGCCACCACTGCAGGTCTTTTGATGGAATCCAAACAGGTTCACTAGGTGCTTAGCCCACTGAGACTTCAGATCCCACTGCAGAGCCTGCATGTGCCATGTGGAGGAGTCAAGCAGGATGCAGGAGGCTAAGAAGTGTCAGAGCCACTCTTGCTAAGACCTAGGACCAAGGCTGAAACATCGGGATTATATTCAAATGTCTTGGACTCGCATAACCGGAGGAAAGGTTTGAAACTCTACCATATATAGAACAGCTGTGATGAATGGGAGCCTTTGTGAAGTAGTCAGGTGTGATCTCAACAAGTTGATTGAGAACCCCAAAAGATATTAGGAGCAGGCCGTTGATGGAGGTGGTCTATGACTGACTGTACGAACTCCCCTTCAGCAGCCAGTGGTCAAGGTAGGAGAAGATTGGTATCACCAACCTTTGAAGACATGCTGCAACCACTGCCATCACATTCATGAACACCTGGGGGTCACTGGTAAGGCCAAAAGGGAGCATGGAATACTGAAAATGCTCCTGGCCTACCTTGAACCGTAGGTAATGCCATGGGACTGCAGGATAGGAATGTGAAAATATGCTTCCTCCAGGTCCAGCGCTACTATTCAGTCGTCTGGATCCAGGGCAGCTAGAACTCAGGCCAATGTGAGCATCCTGAATATGTCCTTTCTCAGGAAGAACTTAAGAGTGCAAAGAAATAACCAAGGATGAAGCTCCGTCCATCCTCGGCACCAGAAAATAACCGAGTAACAATCAGTACCTATTTCGGATGCTGGGAGCCTTTCTATGGGTTCTTTGTCCAAAAGAGCCTACCACAAAATAGACTAATAGTCCTCCGACAGTTGCTCTGATGTAGGTGGAATATGCAGTGGAACAGTAGAGCATATCCTTGTTGGACTACCTGAAGCACCCATCTGTTGAATGTAATGCTCTGCCATTTGTGGAGGTAATACCTTACCCTGCCTCCAAAGTGAAGGCCATGCCCACCAAGGGCAAACTAAAGTGGTTTGGTGGCAGTAGTGGGAGGCGCAGGGGACTGAGCAGTGTGCAGTTTCTGAGGGCCTTGATAATGTCGGACAGATCGCCAATCACAGCCTCAAAGGGGCTGGGGGTCTGTTGCTGTGGAGGAGGTTTTGCCCGAGTGCCCTTGAGGGTATCAGTAAGTGCCTTATTAAATCGTAACAGAGGTTCTGACAAAGATCATCCAAGTTGCAGGACCTCTGTGAGGATATTAGTCTTTACTTATATTGAAGGTAGTTGCAGATCCCACCCTTCGGCTTCCCTTCTAATAATCATGGTGAAGGACATTGACTAGTCTTCAGAAAGACCAGGTGAGGGATGGTAACTAGACCTGTATAAGGGGATGTGTCTAGCCCACTGGTCTCCTTTAGGTCCATATAGAAAGTGTCATCTTCGTACTGTGGTCATCCCTACTATCACCTTCATTACCAACATCACCAATTGCAGTTAGGCTCTGATTAGAGTACCCCAACACCCAAAGAGTTGTTGGAGTACTGGAGAGTGGGCACCATCTATGCAAAGGCACTGTTTTGTCAGGGGCAATGGAATTTAACTTGCACACAGTTTCATTCAATTTCTTGACAGATTTGATTCAGAGTCGGACAGAATTATGGGCTTGACTCAGGGACACCATCTCCCAGGGCCCGGCCTTATTCTTAAGGGGGAAAGTGGCATGCAGCCTGCCTCCCCGGGCCAATATTTGTACGGGGAACCCCATCCCCTGGGGCCAGGCCAGTATGTAAAGGGGGTGGGGTCCATGTAGCTCCCCTCCCCGGGCCAATATTGGCCAGAGGATCCCATCCCCCAGGGCCTCTCTGCTAAATGGTGGGTGCCCTGGAGCCCACCCAGGGCAGCCAATGCCTCTTTGTTGGAGGCCGCGGGGGAGCCGCAATGCCCCCGTTGCTGCAGCTAACTCCCAGCCTACAGTGGGAGCTGCACTTGCTCCGGCCCACAGAGAACAGCTAAAAATGCTGTTACTGGCGGGCGGGAGCAACTTCTTTCATCTGTTTCCCTTCACAGCAGGCAGGAAAACAGATGAAAAGTCCGCTCCAGCAGGCAGAAGCATTTTTCATGCTCCTGCCCGCTGGGAGCAGCCTTACTGTTTGCTCTCGCTTGGCAGGAGATTTAAACTGCTCCTGCCAAGGGAGAGCAAACAGAGTTTTCTCTGCCCTCATTAGTGCGGGCAGAGAAACCGCTATGTCCCGGGGATGGGCACTCCGGGGCATGCTGAGCCGGCTCCGGGGGATGGGGTCCCCAGGGCCATTAATGACTCCGGGAATGGGGCTGGCTCAGCTATGCTCCGGAGTGCCACCCGCGGCTGGGGAGGGGGGCCACGCGTGTCCCCCTCCCCCATTATAATTAGTTATCCACTCCCGGGACCTGGCCCACCTGGGGGCATATACAAAACAAGCGCAGAAGTCTGTGCTTGTTTTTTCATTTTACCGCAGATCCTCCACGAATTCACTGTAAAAAAAAAAAAAATCTTAAACGTCCGAGTCCCAAGATGGCTGCCAACACTTCGAGGTTGTCCCTAGATATAGAAATTTATTTTTCTTTTAATCACTCCCAGACTACTAAATGGATTTGCACCAAATTACAAAAAGCACTCTTCCTGGATCAAGATCTGTCTTTCTGCCAAATGTGGTGTAATTCCTTTCAGCGGTTCAGGATGTAGTCGTCTCTAAAATCACTATGAGAAATTGCATGGGGAAAACGTGTGTTGGGACCCCCCCTTTTTCCCCGCCCCGGCTTGACTAATCCCCCCAAAGCTTTCCACACAGCGCGTAAGTTGCGTACTTGTTTTGAGAATTCTATGAAGATTCATCAAATGGTGCCAAAGTTATTGGCAAAACAAAAATGCTTTGTCTATGGAAACTAGGTCCTAACTATCAAACTGTATTTATATAGTGCAGCACTGTCACCCCTATGAGTATCTGGGCTTGAGGGTGCTGTGTCTCTGTTGAAAAGCCAGGTCTTGAGTTTCTTTCTGAAGTCCGTAAGAGAAAGTGCTGTTCGGAGGTAGAGGGGCAAGTCATTCCAGGTCTTGGCAGCGATGTAGGAGAAGGGAGGGCCCCCGCTGCAGCTGCAATGGATGCGGGATGCATGTGCCAGGGCGAGTGAGGCACAGCACAGGTGGCTTGAGGACAGATGGAAGTTCAGTCGATGGTTGATGTAGGATGGTCCTTGATTGTGTAGAGCTTTGTATGCGTGCGTGAGGATCTGAACTGGCATCTCTTCTGGCTGGGGAGCAAGTGGAAGTCTCTGAGAAGAGGGGTGATGTGGTTTTGTTTGGGGAGGTCCAGGATGAGTCTGGCTGCAGTGTTCTGTATGTTCTGGAGTCTTTTGAGGAGCTGGGTGGAAATCCTGGCATAGAGAGCATTGCCATGCTCGAGGCAGCTGGTGACGAGGGCCTGCGTGACTGTCTTTCGGGTGTTGATTGGGATCCATCTAAAGATTCTGAGGAGCAGGCGAAGGGTGTGGAAGCAGGAGCAGGCAACTGTGTTGGCTTGTTTTTGATGGTCAGTTGGCTGCACAGGATGAGGCCGAGGATGCGTGCATGGTCTGTCGGTGCTGGCCCAAGCGCTGCTGGCCACCAGCTATGGTCCCATACGGAGGTGTTCTTTCCGGAAATCAGTACTCTGTTTTGTCGGAGTTGAGTTGGAGGCAACTGTCTCGATCCATTTGAGAGCGTTGTGCTGTATGCTGGGGTTGTGGAGTCTGTCGATGAGGGTGTGGCGGGAGACGGTGTTGAATGCAGCAGAGAGGTTGAGGAAGATTAGGGCCACAGTTTCTATGCAGTCGAGGCGAGTTCTGATGGCGTATGTGGAGGCAATCAGCGCAGCGCTGTGGTTGGTATGGAATAATGATTGTGAGGCATCCAGTAGGCAGTTTTGTTCCAGGTGTTTGGTGAGCTATTAGTGGATGGCTTTCTTGAGTACTTTGGCTGGGTAGGGAAGCAGGCAGATTGGTCGATAAATTTTGAGGTTGCTGGAGTAGGCAGAGGGTTTCTTTAGGAGGGGTCTGACCTCTGCGTTTTTCCATCTGTCTAGGAAGGATGCTGTGGAGATGGAGGTGTTGAGGATGCAGGTGAGTTCCGTGCTGATAGGGTTGGTTCTGAGGTTGAAGAGATGGTGGGGGAAGGGGTTGGTGGGTGCCCCTGAGCGGATGGACAACATGATTGCTGTGGTGGGTAGAGTGGTGAGCGGAAACCTGGTGGTTATTGTTCGACTGGTGTTTGCTGGTTGATTGAGGTTGTCGAGGCTGAGAGTGGTGGGTTGATGGTCGAAGTTGTTGTAGATAGTGGCAATCTTGCTATGGAAGTAGTCTTAGAGGGTGTTGCAGAGTTCTTGGAAGGCATGTGGCTTCTCAGCGGCTATCGGGTTGGAGAATTGCTTGACAATTTTAAAGTGTTCCTTCATGTGGTTGGCTGCGGAGTCGATGCAGTCGGTGATGGCTTCTCTCTTGGCTTCCTTGATGCGCATGTGGTAGTTGCTGAGGCCCGCTTTGTGAGCGGCCCGGTCGGAAGGGTCCTTGGTGATGCGCCATCACTTCTTGAGTCAGTAGCAGTTGGTGGTTCTGAGCTCTGGGGTGTACCAGCTGGCCTGTTTTGAGGTTTTGTTTGCTTTTGCTGGTTTCAGCAGGGCGACTCAGTCAGCAGATTTGGTGATCCAGGAGGAGAAGTTCTCGAAGGACTGGTCGAGGTCTACTGAAGTTTTGGGTTGTGTGGTGGTGAAGGCCTGTGTCCACTGAGTCTCGGTTACCTTGCCCCAGCTTTGGTGGGTGGCACTGTGGTACTTGAAGATGGTGTGCTGGCTGGTGGAGATGGTAAAGTGGATGATGGCGTGGTCGGTCCAGGTGGGTTCTGTGATGTGGCTCAATTTTATTCTGTCACTGGAGGTAAATATGGCGTTGAGTGTGTTTCCGGCTTTGTGTGTGGGTTTGGTGACTAGTTGGGTGAGGCCAATGCTATTGAGGTTCTCCAGGAGGGAGGTAGAGTGGGCGTAATTGGGGTCGTCGAGGTGGAAATTGAGATCGCCGAGTAGGGCGTAGTGGTGGGATTTGATGGCAAGGGGGGGCGATGAGGTTGGAAATGGCGTTGCAGAAGGCTGGTCGGGGTCCCAGGGGTCTGTAAGCGGGGGTGCCTCTTATCGTGGTCTTGGCGTCAATCTGTAGTTTAAAGTTGAGGTGTTCCATGAGAGGCATTGGGTCAACATTTGTGACAGTGCATTAGATGGTTTCCTTGAAGATGAAGGCGATGCACCCGCCATGTTTCGTGATGAAGGCTACATCCGGGAAGAGGTTGGTGATGGAGTCCCAGATTTCCAAGGCATGTTTGCAGAGGGAGCGGGCGTTGAGCAGAATGCATTGGAGTGGTTCCGGGTTGTTCGTATTTCTCTCTGCGGAGGTGGCAAAGGTACCAGTGCGGGCAGGTGGTCCTGTGTAGCAGGAGAAGTGGCTGTGGTGGCCCGTGAAGGGACCTTTGGTTGATCGTGGGGAGGCCGTGAAGCAGTTGTTGTTGCGGTGCCTGGGATTCAGGTCCAGGAGCTCCTTGGTGGTGTAGCGGTGGATGGTGGGAGGATCAGGGGTCCGGGCTCTGGGTGCTGTTCAGGTGTGGCTGGGTATATCACAAAAAAGATTTCCTTTGGACCAATTTGAATAGCCTATATTAAGTATCCCTATCTATATTTGCCCATGCACTTCAATCCTATACATTCACGCACCGTTCACACCCCAGGCATACAAGGGAAGTGTAATTATATACGCAAGGTCAACAATACACAACAATATTGTTAAATATGGTTTTTATTTATTAAAAAATTATCACAATACACAAATCATTTTATGAATTTAAAAATCATGGGAAGCCGTAGTTTCCACAGATATTTAAAAAGTTAATCACAACCTAATGCTTCATACATAAAAGAAAAAGGCCCTAACACTAAGCAGAGAGAACAAATTAAAGACGGTACAATTTGTCATGAAAACATACACATCCGTGGTAACACAGTAATTGACCTGGAACTTGATATTGTAGATACGTGATCTATAGTTCCAGACTCTTCACAGATTGTGTTAAAAACTTGAAGCGTTGACGCGTTTCGATGGATTAACTTATACTACCATCTTTCTCAAGACTGTATAAATGTCTCTCTGGGACATCTACAAATGCCTGTGTGATAAAACATAAATATCAGTATTCATCACTGAAATTCACTTTATCGTTGTATTTTGACAATATATTTCATTTATCAAATTAGTTTAATCATCCTAATGCCCTGAACAATATATAGCTTTATGTAACTAACACGTTGTTTGTTGAAAGGGAAAAAGAGAAAAGGAAAAAATGCGACTGGGCACAGATGGGCTGGCCTTTGATGCGCCTTCTGCGCTCCGGGGCCTCCATAAGTAGTCCTGGGAAGTGGGAGGGGCTGGCAGGGAGACCGGCGCGAACCAGCGGAGAGGGACAAACGGCAGGAGCAGGGGCAGCAGTGAGCTCTGGGCAAGCAAGTGAAGTAAACAGAAAGGCCCAAACAACAAACAGAATTAAACCAAACTAAGCAGAAGTAACAAAAACAAACTATAGCCTCAATTTTACCAGCCAAATATTTACAGTGCTAAGAATGAGCGCAGCGATGTGAAGGAATTACCAAGCTGGGCGGCGAGACCGAACCTGGGGCCTCGGGGGAGGAGAGCATGGCAGAGTCTAGCAGAGCTAGGCTGCAGGGGAGTGGCACACGAGACCGGGGTCAAGGGCAACTCACTGGGGCCACGCAGTGGCCTCCATAAGTAGTCCTGGGAGGTGGAAAGAGCCGGCCGGGAGGGCGGGGAGACCGTCGGGAACCAGCAGGAGCGGGAAAAATGGCGGGGGAGCAGTGATGTGAAAGATTTACCAAGCTGGGCAGCGGGACCGAACCTGGGGCCTCGAGCGGAGAAATAGGCAGAGTCTAGCAGAGCTAGGCTGCCGGGGAGTGGCACACAAGACCGGGGTCAAGGGTTACTCCGTACTATAACTACATACTGGTGAGCGCCAGTAGGTGATATATATATATAACACAAAGATCCAAGAAAGCGCACACTCAGGAGGGTCACAATGCAGTGCTGGATTTATTCAAAGTCGAAACGCTACGAGATTGAATAAATCCGGCACTGCATTGTGACCCTCCTAAGTGTGCGCTTTCTCAGACCTTTGTGAAGCAATTTTGAACGGCAGGCTCCACCGGCACAGCGCACCAAACTTCCATGGGCCCAGGGTTTTGGAAGGAACAAGCAATAATAGCCAATGGATAGATATTTAAAAAAATTGAAATATATAATTTATTCATTTATACAGTAAACCACTGTGGACGGAACAGTCTCAGATTGATCAATAGATCACCAGGAGAAGGACGATGATTTTGAATTTGTAAAGCACTTGATTGCCCGGAGGCGTCTTGCCGCTGCTTCTGTCTAAAGGTAAAGGAGTCAGTTAGTTATTGAAAAGTTCGTTTTTTAATGATTTCCTGAAGGAGAGGAGGTTAGGGCTTTCCTTCAGCTCCTGAGGGAGAGAGTTCCCCAGTTTAACAGTGCCAGTTATTAAGCTTCTGTCTCCCCAAGAAGCTTGTTTAAACTTGGGGACAACAATGTAATAGGCTGTTGAGGAACAAAGCATTCTGGAAGGGGTGTACCAGACAAACTTGTGTCTCGAATATTCAGGGCCAGAGCTGTGTAGAGCTTTACAGGCGGTGCAAAGGGCCTTGAATTCTATCTGCTTTTTTATGGGCAGCCAATGAAGCTTGACTAAAGCCTGAGATGCAGATTGGTGTTTGGGAATCCTCAGTAGGAGACATGCTGATGTATTCAGCAGTATCTGTGGTTTGTGGAGGAATCTATGCTGTACATTCAGAAAGAGAGCTTTGCAGTAATCCAATTGGGATACGGCGAGGGAGGTCACTATGGTTTTCTGTAGATCCCCAAAATAAAAGAACCTACTTTCCTGATGATCTTCAGAGTGAAGAAAACTGAGGCGGTTAACGCATTAACCTGATCTCCAAATGACGACTTGTAGTCGAATAGAATCCCTAGATTCCTAACTTTCTTCACTGGAGTAGGCAGTGAGCCCAGTTCTTATGGTCACCAGCTGGGTGTCCAGAAGAAGATGTTGCTGCCCAGAAGAAGAACTTCCGTTTTCCCAGAGTTTATTTGAGACAATTAATTTTCATCCAATTGTCTATTGCCTCATGCAGCTGTTGAATCTGACTGCAGTATCGTCTACTGGATAATGAGAGCACAATTTGTGTATCGTCAGTATATGAGACAACTGACAATCCAAAGGATTTGATGAGCCTGGCCTAAGGGTTGAAGTATAGATTAAAAAGAGTGGGGATCATGGACAAGCCCTGGAGCACCTCACATGGCAGATGGAATGCATCAGAGACAAATTTGTTCATAGTAACAAATTATTCCCTCTCAGAAAGGAAAGATTTCAGGAGAGTAAGAGCAGATCCCCTAATGCCTAATATGAAAAAACGGTCAATCAACAGGTCATGATTGACTGTATCAAATCCCACCAAGAGATCCAATAAGATGAGAGCACCCTTGCCTCCCCTGTCAAGAACAGCCTTCAGTTCTCCTCGGACGACAATCAGTGCTGATTTGGTGCTGTGAACACCTCTGAATCCGAATTGTGTAGAGTCCAAAAGATTATTAGCATCTATAAAGGATGCTAATTCAAGATAGATTGCCTTTTCCTTGATTTTAACCGGAAAAGGTAGACGAGCGATCGGTCTGTAGCTACCGGGATCTTGTGGATTGAGGCTAGGATTTTTCAAGAATGGCTCTTTTCTAACCAATAGGAAAGTCGCTGCTGTCAATCATCTCATTGAAAATTACGACAAGATGAGTACTTATAATCTTTGGGGAAAGATGTATAATCTTGGGTGGGCACGGCTCCAGAGGAGAACGTGATTTAATGGAATTGGTCAGCTTAATACTTGCTCAATATAGAGCTGGGAGAAAGAGTTTAGGATTGGAGGCTGGAGGGCGAGCAGTTTTCATCCTGAAAGTCAGGGGTTAAATGTTTATTTGCCACAAATGTGTTAAAGACGTCCTCCATTTTAGCCTAGAAAGAGCCAGCCAGAATATTGCAGAAGGCTAGGCTACAATTATTATTACTTTTCTCAGGCATGTTTTTTTTACTGTACTGAATAGCTCATTAGAGGTGTTTTCTGTGGTTTGTATCTTACTGGTAAAGTATTGGGTCTTTTCAGGACTTTATAATCAGAAATAAGCTGTTTGTAAGTATCTCTCTCCGATGGATCATACTTTTTTCTCCACTTGCGTTCCTGTATCCTCAGAGCTGTTTCTGTGCTCTGAGTTTGTCCAAAAACCAAGATTCAGACGGTTTATTTCTCCGATTAGTGTAGATTTTTGCATGTGCAAGTGAGGCTATTGCCTGACCTACCCATGAAGAGTAGGTCGATATGGCCGATTCAAGATCCGTGACGACAGTGGGCTGGGAACTGGACAGCATCGTGCAGAGTTCTAGAGGATCAATTCTGTGCCAGGCTCTCCCCTTACTAACAGTAGGGGCAGATGCGCCTCTCAACTGTGAGCAAGGTATTTTAATGCTGAACATAACTGCCCTATGGTCTGACCATTTCAATGGTAGTGAGGCAGTAAAATGGAGGAAGGGGTATGGCCTGCAGCATGGGTGGGTAGGTTAACAAGCTGGAGTAGACCTAAGCTGGCCATAGTCAGCAGTGCTCTCTAGGTAAACGTTTAAATCTCCTAAAACTGTAAAATTTGAAGAGTTTTCAACTTGACACAAGCAGTGGACTAAGGACCTGCACAAAGACGACCTAGGGCCAGGGGGACAATAAAGCAATAGTCCTTTAAATGTAAAGTTTTTTGTTAATTTATTTGAAACAAGAGTGCTTTGTGATCAGAGTTAGCGAGTACTGTTGAGAAAGAAGCAGTGAGCTGATTACGATATATGATCACCAGGCCGCCACCCCCCTTACCAAATCTGTCCGATCTAAAAATGTAGAGTCTCGCTCAAATAGCCAGAGCCATGTCAAAGCCTGAACCTAAATCAGCCCACGTTTCTGCTACAAAGATAATATCTGGCTTGTGGGCATCTATGAACTCAGAAAATGAAATTTTATGCTTTATTAGTGATCTGGCGTTGAGCAAAGTGCACATAAAAGCATCATAAGAGGTTGCTGTATTAGCTGGGGTGGCCTATTTAAATAGTTTGAGCGAGTGGCATAAATCCTAAGAGTGAGGTTGCATTCTGGGCATTTTAAGGTATCAGAAATGACATGTGGCTCAAGAGTATCACAAAGAGGGTTCTTACCTGAGATGTTAAGTGCCACAAGTTTGTCCCTAGAGTATTTCAGCAAAGGGGGTCCATTTAATAAAAAACTGGCAGGCGTTCCGGTGCTCGGTGCAATCAGGGCACAGACAGAATTGCCTTAGGCGCGCCAGCTGTGAAGACGATCAGTGAAGCTAGTTATGTAGCCCGTCATCCTGGAGGTATGTCAGAGGAGTGAGAAGGTCAGCGCTCATCAGCGCGATACGATAAGGTGAGGACAAATAAAAACTAAACTGGGGGCTGGAGCCGTTTTGGCAGCCAACACATGCACCTGTGTTGTAGGCAGTATTGTTTTTGTGCAGGAAGGGGCACCTTCCTGCACAAAAATAATGCTGAGAGGCTTTCTCCTCTTTCTATGTGTGCTGCAGAATGCAGGACACATAGAGGAAAAAACGAGGAGAAATAAACATATTTCTCCTCGTTACGCCTCTCCTGGGGAGGTGTATCTTTATGGCCCATCCCCAGCTTTAGCAGGTTTGGTAATTCTGGTAATGCGTCAAAAACCATGGGAGTTGCGTGGGAACGCCCACGGAACGCCTCCCTTGCGCAGAGTAAAGCAACGCAGCGATTTACGCTGCATTGCATTACTCCAGATTTTTGAAGCCATTCAAAGCCACACAAAGTGGCGTTGCGTGGCTTCAAAACGATGACTTACAGTTTGCGTCGCTCTTGCACCACATTGCGTGGTGCAAGAATATCGCAAACCGGGTCATAAATAAGGCCCTGAGTATAGTGGAAGACTAGGAAGATATCACGTTGATTACCTCGGTAAGAAGTGATTTTCCTCCAAGGCATTTGCAGACTACAAAAAAACACAACACATAAATACCCATATTTATTTTTATAAAACAAGGTGCGCTCGCGCAACTAATGCTTGCCGATGGAAGCCGGGTCATGGCAAATGAAAAAGAACCGTCAACGCGTTTTACTTTTCAGGGACAACATACTCTTCCTCAGAATACAAAGAATAAAACTGCCATTACTGCTGTTCTCCGCCCGGAATGGATTTGCCTTTGTTTCCTCCCTGCGTGCTGGCGGTAAGCTCTGCTCTCCGTGAATGTTCCTCACGCGCTGAACACGGTGTGCGCCGCAGTCTATTTTGACAGCTGGCCTTGGGCTATTATCTGTTTGAATTCACTATTCTGAGGCTCCAGAACATCATAATAAACTCTGTCGGCATTGAGGTTTTCTCTGATGAATAACAGATCCTCGGTAGGGTACTTGTCATCGTTTCCTGTCCATATGGTTAAACTGTACCTGCATTAACACAAAGAGAAAGAACTAAACGTCATGCGATGAATGCAGCATCCGCAGTGAACACACACAATAGCGGTCTATGGAAAAAAACCTCGAACTGGCCCTTAACAAATATAAGTCCCAGAACAAATCTTCAGTTCGTTTTGACATGCAGCCATCAGAAAGCACAATTACCTTGTCATTTCGTGATCAAGGTGACACCTACCTTCCATATATTAGACGAAATCTCCAAGTCATGTTTACGCCTGAGATTTGCATAGATGTCGAACTTTTCAGAGATTTAAAGACATTTCCATTTACTCTCCTACTGAGATGAACGGAGTATTGCCAGGTGGACAACCCTCAGGAGTAAAGGTGAAGGAAATGTGTTTCTGGCCGTGTAGAGGCATTTCAACATGAGCAAGTGTACATCGGGCTGAATTGTACCTGGGGAAATGCCACTGCATTTTACCCATTGTTGTAGTAGGTAAAAAAAATGTATGTTAACTTTCTTTCATCACAAGATTATGCATGGAATGTACATGTATGAAGTAATGAGAAAAAAAGTCAATTCCATACATTATAGGCATAATAAAGACATAGACATATCATTGCTTAATAAAAACATTAGGTGTAATCAATAACATATATAACATATGCAAACATACTCCAAACAGCATAAATCAACAAAACTTTGAAAACCCGATAAATCAGGGACATAAACCACACCCTGTTACCCTACAGGGGATCGAGGGTACGTGTCATCATAAGTCTGTTACCCTACAAGGGATCGAGGGTACGTGTCATCAAAAGTCATAATAGAGATCGAGTTCCAAAGTCAATCCTATCCAGAACCTGCCAACCCTCTACTCCTAGTGATGACGATTCACAGCAGATGCCATCACTCTTGGACATCTTAGTTTATGGTTTAAATCTTTTTTATTGAAATAAATGCTAAGCATTGTATACTAGCAAAAGAGCAGTGCAACCAATTGGGCCACGCAGGGCTCCAGTGCAAACGAATGGCATATGAGATCACAAAATAAAACGATCTATAGGAATGAGAACAGAAATACAGCCCCCCACCCTAACCCAGGAGGAGGAAGAAAGGAAAAAGAAAGGGAATAGGATAGCGCTCTCCCCCCCTCCCCACCCAGCCCAGCCCATCTATAAGTAAGTGGCAAACTAGCCTGAGCGGCTAACCCGTGGGAGTATTTGACGGTGCCAATCGCAGAAGGCGCAGGTAACTCAGGCACGTCAACTCCCTAAAGTCTTGTACCAAGAGAGCCAGGAAAGGTTGCCACAATTTGTTAAAGCCAGTGCCTTTGCCAGCCATGGTGAGCGAAATCTTTTCCATGCCTAAGATATGCCATAGGCGGTGAAACCACCCAGTGAGTGTTGGAATACGTGTAGATTTCCAATGTGTGAGAATGTTTTGTGTGGCAGTGCCCAGCGCAAGCGCTATTGGTTTCCCCCTCGTGGATTTCAGAGGATAGGTGAGTGGGTTAGGAACCCCCAAAAGCACGTACTCCGGAAGCCGAGGAAGCTCTGTGTCTAAATACGTGTCGATGTCATCGAGGACTTGAGTCCAGTAGCGTGTCAGATGTTCACATTCCCATAGTAAATGTACAAGTGTACCCACCTTCCCACACCCTCGCCAGCAATCCGGACTATATGCGCTGTCGAAGTGGTGCATGCGCTCGGGGGTGTAATACCAGTAATACGCGAGCTTAGTAAAAGTTTCGGTGAGACCTATGTGAGTCGCAGTGTGTCGCGCCCTATAGCAGATCCCTTCCCATTCCTTGCTAGTGAGATTGCGACCCAGGTCTCTTTCCCATCTGACCCGCCCTGCATGGAAGGTATGAGAGTAGCGGGATACAATCATTCTATACAGGTCTGAAATTAACTTCTTGTCTGAGGAACGTGTGATCAGCCATCTCTCATACTGGGTGAGATGTCTATGGGCCTGCGATCTATTGTCCGGGTGTGAGGCCCAGTGTCGCAGCTGCAGGTAGTGCAAGCGCTCAGATTCAGGGAGACCATAATCAGTGCGTAGCTGTGCGAAGGGCACGACCCCTTCAGCGTCGTAAAGAGTACCTAGCGCGCGGCAACCGGTGGTTCTCCAAAGAGGGAAGGAGGTCTCACATATCCCCGGTCCAAAGTCGGAATTGCCAAAAAGAGGAGTGAGCGGGGAAGGGAAAGTCGTCAGCCCATGTCGTCTGTTCGTCTGATGCCAGACCAACATTATAGCGCGGGTTACGTGAGAGGCGTAAAGGTTGGGGGGACGCTGGGCCTTCTGAAGGAAAGGGATCTTCTTCAAAGAAGTGCCCGCTATCGCGCGGTCTTGAAAAAGCCAGTGTTTCTCTGACTCTGCCCACTCCACTAAGTGTCGTAGCTGTGCGGCTTTATAGTAAAGCGCAAGATCAGGTATCCCTAGACCCCCTTCATCAGGATGGAGGAAACTGACCAGCCGCTTCATCCTCAGCTTGCGACCCTGCCAAATGAACTGAGAGAGTTCTGACTGCACCCGCTGGAGCCAACTGGTGGGAGGCTGTAGGGGGAGCGTTTGAAAAAGATAAAGAAGTTTGGGAAGGATCGTCATCTTGACTGCGGCAATGAGACCCAGCCAAGAGATAGGGTAATGTTTCCAACGCCGCAGGTCCGCACGAATGTGGGAATGTAAGATACTGTAGTTGACCGCCCTCGTCGTCTGTAGTGTGGGGGCTAGCCAGATCCCCAGATAAGGGACCGTGTCAGAAGACCACTGTACGGAATGACGCGCCTGTAGGTCCGCCAGCATCTGAGGCGGTAGAGAGAGGTTTAAAGCCGTGGACTTCGTGATGTTGACTTTGAACCCGGACGCCCTCCCGAAGGAGTCCAGCTCCTCCAGAAAGGTGCCCAGGGCCGTTGCAGGTTCCGTCAGGGTGACCAGGACGTCGTCCGCGTACAAGCTGATGGTATGAGTATCACTGCCAAAGCGTATACCCGTGATCTGCGGGTGCTCACGAACTCTTTGCGCCAGGGGCTTCATGTATAAGGCAAAGAGCAGGGGCGACAAAGGACACCCCTGTCTAGTGCCTCTATGGATACAAAAGGGAGTTGACGCATGTCCATTCACCCGTACTGCGGCCGCAGGGCCACGGTAGCAGTTGAGGATACGGGTCCTCATCTTTTCCCCTAGGCCAAATCGGATCAGCACTTGCTCCAAGTAGGGCTAGTGCACGCGATCGAACGCCTTTTCAGCATCGATGGTCAGGACCACATAGTCTCCCGGGATGCGAGAAGCTTTTTCAATGAGATGGAGCACTCGCTTCGTGTTATCGCTGGTCTGCCTTTGGGGTATAAATCCCGCCTGGTCAGGGTCGATTAACCCAGGCATATAGGGGGCCAGGCGAGCCGCAAGGTTACTGGTGTAGAGCTGCAGGTCAAGGTTTAAAAGAGAGATAGGCCTGTATGCCGTGCAGAGCATTTTATCCTTGCCAGGCTTATGAATGACCACTATAGCCGCCTCGAGCATGGAAGGAGGGATCGCCCCCGAAGAAGCAAAGGAATTAAAGAGGCGAGTGAGAAGAGGTGTGAGCGTGGGGCAGAACTGCTTATAGAACGCCACCATATAGCCGTCTGGACCAGGAGATTTAGCCAGTTTTAAGCGCGAGATGGCTGAGACCACTTCTTCCGGGCGAATCTCCCTCTCTATGTGGTCGGCCTGCGCTTAGGACAAGCTGGGAAGAGTAACCTGATCCAAATACGCATCTATGTCCGTCAGATCTAGGTGCTGTGCATCGTACAGTTGTGCATAAAAGTCACAGAACGTCTCGGCTATGTCAGAGTCTTCTGTGTGTGTGCGGCCTGCATGATCTGTGATCTCCTGAACCCCGTCACACAGCCGGGTTTCCCTCAGTTTGTGTGCTAGTAACCGACCCCATTTGTCACAGCCGACATAAAAAGAATGGCGCAGACGTAGGGCCGCGTATTCGGCTTTATCGCGATCTATGGCAGATAACTGCAACCTAGCTGTCTTCAATTGACGCCAAATGCGCGGCGCTCCAGTTCGTTGATGTATCTGTTCTAACTCGCGCACACTCTGGGTGAGGTCCTCCCTCTTGCATTTACGTTCCGCATTATCCGCAGAGGAGAGAGCAATAATCGCCCCCCTAACTACAGCCTTCAGGGCTTTCCATCTAGTGGAGATAGGCGTGTCAGCGTTGTCGTTATAGGACAGATAGTCATCGAGCGCGCGCTGAATCTGGGCGACGGAGTCCGCGCGGTGTAAGAGGGTATCTCGGAAGCGCCACCGTCGAGTAGGGAGCCGGACGGGGGGCAAAGTCAGGGTGATCACTACGGGAGCATGGTTCGATAAGGCAGCAACTAAAATGTCGGCAGAGGTCGTGATGTCCCTGATCGTCTTGGTGCCTATGAAGTAGTCCAACCTAGCGTAGGTCTTGTGTGCGCCAGAGTAATAGGAATATTCCCTGGATTGTGGGTGGAGGTCCCTCCACAGATCTATCAAGCCCAGGTCTCCCAACCTAGCTAGTCCGGCACGGGAAAGGGCCCCACTTGGCCAAAGCGTTGCACCGACCGATCTAGCTCATTATTAAGGACTAGGTTGAGGCCTCCCCCCAGGAGTAATCTGCGCTCAGGAGTGGCGGTGGCCTCGAGCAGCGCCTCATGGAGAAACCGCTCCTGTCCTTCATTAGGGGCATATATGGACCCTAAGATCAGCGTGTGACCCCCAATCATGAATTGGTAGGTGAGAAGCCTACCTTTAATTTCGGCCTCCTTCTGCACCACTTTCCCCTTAAAAGCCCTAGAGATCAGAATCGCCACCCCTGCAGATTTAGAGGATCCCGAGGAGAAGAATTGGGTCGGAAAAGCACGTGACCGGAGTCTGTGACAATCTTTAGCCAACAAATGTGTTTCTTGTAATAGGCATGCGTCAGCCCCAAAGCTCTCCAAATAAGCCAGGATCGCCCGGCGCTTAATGGGATTGTTAAGTCCCCTCACACTGAGTGTGAGGACTTTAAGACTATGGGGAGGCATCTACAGCGGGGAATATCGTGCGTTAAAAAGCATGCGCGGCCTAGGGCAGGATAGAATGCTCAGCTGCAACTGCATAGGGAGGTCAGTGGGCGCATATCGCCAGCTCGGGAAACTATACCCAGCAGTACTGGGAGACCGATGAGAAGCGCAGGAGGGAGGAGAGGAGAAAGACAGCCCCTGAGAGAGATAGAAAAAGCCCCAGCACAACAGGTGCCAACATTAATCAAGAGTCCTGGTGACAGTCCGCTCGAAGACTCCGCCCGTTTTACATGATCTTCCGCAGAAGATCAGGTAAAACATGAATACGGGAATCACGTGGCCAATTGCATCCCCCCCCACCCCCAGGCCGCCCAAGAACAGAGAAGCTAAGAAAAAGTTACATGACCTAGGCTCATTACGAGGGCAGTGTCTTAGCAAGGGTTCCAGGTAAGCCCTCCAAAGCGTCCTGCTGACCCTTTGCGATCTCTTCGGGGTCGGGGCGCCGCGGGCGGTGTCTGCGCCGCTGCTGCCTCCATCGCGGCTGTGTGTCGCTGGGTCCTGTGTGTCACTGCTGTCGTCCTCTTCAGGTATTTCAATCCCCAGTACCCTGCTGGCCTCTGTTAGAGAGCGAAGTTGGTAAAGTTTGCCATCGTATTGAAATACAAGACGAAATGGATGACCCCAGGAATATGCAATGTTGCGTTGGGGTAGGACAGCAGTGATGGGGCGAAATGTCTTACGTTTTTGAAGTGTGAGGGCAGCGAGATCTTGGTAGAGAACCGGAGTTTGATCCCGAAACGTGATAGGATGCTGTGTCCTGGCCTTCTGAAGAATTTCCTCCTTGGTGCGGAAGTCGTGGACACAGACTAGGATATCCGCCGGCGGAGCATTGTCGGCCCGAGGGGGACCCACACGATGTGTCCTGTCAATCCGAAGCTCAGAGTCCAGGGGATTGCCCAGGATGTGATTGAACAGTTCACGCACGAAAGTAAAGATATTGCCAGCTTCTGCGTTGGGCCTCACTCCCCGGATCCGTATGTTATGACGTCTGTAGCGGTTCTCCAAGTCCTCTAAGTGGGTCTGAAGGTCCACCGGCCGGTCGTGTATGCGGATAAGTTCCTGTTGTAAGAAGGAGACCTCATTGTCCCGCGTGTCACTTTTGTCTTCCAGAGCTACTACATGGTCTCCAACACTGTCGAGGTCCTTTCGGATGTCTTTAAGCTCTGCGGTGAGATCCCGTTTCACGGCGTGTAAGTCATCACGGAGGGCCGAAAATAGATATTCCAGGAAGGCCCGCGTGACTGGTTCCTCCCCAGGGCCACTCACATGTGTCGAGGCAGCGTCGTGCTGCTTGGCAGCGTCTGATGTCGCGCCTCCCTGTGGGCGCGCGAAGAGCTCCTGGAGGGACTTACTCTTTTTCCCCCGTGTGGAAGACATAGTTCTGCCCAAACTGTGAGGAGACGTGGAATATGGCGGGAGCCGAATGCCACCGCGCCGCCCCCCCTCAAGCGCCTGGGAAAAGCGTTGAGGTCTCTATGAAGGGTCTACGTGTAGGAGCAACACCAATCAAGAAAGACACAGGGCAGGTAGATTTGGCAGAGCCACCGGCGGGCCACACACCACCCCGACCAGCGTAGCGTGGGCGTAGAAGGAAGCTTTCTCAAAGCAGGGCCCTCCCAGTGTCAGCAGCAGTAGGGGTCCACTCCAACCTCGGTGTGTTGATGACCCTACTATGGGGCAATGGGGCAGGCCATCGCATTGCACAATCAACGCAAAAGATAGTTATCAAGGCCTCACCTCCTGCTCAGCTGTGCCGCCGCAGGCCCCGGCCGGTCCCCGCAGCGCGAAGACCCCGCAGTGCAATCCAGGTCCAGAGCCAATGCGCGCCACCAATGTCCACCGATCAGAGTCACATGCAATGGCGCTGATCGCTCCCGAGCGAAATACCACTATGCGGGTCTGGAGGGGGTGAGCAGGGGGCCTCCAGCCCACCGCCAGTCACACCCGGGCCTGGCCGGGCCACCGCCGCAGGGCGCCGGGTCTCGTCCACGGCTACCGCCTCCACCAGTGGTCACGCTAATGCTCCCCCAAGCTGGCTATCTGCTCTGGGACCGTGCGTACAGTTTCCCCAGGGAACACAGGGGTAGCAGCCAAGCGTTCTCTTCCACACGATGCAGGCAACCGGGGGGCCCCGCAAGGCGAAGTGAAGGGCTCCACGTGGGACGGGGAGCGATGTCGGCCCAGATGCTCCCTCTCACCTCAATTGGTCGGCCGGGCCCAGCACTGGCCCACGCTGCAAGCCGATCAAGGAGGGCCTCAGCCGCTCCCTCCTCCGTCCGCGGGTGTGTGCTCGGCTGAGGCAGTCTCGGGGTGCCGGCCCCAGTGCACCAAATTCGGATGTCAGGTGGGGGAGGGCTCCCGCGCACCGGCCCCGATGCCGAAAAGTTGCAGCCGCCGTCCGATCTGGCTCCAGGCGTTGTAGGCTGTCTCGGCTATGCGGTGCCCTCGGTGTCCGCAGGTGGAGGAACGGGCGGGGCACCAGGATGAGTAACCCCGCTGCGAGCCACTCCGCAGCTGCGCCGGCCCGGCGCTGTCCCAAAGTCGAGGCCGCGGCTCTGCCTCCGACCACAGGCCCCACTGTCTCTCGGGCGTGGTGTTTCTCGCTCCGCACCGCAGCACCCGGGGTCGTCTCAGGCAGGACGGGGGCCGCTAACACTCAGCATGCAGCCCCGCACATGACCCTGGCTCGATGTAGGCTATGGACAGCCTAGGCGTGATGAGTTCTCGGACGGCTGGAGGGAGAGACTAGAGGACACGTCTCACCTCGTCGGCATCTTGGCCACGCCCCGGACATCTTACTTTAAATCTTTATCCTCTGGTGGCGGTGGCTTCACCTCAGTTGTTTAGTTATGAAGGTGAGAAGAGCGAAGGAGGCACAAATCGCAAGTTTCTAGTATACCAGAAAAACGTCTGCAAAATTGTACTGGGCATTCGTAGGGTAAAGGTTATACCAACTCTCCCAAAACGGTGATCCTCTTTGTCCAAACTGTGATATCATTTCTCACTTTGATATAGCCCCATTTTGTTTAAATTTGGGAAGCTGCAACATTTAAAAAAAAAATGAAGTTTAAATCTTTAGTCACATTTTGCCAGTTCTGGATGGAGATCAAACAAGATTAGACTATTCCTCCGTAACATGCAACTAGCATACCATGGGGGCATGCAGACACCCCTGAGATTTCAGTGATCTATTTTGGCTTCCTAGACTGGTGGTGTGCTCAGGTACTTTATGTACATCTTTAAGCCAGAGACTTAAAATCTTTCAACATAATCAGAGCTTAGCTGAGGCTCACTAATACTGCTTTCTTCAAGTTCTTACAGATCGTGATTACTTAAGGAACCTCTTCCTACACCAAAAGCTGACCATGTTTGGAGACTCTGCAATACATGATTAATTTTATCATGTAAAATCCCTATCATTAACAGATTTCTAAAATGTGCTAATGAAAGAAAAGCATGACAATCTTCTGAGAAGGGCAGAGAAGTGGGTTAACTGGGCAGGAATATCCAAAAGATATTGCCAGGACTTTGCATAATATCCATAAAATACTAACTCTGGTAAAGTTGCATGCCCAATCTGCTTGGATTACCATGTTCAAATGCCACACCTTCCAGGATAACTAAGTGGAAACCAGTGACCTTTGGTTCGGTGGTAGATGCACCGACTCAGAATCAGACAGTTGCGTATGTTTGTCAGATACCCACTTTTACCAAATTCCTGGGGTATGAGCTGTCTGCAAGGAGTCTATTGACGGGGCCAGCTTTTTAGGCTAATCTAATTGCAACATTATGGAAGATTAAGGAAACACCCTGAAGCACTAACATCAGACAAGAGGGAGCCGGTACAACAGGGTCTCTGGCGAGACACAACGTGATCTGGATGTCCTGGCTTTTAAAACACATTGTGCCAGAAAAATTGGGTAAGTGAAGTAACAATGATCTTCTTCTGATCGGTAGCCATATTTTGGTCTACCACAGCGGCCGTCTAACATAACTATGGCAGTAATAAGATGCATTTCGATGTAACAGATCAATGATAGGTGCAATAATTTTGTCTCGTTTCTTTGTTTTGCTAATGAATCTAAATTTAAAAAAAATAACTCTTGCTGTGGCCGTTCAAAAAGCAAGACTACTGCTCAGTGAAAAACATAATTATTGTGACTCAAATACCTACTTCCACAAGTCTAGAATATGCAATTCCAGATCATTAGATGAGATAGGAGCACCGGGCATCCAATCAATCAGGGGCGTAGGCATATACATATATATATTACACGAGAAAGTCTTTTATGAATGTTTGCCAGTGGATGCCAAGCTCCTATTTTTCTGAAAAGTGGCTTTCAATGTGCCAGTGAATCCTCGTCATTCTAAACATTGCAACATCAGAACTCTGTCTGCAGAAATTAAATACACTGCCCCAAACTGCACTTTATTTTTCCATTTTAGATAACCTACTTTGTGGTGTCAATGCGATACAAAAGAAAAGCACAATTTAGTATGCTAGTTTCCGGTTAAAAATGTACTTAGAATAATACACATTGTTGCTTGGAACACATTTTAAATACTAGCACGTAATCTATTTCCCATCAAAAACACACATTTCTCAAAACACTGATAGACATAATGCACTCTCAGGCAAACAATGAATATTAGAAATGAAACGGAGTATGGCACTCAAATACTCTAAATCTTTCTAAAAGGTACAGAAATCATTTAATTGATGCCGAATATGAAATACATAAGAATTAAGAAGGGTAATATGGTCCTGTCTTGCCATCTCAGGATTCAGGCAACACTTATAAACCACTCAGCCTTTGCGGTTTCCTATCATCAGAAGCCCTCAACTGCAATATAGGACCTCATCACACAGTTACCCTCTATCTATCTATCTATCTATCTATCTATCTATCTATCTATCTATCTATCTATCTATCTATCTATCTATCTATCGATTGCCAGTATGAAGTTATAATTAGGACCTAGTTTCCACAGGAAAAGCGTTTTTTGTTTTGCTAATAACGTTGGCGCTGTTTAATGAATCTTCACAAAATTTTCAAAACTAATTTGCCAGTCACTTCAGCTGCTGTCTTGAAAGTTTCTAAGTGATACATTAAGCGGGGGCCGAGAAAAAGTGGAGTCCCGAAACGCGTTTCCCCAATGTTAATTCCCATAGGGACTTTAGACACAACTAACGACCGAACTGCTGGATGGAATTACACCAAATTTAGCAGAATGGTAGATCTTGGTCCAGAGTAGTGCCTTTTGGTAGTTTGGTGTAAATCTGTTCAGTAGTTTTAGAGATATTAACCGAAATGCAAATTTGTATATCTAGGGACACAGATCCAACAGTGCCCGTGCTGTAATCTGACTGGCTGCCAACACTTCAACCAGGAAGTGTTGGCAGCCATCTTGGGACTCGGCTTCAGCCAAGTCCCACAAAAAACCTTAACAATATAGAAATGGGGCAGGGTAGGAATACCCTGACCCCCTAGATGTGGTGGTGGGGTCCCAGAGGGTGTTGCAGGAATTCTGCACAAATACAGAACTATGCGCGGTTAATTGGACCTTGGTGTATAGGGATTGAGTCTTCCTAGCTTTAAAAATGGCGGGGGACTACGCGGACACCCCTCCTGGACTTCGTTGAAGCCCCAGGGACCACCACCTCCCTGGGTCTTTAGTTTTATAAAAGAGGAGGGGGGCCTCACGGACCCCCTTTCTAGGCTTTGAAGAAGCCCTGGGGACCACCACCTCCCCGGAGCAATAAACTAGTATTAAAGGGGCCAAGGGGACCACCACCTTCCTGGGGCCTTTTCGACAAATAAAACTGGGAGGGGGCCGCACGCCCCCCCTACCGGGCCATATACGGCCCCAGGGACCACCACCTCCTCGGGGCCAGCCCGTCAATATGGAGAGGGGCGGTGCTGCCCCCTCCTGGAGCCATACATGGCACTGGGGGCCGCCACTCACCACGGCCGGCTCCTGCTATGTCCCAGGGTGCCCACCCCCGGGACATAGCTGTCCGCCAAGTCAGAGCAAACACGAACTCTGCTCTCAGTAAGCAAGAGCTGTGAAACCGCTCCCACTTGCTGAGAGTGGAGTTTTCGTCTGTTTCAGACGAAAGGATGGCTCTCACAGACAGGGAGCTGCATGTTTAGCAGCTCCCTATCTGTGAGAGCAATGCCGGTTCCCGCAGGCAGCGGGGAGCTGGCTGGGACTGCAGGGGTCTTGAGGCTCTCCTATGGTCCCGGGGGAAAAAGAGGCAAAATAAAGGTCAGAAAAAAACAGAAAGAGGCGGAATAAAGGTCCGAAACTAGCTGAAAGAGGCAAGATAAAGGTGAGACACTAGCAGAAAGAGGCAGAATGAAGAGCAGCAATGAGCAGACAGAGGCAAGATAAAGGTAAGACTAGCATAAAGAGGCAGAACAAAGGTAATTAACGAGCAGAAAGAGGTAAAATAAAGGTGAGAAACAAGGAGAAAGAGACAGAAAAGAGGTCAGAAGCAAGCAGAAAGAGGCAGAATAAAGGTCAGAAACAAGCAGAAAGTGGCAGAATAAAGGTCAGACAAGAGCAGAAAGAGGCAAAATAAAGGTAAGAAACAAGCAAGAAAGGCAATATAAAGGTCAGCAACAAGCAGAAAGAGGCAGACTAAAGGTGAGAAACAAGTAGAAAGCGGCAGAATGTAGGCCAGAAACAAGCAGAAAGAGGGAGAAGAAAGGTCAGCAATGAGCAGAAACAAGCAAAATAAAGGTGTGATATGAGCAGAAAGAGACAAAATAAAGGTGAGAAATGAGCAGAACGAGGCAGAATAAAGGCCAGCAATGATTAGAAAGAGGCAAAATAGAGGTCAGAAAAGAGCAGCAAGAGGCAGAATAAAGGTCAGAAATGAGCAGAAAGAGGCAAAATAGAGATCAGAAACGAGCAGAGAGAGGCAAATAAAGGTCAGAAACGAGCAGAGGTGGGCAAAATAAAGGTCAGAAATGAGCAGCAAGAGACAAAATAAAGGTCAGAACTGAGGAGAAAGAGACAAAATAGAGATCAGAAACTAACAGAAAGCGACCAAATAAAGGTCAGAAATGAGCAAAAAAAAGAGGCAAAATAAAGGTCAGAAACGAGCAGCAAGAGGTCAAATAAAGGTCAGAAATGAGCAGAAAGAAGCAAAATAAATGTCAGAAACAAGCAGAAATAGAAAACAACATGAAGGTCAGCAACAAGCAGAAAGAGGCTAAATAAAGGTCAGAAGTGAGCAGAAAAAAGGTAGAAAATGAGCAGAACCCACTCAGACACACTTTCACAGAACAACTCAGACACTCTCACAGCCACTCACAGCCCCATTTACTCACGGACCCACTCACAGACGAACTCAGACAAGTACATCAACTTACAGACACAGTCAGGACACTGATGAACCCACTTACAGAATCACTAACACGCTCTCTCACCCAGTCACAGATCTACTCAGAGACCCATACACCAACTCACAGACCCTCCCAGAGACTCACACACCCACTCACAGACCCACTCAGACATTCATATACCCACTTACAGCCCCACTCATACTCTCTCACACCCACTGAGACACTCATGCAATCACTCACACACTCAGTGTCAAAGGTTAGTGGTTACAGTTAGGAAATAAAATTTAAAACACCTTAAAAATTCACTTAAAATAACCAAAGGTTACAGGGACGTTATAGTTAGGAAATAGAATAAAGAAACCTTAGAAATTCACTGAATAAACCAAAAGGTATATGGAAGTTATAGGTAGGCTCAGATTTCACTCGTACAAAACCAGTGAAATTCAGCAGTTATAGTTATCTGAGCTAACTATAACTTACGCCCCCGCAATGCACTGCTTATGACCTCACATATTACATCACTCATTACATGGTCAGTGACATCACTGATGACATCTCAAATGACATCACTGATGACATTATCCACAGAACCACTCACACATCCACACAAACCCCTCATACAACCTCTCATACACTCACTCACCAAAACAGGCACTCACACATCCAGTTATACAGACATACAGATACTTACACAACCACTCATACACCCTTACAGTCACTCACACAGCTACTTAATCATCCATACAAAAACTCACACAGCCATTCACCCATACAGCCACTCAGTCCTCAAAACAGCTACTCGCCCCCACTCAGCTACCCATACAGCCAGACACAGCCACTCACTCACCCATACAAGCACTCACACACCCACAGTACCACTTACATACCATTCACACATCCATACAACCACTCACACACCCACTCACTTACCCTCACAGCCACTCAGACATTCACTCTCCAATATAGTCACTCACTTACCTATACACACACTCAAATACATACTCACTCACCCATACAGTCACTCGAAAGCCCACTATCTCACCCATACAGCCACTAACACAGCTACTTAGTCACCTATACAGCTACTCACACATCTATGCAGCCACTAACTCACCCACACAGCCACTCACGCACTTACTCACTCTCCAATACAGCCACTCACACACTCATACAGCCACTCAGACATCCACTCACACACTGATATCGGCAATCACACAGCCATGCAGATTATCGTCCCTATAACCTGTTTTTTCCAGTGAATATATATATGTATGTATGTATGTGTATGTATATATATATATATATATATATATATATATATATATATAATTCACTGAAAAAACCACAGGCTTCAGGGACGTGATAGTTAGTTGGACATTTCACTCGTACAAAACCAGAGAAATTCGGCCGTTATAGTTAGTTCAGCTAACTATAACTCGCGCATCCGCAATGCACTGCTGATGACGTCACATATTACATCATTCATGACATGGTCCGTGACATCACTGATGACATCACTGATGACATCTCAAATGACATCACTGATTACATCATCCAGTGACTGTGTGTTTCTGTAAAGTTTAAATATGTTTTATATATATAAATGCCAAGGTGTATTGAAGAATGAGTGGGTGTATGAGTGTCTGAATGGATGATTTAGTAGGTGCGTGACTGACTGCATAAGTGAGTGATCAAACATGTCTTACTGAATGCATGGGTTAGTGACTAAACTGTGTGAATGTCTGTATCAGTCTGTCAGTTGGTATGTAAGCGGCTCCATGAGTTGGTGAGTAGCTACATAAGTTTCTATATGGGTTATTGATGGGTTGTCTGAGTATTTGTATGGGTGCCTGAGTGTCTGTGTGGGTGGGTGGGGGTGTGTGACTCTGTGCATAGATGTGCGAGTGGGTGATTCACTGGGTGTATGGGTTCAACAGTGCATCTGTGAGGGGCTGTATGGGTGGGTGAGTGTGTGTATGGGTGTGTTGGTTAGTGAATGGATGTATCAGTGGTACATGTGTGAGTACCTATGTATGTGAAAGGCAGTATATGTAAGTGTTGGAGTATATAAATGACTATATGTGAGTGAGGAGTGATTGTGAGAGTGGCTGTATGGATGAGTGTGTGCTTGTATCAGTGATTGTAGAAGAGAGTAAGTATGTGTTAGTATCTGTATGAATAAGTGAGGTGGTGTGTGTATAACTGTATAAGTGAGTAAATGGGAGTGTGATTGATTCTTTGCATGGCTGACTAGGTGTGTGAGTAACTCTATGGATGAGTGGCGTTGTGTGAGTATCTGTATAGATATGTGAGTGCATATGATTGTGCCGTATTGATGGTTGACTGCATGTATGAGTGACTGTATGGGTGAATGAGTGGATGTGTGTGTAGACCTAGGAATTAGTGAGTGGGTATGTACTAACTAGTATTGGTGTGTCTATGGTTTCGAAAATGGTAGTCTGCATTTTAGAGTGGGTGTATCAAAGGTTATATTAGGGTATGAGGAGGTGCATCAGATTATCACGTGGATGATGTCATCAGTGATGTCATCAGTGATGTCATTTGAGATGTCATCAGTGATGTCATCAGTGATGTCACTGACCATGTCATGAATGATGTAATATGTGACGTCATCAGCAGTGCATTGCGGGGGCGCGAGTTATAGTTAGCTGAACTAACTAGAACGGCCGAATTTCTCTGGTTTTGTACGAATGAAATGTCCAACTAACTAGAACGTCCCTGAAACCTGTGGTTTTTTCAGTGAATTTCTAAGGTTTTTTAAATGCTAATTTCTAACTATAACGTCCCTGAAACCTATGGTTTTTGCAGTGAATTTCAAAGGTTTTTTAAATGCTAATTTCTAACTATAACGTCCCTGAAACCTGTGTTTTTTTCAGTGAATTTCAAAGGTTTTTTAAATGCTAATTTCTAACTATGCCTACAAAGGTAGGACATGTGCAGAAAGAGGAAGAAAGGCGCAGAAAGAAGCAGGAGAAATGCAGAAAGAGGCAACAGAAGTCCAGAAAGACGAAGAAAGGTGCAGAAAGAAGCAAGAGATGTGCACAAAGAACCAACAGAGGAGCAGAAAGAGGCCTTGTTGCAAAGTCATCCTGTGCCCCCAACTTTTAACTGACTGGTACTGGTGGTAACTGACTGACTAACCAGGCCCAGAGCCAGTGCTATGCTGAAAGACACTTAGAATACAGTGAAAACACCTACATACACTAGGGTACACTATGGGTTGGGGTACCCCAGTGATTGGCATGACCTCCCCTGTAAGGCCCTAGTACATAATAGGGCAGGGGGATTAAAACTACCTCTAGCTCAGAGGTGCAGAAAGAGAAAAGAGAGGTACAGAAAGAGGCAAGAGATCTGCAGAAAAAAGCAACAGAGGTGCTGAAAGAGGCAAGTGAGGTGCAGAAAGAAGCAAGAGAGGTGCAGAAAGAAGCAAGAGAGGTGCAGAAAGAAGAGAGGTGCAGAAAGAGGCAAAAGGGGTACAGAAAGAGGCAAGAGGGGTGCAGAAAGAAGGAAGAGAAGTGCAGAAAGAAGCAACAGAGGTGCTGAATGAGGCACGAAGGGTGCAGAAAGAGGCAAGAGAAGTGCAGAAAGAACCAAGAGAAGTGCAGCAGGAAGCAACAGAGGTGCAGAAGGAGGCACGAGGGGTGCAGAAAGAAGGAAGAGAAGTACAGAAAGAAGCAACAGAGGTGCTGAAAGAGGCACGAAGGGTGCAGAAAGAGGCAAGAGAAGTGCAGAAAGAAGCAACAGAGGTACAGAAAGAGGCAAGAGTGGTGCAGAAAGAGGGAAGAGAGGTGTAGAAAGAGGCAATAGAGTTGCACAAATAGGGAAGAGGGGTGCAGAAAGAGGCAGGAGGGGTGCAGAAAGAATTAACAGAGGTGCCGAAAGAGGCAAGAGAGGTGCAGAAAGAAGCAAAATGTAAAGCTCCAAAGCTCTCCGACTTGTCACTGATGCGGTCTGCGCTCTACAAAACTTAAAGTAAGCAATCATAAATGAGAGCAAGTTTCGGCTACAGAACAAATAGATTAACTTCATGCTTCTCAACTTCATACATCTCTTCCAAACAAAGCAAGTCCCTGGTTTTCACCATTCATCCTGTCCTCTCCTTTGAAGAGCATGTAAAAGGACAAATCACAGAAAGCTGCACTGTCTCCTTCTTCTTAAGCCTAAATGTACCCACCACCTAGCACATTCCAGCCACAATATAGTTGCCTTCTCGATTTCACCCTCAGTCCATTCAAAAACATTCATTGCAGCTGGATGCCTGAACCTCAGACAACACATATACAGTCACATTAACCATTCTAGCCCATCCAAGGAATGGCAAAAGGCTCTCCTCCCAGCATGCTTTAATTTCAGTGCACTTTACATGTATCAATATTATGGGTGAGAATGTCTAACGCCAAGACTGGGCTTTAAAAAGATACAGCCAGTTTGTGAGATACTACTTCAAGGGTACGTTATTCAAAGAAAATGAGTGCTACTTTAGACCAAGAGTTGAGGCTCGCCCCAATAAGTGAGACGATGCTTCAAGATAGCAAACTCGCTCTGCGCACCAAGTAGTGAAACTAGGATCCAATCAGTGAGACTGTATGCCATGGTGCAAAACACAAACCCGATAAGTGATTGCACCACGTGATGGGACTTGCAGCAAACCAGGGAAGCTAAGTTCCAAAAGAGAGACCTGCAAACAGTTATTAAGGCTGTTCTCCAAGAAGTGAGATTTACAGTGAATGAGATTGTGATCCAAAAACAGAACAAAAATTATTATATAGATATATTGTGGGAAGTGCGTTTCGGGATGCCTCCATTGAGCATTTGGTGATATTCTTCAGCCCTTTAAAACCGATTCAATCAATAAGGATAAGAGGATTCCTGGTGCAAAGGAACCTTCGGAAGGTATTATTCATAGTCACAAACTTGATTATTTAGCTCCACCTAATATAAAAAGAAATCTCTGCAATATACAAAAACGAAGTGAGAGGACGCAAGGAGAAATTTCAGTAAAACTGCAAGCAAAGGGGTTAATTTACAGTATTTTCTTAAAATGCTCAATGCACGTGATAGAGGTCCAATATATTTAACAGGGAAAGCTGTTTTCATTATCCAAAGAAAGCACAGAGCTTAGTTGAGAATGCCAAAATTAAGGTATTATTTGAAGGGAAGGCCATTTGTGTTAATGTAGAATTATATGTCCTGGCTTACCACAAGATATACGAACTTTGGACCGCAATAATTTCAAGGAAAGAAGTGAAAGTATGCTTTAAACGCCTCTAACTGATACGCCAGATTTGTATAAACCAAGGGTGGTCCGACATGATTTAAAGTCTTCAGAACTTTGAGGATGCCTCCTGCTTTAAGATGTTGTGTTAGGTAAAAACACATGCAGGCACATTTGTAGGGGCTGCTCAATAATACAGAGCAAATGCAGACACAGGCGGTGGAGTGCTGCAGTTTATGAAGGAGTGCACTACTCTATGAAACAAAGGAGGAGCATGAGGTGAGGTACTGCACAACACAAAGAAGCATGCAGAAACAAGTTGGGAAGCGCTGCTAAAGGTGGAGTTTCGGGGAGCAGGAAACAGTTACTCAGGCTTGCACCAGAGGTCTGTCTGAACCCTACGGGACCTTTTGCTGCCATGGCGAAGGGTGGGGCATGGACATAGTCGGGAAGCAGCGGTGCTCATGGGGCAGCGGGAAAGAGGACTTGAGGGGGCTGGCAGGAGGGGACGTGGGCATAAGTTATGCAGTCTTCATGCCCTCAGTCTTCATCCTTCTGAGGCCGGTTGGATTGGTTGCAATTCCTATGGGCGCTCCGGACACATGGGCGGGGGGGTCGAGCGATGTCTGGGGAGGGGTGTTATTGCGGTAAAAAAGGCGGGGAGGTCCGGGGGTTGTTGGCGCAAGTGGTGCAGAGCAGACGGTCGCCTTCAAACGTGACAGGGCATGGAGTGTAGTGTGGGGAGCTGGGACAGTTGGGCAGAGAGTATGGGCAGTTCCGCGGAGCGGATGGGGGTGGCTGAACCCGACGCTTGGCCCAGGTGCCACTTGGCGGACAATGCAGCGGCGCGCATGGAGGACAGCATACCCTCCCCCCCACCCCACCACCCCCTAGGGTCAGCCGGCAGCAGGAGTGGAACAGCGTGCGGGGGATGATGGGGGAGGGGGGGTTGCACAGGGTAGGCACGGTCAGGTGGAATTAAAATGTGTAGGGTGGGCGTGGTCAACGCAGGTCAGGTTTGGGCAAATGCTGGTAAAGGGCAGGGCGGCAATTTGGTCGACATTCAGAGAGGATGGGTGTTTGCTGGGCTCGGCCTACTAACATGGGGGCTATCTGTGAAGAGTTAGGAGGGCTACAGAGGGTTCAGTGAGCTAGGTCAGCGGGTGTAATGTGAGAGGCTGGGCACTAATTTGGATGGGTGAGTGATGTGGGGAAGGTCACACGGCACGGGAGGAGGTGCAGGAGGGATGGGGACATGGGTGACGCTTAGGAAGGGAGATTGTTTCCCGGACTGCGGGAGGCTGACTTTGGAGGGTGCGGATGGCAAGGGGGGGATCAGGAGCACGTTGCTGTGGAAGCGGGTATTGGTGGGCAGTGTCGGGGTCCCGGGGGGAGGCACGGGCCTTGTGGGCAAATCAGTCGACTTTGCGGTCCGGGGAGGGGGTTCCGGTTTCGGTGTGGATCACCATCCGTTGGTCTTGGGCGAAGAGTTTTGGGTCCTCGGAATAGGACAGAAAGGGATTTTGTCCGGGTGTGAAGTAACGGGAATCCTAAAGCGAACGCATACACATGGATTAGGGTTGGAGGGAGACAAAAGCACGCCAGGGGGAGCGGGCGGGGCTGGGAGGCAGGGGGCACTAACTTAGGCAGCTAGGGAAGAGGCAGCGACAGGTCCAGTTACAGGGTTTAAAGGAGGGAAGGGGCCGTCCAAGGAAAGGAATTTCTCAGATAAGGAGAACAGGGTGGGGCTGGCTATGACCCATTGGGCGGTCCGGCAAATCTGGTCTGTACGGGGTGATTGGGGGGCTGCTCCACCAGGCACTGCAGGGAGCTCCACCCGATTGATGGGGTTGGTGCCATGCTGACAATAGCCGGAGTCCTGTAATCAAAACATTATACATAGCTGCCAAGGTTTCAGAGTGCGTATGTGTGACATTTTAATAATTTCACTTTAATTATCAGTGAAATTCAACAACTATCAGTGACACTTTCTCGCAAACCAAAATCAAGCAGTGAAGACAAGGGAAACATTAAGTTCATAAATTACACAAAGTTAAGAAACAAAACTCTAACGCAAAGTTACAACGGCTTCAAAGCACCAGAAACCGAGGCCGCCAAACGCTTTCTCTTGCACCACTACAGGTACAAGTATGTTTGCAGCAGGGGAGACTGTTCTCGGACTGCTGGGGGGCTCACGGTGGAGGTTGCGGATGGCATGGTGGGGATCGGGAGCACAGTGTGGTTGGGGGGCGGGCGATGGCGGGCAGTGTGGGGATCCCGGGGGGAGGCGACGGGCCTTGTGGGTGAAGCTGTCGACTTTGGGGCACTGGAAGTGGCGTTCGGATTGCGGTTTGGATTGGCGTCCGGTGATCCTGGGCGAGTTGTTTGGTCAGTATTATAAGAATATTAACTTTATTTTACAATTTTATTTCAAGCCGCGGCGATCTATGTAATTGTTGCAAAATGTTTAAAATGTTGTTGTCGAGGTGTAGACGATTTAGCCTCGGATAAAGTACTCACGCACCTCAAGAAACAACATTTGTTGTTGTGGTGAGAGATGCGGGGGGGGAGGTGGGCGTGAGGATGGGTGGGGGGTATTGCCACTCCTACACTTACCTTGACACGCTCCAGCTAACGCAACACGTTGCCCTTCCACCATCCTCGCTTGGACCCGCCGCTCTCCCAGCGTTGCTTGTCTTTTTCACATTTCAGGCCGCTCACCAATTTCCCTGTATCTCTTGGCTTCCTGAGCATCGGCCCGACGCACCTGCCTCTCGCGCTTTCTCATTGGACAGCCTCCCTCACTTGGCTTCCTGGGATTGGTCTCTTTCAAATGATCCTGCGGTACCAGAAGAATGATCGGGGTTGGAGAAGGCACGCAAGTAGTTTTGCAAGGAAACAGCTGAGAACCCAAACCAAGAGTGTAAGCGTCCCCTCGCCTCCAAAGCATTGCATGGGCAATATAACCCATTTGCAGATTGATAATGTCTGGGCTGGGTCGAGGGCGCGAGGATTGTGCCTCTATCGACTTCATCGACTTGAGCAGGCGCGCGTTTCAGACGGAAAACACTAGGAGCTCGAGTGGTGCTTAGCAGACAAAGGGCTGAGACAAGCGCAAACGAGACAGGGCGCTGAGCCGTGAACGGGCTTCCAGGGAGAATCGACCCGCGCGATATCCTAAAGACATCAGCAGGGCGCCATTAAAGGGGGGGGGGCGGAAGCCCTTTGAGGCCTCCGCAAATTAATTAGGCATTACACCCGGGACCTGGCCCACCCGGGGGCTTATATAAAATGAAGCGCTTCATTTTTTTAAAAAAAATTCGTCCGGATTCGCAACCCCAGCGCGAATTTGGCAGATTTTTTTTTAAAACAAAATCATTTTTTGGGCCCGTGTGGTCCTTGTGGGACCCCCTGAGCAGGCCTAGGGGGTCAGGGTGTTTCTACCCTGCCCCCTTGTCTTGTTTTTCAACCTCTTTTTCACTGTTTTCTTGTGACTCGGTTCTACCGAGTCACAAGATGGCTGCCAACACTTCCTGGTTTGGAATGTTGGCAGCCAATCGGAGTGAAGCTCGTGCCCGGGAGGGTTCGCAAACCCTCCTCGGTGCTCAGATATCGATATTTTTCTTTTTTAATTTCTCAGGAACTACTGAACGGATTTACACCATTTAAAAAAAGGGCTCTTTCTGAACCAAGACCTACCTTTTTGCCAAATTTGGTGTAATTCCGTTCAGCAGTTCGGGCTGTAGCTTTGTCTAAAGTTTCCTATGGAAATTTACATGGGGAAAACGCGTTTTGGGCCCCCCTTTTTTCTTGGCCCCCGCTTGACGAATCACCTCGAAACTTTGAAGACAGGAGCTGACCGGAGCGCCCCACTAGTTTTGAAAATTTCACAAAGATTCGTCAAACGACGCCAAAGTTATTGGGAAAACAAAAAACGCTTTTTGAATAGAAACGAGGTCCTAACTATAACTACCTACTGGCGACCACCAGTAGGAGATATATATATATATATATATAAATAATTCAATGGAGTTCACCCAACTATGTAGTTATAATTAGGTCAGGCTTTCCATATGAAGAGCATTTTTTGTTTTGCTAATAACTTTGGCGCCATTTCACGAATCTTCATGAAACTTTACAAAAACAAGTTTGTCCACCTCCGCTCCTTCCCAGAAAGTTTTGCGGAGCTCCGTTAAGCAGGGGCCGAAAACAGGAAGGGGCCAAAACACAATTTACCCATGCAATATATCCTTAGAGAACATTAGACAATGATACAGAAAACAGAACAAAATTACACCAAATTTTGCAGAAAGCCAGATTTTTACCCAGAAACTGTGATTTTAGTGATTTAGTGCAAATCTGTTCAGTAGCTTTGGAGAAATTAAAGATAAAAAAATAGAGATATACTGGCCCCTCAGGAGTCCCAAGGGACTCCAGGGGGACCCGGAAAATGAATTACAAAAAGATTGTGGGGTGGGTGTTTGTGGGGGTTGGCTGCCTGCCGGAGGTTGGGCGCAGGACCTGGCCTAAAGCCAGGCCCTGTGCCTCACCTCATGCAGTGGGAGTCAGCGAGGCCCCCATGTACTCCCACAAAAGCCCCTCAGGGCCAGTAATTTATGTTTTATAAAAAAGCTTCAAAAAATCACCATTAGAAATTCATAGTGGAATTTAGCCATACCTCTGTGAGTTATCTTACTTTAGAAATCAGAACCCATGAGGGATGGACATACACAATCTAAACAGAATGCAAACTGTACGGAATTCCTTACGCCAATACTCTAGCCAACACCCAAGAACCATCAGGAACAAACTCCATTTTCCTGCAATATCTATGTCTCCTGGAGAACTGTAAATTTAACAAATACTACTTCACTTATCCAGAGATAATGTGCAGACATCTTTTAGGACATTCATTCAAGTTGCTTTACCCCAGGAAGAGCAGGACTCTAACTAGAATCACAAACTTTAGACTTGAAATGTAATATACGTCTTCAAATGTCAGTGCAGCGTATTATCCATTGGCCAAACGACGCAGAAAGTTAAAATGTGCATTGGCCGACATAAGAGGAGACTAAGGTGTCTTACAAAACATTCCTCTGGTTGAACATTTTAAAACAAAGGGCTATGGATCAAATTACTTGAAAAGCCAAATCATTGGGGACGTTAGGAGGGTAGTGGCAATAATAACAACCCTGTAGTGCTTGAGAAACTGCAGTGACTTTTTAGATTAGATACAATCTGCAACTGCTTGAATGAGTCTTTGAATATCAAACACTGCAACCCTAACTCACTAATATATGAGATATATCAAAGTTACCTAGTATTTCTTCTATAGTCCCCTCATGCCTTTTAATACTTAGCACCATAAAATCCACTTGTCCAAGCTAGGGGAGTTCAGATACGAAACAACTCAGATTAACTGAGCTCCTCTGGTTAACATTTTGTATAGTACTTTATGTTACAGGTGTTATACACCATCTCATTACTTTGTTAATGGTAACTAACATACACGGTAACTGGTTGGTATGCTAGAAAGCCTCTGCTACAATACAGTTGTGCTATTGTTAAGTGACATTGCCTAATGAAATTTTGCTCCATTACGTTGTTATACTGAAAATATTTGCTGAGCTCGTAACTATCCCAAAAAAAAATTGCTATAATTAAATTGCAATAGAGGGAAATTACCTGTCCAATTCTTATGCCTTAGGCACAGTGATGGAGATTATTTCTGTTCAAAGTTTATGAATTTTTAATTGTCTACAATACATATTGACCTTCCTGTATGTCATGCATTTAGATTTATCAATATATCTATTGTAAATGCTACCTGTGAATAATGTTTGTTCTTTTTTGTTACCTCTTTTACAATTTATTTTAACTGATTTATCAAAATTGTCAAAACTTAAGTTGATATGCTGTTGGCATGCCACACGCACCTTTACTAAAATATGTTTTCCTTCTATTTTAATATGCCCTTCTAAACTAAACTGTCATGCCTTGCCCTGATAAAGAATGGCTCTGGGTTATTCTTCCCTATACAATGTTCCTGCTGGTTCTACTTGCTGACCTACCCCTATTGCCAGTCCTAGAATCCTCACGAAGGTGCCTTCTGGGTGAGCCTATCTTTACTAGTGGACCAGTTCTCTCTGAGGAGGTTCCTGCCTCACTTTTCTGTGACAGTGTCTCACTTCTGGATCCAGGCATAGGTGTAGTAAGAGATTTGTAGGCTCACAGCAAGGGGGATAGCTTCTGCATTGGGGAAGATTGAGTGCTATGATGTGAGGCAGTGTGCTCCCACCCTCCTGCTGTCTGGAAAGACTCCCTTGAGCTACTGAGCTGACGAGCTTGTGTTTATGCACATGTGCCCAGTGAGTAGTACATTCGACCTGAGAAGACTCTGAATAACATTTCCAGCACGCCCAAAACGACTTGCTGCTCTCTACTGATGAAGGACTGAATCCAGAAACACATGTCTAGAGTTACACAGCACAGGCTGCACCAATAAGGGTGAAAAACTAAAGACTACTACTGAAGTAAGTGCTATCATGCACAGCATTTATCATGATGCATTGTGGCACATCGAGTACTGGGATGTGTGGTAGTGTGCTCCCACCCTCCTAGTGTTTGAAAGTACTCGGGCTATAGATATCCAAACACTATGCATAGCATAAAGCAGGAGTAGATAATATGCAATGCTTCTAAGGTACTAATGGGTTGCAAAGTAATGACTGTATAAGTTGGAAATAAGAGCACTCAAACGATGAAGGGATGACATGTTCTTTTCCGTGTTCTATACAAACCCTCAGGTGGTTAATAGTCCGGATAGCCAAAACCTTTACTGGAGAAATCCATATCCTACCACAATAAATACAGAGAAGCAAGACAAATCTTGGTATCAGGTGTAAGGTAGGACATAGTAATTCGTCTAAAGTCACACAATCATGGTTAAGTACATATAAGATAAGCCATGGATGTCGTCAGTAATTCTCTTTTGTTCCTGATGCTTGTCAAATAAGAAGATCCAAACAGTAGCTGGACTGATGAATGCCAAACGATGATGACCCGCGCGTGTCTCTCTGTCTCTCCCCATCACTCTTTTCCCCGTGTGTGCACCAATCTTCACAATTGAGTGTAGAAAGTGGTGCAGACGAAAGATGGTATGGTGGATCGAAAGCGATCACACAGGATTCAGGAAGCAGAAGTAGGAGGCTAGGACCTGCCCTTCCTAACAAATGTCATACGTTCACAATAGTGTTTCCTCATGGCTCAACATAGTCTTTGTTCTGCAGTCTTTTTTTCCAGTTTTTCAGATAATTGTTCTATTCACTTACTAGATTTGTTTGACTTCTGTTTTCAAATGAAATTGGGTTATCCATTGAACATGCCTTGATGTCCAGGAATCCTCACAGCCAATCATTATTCCGACGCACCTATTGCGTCCTTGTATTCTTAAACGTCTCCGCGAGTGTTGCTCTGCCTAAACTGAATCATTCCAGTGCCTGGTATCAAAGTGCTTGCAGATGCTAAGCTGTTATCCTGAGCACAATCTGAGAGTAAGCTCACTCACTTACATTCTTCAGGTGGCTGTCAGCAGGCACACTTGATTGTGGAGGTGCTTCCAATCACAATTTCAGTTTATTTCCAGCTTTCTTTTTAGCTCACCTGTGTCATTGTTAGTTACACTGAATGCAAGTATTGTGAATACGCTATTGGCATCATACTGGGGCACCTTATGATTACATTTTAAATTACAGTACACCTTTGCGATGCTTCCCTCATCCTACCTCTGAATTTCTGTTATGTGGGTTGTTGATACTTTGAATTGCATATGTCACCCCTGTGAAGGATTTCCTATCTACCATTTACATAGTTTTCCAATATATGTCTTGTTGATGTTTCGGTTAGCACGTGTCAATGTGTGTATGGTTTACAATGTATCGTTTTTCTGCCACACAAAATCTGGTCTGGAATGTTCTGCGTTGTTGCATGACTTGCAGTGTTTTCCACTCGTAATTTTTGGAAACGCGTGCTTGCTAGATGTCTGCCTAAGTGTACAGTGTTCTAGTCCCAGGGGTTCCACTTTATGCACCTCTCACATAATATACTCAACGTATGCCTTGCATATCTTTTCTTGGCCTGTGACTTTATGCCAGAATATGAATAGTGGCTTCAACTTTGGATCTGTTCTGATCATGACCCCTCCCATTTCTGTGTTTGGCACTGAAATGCCATCAACAACAGTTGCTACTTGCTTGTACTCAACATACGCAAATTGTAGTAGTAGCTGTAACTCATCTACTGTATTATATTGTTTTCAATCATTCTCATTTGCTTTATAACTTTCTTCTCTGAACGCTGATCACCGCATCAACTGCAGCACTGTTTTGTCACCTTTGTGTATTTCTTTATGTTTATATTAAATAAAATGTTTTTTCCCTTTTGCATATCTCAGTCCTTTTTCCATTTATCACTTATTTTTAACTAGAACATTAGATGTGACTGTGAATTTTTCCCCCTAGAAATACACATTTATGGAATAATAACTTCCTTAAGTGATTTTTTTCCCCAAGAGGAAGAGCTGTGGAACACAGAGAAACGTCACCGCACAAATTCTTCAAACTTTGTCTCGCTTGTTTCCCGCGGTAACGGGAGCTTTGGCCAGCCCTAATGTGCAGCAATGTAGCTTCCCTACGGATCCACTTTCCTTTTGGGTCAAACAGGCAGCTTTCCCAGCACATTTGCAACCAATATCCCGATCCACACGCTTGGCAGACGGTTCTAGGTACTTCTGGGTACTTACTCCTTCTCCTCATACAGTTGTGTTGCTGCTGTGTGGTGAACATACTGTATCGCTTCTAGTGAAGATACTTCTGAAAGCATCAGAACCTCTTCCATTTCGCCTTACAGGGTTATGTTATGTTATGTTAAAAGTGATTTGTAGAGCGCACGTTCACCAGGCGGTTTCTTGGCGCTGAGAGAGGACGGCAGTTGTATAAGAGTGAATGAGTCTTAGTTGTACGCCTGGGTAAATAGCCAGGTCTTAAGTAATTTTCTGAACTCGGTGTAGGAAACGGTGGTGCGCAGATTAGAGGGGAGAGTATTCCAGAACTGGGGGGGCCAAGATCGTATATCTAAGACCTCCATGCTTCTTTCGTTTGAAGCTGTGGGGAACCAACAGATTTTTATTTGAAGAACGTAGGTCACGAGCTGGAATGTACCTCTGTGTTTTGGAAGCAATGAAGGCGGGCCCGCGTCCTGAGAGGGCTTCATGGATGGTACAGCCCAATTTAAACAGGCAGCGTTGAGGTAAAGGAAGCCAGTGAAGGCTTTTCAACAGTGGACTCACATGTCGGTGTTTGGGCTGACCACAGGTAAGCCTAGCTGCCTGATTTTGGACCAGTTGCAACCAATGTAACTGGTAGGCCGGTATGCCACTATACAGGGAGTTTGCGTAGTCAATACGCGAGATGACCAGGGCAAGAACCACTTGGGTCAGAGCTGCGGTGGAAAGGAATCTGCTGATTTTCCGAATTCTTCGGAGATGGAAAAAGCACGCAGAGACCACTGAGCTGATCTGGGCCTTCATGGTTAGGTCGTTACTGATGACGATTCCCAGACTTTTTACCGAGCTGACTGGGAGAGGGGGACTCCCTAATGGTGGAGGCCAGAAGTTGGAATTCCAGGGGTTGGCCAGACCACCAGTAAGGATCAACTCCGTTTTGTCTGGGTTTAACTTGAGTTGATTAGTATTCATCCAATCACTAATGAAGTTCATAGTAGATTGGAAACTGGACACAGATGATGCAGAGGTGTCAATGTTAAATACCAACTGAAGGTCGTCAGCGTAATTAAAGACCACAACTTCTCTTTTACGCAGGGCCAGAACCAGGGGGAGAACATACAAATTGAAAAGTAAGGGTGAGAGGGAGGAGCCCTGCGGGTTTAGCAGTGGAATGTGGCCAAGCTTCCATCAAGAGCTTGTATACTATTTCTCTAATGCTGGGCTCGCTGCAGGCACCACACAGCACCATCCAGACTGAGATGTATATATACCGTTGTACCAAATGCGTTCAGGGACAGTCGTGAGAGTCCAGTGGTTCCTGATTCAGTTAGTTGAGGAAGCTTGCAGGATGACAGAATCTAAAAAGTACCAGGAGCCAATCACAGCGGACATCAAAAGAGAAATGGAAATGTTGCAGCTGATAGTTATACACTCATTCCAGAACCTGCCAGGAAGCGTTTTACTGCTATTGTTATATGGCCATTAGGGTCATTGTCGATACGGCTAAGTTAGCATGAGCTCTGCTGCCATGATGCTGCTTTTGCGCACGTTACTACATGACTTTATTTTGCAAGACTCTGTTTATGCCTTTCACATGAGAACTGTCCGCTTTTAGAGTTCTCTGCTAGTTCCTGGAGTTTAGTCTGAACACGATGTGCAAGGTCGATAAACAATGCCCCTTGTTATTCTGTTCTGGTCCGTCCCTAGCACCTAGACAAAACATGCTAACACAGCTGCTGCTGCTGGAAACTCGTGCTTTGATATTATGGGGATGCATGTTGTTCAAACACACTTGGAGAGAGACCTTTCCATGGAGAAGAGCTATGCTGTTCCTATGATGTAAAGCTTCCATCTAGGCTTTAAGGTATGGGGTCTGCTGACAAAGCCCAGAGATCTTCTTTTATATAATAAAACGTCTCGCTGGAAAACCCGCGCAGCGCCTCGCGAAGGCAAATGGAAGGAGGAAGTTATCCGATGGGCTGTAGCAGAGAGGGAGGCGCTGCAGCGTGAAGAATATAGGGGGCTAAGGAAACGACCAATATCCCTGGACTGGGCACACCTGATAGAACTTTTTAAAGCAGGCACAGGGGGTGAGTCGGAGGACTCACAAGCTACAGGGGTAGAATGTGGTTATGACACTTGATTACTACCTGTGTGTTGACTTGATTTCTTGGAGATGTCCCGGCCATTTCCCCCCCCCCCCCTTCCCCTTGTTTCTTCCCCATGCTTTCCCTTCCCCTGCGATCTCGGACATGACTACCACAAGATACGAAACACCTGGCAAGGTGTAATGTCACCGTAGCGGCAACAGTTTTTCTTTGTTAAGAATTCATTTTAGTTTTTGGGGTGGGTATTTGGTGGGAGGGGGTTGTGGGTACTGATCACTATGACACTAAACACATTGTTACAGTTTATTTACTTATACTTAGACCATATTCCTGACAATGTACTGTTTGTGCAACCATTATTATGTTAATAATTGTGCTGTATAATGCTAATGACGTACAGTACTGAAGACTGTGAACATCTTGTCATAAAAAAGGTAATCAATATGAATATTTGATGGCATAAATATACCTGTGACAACCGCAGTACTCAATAAAGTTTGTGTTAAAAAAAAAATATATAATAAAACTTCTTCTAGTCAAGGGGAGGGTGGTTAGGCCTTACAGTCTTTTTTCCACTGTCTGTATATGATGACATCCCCCTTTATATTCTATGGAATTGTAATAATGCTAATTGTTCTGAGTTTATGCATTTCGCTGCTGGTAGTGGCTGCATTATAGAGCACGATAGTTAAAATAAACATTTTAAACTATTACAGTGACTCTGCCAGTTCTTATTGTGGACAAGTACGAGTGAGTGAGCGAAAGGGTATGTCTTGCTACCGCGATTCCTGAGAGAGTCGGGAGTGTTGTGTTCTGGGTTGTCTAATCATTTGTAGCTTCGTGATTATGTAGGAGAACGAATGAGACACTATAGCTAGTCGGTTTTGAGATTTTGGGTACTAAGGTGGTAGGAAGGCACAAACCCTATACATCGAGGTCCTGTTTTCTTGCGCATAGTTCTGTGTATGTGCAGAATCCCCGCAACATGTCGCCGCCAACGTTTGGTCTGGTTCTTATCTGCGAGACTCCTGAGTAGTGCTTGTGCTTGTCCACGATCCCCCCGCTTCTGTTTCCGGAGACGGTTGTGACGGTGTAGCCGCCTATATTGTGATGTTTTATAGGTTTTTCAAGCTTGAATTTTAAAAGGTCTATTCTCTTTCGTAATAACCTGTTATTGCGCTGCCACGCATAGGTTGTTATTCTCTATACTTGATTATGGCGATTGTTATTGCGCCTCCCAACCGCGCACCGCTCAGAGCTTATTTAAATCAATATGGGGTACCTGATGCTGGTGTTGCGCTTATCTTTGTTGTGGAAGCGGATGCAGCTTACCGCTTCAAGATATTTTATTCTTGGGTCACCTTTCCGGCAGTCGATAATTTGTTTCACGAATATACTGCCACGGCCCTTCTTCAGAATTATCGTCCTTATAGGTCTTTTGAAGTTCAGCTTACAGCTTGGCAACACCAAATATGGTTTAATGGTGCCCTTCCTCACCCTATAACACCGGTCCGTTTAGGCCTCTTATCGATAGATGGGGCTATGTGGCCCGTTTTGGCTGGGTACACCCCGCACCCAAATTATCTCAATGCTACAGCCGCAGAGCTCCGCGTATTACATGCTTCACCAATACGCATACATAGAGCTGTTATTCAGTTCATGTCGCGTAACTTCCAGGTGGGAACACCTGGCGTTGCTGCGCAACCACCTGCACCTGGTGGTGTGGTAATCAGTCCCTTAATGATTCATTCTGTGATGGGCAAGCGTCCGCAAAATAAGGATGAGCTTCCTTAATGGCTTGCTGAAAAGTTTGGGCAACTCGAAGCTGTTTTTCCTAACACGACACCTGTGGAGAAGCACAGGATTTTGACCGTGTGCTTCCCTAAAGGCCTAGTTGCACCCCCTCAATGACTGTTCTCCCTTCCGTGATTAGACATGTTCAGGATGAACATGGGGCCGAGGAGGCCCTGGAGGTGGGAATGAGACTGGTGGGGGTGTTCGATATTGTTTCCGATATGATCCTTGCTAATGTTAAGGGTGATGCAGTAAGCTTGCAGGTGGCACAACGCTTGGAGGCTGTTGCTGACGCGGACAAGCCACGCGAATTGCCGAAGATTATTGCTAAAGCATATAAGCCCATAGTGCGCAATAGTCTGGGAATTAAGCCTTTTACGCAAACACAGACTCAAGCTCAAACTCAACAAAAAGCCCAGACTGAAAAGGATGGGCACCCGCTCTTTCCTAAAAAGAACTGGAAAAATAAAAAACAGGGGCAGCAGCAACAGAAGCAGGGTTCGCGTGCTGGTTCACCGACACCCGAGTCTTCTGAGCATACTTATGACTTTCGCGACCGCGCAAAACTTAAGACTCCTGATAGATTTCAAGTCCCTGATCAGCGCTCTCCTCGTTCTTTACAGGACACATCGGACTCTCAAGCCGCTGGTGGGGAACAACAGGATCGTGGCATAGGTTCGACCACACAACAGGGACGGGATCAACCTCGACAGTTTGACGTCAAAGCCAAACAAGAGGATCTGCCTCTTTTTAGACCCACGTATCAGAAGAAGAAAGTTGCCGCTTTAACAGTGAAATATGCCTCAGACGGTGAGAACACGACTTCTAGATAGGACTTGGGCGGTGACTCTTCTCGACAGCGCAGCAGAGGTTACCATAGTGCGGGAGGCACTGCGTCCTTGTCTGGAGGCGAGAGCAACTGATACATTTATTACAGTAGAAACAGCGGATACACGAGTTGCACCCCCGGATAGACTCTATGAAATTGTCTTCCATTTTGAAGGTGATATACAGCGTACAATCACAGGGGTTTTTTGGGAAAATCTCACCTCTTCATACGACATTTTGTTGGCAGAGGCAGATTGGCCTCCACCATTTGTGCTAGCGGCTTCTAGAGGGGAGGACGTGATACTTCCGAGTTTTTCGCGTTACGTCCCTGAGGAACATGCAAAGGCTTACGCATCCGAGTGGGCTTTGGCCCTTGCCCCGGCAGTGTACCGTAATCAGGTGGGCTGGGATAGAGATTCACCAGCACATGAGATACCATTACGATCTATGCCACAGCCACAGCCCCAATCTCCAATCAGACGAGAAGCTAAGGCTCCCGTTTGTGATATTCTAACACAGTTGGAGTATCAAGGAGTGATTGAATCCTGTATATCATCAATGAAAAATCCTCTCTTTACGGTATTAAAACCCGATGGGTCATATCGCATTGTATTGGATTATCGAAATTTGAATAGTCATTGTCGTACATTTGCTGTACAAAACACACATAGCTCTGCGCTAGTGAACAGTCTTATTTGTAAGAAATACAAAACTACACTGGATATGTCCAATGGTTTCTATAGTCACAACTTGGCTCCTGAAAGCCGTGACTTGACAGCATTTACCGCTGTTGGAAATCAGAAAAAATGTACGCGTTTGCCTATGGGGTATAAAAATAGCCCCGGGGCTTTCGCTGCACGTGTTATCTCTTTGTTGGACAGCATAGACTCTGATGCGTTCTCGTATGTTGATGATATTTATCTGACGGACGATGAACTGATGCCACATCTAGTCCGAGTCGACCGCATTATCCTGTCCTTGGCTGACTATGGATACAAATTCAATTTTGCAAAATCACATATCGCACATTTTGCGGTGCTTCTTTTGGGCTACGAGCTCAATAATGAAGGTAGGGGCTTGGCCCCCACTTTTGGGAGAAGTGTGCACAATTGCAACCTCCATCTACTCTGAAGAAACTTCAGTCATTGCTGGGATTTTTGAATTTCGGGAGGACTTACATCCCCGATTATGCCCAGCGTATCAAACCGCTTTATGCGTTGATACAACCGACTTAATTCCTTTGCCAGCTGGCTTACGGAACATACTTCTATACTACTATCTTTGCAATCAGATTTGCTTGCTACTAACTACTTGTTGACGCGTGACAATACCACGAACCTGGTGATACGTATAGTACCGGGGACGGTGGGTTTCACTTACTTGACGTTCAATGAGGGAGACACAGTACCTATTGCATACAAATCACATTTGTACACTGCGGCTGAAATACGATTTTCGAATGTTGAGAAAGTTTTGACGGCAGTCCAGATGGCGATTCTGATAGAACGCGCACTGGCGCAGGGAAAACGCATTCTTATGGTCACGCCTCTCCCTGCTTTGGAAGCTGTGACTAAGGCAAGTGTGTCAAACACTAAGGCATTACATCCCCGTTGGATACAATGGGCTACTTCTTTGACATCGGCTGATGCCACGTTTATCTTTGATCCTGCTCTTCAGACACAGGAGTTTTTACAGTATGAACATGTTCATCCTCCTCCGTTGTCATTGCTTCCTTTAGATGAGTACAAATGTATCATTTATACCGATGGCTCGGCCCAACCGGCTACTGTTTCCAAACACGCTTATTCAGCGGCTTGCGCTATTGTGGCTGGTTCAATTGTCAATGGAGAATTTAAGTCTTCCATAATGCATACACAGGCGCTTGGGAACTGTACAGCGCAATTGGCGGAGCTGCGTGCTCTTGTTCTTGCTCTCGAGTTTGCTGATCCTAATGTGAATACTCCCATTGTATGCGATTCTTACTACTGTGTTCAGTCTTTTAATGACAACTTATTCTTTTGGTCACAAAACGACTATCGAGATTCTAAAGGCAGCGCAATAAAGCATAAAATGCTTTGCGTTTGAGTGGCAGAACTTAAAAAATGTCTCCCACTCACACAGGTTATACATACTCTTGGCCATCAGCGTGTGGGAGCACATGCTGTTGGTAATTCTTTGGCTGACGAAGCGGCAAAATCTGCAGTAGCCACGTGTTCCGTAGCAGCAGTTACAAGGTCCATGACTAAGATAGATAATGAAATTTTGGCAGCAATTGCTGCTATGAAGGATGGAACTGCTTATCCGCAGGGCTTCCCTTCGAAGTATTCTTATCATTTATCTCCTGAAGAAGTTCCTTATGCTAAAATTCCATCTGTTGGGGATCGGCTGATTCCCAACAAGGACCGCAGACTTGCTTTGATCATTGCCGCACACGAAGGCATGGCTTCTGCACATGCCGGGGTGTCTGTGACAGTCTCTATTTTACAGCAACGTTACTGGTGGTGTGGTTTATATAAACAGACCCCTAATTATGTACTTTCGTGTGACATTTGTCAGCAGGTCAAACCGTCTACGGTCACAGGCCCACCACAAACACAGCTATATATTTCTAATCAGCCATTTGGCTGTGTGTATCTTGATCACTGCGGTCCGTTCTCTTCTGATACTGCATATAAATAAATTTTTGTTGCAGTTGATTCGTGCACTAGATTCCTTTGGGTTTGGCCACAACGCAGTGCTGACACTCGAAATGTCATTAGAGATTTGCGTGTCTTTGTCGGGATGTTTGCCTGTGGCACCTTCCATTCAGACCAAGGTCCAGCATTCGCCTCTAAGACGTACAAGGACGCAATGACGTCAATGGGGGTGCTGGTGCAGTTTTCGTCTCCATACAGGCCTGAAGGCAATTCTAGAGTGGAGCGAATGAACCGTGACTTAAAGCAATCTTTGACAGCTAGGGTCTTAGGTACTGACAGGAACTGGCTGGCCCATTTGTATGGTGTTCAACGTGCACTCAATAATCTCCCTAGAAGATCTCTGGGTGGGCGGACCCCATACGAAATGCTCTTTGGCATTAAAATGTTTGTGCCAGACCTTGATGGTCTAGACGTTGTGGTGGCTGCCGCAACCTTTGACATAGATAATCATTCTACTATGTTACATGATCTACAAAAGACCTGTGACAGCTTTGCAACTGAACATTTACCCTCTTCCAATGATGCAGCACTGCTGATTCCAGTTGCCGGCTGGCTTCCTAAGATTGGAAATCTGGTACGAGAAAAACTGGAGAACAAAAAAGAATTTGGTCCCTCTTATCGTGCACTGGTTCCAGTACTTGGATTGAAGGTGTTGTAATCTTTCATGTATTTAGATACTTCCTCCCTGGTGCTCCCCTCCTTCCCTGTTTACAATGGAATGTTCCAGCTAGAGTTCATGTTAGAATGTTGGGACTCTCATGAGTGTGGAGAGTGGATGACCAGAATAAAGAACCTATCCACTTACCTCGTCTTGTCTGTCTTGATTTTCAAATTTCAACACTGGCAACGATCCTGCGCAGGGGGCAGCTGGTCATCTCCCCTTTCAGTACTCTCTCCAAGAATACATCTTTATTATGTATGTCGTGGGACTAGAAGTGCAGTCTTTGCGGTATTTTCCGGTTTTTTCTACAGCTCTTCAAGTCAGCTTTATTGACAGTGTCTGTTACTGAGGCGTACGTTTACTCTTACAGAGTTTATAACTTTACATTAGAAGCGGCACCGTACTTTGCGTAACTGTTATGCAGTGGTGTGTTTTGGCCGCACATTACACAAAGACCTGTGAGCTTGCCTCAACCGTTTTCCCACGACTCCTGGCACTACCATCCTGCACACGCATTACTCTTCAGCGAGAGCTCCGCTGACGATTTCAGCTGATTGCCACTGTCAATTTTCTCTCAGAGCCCCGCGTCTGTGTGAAGATCGTCTCCACGCGGCATAGCTCCACTTGAGTTCCGCTGATGTCTACAGCTGATCGGCTCCTTCCAGCTGCTTCTACGGACCCGCGTCATTGGTGAAGAGCATCTCCACGCGGCTCAGCTCCAATTTGCCGACAGTACTCTCTTCATCTGGGATTTCCTGTAGAAAGATGTGCAACAGCTCCTTATTAGACGGTCTCCTGCCACTCTGCGACGATGTTAGTCTCCTCAGCATGCCTTGAGGAGCTTCCCTGACGAGCGCTCGCTTTCCTTCGTATCCTGTGTTATCTTGTGAGCGCCTCTTCTTTCTCCTCAATTCTCCTGGAATCCACTACACCCCTTCGTCTTGCTACTCAGTGTGCCATATTCTGAGGTAACATTTTTAATTCTTCAATACCACACGATGACACACATGTTATCATCGCTTGTCACGGTGTTATCCTGTCTCTGCAACCTTCGGTGACACACTCACCTTATCAGTGTGTCATCCAACCTCGGACACACACCATTCAGCGCCTTGCACATGTTCATTTCATATTTAATTTCATGGGCACCTGCTATGGTGATCGTGTCACAACGTAATTCTCCTCTTCAGCCATCGGTGACACACTCACCGTGATAGTGTGTCATCCACCTCGGTGACACGCACACCACTTAGAGCGCCTCGCGCATTCCCTGTTTTAGCAGGTTATTTCCCCGGTGACAACTCACCCTATTGTGTGCCATCGTTGTATGGTTACATACATCTAATACTAAGTATTTCTACTATTGCTTGTACCCCTATTCTTTCCAGTGTGTATTGTACCATTGTTTTCTCAAAGCTTACTCTGTGTATCCTCCATCTTATAAGGTATCTCTTGTTCTGGAATACTGTGTTATATTTCAGTCCATTGTACTGTTTATCCTTGCATTATGGGAAGCCCCGGTATTAGTCAACCTCCATCCTTCTTAAACGAAAGTGGGGAGCCAGAAATTCACTGGAAAGATTGGACAAAATTATTTGAGTCATATTTAATTGCCATGGGGGGGGGGGTGGAGTTTTTGCATTACACAAGCAACATATTCTTTTGCATAACCTGGGAGTGCATGGTCGCAAAGTATATGAAACATTGCCAGAACCTGAGGTTGAGGATGATGATGAACTAGACATGTATAATGTTACACTTATGAAGTTAGAAATACATTTTGGGTAAAAAGTCAATGTGTTCCTTGAACGCCATAATTTTTTCAGTTGTGTGCAGGGCAAACATGAGTCTGTTAACAACTACGTAGCAGCATTGAGGGGACTTACCCAACTCTGTGATTTTGGGGAACTTAATGACTCCCTTATAAGGGATCAATTAGTCAGATGTACAAATAGTAGCAGAATACAAGAAAAATTGCTTGCTAAGAACCCCACACTCAGAGAAGCGATTACTTTAGCGCAATCCATTGAGCACACAGCTAAATGCATGAAAGAAATGAAGGTTACTGAGGAAGTAGTAGCTTCCGTTCAAGTAGAGGAAGTACACAATGAAGTACTCAAAGTGAAAAACAAAGATGTATATGTCAATAAACTCATAAAGGAAAGTCATGATTTGAAATGTTTTAGATGCGGCAGTAGTAATCACCTGGCTAACAGTTTACAATGCTCTGCCCGCTGTGTTACATGTAAAAGATGCAACAGAAGAGGGCACTTTGCAAGAGTATGTAGGGATGGGGACAACAACCAAGTTAGGAGAGTTAATGTGGAGGGTGAACAACGTCAGAAATTTGTATTTCAAGTGAAAAGTAAAGATGGTACTTCTAGACCTGACTATCCCAAATGCATGGTTTTCCTCAATAATAAGCCAGTATAAATGTTCGCAGATTCTTGTTCCCCATTCACTCTACTTAATCTTTCTGATTACAAAATAATATTGGGAGACTTAAGTATAGAAATGAGTGAACCAGATATTTCTCCAGAAGGATATACCAAAGATCCCATCCCTCTAGTGGGAATGATAAAGGTACACGTAGACTTTAAAGGAAGATCCACTGTGGGTAAGGTGTAAGTTGTAGAGAAAGGGTCCAATCTTCTTGGCTGGCAACACCAGAAGGAATTGGGCATCATACTTGACTCTAACAACAAAGACCAAGTCATCCTTGTCGAGGGTTCCAGTAGTAAATGTACGCTATGTGAAGAATTTCCAAAATTATTTGTGGATAAACTTGGATTATTTTTTTTAACAACAGATTTTATTGATCTTTCGTAGTACCAGATGGGCCGAGCCCGGCAAGCAACATACAGGTAATAGGCATATTGTAAAAGTTCTAGGCACTGAAAAGTTTCCCCCAGAGGTCTGCAGAACATCAGACCAGAAAGAACCCCCCACCCCCTCTCCCCCAACCACGCACCATACATACCGTAAGAAACATGATATAAACACATCGCATGAGTTCCCGTCGACATCTGTGTAACTCCATCACATTAAACTGGCATGTCACTTACTACTAGCTGTTCAAGAGGGTCCCGGTGTACTGGCTGCGTCATGAGGGACAAGTCAATGCCTCGGTATTTGGCCCACCCGGCCCAGATCTTCCCGTGTTTCTGTGGACAGCCCCTTGCCAGAAACACTGCAATCTCGGCCGACATGCACCTATCCATGGCCTTTTTCCAAGTCGCTATACAGGGTGGATATGTAGCCTTCCAGTGTTGTGCAATGTCTCGCTTAGCCAACGTGAGGCCCAAGAACAGAAGGTGTCATTTATACCTGTTCCCCCCGATATCTTCTGTGCTGTGTAGGAGTGTCAATCTAGGGTCGGCTGGAATGTCCCATGCCAATACCCGCCCCATGCAGGACAAAACGCCTGACCAAAAGTGTTGCAGTGCCCCGCAGCTCCACACCGTATGGAGAAACGACCCCTCATCTGAGTCACAGCGGAGACATGCGGGGGACTGAATAGCCCCCATCTTCCAGAGGCGGAGGCGTGTGTAATATATTCTGTGGAGATATTTAAATTGGATCAACCTATACCTAGTGGAAACAGCGGAGTACCTGGGGCTGGCCAACGCTTCGGCCCAATCATCATCCGTCAGGGCGGGTATGTCCGCCTCCCACGCCGCCAGGGTCCGATGAATAGTGGTTTTTGAGTGTGTCGTGAGGGTTTGGTAAATTTGCTGGATTTTGTGGGCCCCCAGATCCCTCATCAACAACCGACCTTCTAACGGGTGAAACTCCGGTAGAGACGTGAGATGCCATATCAGGGGGGACAAGGCGTGACGGAGCTGTAGGTACCTATGGAACTGCGATTTGTGGAGGTCGAAATCCTCCAGTAACTTCTGGAAGGATTTGAGCGTGGACCCCTGCATAACATCTCCAAGCGTGGATATCCCAATGTCGTCCTACCTACGGAACCCCACTAGTGTCGAAACAGGCCGGAGGTGTGAGCCCTGCCAGAGGGGCGTCGCACTGGTCAGCCTGCCCCACCAACCCATATACCGGACCACCCGCCTCCATATCTGAATAACAGTCCGACAGGCCGGAAGAAGCTCCACCAGGGACGAGGAGCTGTACAAGAGGTGAAGCAGCGGGGTATCCGCCATGAAGAGCCGTTCCACCGCACAAGCCGGGACTACCTGAGAGCCATACCACCATTCATTAATCATCCGGAGGTGCGAAGCCCAGTAATACGCCCGAACGTCGGCCGCCGCAATACCACCGCAATACGTAGACTGAATACACGTTGCAAGTGCCACCCGAACCGCGCCCCCCCCCGAGGAACCTATTCAGGAGCGCATTTGGAGAAACCGCGACGGGGGGATAGGATATCCAAAACGCCTCTGCACGCCTGATCCTCGACATTCCACGCCACAGCCACATCACCCCCCACCTGAAAAACCTGCACTGGCTCCCCGTCGACAAGAGAATCTCCCTCAAACTCCTGATCCACGCACACCAGGCACTCCACAAATCCGGCCCAGCCTACCTCAACAGTCGACTCTCCTTCTACGTTCCCAACCGTCAGCTCCACTCCGCCGACCTCTCCCTGGCCACTGTCCCGCGCATCCGGAGAACCACCACCGGAGGCAGATCCTTCTCTCACCGCGCCGCCAAGATCTGGAACACCCTTCCCCTCAACCTACGACAGACCCAAGACCTGCTGACCTTCAGGAGACGACTCAAGACCTGGCTATTCGACCAGTAGCAGCAACACCCCCCCTCCTCTCCCTCAGCGCCTTGAGACCCTCGCGGGTAAGTAGTGCGCTTTACAAATCTTGTGATTGATTGATTGGGGTAATTTTGCAGCCGATAAAGCAGGCGCGGCAAAGACACCATTTTGAAAATGGCTGACCTGCCATATAGCGAAAGGGGCAGGTGGGACCAAACCGTCGTCTCGTCGTGGACCGCGGGGAGCAGCGGAGAGATATTACGCGACCACGCTTCGTTAGGACACCGCGTGATATATACCCCGAGGTACTTGAAACCCGCCTCAGCGACGATCAGTTGCAAAGCCCAAGTCTGAGACCTCTGCTCGCCGCATATGGGGAACAAGATAGATTTGGATGGGTTAGCGTAGAGCCCGGAAGTCTCCCCAAAGATCCACAGGATCTGGAGCACCCGTGGCCCGGAGGCCCAAGGATCTGATATGAAAAACAGAGCGTCGTCGGCATATTGCACGATCCTGTCCGAGCACTCCTAGACTGATCCGGATGCACCAGATCCTGGATACACATGCGGAGGCGGTCTGCCAGGACCTTCCCCAGCAATTTAGGCTCGAAATTCAACAAGGAAATGGGCCGATACAAACCAGGATCTTCGGGAGGGCGGCCCGGCTTGAGGAAGACTATGATTTCGGCGTGTCGCCAATCTGTAGGCAGAATGTGCTGCTCGGAGGCCTCGTGTAGCGCCTGGAGCAGATGAGGTCCAAGAGTCCCCATATGGGGACGCATGAAGTCGCACGGGAACCCGTTCGGGCCCGGTGCACGTACCGGGTGGGTGTTGGAGAGCGCCGTCCGCAGTTCGTCCAGGGAAATGGGTTTGTCCAGGGCGTCGCGTTGTTCGTCTGAAAGGCGGCGGGGAGGGATATCCGTGAAAAAGTTGTCTTTAAGGGGTTCGGCAATTACCTTGCGTTCCGGAAAAGGCCTGAACCACCGCCTCAGGGAGGCGCACATATCCCCATCCGGGGACCTCAATAGGGGGACCTGCGTCGGGGACGCTCTGGCCTGGCAGAGCCTGTGGAGCATCTGGCTGGACTTGTCGCCCCATTGATAAATCCTATATTGGGTAGCCAACCAGGCCTCTTTGGCGCTGTCCGTGTGCAGCTGATGAAGCTGCTGCTGAACATGCAGCAGATTACGACGGGCGTTGGAGTCCGAGCCCTCCACCATTAGGGATTGCAATTCGACCTGTCTGTCTTCCAGGTCCTGTATCTGTGCCAGGCGGCGCCGCTTCTCCCCTGTGCGATAGCTTATGTCTGCCCCTCTAATTGTGGGCTTGAAAGCCTCCCAGAGGATGACCGGGGACGGGGAAGATCCGATATTAAAGCTGAGATAATCGGCGATTGCCCGATGTAACATCTCCTGATACTCGGTGCCGCGGAGCAGCCAGGGGGACATGCGCCACCGATAGGGGGCTCGACGGGTCTGCGTGGCATGATGGATGTACGTGTCACCCTGTGTATATAGCTGTGTGGGAGGAACAGATAGTCCAGGCGTGAAAGAGTGGGGTGGACAGACGACGCATATGTGAACCCGGCTTCGGAAGGGTGAAAGGCCCACCACGAGTCTGCCCAGCCCAGTGTATGTGCCAGTATGTTCAGTTTGGATCTAGCAGGGGGTATATCTGGTGGTCTATCCCGCCACCTATCTACGGGGCCCATGATGTCATTCCAGTCACCTCCCAGTATCGTCAGGCCACCCGGGAGATCTCCCCATAGCTGTGTTAGTTTGTCTATGAATGTCTGGCCTACCGGTGGAGGGGCGTAGACACTGCAGATTGTGATCTGTTCACCGGCAATAATGCCAGAGATCACCGTAAAACGGCTACCCGGATCTAACCAATGCTGTGTAACCTGGAGCGGCACTCTGCGGTGAATATGCACTGCCGTGCCACGCGCCCCTCTCGTGAAGCCGGAGTGGTACACTGTAACTAAACCATATTGGGAGAGGCAAGGGGCTTTAGTGCCCAAAAGATGTGTCTCCTGAAGCAGTAGGATGTCGGCCGAATAGCGCTTTGCCTGATGGAGCACCGCCCCCGTTTGACCGTGTTCAGTAAACCCTGCACATTCCAAGCAAGAATCTTGAGTTCCCCAATGGAGAATCACCCGCTGTGTGGGCCATTCCTAGTCCTCAGAGTGTATATTGATAGCCGATGTAAGCATGACGGAGCAAAGGAGAGTGTGCATGGTGCGTAAAACATACAACTGACAACAAACAACCCCCCAAACCCCCCTCCCCCACCCCCATACTTTCAGGAACATGGAGTATCTGTTGCGGTGGAATCCCGTCCCAGGCCCCAAACATGATGACCCAAGCGGTTCCTCCAATGGATCCCCCCCCCACCCAACATCACCCAACATTACCCAAAACGATCAGGGCGTACTATGTCCGGTACCTTCCAGGGCTGATAATAGAGACCCCAACCCATAGGATCCGGAGCAACCCAGCATGGGGCCACTGCCAGCGACTTTGCCCAACGAGTGAAGAGGAACATGATAAGATATGTCTATACGCCCCAAACTACCTCAGTCCTCGGCGCCCGTCTGACTCTGGGCACGCCAATTGGAGCGGGATCTATTGCGCCTCGTAGCCGTGTCTCTGCCTTGCCGACCGCTCCAGTGTGAGCCCTGGGAGGAGGCCGAGTCCATCGGGAGCGGCGAGTGAGGTTTGAGGTTGCGTCTCTTATCTGTCCACACAAAGACCTCCTCCGGAGTATCAAAGAAGAATGTCTTGGCATTATAGATCACCTTCATCCGGGCGGGGAACAGCAGCGCGTAGGATAAGTTCAATTCACGTAATCGTCGCTTGGCCGCCACGAAGGACTGGTGTTGTTGCTGGACCAACTTGGTATAGTCGGGGAATACCATGATGGGATGGGAATCAAAGATCATTTTGTCTTTATGGAGCCGGGCGTAGCGGAGAATGGCATCCCGATCAGCATAATTGAGGAGCCGGGCGATCACTGGCCTCGGACGCTCCCCGGGCGGCGGCTTCCTGGTCAAAGCGCGGTGGGCCCTCTCGATCACAAAGCAGGAAGACATGTCCTCCGGGGGCAGCAGCACCCCAAGCCAGCCCGAGAGGAAGTTATCCATCGAAGTCCCCTCGCAGCCCTCCGGGAAACCAACCAGGCGTATATTGTTGCGGCGGGCCTGCCCTTCCGCATCTTTGACCCGCGCCACCAGCTCCTGTGAGACCATGGCCAATTTGTCTACCTTCTTCTGGAGGGTGGATACAGTGTCTTCCACGGTGGAGACCCTTGTCTCCGCTTCAGTGATGCGGTCAACAGCCTTTCGGAGATCTTGGCGGAGAAACGACACCTCAGAACTCACGGCCCCGATCTGGGCCTCGAGAGCAGTCCGCGACTGATTAATCGCCGCCAGCAGCGTCGCCGTGTCCGAGGACAGGCCCTCCGCAGTCTCTTTCCCAGCAGGGGTGGTGGTGTAGTGGTCCATCATATTCTGCTTGGTGGCCGCCGCACCATGCTTATCTTTGCCCATGGCGACTGGGGGAGCAGACCGAAGGAGTCCGCACCAGGTCGGCCCCTACTGCAGGCAGGGGTGAGGGGGAGGCAGCAGGAGAAAGGCGTGTGGCAATCGGCAGGGAGTGCCACCCCTCTCTGGATCTAATCACAGGTCACCGCTCCAGCGTCACCAGCAGTCCCACATACAGAGGCCCCCGGTGGACACACGGGACCAGCTCCTCGATGTCTCCGGCGAGCCAGGAATGGCCCGCCACCAGAGTAGCCCAGGCGCCGCAGGGCTGCTCCCATCCCAGGGAGAAGGCCGATCACGGATGGCACAGCCTGGCCGACACGTGTGCCGCCAGTAGGGTAGTCTCAGGGGCACCGGCCTCACGTCGTACCCCCGTCTTCTGGGAAGCTGGCGCGGGAGGTAGCAGCGGGGCGCCGCACAGCAGGCACCGGACACAGGACGAGCCACTCACCAGCTAGCCTCAGGACCACAGGCGACGACAACACCTCAGCAGCAAGTAGTCTCCCCGGTATATCGACCCGGGCCGGATGCAGATAATGGTCGTCCCCAATCCGGGTCTCCCGGTGCACCCTCACGTAGGCGCTCCCCCAGTGATGGACTTCCACAGCTCCAAACAGTACAGGCGATCCCTTATGGTGTCCGGTGCAGGCCAGGCAATGTGACGGTCCGAGAGCTCCGAGCCTCGTGTGGAGCCCCACCAGGCCCGCAGTGCAGTCTTCGCGGGCGCCGATGCCCAGGGAGGTGGGGGATGGGCACTGCAATGGCGCCGCGGCAGCTATGCCGGCCGTCCGCACGGCCGCTCAGCCTGCCCGCAGCAGCCGTGCTTTGGATTCACTCCGCTACTCGTGCCCTCCAGGGGCCGCACCAGACAGGGCCGCCACCGCCGCAGCTGTCTCACCGGCGATGTAGGTATACGGCAGCCGCAGCACAGCCTCCTCTGCTCTCGGCCTCTGCGCGGCCGCCGCCGGTCGGGAGCCAGTCGAGGCTTTCCCAGCCCTCCACCGCCACCAAACCGCGTCAGCAGGGTCACAGCGTGTTCCACGGCGAGTAACCCCCGTGAACAACAGCTGGGGTCAAGGATTGCGCAGGATACTGGCCCTAGGAAGGAGCGAACTGCGGAGCTCTAAGAAGACGCGTCCGCCATGTTCGGCACCGAAGCCACGCCCCCTCTAAACTTGGATTATTAAAGGACTTCCAGCACAAAATAAAAGTTAAACAGGGAGCCAAACCTGTGGTACATAAACCTCGCCTGGTTCCTCTCCCCATGAGAGAGCCTCTCAAGAAGGAGCTAGACAAGTTATGCAAGATGGGTGTCATCCAACCTATAGAATCCTCGGAATGGTTGGCACCCATAGTTATAGCAGCTAAAGCCACTGGGGAAGGCATTCGCCTTTGTGTTGACCTGCGCAGCCTCAATGACAATATATGGGTAGAGAGATTCCCCCTCCCCAATATTAACGAGATGCTGAGCACCATGGGGGAGGCCAAGTTTTTTTCGGTCATTGACCTATCTATGGCATACCACCAGGTGGAACTACACCCTGAGTCTAGACCATTAACGGCTTTCACCTCTCCATTCGGAGCCTATATGTTTGTCAGGATGCCCTTTGGACTTGCCTCTGCTGCAGCAGTTTTTCAAAAAATGATGCAGCAAGTCCTCAAGGCCATCACAAACACCCTGTGTTTCCAAGATGATATATTGATTTATGGGTCATCTGCTGAAGAGCATGGCATAATTTTTAAAACCGTTTGTAAGAGACTTTCAGAAGCAGGGTTGACAGTAAAACTTGATAAATGTAAGATCAGAGTAAGTTTGGTGGACTACCTTGGCCACACCATTTCTCAAGAAGGTTTTAGACCTAAATACAGTCTAATTCAAGCTGTTAGTGATGCTCCATACCCTACTAACAAAGAGGAGCTCAAATCTTTCTTAGGCCTTATCGAATACATGGCCAAATTTGTGAAAAAAGTTCTAAAAAATGTGATGGGGTACGTGAACTGTTGAAGAAACACAAAGAATTCATGTGGGAAGAGAAACACAGCAAAATGGTGGACATGTTAAAGAAAGAGATCATTGATTCACCTGCCCTGGGATCTTTTGATCCCAAAAAGAAAACAATATGAACCACAGATGCATCCAACAAAGGTTTGGGGGCATCAGTATCTCAAAGAGGAGGGGGGGGGGTGAAACTATTATAGCTTTTGCTTCCCGTTTCTTGAGTCCTACTGAACACAATTACTCGGTCATCGAGAGAGATGCCCTAGCATGCTTTTGGGCCGTTAACCACTTTAAATTTTATCTATGGGGAACTAGATTTACCACCCGTACAGACCACAAGCCCCTAACATTCATGTTTTCATCCAAAAAAGTTCAGTGCAGTTCCGCACGCATATCCAAGTGGGTCCTTGCGTTGGAAAACTTTTGCTTTAAAGTTCAGTACTTACCTGGGTTAGAGAATATTGTTGCGGATTACCTGTCAAGATCCCCCTTAAATACAAGTTCTCATGAAGAACATTTGGATGTCCCCATTCTAGCCATCCAACTACCGTCCTTGACTAAAGTGGAATGGAAAGAAAGCATGAAAAAGGATGTCAATATGAACACCCTAAAGGACTTAATTGTCAATGGTTGGCCTGAAAAATGTAGTGAGGTTGCGGAAGGAATGAAAGAGTTTTGGGAGGTAAGATTTGAACGAACACTCATAGACGACAAAGTGTATGGCAATGAGAAAATTGTTCCTCCTTTCGACCTCAAACAAAATAATAGATCTGGTCCATGAAGGGCACCTAGGCAGGAGCATCACAAAGAATAAGGTAAGAAATTGCTTCTGGTTTCCTAAGATGAATTCTATGGTAGAGCAAAAAGTCAAAGAGTGCATCAGCTGCGCATAAAGTGTGATAAAAGCAAAATTTGGCGCAAAGTCCCCTTATCTCCGGTGGAGGTACCTGTTGTGCCATTGACCAAACTAGCCATTGATATAATTGGTCCCATGGAGGGTTTGGGGCCTCAAAAGAGGTTCATGTTTGTTTTAATAGATTATATCTCTCACTCGATTAATTTCAAATTCACACCTTCTACCACAACGAGCAACCTTACTGCATTCTTAAAAAATATCTTTTGCAATGAAGGAATTCCAGCAATTTTAGTCACAGACAATGGAGTGCAATTCACTTCCGAGGAGATGAGAGAGTTCCTAGAGGAATTAAATATCAAACATGAGAAAACTGCACTCTACAGCCCCAAGACCAATGGCCTAGTTTAAAGGAACAAATCCAACTTGCCATCACTAATGGCCACAAGATAGAGGACTCCCTCAGAGAACGTATATGGTCGTACCACACTGCACCTAATCTCGTCACAGGGATATCTCCCTTTGTTTCTCTAAGAGGGAGAGAGCCAAGCACTAAGATGGTGTGGTTGGATAGAGGTAAGAGAGTTGATACCAATCGCTGGGAAGGTCAAAGGAAAATTCTACAACGTCAAAGGAAATATAAAAATTGGTATGATCAGAAACATGGTGTGAAGGAGCATAACCTCAAGACTGATAACCCCGTGCTGGTAAGGAAACCCACCAAAGGACATATAGGTCAGAGCAAATTCCAACCTCCTCAACGATTGGTCAAGGTAGCCAGGAATGTGGTTCGTCTTGAGAATGGACAGACATGGAGTGGTGACAGACTTGTAAATGTAGCATAAATTTCTCCCTCCCCTATATAGGGAGATGTGTTGTAATCTTTCATGTATTTAGATACTGCATCCTTTTTACCCACTGCTTCCCTTGGTTCCTTCCTCCCTGGTGCTCCCCTCCTTCCCTGTTTACAATGGAATGTTCCACCTAGAGTTCATGTTAGAATGTTGGCACTCTCATGAGTGTGCAGAGTGGATGACCAGAATAAAGAACCTATCCACTTACCTCATCTTGTCTGTCTTGATTTTCGAATTTCAACAGAAGGGTACTCGTAAAGTCATTTTACCACCTTTACCTGGTCGCAAAGACAACAGATACATCTCAGTGGACAATGTCAAGTTACACCGTCTGGCCGATTCTGAATAGTGTAACACCTGCGGTTTCATGCAACGCTATCTCTGAATCCGGTAACCTCGACCTCTACGACTAATGCCCGTATCGCTGAGGGTAAGATAGAAACTACTATTGACCTTTCACCTGTTCTGCCTCCATCCTCTTCCACCGCAGAAGTCGAGTATACTTACCCTACAGATGAGTCCCAAAGTGAAGTGCCGAACAGTCCTCGGCAATATCATGCTGATGCTGCCCTACCACCTCTAATAAACATGGGAGCAAGCGGTTATTTTGGGGACCATACAAGCTTCTCTTATGACTCCTCCTCCTCGTCTTCTACTTCGACACTTCCGCCTACAAAAATAAGTATTTTCATCTCTTGGTTCAAAAAGACTTACCTGGTCCCCCCATGGACCTACATCTGGTTGCTACTTATCCTGATTTTCCTTTTTATGTCGATTGGATTTGTGACGGTATTCTTCTTGCTCATCAATGGACATTATTTGCCAGAACGCTCTGCTGTGAACTTGGTAGATGGAATTCTGGCCCCTCATACATCGTCCCATATCATGAAACGTGATCAAACTCTTGTAAGCATTTCAGCTTTCCTGGTTGCAGATGGCATCGTTTGGGATAAAGTAGCTTTCGAAATTCACGGCCCGAAGGAAGTGCTCAAGATACTATATGTGTTTCGCGTCTCATTAGGAGATGTGGTAACACAGGGCATACATTCTGATGATTGGGATGTGCAAGCGGTACATTCATTGTTTTCTGTTTGAAAGTATTATGCTGCTTTTGATGCTGAAGATTTAAATTCTGCCAATTATGCTGATTTATTCTGTTATCAACACTATGGGCATCATTTTTTGCATAAAACAAACATGTTAAGACCTGTTTTTAAATTACACTCAATGGGAACATTGTCCTACTCCCGTACAGGGGAGTTCTAAAACTCTTAGAAATAAGTTCACATATTTTACAGATTATGACACGTCTAATCCGGAATCCTATTTCTTTAAACTGCAATTATCATCTCAGTCCAAATTTATCTTGACCCACACTAAATTGGTTTTTTCCAATTCTTTTAGAACTAAATTGGCCACACAGGGTTATGATCACTGGAAAGATACCATTGATTTAAAATCAATTTGGGGCACTAAGCCGTGGCAGGTTCAGGGAACTGAAGCTTTGCATCGTGCCTGCCTGATCCCGACTCAAATTTGATTTTTAAATGATACAGTGCACCAAACCACTTGCCTTGGTTTGGCAACTGCTAAAGATTTAAATATCTCATCCATTCCGTCATTAGGGGAATATGACAATTGGCGTGCACAGTCGAATTATACGATCGATGTATTGCAGGCTTTGTTTCGAAATGACACTTTCAATGTCTCTGAAATTGATTCATCCGGATGGTTGGTGTGGCAAACAAATTCAAATGCATGTCAACTGTGTTTTTATAATGTAACACCTGGTCTCACACAGACTAGACTGGATCCTCGTTATCCACATTCACATTCGGTCACCACATACTCGGTGGGTAAATTGTGCCAACAATGGTTGGAACATTCCACTTTGTCGTCAGTAAAACAACACTTGTCACTTTCGTCGAGTTACATCAATTTGGCTGATTTTATCTTGGGTCCTAGAATGCCTAGAACGGAAAGGTTTATCTATGCAGCTTACAATGAAGTTTGGAAACTTTCGCAGATTGAGGCAGCGCTTCATCTGCGCCAAATTGATCAAGCAAATTTGGAAAAAGTCCTTGCGGTGGTCGACAATAGTATCAATACACTGTCTTCACGCATTTATACCTTGGATAATATTGTTTCATCTGTTATTGATATTGTTCAGAATGATGTATCTGTGTTATATCATGGTCAAAATCAATTACGATCAGTTATGCAGTTTGCATGGACGTTACAGACTCTCAAAATGGGAAAAGTCCCTTGGGATTATTTGAATGCTTCTGCTTTGTTTTTACCATTTAATCTGACTGAGAAACAGAGATTTATGTCCATGAAAGATGCTACATATACGCTGTTGCACATTGAACAATTGGAACCCTTGCCATTTTCTGTGGCGGAGAAGGATTCAGCTGTTTGGTTAATTCATGGGGTTATCTCTCTCCCATTCTTGCTGTATGAAACATTTCCCGATAGGCCGCTTTGAACCCCTGGGTAGTGCATTTCTCCATGAATTATGGTCCCTACCTTTTACTTACAGGTGTCAAAGGGAGGATAAGGAAGTTTTCCTAAGAGGGGAGGACTGCGATTCCACAGTAGGACATTCCCTAGTTTGCAACACGTTAAGTTGCACGGCGCTTGTAATGTATCCGCGCCTAATCTTGCTTGTTTTCTAAAAGGAACTCCTGTCCCGGCAATAATTCCTGCTTTTACCTTGCTTACTAACAGCAGTTATCTTATTTTGAACAACCACGACTGCTGTGGTTTACGGGCAGGAATCCCGTATTTAGTAACAGTTTCACAACGTGTTACTTGTTGTAGCAATGTGCTTTTTCCGCCTCCGCATGGGAAAGTAGATAGTTCCATTTGGCATTCCATTCCGACTTTGAAAACAGATTTCAACAAATTAAGCAGGCTCAAAGCGCTATTGTTTCAACAAGAAGTGGCTCTCACTTCAGCTCGAGAGACCTTCGAGTTGCAGGTGTCTAGAACATCTAGCGAGATTCAGTCACTTCTGAACACTAACCTCCCACTTCACTTTGGGGAGCTTATACATCAAATATTTAATGCGTCTGACACCAAAGGCCTTGCTCATTTTTTTGAAACATGTGGGATCCAGCCTTGTGACTTCTTTTCAGACGATATTTGGAGTAATACCGGCTTTTATTCATTCTATTTTTTCCAGTGTCTTCGGAGGATTCCCTTTATTACTGGCGCTAGCTGGTGGAATCCTGCTTCTTCTGTTCCTGCTGCGCAATGGCTGCTCATCTTGTGGTAATGCACAGACCAGGCCAATTGCAACTGTACCATGATCGAATGCAACAACTTTTTGGATGCTCGCTATTAGCAACGCTTAGCGTGAGTTATGGAGTAACTTTTCGCTTTGCCTACTTCACTTGCGTGCAACCTGTGTTCTACTGTCAACGGTGCCCCTTCTATTGGGCTTTGGATTTATGTCTCTGCAATACATCATGTCCTGTTCTGGGAATGGCCGTATGGCGCGTGCAGCTCCACTTGGAGTCTTGGCTGAGTAGGATATCTGTGCGGCTGCGCAGAACCTCTTAGAACGCAGTTTCATCGAATATCACGCAAGTTGCCCGGGTATGCTCTTGGAAGCATCAGATTACGAGGAGCATGTCTGGTCCTTCGACCTACTTGATTGGATGGCATCCCTTTTTTCAACTATCGATAGGGATGACCTTTTGGAAGGAATTGCATTCTTAAGTTCACGTACTTTGATGGATTTACCGCCTCCTTCTTAATAACGTTTTCCCTGAGACAGCGATGTTTTAAAAGTCACAAAACATATATTTTTTTTAATTTATATTTTTATTGGCATTTGAGATATAATCAAACAAACAATCGATACATTGGTGGTGCATTCCATGGCGTACATAATACAAGCTGAAAATTAAGGTGAACAGTGGTACATCTGGTATGTCAACATTTGAGCATCGCACACCCCTTGGTGCCACCCTGTGTTTTGTATTCTTATGCTTGTCCTGTCCCACTAGGCTTCCCCTGTCAGTCACTATCTTATGGGTCCAGCTCAGCAGGGGGAGGTTCACAAATGTCTCCCCGGAACCGATTCCATTTTTCCCATATTCTCGTCCATTTCTCGGGACAGCCCCGGTGGACGTACACCGATTTCTCAGTCACCATCGTGTGGTCCAAATCTCGGCACCACTGCTGATGTGACGGGGACAGCCCTGATCCCCAATGTTGTGCTATATTTCGTTTAGCTAATGTCGTGCCAAGTGTTACCCAGTCCTGGTCTGCGTGGCCTAGGTCCGTGGGCTCCCAGATGTTAAGTAAGCATCTTTTTGGTTCCGGTGGGATCTCTACTCCGGTGACCTGTGTCATTGTGCGCATGACGGCCCCCCAGAAGCGAGAAATAATCGGGCAGTCCCAGATTGTGTGCCACGAGGTACCCTCAGCACCGCAGTGTCGAAGGCAGGAAGGGGTATCTGTCCTACCTAGCTTATGTAGCCGGGTTCTCGTGTAATAGATGCGATGTAGGATTTTGAGTTGTACTAATTTTAGAGTGGAGGGTATTCCAGCTTCCCTTGGGGACGCCAGAGCTGCCAGCCAGTCCTCCTCATCTAGATCTCCCAGGTCTAATTCCCATCTCTCTTTTAGAGCCACCGTTGGATCCTGCTGATTATTAATGATCTTCCGGTAAGTCAGGGAAATGGCTTTTTGGGGGAGGTGCTCTGTAAGGAGTCTGTCCTCCAGTGGGAGGCCTCCGGTAATTGTGTGGCTGTCGGGATCGCCGCCGTTAATGCGTGTCGGATCTGCGCGTATCTATAGGCTTCAGTGTGCGCCAGGTTGTAGGTGGCCTGCAGTCGAGCAAATGGGATGACCGTGCCGTTTTTCCACAGGTCCCCAACCCTGGAGATACCTATCAGATCCCATTCCCGGAATCCTTTAGTATTTCGAAGCCTCCCCAGTGCCCGGGTGTCCCACAGTGGTGTCGCTTGTGTGAGCGTCTTGTCCCAACCCAGAGCTTGCTGCGCCGCATGCCAAGTGTGTATTGTATGAGCCGTGGGGCCCGTGTATCTTGCCTTCTGGGCTCTATTATAGAGTGCCCCCATTATCCCTTCGGACTCTAGGAGATGTCGATCCATACGGTATGCCGGGTCTTCCTGCGGCGCGTGGAGCCACTGGTTTATTACAGTGAGCTGCACTGCCCAGTAGTACGTTTGTATATGCGGGAGGGCAATTCCCCCGTCATACCATCCCTTCACTAGTTTTTTCATGGCAATTCGGGCTGACCCTCCATCCCATAGGAGATTAGTTACTTCGGCGTTTATCAGTGTAAAAAAGGAGGGAGGGATCTGGAAGGGGGTGTTTTGTAGTATATATAAAAATCTGGGCAGCGCCATCATTTTGAAGAGGGCCGCTCTACCCAGTAGGGTGAGTGGTAGTGAGCGCCAGTGCTTTACGTCACGCTGAAATCGGGCAAGGGGCTTCATTAGGTTTTCTTCTATGAAGTGGGTGACGTGAGGGGTGGCATAGATGCCAAGGTACATGAAACCTCGATCTGCAACCTGGATTTCACAGTTGCGCGGCAATCTGGGTGACGGGCCATGAAGAATATAAAGAAGGGATTTCGACCAATTAATAGTGTATCCTGAAGCTTTTCCGTATGCCGCACAAATGTCCAATAAACGGTTACTGGATCGCGATGGGGATGTCATATAGAGCAGCACGTCGTCTGCATATAGCGATATGCGATCTTCCCAGCCCATGGTCCACTCAAGCCTTCTGATAACCGGGTCTTGGCGTATCCAAGCCGCCAGCGGCTCCAACACCATCGCGAACAAGAGTGGGGATAGTGGGCATCCCTGTCTCGTTCCCTTACCAAGGGGAAAGTCCTTTGAAATACGGCCGTTCGCAACCACTTGTGCCAGGGGCTTGTTATATAAAAGATGTATCCAGGCACAGAATTTAGGCCCAAAGCCTATGTGTCGGAGAACGGCAAAAAGGAAGGGCCATTCGACCATGTCAAAAGCCATGCGAGCGTCCAATGAGAGAATAACTGCATCTTCCGCAATAGTTGACTGTCTTGCCATGACTCCCTGGAGCCTCCGGAGGTTTAGGGCCGTGTTGCGATTAGGCATGAACCCTGATTGATCCGGGTGAATCAACATGGTAAGGTGCGGCTGCAATCGCATTGCCAGCACCTTGGCCAAGATTTTCGCCTCAGCATTTATTAGGGATATCGGTCTGTAGGACGTGCATTCTTGTGGCGGTTTGCCCGCTTTGTAAATTGTGACTATGGTCGCCAGATTCTGGTCTCTAGGGAGTTCTCCCGATTCCAGACTTGCCCTATACATATTGAGTAGGTGTGGCATGAGTTGAGTCACCAGTCTTTTGTATAATTCTACCGGGATGCCGTTGGGCCCCAGGGCCTTCCCCGTGTGGTGTGCACCAATTGCTAGGGTGAGCTCATCAGCGGTTAGCTCGGCGTCAAGCGCCAGAGCGGTGTCGTGTGGCAGTGTAGGCATGCAAATATCTTTGAGAAAGGCTATGTTGTCGTCGACTGTAGACGTAGCTGTGGGTGTGTATACTGCTGCGTAGTGTGAGGCAAGCGCGTCCACTATTCGTTGTGGATCTGAGGTCATATCTCCATTGTCTAAGTGGAGTTGGGCTATCCATCTACTGGCCCGGTCCTTTTTATCCAACCAGGCGAGCAGCTTGCCCGCCTTGTCCCCCATTTCGTAGATTACGTCCTGTGTAGCTGTGAGTCTGGCCCTTGCATTCTCATACGCAAAAGCTTTATATTCTTGCTGCGCTAAGCTTAGCTTATGTGTTGTGTCATCGGTGATATCTAGCGCGTGTTGTGCCTCTGCGTCGGCCACCTCCCGTTCTAAGTCCTCTAACTGTTGTCTCTGTGACTTCTTGTGTCCAGCTATTAGTGAGATCGCCTGACTGCGTAGAACTGTTTTGTAAGCCTCCCACAGTGTTAAGGGGGAGGACACAGAGTGCTCGTTCTCGGCGAAGTAGTGCTTCGTGGCCGCGCATAGTCCCTTATTAATCTGACGGTTTTTGAGATAACCCGGGTGGATTGGGAATACTCGCCGTCGTGTTGTGCTGTGGGATGCAAACACCATGTACACAGGCGAGTGGTCTGATATTCCCCGGGGTAGGTGTTGAATCTCCTTGACCCGCTCCAACCCAGCTGCTATCGTGAATATGTAGTCAATCCTAGAGAGTCTATTATGTACCCCTGAGTGATATGTGTATTGTCTGTCTTGCGGGTGTTTGGTTCTCCAGACGTCGAGTAGACCTATGGCGGCAATGAAGTCCGTCAATTTAAGATTCGCACTACCGGGACCCCTAGGTGGCTGTTTGTCAATGGATGCGTCTATTATGGCGTTGAAATCTCCCCCCATAATGATCTCTCCTTGTGGCAGAGATAGTAAAAATTTACCCAATGCTGGGAAGGTCTCCTGATGCAATGTCGGTGGAATGTACACTGAGACCAGGTTGTATGGCCGCCCCTCCCATTGACATGTCAGTGCTGCAAAGCGCCCCTGATCATCTGCTCTGGATGCGGTGCATATCAGCGGGATGCGTTTATTGACCAGGATTCCTACCCCTCTAGAGCCTGAGGTGAATTCCGAGTGTATTGCCATTTTGTACCCCCATCTGTCCAGGGCTTTGGTGGCTGACCCCGTCAAGTGCGTTTCTTGTATGAGCGCTATCACGGGACCTCTGCGTTTTATGTACTGAAGGACCAGTCCCCTTTTAATCTTGTCTCCTAGACCGTTCACGTTCCACGACAGAACTGTGAACGGAGGGGCGGCCCCTCGGGGTCCTGGGACATACTATCTGTGAGTGTCAGCTAGTGGACTGGTGTGTGTCATCTATGCTTGTAACCACGGAGGGGTGTGGAACTGATTGTGGTCCCCACCTTAGTCGGTCCTCGTAAATGCCATCTAGTGAATTAAAACAAAACAAACTTAGAACCCAGAACTGCCCCCTTTCCCCTCCCTGCGTCCCTGCCCGGCGGTCCCCCAACTACCCGCCACCCCAACTGAGCAGAGTGCTTTGTCCCCAGAACTAGTACTTGCGTGGGGGGTGAGAGTCTATCCGTGATCCTTGGAGGCCCCCTCACAAATGTTGCGACTGCAACGGCTTACATTAGTTCTGAAAATACGGTGGTCCCCCCGCTTATCCGGCCATCGCAGGATCGGGTCTTTGCGTGTGGGTTGAGGCCTCGGCGGGCCCTCGCGTTGTAGGGAGGGACGGTCTGTTAGTGAGTTGTAAGTGACAATGAGTCTTAAGCGGTAGTTCGTCTTCACTCAGTCCCCTTTATCGGTGGATTCGACGGATCTTGACCTCTGTAGCTCTGGACGATGGCGCTGCTGCTGGGTCCTCGATTTCCTGGGCTTTGCTGCTGGGCGCCACCCGTCCAGCCAGTCTCGGGCTTCCTCCGGTGTGGCCAAGAACCATGTCTTTCCTTCCGCTTCTACTCTCAGTTTCGCCGGGAATAGCATCGAGTATTTAAGTTCTCTGGCTCTCAGCTCTTTCTTTACTTCCAGAAAACTATGCGCTGTTTAGTTACAGCAGCTGTGTAGTCCGGGTAGAGCGTGATCTCATGATTCTCGAGACGGAGCATTGGGGTCATTCTTGCCGCTTGCAGAATAGCATCTCGGTCTCGAAAATTGAAGAGGCGTGCCAGAATTGGTCTGGGGGGGGGCACCCGGCCTGGGTCTACCTCCCGGCACACGATGCGCCCTCTCCACCGAGAAGAAACTCGACAGTCCTCGGGGTTGCAGCTGGGTTTTAATGAGGTCCTCTACGAAGAGGTCTAAGGCCGGCCCGCCCACGTTCTCCGGCACGCCAACGATGCGGATGTTGTTGCGTCGTGAGCGGCCTTCTTGATCGTCCAGCTTGGCAAGGATGAGCTTATTGTCTGCCTCTAACTGTCGCACCTGACTTTGCAACGTGGCAGTATCTGTGGAGAGCAGCGTAGTCGTGGTTTCGACCTCAGTGAGTCTTCCCGACAGTTTGGAGAAGTCCGCCCGAATCAGAGAAATGTCTGTTGAGATCGTACCTATAGATGACTGGACCTGCTGTAGGGCGGCCATGATGTCCACCAGCGTGACCGCATCCGGGGCCTGCTGCGCGGGGCCCTCCACTTGAGTCATGTTCGGTTGCTGCTTTTCGACCGGATCCTTGTTGTAGGCGAATTTATCCAACTTTCCAGCCGGTGGTCCACGTGGGCCACGGCCTGCCATCCTGGCCTCCGCGCAGAGTCCCCACCGGATGTATAGGGGGAGAGGGCAGTAGTCGCCGCCGCCTGCCGCGTTATGTGGTGCAACGCGCGGCCTCTCGGGTTTCCTGCCCCCTCGCTCCAGTTGCAACACTGGACCGGGGGTGCGCTGTTCAAGATGCCCCTTATAATGATGGCGCAAGGAGGTCCACAATTTCTGGGCACCTGGCGTGTCCTGATGCGCGCTGCCGGTCTTGCCACCCCCGAGGTAGGTCTGTGTGAGCGCGGGGCACCACTCGTCAGGCGGTACCCGGTAAAGGTGCTGGGGCTGGGGTGAGTGTTTCAACGGGGCTGTGCCCGGAGTCCCGCCAGACGTGTAGTGCAGCCGGGGTCGTGGGCAGCTGCCCAAGTCTCACAGCACTGGAGTACCCTCCTCCAACCCAACCGGGTACGATCCGTCCAGAAGGGAGGGCGCACCCCAGCCGCCTCGTCCCACGGGCGTCTCCGAGCGCCCTCTTGGCTCCCCCAGCTGAGCGTGATGTTGAACCGGTTAGCCGCTACCGGTGGTGCGGGACGTCAGGCAATCACGGGCACCGCAGCAAGCCTCTGGGGGTGGTGCGGCTCCAAAACCCCGTCTTCCCTTCATTTACTCGCGCCGGAGCGCGCTCCTCTGCCACGCGGTCCCCCTGAAAGCCTCCGAACATGCGCCGCTCAGCTCACCGGGGAGTCCTTTGAGATGTCCAGTGGGGCCCCAGCTCGTCGATCATCCAGGCGTAGATGCGGCGGTCTTCCGGTGACAGCTTCCGCCGCCCGCCGCGCACCGCCGCTCCGTAGGACATTGCAGCACTGGCCCAAATAGGAGCTGCCCAATGATGAAGCATGACACCCCTCGGGGTGTGCGAGGGCTCTTGCTCCTGAAGTATCAGATCCCTCAGACTTGATCATTCAGGACTCTACTGACCGACCTTCAATGGAAACTGCACACCTTCTTGTTTTCCAGTCTATTTTAGGGGCGTGTGTGCTGGACCTTTAATTAGCCCTTTGTCCCTCCTTGTGTATTTGATAGTGAGTACCACTCATGGCTCTGCAGGGGCAGAGGCTGGGCATCCGTAGTGCTTCCTTAGGTGAGACGGTAAGTTCCTGTTATCCTCCTGACAGGTGGAGGGATGATCACTTGGGTTCCAATCCTCAGTCGGAGCTCAGGCAGGCACATGTAACAACAGTGGCCTCGCCTTTCAACGATGGCTGAACCAGGCAACGTCCCTTGTTCCTCACAGTTTCCCCCTCTGGCATAACTGCACACAGCCGACGGCCTGATCGGCACAGTAGTACACTTTATGGCAGCCTCCTCTGGCATACGGGGTCACCAACTTCATTCTGCACAGAGGCTACAAACAGCCTGATCGGCACAGCAGTAATCTTCACGGTGGCTCCCTTGATCATACATGGTTGCTGACTTCACTTCACACACGGGCTATACCCCGATTGGTGCAGCAGCTGTCTGCTCACACCTCGCAACTGGGAGCCACTCAACAGGATCCCGCGTACTAGACCTCACTCCCTCTAAAGCGCTCTCCTAATCCTCACAGGGTGAACTGGTCTTGGCAGACAGACAGGCACTAGTGCTCCAAGGCAGGTGTTCTTAGATTTCCTTGGGTGATGTTGCCTCACCCAGCTGGGAGACTGGCTGGACTTATCCCCTCAGTCCTGGTTATAGGAGGAAGTCTTGCAGAGCTTCTCATCCTCGCACAGCCAAACTGACTGCTTGACAGTCGACAATTCTGGGGGCCTCGAGCTTCCCTTTGCATAGCCCATTTTCAGACACAAAATGTGATTTAGTGCTCGAGTCTTTGAAGTTTGTGTTGGGAGTTTTCTTCCATTTGAAGTGCCCACTCCTCTGCGCTATCCTTCCTCCAGGAAGCAGCCTGTAACAGCAGGAACAACTCAAAATCTGCTAGCCCCACAACACATGCTATGGGAGTGACTAGAGGTTCACACCTTGATGTCAGCCACAGGGATATGCGCACTAAAAGTTTACCCCAGGGCCCCAACCCTAATGCTCATGATTCTCTTAGAAGCCCCATCTCCTTCCGAAGAGGTTTTCTCAGTGACTTCTCACAGAATCAAAGAGCCCCCTTTGAAGTGTACTGAAGAGCCTGGCTCGTCTTCCTCCAGTATTGTCCTACCCAGCTCACAGAATGCAGTAATCCACAAATCTGTCTTGGTGGGCGGGGATTCCTCTACCTCCAGATGCTCCTCTAGTCAGACTTGGGTCTCCAAAAATGGAACCCAGAATCCTCCATGTACTATACCGTTAACAGGCACACATACACACATCACATGCATGCAACCACATGCGTGCTGCACAGTACTACATACTAACTTGACCACTATGAAGGTAGCACTATGGTTGCCCCTTCTGGTCCAACAAAACCACAATCCATGAGACAGGCCTATGTCATGCACACCATGCATAATCTCTGTTCGCCTATGACACCAAAAATCAGCACCATGGATCCAGATATCTTTGCAGCTGGGGCATTCGGGGCAGGGGTGCACTTCTGTCACTATGCAAGGGACTTTTCCATCCCAACAGTCCAGCATCACCACAACATAAACACAGCACAGCCTTTTGCCAGCATTCTTTTTTAATTTCAGTTAAAAAAAAATGTCATTGTGGTGGGTTGTGGCCAGCGGGCCAAAATGGTGGGGTTATAACCTAGCTCTCCACACTATCCGTTAACACCCGTAACATGTTTGTAGCCCGCATCCTTACCTGAGCAGCGGTACCACGTTTGGCAGCAGAAGGGAGTTGTCAGCTTTCATTCTGAGGCAGGAAGAGCAGGTGGGGGAAAGTTGCTCAGCTTGCAAAATGGCAGCCAGCCTGGGTGCTACCAAGTGGCTGTGAGTGGGAGACAATCTTTGGAGAAGGCGTGCTGTGGCCTTCCCTTGCTCTATGCAGGGCCCCACCGCAGACTGTGTGCCACCAGAGCAGGATGACCCAGAGAGTGAAGGGAAGTGGCCCTGGGCAGGGATGCTTCCATTTTATCTCTGTGCATCTGTCAGGAAGGCCTGACCTTTGAGATGCTTGGAGGGCCTCAGTGGGTCGCTATCTGGCCTACGGCTGAGTACAGGTCGCTGACTTTGTGAGGAGACAGGACGGGGCATTTCTGGAGCTTCCACGGCCACCTGAACAGGGAGGTCCTGGAAAAAAACAGTGACAGGAGCCAGCTTGATCTGGAGGAGTACCCTGTACTGTTATGTTTCATATAGATGCCCTAATATAGGCATGGTTTGAGATGCCCTAATATAGGCATAAACTTTCACCTACATTAGTTCCCTATTCTCCACAATAACGGGCGCTGAGGGCTGAACCTTATCTAGACTGTGGTTTGTGTACAGAAGGAGGGTTTTTCCCGAACAATGGCCTCCTATACCATCTTTGATGTGCTCATCCAGTATGATTAAATATTCATAAGAGTTCTAGGAAACCAGGCAGGGGCTAGAATCCACCTGCATAAACATCTACGTAACCGGTTCATCCCATACGTCATCTTCATACCCAACAATGGCTAACACAAGACACAAGGGACAAAGGGACTCTATACTTTTCTGTATAAATACAGCACCTCTTGCTATCAGTAGAGAGAGGGAACCGAGACTTCCAGGACGACACACTGACCAGAGACGCTGAGGCTCCTGCATGCAGTCGCTCCAGCTGACAGTGGTCTAATCATCCCTTGCGGGTATCCAACTCGAGACCAGGACGAGGTCCCACACTCTCATTATTCAGGTAATGGGGTTTGACTAAATCCTAGCGGGATTCTTGGCTTCTTTCGCACCTACTCACATGCTAGGTACACTTAGGTACATCTAGACAGGCATCGTAGGAGTATGCGCTTTATTTTATAAATGCATTTTATATTCATGTATATGTTCATGACTATTGCAAAATGGTAGAACTGTAATATCCCTTTTTATTCACTGTACTGCTGATCATATATCTCTGCTACTGTTTAACAGTTGTCGCAGCACATATAGTTTGTACTAGAAGAACAACTGTGCAATAAATTCTTATTGTAAACATGCTCGACTGTTTCTTCTGTGTAACTCTCTGAGACCAAATGAGCAAGCACGAGTGACTGAGCGAAAAGTAGTACATTGTTTCCACGAGTCTGAGGAATCAGGGTTGTCGTGTTCTGAGGTTGCCAAAAACTAATCTCTCTGATAAAAAGGAGATACTAGTGGCACTGTGAGCTAGCTAATGCAAACAGGCTAACATACGCGGTGGGGGTGCTCAGAATCAGTCTGCCACCAGGCCCACAGTGTATGTTATCCAAAAGCGCAGGTCCTGCAGGGGTACTATAGGTACTACATGGCGCCACCAACGTTAGTTTGGTACTTATTTAACAGTAGAATCTGAGTAGTTCAGTTGTGCTTATTCTCAGAGACCCCTACTCACAAAAACCAGAGACGTCTGGAGTGGGTGGGCACAAACTTCGCCATAGCTGAGTAGGCGAGATATCCTATTTATTGGCTGTTGGTTAATCAAGCTTGAGGGACATTTAGTTCCCAAAATTGTGCAAAACACCTTATCTTAATTTCCTTGGACAGTTATTTCGTGTTCTGAACACAATGACTACCGAAAACAGAGAATTAGACCCGCTGGCACAAATAGGTCAGTCAGATGAGGAAGATGCCAATGCAATACAGATTGCACCCAATGTAAGACACACACTCACAGTTAAACTCCTCAAAAATGGTGTACCAGTCAGAGGAGGTGTAGTAATATTTGTGATTGAGGCACACGAAGATTTCCAAACAGAGGTGTTCTATTCATGGGTTACAGTCCCAGCAGCAAATGCTATAACAAGAACTTTTCATTATTATTTACATGAAGAAGTCCCAGGGGTCTACACTCCGTTTGAGGAGATTGAAATTCTGCTTGCCTACCAGGAACATAATTTCTGGTTTAATGGCGCCCTATCCCACTCAAGAAGAAGAGCAAGACTCGGTCCATTAGGAAGACCAGGAGCAACATGGCCGATATTAGCGACCTATGCACCACATCCTGACATTGACACAATGCCAAATGATGAATTGCTTTTTCAGCACAAAGAGTTGATAAAACTTTACAGAAACATAACACAATTCGCCATGAGGACACTTGCGGTCCAACCAACAGTAAATACACCAAATACAGCTCTTACACAGAGCACAGCTACTAAAATTACTCCACAAACATTACACGCGGTAATGGGTAAAATGCCCACAAAACGTGAACAAATTCTTTTCTGGGTAGCTCAGAAAATAACCCAGTTAGAAGCAGTATTCCCAAATACCACACCATTTGAAAAACACAGAATGTTAACAATCTGCTCGCCCATAGGGATTACACCACGGTTAGAGGATTATACCTCTTGGGGTACAGTCTTTGCTGCCATATATACCAGAACTCATGGTATTCCTTCATTAGCAGTGATACCAGATGTATTAAGACAAATACAAAATGAGTACGGAGCAGAGCCTGCTCTGAACTTAGGGATGAAGTTATTAAATAACTATGACCAGGTATCAGCGATATTACTAGCTAACATTAAAGGGGAAGCAGCATCAGTGGCAATCCGCCAACGCCTACGGGAGTTCTCTCCATTAGAACAGGAGAATGAACTACCCAAAATAATTGAAACTACGTATGCAGTGTTAGGCAGGGATAGTTTGGGGGGAAAAGCTGTAAAACCTCAACTAATGGGCAGTCCCGAAAAGGACACTTCTAAGCAGACACCGACTTCTTCTAAAAAGAAGTGGGATAATAAAAAACAACAAAAGTTTAAAGACAACAGATCTCAGTCCCGAGGTAGGTCTCCTCCACAGGAGCCCTCTGAAAAGAGGTACAACCTTAGGAATAGGGATAATATTAGGAAACCTGACAGGTATCAGGATACTGATACACGTTCCTCTCGTTCCTTTCAGGGCTCAAAGAAAAACTCAGAGAGAGAAGGACGGTCAGAACACAGGGAGGAGCGCACACAGTCCAGAGACAAGCAGCGCGCTCCAGACTTTACTTCCAAAAAAGAAGATAAGCCAAAATCAAAACCTCAATTTAAGAAAAAGAAAGTTGCTGGTCTGAAAATCTGACATGCCCAGAATTCTGAGGACAACTTCTGAACGGGGAATGGGCTCTGACGATGCTAGACAGTGTGGCAGAAGTAACAATAGCTCGCCAGAACCTGAAGGAATTTCTGGTGACAGCGGACTTGAATGATTACATCACGGTGGAAACACCAGATAAAAGGGTGAGCATCCCACATAAGTTATATGAAATAACACTCCGGATGGAGGGGGACAAACCCAGGAAAGTAAAAGGTCTTTTTTGGAAGAACTTACCATCTGGTTATGACATCCTGTTAGCCGAACAAGATTGGCTGCCACCATTCGTAATGGAGTGCCCCAGGGGAGAAAGTATAATTTTTCCTGCATTTTCCGACCATGTTCCCGTTCACCTTAAACATACACATGCACGGGAGTGGGCAGTAGCCCAAGCTCCAGCATTGTACAAAAATCACGCTGGGTGGGATGAGGACTCAACCTACCACGTGATCCCGTTAAAAGTTTCACCTAATGCTCAGAGGCAATACCCAATAAAGCAAGAAGCTAAAAAACAGGTCAGGGAGATCTTAGATCAACTTGAATACCAGGGGGTCATTGAAAAATGTACCTCTCCAATGAACAATCCTTTGTTTCCCGTCTCTAAACCCGACAATACATATCGTCTAGTTTTAGATTACAGACATTTAAACTCATGCACAAAGACATTTGCTGTCCAAAATGCACATAGTGCCCGCATTAATGAATAACATTGTGCGGAAAAAATAAAAAACAACACTTGATATCTCAAATGGATTTTTTTGCCAAAATATAGCGCCTGAAAGCCGGTATCTGACCGCATTCTCAGCGTTAGGGTCACAGCGACAATTTTGTCGACTCCCCAAGGGTATAAGAATAGCCCCGGGTATTTTCAGAAAGGGTAACAGAGTTAATTCAAAAATTTGATGAAGAAGCGTTGTCCTATGTGGATGATATTTATCTAACGGACGATAACTTAGAGAGGCACTTGACCAGGGTAAGCACCATAATTATGGGATTTGCCACTGAGGGCTACAAATTTAACTTTAAAAAATCAAAAATAGCCCAACTCAATGTCCTATTTTTGGGATATGAGCTGTCAAGTGAAGGGGAAAGTCTAACAGCAAACTTTTTAGAAAAATGTGCGCTGCTCCAGCTTCCAAAATCATTAAAAAATTTACAATCAATACTGGGATTCCTAAATTTCGGCAGAACATACATTTTAGATTACGCACAAAGGGTAAAACCTTTCTACGACTTAATAAAACCTGACTTTTCAGCCAGAAATTGGACCCAAGGACATACTAATATTCTTCGTTCACTCCAGGAAGATATGATAGCTTCCAAACACTTGCAAACACGCGTAAACATACGCCACTTGGTGATCCGTATAATTGCGGGTCAATGCGGGTACACTTACTTAAACTTCAATGAAGGAGAAACAGTACCAATCGCATACAAATCACACCTGTACACGAATGCAGAAATGTGTTTCACTTCAACAGAAAAAATCCTGACAGCTGTTCAGACTGCTGTAGCAAGAGAAAGAGCACTGGCACAGGGGAAACGCATTATTGTCGTAACCCCGGTACCGGCTTTAGAAGCTGTTACAAAGGCTAGCATTCCCAATGCGAAAGCCTTACATCCAAGATGGATACAATGGGCTAATTCTCTTGTTGCAACGGACGTTGAATACAGATTTGATCCAAGTTTAAAAACACAGGCATTCCTGCAATATGAACACGAATCTCCTCTACCAAATGAAATCTTGCCTCTCGATCAGCATGAATATATTATTTATATATTATTTATTGAATATATATATTATTGACGGATCTGCGCAACCGGCCATAGGAATTAAGCAGCAATACAGTGCAGCGTGTGCTATCATTAAAGGTCGCATGCAGGATGGAAAGTTCTATCCGAGTTGCACAAAAACGCAATCGATAGGAGACTGCACGGCACAGTTGGCAGAGTTAAAAGCACTGATACTGGCACTTGTGAATACGGATCACGAATTCCCCACACTAATCGTGTGTGATTCGTTTTACTGTGTTCAGTCATATAATGAATACCTATACCATTGGGAGCAAAACGGGTTTAAAGATGCGAAAGGTGGCACAATTAAGCATAAAATGCTATGGGAACAGGTAGCAGAGTTGAAAAACGAGCTACCAAGGACTCACGTGATCCATACACTGAGTCATCAACGTGATGGCGTTCACGTTGAAGGGAATTCATTGGCTGATGAAGCCGCAAAAGGGGCTGTGCGCACGGCTTCCGTAGCTGCACTCACTCGTTCCAAAACGAGAATAGACGGTGAGATTATGGTAGCTGTCATTGCTTCACGCAAAGGCAGCACAGCAGTACCTAAAAAATTTCCACTCAAATACTCCTACAAATTAGATGCAAGTAACATTCCATATGCTCAGATTCCTGGAGTGGGGATAGGGTAATACCAAATATGGATCGTAGGCAAGGTTTAATACTAGCAGCACACGAGGGTTTGGGCTCTGCGCACACAGGCGTTACAGCGACTATTTCTTTACTGAAACAGCGCTATTGGTGGCCAGGGTTAACTAAGCAAACTAAAGACTATGTCTCGAATTGCGACATCTGCCAGCAGATGAAACGCTCCACGGTAGCAAAACCCGCACAGACGCCATTATTAAAATCAGACAAACCTCTAGCATGTGTGTACTTGGACCACTGCGGCCCCTTACAAACGGACGGGGCTTACAAATATATCATGGTTGCAGTGGATTCCTGCTCAAGATTCCTATGGGTATGGCCTCAGCACTCGGCTGACGCTCAAACTGTTATCAAGGATTTGCGAGTCTTTATCGGCACATACGCAGTTAGCACGTTACATTCTGACCGCGGCCCTGCGTTTAGCTCTCGGGCTTACAAAGAGGCCATGGAAGGAATGGGCGTAGCATTGCGGTACTCCTCTCTGTACCATCCCGAGGGAAATTCGGTTGTGGAGAGGAAAAACCAGGACATAAAGCAATCTTTAACAGCTAGGGTATTAGGCAAGGGCGGTAGTTGGGTCAAACACCTTTATGGGGTACAGCGGGCGTTAAACAACCAGCCAAGAAACTCTCTAGGGTGTGTCACTTCATATGAAGTCCTCTTTGGGACACGAATGCGGGTACCTGATCTTGATTGTGAAGGCGCAGTGGCGGATGAAAAACCATTTGATATCCATGATCATTTGGCTGTTTTACAGGATCTAAAGGAATCCAGGACAAAACAAAGCAATGTCCGACTAAAGCAGACTGCCACTGGGGAAGACAAGGCAGACACGGCAAGACCTGTCTGGATCCCAAAAGTCGGGGATCTGGTCAGAGAGAAAATTGCGGACAAAAAGGAATTTGGACCTTCATACAGAACACCTGTACCAGTCCTTGCAGTACAAGGAACAAGAACTGTACTTTTGCCGCCTCTTGCCGGAAAAAAGGAGAAAAGATTTGTCTCAATCGACTTAATCAAACCACACTATGTGGCCAATAATAAGCAGTAGGCCTCGTGGTCTCCACAGAAGCAGATGCCCTCCTCTCGCTACAATCCAAGAATTTCAAACAGAAAGACTCATCACGTTTGAAGAGCCACCTGTAAGGAATGAAGGACTAAGCAACAATGCTATGGAACTTGTTCCACTTGAACCAGACATTCAAATTCAAAATGAACATCTGAATAATTCACAAGTTGCAATTAGACCGAATACAGACGTCTACGTCAACATGCCTCGTCAAGAGCAAAATAACATTTCAACTAATCCCGATGCAATTCCTACAATTGATCAAACTGCTTCTGGCTATTTCATGAACTTTGATACGTTTTCTCTGGATCCAAGCGAGCCGGAAACGACGCCAGCCAAAATACCATTGAAGCAACAAATAAAGAACTTTCTTCTCTTTCTAAAAAAGACATACCTGGTATCGCCTTGGATTGAACTCTGGGTAATTTCTGGGATATTGTTTTTTCTTTTCTGGCTTGGCTTAGTACTAACTTTTAGTATGCTTATTAATGGACGCTATCTTCAACAAAGTTCCACAGCCCAAAAGGTCAACATACTACTGAAGCCACATCCATCATCACATCGTGAGCAAAGAGACTTGTCATCAGTGAACATTACAGCAGTTCCTATACCGGATGGTATAGTATGGGACAAGGTTGATTTTAACATATTCGGTCCGACCAAGCTTTTAAAAATTAATCATGTATTTAAAATTTCATTAAGTGATATCATTACCTCAAGTACATTTTCTGATGATTGGGACTCTGAAACAATTAATAACATGTTGTCTGATTTAGAGAAAACTGCTGCATTTTCTAATAATGAAATGTTAGAGGGTTCTTCAGATTATGACACATTGTACTGTTACCAACATTATGGTCATCATTTCCTGCACAAATCCATTTCACCTAGGAATGTTTTTGAGTACCATCAGTGGGAACATTGCCCAACACCACCAAAAAGTAGTTCAAAAACATTTGCACAGAAATTTTCATACTTTTCAGGGTTTAACACCACAGATCCAGCCTCATATTACTATAAGGTTGCACCAACATCAGCACTGAAAATTATGTTGACAAACAATAAACAGATTTACTCTGCTTCCTTTTTGGCCCAATTGTCTGAACAGGGTTTCGACCTATCAAAAGACGAAATTGACTTAAAATCAGTTTGGGGTTCAAGGGACTGGCAAGTCCAGGGTACAGAGGCACTATTTAGAGCATGCCTCATTCCACAGCAGATGATCTTTTTAAATGATACTGTGCAACAGACATCCTGTCTTGGACTAGCCAAGAGCAAGGACCTGAACACCCCTAGGTTTCCAACACCGACATATGGGGGTGGCAGAATTCAACTACAAAAGAAGGGGCAACAGTGGATGACATCTTAAAGTACAATAGAACAGACCCAAATTGGAAACAGTGGGTGGTTTGGCCCTTAGACACGAATAGCTGTCATAAGCGATTCCTGAACATCACCGAGGGACTCAGTATCCATAGGCCAGACCCACGTTATGTACAGAGAGAACATCCAGGGGTAGTGACATCCTATAGTGTTGGGAAGTTGTGCCTCGGTTGGCTATAAACCTCAACACTTGCAGAAGTGAAACAACACTTATCTTTACTCTCACTTGACATGGATCTTAGGGACTTTTTACTAGGACCCAGGAAAACACATTATAAACGTTTCATATATGCAGGCATTTATGCTGCCTATAATGAAAACTGGAAGATTTCCCAACAAGAGGCAGCAGAGAGAATACGGTAAATAGACCGTATAAACTTAGAAAAAGCTTTAGCTGTGGTAGATAATGGGTTAACAACTTTGACCTCCAGGATATATTCATTGGGCAACATTGTATTTTCGGCTATCAACATACTGGAACAGGATTTAGCCATATTACAACACGGCCAATCTCAGTTACGTTCTATTATGTTATTAAGCTGGTCGCTGCAATCTTTGCGTGCAGGCTTTGTGCCTTGGCGTTTTATAAACAGTACGTATCTGTTTTCAGAATACAATCTAACAGATACACAGATAGAAATGGCACAAAAGGGAGCTAAATATACAATGCTGCGTATTGAAAAACTGGACAGGCTACCATTCACAGTGGCGGAATCACCATCAACAGAATGGCTAATCCACGGCCATATCACTCTCCCGGTCACGACCTTTCAGTTTCATTATTGCCTTGAGCAAAGGCAGGCAGGCAGATATGAAAAATTGGGTAAAGAATACATTAAGGAATCCTGGGATTTACCATATAGATTTCGATGCCGGAGTGGGGATCGAGAAGTGTTTCTTAGTGGTACAAACTGCAAGCTTTAAGCGGTTCTCTCATGTGCCAAGATATTGTTTTGCACGGAGCATGTAATGGTTCAATAGCAAATCTGTCTTGCCACATGAAAGGAACTCCAGCTGCCGTGATCACACCAGTTTTTGAGTTACACTCGAATGGGAGTTACTTGATGCTGAATGATCAAGGTTGCTGTGGCATGCTTCCGTGAACGCCAGGGTTACTTGCTGTATGCAAGTATTGTTTCCCCCAACAAATACAGTCAGGGAGGCGCCTTTGTGGCCTTCGTTAGAGATAGCTTTTATAAAATTTGACACTTTGAGCAGAATGAAAGTCATGCTTTTACAGCAAACTGTACCCTTAAACTCCGCTCGAGAGTTCCTTTGATCTTCAAGTTGCAAGGACCTCGACCGAGATACAGGCACTTATTCGTACAAACTGCCCCTTTCATTTCGTAGAAATGGTGGGTCGTATCTTTAACATGTCTGATACGAGTGGTATTGTACACCTATTTAAGACCAAAAGGTCAGGTTTTCTAAGCACCTTCCAAACAGTCCTCGGAGTTATCCCACATTTTATACACTCCGTATTTAGAAGCATCTTTGGAGGTTTACCTCTGATACTGCTTTTAATAGCTGGAATCCTGATCGTGATTTTCCTGATACGCAATGGACAGCCCAATCACGAACGAAATGGCGAAAGCTCTTCTGGAACGTAGATACCGTGAGCGCATGGTACAACATCTGGGCGCGCCTCGCCTACGAGAACTGAGTGCTTCTTGGTTCTTATAGTTTAGACCAGTCTGGATGGACTGCATCTTACCTGTTCTGTGATGCCTGTTTTGCGGTGAAGAATGCGTGTTGGACATTTGTCTGACACTCGAGTCGGAGACGCCTGCGGACTTGAACATGAGGCTGGAACCGCTGAGGTCCCACGCTCGGCTGTGTCCCCAGCATATTCCTATCCTGACGACTGCATTCCTTGAAAACCCGCAGGTGCCTTTTGCTACAACTGGGGTGAGCATCAGCTCAGCCACCACTAGCACTGACACCAGCACAAGCGCTACAACTAGCACTATGGGCACTGAGGTATTGACTACAGCACCGGCTGCCGATATGCCAACTATGGGCAGTACTGAATATCATCTGTGCTCCATCGACGTACTGTGTGAAATATTACAATTCCCGTCCCCTACAGCAAGTGACTGTGATGTTGCGTCTCCCAGCCAGGACACTTAGGGGCCGATTCCGATTCGGGCCGGAAATCTCTCCGACCGAGCCGGACCCGGAGAGATTTCCGACCGAATCGGACCCTAGCAGCCCGACCGAACGAGTACGATGCGCACGTATGCCATCGGACTCGATTCGGTCGGACTCCCGACAGTCAATGGGAGCCAGTCGTACGACGCGTACACGGGCTCCCATTGACTCAATGGGCACGACGCGAACAAGGGCGCCCCCTACAGCGTGTTCGCGCCGATGCGGGTCGCGCCGTACATGCAGCAGTGTAGGGGGGACCCATGCGGTCCCCCTGTGTGCGTAGCTCGCGTGCCTACGCTCCAGGGGGTCCGACACGGACCCCCAAGTGCGGCTCCGACAGCTCCTTGGAGCCGGACTGCGCGAGTCGGTCGGAGCGGTCGAGGTGCGCATCGTGCTCACCCGGCCGGGGAACGTCTCCATTGCGCGGTGCGCGTCGTCCCCGTGCGAGTCGGTCGGAGCGGTCGGGTCCTGCGAACGAGTCGGTCGGAGATTTTGCGAGCGCACGCATCGTACTCGCTCGCCCGGACGCACGTACGATTCGGTCGGGAAATAGGGCTCCGAATCGGATCCGGTAAAGCCGAATCCGATTCGGAGCCCTACCGGCCGAGATCAGAATCGGCCCCTTAATCTTCAATTGGCTCATCATGTGCTGGGAAAGAATTCGGAGTTTCCTTTTTCATTTCGACTCTGATTAAATTTGGAACATTTCCTACTAAATTGACACTATCGCTAGAGAAAGCATGGCCTTCTAAAATGCTTGTAAGAGTTTTAAATTCTATAAATGAACTCAGTTAGACCTTTAGCTTGAGTACAAATTCAAAAACTGACTCTACACATTTTTCTCCTCTTAGAAATGTTTTTAATATGCTTTTAAAAATTTTAAAAATGTTTTTACGTGGCTCACTGACAATTATATGCGCTACCACCTAGTATGAATTAGTAGTTTGCGGTCATTGTTTATTATTGTTGACTATTAAGAGGAGTGGGTGTTATGTTTCATATAGATGCCCTAATATAGGCATGGTTTGAGATGCCCTAATATAGGCATAATATTTCACCTACATTAGTTCCCTATTCGCCACAATAACGGGCGCTGAGGGCTGAACCTTATCTAGACTGTGGTTTGGGTACAGAAGGAGGGTTTTTCCCGAACAATGGCCTCCTATACCATCTTCGATGTGCTCATCCAGTATGATTAAATATTCATAAGAGTTCTAGGAAACCAGGCAGGGACTAGAATCCACCTGCATAAACATCTACGTAACCGGTTCATTCCATACGTCATCTTCATACCCAACAATGGCTAACACAAGACACAAGGGACAAAGGGACTCTATACTTTTCTGTATAAATACAGCACCTCTTGCTATCAGTAGAGAGAGGGAACCGAGACTTCCAGGCCGACACACTGACCAGAGACGCTGAGGCTCCTGCATGCAGTCGCTCCAGCTGACAGTGGTCTAATCATCCCTTGCGGGGTATCCAACTCGAGACCAGGACGAGGTCCCACACTCTCATTATTCAGGTAATGGGGTTTGACTAAATCCTAGCAGGATTCTTGGCTTCTTTCGCACCAACTCACATGCTAGGTACACTTAGACAGACATCTAGACAGGCATCGTAGGAGTATGCGCTTTATTTTATAAATGCATTTTATATTCATGTATATGTTCATGACTATTGCAAAATGGTAGAACTGTAATATCCCTTTTTATTCACTGTACTGCTGATCATATATCTCTGCTTCTGTTTAACAGTTGTCGCAGCACATATAGTTTATACTAGAAGAACAACTGTGCAATAAATTCTTATTGTAAACATGCTCGACTGTTTCTTCTGTGTAACTCTCTGAGACCAAATGAGCAAGCACGAGTGACTGAGCGAAAAGTAGTACATTGTTTCCACGAGTCTGAGGAATCAGGGTTGTCGTGTTCTGAGGTTGCCAAAAACTAATCTCTCTGATAAAAAGGAGATTCTAGTGGCACTGTGAGCTAGCTAATGCAAACAGGCTAACATACGCGGTGGGGGTGCTCAGAATCAGTCTTCCACCAGGCCCACAGTGTATGTTATCCAAAAGCGCAGGTCCTGCAGGGGTACTATAGGAACTACACTGCAGTACTCACCAGGGAGCAAGATGACAGGGTCACCCTTATATTAAGTGAGGGGGGAGCCTACACGGGAGAAGGGACACTCTGGGCTAGAAGGGCCTATGGATTGCTGTGGTTCCTATTTATACCCCCTCTCCCCCCGGACTAATCCTCTTGCACATTGAGGTATGATTCTTTTGTGTCGCTGTTGGTGCCCTAAACCCTTCAATGGTCACTCTGGGGAGTGGCCCAGCTGATGTCAGGAATGGCAACTGGAACTGGGAGCTGGTCCATGGATGATCCAGCGATTTGGAGCATGGCTTCTTTGCGATCTGCCCCGTTGGGCACTCAGCAGTCTTGACTTGGGTGGGTCCCAGGCTGCTACCCTGTCATGGGGGGCGGGGGGATGGCAACTTTGTGGCGGTTACTATGCTCCAATGGCATGTACTCTACCAGTTGAGACTCTGTGAGGCGTTGACCCTGATTGAGTGGTGGGAGATGGAAGTTTGGCCTTGATGGGGTGAGGAGATGCTTTCCTTTGTGGTTAGGTATACCTTTGCTCCTTTCCCACCTAGGGGCTGTCTGTTCTTTCTGCTCTGAAGAGGACCCGGGCCTCTGATTTTGAGCACCTGAGTGGTGGGTAGTAACAACTTCCTGTCATATGCACTCATCATGGTTAAGGATAAACCATTCAACCAGTTACAGGCAAAGATAAACAGATATGCGAAGGCCGTACTCGAGGGAGCGCACTCTGCAGCAGCTTTGCAGAGGACCCACACCTCATCCAATCCCACTGTCTCTGGGGAAATGATCCTCAAGGCGACGCAGGACTCTAAAACGGCTTTGGAGTGCAAGATAGATGAGATCAATATAGACATCTCCCTCTTCTGGTAGGATGTCAGGAAAATAGGGGAGAGGGCCACAGAGGCCGAGAAACGACTGTACATGGTGGAAGATTGCACAGACCTTTGGCGAGACTCTGGCATGACTGCAGGATGGTGAGCAGTCAAAATATCGAAAATAAAATATCGACATACACTAATATCGAAGTCACAATATCGAAGGGACAGAATATCGATGTTAAGAATATCGATGGACAGAATATCGACCCTAAGGTAAGTAATATCGAATTTTTTTATATCGATGTAAGTAATATCGAAGTTAGTAATATCGAAATCAAATATATCGATGTTACTAATATCGATATTTGTATTATTGTTATGTATTTTGTTATGTTTTTAATATGTATGCGTTATATGTGTTTTTGTTAAGTGTTCTACTTGTCTAAAAATATATGTATACAATTTTTATATGTTAATAATGTTTTTTTTAAGTTATTTTGTACCGTAGCGGGTTGTGGGTTTATAGGGGAATAGGGTGGAAGTAATTTAATTATACTAAATTAATTATTCATTTTTAGGAATTATAAATTAATTTTAATTATTTTTTGCGTTTAAGTTCTGTAGCGGGTTGTGGGTTTATAGGGGAATAGGGTGGGAAGTAATTTAATTTTAATTAAGTTATAATTTATTATAATTAATTGGTATTGATAATTATATTATTGTTAATTAATTAATAATTAGTAATTAATTTTTATTAATTGGTTATTAATTTTATTAATTGAGTAATTGATCATTATGTAATTTAAATGTAATTACGTTATAATTTATTATAATTAATTGGTATTGATAATTATATTATTGTTAATTAATTGGTAATTAATTTTTATTAATTGGTTGTTAATTTTTATTAATTGATTAATTGATCATTATGTTAAGTGTATTATTTTATTATTGGAGTGTGTTGTGCGTTTATAGGGGAATACTTTTGGAAGCAATTGAAATCTAATTAAGTAATTATTAAATTTATTTTTGGGTATTGATAATTTATTGGACATTAATTATTAATTGGTAATTTTTTTAATTAGAATCTTTTGGTTCTAAAAATTAATTTATTGTTGTTTTATCATTAATTGGTAATTAAATATTATTAAATATTATTTATTGATAAATTTAATTAATATATTAAGAAGTAATTATTAATTGATAATTAATGTTTAATTATTATTATTGGTATAAAAAGCATTTAATTGTTCAATATTAGTTAATTGGTAATTAAGTTTTAATAATTTATATGTTTTTGTTATTAAAAATATTTTATTGTTCAATATTTATTATTTAGTAATTCATATTTATTAATTATTATTTATTGGTATTTATTATTAATTTATTGTTAATACATTTTCTATTGGTAATTATGTTTTTAATAATTATTTATTGGTATTGGTAAATAGTTTAGAGTTATTAAATAATTCATTAATTATTTTTAAAAATTATTTTATTCATAAGTATGTTATTTGTAACTTCTACGCTATCCAACACTTTCCCTACTGTTGCACTCTCTGGAGTTGGAATAGTAATTTTTACCCCTACGCTATCCAACACTTTCCCTACTGTTGCACTCACTGGAGTGGGAATAGTAATTTTTACCCTCACGCTATCCAACGCTTTCCCTACTGTTGCACTCCCTGGAGTGGGAATAGTAATTTCTACCCCTACGCTATCCAACACTTTCCCTACTGTTGCACTCTGGAGTTGGAATAGTAATTTTACCCCTACGCTATCCAACACTTTCCCTACTGTTGCACTCACTGGAGTGGGAATATTCATTTTACCCTCCCGCTATCCAACGCTTTCCCTACTGTTGCACTCCCTGGAGTGGGAATAGTAATTTTACTCTTACGCTATCCAACGCTTTCCCTACGGTTGCACTCACTGGAGTGGGAATACTAATTTTACCCTCTCGCTATCCAACGTTTTCCCTACTGTTGCACTACCTGGAGTGGAAATAGTGATTTTTACCCCTACGCTATCCAATACTTTCTCTACTGTTGCACTCTCTAGAGTGGGAATAGTAATTTTAACCTCTACGCTATCCAACATTTTTCTTACTGTTGTTTTTTTGGGAGTTGCAATAGTAGTTTTATTCCCTCCGCTATTTAATATTTTTTGTATTATTTTAGTTAATGTAGTATATAATTAATTTTAAAATTATTAAAAGTAAATTTAATTTTTTAATTTGTTATACATAATTATTTAATTGTTATTTATGTTATTGTTTTATGTGTATAGATGTATTTGTAATTTATAATAGTTTTTTAATAATTTATAATTTATTAAAATAATTATTAAAACTGATTATTAAGTATATATATATATATTATATATTATATGTATATGTTTAATTAATGTTTCATTACATTATATATGTTACTTATTAATTTTAAACATTATAAAATATTTTTAACTATGTTTATTTTATTTATAAGTATTATTTAGTTTATTTTACATATTTTTTTAACAAAAAAACCCGATATTTTTGATAACGATATTTTTGACATCGATATTTTTTTCTCGATATTTTTGTACTTACCATGTTGTAGATAGGATATCGATATTGTTGACATCGATATTCTTGCTCCGATATTTTTGTAGGTCGATTTTTTGACCTTCGATATTTTGTCAGTGATCCCTGCAGGATACATTAAGGTGTACAACTGTTTGCTGCCAAAAGTGGACCAGCTTCTAATCCTTGGGATGTGTTTTATTGTTCTAAATGTTTCCCTTTAGTTTTGACTCGTTTTCTGGGATTAGGACTTATGGTCAGTGAAGGGCATACATCTCTAGTCTCCACTGAAACAGTGTAATGACCTACCTTGTACGAGGGAGAGTCTCAGAGGTGGGCCCGATTAGATACATCCTGAGGTGATCATATCACAACATGCATGCTGGATAACTGATGTTCAGGCATATGTTTTACATTGTGTTCAGGCATAATACACACAGATCTTCACATGCGAGACCCACAAAAGGCACCAGTTTTTCGACAAGCTGATTCCGGGTATTATGTGGGTCGAGATGATTTTTCTACAGATTCTTTTGATGATTCTTCCGTTTTAGACACTCCTCCTGCACAGATCTTTGTTGTCCTTTCATGGCTGAAATGCACTTATCTGTTCCCACCTTGCATATATATTTGGATAACACTTTCCTTGGTTTTTCTATTCCCGTGGATTGGATTTGTGACTGTTTTTCGCCTCTTGATTAATGGCCATTATCTATCAGAACGCTCTGATACAAAACAGGTCGATGAGGTGTTGACGCGTCATTAATCTTCACATAAGCTAAAAAAATTGTTCTTCGTGAACCTTTCAGCTGTTGCAGTAACTGATGGAATTGTTTGGGATAAGGTTCCTTTCGATTTATTTGGTCCTATGGAAATTCTGCAGATACCTTATGTATTTAGGGTTTCTATGGGTGATGTAATTATACTTGGGTCTCATTCTGATGATTGGGATGTTGAAACTGTAAACTCCATGTTCTCGGAGCTGGAATACTACACTGATTTTGAATCAGAGGATCTGTACCTAAATTCTGCTAAGTATGGTGAAATGTTCTGTTACCATCATTATGGATACCACAATTTACATTGAGCCAGTGTTCAATGCACACTTTTTAATTACACACAATGGGAACATTGCCCTCTCCCCCACAAGGGAGCTCAAAAACACACAGGGATAAATTCACATATTTTTCTGCAAATGACACATCTGACCTGAAGTCATATTATTTCAAACTTATCCCTACAGAACCAAAGAAGTATAAGCTCACACAAACTAAGTTAAGTACACAGACTCATTTTATACCTAATTATCTGTGAAAGGCTGTGATTATTGGAAGGATGCCATTAACATGAAATCGATTTGGGGTACCAAACCTTGGCAGGTTCAGGGCACAGACACCTTGTTCCGAGCCTGCTTGATTCCAACACAAATGATTTTTCTGAATGAAACCGTTCAGCAGACTACATGTCTGGCACTGGCTAAAAGTAAAGACATGAATGTACCAAACATTCCCTCCATTGCCTGATCTGACAATTGGCAGCATTAAAAAAATTACTCTGTAGAACAGCTCATAGCATGTTGCGAAATGGTACATTTAATTCCATACTGTCAGATCCTCACGGGTGGTTATTGTGGCCAGTAGACACAAATGGTTGGTATGCTCGTTTTTTAATCCCACACCGGTGTTTAAGGCAAGCAGAACCGACCACCGTTATTACCGCTCTTAGCATTCAGATATCGTCACCACCTATTCGGTGGGGAAATTGTGTCAGCAATGGTTGGGACATTCCACACTGTCTGCAGTAAAACAACATATTTCTCTTCTTTCCGATGACATGGACCTATCTGATTTCTTGTTGAGTCCTAAGTCTCCATGTTCTAAAAGATTTTTTTATGCCACATATAATGAAACTTGGAAATTATCACAGACAGAAGCTGCCGCACGTTTAAGACAAATTGATCAAGATAATTTGGATAAAGTGCTTACTGTTGTTGATTACAGTATTAATACGTGTCCTTCTCGCATTTACAATTAGAATAACATTGTGTCATCTGTTACTGTTATCATGCAAAGTGACAAGTCTACATTATACCATGGGCATAGGCAGCTTAGATATATTATGCAGTTTAGCTGGACACTTCAAACCCTTAAAATAGTCGAGTTCCTTGACGTTATCTCAGTTCCAGCCAGCTATTCCTGCCTTTCAATCTGACATGTAAACAACGATTGATTGCTAACAAAGATGCCACATACACTATGTTACATCTCGATAAGTAAGAACAACTCCCATTCATAATAGCAGAAACACCTTCCGCTGTCTGGTTAATACATGGTGTAAAATCTTTGCGAATTTCAACATTCTAGTTCACAGCTTGCAAGAAACATTTACCTGTCGGTAGATATGAACTCCTAGGAGGCAGCTTCATTCACAAATTATGCTCACTTGCATTTTCTTATCGTTGTGAATGAGCCAACAAGGAGGTTTTCCTTACTGGAAAGGAATGCGACTCTTCTGTCGGACATTCACTTATCTCTAAACACATAACCATTCATGGAGCATATAACGCATCAGTAGCTAATTTAGCCTGTTTTCTAACAGGAATAACAGCCCCTTCAATTGTACCCTTATTCAAGTTCTTTCAAACTGAAGTTATTTAATGTTAAGTGATCAAGATTGTTGTGGAATGAAAGCTGGGATCCCATATATTTTATCGGTTTCCCAAATCGTAACGTGCTGCAACAAAGTGCTCTTCCCTCCCACTCAAAGAGGTTTTGATAGGTCGTTGTGGCCTTGCATTCCAACTTTGAAGGCTAAGAAGACTCAAAGCAATATTGTTTCAAACAGATGTAGCACTAACATCTGCTCAAGACACTTTTGAATTTTCAAGTTCCAAGGACACAGAGTGAAATAGAGTCCTTGTTAAACACCAACCTCCCATTACATTTTGGTGAATTAGTTTATCGCATTTTCAATGCGTCTAATACTGCCGGCCTTGCTCACTTTTTAAAAGTTATCGGTTCTGTCTTAGTCAGCTTCTTCCAGAAACTCTTTGGAGTAATATCAGCTTTTATTCATTTCCTTTTTTCCAGTGTGTTCTGGGGCATATCTTTGGTGTTATTCCTCAATTGCGGAATTTTGAACCTATATCTGCTCCTTCGCAATGGATATTCCGTCTGAAGCCCACTGGAACTACCACTGGCCCAGTTGTGCCGTGAGCGCATGCTAAGGTTCTTCAGAAGTTCCCGGTGCCAAGAACTGGACCATGAATGGTCACTGACATTCCGATCCGTCTGGTTTACCTGCGTCCAACCCATGTTCAATTGCCTCTGGTGCCCCTTCGAATGGGCACTGTATATTTGCCTGGCCGTGCAAACGCCAGTTCCTGCGGACATGAACCTGTTGATGAGTCTTCTAACGACCCATTTTCTGAGTTGTCCCATGGACTTGAGGCAGCTGCACAATGCGAGGTGCAAGCCCCTCCCTTCAGAGGAGATGAGTGATGCGGCACATGGCACATTGAACTTTGGCTCTAATAACACGGATGCAGGTTGTCTATATACTTCCACAGCAACAGCTGATAACAATGATCATGGCTGTTTTCTGGAAGATTTAAACAGGGCAATTGCAGAGTCATTATCTGTGCAGATTAAATCCGTCCTAGATTCACTCTGCATTGAACTCATGGAAGACATCATGGATACCTCAGACACACCTTAATTTGGCCACGTTTTTCGAAATTGCCATGTTATGGTTTTTTCATTATTATTATTATTATAATTTCTTTGTATAACATGCTTATTAGCAAAGTACTGAATTTGCTTAGCTTGTGCTTTACGTTTTTATTATTTAGCTAGTCGCTAAGTTACTTTCCCAACCAAGGAGGGGGTGTAGAGAGTTTCTTCTAAGGCCCACTGTAGTTTCCCCTTATTTTAGCCTAAATGCACGTTGTAGGCCACATTTTCTTTGCACAGCAAAACGTAACACATTTATTTTTGTGCCACGATATTATTTTAGAAATAGGCTGCACATGTTATTATTGTTATTCAGCTCTTCTGCTGGAATTCAGTCTGAAATTTCATACAAGGTCAAATAACATTGTGCCCTGTTTTTCTGTGCTCGGTGAAGCTGCTATTTTCCAACAAAGAACTTCTTATCACATAAACCGAGACATGCCCTTTGAAAAACAGAGAGGGCTATTCTTGCAGAGGGAAAGGTCTTGGGACGGACACACTAACTTTGCGCAACCTGAGATGTAGACCAGCTAACTACAAATGCCAGGTATGGGAGCCAGTTCTAATCCCAGAGATCACAGATAGATCACTGTGCACACGTAGTGAGGGTAGGCTTAGGCAGATATATCATTAACTATGATAGGGCTTTTAATTGTATACAGTTTACTCGTAATGCTGATTATTCTGCACAGTTGGCGCAGGTAAGACCTGGTCCCTGCCTAGAAATTCCCGCTGTATAAACTGCCTTATTAGACTGCCTTTTACCTGTGATTGGTGGGGATTCTTAAACGGCGAGGAGGGCAGGGTCGTTTTTTATCAGCATATTTTGCACACTCTGCTTTACTTTGCACTTCGTCATTCTTTATTATTGTACTCTGCCTGATTCCATAGCCTATTTTTATTGGTGTACATATCGGAGGAGTGGGCGGGAAGGCCAATCACTTTGCTCGTTATTGTTGTGGCTGTGTTCAGAGCCATTGTTCCAACTAGAGCCGCCATTTTAGGTTGGCGCTCTAGTCTTTTGCCCAACCGTCCGGCCCGGTATTTAATGGAGCCCGGGGTTCGGATGCGCAGCAGATGAGCCACCGGCGTGCCAAAGGCAAGCCCGTGTGTGCACAGCCGCATCCGGTCAGGGGCCACAACCCTTGCCTCTCACATGACTTTTACCGCTGCGCAATTAACATCATTTAAAATACCTCTGTGACTGCAGATGAGACTCATTGGGCTTGCAAGAATTGTAAATGGGAAACAGGGAACATAAAATCTATACCAAGTAGGTTGCCCAACTCCTTCCCAACAACCAGGCCTCATGAACGTGGTATGATGCTGCTTAAATGCAGATCGATGTCTAAACACAGCCTAGAGCTATTTATCTTACTGGAAGATGAGGAATCTGATGTTCTGTTCGTCACAGAAACCTGGCTGCGAGAAGAGTCCATGCCAGACATAGTTCTGGCCTTTTCCCAAAACGACTCCATTAAAAAATATGACAGTGAAGATAAGAGAGGAGGGGGCTTGCAATAATTTTCAAAGAAAACATAAAAGGTCAGTTCTCTACTATAAGACGTCCGGGAAGTGAATGCCTAATGTTTTTTCTGGAACTCTAGGTTACTTCACCTTCTCAGGAATTTTAATAAACTGCTCCCCAGACCCGCATCTGCATTTAGCTCAGCACTCCCTGAATTAATTGCTGAACTTAGTTTGGAAAAATCTAATTTTACAGTACTAGGTGATCTGAACATCCATTTCGATAAGCATAACATTGAAAGTATAAAGAACTTCGTGCAGGATATGGCAGCAATTCAGATGACTCAAGGAGTAAAACATCCCACCCACAAACTTGGTCATACATTGGATCCTATTTTTTCCAATATCAAGGAGCTCATTTACTCCGATCCCTATGTGCTGGTCGGATCACTATATCCTCCCCTAACATCACTAGGGATATAGCGAAACAATTGGATTCGTCAAAATTAAAGCGATGTTGGTCTAGATTAGGTGCCAAAAACTGGGAAAATACATCACTGATTCAAAATTAACAAGAGAAGATAGAGTGGACGAGAGGCTCAAAAACTTTGAAAGCTGGCTTTGAGGCCCTCTGGATGCCCTGATCCCTATGAAAATGACAGGATTAGCCCGCCCTGCAAACCACGCTCCTTGGTACTCCACCAACCTTAGTGAATTAAAGAGAGAATAAAAAACAGCTGAAAGATAGTGGAGAAAAAGGTATGATGGGCCATGTAAGGCATCGTACAAAAGAGCAACAAAATAATATCAGTACGCCATCAGAGAAACAAGGATAATATACTTTAGCAATAAAATAAAAAATTCTCCTAATACTTCAAAAGAACTGTTTAAGTTAGTGAACAGTTTTATAAAGCCAGCAAAAACTCAAAATGGGCCCACACCCTCAGTCGAGTGGTGTAACACACTAGCTGATTTCTTTTTAGGAAAGGTGAATAACATCCTGCTTGCCCTTCCCACAAACACTACCACCAACCAGCATGCTATCAACACATTGGGTGCTTCTGCTCGCCATACACTTACAGCCTTCCCCAAACTACACACTGAGACAACTAAAGAGATCCCCAACACAATCAAATCAGGATCTCCTGTGGATGCTGCTCCTCCTGAAATCCTAAGAAAAGGAGGGAACATAATAATAGCTGAACTGACAAACCTCCTCAACTACTCACTAGAGAGCTGCATGGTTCCTCGAGCATGGAAACATGCAGTAGTAAAACCTCTCTTGAAAAAGCTTACCGCCAGTCCTTTGATGGTGGAAAACTACCGCCCCATATGACTCCTCCCTGGGGTGAGTAAGGTTTTCGAAAAATATGTGAACAAACTCCTCTCCACCAACCTGGAAACTCATTTGATTCTTCACTAGCCAGACAGAGTACAGACTAGGTAATAGTACTGAATCAGCCCTTTTAGTGGCAACTGAAGAACTACGATCAATCCTGGATCAAGGCAGCTCAGCGGCAATGATCTTGCTGGAACAGAGTGCCGCCTTCAATACGCTATCCAACCCAGTCCTCATTCAGAGAATGAAGGAGGCAGGAATAAATGGAAATGCCCTCAAATGGCTAACCGATTTTCTAAAGCTGAGAAGCTTTCAAGTCCAGGTGGGCTACTCCTTATCTACAACCTTTGCATTAAATAAATAATAATAGTAACAATAATAATGTGTTTTGTAAAGCGCTTGATTACACCAGACCGTGTGTCCCCGGGCTGAGGCCCTGACCAACGGGCAAAGAGATTAACAAGAATCGAAAGACCACGGGGAAGTTATCAAGAGGTGCGGAACAGCCAGGTTTTCAGTTTGCTTCTGAGGGTGCCACTCTCAGATCATAAGGAAGGGAGTTCCATATTTTGGAGGCCAAAAAGAAGAAAGAGTGTGCCCCCAGTCTGGCTTTCATTGCCCTAGGCAACCTGGCTAGTTTTGCTAACGATTATCTGAGATCGCGACCAGGGATGTATGGTTGAATCATGGAATGCAGATATTTGGGGCCTTGCTGGTGAAGAATGCGGCGGCAGAAGCACATGGCTTTGAACTTAATTCTTTGGGTTACTGGAAGCCAGTGCAGCTGGTTGCGAGCTTCAAACACAGAGGATCTTCTGGGGAGATAGAGCACAAGCCTAGCCCGGCATCTTTAACTCTCTGAAGTGAGTTGTGACTGCCCTTAGTGGTCTCAAGATACAGGACATTGCAATAGTCCAGTTGGGAAGTAATAAGAACATGCACAATGGTTTTACGAGAATTCATCGGAATTAAGTCTAAGATTTTTCTAAGGGCCTTAAGGGTACTGAAGCACTTGCCCGCAGTGTTTCTGATCTGATCCTCAAAGGAGAGTTTGGAATCAAACCAAACTGCTAGATTTTTTACTTTCTGTTTGGGTTCCAGGGGCTGATCAAGGGAGACGGGGCACCAGGCTGAGGTCCAGATCGAGGGGGGGTTTCCTACTATCAGGAGTTCCATTTTGTTCGCTTACAATCTCAAGCAACGGTCAGCCATCCAAGTGGCGACTTCCGCCAGGCATGATCTGAAACAATCTGCTGAGATAGAGTTGGGTTCCGAGAGAGTAATAATAAGTTGAACCTTGTATTTGTCGATGATATCCGCTAGTGGTCGAATATAGATATTGAACAGGGTCGGACTAAGGATAGATCCTTGTGGAACTCCTTGAGCCAAGGTGAAGGTCTCAGAAACATAGGGCTTTTGAGCAACCTGAAAGGTTCGATCCTGGAGAAAGGGCTTAAACCATTTAAGCGCCTTTCCACCAATCCCGCACTCCTGGAGCCTGTGAATTAGGAGGCAGTGGTATACTGTGTCGAAGGCCGCCCTTAGGTCCAGTAATATAAGAGCGGAAGTCTGACATTTGTCCGCATTCTGTCTAAGGACTTCCTCCGACAAGAGAAGAGCCGACTTAGTGGAATGATGAGCCCTAAAGCCTGATTGAGATGGATGGAGTGCTTTATTGGATTCTGTAGAAGTGGTCAATAAATTGTTCACATGTTTCTCTAAATTTAGATGCCCTCTTAAAAAGATGTGGGACTCAGCTGCTGAATGAAGGCAGAATTTAATTTCCCAGGGGCATGATGGTGTTTCTTGCATATTAGTATTTACAGCAAGGGGCACCAGGAGGGGCAAATTACCAGCAGCACAAATGCTGCACTCGAGACGATAGAGGTTTCTAAGTGATGCCTGAGGAACAGAGAGATGTAAGCTTGGAGAGTTAACACTGTCCCTATAAGTGAAAGGATATCAAAATCTTCCAAATATCCTTGATAAACATTAAGTAGAACTAAAAAATAGAGAGTTTGTTAGGACCAAACACCAGAACAAAGGAGATAAGGCTAAAAAAAGAACAGTCTCAAAAAGTTCCCAATCGTCAGGGGGAGAGTTAATTGCCAACATTATAGAACAAAAGAGATGAGGCTCAGAAACGAACAGCACAGACAGTCCTAAAAGGTTCCCAATCATCAGAAGGAGACTAAATTGCTACCATGCTAGACTTCAGAAAACCTTACACATTATAGAAGGAAAGTAAAATCAATGGAGTCTGTTTGAAACCATCGCTTCCAGAACAGCAGAAGGGAAGATAAAGATGGAAAATATTGCATCTCTGGATACAGCGATAAGGAGGATGAAAGATACAGCTGCACATTTGATTTGTTTCAGACCTGTACAACAGGTTTTTTTAATTTAACGAAAAGCCAAGCTGGCAATATCAGAAAATGCTACACATGTGCAGAGAGTGAGAATTTTGACATTTATTTAACTGATAGAGGCGGACAATCAGAAGGACTCTACACAAAGATTTCTGAATGCAGACATCCGCCCAGCTCTGTGCGAACATTGGTTCTCGCTCCAGCTTTGGAGCTCCATTGCCTTGAGGCGGTTTGGACATTGTTCGCAGAGTACGCCTGGCATCCCTTCAGTGGTTTGGTGCTCCTGGCGCCTTGTTGGGAGCTGTGACAGGTCTTCGGTCAGGCGGACGCGGAGGCCTGTGGCTGGTGCCAGGGGCCTGGCATTTTCCAGTGACACATGCTGGACTCCCCTGCCTGCTTCAGCATCTGTGCAGTTGCTGCCTACGATGCGTAACAATGGTCATTGGGCTCTACACAAGCTGAAAGCATGAGGTAAATTCGGAGGAAAGTATAGTAAATAGCTGAGATAAACAATGCAAAGGCGAGGGAAGGTCTTCTAATAGAAAACATTTCTAATAGGGGAAACATTTTACTCATGTTTCTTGACTTCAGTAGGGAGACCGAACCATGAAGAGAAGAGATAAGGCAATCAACTGATGGACATGCAATTAGTGTCAGTGCTGTGCCAAGTGAAACTGCAAGTTACTTTAAGACAATTACCTATGTTTTGGTTAAATCTTTGCAACTCAGGTACTAAAAAATACAGACACAAAGTAGAGCCAGGTTGACTTAAGGTATATTAAAGTATTGAGAGTAATCACACCTTCTACAGTCAGCTTAAAAGAATGATAACACTCTGGGTCCTGTATTAAAGACCACCAATGGCAAAAAATTTACCTATCATCAGCAGAGAAAGCTGCTCTAAAATTAATCCTTCCAAGCGGAGATGTGTTCTGGCAGAAAGACACCAGAGTAGAACTCAAGATATCTTGTATGTTGGCACAAATCATTAAACCAACAAACCCCTCAATCCATAATATTTCTGCTTTCAACAACTTGTATTATACGCCACAGAAACACAAACATTCAGATAGAGTCCATAGATGCATTAAATGTGCATGGAGGGATGTGGACTAATTATATATGTTTGTACCCTGCCAGGTCTGTAAGTATAATTCTTCTGACGATCCCGGATATTGCTTCCCAGGTGAGTCATCCATTTTACAGCTAATCTCACTCAAGTTGACCAGAAGTTCTTTTACCATATTGTAACAACTAAATTTCAGACCATGGAAGTGCAGAAAGAGAAGCTTCCTACCCTTAACATATACACATTTGGATACAGTTTATTCAACTTTGAACATGATCAAAACAAAAAGGGACAAAGCGGAGGAAGAGATATTAGAGTTCTGGGCTCCCCTTGTGTCGCAATCCTGGTTGCCACGACCCTGTTTACAGGCGACTCTTACTGTAATAAAAGACGGGCTTTGCACTTCTGCTTGCAGTCGTCACTAGGGAAGGTCAATTTGTAGTTGTTCTTCCTCTGGCCGAGTTCTGCTAGATGAGAGGTGTTTGCAGGGTTCTAGGCCTGCCCCAAGACATCAGTGGTCACTGCAAGGCACATTTAGCCAAGCCTTATACATACTGATGAGATTGCGCACATCACTGGAGATCCTGTGAGAAGTTATGGGTCATATTCTGGCCATGCCCATGGGACTTAAAGATCCGGCAGGAGTTGTGCAGCTTTGCTTTCCAATAGAAGAAACGAGAACTTACTTTGATAATCGAATGCACACGAGCCAACAGTATGAAGCAGGTAAGATAGGGAAGAGTCTGGAAGGAGGACGTTGCATATCTTAAGTTCATTTGAAGAACAAATCATGACTTGACAGCACCTATGCAAGGGTGGAGCATCTTTTTGCATGTCAGGGGTCAAAACTGACCACATCTGGTAGATTTCCCTTGGCCCTAGGGCAAACACACACATACCAACTTATCATGCAGAGCAGGGAAAATCGACAGGTGGTGTCTCTCCTTGCTGATTGTGCACGTCCTCAGGAAGATCCGCTGTGTACTCGCACCTGCGTCTCGTGGCCCTCCTCACTTACAGCTCCAGCCTGCTATTCTACATTGGTTCTCGCTCCAGCTTTGGAGCTCCATTGCCTTGAGGCGGTTTGGACATTGTTCGCAGAGTACGCCTGGCAGCCCTTTAGTGGTTTCGTGCTCCTGGCGCCTTGTTGGGAGCTGTGACAGGTTTTCGGTCAAGTGGACGCGTAGGCCTGTGGCTGGAGCCGGGGGCCTGGCATTTTCCTGTGACGCTCGCTGGACTCCCCTGCCTGCTTCAGCATCTGTGAAGTTGCTGCCTACCCAGGGAGCCAAGGATGGATGCTTGCGGCAGCATGGTTTTACCAGCTGGGGTGGGAGGCGTCTGCTGCCTGGCATGTTTGAGATGGATTCCTAGGATGTGTTTTCAGCGACTTTGAGCAGGCCAAAATTGTAGACAATTCCTGCCTAATGAAATACTCAATTTCAGTCTACCCTGTTGGAAGTAAAAGCCTAGTTTTTTCAATGCTTTTTCTCTCAGTGGTAGTGTGGAAATGTGTAATATTTTACTTGGCATAAGCAACAGCCATTTAGCTGTGGTGTCCATTTCGTTTCCTTCGTAATTCTTCCGTCCTCTGCTGCTCGTCTTTTTACTCTGCTTGTGTTATCTATTTTAGTGACTTCCTGACTCAGCTAAAGCTATGTACGTGCTGAGGGTTTGTAGCTGCCAGTGCACCTGGTCTCAGATGTTAACTGTCGACCATTTGCTGCTGCCATAAGCATTCCTGCTCCCCTCCCACTTTGCTGACCACGTAGTTATTCATCTGCCCTTGTTTGCTGATAACTATTTCTAAAACTTGTTCTTCCTATTTCTGTTCACATGCTTACAGTGCAGGAAACTGGTATAAAAGGGACGATGGTTTGTGAATTCAGTGTACTACCTCCTGCAGCACTTGAGAGTGTTGGGTGGACGTGGTCCCACTCATGAGTGATTAATAAACTTGTTATTTATTCCAACTCCAGTGCCGATCTCTATTTTGTTGGTCTCTGGACCCAGGGACAAGAGGGTGACCCTGCACCAGTGTACCCCTAAAAAGGTACATTTCCACAGTTGGCGCCCGACACGTGGGGCCCCATCGGAGACGCGGCCGTCCGAAGGAGTGGTCTCGACGGAGAATCGAAATATTACTGAGGAAGCGCACTGCACGAGGAGACTTTTGTCTTTGCAGGCCGACGTGACTTTTCCGGTTTTCCCGATTTGACCCTCCAGGTGGTGACCGGTCTCGACTGGGGTTTCTTTGGCGTATTCTGTAGTGACCATTAGGTCGACCGGAGATCGGCAGGTGGGAGTTGGAGACTTCTGTTTGGTAAGGTTGCTGAAGCGGCACTCTTGATTTGTTTAGCCTGGGCTTTTTGTTTGAATTTGTTATTCATCCTTTGCAAAGTTTGAAGGCAGGTAATGTGGAGATTTTTCTCCTTTTGGAATATTTATTTGGAGTAGTAATATTTCTCAGCACACTCCGTAGGTGGTGTTGCTGCTCTGGTGGTACCAAAGTAAGCTTGGAAAAAAGTCAGCCGGCTCTCCCAGAAGGGACGCCTAATAGAGACATGTATGTCAAATATGGTATTTCTTCCATAATGTACGGTCCATTGTGGAACAAATACACAAAGAAAGATTCCAATCTGCAATGGCCAGTGAATGGGTCATTCGATCTTAAAAAGGTTCAATATGTAGAGCAGTGTTTATTTGAAAGAAAAAGTAGACAGGATAGGCTTGATTGTGTGTGTATGTGGGAAAAAGAAGTACGAGAGAGAGCGAAGAGAGCAGAAGCTATAGCAGAAAAAGAACAACGAAAAACGATATATCAAAAAGCGCTAGAATTAAAAAAGAAAGAAAAAATAGAAAAAGAAGATAGGGAACGTCGATTAGAGGTAAATGGCTAGTATCCTATTAGGCGCCCTCTCTATTCCCTACTTGATACATCTAAGGATGATTGCATCTTATTAGAACGTCCCCCACCCCCGTATAAACCTCACACTCCAAGTGCCCCTGACAAGGCTTCTGACGACGAGCACTTGTCCTCAGACGACAAAGAACAAGATAAACAAGATGGGCGACAGACTCGCTCTACTTTGACTAAAGCAGAAAAAGATCAATTAAAAACTGCTGCTAGGGAGGAGGCTCGTCGGTCTCACGCGGCATCGCTCATTGTAACTATGGTTCAACAGTAGAGCAGTGCAGAGCAATTTTATTTTATGGAAAAATTCGCTTGGGAGGTAATATTTGATTATAGACAAATTTCTCAGGCACTAGAGCCAGCTGATATAAATACTGATTATAAACGATTAACAGAGGGGACTTTTCCTTTTTCAAACCTATCTGATATAATTAGACCAGTGGTTAAAATACGAGACGCAACATTGTGTTTACGAAAGGAGCAAGAATTAGCTAGAAAACAGAGAGGTATAGAAGCAGTTCAATCTCAAGCACAGAATGTAGATGCTCCGGTGGAAGAAGCTGCACCCAGTAGTACTACAGTTACTGTGAAACCTATGCGTGAAGCTGCACCCCTGTATGTTCCTCCGAAGGGTGCGGGAACAAATGATGACAAAACTTCGGATGATGCAAAGGGATATTTTATATATAATTGGGTTTACGCTCCCTGGAGTAGGGCTGATGTGATGGCTCTTAAAGCGGCTTTGCCCGACCCCCGGAAAAATCCTGCTGCCTTCTATGAGGAGGTGGAAGGAGCCATTAGCTCCTACACTATGACCATGCCAGATATTGATATGTTCTTTGGGCTTATTTTGCCCCCTGATATATGGAGAACAATACGTAAAATAGATGACAATGTAGCATATAGTGATACCTGGGAACATTTAGAACAAATAGATGCGGAAAGGGAGCCTGCGCAGAAACCTCAGAAGGAGATATTAGATCTTCCTAAAGCTATTGTGACTAAGTTAAAGACACTCATACCCCCTAAGAAAATAGATTGGACCACATTAGCGTCCTGTAAACAGAAAACGGATGAGTCAGTTTCTGATTTCTTTTCAAGGTTTGAGGAAACATTCCATGATTTTAGTGGTCAGTCATTGGCCGATGATACGGGTAAGCATTTGTTTGTCGATAAATTTGTCGCTAATATGTTACTGGAAATAGCTAGTCGCTTAAAGGCCAGTGAGAGTTCTTGGACAACGTCTTCCCCAGTTTCCCTTTTGACTATGGCCCAATATTATGAACGACAGGAACAGGAAGCGAAAGGCAGGGAGGATAAGAAGGTTAAAGAATTAAAGACAAAAGTTATGTTGGCTCAAATATATGGTCCACCATTTAGGGGAGGTGGAAGAGGCGGATGTGCAATGTATACACCTGGAGTACCCCCTCTCCCTAGAGCAAATTTGTCCCCTGATCAGTGTGCTAATTGTAAACAGACTGGGCATTGGCGTTCTGAGTGCCCTCTTTTGCGAGGTCAGCAGTACCAGCGGGGAAGGGGAAGTATGAGAGGACGCCCAGGGAATTCAGGAAGCAGGGGAGGTATAGGAGCTCGTCCCAGGTTTGAGGCAGTTGAACAAGGACCAAATTACTCTAATACGTTTAATAGACGAAATCAATACCAAATGTCTGATTATTCTGCTGAGGTCCTTCCAGATTTCGATTACACATAGGGATCCCTAGGATGGGGTATGGAACTGGTTGAGGTGCCAGTAGATCAAATGGGTCCTTATGTTGACGCCAACTTCTTGGGCTCAACTGATCGGTTTCTGGTTGATACAGGGGCTACCCGTAGTGCTCTGTCTAAAAAACTGGTTCCTAGGGCTCCCCTGTCCGGCATAATGATAACATCGATAGGATTCGATGGGACACCTACACCTATCCCACTTTCACAGCCACTTGAATTCAGACTTGATAAATTCACTGCAGCATGTCCATTTTTGCTTTCCCCTACCATGCCGGACAACATTGTGGGTATCGATATGCTTAAATATTTTCGTGCCACAATACATTGTTCTCCGGAAGGTGTGCGTGTTATTTTGAATGACAATTATCCTATGGTCGAGAGATCTTGTCTTATTAATGAGGATGTCGCTCTGGCATCCTTACCCAGTACTTTGTGGGCTAAATCAGATACTGATGTGGGTCAAATGGTTATTCCTCCTGTGCATATTCAAGTAAAGGAGGGTGTTTCATTGCCTCGACTGCCCCAATACAAAATATCTTGTGAAGGTGAAGAAGCATTGGTACACATTGTTCAGGATTTGATTGAAGTGGGGGTAGTGGAAGAGGTCCCCTATAACATTTGCAATAGCCCTATCCTTCCTATTTTGAAAAAAGACACTGACACTAAAATCTACAGATTCATTATTGATTTGCGAGAAGTTAATAAAATTGTAGTGCCCCAATATCCGGTAGTTTCTGATATCACTACACTTCTCACTATGGTCCCTCCTACTGCCACTACATTTTCGGTGATCGATTTGAAGAATGCTTTCTTCTCGATACCCATTCACCCTGACAGCCGTTATTTGTTCGGGTTCACCCTGAAAAATAGATCCTTCCGGTTCTGCAGAGCTCCACAGGGCTATACAGAGAGTCCTAGCATTTACAGTCAGGCATTAAAAAGGCAGCTTGATTCTTTTCCTGTACCCAAAGGGGTGGCCCTTATCCAATATGTCGATGATATCTTGTTAGCTGCAGATACCCCTGAGCAATGCAAAGAAGGAACATTGTCATTGTTATCATTTCTTGCCTCCCATCATCACAAAGTCTCGCGCAAAAAATTGCAATTTTGTAGACAGCAGGTTACCTATTTAGGTCACCTCCTGTCTAAGGAGGGACGTGCACTTACACCAGATCGCATTCAGACCATTTTAGATACTCCTGTGCCCGGTACTCAGAAGGATGTTCGTGCACTGATTGGCCTCACTTCTTTCTGTAGGCAGTGGACCCCCAGTTTCTCGCACATTATTAAACCTTTATTGGCCCTTTTGACTAAAGACACTCCGATGCCCCTCCCATGGACTACTGAATGTCAGAATGCCTTCCAACAGTTACGTCAAGCTCTTTGCTCTGCACCAGTATTAGGAACTCCAGACTACACTAAGACTTTCACACTCTATGTACATGAGAGGAAAGGTTGTGCCCTCTCCCACTTTGATGACCACGTAGTTATTCATCTGCCCTTGTTTGCTGATAACTATTTCTAAAACTTGTTCTTCATATTTCTGTTCACATGTTTACAGTGCAGGAAACTGGTATAAAAGGGACGATGGTTTGTGAATTCAGTGTACTACCTCCTGCAGCACTTGAGAGTGTTGGGTGGACGTGGTCCCACTCATGATTAATAAACTTGTTATTTATTCCAACTCCAGTGCCGATCTCTATTTTGTTGGTCTCTGGACCCAGGGACAAGAGGGTGACCCTGCACCAGTGTACCCCTTAAAAGGTACATTTCCACAGTAGGAGGAGGCGATCACAGACTTGCAAAGAGAGGTAAGGTTGCTTTAGTTTTTTCGTAAATTTCCCAATTCTTCTCATGCAGGGTTCACCTGTTCTGCGTCATGACTGTCAAAAAATTAAGGACTTGTTTCATACAAATGAAGAGGCAACTTTTAGCACCAAAAGTAAAAGAAGACCAGAAAAAGTGCTGCCACATTGATTCCTTAAGGGATACCTTCCATGCATGAATTCTTCCCTAAACAGAAAATTACAGATAGAAAAGTGTGTTTTGAAAGGGTAGGGTGATGATGAAGGCGACTCTCAAACACAGACCCTTGCTATAACGACAGTCTGAATGCGCCCTCCAGTGAAGCCTTCCTCTCCCCCGTTGAGAAAACCACAATAATTCCTGGAAATATGACGGACATTACTAAGTTTAGTGAAGAAACACAGTCGGGTAATACCCCCTCCCCCAATTGATTTCACTCTTCCGGATGTAAATTGGAGTGTACAAACAAATGAAAAGAGGGAAATAACCCTGAAGTAAACACTCAAGCTTTTCAAAAGCAATCTTTCTCGTTTCAGCTAAATAACTCCTTTCAATCATCTTCAGGGTCCCCCCACCCCTGTTATCCAATTTTCAAAAAATCAAAAGTAATGGAGGATACAGTGGAAAGACCTGTTCTAACTGAAGCTGTTGCAACTAATAAAGCAAAGAATTACTAAAACAATTTCCACATGCAGATTTGACCTAAATAGCAACTTAACATAAAAATATGGAATTACAGTCTCTAACACTGAAGAGTTATCTACTGCATTGAAAACAAAGTCATTATCGGTCCCCCCCCCTTCCATGACTCTTGGAGATTTAACTGGTGGACTCAATCCCCATGTTACAGAATTCAGAGCATCTAAGCATTGCCAGGGGAATATCTGTTTGGACTAGAATTTACTACACCCCCCTTTTAAAGCCAGAGCCGATGAGTATGGCAGTAGAAAACTGCATAGGTCTATGCTATTCAGTAAATATATTGAGATCTCCGATCTTTTCTTGAAAGATAACAATCCCCTAAATTGGCAAAGAATTCTAGGGCTCCTGCAAATCTATCCCCAGCTTTAATTGTTCTCAACAGCAGAGATAAAACTGTTTCTTTATCCCAAAAAAACAAGAGTTGTCCATAGTGCAGATTAAATTCTGGTCAAATTTAACCCTTTCCGCGCTCAGGACGGCCGGGAGCCGTCCTGAGACACGACGGGCGTGTGCCGTCCTCGCACATGCCAATTGAAATCCCTTTGGTGCGGGCACCAGAGGGATTTCTTTTTCCCCCCCAACAGCCTCGGGAGCTGGATAAGAGCTTCGCCAGCTCCTGGGGTTGTTTGTTTGGTTTCCCTGAAATGACGATCAGCGCGCATGTCGCGCTGACGTCATTTCAGTGAAATCGGAACTGAAATGAGCCGAGAGGCTCATTTAAGTTTCGCTTTCTACGTGCTCAGGGGGCTATCTCAGCCCCCTGAGCACGTAGAAAGTCAGGAGAGGTATAGTTGGAAAGGGGAGAATCTCCCCTTTCCAATGGTACCCCTCCCTAGTGGATCTCTGCTTGGGGATCGCCCCAGGAGGGCGAACCCTAAGCAGGGATCCACCCACTAGGCACCAGGGAGGGGGAAGCGGCCCCTGTGGCAAGGGCCTTTGCTCCCCCCATATTAAATTGGGTAATTTCAGTCTTTCTGCCCCCCCGGGGTGGCAGAAAGCCTACTAGATACCAGGGATTTGTTTTCCAATGGAATTAGGGGTGGGGGCTGCCCAATATGGGCATGCCAATGCCCCCACCACCTCTGCAAAATTATAGTCTTTCTGCCCCCCCCCCCCCGGGGGGCAGAAAGCCCACTAGACGCCAGGGATTTTTTTTCAGTTTGATTTAGGGATGGGGGCTGCCCAAGATGGGCATGCTAATGCCCCCACCCCTGCAAAAATCCAATCTTTCAGCCCCCCGGGGGGGGGGGGGGCAGAAAGCCCACTGGACGCCAGGGATTTTTTTCCAGTTGAATTTAGGGGTGGGGGCTGCCCAAGATGGGCACAAGTAAGGTATCATTTTTATCTGGAGACTGAGGGGAATGCTGGGTAGTAGGAAATTTGTGCCGTGCGGTAATCCCACAACTTTCCCACACAGATATTAGCGGAAAATGTGACTTTTTAGCTAAATTTGAGGTTTGCACCGAATTTTTGTAAGGAAAATGTTGGTGGATCAAGGCAAGCTACACCTCCCTGGACTCCCACGGGTGTCTAGTTTTCAGAAATGTCTGGGTTTTTTATGTTCCCCTAGATGTCTGCAAACCCAGGACCAAAAACACAGGTGTCCACCTATCTATCACAAAACGACCTGGTTTTTCAAGGGGGTCACCTGCGTTTCGGTCCCGGGCTCAGCGGCCATCTAAGGTAACCTACCTAATCCACTCATTTCTGAAAACTAGACACCCTGGGGAGTCCAGGGAGGTGTGGGTTGCATGGACCCCCAATGTTTTCCTACCCAGAATCCCCTGCAAATCTCATAATTTAGCTGAAAAAATCAAATTTTTCTCAAATTTCTGTGTGGGAAAGTTGTGGGATCACAGGGCTGACACACATTTCCTACCACCCAGCATTTCCCCTGGTCTCCCGATAAAAATGGTATCACACTCGTGTGGGTGGGCCAATGTACCCGCAACAGGTAAGGGCCCAAAACGTATTGAAGGAGACATCAAAATGACCTATCACATAACGACCTGGTTTTGCAAGGGGGTTCACCTGGGTTTTTGGCCCAGGGCTCGGCAGCCATCTAGGGAAACCTACCAAACCCAAACATTTCTGAACACTAGACACCCGGGGTAGTCCAGGGAGGTATGCCTTGTGTGGACCCCCAATGTTTTCCTACCCAGAATCCCATGCAAACCTCAAATTTAGCTAAAAAAAAAAATCACTTTTTTCTCAAATTCCTCTGTGGGAAAGTTGGGGGATCACTGGGCTGACACAAATTTCCAACCACCCAACGTGACCCCAGGTCTCCCGATAAAAATGGTACCTCAGTCGTGTGGGTGGCCCAAGTACCAGCGACAGGCAAGGGTCCAAAACGTATTGAGGAGACATCAAAATTACCTATTACAAAACGACCTGGTTTTGCAAGGGGGGGGGTCACCTGGGTTTTTGGCCCCGAGCTCGGCGGCCATCTAGGGAAACCTACCAAACCCACACATTTCTGGAAACTAGAAATCCGGGGGAGTCCAGGGAGGTATGGCTTGTGTGGATCCCCCAACGTTTTCCTACCCAGGTGATAGGTAATTGTGATGTCTCCACAATACGTTTTGGGCCCTTCCCTGCCGCGGGCACTTGGCACACCCACACGAGTGAGGTACCATTTTTATCGGGAGACTTTGGAGAATGCTGGGTGGGTGGAATTTTGTGGATCCACACAGATTCCAGAACTTTCCATCACAGAAATGTTGGGAAAAGGTGTTTTGTTTATAAAGTTTGAGGTTTGCAAGGGATTCTGGGTAACAGAACCTGGTTAGAGCCACACAAGTCACCCCCTCCTGGATTCCTCTGGGTGACTAGTTTTCAAAAATGTATAGGTTTTGTAGGTTTCCCTAGTTGCCGGCAGAGCTAGGGTTCAAAATCCAGCTAGGCACTTTGCAAAATAAGGGTCAGTTTTCACTGTAAAAATGTGGTGTGTTCACGATGCGTTTTGGGCCGTTTCCTGTTGCGGCCACTAGGCATACCCACACAAGTGAGGTACTATTTTTATCGGAAGACTTTGGGGAATGCGGGGTGGGTAGAATTTTGTGGATCCACGCAGATTCCAGAACTTTCCATCATAGAAATGTGATGAAAATGTGTTTTTTTTATATAAAGTTTGAGGTTTGCAAGGGATTCTGGGTAACACACCCTTGTGAGAGCCAGACAAGTCACCCCATCCTGGATTCCCCTGGGTGTCTAGTTTTAAAAAATGTATAGGTTTGCTAGGTTTCCCTAGGTGCCGGCAGAGCTCGGGTTCAAACTCTACAGCTAGGCACTTTGCAAAAAAAGGGCCAGTTTTCACTATAAAAATGTGGTGTGTCCACTTTGCGTTTTGGGCCGTTTCCTGTCACGGGCACTAGGCCTACCCACACAAGTGAGGTACCATTTTTATCGCAAGACTTTGGGGAATGAGGGGTGGGTGGAATTTTGTTGATCCTCGTAGATTCCAGAACTTTCCATCACAGAAATGTGAGGAAAATGTGTTTTATTTTACAAAGTTTGAGGTTTGCAAATGATTCTGGCTAAAAGAGCCTGGTGAGAGCCAGACAAGTCACCCCATCCTGGTTTCCCCTGTGTGTCTAGTTTTCAAAAATGTATAAGTGTGCTAGATTTTCCTAGGTGCCGGCAGAGCTAGGGTTCAAAAGCTACAGCTAGGCACTTTGCAAAAAAAGGGTCAGTTTTCACTGTAAAAATGTGGTGTCTCCATGTTGCGTTTTGGGCAGTTTCCTGTTGCGGGCACTAGACCTACCCACACAAGTGTGGTACCATTTTTATCAGAAGACTTTGGGGAATGCGGGGTGGGTGGAATTTTGTGGATCCATGCAGATTCCAGAACTTTCCATCACAGAAATGTGAGGAAAATGTTTTTTTTTTTTTACAGGTTTGCAAGGGATTCTGGGTAACAGAACCTGGTGAGAGCCAGACAAGTCACCCCATCCTGGATTCCCCTGGGTGCCTAGTTTTAAAAAATGTATCTGTTTGCAAGGATTCCTTAAGTGCCGGCAGAGCTAGGGTTCAAAATCCACAGCTAGGCACTTTGAAAAAAAGGGTCAGTTTTCACTGTAAAAATGTAGTGTGTCGCGAGGGGGGGGAAGACGTGGCCAGGCGGTCCAACATGGCGGACGCACTCTAGGCGAGCTCCCGTAGCCAAATCTTAAATCCTCTAACTATCCTGCTGCATCATAGCACATTATGAATATTTAAGACGGCGCTGCACTATTCAGGACTGTTTGCTACATCGGACCTGCCGATCTGCACCGTAAGCAACAAAACACAGTGGCCGTGTCGACGAAGCGAAGTTGGGGTCTTCTGAGGCCTGAGGGCGGATCGGCGCAGTGAAGCGAGGGGCGGTCTCTCCTACCTTCCCCCCGGGAAGAAGACAGTGGCAGTACGCGGCCCGACGTGGGACCAGCGCTGGAGGCTGAAACATTGAGGCGGCGCTCCGGATCACGGGCCCAGGCCCCCCGAGGCTGCTCCGTGAGGTAGGCCCCACACGGGGTACAGAGCGAGTAAGGGTCTGTGCGGCGCAGCTGGGGGCTCCCCTCCCGGGGGCCACATCGGGCCACAGAGACTCTTTGCCTTCAGGGTGTAACACCGAGGCAGTGATCCGGATCGTGGACCCGGCCCCTGAGGCTGCTCCATGGGGTGGGCCCCATCCCGAGGTGCGGAGTGAGAGAGAGGGTCCGTACCGCACAGCCTGGGGTCCCCGCCCTCAAGGGGTGCCACAAATACGTCTGCCGCGTGGTGACATCCCCAGATTCGTTGTGTGGAGCGGGCGGCTGCTGGTCGCCCCTGCCTTCGCCTGGAGAGGGTGGCAGCGGTGCGTAGCTGGACGAGAGGCCGCCACCGGGGACTGCGACGCAAGAACGGCGCTCCCGAGCACGACCCGGCCCTGTGGCTGCCTCGTGAGGCGGGCTTCACCAGGGGAGACTAATGTGAGTGGGTACGTGCCATGTGGCTGGGGGCTCCCCGCTCGGCAGTCAAATCGGGCCACGGAGACCCCTTGGAATCCAGACATCCCCAGGGTGTGTCTGCCCCAGGGCGGCCTGTCGTGGCTTGGGGTGTGTAGTGGAGTGGCAGTGGGCCCCCCCTCCCGGGTTCTGGGACAGCACGGCCCATCGCAACACTTTGGTCAGCCGGAGCTCTAGGCTGACATATGCTCAATAGCAAGACTCCGAGTGGGGGCCGCACAGACGGGCAAGGGCCCTGGGCCAGCAGTTCGGCACAACAGAGATCATACTGGGGTGGCCTGTAGATATCGGCGGCTGGATCGGGACGCAGTGCGGCAAGTTGCCTCTTCAGACACCGAGCGTAGAAAGAGGGCAGAGGGGACTATACCCAACTGGCCTACAAGGGCGAAAATAGAGGACCTGGGAGATCTGTAGGGCCGTGGCCTGCTGGATGTAGCTGCCGGGTTTCCCCTGCGGAGAGGGGGCTCTCGTGTAGCAAAAGAGTGTGCCATATACGACCAACTCTACGCCTCCTAAAAAGAAACGGCCTACCTTGACGACCGCTCACCGAAACTGAGTGCGCCCAGAGGTGTGCCTGCAGGATACTTGCCGCCAGCCCCGCTGGGTGGTCCCCCGGCCAGAGGAGAAGTGATTACAGCAGGGGGGCCCCTCGCATTGCACTATGACAAAAGACAAGCAGCCGGGGACCGGATCTAAACAGAGCACGCTGGATAAATACGCCGCGACAGGAGCCCCGGCGACAACACCGGGGGATCAGGTGGTTGCCATGCCATACAATGCAGCCCTGATGTCGTCCATTACCCAATCCGGTGACACGCTCGAAGCAAAAGTTGGAGCGCTGGGCTCGGATGTCATGCTAATTCGCTAGGATCTCCGCAACGCAGTAGAACGCATCACAGAAGCCGAAACTCGCATCTCCGTGGTTACCCTCCAAAAGAAAGTCTCGGCCTTGGAATCAATCACGAAGGGCCTGGCAGAGCAGGTGGAGGGACGGGCGCACAGAAATAGTCTCCGCTTCGTGGAATTTCCGGAGGGCTGCCAAGGCAATAATTCCAAACGACGTGGCTTAAGGGGTGGCTTCCCCCTGGCTTCCTATCACAATGCTTTGTGATAGAGTGGGCTCACCGGGCCATGCTTCTAAAACCTCCGCCTGGAGCTAGTCCGCGACCGATCATCGTTAAAATTCTTAACTACAATGATCGGGATGCAATCTTGCGACAGGCCAGGATTAAAGGCTCACTACTTTATTCTTCATCCCGCATAATGATATTTCCGGACTATACACGGATGGTTCAACAACGACGGCAGTCTTTCACAGAGGCGAAGGCCCGACTCCATGCCCTGAAACTCCAATACGCCTTGCTATACCCAGCCCGCCTTAGAGTATCCTACAAATCGCAATCTCTTTTCTTTGATATGCCGGAGGAGGTGTTTGCCTGGACAGAGGAAACTATCAAGACAAAACCACACACCCCTCCAAGGCTAGACTTGGACTCATCGTCCGTGGATGGAAACTACAAATCATCTTAAGTCCAAAGATGAACGACAACATAGATCACTGTCCAAGCGCAGATCCAGAACCCGAAATCAGTCCCATGCAAAATCTGGCGACTCCAAGCGGAAATGAACTACTACATGATCGGTCTCTAGACCGCAAAAAGTGGCAGATGCAGTGTATAATGCAGAACTATACTCTTTGGCTATATTCCTTTAGATACAAGGCAATGGTTCATGCACTTCTGGTTTCTGGTAATTATCTTTTGTTTCTTTTCTTCTGATTCATAAAATTGTGAGTGCAGATCGGGTATCGCTCACTGATCCATGAGCGTGGGTAATAACTGTGAATAGCACCCCCCTTGGGGGATTTTTCACCGATAACGGTTCAAATTGAAAGCAATGAAATTAGGAATTCCAAATTCTGTTCCAAATTAGTATTCCCAATGCATTTCGGGCTACTGGGAGCCCTTCATCAGGGAAAAATTCAATTCCTGTGTGCCAATTCACGATGGGTTGAAAGGTCGTCTCCTCTGTGTAAATCTTGCTCCTCGCGTTCGGGAAAAGTGCCACATTGGGAATATTAATTTGGAAAGGAATTTGGGAATTCCTAATTTCATTGCTTTCAATTTGAACTGTTATGGATGAAAAATAACATTCAAAGTGAATAAAAGAATAGCCATGAAAACAGATCGACATGCTTTAAAATGATTTAATTTAGTTCTAAGGATCACGCAGTGCACTGAGGGGACACCCTTCCAAGGTGGGTGCTATTCACAGTACATTCCTTTAGAGACGTTCTTTGACCTCAGAAGGCTCTTGAATGTCTCAGGGACAGTTATATGGGATCCATTGGTGGGGGGTGTGACCATAGACCCCCGTTGGGGCTGTGACCACCCCACCGCCGCCACAGATACTTCAACAGTTGTGAGGTATTGGGGGTTGGGGGGGTAGTTATGGGGCAATTTCATGTTGTTGATATTGTTGTTTTCCATGCCATACCATTACAACTGATGCGCGCATGCCCCCAAGCGATGGCCGCCTATAGGCTCCCCCACTTACATTATGTAGACCCGCGTCTCAGACAGGGATAGAGGCCCCCGGGAAGGAACTGCGTATAGTCAGCTGGAATGTACGGGGCATGCTACATAAAATTAAACGGGGTGTTGTACTCCGACAGGCCAAGCGGTATAGAGCTGATATACTACTCCTACAAGAGACACATCTCCTGGGCAACAAAGCACCCTGTTTGTCCCGGTTCGGATATGACCAGGTATCACTCCGAGGGGCTCCCGTGGGCGGCGATCCTGGTCCATCGCAGGGTTCCGTTTGCACTCCTTAGATCCTGGTTAGACCCCCAAGGACGCTATGCTATAGTAACAGGTACACTATATGGGGAGGCGGTTACCCTGGGTAGTGTTTACTCTCCCCCCCTTGACCTGGACCTTTGTCAAACGTTTCACGAGCAAGTGGGCTGAGATCCCATGCGGTCTAACAGTAGCTGGAGGGGAATGGAATGGAATGAAGTGATGTGCCCCTCTCGCGACAGATGGCGTGGTGGTGGGAGGTTGGTGCCACAGCAGGAGTCCAGGTTGCAGCCTATGACGAACGGGGTAGATTGGATAGATACGTGGAGGAAGATACGTGGAGGAGACTACATCCCATAGCCCAAGAGTTTACATACTACTCAAATACGCATGACTCCTATGCCTGGTTAGACTATATATTTATACAATCGGGGTACATCTATAGAATGAGGGGGGCCGAGATATTGCCCCGAGGACTCTCCGATCACTCCGCGGTGACACTGGAGCTATCACTAGGCCTGCAACGTCCGGCGTTCCGGTGGCGCCTTTCGGCGTGGCACCTGTAGGACCACCAGTACACCTGATGCGCGCATGCCCCCAAGCGATGGTCTATAGGCTCCCCCACTTACATTACGTAGACCTGCGTCTCAGACAGAGATAGAGGCCCCCGGGAAGAAACTGCGTATAGTCAGCTGGAATGTACGGGGCATGCTACATAAAATTAAACGGGGTGTTGTACTCCGACAGGCCAAGCGGTATAGAGCTGATATACTACTCCTACAAGAGACACCTCCTGGGCAACAAAGCGCCCTGTTTGTCCCGGTTCGGATATGACCAGGTGTATCACTCCGAGGGGCTCCTGTGGGGGGAGATCCTGGTCCATCGCAGGGTTCCGTTTGCACTCCTTAGATCCTGGTTAGACCCCCAAGGACGCTATGCTATAGTAACAGGTACACTATATGGGGAGGCGGTTACCCTGGGTAGTGTTTACGCTCCCCCCTTGACCTGGACCTTTGTCGAACGTTTCACGAGCACCTGGGCTGAGATCCCATGCGGTCTAACAGTAGCTGGAGGAGACTGGAATGATGTGATGTGCCTCTCTCGCAACAGATGGCGTGGTGGTGGGAGGTAGGTGCCACAGCAGGAGTCCAGGTTGCAGCCTATGACGAACGGGGTAGATTGGATAGATACGTGGAGGAGACTACATCCCATAGCCCAAGAGTTTACATACTACTCAAATACGCATGACTCCTTTGCCTGCTTAGACTATGGGCCCGATTCTGATGCGGGTTGGAAAAGCTTCCCGACCGAGGGCCTGATTCTGATGCGGTTAGGAAGGCCTCCTAACGGCATTTGCTCCTTCCAAATCGGATCGGGAACGTGTCTTCCCGACCGAGGGCCCAATTCTGATGCGGTTAGGAACAAATGTTCCCATTGAAGTCAATGGGAGTTCAACCAAATCGTTTCTGGAAGCATCCGGATGCATCCTACTCCGCCGGTCGGACTTTCCCGATCCGAGTGGGTCGGACACCATTTCCCAACCGATTCGGTCGGGAAGCTTTTCCAACCCGCATCAGAATCGGCCCCTATATATTTATACCATCGGGGTACATCTAAAGAATGAGGTGTGCCATGATATTGCCCTGATGACTCTCCGATTACTCCCCGGTGACACTGGAGCTATCACTAGGCCTGCGACGTCCGGCGTTCCGGTGGCGCCTTTCGGCGTGGCACCTGCAGGACCACCAGTACAAACCATATGCACCAAGCCATCATAGATTGTTTTGGGCACAACAAGGGATCGGTGGAGTCCGTAGAAGTACTGTGGGAGGCCATGAAGCCTACTATAATAAGCGCTGATATATCCTTCTGTGCGGCACAGCGCCACAAGAAACAGGAGAAAATTACTCAATTGGAGGCTCAACTCACTGAGCTTGTTCAAGAGAGCAGGGGAGCAGAGGGAAACATTGCACGCCGACAACTACTCCTCACACAACAGCTGTACTCTAATGAGCTATTGGAGTAGGCCAGATTGGCATGGCTCGCTACCCGTAGCAAGATGTATCAATGGAGGAACAAGTCTAGTGCACTACTGCATTGGGTCTGTCAGCGGGCGCTGCAGCCACGCTCCATTCCCGATATCCACGGTCCCGACGGCATGATACTGACTAATCCAGCTCGAATTGCTGCAAGTTTTGCCGACTACTATGCAGAACTCTATCCTCCCAAAGAAATCCTACCAATGGCCACAATCTATCGTTTCTTAGATGATCTGCCCCCCAACGCACTCTCGGACGAGGTGCGGAACGAACTAGACGTTCCATTATCAGTTGACAAACTTACGTCCGCATTGAGCGAGATGCGCTCTGGTAAAGTTCCCGGGCCCAACGGCTTCCCCGGTGAATTTTTTAAGGTGTTCCGGGTTCAGCTCCTTCCCCCATTACCTGGAAGGGATTCATGCCGCTATAGAGACAGGATGCCTTCCACAGGACTGGAGACACGCGGAGGTGGTCGTTTTTCTAAAACCATGCAGACCCCTTGAAATTCACTCATCATACCGCCCCATTTCATTATTGAATGTTGAGGCTAAGCTGATGGCTATTGCCATTGCAAACCGTTTATTGCCACACATCTCCAATCTCATCCACCCAGACCAGGCGGGCTTTATGCCCAGCCACGCTACGAGGCATAATATCCGCCGGGCCCACAATGCCATCGTGGCAGCGGATCGGTTAGAGTGTCCGGCGGCCCTGCTGTTAGCAGATATCGATAAAGCGTTTGATTCACTTAGTTGGACCTACCTCTTCGCACTGCTTATTAGTTTGAACTTTGGCCCTCGGCTTCTGGCCTATATATGACTCTTGTGTACGGATATTACAGCGTCAGTGCGCGTGGCAGACGCCACCTCCCAGACATTCTCTATTGGATGAGGGACTCGCCAGGGATGCCCCCTCTCCCCTAACCTGTTGGCGCTCGCTATGGAGCCGCTCGCAGCATGGGTCAGAATAGATGCTCAACTCCGGGGCTTTGAATGGGCCAGGGGGGTCTTGGACCGCATAGCGCTATATGCAGATGATGTGCTGTTTTTTCTCACTGATCTTAACCGGTCAGGGCCTAGGATACTTCGCATCACGCTGATTTTCGGAGAGACATCTGGCCTCTATATGAATGCCCGTAAACGTTCCTTTGGCCTTTAAGGGGGGGGGACAAACCTGGGTGCCTGGTCCAGGGAGGTAACGGTGGTCGCGGAGGGGTTCAAATACCTTGGGGTGTGCCTAGCCCCCTCCCAATCGGACCTATGTGAAAGAAATCTGGCCCCATTGATGACGCAGACTAAAGCACAGCTCAGGACCTGGTCTCACCTACCCCTGTCCCTGTTCGGCCGATCTGCAATTTTTAAAATGGTCTCCCTACCACGCCTACTATATCAGTTACAGAATCATCCAAATCCAATCCCGACCACGTGGTTCAGGCAGATGAATGCATTGCTGGGCCAGTTCCTCTGGGGTGGGTGATCCGCCCGGGTTGCCCTGAAAACCTGTTTCCAATCTACGTACTGTGGGGGAATGGCTACTCCGGATGTCCAGGCATATTATGCAGCGTCCGATCTTATGTTGATAAATGAATGGTGGTACGGGGATAGGATAGGCGTATATGTTGGAACGCTGGCTAATGGGTGAGACAACATTACACACTATTCTCTACTCCGGAGCGATGCTGCGAACCCTTCTGCCGGCTACAAGGACTGTTTTGACATTATGGAGGCAGGTCCTGCGCCGCTTGGGATGGTGGGGGCGACTGAACGGGGAGACCCCCCTTTGGCATAATGGTCTTCTGCCTCAGCTCTCGACGTTGACTGGATTTAGTGGATGGGAGACCATAGGTATCTCTACGTTGGGGGTGGTCATGCCAGGACCGATTTTAAAATCATTCCAGGAGCTTCAGAGGGAATTTGATATGCCCAATACACAATTCTACAAATATCTCCAGTTCAGGCATGCCCTCTCACCGTCAATTCTACTCCTAGACGCCCTGCCAGAGTTTAACCCCATTGAGGCCAAGGTTTTTATGGGAGACCTGGGTGATCATAAGATTACCAAAATATATAACACAATAGTTACTAACAGCCACACCACACTGGCAACACTTCGGGAGGCCTGGCAGGGTGACCTGGGACAGTTGGACGAAGATGACTGGACTGAGGCATTTGAATCCCCGCGTGGGGCGGCCATAGCATCACGTCTTAGACTTATACAATTTAAATACCTCCACCGGGTCTACTTCACTAGGCATAGACTGTGGATGGCCGGTCTGGTGGACTCCCCTATATGCCTGAGATGTAATTCTGAAGAGGGCACTTGGTTTCATACGGTCTGGCAGTGTGCGGCGCTCCAGAGGTTCTGGCAGGGGGTCTTGAGCTCCCTTTCGGAGGTCCTGGGGTGGGATGTGCCTGCCTTGCCGAAACTAGCCCTCTTGCATGTTACAGACGGTATAGGAGGTAATAGATATAAATGCCATCTATTGTCCTTGGGACTTACAGTGCCGAAGCGTGACATAGCCAGGGCATGGAGGGCTTCATCTTCTCCCCGGGTGGAGGTGTGGAGGAAGGGCATGGACTTCTGTATGGGCTTGGAAATACCAATTTTTAAAATGAGAGGATGTCCTCAGAAACATTCCAGGATATGGGAAAAATGGGCAGACTACCGAGGTCTCTATCTGGAACCGGTTCCCTCGATTTTGCAGGCTGCAGTGACTGTGGAATAATGATTTGGGGGGGGACACTATCTTAGTCTATATCCTCAATTATAAAGGCTGGGGGGGCCGCGGGCAGAGCGACAATGGGTCATTGTATTCACGACATGGCAATTGGTTTTATATGTTATGGTTGTATCTAGAAAAATAACTGTCGATATCAGCAATACTATTCTACATATCTGTGTATATGTCAATTTTCCAGGTTTCACCCGGGTGTATATGGCTGTACGGCACAATAAAAACTGTTTTGAAAAAGAAAAATGTGGTGTGTCCATGTCGCGTTTTGGGCCGTTTCCTGTCACGGGCACTAGGCCTACCCACACAAGTGAGGTACCATTTCTCTCGAAGACTTTGGGGAATGCAGGGTAGGATGAATTTTGTGGATCCACGCAGATTCCAGAACTTTCCATCACAGAAATGGGATGAAAATGTGTTTTTTTTTATACAAAGTTTGAGGTTTGCAAGGGATTCTGGGTAACAGAACCTGGAGAGAGCCACTCAAGTCACCCCATCCTAGATTCCTCTAGGTGTCTAGCTTTCAAAAATGTAAAGGTTTGCTAGGTTTCCCTAGGTGCCGGCTGAGCTAGGGTTCAAAATCCACAGTTAGGCACTTTGCAAATAAAGGGTCTGTTTTCGCTGTAAAAATGTGGAGTGTCCACGTTGCGTTTTGGGACGTTTCCTGTCGCGGGCACTAGGCATACCTACACAAGTGAGGTACCATTTTTATTGGGAGACTCAGGGGAACACAGAATTATGGAGCTACTGTTATTACCTATTGACTTTCGATGCATTTCTACCTTCCAAATGTAAGACAATGTGTAAAAAAGAAGTCACTTTAATGTCCTATAATTGACATGCTAGTATGGGTACCCACAATTTCGGAGATGTGCAAATAGCTACTGATTCTAAACTCTATATTTTGTTCCCATTTCAGAAATACATTAGGTGTCTTTCATACCGATTTTTCACTGTTTATATTTTTCCAAATGAATTGCTATATACCCGGTACACAATAAAAACCATTGCAAGACGCTGCTCAGTTATTGGCTCTGGGTTCCTCGGGTTCTTGGTGAACCTACAAGTCCTATACATCCCCACAACCAGAAGGGTCTAGAGAATGTAACAGTATATTGCTTTAAAAAATCTGTCATACTTAAAAGAAGTTACCGGTGAAAACAAAATGTAGCTGTATTTTGGCTAATTTCTGGGTCCCCTCCACAGGAATCAACAAACCCTGGGTACCTTTAAAATCCCCATGATGTTGGAAGAAAAGGACGCAAATTTGGCGTGGATACCTTATGTGGTCAAAAAGTTACAGGGGCCTAAGCGCGAACTACCCCAAATAGCCAAAAAAAAGGCTTAGCACAGGGGGGGGGCCTAGCAGTGAAGGGGTTAATACCAACAATTATCGTAAAATTAAGCAATATTCTCCAAAACAATGGTTATGAAGTTCGAACTATTCCCTACACAACACCCTTAAGGAACATACCCAGCGATAAAACCAATGCAGAACATTGTAGCAGGAGTCTCCACACTAACTCAACTGGCTGCATGAATACTGAGGGTCATTTCATCATGGTACTAACCCAGTCATTTCAACCAGCAGACATATTGGAAATCGGGAACAACTACCCCACGTGGCACTAAATACGGAGTATTCTTGATCTTGATTGGCTGGGTCAATTATATGTCAGAGGCCGAGACATTCACTTTCTCCAGCACACTACAACGTGATGATACGTTGTGTAGAAGGGGTTTGATATTAAAAAAACTCTTACCTGTTTGACTGCTGTAGCAACCAAAGGAGCTCATCCAAAGACTGACGAACCAGAGCAGCTCTGACAGGGAATGTCACAGGCTGGCTAAGAGGGCTGCATATATATTCCATTTGTTTTACCATCTCCCAACTGTAGCCTATAGCACAGAAAGAAACATTTGCCATATTTTAAGATTTGCACACATGTTTAACATTGTTATTTGTAAATAGTCAAATAGCAAAACTCTTCTTGCTCTAATCAGCAATGCTCTGGATAAAAATACATGAACTGAAATGCATTGAAGAAAAAATCAATTACTTAGTAACAGCAGCATGTTTATCCTTCAGCAACCTAATGGCAGGACACTAACAGAGCTCAGTATACTAAAGCATTTACTATACTGCAGAGTAACCTGACAGCTGACAATACCAAGGCATGGACTCTCCCAGAGATAGTGGATGGGAAAGGGAAGCGACACATAACGGGAAACGAGATCACCAAGGCGTTCGCTGCTTATTATGAGGCTCTCTATATGTCCACTTCCGAGATGTCAGGTGCTGACTGTGAGGAATTTCTGAGGGATGGGACCCTCCCTCAGCTGACAGAAGAAGACCGAGACTTACTAGAGCAAAACCTGATAGTAGAGGAAATGAGTACGGCAGTGCACACCTTGTAATCTGGGAAGGCGGTGGGGCAGAAGGGCCTACTGGTGGAAATATTCAAATGCATGTTAAACAAGACAGCGGAATCAATCAATCAATCAGGGGTTAGTTAAAGCGCGACTACTCACCCGTAAGGGTATCAAGGCGCTAGGGGTGGGGGTGGGGGTGCAGGTTCCATCCATCAAGGAGGGGGTCTGTCGAAGAGCCAGGTTTTGAGGTTTCTTGCGAAGATGGGGAGCGATGTTGTCTGTCTGAGGTGGAGCGGAAGGGCGTTCCATGCTTTGGCCGCGAGGAAGGAGAAGGAGCGGCCTCCCGATCTGGTCTTTCTGGTGCGGGGGACCACGGCGTAGGAGAGCTGGGCTGATCGTAGGGTCCTTTGGGGTGCGTGGAATTTGAGTCGGCTGTTCAGGTATGCTGGTCCGGTGCCGTGGAGGGCCTTGTGTGCGTGGGTGAGCATCTTGAAGGTGATTCTCGCCTCGACAGGGAGCCAGTGGAGTGTGCGCAGGTGCTGGGAGATGTGGCAGTGTTTTGGCAGGTTGAGGACTAGTCTTGCGGCGGCATTCTGGATGTTCTGTAGCTTGCGGGTGAGGTTTTTGTTTATTCCGGCGTAGAGTGCGTTGCCGTAGTCGAGTCTGCTGGTGACCAGGGCGTGAGTGATGGTCTTTCGGTGTTCGAGGGGATCCATTTGAAGGTCTTACGAAGGAGGCGGAGGGTGTGGAAGCAGGATGACGAGACAGAGTTGATCTGGCGGTCCATTTTGAGCTCGGAGTCCAGGATGATTCCCAGGTTGCGTGCGTGGTCCGTGGGGGTTGGCGGGTTTCCGAGGGCGGGGGGCCACCAGGTGTCGCTCCAGGCATCGGGGTTTGGGCCCATGATGAGTACTTCTGTTTTGTTGGTGTTTAGTTGTAGGCAGCTGTTTTTCATCCATTTGGTGACGGCTTCCATGCCTTCTCGAAAGTTACGTCTGGCGGTGTTGGGCTCGTTGGATAGGGAGAGGATGAGCTGGGTGTCGTCTGCGTATGACACGATGTTGAGTCCGTAGGTTCTGACGATGGGGGCGAGTGGAGCCATGTAGACGTTGAAGAGCGTCGGGCTGAGGGAGGAGCCCTGGGGGACTCCGCAGGTGGTAGGTGTGGGGTCCGAGAGGAAAGGGGGGAGTCTGACCCGCCGCGTCCTGCCGGAGAGGAAGGAGCGGATCCAGTCGAGGACCTTGTCCTGGATTCCTGCGTCGTAGAGTCTGCGTATTAGGGTGCGGTGGGAGACTGTGTCGAACGCCGCTGATAGGTCGAGGAGGATGAGGGCTACTGTTTCTCCTTTGTCCAGTAGGGTGCGGATGTCGTCTGTTGCGGCGAGGAGGGCGGTTTCCGTACTGTGGTTTTTTCTGAAGCCGGATTGGGAGGAGTCGAGGATGTTGTGTTCTTCAATGAATGTGGCGAGCTGGCTGTTGATGGCTTTCTCGATGACTTTCGCTGGGAACGGGAGCAGGGAGATGGGTCTATAGTTTTTGAGGTCGGTGGGGTCCGCTGAGGGTTTCTTTAGGAGGGGGTTGACCTCGGCGTGTTTCCAGTCGTCGGGGAACCAGGCGGTCGCCAGGGAGCGGTTGATGGTGTGGCGGAGCATGGGTGCGATGGTGTCGGCGGCTCTGTTGAAGATGTGGTGGGGGCAGGGGTCCGTGGGGGCCCCTGAGTGGATTGACTTCATTGTCTTCAGTGTGTCTTCGGTGGTGAGGGCTGTCCAGTCGTCAATCGCTGGTTTCCGGGTGGCGGGGGTGGTTGGTGAGGGTTCAGTGTGTTGGTTGGCTTCGTCGAAGTTGTCGTAGATGCTCTTGATTTTGTGGTGGAAAAAGGTGCTGAGTTTGTCGCAGAGGTCTTGTGAGGGAGGGATGTCGGTAGACTCGCTAGTGGGTTGGGCAAACTCCTTGATGATGCTGAAGAGTTCCTTGCTGTTGTGCGCGTGGGTGGAGATTCTGTCTTCAATCGCTTTTTTCCTCGTTTCTCTGATGAGTTGATGGTGAGCGTTGGTGGCGGCTCTGAAGTTGTCGTGGGCTTCTGTGGATTTGGTGTTCCTCCAGGCCTTTTCGAGGCGGCGGCATGTGCTTCTGGACTCTCGAAGTTCGGTGGTAAACCATCTGGCTTTTTTGGCGCGGGTATTGTTGTTTTTCTTGAGGGGGCTATGGTGTTGGTGCTGTCCGAGATCCATCTATGCAGGGTTCGGGCTGCGGTGTTGGGGTCGTCGTTTTCCGCGATGGTTGGGGTGGAGTTGAGTGAGGAGGTGAGCTGGTCGTCGGTGATTTTGGTCCAGTTTCTTCGTGGAAGCAGGTGCTGGTGTCTGTGGATGGTGGGTGTTCTGAAGGTGAAGTGGACGCAACGATGGTCGGTCCATGGGAGTTCGGTGGTGTGGCTGAAGGTGATGGAGTTTCCTGTAGTGAAGAGGGGGTCGAGGGTGTGTCCTGCTGAGTGCGTGGGCTCGGTCACGATCTGGCGCAGTCCAATGTTGTGTAGGTTGTCCAGGAGGGATGTGGTGTTGGGGTCCAGTTGGTTGTCGAGGTGGAAGTTGAGGTCTCCCAGCAGGGTGTAGTTGGTGGATGCGATGGCCTGCAGGGAGATAATGTCCGTGATGGAGTTGGCGAAGGGTCCGCGGGGTACAGGGGGTCGGTAGATGAGGGTTCCTCAGAGGGTGGCGGTGGGGCTGGCCAGTATCTTGAAGTGAAGGTGTTCCATCAGTTCTGTGGGCTCGTCAGGGAGTGTGCTCAGGCGGAGGGTGGATTTGTGGACGATGGCGATTCCTCCTCCTGGGCGGGTGGGGCGGTCCTTCCTGGAGATCTTGTATCCTTGGGGGATGGCGATGGCGATGTCCGGTCCCGAGGTGGTGTTGGTCCAGGTTTCGGTGAAGAACGCTACGTCCAGGGTGGTGCTGTCGAGGAGGTCCCAGATTTCTGTGGCGTGTTTGTGGAGGGATCGGACGTTGAGGAGGATGCATTGCAGGGTCTTCGGTTCGGTTGTGTTCTTGTGGGCGGGTTGTGCTGGATCCGTGTTCTTGGCGGTGCTGCAGGTGTGCCGGCAGCGGTGACAGCTGAAGGGTCCGTGGGAGTCGGCTGGTGATGCTAGCTTGCAGTTGTTGTTGCGGCCTGGGTTGAGTGCGTGGAGTGCTGCTGGGTCGTAGTGTTGGCGGGGCGGAGGTCCAGGGTTCCTGGCGCTGGTCGCGGTCGGGTCGCGGACAGGCGCAGACGGGCTTGCCTTTGACGCGCCTTCGGCTCAGTGGCCGCCATTAAGTAGTGGTCGGGGAGGGCTGGACAGCTGGGAGGCGGGAGCGGGGAGGGGAGCTGGATTGGGCTGGTCGCGCTGGGGGGGAGGAGCCGCGGGGGCAGCAGCGGTGGGGAAAGGTAAAGGGAGGAAATAAGGGATAAAGAAAAAAGGGAAAATAGGCAGAAATAAGGCACAAAAGAGCAGAGATGCAGAAAGGTGAAAGAGGGTAGAAAAACGAGTGAAAACTAGTGAAAGGGCAGAGCGAGAGGAAGGGAAAATGAGCAGAAATAAGGCACAAAAGAGCAGAGATGCAGAAAAGTGCAGAAAGGTGAAAGATAAAAAAAGGTAGAAAAACGAGTGAAAACAAGTGAAAGGGCAGAGCGAGAGGAAGGGAAAATGAGCAGAAATAAAGCACAAAAGAGCAGAGATGCAGAAAAGTGCAGAAAGGTGAAAGATAAAAAAAGGGTAGAAAAACGAGTGAAAGAGCAGAGTTAGAGGAAGGAACACCTTCTAAATATCTTCCAAGGGGCCAGGAAGGATGGAACATTACCAGAGGACCAAAGAACGGCAGTGATAGTGGTGATCCCTAAAGAGGGTAAACCACCAACGGACTGTGGGTCATATAGACCCATCTCATTGCTTAACTACAAGGCTAAAGTATTGGCCAAGGCCTTAGGGATTTGCCTGCGAACAGTGATTACATCTCTAATTCATCCAGATCAAACTGGATTTATGCTGCATAGGGGAACAAGACTGAATCTATGAAGGCTATAAGGGATCATGCATGTGACGGAATCCACTTTTACAGAACCGGTGGCTCTTATGTCCATAGACGCTAAAATGGCATTCGATAGCGTGGAATTGAGGTATCTTTTTGCTGTTTTAACACGTCTAGGTTTTGGGCCTAGGTTCATTGGGTGGGTCAGGCTTCTATACGCCCATCCGCTAGCAAGAGTACAAGTCAATAATTCGGTGTCCAGGGTGTTTGACCTCTGAAAAGATACGAGAAAGGGTTCCCCCCTGACCCCAACGCTCTTTGCTTTGGCCCTGAAGCCATTGGCGGCATGGGTGCATCAAGATACCCTTATCTGGGGCACTCCAGTGAGAGGTGAAAGGGATGAACGTATCTCATTATACGCGGACGATGTCCTACTATATGTCACGAGGCCCATGCATTCCGTTGATAGGATTTAACAGATTCTCCACATATTGGGAAACCACTCAGGATATCGTATAAATTGGGACAAGTCCCTACTGTTTCCGCTGGTGGGGGGAATACCAAGACTGACATCTAGATGTAGGATCCCAGTTGAGGTGACTGGCTTTAAATATCTGGGCGTATATGTGACTAGAAAAGTGCAGACCTTTTATGCTAAGAACCTGGCCGTCCAATTGGATCGACTCTGTAGAGATGCCCAGCATTGGCAGCAGCTTTTGCTTTAATTGATGGACCGAGCGGCCATAATACAAATGACTCTCACGTGCCTGCTGTATATTTTGCAAAAGGCGCCCTTTCCAATTCCACAAGCTTTTTCCCAGAAGGTAAATGCGGAACAGCGACTACTTTTGTGGAATGGCGGTACCTCCCATATAGCCCTACAAAAGTTGCAGAGAGGTGTCTACGAAGGAGGGCTAGCAGTGCCTGATGTCAAGAAGTACTATTGGGCCGCCCAGTTAGTCACGGTGAACGAATGTGTATTTGGGGACCGAGCTGATCAGGCCTTCAGAGTAGACAGAATGGCCATGGGCAAAAGGAGATATAAAAAAAAATATTGTTGCCGCTGGCCGCGGTGGTGACCAAGCTCAATATAGCACAGAGCTGAGGGGCGGCTTCTCTCCCGAGGGTGGCTGACTGGGAGGCAGACCTGGATTGGTGCTGGCGTGCCGAAAATATAATCTATATGAGTAGAGGATGACCACGTAAATGGGAGAAGGTACGGGGGGATTGGCAGGAACACCGAGGGCTGTAGATAGGGACACCTAGGTATAGGCAGGAGAAAGGTGTACAACTGTGCTAGGTCGGATTTTCAAAAGCGATTGTTGATGTAACCATTGTGCATTCTGGCATATGGATTGATGATATACTGTAAAATATAATTTCAATGATCTGTTGATTGAGCAGTGATAAATAAAAAGTCATTAAAAAGAAAAAGAAATAAGCTGTGAAGTACATCTAGGTCAAAATGAGCATCCATTCTAAGCAATGTCCACAAAAGACTAACAGAAACATGTGAAAAACTTTGACAATTGGTCATGAAGATCTGATCAATTTTATAACTCACAGATGCATCTGGAAAAATACAGATGTTGCCTTCAATCTAACGGAGAAAGGGAAGCTATACTGAAGGAACTGGAATCCCTTGTTGTGCTTTTATATCACAACTGTTCTTTCATATATATCCTTTTAAAGAACTCTTGTGCTGGACCACCAAGCCTTACCTTACTGTGCTATGAAAAATAACCCCACAAAAACATCTGGATCTTAAACAATTGAGAAACGAGGGGGTGTTCCATTTCACAAGGGTGTTCAATTGTTCTTGGCTGCTAGTGTGGTTACAATTAATTCCAGCTTTCTTAAAATTCTGTAACCTTTCTCATAAGTTTAAACTGCAACAACGTTGCCTGAAATGCTGCCTCAGACTAGTTGTGTTACATGGGCCGGCTCTACAGCTTATACGAACAGCCCTATTCAACCAAATTAAAGTTGGCTGGGTCTGGAGGCTCAGTGGACTAAAGTACACAAGGCGTGATTCTGTATTTAACTCCCCCAGTCCTACGCTGCTGATAAAAGAGACACTAAATGGTTTCCTGAACGTATGAATGAAATTCTCTTTGCCTTTCTTTTGAACAGTATGGATATACCAAAGTATATGCTTTAACCTGAAATAGAGATATTGTTCTATAATAAGAGCAGCGAACAGGAATGTTAGTTTGAATCCCAGATTTGGTAGTAGGTCTTGATTTGGAAAAAACAACTGCATGTTTGCCAAACGCAGTATGTTAAGGGCTATTACGAGGCCAAGTGTCCAAAGTACATTCCCATCAATCGTTTACCATTTGCATACTGGTTTCAAAAAGCCTGCAAAATAAGGAAAAGTGGAATTACAGTCAAGGACCAGGGATGCCTGTCATAGTGCAACTTCTCTTAATTTCTCCATAACATTTCGAAAAAGTATATCCTCTGGTCAAAGGGAGGATGCAGGTGCTTAGCATGTTTTGATCATTCATGTAACTCAAACCACTTACTTTGACTCCATGCAACTCACAAAGTCTACTTCTACTTTTGTCCCCCAATGTCAGCTATATAACATACTCCAGGCTTCAGAGATAGGTTATGCACTAGCCTCTCATACGCTGGGGAAGGCTGCTGGCTTGGACTATATTTCTCCTGATTTTTATAGGGGCCTGGTAAAAATTTGGCTTAATTCCTTACTCAGATCATCAACGATGTATTTAGATCTGGGTAGTTTGTGTTAACATGGCACCGAGCTGTACTTACACAATACATATGAAAGGAGATAAATCAAACCTATCCAACAAATATACCATTTCACCTGTAGAAGCTATATTTTAGTTCTTTTTAAACTTATTTTGAATTGCATACGTATGTGTATGTAAGGAGGGTCTGATATTTTGAGCAAGGCCAACTAATCTTCTGGGGAGGCCTGAGCACCATTGACCATGTTTATTGACTAAATGTCATTTTTTAGGTCAGCCTATCAGACAGTGCAAGCCAAACCAACAATATATAGGGGCTTGCAGCTTGCCTATTGGTGACACTTACGTGTGCTTCACTCCCTTCATGTGGCTTTCTCTCGCCTGAGTGCGTCTCTTCTCTAGTTCTTTGTCTTGCTGTTTTTAGCTTGTATGCTTCTTCCCCCCGAATGCTGCTTTTATCTACGCCTGCCCATGCCATGTTGCTTCCCGCCCCAACCGCTCCTCTATTGGCCCCCACCCTATAGTCCTATTTTTTAAAATTCTTTTCAAAATTTTACAATACATAAAAAACTCTTTGGTGCTACTTTTTTATTTTATCAATTTCAGATCAGTAAATAAAACAAAAAAAACCCAAAAGGCACTTGCAGCATTTTCCAAGCAAGCAAGCGTGGTCGCATGTGCTTGCATAATGACACATGTGCCCGCCTACATCCTCACGCATGCGTGCACTCACATAATGGCCTGGCAACTTGCCTTTTTTTTGCCTCTTTATTCATACATGGTACAGCACGAACAAAGGGCATCCATTGACAGAATCAAAAGGTCTCAAAGGCCAGAGCTATTGGCTTTGCCAATGCTTGTTTGCGATAGCTGGCACATGGCAAAATAATGAAATCTGCGGGCTACAAGGGAAATGTATTGAAAGGGTGCCAGTGTCACTTCTATAAGAATTGCAACTCTTCAGAGCTGAAGACAGTGGATGTGGCTTCATCTTGTTAAGTCTGTGCTACAGCGGCCAATTTGCTTTTAAATGAAACCCAACCATGCTTAAAGGTCTCCTCTCCCAACGACATCTCGCATCTTGCCAACGCGTTATCTACTGTTCAAGACTGGATGACTTCACATCACCTAAACTAAACTTCTCCTCGTTTTTTCAACAAAACCTCCACTTCCAGTGAAATACATAATGGGCACACTCAACATTCTAAAGAATAAACGCACCATTGTTGACAACTCAGAATCTCTAGGAATCATCCTAGATAGAAGGCTATAACTACAAATGCAAATCAACACCATGGTCAAAAATGTATGGTCTCAATGACGTCTTCTCTGGGGAATCCCCTGCTACATTCCAAAGCAAGATCTACAAACTCTAGTTCAGGCGTTAGTGCTCTCGAGGCTAGACTACTCCTCTTAAATCTATCCTACATTTGGCAGCACTCTTTATCTAGGAGGCCAGAAGAAAGGATCACATCTGGCAGCTGGCTGTCCATTTATGTATCAGACACAAGGCCCTACAGGCCTACACACATCCACTCCACGCTACCTGCCGGACAAACTCAAACTTTCGGGGTTCACTAGACCATCACGAAATGATAACACTGCTGCGTGAACCCCCGACCTTAAAAAACAAGACTCATGACAGTCCTTCTCAAGAAGCACAACCATTCTATACCTACGAACCACCACTCAACAGTTATGCTGAAAGCCCTCCTCCTTCAAAGACATTTTATCTAACCTCTACGCCGCAGACGGACTGCACTTCTTCCTCATCTCGATTCTGGCATTAATTTAAAAAAATTTACTTCTTTAATGTACATACCTCTCTAGATAATTTGATTCTATCCCAAATTTTATGACTTGTCAATTAATACCTTCATTAACTACCATGCTACTTCCCAAATGTATATACTGCCTTTGATAATGTAATTGATGCCCAATGTTATGTAATGTCCTACCTTATGTAACAAACCTTGTTTACTGTAAAGCACTCCAGCACCTTTGGCTAATGTGCAAGCGATATAAAAATGAATAAATAAATGCAGAGACTGCCACCATTATATGCCTCATCGTTATATTGATTACAATGGCTGAAAGTAAAACTCGTTCGCACATTAAGCTGCCAAAGTAAACAAAACGTCACTGAGAACTGTTGGGCTACCCCCTTTCTCCTCTCTGTATGAAACGGTTTGAAAGATGCTCTAATTGATAAAGGTAGTTTACTTTCAGGAGCAAAGAACGTTAGTACTCTTGCCTATCAGGAACCGAGATGTTATGGTTAAGATATTGATTTATGCAGGACCAGGTCTATGTGGGGGAGATTCCAAAATGTGCAATGTGACATCAGTCATGGAATCTTGGGCTTGGAGCAGGTGAGGGCTGGGCTTGGAGCAGGTGAGGGCTGGGCTTGGGGCAGGTGAGGGCTGGGGTTGGGGCAGGTGAGGGCTGGGGTTGGGGCAGGTGAGGGCTGGGGTTGGGGCAGGTGAGGGCTGGGCTTGGGGCAGGTGAGGGCTGGGCTTGGGGCAGGTGAGGGCTGGGCTTGGGGCAGGTGAGGGCTGGGCTTGGGGCAGCTGAGGGCTGGGGTTGAGGCAGGTGAGGGCTGGAGTTGGGGCAGGTGAGGGCTGGGCTTGGGGCAGGTGAGGGCTGGGCTTGGGGCAGGTGAGGGCTGGGGTTGGGGCAGGTGAGGGCTGGGGTTGGGGCAGGTGAGGGCTGGGCTTGGACAGGTGAGGGCTGGGGTTGGGGCAGGTGAGGGCTGGGCTGGGGGCAGGTGAGGGCTGGGGTTGGGGCAGGTGAGGGCTGGGGTTGGGGCAGGTGAGGGCTGGGCTTGGGGCAGGTGAGGGCTGGGGCAGGTGAGGGCTGGGCTTGGGGCAGGTGAGGGCTGGGCTTGGGGCAGGTGAGGGCTGGGGTTGGGGCAGGTGAGGGCTGGGCTTGGGGCAGGTGAGGACTGGGGTTGGCGCTGAAGGTTGTGTGCTCCTGTATTCCTACGCTGATGATAAGAAATACCTACAAAGGACTACGGTGTCCTACACGGATTTCTAAGGCACAACACAATCTAATTTTGGTGACGGGTTGCTAGGACTGCCAACCAGGAATTTCTTCCTGCACACAGTCGTAAGAGGATTGCTGTTGTGACAGAGAGCAACAGTCAGCGGAGGGAAGTCGTTATGAGTTGCTGACTTCTGCGAGTTGCCCAGATGAGTGGCTCAAAACCTATGAACTGACATCGTTCGTCTATCAGCCATTTCAAGGAACCGTATGACTAAAATAACCTTTTGAGAGCTGTGCAGCTACGTGGTGGGCATTGGCATGCGACTGCCATATACTTTAAGTATATGACACGTGCGATTGCTGGCGGCATGTTCTTGGAGGAAACCTTTGATTAAGGGGGGGTTACCATTAATTGCGCCTACTTCTAAATTATCTTTCACCTCACGCTGCAGTGGCTCCACAACTTGCGGATGATTCAATGCTTGCTCTGCATACAGGTGCGCAGTGTATGACGCACTCGTTACAACGCATGCCATTACAACGCAAGTCGTTACAACAACTTGCTGTAGGGGGGCGCTGGAGTTTGGATTAGTATAATTTGCTATTCCAACTCCAGTGTGTGCAACAGTAGGGAAGGTGTTGGATTGAAAATCCAACAAATCCAACACCTTCTGCCCCCTACAGCAAGTCGTTGTAACGACTTGCGTTGTAATGGCATGCGTTGTAAACGCTGTTTACCATGACGCACATCATTTGCATCTGCTGAGCCAGGAAGAGAAGGGCTCACGTACAAGAGCATGCGTGAGGGAGGCCATTTTGAACTGGGCATTTCCTCTTCATTCACGATGATATGCATTCCAACGTGCGCAAGGGATTCAAGGTAGAGGTGGTCCACACACCAGGATTTTAACGCATGTCATAATTTCCTTACATACCAGTATTTTGGGGATCGGTGACACGCACATCTTTTAATTTATGCGTGTCAACAGTTCCGCGAATAACTGCAACCGAGCAAAGTGGTGACTGGGTAACCCTGGGCACATGGAGTGTCTAGGATTACACTGGAAGACCCCCCTTTCAGAGCCTCATTAGCCACTACTATTGAAAATGATTGTGAAAATAATGCAGACTCAGTCTCAGATGCGGGTGTCGTGTGGGATGCATGTAAAGAGGTGGTCAGAGGTCAGTGCCTGTGGCTTAGTTGGTGCATACGCCGGCAGATAGACCAAGAAGCAACACGCATCGAAGACGCACTCATTAAATTAGAATCAGATGCAGCAAATGAAACTGGCACCCTGCGCGCTCTAGACAAACTGAAACACGACCATACTAAAGTCATGGAAAGCCTGCAATGCCTAAACTATGCTGCACATGCAGCGCGCACCCATGCAACGGCGGATAGAGCAGGTAGACTGCTAGCGAAACTGATCAGACAGGAACACTCACAACAGCCGGTTCTCTCGCTACGATCCACGTCAGGGCACCTGCTAACTCGCCAACATGACATACACCAGGAGTTCACAGCTCACTATGCTAAGATATACAAGTCGGTTATCCGCGTAGAGTCCTCGGCCCTAGAGTCTTATTTGCTTTCACTGTCAATGCCAACAGTATCTGCAGCACAGAGGGCAGAACTAGAGTTACTGATAACAATCTTAGAAGTTCAGGCAGTCATACAGGCGCTGGCAACCGGTAAGGCGCCTGGCCCTGACGGTTTGCCAGCTGAGTACTACAAAGCGTACCAAACAATCCTAGCCCTGCGCCTGCTATCACTGTATCACAGTGCGCAAGAGTCATCTATCCTCCCAGAGACACTCTGTGCAAAGAGCTGTAGACACTAATACACCCTTAAAGGAAGTGTTGAGGGCGACTTGGTGGGCACATCGCAATGATCTTAAATCGGTTACTTTGAAGTCACCTTTCTGGATATTAAGGGGAAGAATTCCATGTTCAGAACTTAAGCCAGCGTGGTTTGGTGTGTCCAACACCTAGGGTCTGGAGGGAGGCAGAAAGGAGAGGATTAGGTACAAGATAGGAGGCAGAACTATCAAGAGAAACCAGGTATGACAGAAGAAACAGTGCCAAGAGTGTGTAGTGGAAGGTGGGTGATACAGTCTTGGTGAAGAAACCAGGGTTTGTTAAGAACGGCAGAACCAAATTGGAGGGCAGTTCAAAATAAAGGAAGTAAGAAAGATGTGGTGGTGTTGGAATCAGGAGATGTGTGGAGTATTCCCGTTTGGTAAGAACAGAGGTGAATGTAAATGGTGGGTATGATGCATCAACATCCTCGGATGAGGTGGATGCGCAACCAGGAAGGGTTCAACCAAGAACAATCTTGAAGAGACCAAAATGGTGGAGGGACTATATTGATAAGTAGTATAGGCAGTGTAGTTCCTATGTAGGAATTTATGCTAAGCCTTTCCTGGGGATTCTTTTTTTTTTTTAAACAGATTTTATTGGTTTTATTCTTCTGTGTATCAGCTTATTACATAATCAGAAGGCACACTGTATGATTGAACATTAGTTTTCTCACATTTCGTTTTCTTCCTTTGCTATACAATCAAGCGATTTATGTTCTCAAGTAATAATGCACTAGTAACAAAAACAAACCCAGTTCCCTTCTCCCTGCCCTGAGTCACCTATTATTGGTTCTTCTCGTGTCAAGATGGGTGAAAAGTGTTAGCAGTTCTCTAGACGTGTGTGCGCAGGGTGGGGTGGTTCCAGCGTAGTATGCTTGTCGATATTCATGCGATAGCTGGTATTTCTGTGCGTGCTATTTATGGTTGGCATGTCCATGTCAGCGGATTCCACCCTATACGGTTTCTGCCTCATCGTCTGGGGGCTCTGGTTCTGGATACTCTAGGTCGTGTACCAATGCCTCCCAGGCCCTCTGTATCTCTATATTTCGTAGCCTTCTTTTAGCCTCTCGCATCATCACTCGACCCTCGCATCTCACCCACTTCAGGAACTCCCCACACCAGGTTGCTATTCTAGGCCCCCCTCTTGCCTTCCAATTCTTGGTTATCTCCCTCTTAGCCAAGGTGTATGCCAGGTCTTGGAATCTGCTTGTAACCTTTACTTTAGACGAATGTGGAAACCAACCCAGTAGGCAGCGTGCTGGAGTGCACGTTAGTTCTTTGTCTATGACCTCGCCCACTGTTTGTACCACTTGTGTCCAGAATGCTTTTAACTGAGGGCATTCCCAGAACATATGCATTATATGGGCCTGTGGCGAGTCATATCTTGGGCAGGCCAAGTCTGCCACATTGAAGTATCTGCTCCCTCGTTCAGGGGTCAGGTATGCCCGGTGTAGGACATAGTAGTTTATTAGTTTGAAGCGTGCATTTCTGGACATTTTCGGTGTCACAGCTAGTATGTTATCTCACTCTTGGGTCGGTATGGGTATGCCCAAGTCCCCCTCCCATTGGAGTCGAAGCTTCTCCAATGGTCGCAGTCCATCTGCGCACAGTGCTCTGTATAGGCATGATACTGCTTTGATAGAACCCGCTGATAGAGCCATATAATAGCAGGTTCGCTGCGTCGGGGGTTCCGTCAAACCCGTCCGCCAGTGTTTGCAAACCGCTGTAGTTCATGCCCGATGCAGCAAGAAGTGTCCCTGTGGCAGTCCATATTCTGCCCGAAACGTCTCGAACGGTAGCATCTCTGAGTCCCTATAAAGGTCGCCTACTTTTGTCGCCCCCATTTCCATCCACACCTCTAGGTCTCGCCAGTTCCTGCCATGTGCAAGGGCTCTCAGCATGTCCAGAGGGATGTCTGGTGAGTATGGGGTCCGTACTCCCATCTTCTGCAGGCCCCGACCCCAGCATTTGGTTTGTACTCTAAGCTCCTGAGTGTCTCCTCCTGGGGGTCTGTGTACTCTGAGAAACACTCTCAACCGGCCATTTAGTAGCACTCCAGAGTGCCCAGGGTCTTCTTGCTGCCGTCGTTCTGAGGCTATGTTGCGCACCAGCCACTGTAGCTGAGCTGCTATATAGTATGTTTCAAAGTGGGGGCTGCTAGGCCTCCCTCCGCTACAGGTCTCTGAAACAGTGTAAGGTCCACTATGCGGCGGCCATTGCCCCATATGAATGTTCGGATTTGGGACTCTAGGTCCCTGAAAAAAGTTATCGCGATCCAGAGCAGTAGTGCGTTAAAGTAGTATAGGAGGCGAGGGAGCGCTACCATTTTGAGGAGTGCAATTCTGCCAGCCACCGATAATGGCAGCGTCCGCCAGAAGTCCATAACCGCTCGCAAGCTGCGGTATGCCCTTCCTATATTCCCCTCGTAGAGGTCCGACCAGTCGTGATAGATGTGGACTCCCAAGTATGGCAAGCAACTAGTTTCCCACTGCAAACGTGCCAAGTCTCTCGGGGGTTGGCCGGTCGCATCACCGGGAAGAGGCGTGATTTCGCCCAGCTCACCCTAAGTCTAGATATGGAGCCAAATCTCTCCATCAGATCCAGGGCTCCCGTTAAATTCTCATCTCTTCCTTTTAGGAATAATAGCAGATCGTCCGCATACAATGCTATATGATGATAGTCCTGTTTGACTCTTAGGCCCTCGTATGGTTGCCCCGTTCTGGCCGCTATGGCAAGTGGTTCCATAGCCAGGGCGAATAATAGCGAGGAGAGCGGGCATCCCTGCCTCGTTCTGCGCCCTATCTGCCAGTTTCGTGATATTGTTCTTCCCGTGCGTACCCTGGCAATGGGATCAGTGTAAAGCAGCCTAGTCCACTTGAGAAACCCCTCCCCCAGACCCATGCGCCTCATCACTTCGTACAAGTAGGGCCATTCCAAGCTGTCAAAAGCTGTCTCAATATCAATTGCGAATATCGTGTCGTGTTCCTGACTATCCCTGTGCGCCTCTAGTATAGCTAGTAAACGCCTGACATTCCCTGCTGTGTTGCGCGTTGGAATGAACCCCGCCTGGTCTTTGTGCACCAGTGTGGTCATGAGGGGCAATAGTCATGTGGCCTGGATCCGGCCTACGATCTTATTATCAATATTAAGCATTGATAATGGGTGGTAGGCCGTCCTATCATGTGGAGCTTTATTTGGTTTTAAAATGGGGACTATTACCGCTTCCCTCGTAGTGTCTGGCAGGGAGCCCGTCTCGGCGACTGCTTTGTAAAGTGCCAGAAGGTGGGGGGTTAATTCAGGTGAGTATGTGGAATAGAACTCCACCGGGAGCTCATCTGTACCAGGTGTCTTATTGCGTGCCATATGCTTAACAGCCGCGGCTATCTCGTGGGTTGTTATATTTCCCCCTAGGTCGTCCGCTTCATCCTCTGTAACCTGTGGTATCTGTAAGTCAGTCAGGAATGTGTGCGTCTGCAGTAACCCCCCTGTGGCTGAGCTTGTGTAGAGGGTGGAATAGTATTGCACAAAGATGTCATTAATTTTCGTTGGTGTGTAAACCCTTGTCCCTCCCAGAGTCTCTAGTTCTAGAATGTGGGAGCCCCGTTTGTTAGAGTTACCTAGCCACGCCAACAGTGACCCCGATTTGTCTCTTTCGGCATGCGTTTTGTCCATATAGGTTTTATAGTCATAGCATCTCAATCTTTCTACTTGGGTCGCTACTGCCTCCTTGGCCTCTAACATCTCCGGTTGGAGCTCTAGGTGTTCTGGTCGCCTATGTTCTATGTCTCTTTGTTGGTCCTCAGCTCTCCTAACTTCAGTTAATAATGTCTGTCAGATCCCTTTGGATTCAGCAATGCAGTGCCCACGCATTACAGCCTTGAAGGTGTTTCATTCTATTTGGGGGGTAGATGCTGTCCCAGCATTCTCCGTGAAATATTGGATTATTTTGGCTCTGATCGTTTCACTGAAGACCTGGTCCTCCAGCAGTTCTTTTTTTAACCTCCAGGTGGGTATTGCGGGTCTTGGGCACGCCCATCGTAAGTGCAGTAGCACTGGATTGTGGTCTGAGATAGTGGAGGGTAGATATTCGATCTTCTCAGTGAGATCATGCATGTCAGGGCTGGTAAGGTATAGATCGAGTCGTACATGAACCTCATGTAGACCCGAAAAGAAGGAGTAGTCCATATTCTGCGCGCTTTTACGTCTCTAAGAATCTATTAGGTTCCACTGCTGCTGCCAGTCAGAGAACATCCTCGCCGTCCTATTCGTCTGGGAGTCCCGTAGAGGGGGATGCGAGCGGTCTAGCTGAGTGTCAGACACACAATTAAAATACCCACCAATAAGTGTCGATGTCGTGAGCCATGTGGCTAGTCGCCGCGACACCGATGCAAAGAAGGCACCCTGGTCAATATTGGGGGCATATAAGCTGATCAGTGTTACGTCTTTCCCTTCCAGTCGGCCTCTTATGGCGACATACCTCCCTTCAGTGTCGATGATCGTGTCTGTGAGTTGGAATGGGACCCCCACTCTTATCCATATAAGTGTCCCCCTGGCATATGCCAAGTATGTAGTGAAGTATGCTTGACCCCTCCATAGTCTCTTGAGTGCTTGACCTTCTGATGCTGTGAGGGGAGTCTCTTGTAAGAGCGCTATTTGCACTCCTCTTCTGTGTAGGTAAGAGTACACCTTGTATTGTTTAGTCATCGTATGCATACCCCTGACATTCCACATCATACATTTATATGCTAAGTTGCTAGCCATCTGTTCCTAGCGTGAAAGAACTGGAATCTCTTCCCACCTATTCTGCTTTTCCGTCCTCTCCCCATGACACTTTTCGGGGCTATTCCTGCCCTCTGCTGATGTGACTCTCGAAGTCCCGCTCTTAAGTATAACAACCAACAACCCCAACTCCCACTCCCCAGGACCAGCAGCAACATGCTAGTCGTCCAAACCATGGTAATGGTCCAAATAGTTCGTGGGACAGCCCCACAATAGTCTATAGTGTAGGGAGGTACCTCACTGTGGTCCCGGCGGCCGGGCCCTCATCCGGCTTCTGCAGTTGTGACATGTTGTAGCGCTCAGGAGAAATGTTCGGTGCACTTCTGTCACTCTTCAGCTCTTATCAGGTGCCGCTGCTGGGTTTCTCATCTCATATGCCTTAGAGGGGCGGCGCCCTCAGTTTTATATTATCTCGTCCGCCGTGGCCGGTGTTATCACTGGCAGTTCCAAGCTAGTGCTCTCAGATATGTTGGAGTCTTGATCTGACTCCGAGTCCATGTGAAGGGATGTCTGGTCCGCAGTTTCATGGTCCGATTGACTCCCGTTCAGGCGGATCACCTCCTCTACTACCCTGCAGCGTCCCAGTTGAGCCTCATCTTGGGAGGGCATGGCTGAGCCTCGTTCCGGTCACCTTCTCCTAGAGTTTCGCCGTTGGCGCCTTTGCTTTCCTTCTTCTGCAGTGTGCGTTGTTCCTGCCTGGGCATGCCCTTCCTGGGTATTCTTCACATGGGTTCTCCTGTTATTGCAGTAGGTATGTGGTTGTGCTATTTATTTTTATATATTCATGTGATTTTTATTGAAGTTTCTGCTATAACATTATTCTGCTGTTATTCTGTATCTTGTTACTTTGCGTTATTTCCACAGGGTGTCATAATTTATTGTTTTCTTTTAGGGGAAGGAGATGTGTTATGGTTAAGATATTTATGCAGGACCAGGTCTGTATGTGGGGGGCGTTCAAGAATGTGCAATGTGACATGAGTCATGCAATCTTGGGGTTGGAGCAGGTGAGGGCTGGTGTTGCAGGTGAAGGTTATGTGGTTCTGTATTCCTACGCTGATGCCAATAAATACCTACCAAGCACTACAGTGTCCTACTGATCTCTAAGGCACGACACAACACAAGATCCAGTAATTCTTGAGGAAAAAAGTAGACACTTTTTGTAACACGTGCTTTGGTGTGTGTATGTCTGTAACCTTCGTACAACTGAAGAAATGGAAATTGTATAAAGTGGCACCCTGTGCTGCATGTGTCATGGCATTAATTGAGCACAAGCTCTGTCCTATATAGCATAGGTTGACTTGACTGTATCTTAAATTTAGATTGCCAAAGGTCAAAATAAGGGCAAAACTACAGACACACAGAAGTAGGACTTTAATTAGGAAGCCACAGTAAACATAGTACTATGACGTCAAACCTCACAAAGAAAGGAGGCTGTAAAAGGAAGATGTCTAATTCACAATGAGCATTTATCAAACAGGTAGTTAGTGATAACTGCACACGGAAAATTTAGTGAGTATTCTGTGGTCCCTTTTAAATTAGCTTATTTTGGCACCAACAGATGGCTTTTATTGACTGAGTAAATATAAGTTTAGAATGGTAAACTTGCACATATTTGCCTATTCACAATAATACTATGAATCAAGCAGGGTGATAAAACTTAAATAAGATAACTATGAACTACGTGCGGTGAATCGCCTGAACAAAGAACCCAGCATTCTTCATAAATCAAAATTATCAGGGCTCCGAATTCTTGCTTTTTATTTATTATTCATTTTTTTTAACAGTACAAATTTATGGACTAAGTTGGTGGTCACATTCATTTCTTTGCTGGTTAATTACTTTATTCAAAACTTAAGGTTGCGCCTATAACAATTACCACTGCAAGTATTCTAAAATTTGTGGCACAAAATGTTTTTGCGGAATAAACGAATATGTATGTTGCATGTTAGAAGAAGCTCATTGACCACTCAAAATATACAAGTAGAGCAACCAAAATATAAGCGTTTCTCAACTGAATAAGTTTAATTATTTTTTGAAGGGAAATTAACCTTACAAATACTACAAAGCGGTATTGTTGATTATGGTAACATACTGAAGACATTTTAATCTTTTTCACAGGCATATGTAGTCAATCCTCCTTGTCTGGCCCTGTCAACGTTGCCTTTATATGCTGGTAACGCCCTTCTTGTGACTCAAAAACGAAAATGGTCTTCATCAACTTAAGAGTAAAGTTTTAATTCTTAGTAACTAGGAGTGTAATTATGCATCTATGCATTTAAATTTCTCCAACTCTTCTTTTGGCAGGTGGGCCTTATTTTTCATAAAATTTGTCATTGGCAGCAACAAATTCAGAAAGTAAAATCTGCATTAGTGTCTGGGTCCACTATCTCATCATGCCTTTATAAAACCTATTTCGGCTTTGCTATGCGCATTTTGAGAATGCATTTTATAAACATGTGCTGGATTATGAGCTCGGAGTTAGATCTGGTAGATATATCGCTGTTCTAAAAAAGTTCTTGTTTTGGGTACGCATTTGAACAGACTCTCATGGCTCTCTCTCAGGGTTCTGTATTTAGAGATATTCTATGTAATTTATTGTCCATTAAGGTATCAAACCAACCTCCAATTAGTTACTCATATTAACGGTTTCCTTTTATTAAATTGGTCTGAACACCCCAGAACAGATTTTGAAATCCCACGAAGAGGCAACCTTCACCTTATTACATCTGTTGGATGATGATCATAGTATGTTCACTGGCAGCAAATATTCAGTGTTAATGGCTTACTTTCAAGTAAAAGTAATAGTTGAACACAACCCATATTTGAATTTGGCATATCCTAGTAATTTATCTACTATTTATGTCAAGTCTGGGATTGGAGTTTTGCCTTGGCAAAGCATGTTATCTATTCAGAAAACTATTTCCGGCAAGTGAGTGTCACCGTGACCATGAAATGGGAAATGTGTTTTTTTCTTGTGCCGATGAAAAAAATAACTATGACCATTTTTTAAGAAATATGGGATTAGTACAGTGGCTAATGCTACGCTCTTTGTGATCCCCCATTTGATTCCATTCATGTCTCTTTCGTCCACCAACCTACAGTTCCTAACTCTTTATCTTACACTTGAAAGTATTTTTTTCACACTTACTTCCTGCCTTTGACACTTTTTTCCTATTGTTCTCTTCCTCCTTCTTTCCTTCTCTACTGACTTTTCCCTCCTACTGTTCTCGGTCAAAGACTGAAGATGAAAAAAAGCATGGGTCCCAAAAAAATGAGTGATACTGTCCACCAATGACACAAAGTTTTGTGTGATGTTAGTTGTAACAGAAACTAGAATAAATTATAAATTTTGCCTCGTCTAAGCCAAGTATGGAAACATCTTTGAAGCAACTTGTATTTTCTTTAATAAATAGCTACTTTAATAATTTCATTCACACGACACGGAATCTATCTAGAACAAAGTGTGCAGTATTGATTCAGAATAACATCTACATAATTTTCCTACTCTCAATTCCCGTTTGATAATACTCCAAGCCCCCCTCGAAGTTCAGACATTAGAATGATTCACTATCTAGAAATCATATTAAATATTTCAGAGTTTGGCCCGCCTTTTCTGAAAGCTGAGACGGTCTCTGTCGTCATTTTTTTCTCAAGCACTGTAGCAGAGGGCATCCTCAAAAATGTTCGCCAGTATGCTGTACCAAGCTTCACTAGGATTCTAGTAATAGTTTTTAAACGTAAGGCTACTTTTTGGTCCCATTTAGTTGCCTCCTTCTATAATCTCACGTGGCAATATTGGATAATTTCTGATTCCTGGCATGGGTTGACATTGGTTCTAGTATTCAAGAAGGGAGACCTGGCAAAACAGGGTCATTATTCGGTAATTGTCCATCTGGATAAAAAAGACAAAATCTATACTCAATTCTAATCCTACTTAAAGAACATGCTGCAGCCCAAATTCTTACCTAAAACATATATCGAACCAGGATGAAGCCTACTTACAATGCGTTCGCTTTGTTACTTCTGGTCACAAAGCCACAACCCGCTCAGAAAAAACATGTTTTTGTAATGTTATCAACTTCTCAGCAGCATTTGACAGTGTTAATCGTAATCTGTTGTGAAAAAACATGTTAAAGGTTATCCCTTTGCTTCTGAGGTCTATTTTAGGACTTTGTGCAGACACTTGGGTTTGTGTAGGCCCGGAAACCAGAGTAACCAAGGGAATCCAAACAATAGAGGGTTGAAACAAGTCTGTGTCCTTTAGCCCACTTTCTTTTTTGCCTCCACATGCCACAAAGGGGAGGCGCTTAACAAAGCAAGATGTTCTCCACTAAGCTTGGGGGTGGTTCACATAAAGTTGCTCCATTAGGCAGATGACAGAGTCCTCCTAGATAAAAATTCCTTGGGCTTTCAGAGATTCCCTAATAAACATCTACGTTATTCTCGTCACAGTGATTTAGAGATCAGTGCCTCCAAGACAAAAGTTATTATCTTTGGTCAGAGACACTGTTCTTTCTCAGGGAGGCAGGGAAACAACACGGTGGAAGTAGTTTGCTTGAATGTTTACCGGGGTATATATTTTGATAGCTTTGCAAGTCATAAATCAGTATCAGTATCTTCTGCTGCCCAGGGTCAGTGTCATAACGTGCTACTGGTAAGTTACATACTTCACTGTGGTTGTAACCAGTCAGCAGCTCATAACAATGGTGTGTGTACAGTCCACAGGACTTTTATTTGTGAGGAAAATTCCCCAAGATATTATTTCATATTTGTTTTGCACAATTTCCCTTTGTTTACAGCTTGTAAGGATGGGTCCTCCACACTTTCACTGTTAATACCAATTTTAAATAGTCTCCTTCAAGTGTCTCGGAACTTCTCAGCAGTTCCCAAAAGGCAAACCAAATGTCCAGGTCCTACCACCTGGCTGCTGCTCCACCTTTGCGGTGCGCTGGCTTTATATACCCATCCTCCCATAGAACTTCTTCTTATAAAACCTTCCCTTCACCTCGACTGGACCAACCTTTCCTAAGCAAAAATGGATAGTCTGGTCTTGTTTCGGTACGATTACAATCGGAAATGACGGATCACTCTGAAAGGGTTTAATCGCTCCTAACTGGAGCATGGTTTCCTCTTCCTTTTGTATTGACTCCTACTGAGTTTCTGGAATTTTATAGGGTTGTAACATGACTGTTTCATTTGGAGGGGTCAGTAGTTTCTGTTCTGTCAGAATGGTGAAGCCTGGCAAAATCAACAAAAGATCTTAAAATAGAAGCAATAATGCATATTGCTGGTAGGGGGGAGAGAAGAAACATCCAGATCCCCATGAATGATTACGGGCAGCAGTGGAGAGTTATTCTCCCTAAGACTGTGAGGCACAAGCTGGAATACGGGAAGAGTGCACCTTTGAGTGTATGACTATCCTGTAAGAGAGGCATAATGCTGAGGTCCTTGGTACATGCCCTTTCTGGTGAACCTGATGCAGGATACCCTTATAGCCGATTACAACAGGCGACGATTTACCGAGTTAAGTAGGACTGGCAAGATCTTATGTAGCTAGGAGCTGAGAGGACCTGAGGGGAAGAGTTTGATCGATCTATCTTGGAGGCGATGGAAACTTCTTTACAAGACACCTCATGCCCTCTCTGAATACAAGTGGCAAATTACTCCAAAAGGCCTACAGACTCACTTCCTGGAGCTCTTCACAACAAGACCAGCATAGCGAGTGCACAATAATTGTTGTTAGAGGACCCAGAGTTGAGGGATCACATGCCAAGAGAGGTGCTCTTGGGACAGAAAAGCCCCTTGCATAGTGACAGACGTGCACCCCTGCCCTGAGTCCCTCAGCTGCAATGGTATCTGGATCCCTAGTGCTGATTTTTGTTATCATGGGCAAACACAGATCATATGTGTGCGCCATGACATAGGTCTGTCTCCCAGACTGCGGTTTGTGGGAGGGGTGCCAAAGCGCTACCCTCATGCTGGTGCAAGGCTACTACCTTTGCCAGGAGTTAAGTAGCACGAGCGCAGTGGTGGCCGCATACCGTCCAGTGATCAGTAGGAGTGAACATACATTTTTATCTGCGTCACTGAAGTGAGGTCTACAGGCTCACTCACGACAAGTTCCGCTGCTGTGAGCTAAACTCATCATTGGCTTATATCAGTTTGTATGTAGTGTTGTGGTTGCATTTGTGTGGTGTGTGTGTATGTGTGCCTGTGAATTTTACAATACATGGAAGGCTGTGGGAGACCGAGAGCTGACTGGAAGATCATATAGAGGTAAAAGAATCTCCCCAGACAGATTTGTGGATTGCTGTATTCTTGAGAGCTGGATAGGATAGACACACTGGAGGAAGATGAGCAAGGCTCTTCAGTAGACTTCAAAGGGTGTTCTTTGATTCAGGGATAGTTCAATGGAATAGAGCCTAGGCACACCTCATGAAGGAGATGGGCTGATAAGAGAATCTTAAAGGGCAGGGCCGGGGCATTGGGGTAACCTTTAGATACACATATCACTGTGGATGACGTCCAAGAGTGAACCTCTGGTCATTCCCATGGCCTTTGTTGTGGGTCTATCAGATTTAGAGCAGGTCCTGCTATGACAGTCTGCTTTCTGGAGTAAGGACATGGCAAAGGAGTGGGCATTTCAAAAGGAAGCAGACCCCCAACACAAGCTTCCAGAACTCAGACCCTTCATCACATTTGGTGTCTGGAAATGAACTATAAGAAGGGGAGCATGAGGCCCCCAAAACTCTCAACTGCCAAGCAGCAAATCGGGCTGTGCAAGGAGGAGAAGCTCTGCAAGACTTCTGCCAGTGACCAGGGCTAGGGGCTAAGGCCTGGCAGTCTCTCAGCTGGGTGAGGGGACATCATCCAGGGAAATCCAAGCTCACCTGCCCCTGGAGTCTGGAGCACCGGTGCTTGCCTGCTTGTCAAAACCCTGGAAGGGAGAGGAGAGCGTTGGAGGGAGGTATGTCCAGTGGGGGATCCTGCAAATCTATTCCTGGAGAGAAATGTGAGGGAACGGCTGCTGCACGATTGGTTGTTGCCTGTGTGCAGGTTCAAGTTGGCAACCCTGTATGCCAGAGGGAGCCACCGTGGAGAGCAAGGTATTGCTGTGCCGATTGGGCCGTTACCCATGTACAAAGTAAGGTCAGTGATCCTGCATGCCAGAGAGGGCAACCGGAAAGGACAAGGACTGTTGCCTGGTTCAAGTCATTGTCACGAGGAGAGGCAGGCATTCTGACCCATGCGGGCCCGAGCCCCTGACTGAGACTCTGAACTGAGCAATCAACCCCAAGAATGAGAGGAACTTACCATCTCACTGGAGGAAGCACCGTGTATGCTCAACCACTGCCCGTACAGCACTACTCAGCAACAGAAGCCACTGTAGCTCTCCACAATGTCTGGGAGTTAAACGCTCCCAGAAACTCCAGTCATGCAATTCCTGCAGGAGCAGATAAGAATGATTGTAGGGCCGGAAGGCCCAGGGGAACTTGTTCTGCCACATAGCTCTTTGGGTGTTAGAACACTTTTGACTTTTGAAATGTTCAGAGTACGACTCCTGATGCTCGGACTATTAGTGGGGCCTAAACTGAATGTCGCCTTAAGTTAATGGGGAAATATCTGCTACCGGTAGTAAGAGGGAAGAGGGACAAATGGATCTCTGCCAATCAAACATAAGAGTCTTGACCTCAGGGGACAGTCTATTGCTTGGTTATGCTGTATTTTACTTTGTATTCATATATAGATACTTCTTTTTCCATAAAAGCAAGTCTTTTCACAGGACAATCATTTATTGTTGCTGCTGAATGTACTTTGAGTTGTGAGCCTGTGTTCACTCCCCTGCTTTTACCTCTCACCACAGCCCCCAAAGAAGCCTTGGCTGCTCAACTCACCCTACTACTGTGAGTCAAGTGCTGAAGGGGTACTTGGCCCAGTTGCTCAGGCCAGACAGCAAACTGGGCCCGGGACATCAGGAGTAAAAGGTCTCAACTCCCACAGTCAGGCCCAGTCGATCCTGCTTGCCCCGTGGCCTCTGAAAGGGGTTCTGACAGGTGGCATCTGGGAAGCACACACTACAAGAAGAGGAGAGGTGCATTTTATTATTCCTGGATCTTAGTTTGGCAACTTAAGTGAGAAGGTAGGGATTGCATGCTGTCTGGAAGGAACCGTTGGCAGATGATGTGGAATCCTCCATGTGGTACCCTGCAAGACTAAAGGTGACAAGTAACAGCAAATCCTATGATTTCACTAACATTTCTAGACTAGGTCAGCAAGGCGAGGTCCAAGATACCTGTGAATTAACTGTGGTGCAAAAATCTTCACTTGGCAGACGCTACCTGATTCTTTGAAATACTGTTTAGTACCAGGTGTTTTTCTCCGTTTTAGTTTCAGACTAAAACATGGAGCTGACACCCTCCTTCCACCCTTCATGCATTCCTCTCCACATCTCTGAATGGGGAATTAAATCATCGTAGCATCACATGCAAAATTCGGTTTAAATTTCATGTTGTCATTCGTGTAGTGGGGCAACAACCGCGAGTGAGATTTCCACTAGTTGTGTCTGAACGTTGTTCTTTTGCAGTTTTCAAGGTGCTGATCTCCACATGCTTTTTAGTATTATTAAAATATGGTATTAAAATATTTGCAGCTAATTGCTAATCAATTCATGAAAGGTTAACATTCTAATAGCATCTAAGGTCCTTCATTAGCTCTGCCTTGCTGTCCATAGTTTCAAACCCTGAGGTTTTTCCTAGAATGTGTTTTTAATCTAGCAAAGCCTGTTTAATCTGAAATCCTTTACTCATAATTACACATTTTTCTCATCTCTTTACGAAAGATAAACAGCTCAGTCGAGTAGTCCACTTATTGTTTTCAATAAACCGTCCTTGGTTTAAAAAAAATTATTTTCATGATAGTTGCATAGAAATAAACATGTATCATAAAAAATACATGGCAGATGTCATGATTAAGGCTTGGACAGAAATACCACTTAACCTGCTCTGGGGAGCTGGAGTAGATGGAGTATGGGTTAGTGGACCACACCTTTAATTTTGAACCAAAACTCGTGGTTAAGAGATTGGGGTCAGTTCTTGCTTCAATTTATCACAATCTTCGGAAACAAAATTCTATCCACTCAGCTGATATTGGACTACTAACATTCAAGCAGGGTAATCAAGACCTAGTGAATTATTTTTCAATTAATCGCAGAATCTGGGTGGACGGACACATCTGCTGCCACAGCCTTTTATCAAAGTCTGAGGGAGAATGTACGACGCTCTATATCTTGTTGCTAGTCGACCTAACACATCCACTGCATTAATTGACCAAACTTTAAAAGTAGACGCTCAATTAAAATTCCAAAAGGCAGAGAAGAAAAAATAGTACCGAAGAAGCTGGGTCTCCAAGAAGTACACAACACTGTGACTACTAGTACTCAAGATGAATCCACGCAAATTGTAGAATCTCAAAAGATGTGAACTACGGACAAAAAACAAATATAAAAAAAAGGAGAGAATTTGCTTATATTGCGGCCAGTCAGGACACTTTGTCAGAAATTGTCCTTAGTTACATGGAAACGGTGTAGCTCGTCCCTGAATACAAACCAGGGCTGAGCACGATTAACACAGAGCCCACTACTTACTGGAGTCTCTGCTTACTAAACCATAAGGACCCATTGCTGTACATGCTATGGCACATTCAGGAGTTTCTTGATGCTTCATGGATAATGGTTTTCAAATTCAAGCTCAGATTCTCATTCAAAAAGAGTAAGAGCAAGAAGCAATACATGGAATAGATGGAGCAGCACTTTTCTCTGGAGCAGTGAGTAAGGAAATCCTCCCTCTATTAATGGCCGCCAAAATAGGGCATGTAGACAGAATACAATTTGGCCTTATCGATGCCCCTTCCTTCTCCATTATCCATGGAACAACTGGGCTAAAATGTGGCTACCCTCAGATTAACTGGGAAGGTCATAAGGTTTTCTGTGCTTCAGCTCAACAAGAGAAGACACCATCCTTATTCTGTAATGAAGAAGAACACGCTTACACCCAAAGAAAGATCTCTGGGAGCCAAAAGAGTCATACCACCTCCTTAAATGGAATTTAAATATGTATTTAGTAAAATTGGAGCAGATTCGTTACGGCCTCATCTGGCGTAAGATTGAGGAATAGACTTACTTCGTGCTGAACTGATTCAGCATGGTAAATTCTATTCCCTCACCATCAAAGAAATTTGATTCTGCGATGATATCTCAATGGAAATTTGGAGAAAGGATTTGTTAGCCACCCGACATCCTTAGTGGTGGCACCCAAATTCTTCACTGCAAAATCGAGTGGTGTATTCTGCCCATCCATCGATCACCGCAAATTGAATGCCATAGTAGTCAGAATTCAATACCCCTTTCCTTTTATATCTGTATTATTGGATCGAGTAAGGACTGCGAAGATCTTCATGAAGCTACATTTATGAGGAACATATAACTTAGTTAGAATACAAAAAAGTCATGAACGGAAGATGGCATTTGATACCCACTACAGCCACTTTGAATAATAAGGCCTATTTCCTTTATAGTTCACTAAAGATAATTGGCAGGGTGATATACAATCACTTAGTTGAGTGGGCAAAAGAGCATGATATATTATCTCCCTTCCAGTTTGGATTCCGCCAAGGGTTGGGTACAGTAGAGCAGTGCCTAAATTGGAGTCTCATTGTCAACAAATACATCAATGCCAGGCGTTGCCCTTTGTACCTAGCCTTTATGGACCTCTCTACAGCTTTTGATTCCATCAACAGGACCAAACTGTGGTTGAGGTTGCTGGATATGGGAGTCGACACAACCCTGTTGAATTTCTTGCATAATTTGTGCTCTGACTCTACAGCCAAGGTGCGGGTGAGTTTGAATGGATAATTGTCCCCTGAAGTCTGTTTGAAGCGCGGAGCGCGCCAAGGCTGCACTTTGGCCCCGCTGCTTTTTTTTTACTATATATTAATGACGTCTGCCCACTTTTGACACTAACCCATGTAGACACACCTATGGTTGCTGGCACTCCGGTGGCTGTGTGAGGGGTGGTTGGGGGTTGGGGATGCCAGAAGAGTGCCCTTCTCCAGCTAGAGGAAAATCGTATATGCCGGAGGTTTTTACCCTTGTCGCCCACAGCCTTCTGTCATATTATGCACTTGGAGCTAAACCAGCGCTACATAGCTGACAGGGTTACGTTAGCCCTACTATTATTGTGGGTCAGCGTGTGGGCTAATCAGCATGCTCAACTCTGTATCAACATCATCTTGGAATGTCTCAGTTTGGATAAATGAAGCACCATTCCCTGGTTAAATTACATCTCACGCAAATTTCAGAAGCTGGGGTTGGCTTCTCTTGTTTTGTCCTCAAAGAGTATTAAAAAAAAGATGATAAATCAGGGGACGTGGCCAACCATCATGGCCGCACGGACGTGATCCGGATCGCTACGCTCCGAGCCACGTAACTGCGGACTCTGCAGCGCGCCGAATGCCACGAACTTCGCCCGTACTATAGATCCGGGGTGCGCTGTAAGCAGAGGACACCGCTTGTGCTTCCTAAAGCGGCTGGAGGAACGACTTTCCCGTACCGCCTGGGGCCACGGCGAGGTGTAGCACAGCACTCGAGATGGCGACAGTTCTGCCTCACAGTGATCGGCTCGGCCGAGCTGACTCTCTCTGACTGCGAGGGCGGACGAGCACCCAGCTTTGAGTTTGCCATACTGCGCCCCCCCCTGGGGGTAGATGACAGAGGAGGAAGCTGGACGGGGCTGAATTCGGACCGCGAGTGGGGCCGGCTGGCCTCCCTTGATCAGCACGACCGGGAGGCACAGCGCGGAAGCACAGACCCAGGTGGGAGCGCGCCTGTTGAGCTGCAAGGGTGGGGAGCTCCTTGGGCACCCACCACAGACCCACCTCTGGGCCCACAGAAAGAAGCCTTGGGGGGAACACCTCCGGCCCCATTTATTACTGCCTGACCCTAAGATGGTGCCAGGTGGGCCTGTAGAGCCACGAGAGGTCCTGTCCTGTGGCTGACTTAACAGAGAGAGCTGCCTGACATGAGGGTCATGAGGGTCACGAGCCCAGAGGAGCTGATATTTTGAAATGTTCTCAGCCCACACTGGTCGCAAGGAGCTAAGGAGCAACGCACCGAAGGGCTTTGGCACTACTCTGATCTGAGGCCCCTCCACGGCAAGACCCCCGGGCAGAGTACGTGCGGCCCACCCTGCCCCAGACCACAACCCCTCAGCCAAACGCCTGCACTGTCCGGAGGCAGCATTGGGCTGACCGAGGACCTCGCCCTTATGTCACCAAAAAAGACTCACACCAATAGCTATTTTGCCCCAACTGAGTCCCGATTGGAGAAAGAAGGAGAGAGCTGCGTGGTGGGCGGGATGGCGCTCACCCAAGAAGACCTACTGGCGACATTGAGAGACTTCAAGAAGGAACTCAGGGAAGACATTAAAGCAGACATCGGCGCCTCCTTCGACACATTTCGGGCAGAGGTGGGATCGAAGCTGGTTGCGCTTCAGGCAGATGTAGACTCCGTGGGTACCCGCTCCAGGATGGGATGGAGGGTCGCTCAACCCGGAAAAGCAATTCCCCACAATTACTTACATGCCAGTTAACTGTATGTGTTGGAATGTAAGGGGTCTTAATTCCCCTAACAAGCATGTCCGTAGTGTAGCGCTACAGGAGTCTCACCTCAGGAAAGGCGAGGATCTCCGGTTGCGACACAAAACCTACCCACTAATATTCCGATCTTCGGCCACTTCTAAACAGAATGGGGTCGCTCTCCTTTTTCACTCGTTGATTCACTTCTAGCCCCATGACACCGAAACAGATAAATCGGGGAGATTCCTCATGGTCAGGGGGGTTTTTAATGGGGCACCCATGCACTATCGCCACGATATATGCGCCCAATTCCCGACAGTCAGTGTTTCTCCTCACATTTCTATCCACGCTGGAAAGCTTTGCATCAGGGGACATCATTTTACTGGGTGATTACAATCTCATCTGGCACCCCACTGTAGACACCACCCATCCTCACAGATCAGCGGCGGGAATCTTTGTCAAGGCCCTTAAAGCCTCACTACAACGCATGGGACTGATAGATTCCTGGACGGCTCTCAATCTCACAGTGCGGGACTACTCCTTCTCCCACTCCCACAGATCCTACTCAAGGATCGACCACACCTTCATCAGCCAAGCGCTTCGCCAGACAATCACGAGTGCTCAGTTTCACCCGATATGTCTCTCGGATCACGCCCCACTGAAAATCCTGATCGACTGGCCGGCTCCGCGCTCTAAACTCTCAAGGTGGTACTTCCCCAACATTCTTAACAGAGATAGACTTCTATGCAAAGATTTGAGGAAGTCTATTAAAGACTTCTTCGCCAACAATGACCCCAAAGACACCTCTCATTTAATCAACTGGGACGCCTTTAAGGCGGTTATAAGGGGTAAATGCATTGCTCTAGCTACCACCTTAAAGAAGCAACAGACCGCGGAGTGGCTGGCACTAGTGGGGGAGCTGAGGGATGCGGAAAAAACACACAAGGAAGCCTCATCCGTACTAACCTTACGGAAAGTAACCGCACTAAAGGGGAAGCTCCAGGCAATATATACTAACAGAGCGGAAAAAAACTATTCTACGACTCCAGGCTCGAGGGTACGATGGGAATGACAAAATAGGCCCCCCTGCTGGCGCGTCAGCTTAGAGCGAAACAAGAAAAAGAATATGTTAAACAAATAGTTGATGACTCTGGCACTACACACTATGACGAGGGAGGGAAGCCGGGTGCCTTCCGTGACTTCTATAGCTCACTCTACACGGCAGACCCCTTAATAGAACAAGACCAATCTCACTATCTGGACTCGCTGAAGCTCCCACAGATTTCCCCTACCTCCAATGAGGAGCTTAGCCGACCTATTTCCAATGAAGAGGTTCAAAAGGCGATAGATGATCTTAAACTCCTGAAGGCCCCAGGCCCGATGGGTTCAGAGCCCAGTTCTCCCAAACATTTGCGGTGAGCTCACTCCCCATCTGACGGTCCTTTTCAATGAAATAGCCACTTCCCAGCAAGTATCCCCATCCATGGGGGAAGCGTTAATCACTTTAATCCCCAAAGCAGGGAAAAATCCCCAATTATGCGCCTCATACAGGCCTATAGCGCTACTGAACCTGGATGCCAAATTGTACTCTAAGATTTTAGCCAGCAGGTTGGAAAACATTTTACCTTCATTGATCCATTCAGACCAATCAAGGTTTATCAAGGGACATCAGACCCATGATAACCTGCACAGGATAATGCACCCAAAAGATAAAGTACAGAAGAAGCACATCCCGGCAGCCTTACTATCATTAGATGCAGAGAAGGCCTTCGACCGGGTCGACTGGCCCTTCTTAATGCACACCCTGCGCCGCTTTGGGTTCGATGAGGCTTTCTTGGGCATGGTGAAGGCTAACTATCATTCCCCCAGGTCCCGAGTCTTGGTCAATGGAGTAGCCTCGGACTTTTTCAACCTATCAAGAGGCACAAGCAGGGCTGTCCCCTGTCACTCGTGCTCTTCGCCCTCTGCAATGAACCACTTGCAGAGCGGATAAGAGCCAACTCTGAAATTCGCGGAATCAAGTTCGGCCCAGATGAGCATAAAATCTCACTCTTTGCAGACAATGTTCTGCTTCTTATCACTGACCCTCATACTTCCCTCCCGGCTATACAGGCCGAACTTAATAGTTTTGAGAAAGTAGCGGGTTTTAAAGTGAACCTTTCCAAATCTTTCTTACTTAACTTGACAATGCCCCTAGAGATGATGGCGGCCATCACGGAGGCATCGCCTTTCCGCTGAGTCCATAAAGAAATTACTTATCAGGGCATTAAAATCACCCCCAAATTAACGGACCTCTATAAAGCTAACTTCCCTCTCCTTCTGCGGCAATTCCAATCCGACTTCAAAAAATGGGGCTCCACATATATAACCTGGTAGGCCAAATAAATGCGATCAAAATGAATGTTCTGCCTCGCCTTCTCTATTGATTTCAGGGTCTCCCGGTCACGGTGGACAGAGAGCTGTTCGCTGAGCTAAAGAGGATGATTACACAATTTATTTGGCAGGGGCATAGGGCCCGCTTATCCCAGCGACTCTTGACCAGACTGCGCCTGGAGGGGGGGCTCTCCCTCCCTGATTTCCCCCTCTATTACAGAGCCGCAAAACTCCGGGTCTTGGCCGAATGATCCCTTAAAGCCTCAGACAAACACTGGCTCCATATGGATAGGCAGATAGCGGGGAGAACCATTTGGGACCTTCCTTGGAAACCAAAACAAGACAGACCATATAATACCTATCTTAGCACCCCTACAGCCACCACTCTTAAAGTTTGGGACACCGTCACCAAGACATTGCCCCTTACGACCTTTCATTCCCCTTAAACCCCCATCCACTTCAACACCGCTTTCCCCCCAGCGCTACTGGAGGGTCCATTTGACAAATGGAGGGAGGGGGCTGCCTCATGTTGTCTGATCTCTTCACCCAAGGCGAACTGCGCACCTTCGCTGATTGTGCTGCCCTTTTCAAGCTTCCACCCACAGAGGAATACCACTATTAGTTAAAACACAAGGTGCAACAACCCCAGGTGCTACTGGCCGCGACCAGGGACTTGCTCCCGATAGAGAAATTGGTACAGACTGGCAACACAACTAAGGGCTGCATCTCATTCTGTACTCTCCCCTTCTTATGGTGGGTCCTTCTCAGGCCCCGCGACACAGAGGGTTTTGGGACGCCCTACTACATACTCCCATAACGGAGAAACAGTAGAGCTCCCTATATAAGGACATTGCTAAATACGACCGATCTGTCTTTTTAAGGGAAGCCCTTATAAAATCATGTTTGATTAGTACCTACACCCCCAGAAATTACACACCTTTTTTCCGAGCACTTCAGACAGATGTTGGCGGGGATGTGGGCTCCTAGGAGATTTTCGACGTATTTGGTGGCATTGCCCCTCCATTCAACCTTTCTGGAGGGAAATTCTCTCCCACATCAAGCAGATTCTGGGATACCCAATTCCAGACTCCCCAGAACACGTGCTTTTTGGGGTGCGAGACCCCAGTCTGAAGCATCGAACCCATGGGGACCGCTCCGTTATGTGGCTTTGCTTGGGGGTGGCTAAAATGGCGGTAGCAGCAGCCTGGAAGAAACCGGAGGCCCCCTCTCTCATCCAATGGCATGCTTGTCTGTGGCGTGCCCAAGCTCTTGAGCGGTTGACGGATATTACTGAGGATTCTCGCAAGTGTTTTGATTATATCTGGAGTCCATTGGTGGGTTACCTGTCGGAGGGCCTGCCTCTCTTCGCCTGTGGCCCCAAGCTACGGGCCCTTCACCTCTTCCAGATATAGCGGTTCTGGGCCCGGTCCTGAATCCCCCCCCTCCCCTGGGAGCAGGGGCCCTTCGGGCTATCGCGTCCCCTCTCATATGCGGCTGCTCCCCCCTTTTTTCTTCTCCCCGGACCAGAAGCAGCGGACTCCTTCGGCCCTTCGGGCGTTGGATAAGGCCCATTCTATGCTCTCCCCAATCACTTTATGTTCATGTATGCGGGGTACCACGGAAACGTTTAATTATTGTTGTTGTGTTTAATTTGTAAGCTTCCAATCATAGAATCCGGGCGCACCAAGCGATATGTAGAACGTGCAAGATAAGCATTGTAATACTGGGAATTTTGCGCCTGAAAATATTATGAGGCACGCTGTGAACTTGTGAAGAAGCTGTGTATTATCTCTAGAAACCGGATGATCTAAGCTTGTGACAGAGCTCGGCTGAGCTTTACATGTTGGTAGTTTTTTGTAAAACCCAATAAAAACATTCTGACAAAAAGATGATAAATCATTGGTCAAGAGCCACTTTTGGAATTTCTGTGAAACTAGAAGGCTGCAAACTGAGTGAACGAAAAACACGGTGTTGGTTCTTTACAGACACTTCGCTTAGCACAGAGCCCACTTTTTATTTGACACTTTGTCTCACTCTATGTAAGAGGTCTCTCCTTTTCCGTTTTAGGGCTGGTATGGATTGGCGGCTAATGAGCGCAGGTAACCCAACTGATATGTTAGGGGGACATATTTTAACTTGTTCCTGCAGTGGGGTCTCTGAACTCTGAACAATCGCTGTTACACTATATGTTTTTCTGCAACCCTTTTAGATACTATCGCAGACTTTTGCTAAAACCTCTTTTGAAATCATTGGGCCATCGCAAATGTAGAGAGGTTATGTTCCATTTGCAACTATTGAATACACCTGCTATTTGCTTCAGGGTATGCACTTTTCTAAAAGCTGCAGTTAGAACTAGGAAATCCATGGAGGGCCTGCTCTGATGAAACAATATTAATCTGTTTGTCGCTTTTTAAATTCTGTATTTTATGCTTTTTATCATGGTTTTAACAAGTTTTACCTATTTTATTTGGGACCTTGCATTTTATACAAATGTTGTCTAATGTCAGATTGCTTTGTGTCTTTTATGGCCAAAAATTGTCCGAATGAAGATTAATTGATGATGATGACTAATAAGTAATGACACTACCACCTTCCAACACTTCGTCAACTACATCTTCTAAGACTTACTAGACATTCACGGTCGTATACTTGGATGACATCTCGCTTTATTCCAATACAATCCAAGAACATCAGCAACAATTACATGACGTCCTATCAAGGCTATGAAAGCATTCTCTCGATGCCCGATTAGAAACGTGGCGTTTTGAAGTGCCCAGTACAACCTACCTGGATTTTAAATTCTAAGGCGAAAGGTGGCAGCAGTTTTGGAATGGCCCATGTCAAAGACTGTGAAGGAAGAACAGTAATACCTTGGTTTTGCATATTGTTAAACAGTGTTCAATCAGAATGTCCCCTCAGCCATTCAAGCCATAGTGCAACCCATCAGAAAGGGAGTGAAATTCTATTGTGGACAGGGACAGGAACAAGCCCTTCAAAATCCAGTTCACTTCAGCATTCATCCTCTACCATTGGAAAAAATCACTTCCGGTCATTGTGGAAACAAATAATTCTTCATTCGCTATTGATGAGATACTTTATCAGCAAGAAGTTGACACTCAGTAACTACATCTAGTAGCTAAATATTGCAGAACCTTGACTCAAGCTGAGAAAAACTATGCACTTTAATACAGGGAATTAGTGGCCATCAAAGACACATTTGCACATTGGGAACATCTTCTGGAAGGGGCTTCACATCAGATCACAGTTTGGACAGACCACAAAAACATGCTGACACTGACTTCTATGAAATGTGCCGACACACATAATGGACATTTTTCTTTTCCTACTTTAACTACCAATTAATCTATAAACCTGGTAAGAGACATGGAAAGCAGACACTCTTTCTTGCCAGATAGATGATACTGAAAGGGCGGATGCATCAGGTACTGCCCTGAGAATGTTAGCATTCTCATCTTTTTCATCTAAATTGGTAAAAGAATCTCAACTTGAACTCTCCAGTCAGCAATGGATGCACCAAGAGATGGAAAAAAGAAGGATGAAACATGAATGATTGTACCAAGCTGATGCTTTATTCCTTCCCAGTAGATCTAGACAAAACATGGTATTAACATGGTATCATGATTTTCTATAAGCAGGTCATCCTGCAAAATGACTTAAATCACTGGTCTGAACTTTTGATGGTCTAATATTAGGACTTCAGTCACAGACTACATAAAAATAGTATAGTTTGTAGACAAGTAACGTCTCCTAAAATCCCTCCTGTTTGAACCCTGCAACCTCTTCTTACTCACAAGTATGAACTCAATGGTTTTAATTGTTGAACTGCCTTAATCAAATGAATATACAGCGATTTTAGTAGTCATGAACTGATTCACTAATGTGGGTCACCTTGTCATTTGAAGAAACTGCCTAGTGCTGACGAATTGGCAGGAATATGTTTGATTGATATTTTTCGATTACATAGCCTTCCGAAGATAATCACCACCAATAAAGGAACTCAGTTCAAAGCTTATTTCTGGCAGGAACTATAAAGAAAGTAGAAACCAATTTTTATAAGTCTGCAGGTTACCATCCCCAAACACATGGTCAAACTAAAAGAGGAACCAACCCTTGGATCAGTATCTTAGAGGCTTATGAACCATGTAACTGCTTCCTACTGCTGGATTCCCCTGGCAACAGTAGCTTATAATTACTCTTTGCACTCTTCTCTAGGACAAGCTCCATTTTTTGTTTATATGGGTAATATCAACATTTATTACCCTCAGCTACTAGTGAATCCCTTATGCCTTCAGTGACTGCTCTATTACAGCAACTACACCCTACTCAGAATGCAGCTCACCAACATCTCCTTCAAGGAAAGGTAGCGTACAAGTGCTTTGCAGATAAACATTGCAAACCAACATCTGAGTATCAGGAGGAGGAAAAGGTCTGGCTTTCTACTAGGTATTTGCCCATTCCTGGATTCCATTCAAATTTCACACCTAAATTTGTAGGGCCTATTTTGTAACAAAAAACGTGGGAAACTCCGAAGTACAATATCCTTGCCGGTCCGTTGGCAGAACCAGCCGGTTTTCCATATCTCCAGGGTACAACCTGCAGTCATAAACACCACTAGACAACCTCCACTGATCATCGTCAATGGGACACCTGAATATGAAGTGGGAGAGAACATTGACTCATGGCTCTACACTTGTCATTTACAGTATTTGTGTCTTAAAAGAGGTAAGACATATCAGCAAGGTCTTGGAAACCAGCAGACTATGTTCAAGCTTTCACTCTGATTAAAACCTTTCACAGAACACTTCCACTAAATCAAGTCCTAAATTCAGCTTCTGGGGGTGGGAGCAGATGGGGGCACATTTCTAGAATGGGGTATATTGTTAGGATTAAAGCTTGGGACAGAAACACCACTCACCCCTGCTCTAGGGGGTTTGTCAAGACGGAAGACAGGTCAGTGGAAACTTGGAAGATTTGGAACACTAGACTGCTAACTGCAGACACTTGCACTTCTCACTTCAGGGGTCTGAGGTCAGTACCGGATCACTGGTGGCAGTGCCCTATATAAGCCCTATGAGGATTCATGCACCTTGCCTGGCAACAAGTAGTTAGTTGCATTGGCTCTTCGCTTACGCTTAGTTTGCTCCCATTCTTCATTCCCTTACCTTTGTTGCTTTCTTCCTCTTTGATTTCTAACATGCTCCCAGTCACTTACCTCTTATTAGTCCAATGTTCTGTTGCGCTGTGCTTTGTTTCTCCTAATTTACTCCTCACAGATGAATTGGCGTGTTTTCAGCAGCGTTGTGGGGCGTACAGCTGGTTTTTGGGTTGTTCGTTAGAGGCAAACCTGCTGTTGAGAAAGGTATGCCTACTGTTTGTATATTTGCTTTATGTGGCATTACTATCTATTGCATTATACTTACTGAGCCCTTCTTGTCATACAGATGTGCCAACTCCATAAACTCCATCAACAACTGTCTGCGAGGTATAGCCACCTGACAGAATTGCTGATGTTCTGAAACAGTCCAGTGTTTACTTTTCCCTTCCCTGTTTTTCCCCATATTACTATTGCAGACAGCAAGTTATGGTTTGCTGTATTTGGGGGTGGCAGGGGTTTTCAGAGTATCCATGAACTTGAAACCTGACACTAACTTGTGTAATATATTCTTATGTTACCATTGAGACGCTCTGGTGACATTAACAAACTGCTCAGCCTCGTGATTTATGACATTATTAGAACCCCTTGATGGCTGTATAGGCTGCTATGTATCCTCTTTCTTGCTATATGCATAAAAAGAGAGAGAGAAAGAGTGAGAGAAAGGTCAGGTTCTGTGCACCTTCTCAACCAAACAAATATACATAACATCACTATGCTCCATTGCTATTTATTGGGAAAAAGGCAATGCAAGTCCATTATTATCATCCTAGTACAGCTCTACATGGGCAATCAATGAGATTGGAAAAGGTAGCAACTATTCATTTGCATATGGGTTCCCTCATGTCATGGTATGGACTTGCAAGACCTTTAGACAATAATGACTCTGGGTCTCTGTCCACTCTTTTTTTTTTTTTCGTCCTCATTCGTCGTCCATCTCACTTCAATATCCACCCTGGGCGTCTGTACTCACTCTCATAACACTGAGGAAAGTAGGCTGTTGGAATATTGGAATAGGGCCCCGCCTACTAGTACTAGACCTGTCCTGGGTATCAATTAAAGAAACCACTGAGATACCTCTTCTGCCAAGCTCAAGGGCTAGTAGACTTTCGCCGGTTAACCGCCACCATACCTGGCAGCGTGCGGCTTAGCCCAAAGAGTGTTGACAGCATAATCATGGGACTCAAAGGAAAAAAAACAACAAAAAAAAAACACGACTTCACATCATCATCTGAGAATCCCATCTAGGTTTCAAAAGATTCCAAAATGCCTTCTTTTTTCTGCTTCCCTGTCTGGCCAAATCCAATTTGGAGACTACTAAAACTGATGACTGCCAGTCCGCAAAAGTGGGAGGACTAGATTCCGTCCACCTTATACAGATTTGCCTCCTAGCTAACAAAAAAGAATAAAAAAGCAAATTTTCAGCAAGCCCAGTGATGTTTTCTGCGAGACCAAATATTATTAGAGGCAAATCTATATTAATGGCACATCCTAAAACACTTGTCAAAAAATCCCCGACCTCCTGCCAAAAAGTAGCAAGAGAAGGGCATTCCATAAACATGTGAATATCTGAAGCGGAAACCAGGCCACATTTTTTACAGCTGACTGGAGGCCCAGCTGAAATTTTAGACAGTTTGTGGGGAGTGTAGTAAGCCCTATGGATGGTGAACAAGTGATTTCTTTTTAGCCAGGCTGGTTTCACAACTTCGTATAGGATCTTACATGATTTCTGCCATAATTTCGCACAATCCTGTGTGGGCATAAACCCCCCATAGTTCCTCAGCAAGCTTGAATTCACCATCTACTTCCTCCAACAGAGTTTGATACCAAAGGGAGACTTCTTTCTTCTCTGGGAGTTTGGTCACGAGCTGATGTTCTAAAATACTTCCACATCCCAAGGCATGCTTCCGCGGGTGAGATTGGACCCAGCTTGCAAGTTGATAATGCTTAAACCGAGAAAGTCCTCCCCCAACCCTATCCTGGAGGTGTTCCCAGGGGGTAAGTATACCTCCATCAAAGAGGTCTCTGTCCACTCTTACCTTGTTGGATTTCTTTGCTCCCTTTTACATGCTGAATCATGGTTTTTCTCTGCAGAGGTTGGAGGTGGTGACCATCATTTCACAGCAGGCACTCTGATAGCTCTGGTCTATTTTTATTGACCGTAAAAAAGGTGAGGTTTTGTGACCATTTTTCATCAACAATTAATGTTCCATGCAGAGTTCCGCAAGGCTTGCGTTATTAATTTCGATCATTTACTATTTACATTACACCCTCCATGGACCCTCACTGAACAGACTAGTTTTGTATCCATTCATAAACTGAGGCTAAACAAGTTATCTGCATGTGTTAGACCAACAGGACCAAATAACCAATGTGACTGAGGTGTTATGAGCATTAAAAGCAAGCAATAGCTATGTATTATGTGAAACCTAATGATGGGCTGAAGGCAGTGTTATTAGTGGGATCAAGATATCTGTGATAAAAGCTGGAGATCTTATGTCGTAGGCCCCATTTATAGGGTTGTTTATTCACATGCATTTATTTTATTTTTGCCTACTGTGACAGCATTGTAACGCCACGCGGTTATGGCGTTTTAAGCTACATGGAGCTCTGTCTCCCACAATATGCAGGGCGTACAGGTCACAGAAGGCGCCTCGGCCGGGCTGGAACCCTTGACAAAATAAGTGAAATGCACTGGCTAGGGGTCAGATTCTTTGGAACAGTTTACCTTGAAGAAATATGGTAACCATATTTCCTTTTTAAACCTGCAGCGTGTGACTAGAGAGTCCGCCCGCCTCTAAGTTGCCGTATGGGACCCCAATAAGTCCCTTTAGAAGGTTTCTAAATGCACTGAACATATCATCTTTATTTTCCTTGCCTCCAGTCTGGCATGAGGAATGCGCACCATTTTTTCACATTTAATGTTATGGTCTAGCATAGCCAGAGGGGCTACCATGAGAGTGATAAGAAGGTCTTGATGCATGCCATGTGTGTGTCTGTTTGTACCTCAGCCCACACATATGCATACAAATGTTATCCACTAGTGGAAAGATGCACTTTGAGTTACGGAATAATTTTCCTCGGAGAACTAGGAGTAGAAATCCTATATTATGTTATGTTGTATGTGTTCTCTACATCCTACAGGTACCAGGACAGTATACCCAGGAATAGTGTAAGTCAAATACTTGCATGAATTCTGAGGTTTACTCTGCATACTTACACTTTATTAATAATACATTTTGAACACATAATACAGTATAGTTTCCACTTTTGTATTTGACATATCGGGATCTGTTACAGTAAGGTCCTGAGGAAAGCCCCGAGACCTGATGTGTGCCCAGGTGGCTGAAACATGTAGATCACAATCACACAAATGATGTAAGGGACCATTATCACCCCAAGTACATCTCTTAGCTCTTTTAACCTTACCCCGAGTCCTGGATACACAATAAAATCTGTTTAGGATATCGGAGATAAATTCAAACACACAGATCCCCCTAACATTTCCACTTAGAAGTGCTCCCACCGTGAGGATGTTGAGCCCACTCAGCCACATTAGGTGCCTGAGTGCCGACCCGATGATGAAGCATGCCCCTAAGAATTCCAGTGGGTGAGGGTCTCTTAAAAACCTTAAGGGGTTCCTAGTCCAATTTAGGTTTTTCTGGGTCAATACACTCCCCTTAGATTTTTGGAGTAGATTAGCCTTTAGTTTTGATTCTCTTCTGTTTATGATTGGAAGTTGGATGGAGATATCCTTCATACTTTTATCTCCCCATTTTGATTTTCTTTTATTACCCCTCGCACTAAAGCAGTAGAATTAGCCAAAGCCTTGGTGAAATGGGCTCTCAGACTTTCTGGTGGCTGCTTCTTGACCAGTATGTAGCAGATCTTAATGCAGAGGACTATCCACCTAGACAGGGCCCTCTTCTGCACAGCCTTCCTTTTCTTTGCTCTGGAGAGCACCACAAAAAGCTTATTGTCCATTTGATGATGCTTGTTAGATCTATGTAAGGCTTAGTGCCCTTTTAGGGTACAACAGGTGTAGCTTCTACACCTCTATGGAAGGGTGAGGGGAAGCACAGAACGCTGGTATGATGGATTGCCCAACTAGAAAGGGAGTCACGACTTTAGGTACGAAGGCCACCCAAGTCTTGCACAAGCTTGTCTGCGGAAAAGGTGGCACTGAAAATGCTTGTAGTTCGCTCATGCAATGGAATGACAATCGCAAAGAGGAAGACCATCTACAAGATCAGGAGACACAGGAAGCAGCTATGCATCAACTTTAAGGGTGTATACATGAGGAATGTAAGGACAAAGTTAACGTCCCACTGTGGCATCACAAACGGCGCGGGAGGTAACATGAACGTCAAATCTTTAATGACCCTCATCCCAATGAATATGCGATGTTACAACGCATGGAATACATCGCATGCCATTACAACGCGGTCGTTATAACGACCGCGTTGTTACATCGCATACCATTACAATGCAAGTCGTTACAATGACTTGCTGTAGGGGGCGCTGGATGCTGGAATAGTATAATTTACTATTCCAACTCCAGTCTGTGCAACAGTAGGGAAGGTGTTGGATTTGAAATCCAACACCTTCTGTCCCCTACAGCAAGTCGTTGTAACTACTTGCGTTGTAATGGTTTGCGATGTAACAATGCTGTCGTTGTAACGACCGCATTGTAATGGAATGCGTTGTATCGTATTAGTTGTAAACGATGTCTCCCATCACAACAGGCGAACTGATGAACAAGGACAGTTTGTCCGGCAAACATAGAAAAGCTGAAAGGGTTGAAAAAATAACCCTATACAGTGCCCACCGCAATATATTTCTGGGTTAAAGACAAAACAAATTAAATGAAAGCCTTGCTTGTATATCAGGCACAGCACCAGGTAAAAAAAGATGTCTTAGCGGCCGGTATAAATGACTTTCGTGGAGGGACGTCTGGCAGCGAGGATGACATCTATGACTTAAAGTGGCAAATCAAAAGGAGTCAATTGCTGCCAGATTGTGCAGATTCAGGTGACGGACCCTGTCCTGTTGTTGGGACAAGAGGTCCACCCGGGATAGCAGCCTGATTGGAGGACAGATGCTAATGCTCAAAATCTCCAGGTCCACAATTTACTGGCTCAATCCGGAGCCACCAAGGTGGCTTCAACCCAATCATTCCTGATCTTATTCAGAACTGGGGCAGGTGAGGAAGTGGCGGGAAAGGGTACAGGAGTCCTTTGTTCCATTCCAGTAGGAATGGGTCTCCTAATGAAAGTCCTTGTGGAAGCTTTGAAGCGCAAAACTGTTGACACTGCACCTTTCTGTCAGTGGTGAAGAGCTCTAGCCTGGGTTCTCCCCACTGCTGGAAGACACCCTGTGCCACGCAGGATGTAGCCGCCACTTGTGAGCTGTCACACAAGGTCTGCTTAGCTCATCTGTCATGCAGAGACCCAGCCAGATGCTTTGCCACCAGGAAAACAACTGATACGAATTTTGGGTTTTCCCAGATTTACAAGGGTTGGATTTCTAACCCACAAGTGCAAGAACTTAGTTCAGTGCACTATGATGAGGAAGAAATAGTATTTGAAGTGCAGCCCTGCCACTAACACACAAAGTAGTTCTGCTCAGGCAGTGATGACAGGTTATTCATCAGTCCCGTTCAAGTTTCAAGGACCCAATGATAATCCAAACAATCTTTTGTTCTTAAACAACACAATCAAGAATAGGAAGTTTGCATCTTGAGTTTCTTAAAGATAAATGCATGTCATACCTGTTGACAGCTAATGCAGTTCTGCCGGGGAGAAAATGTGCTCTAAGCGAAAGAGCACCCTCCCCTAGGCTTCTAGCCCAAGCTCTCTGACTGAGAGTGACTGATCAGCAATCTGGCGTAACTTCTGGCGATAACCTGCGCGCCAAAACCTCTTCTAATTAAGGGTTTGACGACTGATTTGATCTCACAGTGCTCGGAGGCATGAGGTTCCTAATAGATTAAGCTATCATGACACAAAATGTGGCAGCTCAGTCCACATGTTGATTTTAAGCAGCTATTACTAACGGTGTGAGCCCTGCATTGCAAGGGGCCATGTTAGAATTGTGCCACCTGGCACTGAAAACAACAAAAAGGAAGTGAGCAACAGTGAACATGACCTTCACACATTCAGCTAAAGCTATGCAGTTGAGAAAAATTGAGAAACAGGCTAACTTAGCCTAACTAAAATCGAGTCTCTCACGGTGTTGACAACAAACTCTGAAGCTCCAATCACCACCAGAGACGCAAGGCTTCCTAGCACAAGACTTGGGACCCTAGCCTGTCCTGCTTGGCAGTGCTGTGTTCCACTAGAATCTGCACCAGCCTCCCCTTGATGGACAGTAGACAGACCTTTAGAGCCAGACAAATGGCCTGCTTCTCTAGGTGACCGATATGGAGCCAGCCCTCCACTAGATACCACAGTCCTCTGATCCCCAGGTGACCCCCATCCCAGCAGTGATGTGAACTATCCAAAGAGGGCAAGGGGTTAGCACCAGACTTCTTCCAAAGGTGTGCTACCATGCAGCCTCCAAATACATTAAGAAAATGACAAGCCATATTTATTTGCTGCATTACGCCGAGCGAGTGAAGCCTTCGTATCATTTAATTTCTCCCACATTTTCTTCAAAATATTGGATGGGAAACACACAGCCACCTTGCATGCACTTCAAACAGACATGCTAGAGACAAACTATTTACCAACTATGGATAACAAACTAACCTATCTATTAGAATTGTCCTTAGCACCTCAGGTTACATTTATATAATCTACAATGAGGGGAAGACAGTTCCTACTGCTTATAAATCACACACTTGGATTCTAAGGCAGTAACACATTTTGTTTCCAGGGAGAAAGGTTTTACTACGGTGGAGATGGCTATTATGAAAGAGTGCCATCAGGTGCAAGGAAACAAATAAATATAGTTTCTCCTATTCGTACACTAGAAATGTCTGACAAGCCCCCGTAGGACCAGCAATAACGGCTGCTATTCAAGTAATTAGACCACAGACTATAAAGGCTATTATGGGTAAAATACCTGTGAAATGATACAAAATTGCCTTCTGGAGTGCTCATAAGATGAACCATTTGGAAGTGGTCTGTCCTAATACCTCACCCCAAGACAAGCACACAATCCTGACTATGTGTCTTCCCCCTGGGATGGTGCCACCTGTAGAGGAGTGCAACACCTGGGAAGTATATTTGAATGTATTTATACTATTATGTATGGTACACTCTCATTAGCAGTTCTTACAGCTATATTAAGACAAGTGTAAAATTAGCACAGAACTGCACCAGCTCTGGATTTGGGGAAGAAATTAATCAGGATTTTTTAAACAGTTTTCTTAATCATTCTGTGTAACATTTGTGGTGAAGCAGCAGCTCTGACCATCCGCCTGAGACTTACAGCGGATTATGTTCACGATGGATGAACGGGAACTACCACAAATGATATCAGAAACGTATACATCTGTGGGCAGTGATAACCTGGATTCCTAGGCCATTAAACCGCATCTCAAAGCGAAAGGCGAGGTTCAAGGTTCCAGATAAGAAAATTAACATAAAACAAAAAGAAACAGAGAATGAGTGAAACAAAAAGGGTTGCATCTCTGTCAACATACAATTGAGGAACCATGAGAAAATCCTAAGCCCGATCAGTATCAGTATTCCGATAGCTATTCTTCCCACTCTCTTTTCAGGACTCTGACGGTAAATGGACAGATTGAAGTGGACGGACCGAGTGTCGTAGAAAAGTCGACTATAGCTAAAAGAAAGGTGAAGCCAAACGTGAACCGGAGGTTAGTGCAAAAATACAGAAGAGAAGGAACCTGATCCAAAGAGACACTTCAAAATGAAGAAAGTAGCTGAATTATCTAAAAAGCATGCTGTACAAACTATGGAAACCTCTGTGGGATAGGACTTGGGTGACATTGCTTCTAGACAGCGCAGCAGAAGTGACAATAGTGCACCAGACTCTCCAGGAGATTCTGGAGGCAAACCCAAAAGAAGAATATATACAAGTTAATATTAGCATAAGATAAGCATTTAAATCCTTCGGGTAGAGTTTATTATGTTAAATTACAAAATGAGGGTGGTACACCATACACGTTTAAAGCAGTATTCTGGCTGTATTTATCTGGCGCTTATGACAGAGGATGACTGGCCTCAGGTCTTTATTAGGGAAGCACCCCGTGGGGAGAAGGAGATAAAAGTAGCTGTTTCTTCTGCAGTACCTGAAGACATCAGAGAAATAAATGCAACAGAGTGGGCTCTAAAAGTATACTCAGCCTTGGAAAAATAAAGCGGGTAGATAAATCAATCCGAGATCAGTAACAGTAGCAAAATATTATAGTAGTTTGTAATTCAACAATGAATACCTGTCGTTTCCATGTTTTAAAGCCAGATCGATCACACAGGACAGTGAGACTATAGAAATTTAAACTCACATACATGCATGTGGAAGAGAGTGTGTCTCAGCTCTGGGTGGGTAAGAGAGTGGCCTGCTGCAAAACGAACTATGGTGGGCCAACCACCACTGTAGATCTTGCACTACCCCCTCCAAGATATGGACAGTGTCTGAAAAGAAGCCTTGGGCTGAGTGCCGAGCTGGGGTGGGGAGGGGTCAATGGATAACTGGTGATAAATGTACCTGATGGAGATAGATTGGAGTTTTGTCTAGTGGCAGTTTTGACTCATGATAAAGTGATAAAGAGGTTAAAAATGCCTGCTGGGTAGAATGTGTACCATGCTGATCACAGAATTGTATTTCAGGTAGATAGATCAATAGGCTACTGCTTTTGTTACAGATATCTTTTTGTCACTTGAGGTTACAATCCTAATATAGCAGAGTGTACTATGAACTGTCATCAAAGAGCTGCATGCAAGCTGCCAGGAATAGGTTAGAATACTCTGTTCCTTCTCAGCCCCCAGTCTTTCATTATTGTAATGTTGCTAAAAGGGGTTTGTTTGGGTAGAAATAAATCATTAGTAAAGCTAACCCCAACCACTGTGCTACGTTTTAAATCCTGGGTTTGTGCTTTTCCAGACCAAGCACTCTTAAAATATACTGCCTGCCAGTATGGATGACATGCAGCTCCTACACCTTGTAGTACTCTTTGCCGATTTCAACATTTCCTATACACTGATTTACACACAAATGATTCTTTGTTTCTGTATGTGATGCAGGGTGCTCTGGCAGCCTACACTGGTAAGAGTAGCACTATAATAATAAATACTTATAAGAGGAGCTATGGAGAGATGAGGGGTGGTAGTGAATGAATCCATGTAGAAGGAAGGAGCTGAAAACGATTGTAGGAGCGGGTGGCACCAGCACTAAAAACGGTCCTGAGAAGGAGCCTCAGAGCCACCCCCATCTGGATCCAGGAGCAAGCCTCAAACATCAGGATAATAGTCCGAATGTCCTGGACTCACTACTGCAGATGGGAATCCCCGAACTCCACTATATACATTTTGCCTCAGTGAATCGAATCCTCTGACAGGGACAAGGCTTCAGTTTGTTTGATGTCTGGAGTTCCACAGTCATTCGGAGGTGGTCCACCACTGACTTTGGTGAGCCTGCCCTCAACAGCCAGTCTTCGAAGTATGGAAAAACAGTGATTGATTCCCGACCTCCATAGATGGGCAGCAACCACTGCTACCACTTTTGTGAACACCCGAGTAGTACTGGTGAAGCCAAAGGGGAGTAGGATAAACTGAAAATGCTCCTAGCCCACGTTGAAAAGTAGGTAATGCCTGTGCGACTTCAGGACGGGTATACGAAAGTATGTGTCCTGCAAGTCCAGGTATATCACCTGCGTCATTGCAGAGAGGATGTGGCCCAATGTGAGCATCTTGATTCTTTCCTTCTATTGGAAGGTATTGAGACGACGGAGGTCCAAAATAAGTCTGAGGCCCTCTTCCTTTTTCGGAATGAGCAAATAGCGAGAGTAACAACCCCACCTTTCTACAAGCTCGGTACGTTCTCTACTGCACCTTTGAAGATCAGCAAGTGCACCTCCTCTCAGAGTATGGACAGGTGCTCTTCTGAATTACGTTCTAGTGGAGAAGGGAAAGTAGGTGGGGAGGAAAGAAAACATAGGGCATAGCCATTTTAAATAACTTGCAAAACCCATCTGTTGGATGTGATGTATCGCCAAACCGGGAGAAAACATCACATCCAGCCTCCCACTGGGTGGGCATGAGCCACTGACGGCATACTGAAGTGGTATGCTGGCCGGAGTAGCTGGGGAGGAGGAGTTGGAAGACTTGCATCGCTGCTGAGCCAAACATCATCTGCTGGTTCTTCGTCCACGGACTCAAAAGGGCACTGGTTGTGAAAGATGACTGTCTATACGCAGCTCCCTGGAGTGACAATACATTTCCAAAAGTGGGTAGGAGCAACAGACCCAAGGTAGGCACTATAGCTCTACTATCTTTAAAGTGTTCCAAAGCAAAGCCAGCCTTTTCACTGCAGAGGTGGGACCTATCATAGGGCATGTCCATCAGCAAAGCCTGCACATTGCCGGAGAACACAGTACACCTCATCCAGGCATGGAGTAATGATCTAACAGGCAGACTATATTGACAGACCACAACGCCAGCCTGGCTGAAGAAAACATGTGCTTGCCAAAGGTGTAAATTCTTTCAAGATTCTCTATCTAGAGGAATGATGGGGAATAAATTGGGATTCACTTTACTGATCAACCTCTACTCTCTGTAATGGGATGCTTGATGAGAAAATCCAGGTCACCAGATGCCAGTCTATGACATCTGGCAAGAAAATGGTTTCAACCAGGTAACCATCAGAGTATCTGTAAGATCATCATTGAAAAGATGGAAGGTTTCAGATGTTGCTGGCCAGGATGTAGGATTTCCACCAAAACATTTGTTTTAGTCTCAATGGAGGGCTGCTGTGGCTCAAGCATCTCAGCTGGTCTCTGAACCACCACTGCGAACAAGGCACTCTCCTCTGTTTTGGACCATTTAGTGAGTCAACCTCTGTCTCGGAGGTGTCAAGCCCACTGGAGTTTTGTAAATCAAGGAATGGAAGGGACACTGAAATAAGGTGATTTTGCACCTGTGCTGTTTTCCACATAATTATGGAAATACAGCATTTGCCACATATTCAGTCTCTTCTCTGCGTCGTGGTTTTCCCCAAAGCTGAAGGAAGCACAACTGAGTTGTAGACGGGAAGAGCGTCTCTGGGGAATAGATTACTCCCCCGGGAAAAAAGCTAGGTACAAAAAGATCCTTGCAGGGTACAAAGAGCTTATTAAATCTGAAAAGACCAAACTCAGGGAAAATTAGAACAGCTGGGAATTCCTCCAGTGAACTGTTTAAAACAGTTAATGATCTGTCACACTGGAGTAACAACAAGGTTTTTGAGATGGACGAAGCCTGCTGTGGCAAGCTGGCGGATCACTTTCAATCCAAGGTCAATTCCATCTTTCAGGCATTTTCTCAGCAGCCTCCCAGTGCCAGCCTCAGTTGGAACTCGAAAGTGGCCTGAGTCCCAGACTCAGATAACGGTCGGGAAGACTCCCCCACTTTCGAGGAGTTCTCTCTCCTTACGCAGGAAAAAACTATTAGCCTGATGAGCTCTATTAAATCGGGTGCTCCTTCCGATCCATGCCCCCCGGGATCATCAATAAGTTGGCCAATCAGGTGGCGGGACCACTCAACGATCTCTTGAACCAAGTACTGAGTTCTGGGCTATATCCTGGCATATGGAAGAAGGCTTCTATTCTTCCTCTTGTGAAGAAGCCCTCTCTAGACCCTAGGTCAGTGGACAGTTACAGACCTATCTCCCGTCTCCCGTTCCCGGCTAAGGTCTTAGAGAAGGCCATGAACGCAGAGCTACAGACCTTTCTGGATGCTCATCGATTGTTGGATCCTGCTCAGCATGGGTTCAGAGCCCATCATTGCACCGAGTCCGCTCTGGTGGTGGCGTCGGAGGAAATTAGAGGGGGAGTGGACAAGGGCGGCAGAGCCACACTAATTCTACTTGATCCCTCTGCCGTCTTTGACACGGTCCACCATGTTCTCCTGAGAAAACGCCTGCATGCGCTGGGTTTCAGGAGCACGGCACTATCGTTGCTGAACTCCTTTCTTGAAAACAGGCAACAGTGGGTTGAGTTGGGAGCGGTTAAATCCAGCCCTGTCTCTCTCCCATGTGGGGTCCCACAGGGATCGGCACTTAGTCCAACGCTTTTTAATGTTTATGTCAACCCTTTGGTACAGATTATCGTGAGCTTTAGCTTGTCCGTGCTCTCTTACGCTGACGACACACAGATTGTGGTGTCGGTATCATCCCAGGTTGAGAACAACGCCAACAACTTCCGTAGCTGCATGTCCGCAGTTGCAGGCTGGATGGAGGAGAACTGCCTAAAGCTAAATTCCGGGAAAACTGAGGTATTGCTTTTTGGGAATGAAACCTCCTTCTGGAATGCATCGTGGTGGCCCCAGGAGTTGGGGGATTTGCCGAAGCCAGTTCTGAAGGCTAAAAATCTGGGAGTCATCTTTGACACCAAGCTATGCTTTAGTGCTCAGATTAATGCTGTGACCTCCGGGGGCTACTATTTGCTACGGATTAAAAAAAAAAATACTCCCGTTTATCCCGGCTGAACTTCAGAAGATCGTAATGTTGGCCCTAGTTGGGTCGAAGCTAGATTACTGTAATACACTATATCTAGGTATTCCGAAATACTCGATAAAAAAATTGCAGTCTCTCCAAAATGCAGTGGCCAGAACACTTCTGAACATCCCTAAGTTCAAACCTGTGTCACATCTACGGCATGGCCTGCACTGGCTCCCAGTGGAGAGGAGAATTTCTTTCAAAGCTCTATGCCTAATGCATAAGGCACTCCATGGAACCGGCCCCCTCTATTTTCAGGAGCTATTTACATGGTATACTCCTAGCAGAACGTTGAGCTCTAGCACGGAGCATAAGGTTCAGATTCCGAGAATCAAGCGATTAAAATGGGGCAGGAGGACTCTGACATTCCAGGGGGGAAAGTTATGGAATTCCCTCCCTCTGGCCCTCCGCTCCCAACACAGCCTGCAGCTGTTCAGAGAGCAGCTGAAGACCTGGCTGTTTCTGCCGACTGAGCTCTAGCGTCTGGCGACCCATTTCCCGGGTCCTTGCCTCTTTTTCCGTCTTGCTCCGCTCAGCGCTAAGACACCCTCGGGTATTGCGCGCTTTACAAAACGAATTCATTCATTCTTCTGATGCATAATCTGCAGATTTTAACAGAAAACATTTCTTTCTAGCTCAAACGGTTCAAAAGTTATTAAAACTGCCATGCCACATGCTGCTATGGACTAGGAGGTCTTTTGCCAACATTCACTGGTTACCTTTCTGTTGCCTATTGCTATATTAAGGTATTAAACTGTTATTAATGAAGTGAAACCTCAGGCCAGACAGCGTTAACAAGCGTAAATAAAGGACAAAATAGTGAAGTGATACTGTGCCGTCTTATGCCGCATAATTTGCCTTTTCCTGCACATAATTTAGTCAACACTCCTAAATAATTTGATCCTCCCCTGCTGCATAATTACAGTTGCCCTGGGAATAAGGCATCATTATTGCAATGAAGAGGGGATAAAGCCATACCCCTCGCCATCATCAACATCTTGGAATTCAACCTGTTCTGACACAGGATCAGAGTCAGAACCATAAAGATTATGGAGCTTCAGTTGACAGCTGCAATGTGGTAGAGGAACAGTATTAGAGTCAGATTGCTTGACGACCGGTTGCACTTTAGTAACTTCGTAGCATGATTTCACTCAAGCTCGGGTTGGCTTGGCATCTTGTATAGGCATCGGGTCATCTTTCAGCACCACTGGAGTAGCAGGAACTGGTGTGGATTGTGGGGCCAGTGTGGAAGTCTGTACCATAGACACTATGTGCTCTACATCAGGCCACAAGGGGGCAGATGGTGGCTGGGGTGGACCAGCCAATAGTAACCTGACTAGAGACCCCTTCGGTTCCTAGGGGCCCGAAGATGCGCCAGAGAGCCACAAGCTCACTGCGTATCTCCAGCATGGCTTCTTTTAAGGCCTCAATCTGCGGCAGGGTCGGCAACGGCTTGAGAAAGTCGGGGTGTGCCAGGATCAGCTGAAGAATTGGCTCGGTGACCTGCAATGCATCTTGCATCTTGATGCCTTAGCGCCTTCTCCTTGGAGTCAGAGTGGCGGGATGGGTTGAGTCTCACTTTGCTATTTTATCCTTGCATTTGGACTTCACCTTACAGGAAGACTTCGAGTGAGAAGTGGAACGGTCAAGGGAATGGGCCAGAGATCGGGCCCAAGACTTGGAGCGGGACGTAAGCGAAGGCTACAACTTCTTTTAGTGCTCACTGACATGCAGCTTCACCTCTCAGTCTCGAATCGCCTTTGTATGCATGAGGGTGCATTTATCACATGATGACTTAGAATTGAGTCCCAGGTCCAAGCGCCAAAGACATGCCTTGTGAGAGATGTGCTTCCTGCTAAACCTTTTTGAATCCTCTAGTTTGCAGTGGGGTAGCAATCTCTAGCACACTGCGTGAAGTTTGGAAGTCTGAAAAAACAACAAATTTGGGAGTGGTGCTCTGGATCGGTGTTGAAATGTATGGGAAGAAAGGAACTGCTATCAGTGTTCAGGGCTGGTGCTTATAAGTAGCTCCGCTCTGTCACTTCTGAGGCAGTAAGCAGTGTACATGGAGCCACATGGCGTCAACTAGCAGCTTAGTACACTGAGGTAACTCTTGGTACCAAAAGGGCCGAGAGGAACTCTCTAGAGGGAGAACACCCCCCGTGTTAGAACAGTAAGTCACATGAAGTACTCTGATACCTTAATCGTATTCCACCAGATGGACTCTGAACAAACAGAAATAGGAGATCCCTAAATGAAGCTACAAGTGGTACACCACTGGGCAGTGGGAAAGGAAGCAAGTCCTTTTTGTTTTATATACCCTCACACACCCTAGTGGTGTCAAGCATGACACCACTAGGGTGTGTGAGGGTACAAAAAGGACTTGCTTCCTTTCCCACTGCCCAGTGGTGTACCACTTGTAGCTTCATTTAGGGATCTCCTATTTCTGTTTGTTCAGGATCCATCTGGTGGAATACGATTAAGGTATCAGGGGAGTACTTCATGTGACTTAGTCAATTAGCAGCTCGCAGGAGTTATGAAAACCACCTGATGAATATTCGAAGGTGAGGAATCTGCGGGTAGAAGTATCCATTAGAAACTTCGCTTTAGTATGACAGCAACGATTTCGTATACAAATTACAAAATGAAAAAAGCAAAATAACAAATTTGGTTGGTGCTAAACTTAGAAGGGTATTTTCCTTTTAAAACTTTGATCTTTACCTTCATTCTTTTTTCCAGGGTGCCATCCTGTTGTCCATCCCAAAGACAATGTCACATCTGGGAAGAACGATATAACGGTATCGAGAAAACATTCAGCATCCACCGCTTGGGAAGATCCACCGGGGCCAGGCAGAATGTCAGCATTAATCCAAAGGGGTCTCTTCAAGGACATCTTCCTTTCTTGCAAAAGTATCATAGATGGTTTCACTGCTTCCAAACTGTAAGATGAAATATACTTCAATTCACACACATATCCCTGCATGGCAAATGACGCTTCAAAAGTACGTTACCCCAAAAAAAGAGAAGAAAGCTTCCCATTCGATATACTTTTCAAGTCATTTACTTGCAATCCATTTGATTGACCTATATATAGACATTGTTTTCTTCATTTGTGCTAGGGATTCGTGGAAACCTTTCATGGGTCAATTATAAAAACATACATGGTGTTAGACTCTCATTTTAAGATGTCTGCTATCACCTCATTATTTTGCCACTCCGGGAAACAACATGCAAGAATCGGGGTTTGCACACTGATTCCCACATGATTTCTCCCAGTCTTTCACACCTGGATTGCGGCTCTCCATGCACGAGAACACAACTGTAGGCCCACTTGTAATCCAGACCATACTATAAAGAATGAAGGTTCCGACACTCAAACACAGGTTTGGCTATTCAGATTTAAGGATTTCTTATAAAGTCTTCCTTTAATATCCAGGCCTAAAAATGCAGATTGGCTTGAAGCCAGAATCGATTTCACTAATTCATAGAAATCTCATTTGTCACAAACAGTTAAAGCAACAAGGGCCATAACCAGATTAAAAAACTGAAAATACAGTTGCTAATATTGAAAATGAGCAAATATTTAGAAAATATATGTAAAAATGAGCGGGAAATCTTTTGCTGGAAAACCTTTGAAAATCTTGTCATTATGCCCGCTGGTGCCGTCTGTGGCCCTTCTTTTACATTTCCGAGAACATCACAATTAGTTTCAAATCTGTGATCCACTTTACTACCGGATCGCAAAATATTTTTGACCGGCAATAACACATCCTTGTTGTTAAATAAGGCAGAGCTGGTGCAACCACTTTTTACAACGTAAAAGCAGTTTTGTGGACGTGAAAACATATAACCAGAATGTTTGTGCACGATTGTTGTTTTGCAGTTTGTTGTGGTGGTGATGTTTTTTTTTATGCTGTTGTGTTTTGTGATACATTAATCCAGTGTGTCATTGCGGTGTTGTATCAGGTTGCTGTGTTAAATTCGGTTTTGTTGTATTGCTCTCCGTTATGTTTTTTGTTGGGTTGTTAGTTGTTTTTTGCTTTATTTTATGTCACTGTACTGTGTTTTGTTGTTTACTGTAGAGATGTCAACGGATGCTGCTACAATCACAGTCAAATGCAGCTCATACTTTTAAAGTTCCAGTGATAAATAAGCATTTACCACTGTTTAAAGATGTAAAATACTTCTGCTTGAGCTCTTCAACTATTTAAGACACCAGTCAACCCAGTAATTAGGCACTTTCAGTGCTGACATTATGAAAAGCCACCAGTCTTTCCTGATGATATATGAAACTGCATCTATTCCAGCAGTCTTATGGTGGTTTGTTATGATCAAACCATTGCATACCCATAACTTTATGCCTACCATGAAACTGAAAAAAGGAAGAGAGAATCTGGTGGCACTTTGAGAATCCGCATCATGCTCTTTTTAGGTCTAAGCCCGGTTGCAAAGACATAGTGTAATTGTATTTATGTAGCGGCTACTACCCCTGATGAGGTGCTGAAGTGCTTTTCGGCAAGTAGCATGCTACTCCGAAACCCAAAAAGGATTAGTGGTGGATTAGTATAGGGAAATATGAGTTAATTTGAGCGGTGGACATGCAAGTCTGTTAGTTGGATTGAACAGAATAATGGAGGGATAGAAGAGGGGAGAGTCTAGAAAGTGTTATATGGGAGATCATAGTAGTAAAATGAGGTTTGAGATGAGTAAAAGGAGAGATGGAGGAGGGGAGAGTCTCAAGAAAGGGATTTGGGAGTCAAAGGAGAGATACATGATATTGTGGCCATCCTAATAGCTCCCAAGCTGTAACTCACATTTCCTGGCTTTATTTATTTTAGGCTGTCCAGCATGTCTTTGTTTCTCCTATGAAGCAAAGCTTGTTTACCAACTCTCTGACTAGCTCCTTGTATTCTTCCTTGAGGGCTCACTTTTTGGGAACTCTTATTTTCTTTTTCATAATGCACTCCACAAGAGTACATGTGTTTTCAGTTGTCTCCCTTGTATACTAGTTCACAACAGTGAACATGATGTATTTCTTTGAAAAGGTTTCCTGCCTCCTATCTTTCTACTTGATGGATTCTACTCATCTCTGTCACTATCAGTTCATTAATCTTGCATGCCACTGAGGAACAATGTTCTGACTACGAGATGGTGTATTTTGGCGGGTGCTCTTTATGAATAGCATAACTTAAACAATCCTGTTCCTCATTTTCATGCCCATGACCTAGGCGCTTAAAGTAGGGGAGTGGGGGGGTGCTGAAGCATCCCCAGAACAAAAATACTGGAGTTTAGATGTTGAATGAGCAATAAAGAGGCCTTTAAATTTTGTTTTTATCTTGTGATATTTGCTGTGCATTCAAAGACAGAGGTCAAATGTCAGGATCTGCCTTCCAACAAATTGATGTTTATTCTTTTTAAAGGGAGCTTGGTGTTTACCTTTCTTTCTCTGACTGCAAAGTAAGAGGATTTATGTCACAATCATGCTGGGCACTAGGAGTGTGAAAAAAGTGTAGGATTTTATTTTTTTCTAGCACACAATATTGAAATGCCTGTAAATGAACTGTACAAATATTTCAGAATATATCAGAAAGCACAAATAAAGCATTTTTTTTTGTAATTCTGAAGTGTGGTGAAAACAAAGATTTTAATACGATCAAAACAAATCAATACACTAGGTGATGCCATTTTCCACACATTATTATTTGTGCACTGTATGGTTTTAACTGTAAAACTGTATGCCTGTGCAAATGTAATGCCATTTCAATGGAGAATGAGTTGTTTATAAATGACAGTGTGCTACGACACCATGCTTTAGTAATAAATGTGTGGCAGTGTGCCCCAAATTGTACCACCAGCTACATACTATATCCTTACCACTCTCCTGCTGAGTACATTGGCTACACTTGTTTTTGTGGACACATGGATTTTTCACAATCCGTAAGACTTCAGTGTGATAACATTAATGGAGGGGTCCTACTCTGAAGATTCCATCACCACTGGTGCATGCCAATTTCAAAATGTCAATTCATGCATGAGCCCTTGCTGGTACACATCTTTTCACCTATCCTGTGTCTATGCAGATCTTGAGGAAGCAGCGTACTGTAATTTAAATAGCATTTGCTCAAATATCTGGTGAGCACTTCTCAGCTTTTACTTCAGGGCTGAGTTTTAACTCACAAATGCTGAAAAAGACTTGTCTTCGTCAATGAAGCATATAGACTTATCTATAAAACACATCTCAACAAAACATTATAACAGATTTTAATAGGATCAGCGGAAAACAGTGCAGGGACACAATCAGAGGACTTTTCACAAGTATCTAAACTACACGGTGTTGGGGGGTTAATTTGTCAAAGAGTTTTTATAGCACTTGCTACCGTAGTGGAGCCTGTTTCTAAGCATTCCTAATTTCATATTGTTTACAAATGAATGACCATAGGAAAAAGGAGATTATGAAGCCTAAGATTCTATTTCATTTAAATTCAATACCCAAGTTACTTCCTTTGCACACTTAACTCACAAACGGTAGTGCCGATAAGCAGAGAAGGCTTACCCCAGGGTCTGGTAGAAGGACAGAAACTCAGCTACAGCTTAGCACAGTATTTTAAAATATGTTTTCCTAAGGGCATAATTAGGCTGTCCGGTTTTAGGTTTAAACCTATAATAACTGATAAAACCCCACCAAAAGGGAAATAGCCCTCACCAGTGTAAACATATAAACACTGAAAAAACACCTGCACAACCACAAACTAAATGCCATTCAAAGAAAGGAAAGTGAAGGAGTCATTTTTTTTCTTCCTGAAGGGGCCAATACAATGTAACTCTGCTATTCAAGCTAGCAGCAAGAAGGACTGGGCTAACATTATTATGCTTAAGTTTTGTTGTTTATGGATGTCACTAAAATATTGTTTCTTCTTCCTTTTGATTTTTTCAGTTTTGTGGTCTTTGGTCTGAAGATGCAGGGTTTAGAAGCATGTTTTAGGTCTTGTTTAATTGTTTTATAAACTGTAGAGAATCAGGAAATATAAAAATTATTTTTGATAATTTGGCTGCTTTTGATTCTTTCACTGATGGGTAAAATGGCTGGTTTCATAAGAATCTTTCCCAATATGTGCCATCACATTTACCCACAGAAAATGGGTAAAACCCTTGATATATCAGCCCCCAGTTTCTAGTGAGTCAGTATTGATAGTAGGTGAATTGCCAACACCTCAGGCTTTAAACATTCAATGCAAGGTATAGTGACAAGTATATGTGAAAAGAGTGCTATCACAAAGCATCTGGGATAGTGGTGAAAACAGGACACCAGACTTTTGGAAAACATGGAACGCAGTGTCACTTGGAATGCTGCTGCAAAAAGGTTCTTTCCAAGTTCAACAAAGATTGGAGTGATATTGTTTGTATTTGCAGTGATTCAGCTACGTATACGAAAAAGTTGTGTGATGGCCTGTCAAAATCGATACCTGAGCTGAAGTGCTTCCCTGTAAGAGTACCTTGCCACTTGTTAGATGGTATGCTGAAAGCATCTTTACAGTCTTCAGAGTTAATGAAGAATGCCATTGACTTTTTAGTCCATTCTGGTGCACGGTTTTGTTATGCGCGGGAACTAAAACGCAAATATTTCTAATTTTTTGCTTTGTGTGGCATCAAAGAAAGAGTCATCCCAACTGTGTCACTTAGCTGATGATTCTCAGTACAAGGGGCTGTGAATACTATATTATCCATGTGGCTACCGTTTACAGAACGTTTGCTGAGTGATGATGGCAACGGCAAGAAATGTGAGGATATTTGGTCGCATATTGATAGTGATGTGAAAAAAAATACACTCTACTGCATGGTTGGATTTTCACAAGAAAACATAACTGCTGTAGTGGACATATTAAAAAAAAAAAACTAGAGTCTGCCAACACCCTTGTCTGCCAAGTGTTCAGCATAATTGGTGTAGATGTGAAACATCTCCTCAAGAGTAGGCTGGGCGACACCTTTAGTGACTTTCGCACTGCAACATGTTCCACGTTAGATGCTTGCCACTTGGTAAGCAAAGCAATATTGAAGAGCAATTCAGGAACTTTTATTTTACAATGTATGAGAAATGGCTTGCAATGATGCATAGAATTGTCCCTTCACCAACCATGGCATTTGAAGTCAATGATACCTCACTGTGGCATTCTGTACAAGTTCTAGATCCCTTCCGTAAAGGGGAATTTTCTCCATAGTTTTAAAAGTGCTGCTTCATTTTTGACCGCTTCAATAACTCTGAGGATATAGGCACCCAGTTTAACGCAAATGTTGCAGAACCTGCCCAGAAAATCGCAATCTTCAAGTGCACCTGTATTGGCATGGAAAGCTATGTCAGTGGCCAGAGTTAGCAAATTGTGTACTGGCTGTTTTGGCGTTGCCCGACTCAAGTGCCAATGTTCAGAGGGCCTTTTCCCAGAAAAAAGTTTACATGGGAAGGAAAAAGTGAGCGCACATGACCAAAGACTCACTGAAGAAGTATTGTATGGTGTACTGCAATAAGTTTGATTTGCAAAAATGTATTTGGATCTCATATACACTGTACATACACTGTCTATATATCATGCACTATCAGTGCAGAAAGCAAGCAATAAAAAAGCAAAACGTGCCATAAACACCGGAAAAACACTGTTTCTGTTGTTTTTAATGGCGCGATAATGTGTAACCACTGATAACCACTGTTTTTTTTTTTTTTTTTTTTAAATTATTTTTATTAACATTGCTCATGTTCAAGCGGGTTACACAGCGGTAGTTCGCAATATATTCACAGGGATCACAGTTCATCACATTTTTTTTTATTTTTTAACATGCATGGAAATGCCGAGAAGGGATTGCAACAGTCCTCTATCCCATCCCCTCCTGTACAGCTCGAAACCGTTGCCAGGGACCCCACACCTTCCTCCATTTATTCACAGATCCCCGGGACCTGTAGACCGTTTCCTCCGCCCTCTGGCACCAATCCAGGTCACAGAGCCACTGATCCCACGAGGGGGGCGCCTGCGCACCCCAGTACCTGGCAATATTGCGTTTAGCCACCCCTGCTGCCAGCCCCAACCAAATCTCATTATGACGTGTCCAGTCCGTGGCACCTTTGATCATGAGCAAGAGCCACTTGGGCTCCAGTGGGACCGGGGCCCGCACTACCCCCTCCATCGTTTGCGTCACCCTGGTCCAAAACGGAATTATGAATGGGCAATCCCATAGAATGTGGTAAAAGGAGCCCTCCCCTTGACAGCCCCTCACACACAAGGGTGACAGAGTCCTACCCCAGGAGAACAGGTGGGTGCGGGGATAGTAGACCCTGTGGAGTATTTTTAGCTGCACAAGGCGGAATCGTGGCCGGATCGCTACCTCGCGGGGGCTCTGCAGGGCGTCTTGCCAGTCATCGTCATCTAGTGCTCCAATGTCTCCCTCCCATCTCGCCCGCAGGGGTCCCAAGGGGTCCGGCATGTTATTAATAAGTTTTCGGTAAATCGTTGACGTGGGCTTCGTTAGAATGGGGTCGAGAAGGAGCCTGTCCTCCATAGGGGAGTATTCCGGGATGGAAGTGCCAGCACGGATGTGGGCCCGCAAGGCATGTATGAGGCGCAGGTAATGGTAGTGCTGGGAATCATGGAGTTGATACTCTTTTTCAGAGCCGCAAAGGGAACCGGGGCCCCCCTTCCACACATCCCCGAGATGCTCAATGCCGATCAGTTTCCACCCCCTGTAGCCGGATAGTCCCGTCACCTCCTTTAGCCGATCGCCCGTCCAAAGCGGGGTCTGTCCCGTTAGGGTGTTCGTCCAGCCCAAGAACTTGTTGGCCTCCCTCCAACAGTGGAATACCACCCCAGTATGCGCGGGTAGATTACGACCCCGCCCGCGGGGAGTAGAGATACGGCTCACAGGTTCCTCCAACCATCGCGTGCCTATCCATTCTGTAAGCTGGCTCCGAGGCCGGCGTATAGATCCAGTCATTGACCACCTGCAACTGAGCTGCCCAATAATAGAGTCGCACGTCCGGGAGGGCCAGCCCCCCGTCGTACACCCCCCGCGTAAGCTTCTGCAACGCAATTCTCGGGTTGCCGCCGTCCCAAAGTAACGTCCGCAGCTCCCGGGAGATACGCTTAAATGTCGCCGTCGGGACCAGGTACGGTGTGTTTTGGAGGATATATAAGAGTCGTGGCAGCGCCAGCATTTTAAAGAGCGCCGCGCGCCCCATCAAGGACAAGGGCAAGGACCTCCAGTGTCCAATGTCCACCCCCAGCCTCATCAGTTGAGGCTCCAAATTTCGGGCGAAGAACTCCCCGCGTCCCTGGTGACGTACACTCCCAAATACCTGAATCCAGCAGTCTCCAGCGATGCCGGGCAATCCCGCGGTATGCGAGGAGGTGGACCCGACAGAGGGTAAACCACCGATTTGGTCCAATTAATCGAGTAGCCAGAGTAGCTACCGAAAAGGGCGAAAAGGTGGAGGGCCCGCGCCATGGACTGGTAGGGTCGGGCCATGTACAGGACAATATCGTCAGCGTATAGAGAAATACGCTCCTCCCATTCATCCGTGAGTGCCAGGCCCCAAAAGGCCCTATCTCTTCTGATCCAATGCGCGAGCGGCTCCAGGGCGAGGGCAAACAGGAGCGGTGACAGGGGGCAGCCCTGCCTAGTGCCCCTATACAGGGCAAAAGCACGGGACGTAGCCCCATTGACCCTCACCCTTGCCATCGGCTGCGTGTACAGGAGTCTCACCCAGCTACTGAACACGGGGCCCAATCCCAGTCTATTCAGTACCATAAATAGGTATGGCCATTCGATGCTATCAAAGGCCATTGAGGCGTCCAGCGCCATCAATGCCGTCTGCGTATGTCCCACGTCTTTAGTCATGTGCAGAATACCATAGAGCCTCCGCAGGTTGTGCCTAGTGCTCCTGTGGGGCATAAAACCCGACTGGTCTACATGCACGAGGTCGGGCAGTACAGATAGCAGTCTTGTCGCCAAGACCTTGGCCAAGACCTTCGCCTCCACGTTCAGGAGGGAGATAGGCCGATAGGATGAGCAGCAGTCCGCCGGTTTCCCGGCTTTATGAATAACCACAATTGTGGCCTCTCTCTGGTCAGGCGGAAGCACGCCTACCTCCCGTGCCTCAAGGAACATACGTCGCATGGGCTCCAGTACCACACTCGCCTGTTTCTTATAGATTTCGACCGGGAGTCCGTTGGGTCCCTGCGCCTTGCCGGACTGAAGGGCATTAAGGGCTTCTCCCAGCTCTGCTCTTGTGAGGTCTGCATCCAGACACTCCGTTTGTTCCTGGGATAGCATAGGCAACGCAAAGTCTTGCAGGAATTCTTCACAGTCTCTCTCGGTTCTGGTACACACTGGGGTATACACTCCTTCATAGTAGGACGCAAAAGCCTCCGCTATAGCCGCACTCGTGGAGGCCAGGGCCCCGGAACCATCCCGCACCTCCGTAACCCAGGAACGTTCCCTGTCCCGGCGCTCCAGCCACGCGAGAAGCTTCATACTCTTGTCACCTGCATCATATATCCGATGCTGCGTGGCAAGGGAGTAGGCACGTGCCTCACCCTCCGCTAGCGAGCGAAGTTCCCTGTGCTTCAGGGCCAAAGCATGATTGCGCTCCGGCGAGGGCGATGCACTTGCCTCTCGCTCCAGAGACTCGATTTCGCGCTCCAGCTGCTGAATCTGCAGCGATTCCTCTTTTTTTTGGGCACCGATCAAGGCCTGGGCCTGTCCCCTCAGGACCGTCTTGTATGCCTCCCACAACGTTAGCTGGGAGGTAACCGACCCCTGATTGTCGGAGAAATAGTTCGCAGAGCCTTCCCGAAGCTTATCCGTGATCGACGTGTCAGTTAACCGCCACGGATCTATTCGCGGGAATGCGGCCCTGTCCACCACCGTCCCCCGAAGGGTAACACCCACCGGAGAGTGGTCCGATATGCCGCGCGCCATAATACTCGGGTCTACAAAATCTCCCAGCTGATCCCCCCGCGTGAAAATATAGTCCAACCTCGAAAAGGAGCCATGTCTGGCCGAATAAAAGGTGTAGAGTCTGCGGGCTGGGAACCGAGTTCGCCATATGTCGCATAGGCCCATGGCAGCCGTGAAGCCCCGCAGGCCCGCCTCCCCTCCACTGGCTCGTCTGTCGCCTGACCGGTCTAGTTCGACGTCCATTACCGCGTTGGTGTCGCCCCCAGGATCAGAGTGCCGTTGGGGAGGTTCGCCAAATGTGTCCCCAGTTTCTTGTAGAGTGTAGCATGCAGGCCGGGCGGGATGTAACAGGAGCACAGGAGCACCGTACGCCCTTCCCATCTCACCGCCACCGCCACGAAGCACCCAGCGTCTTCCACCCAGGAATTTAAGACAGTTATTGGCAAACTCCTACGGACCAGTATCCCCACCCCCTCGAGCCGGACGTGAATCCGGAGTGGGCTACCATCTTATACCCGAATCTATCTAAGGCCCTGCAATTATTACCCCGGAGGTGGGTTTCCTGCAGGAGCACCACATCTGGAGAGTGGCGTTTCAGGTGCTGCAGTACTAGAGTTCTCTTGATCTTGTTGCCCATCCCATTGACATTCCATGTCCATATTTTAATCTTAGCCTGATCCCCCATCCCCACTGTGAATCCACATCCTCAACGGATTTCCACCCCGCCACTGCGCAGCGCCCCCACAGTACCACAACATTAACATAAATATATTGACATGAGCTAAACTGAAACTTCCCATCAACCCCATCCCACCCCCCCAGTCTGTCCCCCCTCCCTGCCTCCCTGCTAAGTGGGCCCCCAACCCCCCACCTTAAAAACTTGCAGAGTGCCTGTCGCCCAAATAATCCCATTTCAACTAACTGAGGGAACGTAAGCCCACAACTCGCAGAAACTGGCACAACTGACTGTCGGATTTCCACCCCTTTAAACAAGAAATTAGCCCCCACCCTCCCCCCTCTCCCAAACCCCAGCGGGCCAATGCCTAGAGCCCTTTGAGCGAGCAATCCACGTCGGCCAGCGCGGTCACTCACAGTCACGGAGACGTTCAAAATCTTTATGCAGCCTGACTAGTGGCCCCCCGCCCATCAGGGCCCAAGAGACGTGCGCCATTGCCCGCCTCCCCCATGTAGAGCCCTCAGTGCGGCTTGTGTCCCCATCAGTCCTCCGGTGGCGGACGTTCACGCTCCTGACTCCCTCGGGCCGGTGCTGCAGCTCTCTCAGCCTCACGAGAGTTGTCGTTGGAGGTCCGGCGCCGTGCCGCACCCTGGCGGCCCACGGTCCGCCATCCCTCCATCCAGTCGCTCGCCTCCGTCGGAGAATCAAAAAAGTACACCTTTTCCCCATCCAGGATCTTGAGCCGTGCTGGAAAGAGCATCATGTACCGCACCCCCTGGTCCCTAAGGGCTCGCTTGACGCCTTCAAAGGACCTGCGCTGGCGCTGGACCTGCAGAGTGAAGTCCGGGAAAACCGGATCGTTGCGTTCTCCAGTCGTAGGTCCCCGGTGGTACGTGAAGCCTGCAGGATGGCATCCCGGTCCCGGTAGTTCAGGAACCGGGCAATGATGGTGCGCGGAGGGGCCCCAGGCTTAGGCCTCCCCCCATTGCGCGATGGGCCCTTTCGACAGAGAAGAATTTTGAGAGACGCTTGGGCTTAAGGTGTTGCAGTATCAGATCCTCAACAAAACAATCCATGGACGGCCCTTCCAGTCCCTCCGGCACCCCTACGATGCGGACGTTGTTGCGTCGCGCCCGGCCTTCCTGATCCTCCAGGCGGGCTACGACGTCACCCTGGGCCTTCACCAGCGTTGCGACCTGCTCCTCCAGCTTCTTCGTTCTGCCCTGTAAATTTCCAATGCCACTCTCCGTCTCGGCCACCCTGCCCGACATAGACCGAAAGTCGGCCCGGAGGAGGTTAACCTCCTCCGTGACCGAGTCCAGTTTGGGCTCCATTGTGCCACGCATGTCTCTGATGGCCTGCATTATGTCTCTGAGTGACGGGTCCGATCCTCCGTCCGCGTCGTCACCCTGTTGTCCCCCATCGCGGAGGCCCTCTCCCTTCCCCATAGCCACTGTGTATTTATCGATCTGGTTGGCTTGGTTCGGAAGGGGCGGCTTATGCCGACCCATTGCCGTAGATGAAGCCGTGGCGGGAGGGCTCACACGTCTGGCCCCTTGTCCCTGTCGCAGTCGTCCAACCGCAGGCCGGAGGGACCGTCCAGTCCACCCCCGGTCCTCCGCCACTTCAGCCGTGAGGGACACCAACGCTCACCCCCGCTCAGGCCGCACGCCGACCGGTTTAGCAGGCCGCCCCGCCAACGGTCACCCAGCAGGCTTCCAGGGGCAGGCAGACGAGTTTTCACCCCCAGCGCCTCTCAGGCCACTCAGTACTGGTCCAGGCCTCCCACTACCATGGATGAGCCTCAGAGCGCTCGGGCCCCAGACCCCGGAGTTGTTCAGACGCGGCGCTCCGGTGGGAGACAGCAACGCTCAGCAGGCCCAGCTCGCTTCCGCGGGCCCCACCAGTGCGGCCAAGTCCCCCGATCTCGGGCTCACTGCGCCGCCTCCCTGGGCTCCGGGGCTCCGCGCTGTCAGTAGCGCACACCCAACGCAGCTATCCGCCGCGACAGCGGTTCCACTCGTGGCTTCTGCGTGCCTGCGCTGCAAGCTCACCTCCGGGCCCCCAGCCGGCCGAGCGACGCTCCCAGGGCACCTCCGCACCCACCTCTGTGTCGGCCGTCGGTCTCCTCAGGCCGCCTCGCAGCCGCTGTGTGCGCTCCTCTCCCGGGCTCCCGGGCTCCGCTGCAGTCCGAGCACCCCTCGCTCTCAGGTCCGGCTCCTGGACGTGTCTCGGGACTGTCCGCTCTAGGCCGAGCGCTCGCCCTCCATCGGCGCCATTTTCGCCCGCACGGGCGCTGAGTTCCGCGTTTTCGCCCCTCCGGGCTGGAAGCCTTCCTCGTCCCTGCTGCCGCCGCGATTTCACCCGCGAGCGGCTCGCCGCCGGTCAGCTCCGCTGGTCGCGTTCCCCAATGGCCGGATTATGACGGATTTAGGGGTGATGTTACCCTATCTGCTGTCGCAGCTCCCCTAGTATGCGGCCATTTTCCTCGGCTGCAGGCCACGCCCCCCCCAACCACTGTTTTTTAAGGTATTAAAATCACTTGAAAACACTGAAAAACCCCCACCAGAATTTACCAAAAATAGAAACTGAAAACAGGAAAGCCTAGGCATAATTTAGAGAGTAGTAGGGAATGAAACTCTCAAAATAACTCCTTAACTCACGGTCCACATCATGTACATCTTTCACTCCCACCTTACATCCATCTGTGCCCTCACCTCCACACCGCTGGCACCAATGCAGCCCTCGGCTACAGAACAGACCATACTTATTGACCCCTAGGAAAATGCTTGTGAGTACCCATGGGGTACAGCATAAAAAACAAGCATTAAAAATGCAATAGGTCTCGCCTTTCATTAAGTTAAAGCCATTTGCTTTGCTATACAATACCATTAGCAAAGCAAATGGCTTTAACTTAATCAAAGGCGAGACCTATTGCATTTTCAATGCTTGTTTTTTAACCTATTCACAAAAACGGGTTTGACCGACGTCACTTTCCAACAAACTCGGTGTTTTGCTGCATTTTCTTGGCTGTGGCGGCGTTGAAAGCTGCGCACGCACCTTGGTAGTTGTAAGAAGAGGCGGACACCATTCGAGAGAATTCGAAACATTCTTTAATTTACATTTATTAGAATAATTTGTAAAACGGGTTCAGTCTGCCATCTCATTAGAGTCTTTGGGGCGTACTTTAAACAACGTGACATGGCAATTTTACCGACTTTTTGGGGCCAATTGTAACCCTCGTTTCATCGCCCTCAGAAGGATGACTTACTAAGCCAGCTAGGGTTGGTTCTAAGGGGTGATCGTAGAAATCTCCGAAGTCCCCTGCAGTGGGCTATCCTGCGGACACATTAGGTGCCCTCACCAATGCCTGCCAGGGATACTGGGGGCGAGTTAGTCCACAGCAGTGGCCTGCAGCGACAGTAGGTGTTCACGCATCTCTGGCGCCTGGTGCTGCTAGCACCACCAGGAGCCTCTGGTGAGGGTGGTGGGAGCGCAGCCGGCTGCAACTCCTCGGAGTGGTAGCACCTCACCACGAGCAAGCTTTGTGCTACGTTGTAATCTATACTGGACTACAAGTGTGATCCCGGGCAAGCCCCACAAGGCTTGCCTGATCAGCAGACCCCGAAGACTTCACAAAACGAACTTCACAGTAGTATAGGAACCATGAGGCTTACAAAACTAAACGTTCACACCTGGACAAAACAAAAAAGTCTCTGCGCCCAGCGCCCCGTCTCCTATTTTCCTATAACTGTGCGGGCTTAGCCGCATATAAGGTGCGGCAGTAGATGCCATATAAACAGTGGATGGGGGAGAAGTGTCCAGGAGCCTGCGTAGTGCCAGTCACTGACTCACTGTGGGAAAGCGCACTCCTGGCCCCATCCTCCGTCCCGCCGTCGGCTGGCTTAGATTCCCGAACATTTCTCGCATACTCGTCTCCCCGCCCCCACCTGACTCTTCTGCTATCAGGAGGGGGCGCTGTCGTCCAGCCAGAAATGTCTCAGCATATGTTGTTCCTCCTTGGGAAATACTTGCGTTATCGCCCGACTCTGCAGCTGGAATCGTTTTCCATTCAGGGGAGGGGACAAAATAGAGGCGCATCGTTGCCACGGGGTAAAAGGGAAGGCGACCCCCACTTCCATTGGCACAGCAACCTCGATTCGTAAGAGGCAGCCAGTCTGGCAACCCGGGTTCGAAGTGCAATGTGGCCGCACACGGAAGGAACACGGACGTCAGTTACATCAAGTTTTAAAGTTTATATGTAAAGCGTTTCAAGTGCATTATTAGATCCACCCCCCTTCTAGCCAGACGCAGGAAAACGAATGAAAACGCAAATGTAACATTTTAACTTTAACATTTTCTCGAACGGCAGTAAAGGATGGACAGTCACCCTTCTGTGTGGAGATATGTTATTTAAATGAAAAACACACGCAAGTTTGTTCTTGTTTTCTTTTGGGCGTCATTAGTCAGCCCTCCTCTTTGGGGAGTCTGGCGCAGACCCGACCCACTCACTCTCTGCAGAGCTCCCTCCAGGAATAGCGTGTGGCCGGAGTCCAGGGAAGCCGCAGATTTACGAGCGAGCCCCTGTAACAAGGCCAGGCCTCCGAGCTCGTAAATATTGGAAGGAGGGGCATCGGGGCAGTTTGGAGACCCATGGGAACATCCTGCACTGGCACTGGACGCGCCCCCAGCCCCCTCCTTTCACCCTGATGGTCAGCTAATTCTCATCACTCCAGGGTGGTTAGGAAACTACTCGTGAACTCCCTCCCCGAAGCCCGGCTGAGGCTCCCGCACCCCGCCTTATTTATCCAACATCCCCGCCAAGGACGTCGAGCCTGGGTGTCACTATCACTGAATAGACACGTTTATAGCAGACATCGGTCAAGGATGACTCGAGCACGTGCTACCAGGCACTTTAAAAACACTTTAATGTGTTATTCCCCAGAACACTCCATACAGACTGCAAGAGCTGCGCGCGAGTGACATGTGACCCTCAATTACTGTAATTTCAGAGGCGATTCACTGACGCTTTCATGTGCGAGATGTTGATCTCACACGGGACCATTTATAAACAAGCGCGGTCCCGAAAGTGAAAGAGGATCGCGCCGGAGCATGGGGATCTCTTGTCTTTATGGGGCCATGTGTTTAAACACATGGCCCCATAAAGATAAGAAAGTGCTTCACGACAGCCGTGATGCAGGCGAGCCAGTCCGGCTCGGAGACAAAGGGCGTGAACAGAAAACCCTCATTTCCAATGGCAGGCCACCGTTTAGCATAAACGGTGACGCCAGCCAATGGAAATGAGGGGCGGGGCTTAAAGCCCTCTTCTCAAAGTCCTCTCTTACAAAATCTCTCGCGGAGGCGGAGCAGCGCTTTGCGCTGCAACGCACGCGAGACCTAAAAACTAGCGGTAAAGCCAATAGATCCCAAAGGCGAAACCTATTGCCATTGTTTGTGTTCTACTGCATGCTTTCCTCTCAAAGCGTGAAACCAGTGTGGTTCCATCCCTTCATTTAGTTCTACACAGTTGTTGGTTCTTGGAATCTATACAGACCTTTTTAGGCAGAGAAATGAGAAGGGGCTTTAACTGCTCTCACCTGCTCCAAGCTGCATATAGTTCACCCTTGTTCTGGACAACAGTCAGACTCATCTTTGCAGACATGAGGTGGATACTAAATAATGTTTTCAGCATTCAGCTCTTATCTTTCAACTACCAGTGCTCTGAGCATCTTCCCCAAAGCCTGAATTATGAGCCACCCCCTGAAAGCCTGAAGTATCTGAATTCATATCACTGCTAGTGCAGTTTCCTGCCATGTGTGGTGTGACTGCCTAGTGTGGCATCCTGCTTCATCTGCACCCTCCTTTGTTCTAGAGTCTAGCTTTGTTTCTACATGTGCCTCTGCCTTCCTCGCTTACTGACTGCCCATCAATCACGTCTTGCTCCAGGTGGGTTTCAGCCTCGGGGTATTTGTTAATTGGGCAGCAGCCTTCTATCTTTGCAGCCTTTTTACTGTTTAGTTCTTCTGTCTCTGAGATTTCTGATGGTTCCACACTACCACTCAGTTGACACCAATTTCTTGTTTTCTTCAACTCTATAGAACAAGCTCATGTACACAGAACGTGATTTCATAGCTTGTATGGGATTACCGCAAATTCTATTTAGCTATAAGAGAACTAGCCGACTAAGAGACCCATTCTGATGCAATCCTTTAGCGCTTTTAGCTGGGTTAGTATTAAACAAAGCTTCCAAAATATGCAAAGATGGTATATACAAGGAATTTAACTATCATACAAAGAACATGGCAGATCGGAAAGAAGGCTTCATAGGAAAGAAACAACAAGTGGTAAAGGAGCCGAACAAGCTGTACAATTAAATCAAATGTGGAGGTAACATTAATACAACTGATGTTTTGCAAAATAATCTAATAAACTCCACACAAAAATTATGAACTCGTACTTAAGGATAACCCTGGTTGTAGATGGGCTGTGTGCTTATGATGTATATTTTATTGTGCAAATGAACAAGTTACTTACCTTCTGTAACACTCTTTCTGGTGGATACTCTATTTAACCACAGATTCTTCTCCTTGTGAATGTTCCCCCAGGTGTCGACTGGATCCGGAAACTCAAAAGCAGTAGTCCTGTGTGCTGGTAGGTGGCACCATGCTCTGCAAGTGACTAGCAGGTGCGCTGACATCAGCTGCTTTCGAAGGCTTGTCTGCTTCTTCAGAAGCGCAGCCAATCAGCAGCTTGGCTTACCATGTGCAGATATCTAGTTTGGGACCGATTTAGATGGAAAAAGAGTTTATTTTGCAGAAAGGGAAAAGGGGAGGGTCGCAGAGAAATCTGCAGTTCGACAGAGTATCCACCAAAAACATCATTCTGGAAGGTACATAACTGGTTCTTCTGATGGATACTTCTGACTGCAGATTCCTCACCTTGTGAGCAGATACCAAAGCAGTACCTCCCAAGGTAGTTGGTCTGTGGAATGGCTCAGATCAAAAAGTCCTGCAGGACGGAACGGGCAAAATGCTCTTTCCGACGGACCTAACTGTCAAGCCAATAGTGCTTCATGAATGTGTGCATCGATGCCCACGTAGCAGCCTGACAGACATCCAGGACAGGCACTCGGTGTGCTAGTGCAGTAGTAGCAGCCTTGGCTCGATTGGAGCCTTGATCCTCCAGTTGGTGGCTTCTCAGCTAGCACGTAGCAGATTCTTATGCACAGGAAAACTCACCTAGAGATGGTTCTTTTCTGCACTGCCTTGCACTTCTTTGCTCCTGAGAAACCCACAAAGAGTTTATCGTCCATCCGATGGTCGTTGGCAAATTCAACGCAGAAATTGAGTGCTCTCTTGGGGTCTAAACAATGGAGTCTCTCCTCCTCTTTCGAGGGATGAGGTGAGGCAAAGAAGGTTTGAAGGGTAAAAGCCTGCCCAACATGAAAAGGTGTTACTATCTTCGGCAGAAAGGCAGCTCGAGTTTTCAACACCAGCTTGTTTGGAAAGAATGTTGTGTAAGATGCCTGAACTGCAAGTGCCTGCAGCACATTATGAAATGAACTGACATTATTGTGACCGGAAAGACCGTTTTCAGGGTCACGACACATAGTCAACTAATGTACCTTGGTTCAAGTGGGGTGCATTTGGAGAAAATGTTTGATCTTGCCTCCAGGGTGGGTATGTGTCAGAAAGTACACATTAAAGTGGTTTTGGGGTTAGGGTTGTTGGCGGTTGGTGGTTGAGCTGCACATTGCCCCTGATGCTCTGCACTTTGTCTCTGGAAGCCAATGCCTTGTCCACGAAATAGCTGAGAAGGATGTGTCAGAATTTGGAGTTGGCGGTATTCGAAACCCCTGTTGTAACCGTAACCACAAAAGAGGCAAAACTGTTGAGGAAATTGCCGATAGGGGCAGGCAGCCCCAAAGGACATGCTGTGGCAAAGTCTGTTTTCTGGCCAAAGAGGCAAGAGCTTTCAAATGGCAAATCCATTAAATATGTTTGGACATATCTGGAGAAGTCTGAAGATCTTATCCAGGTGTGCACCAAAGGACCCAACTCGTGCCCATTTCCCGGCCTAAGCAGTCAGTTGTGTCAGGACCAGACCTAGTAAATTTTGCTGTATCCTGGTCATCCTATATAATTTGGACTAAAGACGTCGGTAGGTCCTCTGGAACCACAGGCAGGATTTGACCAACCGCATCCCATAAAGCATGACTGTAGCAGCCTCAGAGACAACTGGCATTGACTGAGCACAAAGCAAGACTAGCAAAAGAGAAGGTAAAATTGCAAGCGCCACAAATAGTCCAAAGCAAACATTTTAAATAATCATGAACTTTCTACTCCGAAGGCCTTAAACCAGTCAATTTCTTCCTCTTCTGATTTGTGCGACGAGTTGCCAAAATTCTTTATTGAGAAAATCTCAAAGATTGAGGCTAACCTGCGCTACCCATAAACTGTCCTATAATGGAGCTCACATCAATGGCCCCTCCCTTCCTTTGCTGAGGGGAGCTCCTTTATTTTAAAGACATTACTTTAGAGGAATCTGAAAAGGCCATCATGGGTTGTATATCACGTTCTCTTTCTAATCATTGCCCATCTTTGATTCTAGCCTCTGTAAGTAAAGTGGTCAATCCCATTTTCAATCAGATTTTCAAAACCTCCTTGTGGACAGCACAGCTTCCAACTAGATGAAAAGAAGCCAAAGCAAATCCACTTCTAAAAAAGCCCACAACAGATCAGTCCCGGCCACCTATCTTTGCCCTTTGTCTCTCCTACCAGTAGGCTCTAAAATGTTATAAAAGCTGATTAACATTTAACTTTCAGAACATTTGGAAAGATTCAGGCTGTTACATACCTCCCAGTCGGGCTTTCGCCATAAGCATAGCACAGAATCAGCAAATTCTTGAGGTTGTAGATTCCATCAAGCTGACAACAGATCAAGGAAAAAAATGCAGTCTTGATATTATTTGATTTTTTAGCAGGATTTAACATCATCTTCCACCCTTTTCTTCTGCAGAGACTGAGAGACGCTGGGGTGGGAGTACAGGGGCTAGAAGGGATGTATTCCTTTTTGGGAAACAGAGGTCAGGCTGTATGGATGACACCATTTTAATTTGCCACCAGGTCTCTTAGCCTTGTGGGGCCACATGGCTCTTCTCTGAGCCCAACTTTGTGTAACATCTATATGACCCCTTTGGCACCCCTAGAGAAGACATTTGGGGTAAAGGTAATCTCATAAGCAGATGATACGCAGCTGTTCCTCTCATTCAAAAAATAATACTTGGATGCCCTGGAATCTTTTAAATGCTGTTTGAGAACAGTCTGGATTGGATGTGGGCCAGTAATTTAAAATGTAATTCCAATAAGACCAAGATTCTGCTATTTGGGGAATAGACTTCCTTAAGGTGGGAGAAGTGTTAGCCAGCTTCTTTGCCCCCTCCTGTTATGTGGCTGCTCTTAGTCTACAGTTGTTTTGATTCTTGCATTGGGAAACAACTAGGAGAAGCCCTGCGTGTTACAAAACCTATCATTCATTCATTCATTCATTCAGAAGAACATACACTTGCCAAAGGTCTCCATGTGTTTAGACTCACGGTCGGGCGGAGTCGTAGGAAAGGCATTAGGATTGATTATGTTTGTGGACCTGGACCACCAAACTCTCTGGCTTTGGGTGATGGATCATGAAGTCAGGATCGCCCGGTGCCGGTCAGGATGGCTTTGCCCAAGTGCCCAAGAGGGTATCTGTAAACGCTTTGTTAATTGGTAAGAGAAATACAGTGGGTGCCTGGCCAGACAAAAGAAGCTTCTTCAGAACGTTTGTCTTGACCTCCTCTGTAGGAAGCTGTAGGTAAAGACACTCTGCAGTAGTTTGCATAACCATAGCAAAACATGCATTCTTCTCTGTACCACGACTAGGGGGAGAGAGAAGTTCTGTGTATGGAAAGGTTCCCAGAGCACTGGCATCCTATAATTTCTGTATACAAATTGTCCTTGTCGTATTATGGAGGGAATTCATCCACCTCATCATGTTTTTATTGTCAAAATCTGAGTCAAAGAAAAGATGCAAAGAAAGAGGTCTGCTGTGAAGTAAAGTCAAGGTATTGGAGTCAGAAGGGGTGACCATAGGCTGCACTATGTTCGGAAACCATAGTGCAGCAGCTTCTTCTAGCACCTTCAGCACCAGCATCGACCGGAACTGGCACAGGGAGTGGCGCTGGAACTGAAATCAGTGTGGAAGACGAAGTAGGTTCAAGAAGCTCAGACAGCACCCAGGGCGAACCCGCACACTGGTAAAAAGAGAATTTTGGTAAAAAAAGACTTGTTAACAAGAGGAGTAGCGCTCTGGATCCATTTCCGGTGGTGGGGAAAGAAAGGAACTCGTGGGTGGCTTATATGCAGCCCTACTCGTCAATTCCAGAGCATAATGATGTGGGTGCATAGCCACATGACACCACATACAGGCATGCAGAGGGACTACTTTTGGATTTCCAGATCAGGTTTGTCGCCTGGGGGACACAAGGTGAATAATCTGCGGTTAGAAATATCCATCGGAGTGCAATGTTGTACTTTTAATGCCTTTATAGACTGTATTGGACACAGCCATGCTATAAGGTGGGGACAGAGAAGAGAGCTGGAGGAGTAGGACATGGAAGATGGTTAGGGACCTTCTCTGACTATTGATAAAAGCTATGTAACATGAAAATTCTTGGAACATATGTTACAGATTATGTCGACGAGTGATTCGAACAGCTGTGGACCTATGCTGCCATAACTCCATGCAACAATGCTAGTCATGCATTTCTTCTGAAACAAGGTATGCAGGAAAATGTATTGACAGTGATGCAGTGTGGTGGAATTTTCATCAATCAAGAAATGCAAGGCGTATAGTATTGACCGGGGAGGAAACATTTGTCTTCATGACTTTATTGGAAATGTGTGTCATTTTGAAATAAGACGTACACCTTTTACTGTTTAATGGCCATATCTGCTCGTGCACAACTTTTTCATGTGCATTCGTCTGTTCAGGCAGCATCACATGACCTTTTCTGAGCATGTGCAGACAATGTCACACTGCAGTGCACAACTGCATGACTTGACGCCTTGTGGTCACACATTCTGTTGCTTATCAATCTTTAGAAAATAAAAAGGACTGTGCACAGGATGAGGCCTCGCTACCAACCGAATAACGCTTGTCGCAATTTATTACTGCTATTATTGACGGATTTCTTTTGAAGGAAAAGAGGTAATTATTTGAAAGTAACCTGTCACCTTCTGTCCACAGTACAAAACACAAGATAGTTAGTTTTGAGAGAAATTTTTGTTTGTGTTTTATATTTCTCTCTCTAATATTTGGTTGGCTTAGGTGTCTCCAGCCAGTAGATCGTGAGCTACCAGTAGCTCGCAGACACCTTCAGAGTAGCTCACAGCCTTGAGTTCATTTTCAAATAAGCACAGGGTCACGTTTTCCTTTTAAAGTTGAGGGAAGGCAGTTTTATTTCATATTATTATCATTAGACTGCAGATAGCAGGGCCTGTAAATGAGCAGTGTTCAATCAGATTTACGACACTTGCTGGGGCACAAAGGTGACGAACTGAAGCATTGAGTTTTTTAACTCTTAAATAGAAGTCCTTGTCAACTCAATTTTGGAGCGTTCTGAATGCTTTTGAATGGGAGAAAATTTAAATGAAAAGTTACCTTAATAATTAAGTTCACTTTTCTTTTTATATGTCTCCCATTTCAAAGTGTTGCATTTACAAAAAGCAGGCCTCTTGCCCCCAGTGGCCAGTAGACACCGCCATATTTTTAACTGAAAAAGAAAGTCATTTTTTCTAAATGGGAGAAATTTAAAGTGGAGAAAAATATTTCTCTGAAACACTGTCTTGATATTGTTCTCCACTTTCTATTAAGCCAACTGAAACACTGTCTTAATATTGTTCTCCACTTTCTATTAAGCCAATTACTTACTAATGTCTTATGAAGCTGTTTCTTCACTTCCAATTCCTCACATTTAAACAAATGGCTGTATTTTTCTGTTATAAATAGGACATCATGTCTACGGGCCATTGGGAGCAAGATGCCGGTTTGTAAATATGACACTTGGAAATTGGAGAACATTTAAATGATGAGTTTTATGGAATCCTTATAAACATAAAATTAACTCTTCTATTTAATTTTCTCCCATTTTAAAGTGTCTCCTTTACACACAGCAGGCATCTTGCTACCAGTGACTGGTAGACATGGTGCCATATTTATATCTGAAAAATACAGCCATTACTTTAAGTGGGAGAAATATCAAGTGCAGAAAAATGTTCTGTTTAATGAACATTTTTGCAGAACATTTTTCTGTGCTTAAAATTTCTCCCATTAAAAAAAAGGTTGAGTGTTTGTGTTATACATGTAACTGTGCCACAGATGGTGAAAGGCATGTCCTGTACCACAAGTACATACAACAGGCTCTCAGTCACCCATACACATATATCCCATTCATACACACACATGTTCATGCATCCCCAAAGGCCACGCTCTCACAGACACAGATTGCAGCCCTATGATAGTGCCCTTAATAAAAGTATTTTGTTCAAACCATAGTATCTGCCCTATGGACATTAGGCTTAAAGTCAATGAAGGTGGGGGTATCTGTGCGTGAGTTGCTAAGCCTTCAGTAGCTCACAATGATTTTCACTGATCAGAAGTAGCTCTTATTACAGAAAAGGTTGGAGACCCCTGGCTTAGTATAAATTTAATCAATAACGTTATTAGAAGGATATAAGGACTACTTTATCAATTATATTGGTACTATAGAAGTCGAAGGGGTGACATGGTCATCAAAATGGGAAAAAGGGCTACTTTTGTATAGTTTGGGTCCTGAAGGCTTAAGGGTCAGATTTACAAAGCTTTTTTGGGGTCGCAGAATCGGGCTGTGTGCGAACGCCAAAAAAAGTATTTTTTTATGTACAAAGGCCCAATTTGTGACCTATTACCGAATCGTAAATTGGGTTTGCGATTCAGTAGTATGAAGGGACGTGATTAGGGCATCTCTTCCTAATCCAGAATCACAGTGGTATGTGTGAATGTTTTGCAGTCGAAATGCAGTTACAAAACCTTTGCATTTTACCACCTACTTCAAGGAAGTGGTAACCCACCTCAATTGGAAAGGGGTCCCCAGGGACAACTTTTCCTTTGAGAATGTTTGTAAAAACATTCTTTAAGAGCAGGCAGTAGTCCCATGGACTACTGTCTACTCTTAAAAAATGAAAAGAAAACTTTCCATTTTTCTTTTTGAAATGCAGCTCATTTTCCTTTACGCAAAACGGGCTGCATTAAAAAAAAAAAGTGCTTTACTAAAAAGCAGTCACAGACATGGCGACCCCAGCAGGCCACCACTGCTGTGATTTTTTGCAATTCCCAATGGGTCCCAAACCGAGACATACCTCATGAATATTAATAAGGTAGGTCTATTTGCAACCCACTGGGAAACAGAAAATGTGTAAAACACACATTTGCACATGGATGTTTGCGTTTACCAAATAGCAATTCACAAAAATCCGCTATTTGGTAAGCGCAAACACTTTCCTATGTACATCTGGCCAAAGAGTATAAAGTCAGTTACAGAAAACTGATGGTGGTGGTAGTTGTCATATAGATGTCTTCACACAAGCTATTAATATTTTCTCCATCAATATGCATAGCCGTCACACGTTTTATTCGTTCAGCACAAGCATAAAAAAATATACTGTAGAGTATGTATCAGCATTAAAACTCCATGCCATGAACTTTATTTATTTATTTTATTTATTTATTTGAAGGTTTTGTATAGCGCGAACAAGACCCTTGCGGGTATCAGAGCACTTTACAGGGGTGGAAATAAGGTATAAACGAGTACTGAACAAACACCAAACATAGAGTCTTGATATACAAATCGCCGTAGTGTTAATTAAATTAAATGTTTATGTGAATTTCCTTAGGAGTAGCGACTTTACTTCTTTCTTAAAGGAGGTAGCAGAGGGATTCCGTCTGGTTTCAGGGGGCAGTGCGTTCCAAATCCTGGGAGCGATTCCAGGAAAGGCACGGTTGTATGTCTTCTTTTTGGCAAAGCGTTGTGGTTTCAGAAGAAGATTGTTGGAACTTCTAGAGGATCTATTGCCACATGAGAGCACAAGTTTCTGGGCCAGGTAGCTCGGGGTATTGTGATGTAGGGCATTGTGAGTCATACATGAGATTTTTAGTTGGATTCTAGCTTTGAATGGGAGCCAATTAAGAGCTCTAAGGTCGGGTGATGTGACAGTTTCTTTTTGAGCCCGTGATAAGTCTGGCCGCTGAGTTCAGTGATGCTCTTAGGGGGGGCCATTGTCGATCTGGGAAGACCGCAGAGCGTCGCACTTCCATAGTCAAGTCTTGGGATTACTAGTGCTTGCACTGCTAGTTTGAAGTCACTTGAGGGAAGAAAGGGTTTTAATTTTCTCAAGGTGTTCATCTGAATGTTTGCTCCTTTTGTTACGGCACTAATATGTTTCTGCATATTTAGGTTTCTATCAAGTGTTAATCCTAGCGATTTCGCTGAATCAATGATATGGGGTTTGCAGTTGAGTGCTGTTAGTTGTTTAAGCCATTCTTCAATGATGGAAGTTTGACAGGGTGGAGCAATTAGGAGGTATTCAGTCTTGAGGGTATTTAGTTTCAGGTGGTTTTCCACCAGCCAAGTCTGGTTGTTTTGTAGGGTTAAGTTAAGAGATTTTATGTCTTCCATAGAGGTGATTTTTAGGTAGAGTTGTGTATCATCTGCATACATGTGGTATTGTATGTTTGAGGAGCTGAGAATTTCGGTGAGTGGTTCCATGAATAGGTTGAAGAGTGTGGGTGAGAGGGATGAACTCTGAGGTACGCCTAATGTGACTGGGATGTCCATAGATAGAGATTGATTGACCTTGAATCTTTGGGATCTATTTTGGAGGAAAGAGGTAAACCAATTTAGAACTGATCCCGACAGGCCCATTCTATGTTTTAAGAGGTCCAGAAGATTGTCATGTTTGACGGTGTCGAATGCCGAGGATAAATCAAGCAGGATTAACAGACAGGCTTCATTTTGATCTAGGATTTTTAGTAAGTCATCAACTATGTGGGTCATGGCCGACTCAGTACTGTGTCCTGCGCGAAAGCCGGATTGGTATTGGTTGAGCAGGTTGAAATGGTCAATGTGGTTTCCTAGTTGTGTCTGTACGCATCTTTCTAGTAGTTTAGCCAGAGTTGTGATGTTAGAGATTGGTCGGTAGTTGTTTAAGTCCATTTGGTCTGCTGTTGGCTTCTTTAGGATGGGGGACACCTGCCCACTTTTGAGGTTTTCTGGGATGAGTCCTTGAAGCAGGGAGGTATTGATAATCTTGGTCCACAGTGGTAAAAGTAGCGGTGTGAACTCTTTTAGATAGTTTGCAGGAAGTGGATCAGTGAAGTGGTTCGAGGGGTTCAATGATGTGAGAAGTTTTAGAATTGTATCTTCTGTGTAAGTGTTGAAGGAGGACCATTGGGCATTATTTTTGAGGGCGAGCTTTGGTGTGCATAATCTAGGGGATGTAGGGAGGAAGGTGAGGTGCTTTTGTGGGTGTCAGAGTGAGTTACTAAGGCCTTAAGTAGGTCCGTCTTTATGTTTTCTGTCTTCTCAGTGAAGAAGGATGCAAATTGTTCGCAGCTGGGTAATGCGCTTGGACCACCATGTGGGGGGTAGGGTAATCCCTTAGACTGTGCTTTGACTAGTTCGAATAGTTTTTTGGGTCGATTTTTGCCTTGGTTTAATTGGTTCCTGAATCAGATTGCTTTGGATCTTCTAATCTTTCTATAGTAGGAGTTTCTGGTAGCTCTTAATAGTTTAAGGTGGTCAAGGGATGGTGATGATCTCCATTGGCGTTCGATTAATCTTAGGGAGCGTCTGTCGTCATTGAGGCTGCTGTTATACCATGGTTTGGAGTCTTTTACGGAGAGCCTCTTCAGTTGTAGGGGAGCAACTGTGTCTATGATCGTGGTTATAGAGGTAAAGTAGTGGTTTGTTAGATCTTGAACGTCAGATAGGCCTTCGGGGGGAAGCAAGAGGTTGGCGCTAGAGGACGCAAGTAAGCCCGTGCTGGCATTTTTTAAGTTTCTTTTCCAAATTTTGGGTTTTGTGGGTTGGGCTGAACATGGTTTTACTGTTTCATTAATGAGGAACGTGATGGTATGGTGGTCCGACCAGTCACATGGGAGGATTGTAATCAATTGAATGGAATTAGCTTTGGAGCTGACCAAGTCTAGGATGGAGCCCTTGTCGTGTGTGGGGCTGTCACAGATTTGGGTGAGGTCAAGGTCTGTGAGGAATGTTTTGAGGCTGTTCACTGCAGAATCGTTAAGATTATTCCAATGAAGGTTGAAATCTCCGAGGAATATATGGGTGCCTTGTTGTCCAGTGTTTGTAGTCACGATGTCCATGAATTGTTCGATGAAGGTGAGGTTGTCACCTGGAGGGTGGTAGAATGTGTGTAATGAACAGATTGGCTTGTTGTTGCTTGTGACATCAATGCGTAGGTATTCGCATGAGGATAGAGTCGGTGAGAGTGGTCGGGTCACTGAGAGATTGTTTTGATGGATGCAGGCAATACCGCCCCCTGGTCTGTCAGTTCTGTCTAATCTGGTGAGGTCATGGTTAGGGGGGATCAGAATATCTAAGATAGGTGTAGACGATTCATTTAACCAGGTTTCGGTCAGGATTAGGAGGTCAGGTTCATGAGTGAGTATGAGGTCCGCAATTTCAGATGCATGTCTAGAGGCTGATCTACAATTCAGTAGAATACATTTGAGATGTGGCTTGATGCGAGCTATAGGTTCTTGTGTGAGGGGGACTTGCATGAGATTGTCTTTGGATATTCCTCTAGGGATGTGTTTTGGGGCTCTGTGTGGATTAGAGGGGATGGTTTGGATTAGGGAATGTAAATTTATGTTATTCGGGCAATCAGTGTTCTGGGTAGGATGGGGGAGATCATAGGAGCGGAGTAGGGAGTGTATATCATTGGATGATAAAGGGTCCTTCATTCGGTCAGGGCGGGTTGTGGCATTAGGGTAAGGTACTGTACTCCATCTTGGTGGCGTGTGCCTCATGGGTAGAACGCGCATTTGGTGTGGGTGTGTGGGGCGGTTTCTGTGGTCATTCATGTAAGAATCATGATCATGCCTTCTACTCTTGGGCGGGTGGAGGATCAAGTCGCGTAGGAATTGAAGATCATTTTTGACTTGTTGCAGTGATAATAGAATTTCATCCAGTCTGGGATCCAGTGAGGGTTGTGTGGGTAGTGTTTGGTATGAGGGGAGGGGAGGGGTGGTAGGGTTTGTGAGGTTAGATTGGCCTGGGATGATGTATTGAGGTCCGCGTGGATGAGTGAGGGGAGATGGGAGGGAGGGGTTGGAGTGAGGTGGCGAGGCCTGCTTCGAGTCGATGTGAGGAGGGGATAGGGCTGTGGTAGTGTTCAGGATAATAGGGGACAGATTGGGAGGGATGCTACTTGTTCGGATATTAGGTGAAGACTGGGTGCTATTGGGAGTAGGGGTGTGGTTATCGTATCTTAGGGTGTCTGCTGGAGTTGGACTGGGTGGATGTATCCGTTGGGTCATACGAGGTGTCTGTCTTGTGGGGGATTCAGCAGGGACGTTCGCCGGCGTCCTGGGATTGGGAGAACTTGGGGAGGCGGGGATAGGATCTCGTGACCTTTTCCTTGATGAGAGGAAAGTTATTGTCAAAGAGGAGTAAGTTGTGGTCTGATGATTGTATGAGGATGATTCCATTATGGTAAATGGTGATTGTGGCTGCAGGTCTGTAAAAAGGTGATGGGGTGATCGAGATCTTGAGACCGTGAGCTGTTTTCTTAGAGGAGGTGGTCGAAAACAGAGCGAGAATGGTTTTTCTCCATTGGGCTCTTCTCTTCGTGTAAAAGATGAGGTCATTAGTTATGTATCCTTTATTAGTTGAGAAGTATGGGTCAGAGATAGGGGTTTCGGGGTTTGCTTTTAGCAAATTGTGTTTGAAGTTTTTGGCTGTTTTTTTTTTTAGAGGTTAGGGGGGTACTTGATGATATAGGTGTGTTGTCCTGCAGGTTCCATAGTGGTGTCGGTGCTTATAGTGATGGTGGGGAGAGTGGGGTATTGGGTGATAATAGGTGGGATTGTGGGGGAGGGGAGGTTATGACTAAGGGGCGTAACTTGTGTGGGGTCAGGGTGACAGTGAGTGAGAAGCTGTAAGAGATGGTAAGGGGGAGGTATTGGGCATAGTGGTGGGTCGGGAGGGGCGTGAGAGAAGGAGATGGGGAATGGGGACTATGGGTTAAGTCGTTGATATATAGGCCATTCCAAGATGGCTGCTTGTTATCCTATGATAGCTAATGTCTAGGGTGTAGTCCTATAATTCTTTCTCTGAATCATTCCTCACTGGAACGTAATCCCTTATAACTTTCCATGAAAAACAGTTTGGGGTGTAGTCCTGTGTAACTTTCCTTGGGTTGGGGAGGGTCGACTAGTCCTTTCTCCCTTTTTTAGTTGTGTGAGCCTGCCATTCCAAGATGGCTGCTTCTTATTCGGTGATAGCTCATGTCTAGGGTGTAGTCCTATAACTCTTTCCCTGATTCATTCCTCACTGGGAAGTAGTCCCTTAACACTTTCCATGAGACAGTTTGGGGTGAGTGATGGGGTGTAGTCCTAAGTCTCTTTCCTTGAGTTGGGGAGGGTTGAGTAGTCCTTTCTCCCTTTTTTTAGATGTGTGAGCCTGCCATCTTAGGAAGGGAGCTGGTGTTATTTATTGAACGAGCTTAAAATGGTGGCCTTGTAACGTCAGCGGGTCGACAGCGTGCCAAATATGAAAGTGTAGGCATAAATGCTAGCTATGCGTGTATGGGGGGGCTGCCCAATCGGCCAGTGATATTGTTAAAAAGCTGAAGGTCTGAACTCCCAAGACCACTCTTCTGCGCTCTAATGTTCAGCAGCGTGCTATTGCCGATATACATGCGCGCTCGATCTCACTTGTGCATTCGGCTTCCGAACAGCTCATCGGTGGGTGATCTCATCTTGCGAGCTTAACGACTCCAGCTGCTCGCTCCGTCTCATGGGCGCACTCGTGCAGGGGAGGAGGGGGGGGTTGCCCCCTCCTTCGTCCAAGTCTTTGCCGCTATGGACTCAGTGGGACCAATGATTAGCACCCGGTGCCAATATTTATGCGGCAGATCGGAGAAAAATGATGCAGCCAACCATGGCAGAGATGCGCCCATCGGCTGATTTTACCGACGGGAGCATCCGGTCGTACAATCTGTCTCACCAGCGCTTCAGGCTTTAATGCAGATCTTTACATGATGAGCTAACTGATGACCAGGTGGTCATCCATAAAAACACTAATTATACAAGAAAACCTAGTGGGTTAATGGTGATAGTTCCTTCAAGGATATAATAGTATTAGTACAAAAAAGCTAAACTTTTCTGAAAGATGTACAAGAGCTGCTCTACAACAAAGCAGCAAAGGTGCTGATGACTAAGTTAACATGATTTCGGACCATAATAGTGATAAAGAGAAAGAGAAGTATACAAGTAAACAACAGTTTAAAAGATCTGGAGTAATATGTTATGTGTGTTGAAATACTCAACATTCTTCTAACTTTGCCAAGTGTCTGCTAGGAATGTAAAGTGTTCAGAGTGAGGTCTATTTGGACATTTTACTAGAGTTTGCAAAAAGAAAACTGTCAAGCGAATCACCAAGAACAAGGATAGCTCTGCATCCATGATGAAGGGTTGATGGATAAGCCTGGAAAACACATGGTTTTGAATATCAAAGGGAACAAATGTATTAAACCCTTGTGCTGGATAACTTTGGGCGGAGATGTTTTTGAAGTAACAGTGGATTCAGGATATCCGTACACTATTATTTTCAAGAGGGCTTGGGAAAAAGAATTTGTAGGTACAATTGGTGGACATTTACGTCCAACTGACAATAATCAATCAATCAATCAAGTCTCTTGTAAAGCGCGACTACTCACCCGTTAGGGTCTCAAGGACATGAATCCTGAGAGCTACAGGGAGATTCTATTAACATGTTCGATTTTAGGCCTTTGCTCTTTAATTTAAAAGGCAAGAAAGCTTCATTTAAGCTGTACGTTGCCAATGATGGTCAGTCTGTTCTTGGGTGGATGGAGCAGCGGTCTTCGAGTATTATAGCCCTGAATAGGTGCTTGTTGCTTGTGAAAGTGAAGATACTAAGTTTGGGTTATGCAAAAAAATGGAACGTTGAGAAGTTTCAAACACAAAATAATTTTGAAATCAAATGCTAAAGCTAGAATACATAATGTCCAGAATATTTCATTTATTCTAAGTGATGAAGTGCGAAATGAACTTAGGCGGTTACAGGAAGTCAAAATTATGGACCCAATTGAATCGCCTGAGTGGATTACTCTGTTGGTAGTTGCACAAAGTGACAATGGAAAGGTCTGGTTATGTGTCAATGTGTTCTGGGGTGCTAACTTACCCGTCACTCTGGAAAAGTTATGAGGGCAGGTAAAGCACTATGAGCTAGTCTGGATTAGGGCTCATAGGTACTGATGTGGTATGGTGACTCAGTCCCTACATACTGACCTTCTGTGGTCCCAGGCATAGTTCTGTTTACACAGAATCCCTCCAACAATTGTTAAGGGACACCAGCCAGACACCATCTGAAAGTCTGAAGAACCACAGAAGCCTTCCAAGGTTTTCACACTTGGAAGGGGGCGGGGTTCTTCGGAGTAACAGGTGCCAGAAGCTGCAAGACCTAAACTTAATTGAAACTTTAGCTTGTCCATTTGTCCTAGACAGAGGAGTCGCCTCTTCACTTATAAGTAGAGAGGAAAAGCAGTTCATTACAGACGTCTAAATATGAGGAGGGCATGTAGCTGGGTAAGGCTGGTTGTCATTTGAACACTGGATCTGCTATAAACATATACTGGCTTCCTGTGTGACGCCAATTTAGAAGCATCAAGAAGTAAGATGGTACCAATCTCCCTTCTGTTTAAGTCAACTTTTCAAACTTAATCCAAAATCTAGCAACTAGACTACTATGGGCCACAATGTGATTAGTGCCCAAAACAGAGTGCAATGCGTATGGTGTTACACAATGCGCCCATTACAAAATGTGTGCAAGTAAATCTCACTCTCATGTACCGCCTGAAGGAAATTGAACATGGAAAACTGTCGGTATGAGTAATACTGTAGGTAGTACTTCCCAAACATTTTAGAACCCCAACCCACTTTTTAGAATGACAAACATTCACAACCCACCTAGCTTTAATGGACATATGGTGGGCGTTTTTTAATGCAACTAAAACATCATGTGGTAGCACACTGTCATTTACAGACAGCATATTTTCTATTTAAATGGCCACTGAATTTGCAAAGACATACAGTTTTACTGATAAAACTATACTGTACACATATGATAATCGAAATCTGGTTTCAATAAATATTTATCATTTATGCATCACCAAGTAAAAAGTGTCTTGATTTGTTTTGATCCTATTAAAATCTTTGTTCCCATCACACTTCAGGGTTGCAAAAAACATGTGCTTCATTTTTGCTTTCCTAACTGCTGAATGTGTACAGTTCATCTGCAGGTATTTACATTTTGTTGTGTGTTACAAAAAAATGACATCCCACAGCCTTTTTTTTTTTTAAACTTGTTTTTATTGGCATTTTAGACAGAAGGACAAAACAGTGGCATTTCGTAATCAAAAGTTTGTTGCATACAAATCTGTCGGATATCATTTGGGACGGCGCAACATACATGATATATCAATGGGACATCTCTTCCAGCGTTTTGGAACAGGGTACAGTTCTAAAAATATAGTCCGTTATCTGCGCATGTATACAGTTAGTCTTAACAAAAGAAGGAACAATAGACTACAAGCATGGCTATTTCGTGTATATCGTAGGGATCCATTCCATCAAGGAGGGGGTCAATCGAAGAGCCAGGTTTTGAGGTTTCTTGCGAAGATGGGGAGCGATGTTGTCTGTCTGAGGTGGAGCGGAAGGGCGTTCCAGGCTTTGGCCGCGAGGAAGGAGAAGGAGCGGCCTTCTGATCTGGTCTTTCTGGTTGGTGCGGGGGACCACGGCGTAGGAGAGCTGGGCTGATCGTAGGGTCCTTTGGGGTGCGTGGAATTTGAGTCGGCTGTTCAGGTATGCTGGTCCGGTGCCGTGGAGGGCCTTGTGTGCGTGGGTGAGTATCTTGAAGGTGATTCTCGCCTCGTCGGGGAGCCAGTGGAGTGTGCACAGGTGTTGGGAGATGTGGCAGTGTTTTGGCAGGTTGAGGACCAGTCTTGCGGCGGCGTTCTGGATGTTCTGTAGCTTGCGGGTGAGGTTTTTGTTTATTCCGGCGTAGAGTGCGTTGCCGTAGTCGAGTCTGCTGGTGACCAGGGCGTGAGTGACGGTCTTTCTGTGTTCGAGGGGGATCCATTTGAAGGTCTTACGTAGGAGGCGGAGGGTGTGGAAGCAGGAAGACGAGACGGAGTTGATCTGGCGGTCCATTTTGAGCTCGGAGTCCAGGATGATTCCCAGGTTGCGTGCGTGGTCCGTGGGGGTTAGCGGGTTTCCGAGGGCGGGGGGCCACCAGGTGTCGCTCCAGGCGTCGGGGTTTGGGCCCATGATGAGTACTTCTGTTTTGTTAGTGTTTAGTTGTAGGCAGCTGTTTTTCATCCATTTGGCGACGGCTTCCATGCCTTCTCGAAAGTTGTGTCTGGCGGTGTTGGGTTCGTTGGATAGGGAGAGGATGAGTTGGGTGTCGTCTGCGTACGACACAATGTTGAGTCCGTAGGTTCTGACGATGGGTGCGAGTGGAGCCATGTAGACGTTGAAGAGCGTCGGGCTGAGGGAGGAGCCCTGGGGGACTCCGCAGGTGGTAGGTGTAGGGTCCGAGAGGAAAGGGGGGAGTCTGACCCGCTGCGTTCTGCCGGAGAGGAAGGAGCGGATCCAGTCGAGGGCCTTGTCCTGCATTCCTGCGTCGTGGAGTCTGCGTATTAGGGTGCGGTGAGAGACTGTGTCGAACGCCGCTGAGAGGTCGAGGAGGATGAGGGCTACTGTTTCTCCTTTGTCCAGTAGGGTGCGGATGTCGTCTGTTGCGGCGAGGAGGGCAGTTTCCGTACTGTGGTTTTTTCTGAAGCAGGATTGGGAGGAGTCGAGGATGTTGTGCTTTTCGATGAATGTGGCGAGTTGGCTGTTGATGGCTTTCTCGATGACTTTTGCTGGGAACGGGAGCAGGGAGATGGGTCTGTAGTTTTTTAGGTCGGTGGGGTCCGCCAAGGGTTTCTTCAGGAGGGGGTTGACCTCGGCGTGTTTCCAGTCGTCGGGGAACGAGGCGGTCGCCAGGGAGCGGTTGATGGTGTGGCAGAGCATGGGTGCGATGGTGTCGGCGGCTCTGTTGAAGATGTGGTGGGGGCAGGGGTCCGTGGGGGCCCCTGAGTGGATTGACTTCATTGTCTTCAGTGTGTCTTCGGTGGTGAGGGCTGTCCAGTTGTCAATCGCTGGTTTCCGGGTGTCGTGGGTGGTTGGTGAGGGTTCAGTGTGTTGGTTGTCTTCGTCGAAGTTGTCGTAGATGCTCTTGATTTTGTGGTGGAAAAGGTGCTGAGTTTGTCGCAGAGGTCTTGTGAGGGAGGGATGTCAGTAGACTCGCTGGTGGGTTGGGCGAACTCTTTGATGATGTTGAAGAGTTCCTTGCTGTTGTGTGCGTGGGTGGAGATTCTGTCTTCAATCGCTTTTTTCCTCGTTTCTCTGATGAGTTGGTGGTGGGCGTTGGTGGCGGCTCTGAAGTTGTTGTGGGCTTCTGTGGATTTGGTGTTCCTCCAGGCCTTTTCGAGGCGGCGGCAAGTGCGTCTGGACTCTCGAAGTTCGGTGTTGAACCATCTGGCTTTCTTGGCGCGGGTATTGTTGTTTTTCTTGGGGAGGGCTATGGTGTTGGCGCTGTCCGAGGTCCATGTATGCAGGGTTCGGGCTGCGGTGTTGGGGTCGTCGTTTTCTGCGGTGGTTGGGGTGGAGATGCTGAGTGAGGAGGTGAGCTGGTCGTCAGTGATTTTGGTCCAGTTTCTTCGTGGGAGCAGGTGCTGGTGTCTGTGGATGGTGGGTGTTCTGAAGGTGAAGTGGACGCAACGATGGTCGGTCCATGGGAGTTCAGTGGTGTGGCTGAAGGTGATGGAGTTTCGTGTAGTGAAGACGGGGTTGAGGGTGTGTCCTGCTGAGTGCGTGGGCTCGGTCACGATCTGGCGGAGTCCAATGTTGTGGAGGTTGTCCAGGAGGGATGCGGTGTTGGGGTCCAGTTGGTTGTCGAGGTGGAAATTGAGGTCTCCCAGCAGGGTGTAGTTGGTGGATGTGATGGCCTGCTGGGAGATGATGTCCGTGATGGAGTTGGCGAAGGGTCCGCAGGGTCCAGGGGGGTCAGTAGATGAGGGTTCCTCGGAGGGTGGCGGTGGGGCTGGCCAGTATCTTGAAGTGAAGGTGTTCCATCAGGTCTGTGTGCTCGTCGGGGAGCGTGCTCAGGCCGAGGGTGGATTTGTGGCCTCAGTTGCATGGGGGTTCTATAGAGTCGGAGTATGTACTTAAAATGTATTAGTCTGAGCCTGTAATTTGGGGTCATCTGTTGCAGTGGTCTACAGCTAAAGTCCCATTGCTCGTCAGTTATGGTCTCGCCTAGGTCTGCCTCCCACGCCATGCGAGCCGTCGGCACGGTGATCCTTTTGTGTGGTTGTGTAAAGTCGTGTGATCAGTTTGCGTCCAGATTCTACAGTGAGTATATTTTCCAGGGCCGACAGCTGTGGAGGGGGGTTCTGGAAAGGCTCCAAATTTACTTTTGCAAGCCGCTCTCAATTGATAATAAAGTAGCATATCTAGCGCTGATGGGGGCGCAGGCCCACACATCTGTAGCAGTGTGAGAAAGTGATCCTCAGGGTATAAGTCTTGTCCAGTCAGTATGTGGTGTACCTGAGTCCGCTCCCGTGCTTTACTGTCCATCAGTGGTGGAACTAGCGGGTTATCTGCCAAGGGCATTGAGGGAGCATAAAGTATGTCTATATTGGCGCGTCTGCAGAGGCCTCCCCAGGCCCACCGCATTGCCTCAACAGTGTCCACTTCGTTGCGTGGGCGCTTGAATGGTTTCTAAATGGCCGTGTTAAGGGGGAGGGGGGCAGCTCTGTCCAGCTCGACCGCTACGTGAGGTTGAAATGGGGTGGGTGCACCCAATAATGTAAGAACTGAGCTTGCGCGCAATGTGCATAGAGGGCAAAGTCTGGGGCTGCCAGTCCGCCCTGCGACTGTGGTAGCGTCAGTGCCTCCCATGAGTTTCTTGGTTGTTTCCCCGCCCAAACCAGCTCAACCATTAAGGAACGGAGTTTTTTAAAGAAGTGCGTTGTGAGAGGGATAGGGACATTCACAAACAGATATAGCAGCTTTGGCAGGATAATCATTTTGGCCACCGCTATGCGACCTATTAGCGAAAGAGGGAGAATCTTCCATCTCCGCACTCTGTCCTCAATCCAGTCTACTGCCCTTCCATAATTTGTCGTCCAAAGTTCTTGCAGGTCATTACTTATCCAAATGCCCAGGTATCGTGTCGGCCCAGTTGCCCAGACTATGGGGTACTCCGTGTCGAAGGGCTTTGTCCCAGGTGTCAGAGGGATTAGGACGGATTTACTCCAGTTCACTTCAACTCCCGACAGCCCACCGTAGCGCACCACCTCACGCGTCATGGGCGAGAAGTTGTTCTGGGGATTTACCATATATAAGGTGATATCATCTGCGTACATTGACACAGTGAGTGCCCGTGTGGTAAACCCTATTCCCCTGTTAGTGTGGTGCTGCCGAATCCTGGCCGCCAGTGGCTCAGTGGCTATTGCAAATAATAATGGCGACAAGGGGCATCCTTGTCTGGTGCCCCTTGGAATAGATATCGGGCCTGAGACCAGGCCATTTACCCGCAATCGCGCAGTTGGCATGGTATAGAGCAGCTGAATCTGCTTAATAAACAGAGGACTCATGCCCAGTCTGTGCAAAAGTGGAAAGAGGAACCCCCATTCCAGGGAATCGAACGCCTTGGTGACGTCCAAGAGTGCTGCAATCGCTGATTCGGTGGGGGGCGAGGTAGTGGAGAAGCGCGAACATTGTGAGAGGTGGATCTCCCCGGTATGAAACCAGACTGATCCGGTCTGACTATCAGGGGCAATAGCGGCTGGAGGCGGACAGCCAGCAGTTTAGCAAAGATCTTTGCGTCCAGGTTGATCAACGAAAGTGGCCGATAGGAATCACACTGTGCGGGGTTCTTATCGGGTTTTAATATGGTGATAATTATAGCTTCGCGCATGGAGCTGGGTAAAATACCCGATTCTACGGCTTCCCGGTATACGTCCAGGAGCCGTGGCGCCAGGATTTCGGAGTATTCTTTGTAGAATTTTGCCGTTAGGCCGTCCGCCCCAGGTGCCTTGTCGGCTGGCATGCTACCTATCACTCGACGTACATCTTCTACAGTGAAGGGGATGTCCATATACTCTCGATGTATCCTGCCAAACCAGAGTAGTTCTATTGAGTCAAAGTAGTCCTTCAGGACCTCGCTTGGTGGGCTTGACCGGGAGGTATATAGTTTTCCATAAAAATCTTTAATTGTGGCAAGGATATCTGGCGGGGAGTGCACCGTGGTGTCTTCCGGTGTGATCAGTTCAATAACAAATGTGGACCCTCTGGGGTTCCGGAGCATGTTTGCGAGGGTCTTCCCCGGTCTGTCCCCCTCCCCATAGCGACGTGCCTGTGCGTGCTTATGTAGAAATTTGGTTTCTCGGTCTGCTGTTTCCTGATACTCCGTCAGTTTGGCGCGGATATTAGCGAGGGTCGTAGAAGTGGGCGAGTGAAAGTATTGTGTCTCTAGCGTCTTTATCTCTGCTTCTAAGACATCCCACAGCCTTTCCTAGCACACTCCCTGTTCTCCAACATGATCGTTACATAATTGACTTTACTTTCTTTCTCCGACTGCAAAGAGAGAGGGGTTTGTAATCACCAACTCCCATGTTAAAAAATAAGCAGAAATTTGTCAGAAGACATAGCCTGACATTTGACCTCTGTCTTTGAGGCGCAGAAATGTGACAAGTACAGATTTAAATGCATCTTTATTGCTTGGACTTTCCTGACAAACCAAAAATCGGCTTGCGACTCATAGTTTGGCAAAGACTGCGTAGCCAAAAAAGAAGAAGCAAAACCGGGCCTTCTTTGCACAGGTAACTCCCCTCTTTGACATCCGACAGAGGAAGAGAGACCAGCCTGTTGCCAAGGTTTTAACCCGGTTTTCAAGTCACAAGGTTATCATTTTCATCGCAAAAAGTTCTCATATGCGAGCCAACCAATCCAAACGAGTAGGTTACACTGATTTCCCCCATGGTAACTATGTGGCATGTACCGCTGCTAGAAGAACCGAAGTTAGCTATTTGCCAGTTTTGTGTTCTGTAGGACAATTTTTCTTGATGTGGGAGGACTACTCCTGGGTCCCGTGGTGTACCTGGTATCAAACATCATCTGTAGCTGCTGGGACCGTGACCCAAAACGTCCCTAGTTTTGGACACTGCCAAAATATAAGTAACAACATCCCGTGTCGTGCAGCTTCTCCAGTATAGATGTGAGCTTTTAGTATCCCATCTTGCAACTTTACAGGGGCGCTATCTTAAGTGTTTGTGTCCACGATTTTTAACCCGTTTTCAAAGGATACAAGGTCACATGTAGCCCTCTCCCTTTTTGAGGGCTGTAACACCCAGGATCTAACTTGGAGTTAACTAATATGCTTTGTTTCTGTAAAGTTAAATTGTTTTTCAGATCTATCTTCAAAAGGCTTAATATTACCCTTGTTCAAAAAATAAGCCTACCGAAGCACTTGTTATCACTCGGTGTTTTAAAGCTATTTCGATTGAGATCTAGCATGAAATTAGGGTTATCACAGATGTGTGTGAAGGGTGAGGGATAAAATACAAGGCCCATAGATGTCCCCAGTTTATCCCAAATGTCTAATGTCACCCTCGTCACCAGAGAGGAAGAGACCAGAGCACCTATGTCTTTTTCTCTATCAATGGTATCTTCCAGCAGGAAGTTCCTGCAATATTGTGGTCTACAAAGCACCAATGTATGTTCATGTCTATCATCCCCCATTCTGCATTCTCAATTGTGCCTTTTGAAAGTGGCCCAACAGATGTAGGATTGCCAAGTTCCCATGTCAAGCTGGGAGGGAAGTTATTCAGCTATTATCGTCGGTTTTCGTCTCCCACATATAAAGTTTTTAAGTTCTGAGTGAAATTGCTTTAGCAGCGAAGCCGATATCGGGAGTGGTATTGTCTGGAAGAATTGTAGCATCCTGAGGAGCGCATCATCTTCAGCAAAGCAATTCCAGGAGAATCATTGCATATGCAACTGTTGCAGATCTCTACATCCACCAGCTAACAGCAGGGAGTAGTTCAATGTGTAAGTAAGTCCGTTTTTATATAGCGCAGCTACTCACCCTTACGGGTCTCAAGGCGCTGGGGGCCGTAGTGGAAATTAAGTGAGCTATTGCTCAGAGTCACATGGTGCTGAGCTGAGCTGCCGCCGGAGCCGGGGATCGAACCGTGAACCCTGTGCTCCGAAGTCAGCTGCCCTGGCCGCTGCACCACACCTCTCCACTAATGTGATGATCTGCCCATTGGATGAGGCCAATTCTACTTTCAGATATGGAACCATTTTAGATGCCCATCATATTTAGAAGAGAGTGCAAAGTGTTGACTTCAGAACAGAGTGGTGTATATAAAATCAACACTACAGTTTAGTAATATTCACTTTAAAGAATTTTGGACACAAATAGAAAGTGTGTAAGTCACCAAAATCAAAGCAAAGTGAGCTAAATTGAGCCCGTGGTGTTAGAGGGAGGATTCAAACCTGTTGTAGGGAACTAAAAATAGAATTAGCAGATGATACCAATTCAACCGGAGTGAGTAAGGCGGTGTTAAAAAGAATAACAAAGAAGGTTTCCAGTGAGGAGGATCTCTTATATTTAAGGAAGAAACAATCAGTTTTCCCACTTGATAATTTCATGGACGGGAGGCGAGACCTTTCCCTATGTAGAGAGACTCCACAACAATAAGATGCGTAGAAGTCTCCTAAGGTCTATATGTGGATTAAATCATATGCTTATGTCAGAAAGAGGCGGTGCTCTGCTAGACGAAGGAAGCATTTGTAAGTGTGGCCTCAACATGAAGGGAAACTTAATCCACATATTAGTGGATTGCTTATGGTTCTTGGCACAACGGAAGTCCTTTTTCAAACCTGTTTTTATGAAATATGACATAAAGGGCAAGCAATTACATTATTGGTTGAAATGAGATTCCTTGACGTGGCGTGTGCCATGGCCGATTTTTATTATCTGTTGATACATTTTTACAGTTAAAATGAGGAAGTCATTTTTGAATTATGTGAAATCTTTCGCTTCATTGGTAAGAATATTTTTAAAGTAACTAAATATTATTGATTGGATGATTTGTGTTTTAACCATATTTGATATTGTGTTTTATATTGAGAATTTTTGTGTCACATTTTATTGTTTTAAGAATCCTTGCTTGAAAGACTAAGGTCTAAATAAACATATGTTAACACTAACTCACTTTAAAGCCAAGATTTTACCAAACCTCTCCTGCTCACTCAGCAAGGCAGGTAAGGACTGAAGCAGATCTGTGATTGAAAGCTTTATGTCATCTACAAACATGGTTAATTTGAAGTTATCCATGCCAATGGATACTGCCTTAATGACATACACCTCCTAACATGCAAAAGGGCTCTAACATCAGGGCTAATAGGTGTAATTACAAAGGGGACCCCTGTTATGTACCGCTTTTAACTGCCCTGACTGGAAATTTTGCACCATTTACTCTGATGGGGGCCCTAGGAGATGGCAATGTGGGCCAAACCCTAGATGTCCTATCAAGCAAGCTAAATATGTCTTGTTGACGCTATGAAATGCCTTTTAAGCATTTGACCACAAGAGCACTGCACTCTTAAGGCTGCTTTTGGGCATTTTCTATTATGTGATTTTCTGTATGTTATCACCACACTGGTACCCCATGATGAAGTTAGATTGATCTGGAGCAACCAGATCCTGCATCAGTAGTCCGAATGGTCTCAGAGGTCTTTAAATATTTTAATGTTCAGATTCAGAAGTGCTATCCATCTGTATGACCCACATTGCAATGGATCTTTGACATGTTGGAAAACAACTAAGACAGCCATACTATACATCAAGTCAGTGACTAGGCTTGATTCTCCAATTAAATTATAAAAGCCTAGCTAAAATATGGGCCAATGAGCTGCAAAAGATTCTGTAAAGCAGGGCCTGTAAAACTGTACACTCCGCTTGCCTTACCCAACTGTAGCCTCTGTATAACTTTTACATCCTTGTCAAGTCCCATTAACTCATTCAGGATTTCAGCCCGATCAGTCACCATTAGCTTTTCGCAAGTGGGTACATATGATTCAAAATCAATTTAGTCAATTGGTTTTATATCGTAGAGCCACTGGTAGAACTTTTGTAAGGACGCAGCAATGGATTTGTCCCCAGTTACTGATCTCCCACTTTCATTGCGCAGTTTAATTACCTTTTTCTTGAACTATTTTTGCTAGTACGTGTCGTCAGTTATTTACCTGCTTTGTTACCTAGAGCAGTAAACGTTTGTTTGACCAACAAAAAGTCACATTCCGCCATGTCCAGGGCTCACACTACTGAGTGGAGCAATATGGACTTGTTCAACATCGTGAACGATAATGTTCACTTGTGGTATTTTTTCAATAACTTGGGCTGATGTTTGAGAATGTCTTTAGCTGCAGGATGCAGCTCTTATAAAGATACCTGTCAGAACCGCTTCAAGCATGTCCTAATATGTCAATATCAGCATACCTTCCCTTTCACCATAGAGTCCATGATGGCTTCATCTATTTCTAATGTAAGGGTTCCATTAGTGCATCAAATGAACATTTAGGTGCCACTCATGCTCACTATATCCATCCTGGGGAGCGGAAGTTAGATGAAAGTGGTGCATGGCCTGAGATCGTGATGTGGTCTAAAGTAGAGTCTGTAACCAGTGACCCTCAATGCACTGCTCACCAAGAAGTGTTCTATCTATCATATGTAGGATGCACATGTGAAAAGCAGGTAAAGTCTTTGCTATCTATATGCTGTGCTCTCCATGTATCAATGAGACATTATCTAAAAGGCACCATCGTCACCCCACTCCTGCCTGACCTTAGAGTCATAGAGCTGTCCATGACTATGTTCAGGGTGCACCCCACTTCCCTCACAAGAACCTCCCTCTCTGCTATTGTGAAGACGTCAGAAACAGCTGATTTAGTGTAAGTTTATTGATTTACATTTGGATGTACATTAGTGTGAGTGCATGGGGAACTATCAATAAGATTACACTCGGTGCTCTACCAGTCTCATCTGGGATCACTTTCTCTACCTTTCTTGGAAGTGTTTTGCACAGAGTATCACCACCCCTGCCTTTTTATGAGGCATCGAGTAGAAGAATTGCAATGAGAGCCATTCTAGCCCAGTCTCTTGTGAGTAAAGGGACGTGGGTCCGGGAACACTATGTCATAGGAATCAAGCTATACCTGGCTGAAGAGCCCTAACTAGGGCAAAACCGGTCCTTGGTTGCTTGTGGTCCGGTTCAGGGAGGACCTGCGCTGGCAGCTTGGGCTGGACTGCTCTCACTGGAACAGGGTCAAAACTGATTTGCATATGGCTGAGGTGGCACGGTGTGCAAAATAGCGATAGATTGGAATGGGGCCCAAGTAATTACCCGTGGCTAAGATTAATTTAAGCATTTCATCCATCACTTTTTTAAGAATGCGCTCTTAGGCAATACATTTAAGGAGTCAATTCAAGCAGCCAAAGCCTTCAACAGTGTCCAAACCACTAACCACAAGTCACTGAATACCCAACTAATCAGCCTGCAAAGAATATTGATGCTGCACCCTTGGAAAATCCAGAGCATCAAGGAGTTGAGGTCAGCATTGAACACTCAGACTTTATCCTTGAGGTTGGTGGTCAGGATAGTTGGTCTTTTGGCCTAGTCGATTCAGGCCATTTTTCTGGTCCTCTGCATTTCAGGGCCCTACAACACCTCAAGATCCAACATCTCCACAGGGATCTCACATGCATGGATAAAGACCAACTTTCTCAAGATTTTAAGATGGAACTGAAGTGGTGGGTAGAACACATGGGGGCAGGGAACGGCAGGACCATTTTTGGTAATCAACTGGATATGATAATCAAATCAGATGCCAGAAAGCGGGGCTGGGGAGCACGCTGGGGACAGGTCTCCACTGGGGCAGATGATTGAACTGGGAGTTGGATCTGCATATCAACTGCTTGTAGCTTCTGGTGGGTTTATTTGCCATTCAGGCTTTATCTCCCCAGAAGGCAGCTGTTGCAAAGGATGAAATCTCTCTTGCTAGCCGAGACAGCGAAAGAATTCGGGCAGTACTGTCTGCAGCATCATATTTCAGTGGTGGCGGAAAACATTCAGGCCTAGTGGAATGAGGTAGCAGACTAAAATTCCAGGTGTCTTAGGGACAGCAGTGACTGGAAGCTGCATCCTCAAGTGTTCCAGTGTCCTTTAAGGGGTTCTTGAAAAACTGACCTTTTTGCCTCCAGGCTGAAATCTCAACGACAGCAAATTTTCAGCTGAAGGCCGGATCCATTAGGGCTGGCCACGGACACTTTTCTCCAAGACTGGTCCGGGAACATGCATTATGCATTTCCCCCATTCCTGATGATTCCCAGACTGACAGGTCAGGTAGGAAGGCAGGAAGCTGATTTTATTCTTTTGACTCCACTTTGGAGGGTTCAACCGTGGTTCTCTGTGCCTCTGGAGATGTCTTATGATTCTCCGATGATGTTACCGTTGTGGACGTACCTTCTCAAGGATACAATGGCTCAGTCGCATCCTCCTACGCAAGCAGGGAAGCTAAGCTGTCTTTCATGGAATGGCAAATTTAGGGAGTTGTTGGCAGATGCTGGAACTTTAGAGACAAGCTTCTTCCTACTTTAGACAAGCCTGGACAAGCAGAATACAAGCTATTCTTTGGCCTGGAGCAGATGAATTTGTTGATGCAGCACACAGGGTGCGGATCCTGTGGAGGCAGGATTGTCTTTAGTCTTTAATTTGTTATCGGAGATGGCAGATGAGAGTCTGGCTTAGAGATTGGTTAATAATTTCTGCTCTGCCCTCTTTCCTGGTCACAGCCCTATGGACAGGAGGCCTGTTGGGGAGCATCACATGGTATGAAAACTGATGAGCGGGATCACATCTTCTAATCTACCTTTGACTCTATATTGGCCAGACAATGAGGGATTGACATGGAAGGACAAGTTACTTACCTTCAGTAACACCTTATCTGGCATAGACATGATCCAGCCGCGCTTTCCCAGGCGTCACACTGGATCCGGAAAATTTTTCTCCAAGCAATACCCCTGCGTGCCGGTCGGTGGCGTCGGTCGGCTCTGCGTGACGTCGTCGTCCGCGCCGTTGAGATGTCTGCGTCACCTATATAGGCACTAACTTGCAGCTATGCATAGGCTCAGAAGGAGCCCCCATGAAGGAGGTGAGAACCAATTCAAGGTTCCACTGAGGCATAAACAGGGCCACTGGAAGGGTTGACTAAATTACACAGCAAGAAAAGACAAATTACGTGGCTGTGATGCACACATTTTATGATAGTACTACCTCAATATTTTGACATTTTTACACATAACACTGTTTCATCTCATGTACACCAATTTAACATTCAAATACAGCAACAGGAAACTGCAAGGTGACCACTTTGTGAAGCACCTTCCACTGCATGGTAAAAGGTGTCACTGCGTTTTTAGTAACTTTTGATCTGTTTGAGCTAGAAACATTTTTTGTGTTAAAATTTGCAAATTATGCAGCAGATGATAGATTATGTAGCAAAGGCGGAAAACCAATAATTATGTAGAAAATGTTGCAGCATCACATCATTCCAGTGACCTTTGGCATAATTAAAGAGGAAGGAGTAAACATGACACTTATTTTAAAAAATGTATAACAATTGGGGACTTGAACAGAGAAAGTTGGTCTGACAAACACATTAACACTGATAAGGATGCTAGGCGAATAAAAGCGCAAAGTGCAGCACATACAAATGTTCTACCTGCAGGGGATTAATGCTCTCCCCCACAAACCAAGGAACAACTAGTTCGACTATCTGAAGCATACTGACTTTGTGGAGGGGAGAAGCACCAAAAGGAGGATCTTGACACCTTCGACGTCAGATTGAATGAGCTGCGTGGACCCTGATCACTCCCAAGGCATGAAGGTAGAGACTCTGGAGGCTGGGATGCAAGACCTGCCCTCAGACTGAGTGAGAGCTAAAAGGGGGGCACAAAGATAGTCTCAGAAGATCTGCATTGTGCACCCTTTTTCGCCAATCTGCTGCCACCATAATAGGTTATGTTGGGTCGTGCTGCAGCTTCCTCAGTACTTAAAGTATCAAGGGTATGAGGGAAATGCATAGTGCAGTCGAATTTTCTATACCTGGTGAAATGCATCCTCCAAGACTCCCTGCAATGGAAAATAGAGGGAACAATATAGTGGCTAATATTCATTTTCGCTTGTGAAGAACTTGGGGTGCCTGAGGGCAAAGATGGCCTGAACCACCTCCAGGTGGCGAAGCCACTAGTGGCGAGCAAGAGGGCGCTGACTCAGGCTGTCTAACTTGGGAAGACTGATGAAGAAGCCTAATTTGAACAGCAGCAATGCTCTAGTTTCAAGTGGTACAACACCAGCTGCAGTGAGCATGCCTTGAGTAGTCAATTTTCCAGGTGCGTGAATACTGAGAACCCCGACATGTGCAGCAATCACTGCCATCACTTTGGTGCAGACCCCGGGAGCTGATGTCAATCTGAACGGGAGGACTACGAAATGGTAGTGGGTGGAACCTACCACAAGACGCAGGTACCTCCTGTGCAGTTGCAGGATTAGTAGGTGGAAGTAAGGTTCCTAAAGTCGAGGGACATCAACCCTTCCCCAATTCCAGCAGCAGAAGCACCTAAAATACAGACAGAATCTCAAATTTGTCCATGCCTAGGAAGGGAATCAAGACCCTGAGATCCAGGATAGGATGTAGAATGATGCGCTTCTTGGGCATGAGGCAGTAACAAGAGTAAACTCCCTGCCAATCTCCTGCTCTGGGACCAACTCCACCACCCCTTTCTGCAAAAAAGACAGCAACCTCCTGCTGGAGAATGCAAATATGCTCGTCTGACTGGGAGGAGGTAGCTGTGGCAGAGGATAAATTGTTGAAAAGGAAGCGTATAGCCTACTTTTATTATTTGTAGGATCCACTGGTCAGTCATGATGGTCTGCCAAACCTACAAGTGGTGTGCTACCTTTCCTCCCCCAGGCTGCCAGTGATCTCTAAAGGGAAAACTACAGTGACTTTCCGAGTGGTGCTGGAGATGAAAAGGAGAAGAACGGTTGTAGGGCTTGCCTGCCCTTGGAGCTACCACGGACCCTGTACTGATGCAGGAACTGGTTTGACTGCTGGATCAGTTAAGATGGCTGACGTTGACGAAAAAGAAACCCCTTTCAATAGCTGTAAAATTTCGAAGGGCATGTCGATTAATTGTCTTGGAAATTCACTTGAGGGAAGGTGTGTGTGTTATCAAATGGCCCTGGTGAGCAAATCCATGGTGTCCAGGCCCATCCTGACAATCTGCTTTGCCGCGTCCTGACCATCTCTGACTACCTCCGCAAAGGCATCTTTGAGATGGTCTGGGAGAATTGTTACCACCATCTGTGCCATTGGCCACAGTACCTGGGTATACCAGGACAAAAGGCAGGTGGTGGTCATGGACTTAAGTGCCATACTGCACAAGGAGAACACTTTCTTCACCATGGTATTAAGTTATTTAGACTCCCAGTCTGGGGGAACAGTAGGAAAAGAGCTAGAACTCTGCTTTGCGTAGGAAGATACATTCACCACAAGGCTGTCTAATGAAGGATGGCATATCAAGAATGAAGGGTCCCCCAATGTTGGCCAATAATGGTGGTCAGCCTGTTGGCTCACTGCGGACGCTGGGGTAGGCTTGCCCCCACACCACCCTGATGTGCTCCATCAGGGCCTACTTGAATGGGAGCAAGGGGTCTGAAGCAATGGAAACAGGCCGGAGGATTTCCATCATGAGGGTAATCTTATTTTCCTCGATGGCCAGGTGTACTTCAATCACCTCCACCACCTTTTTGATCGCTGCTGTGAAGGACGCTACCTCCTCAGAGGGAGAACCCAAACAGCACTGCGAACCACCTCTGGAGAAGAATTCTGGTGAACCAAGTAATCAGTTGTGTCCATTCTGGTGTGGGCCAGCAAACTGGCTTCCTCACTACTATAATTGTGATCTATCACGAGGCATTTGGATGTCATGTGCCAAAATGTCATCCATTCTTTACCATTACTCATCTCTGGGCAAAGGTCTGGCCTAAGGTTCCACTCTATATTGAGTCTCTTCCACCAATCTCCGCGCCTGCTTTCTTGAGCGCATTAATATAGCCTTTATCTTAGGTATAGACTTGGGCATCAGGGTGGGCACCAGTTCTGGCATCGGGGTGCCAGTGTGAATCTAAATGCATCTGGCGGAGTGCCACCCAGCGATATTCCAGTTAGGGGCTCGTCAGCTTCATGGGACCAGTGGGCACGCCAGAGAAGGGCCACCAAGAAGTGCCAGTATGGCCTGATGCAATGACAATCTGTATGTGGATGCACATTGGATGGTGATTTGTATCTGGATGCGATCAGCATGGTGATTCCATTTTGGGATATTTGCTTTTGATAACTCACAACCTTAGTATATCCAACATATTACATGAGTTTCTTTTATACCTGCAACAATATCAGGTCTGGATCCTGCCTTTATAAGAAGTTCTGTACAGTCCTTCGCTTAACCTTGTGGCCCAGCCCATTGACATTCCTTGTTAGTATCTTAAGGCCCGCCATCCCAAGTCTGAATATCAGTGTGTTCACTGTAACTGACACCATGGCGTCTCTTCCGACCTTCCCCCACATGCCCTTTCAACCATGCCATCCATATATACTCCAGTAAGCCAAAGCACACCACTATCCTGCCCAACAGTCCCCCCCAACCTACTGGCTCATGCTGTGGGTTTCAAACTACCCACCTCCCTAATGCCGGAGGTATCTGTTGCCCTCCCTCTAACATTAACATATTAACAGTTTAGCAATAACAATACAAACTTTGTCCACGCCCCAAAGTTGGGAAGGTAGGTGTAATGCCCTGAAACTGCCTGTTTACCAGCTTCAGCATTTAGAATAAATTCACCTCTTGGGTCAACTAACAGGGGTTCGTGCATCTCACTTGTCCATTGTTGTTTGTGGTTTTCTTAATCCAACTGCACATTGTCTAGGCGGCCAGGGTCACCCTTGCCCTGCTCGGTCTCATATCTTGACATTCTTGAGCCCCTCTGTTGCTTGTGTTCCACAGGGCACCACCCCTCTAGCCACTATCCAAATTCTTCTGGGGATGTTAAAAACAATGATCTTCCGTCAAATAAGATTTTGAGCTATGTAGGAGTAGCATCACATACTGAAAGTTCCATTTGCGCAATTTGGTCTTGGCTTTGTCGAATGAGCACTGCCTGTTCTAGACTTCCTTTGTGTAGTCCTGGAACATTATAGGACAGTTTAGCCGAACAGCTCTCAGGATAGCGCCCCGGTCTCTAAAGTTTAGGATCCATGCTATGAGTGGTCGTAGTCTTGCCCCAGGTTTTGGGGTCACACCAGGAATCCTGTGTGCTCTCTCCACAGTAAAAAGACTGGACAGGTGTTCTGCCTGCATCATGGATCTGATTAAACCTTTCACAAACTTCTCCGTCCCTCTACCTTCTTCCTTCACAGGGAGACACACCAGGTGGGTATTGTTTTGTCTAGACCTCCCCTCTGCATCTTTTGCTTGAGCATAAAGGCATTGTGTAGATTCCGTTAATTGGTAGACCTTCATTTGTAGTTGTTTAATAGCTGTTGCTAGTTCTTCCAATATGTGCTCTTCCAATCCCGACTGCTTGCTTATTTTTTTCAAAGTCGGCTCACATGAGGTTAATGTTGAGTGCTCCAGCATCAATTTTATATTCTAGTGCAGATCTAGTGTCTCTCACCGCTTCCATTATTTTACGGAGAGAAGGGTCCCAGTCTCTAGGGTCTTTTTGCGGTGGGCCCAGATTTTAGTCTGGGTTTTCTCCCTGTGCCCCATTATAAAATACATATTGCTCCAGTTTGTTAGCTGGGTCTGGCTTGGGGTCCCTGTCGTGAACCACTGTGCGGCCTTAATGGATTGGTGCGGCCCCTCCACTGTCCGGTCTTCTTTCTGAGGTAAACAACTATGAATCACATTCCGCCTTTTTCGCACCCTCAGTCCAGGCCGTATGATGGACTTTGTCTGGGGGGAGGGGGTGCTGATTTTTAGTCCTCTGCCGAGTGGTATTGGATGGCCGCAGCTCCCGGGAGCAGTGTCTCATCCCCCAACCTGCCCAGGCGCAAGGCCACACTGTCGCACATTCGCTCTTTCCTCTCACTGCCTCAGTGGGGTAGTCGGGTACCCCCCCATGGGCCCAGCAAGTTGCAGATAGTGGAGAGGGGGGCCAACCTCCTCCCACCATTCTTATTGTCATTGATGTGCTTGTACGCCTTGCAACACATGCCAAGGCCACCCTCCAATTACCCCACCCCAGGTAATGGGGGGAGAAAAAGCACCCAAAAGACACAGAAAGGTCCGAAAACCACGGGCCAATCAGGGGCCTGATATGTTTTTAACCTCCCTATGAGGGGAGAGCAACACCTACCAGGGTGGGGAGGGCAAAAGGGGTTAAGCGCTGCTCCCCCTGGATTACACTCAATACAAGGAGCGGGGGCAGCGCGCTACGTGAACTGAAAGGTGACGGTCAGGGCCCAGCAGCAGGATCATGCTCTCACCGCTGCCAAAGTCAGCCTGGTACTGGTGACTGCCCCTAACAATGCCATGGCCAGAAACAGGTGAGTGCTTGTGACCTGCGCCGCACACTGTCTCACAAGGCATCACCGCCTCAACCCGGAGGCAAACAAAGTCCAGTGCAGTGAGCGGTCCTTTGTGTGTGGCCAGCAACCACGTGAAAGCAGGCCAGCAACCACCGTGAAAGCCGCCCCACAACCTGGGGGAGCTACTCTGACCATTCGCAAAGCCACCGCCCCCACTGAAGCTGCGCAAGGCCCACGCAAGGAGGGAATAAGTGAGGGGGCCCAGCAGCAGCCTGTGGTGAGGCCGGCACGAGTACCAGGTAGCCCTGTCCCTCAGGCCCACCTAGCAGGTGCCGGAGCACCTTAAAGCGACAGCGCACAGCACAGCTAGCGGCGGTTCATGCGCTAAGGACCAGAAAAAGGGTTAACTGCCGGAGATAAGCTCATATGGGCTGGCAGAGCCGATTTCGACAATAGACCGCTGTTTAAACAGCGACGTGACCCGGATCACAAAAAGGCAGAAACAGCTGGCAAAACAAGGCAGGCAACTAAAGACAGCTGTGGAGTACAGTGACGCCCCCTTGGTTGCATTTTTCTGACTTTGGGGGCATAAGGGAGAGTCAAGTAACAGGGAAACAACCAAGTGAAGTGGAGGAGATGCTGTGACTGCTGTGAGCAGCAGCAGCGAAACACGGGAAGGATTGGCTACACCAGCAAACTGGGGGAAGATCCAGGTAAAAGACCCAGCAGCCAGCAGGACAGCGGTTCATCTTGTGGCAGGGGAGACTCGGAGGACCCAGGAGGCGTCAAAGGAACACGAGTAGGGGAGCAAAGAAAGTGGTTGCTAAGAAAGGGCTAGAGCACAAGGACCTGCCGCCTGCAGCCATCCCAGCGACATATGCTCCAGCAAGAAAGCCAACAGCAAAGCGGCAAATAATGAGCATATAAGTGCAATTGTACAAGAATGTTTAAAATCATTTGCACCATTGTTGTTCAGTGGCTCAGGTGCAGCGGAAGGGCTGAGCAGCGTAGGGGGGCCTAGCAGCAGGGCCAAGCACGCTCAACAGGTAGCACTAGCACAAGAGGGGAGTGTGTCAGGGCTCCCGTGGAATTTCATGGAACCGAGGCACCCCTTCCAGGGGCCAACAAACGGATCACAGGCACCCCCTGTACGGGGGAACACCAGTATAACGTCTTCTGCCAGTACGGAGACAAGGGAACAGGAAAGGAGCGGCCTGTGTCTGGCGACCGACAACGGCAGGGGGCTCCCGTCACCCATAATGGTATGGCGTAATGAAGCAGGGAGCAGCTCACAGGGGGCAAAGACCCAGCATTTATGGGACAGACACCAGAGGCTTACACAAGGTCCACAGCAGGGCAGTACAAATGTTAACATGGGCAACAGGTTTGGCGAGTCTCATCCCATAAGCGGTAAAAGAAAGGATCTGTAGAAAACAATTTATAGATATCTTTACTTTATTGGAGATCAAGCTAGAAGGCTTAGACCTGACAGTGTGTGATAAAAAATAGGAAGATAGGAGAGAGAGAGAGAAAGAGAGTGCGAAAGGAAAGAAACATCAATAATTGGATTGATGCATTCAGGATCATGGCATGCATCATTGTAGAAAGATTCCAGCACTGCGCGCAAGATCTATGGTTATATGAGGCAAAGATACATGAGGTGCACAGATAATTCCCAGGTAAGGCATGGCTGGAGTATGACAAGGGTTTTAGATTAAAGATGTATACACACCCTGACATGGAATAGGATGAGGAGGACGTATACGGATTCAACCATAAGATGTTGGTGGTGAAGGAAGCCAAGGGATTGGCAGGAAAGGGGGAACAACCCTTTCGGAGCATGCCTTTTAGGGGGAGACAAGATAAGCAGAGATCATACTCTGCCATACCCCTGCTGGAAAGAAGCAACAGACAAGGGGAGCGCAGCAATATGCTGGAAGTATGATGCAGATGAATGCACAAGGGGCGCGTCTTGCAAGTTCAGGCATGCATGCACGACCTGTGGGGGAAGCCACCCAGCCTCAGGGTGCAGGCGCAACAAGGGGCACAGTGACAAGAAGTGAAAAGAAAAAAAAAAGAAGTACTAGCAGGGGAAGGAATAGTGGGGGGACCACAGAGAATGGGGGAGGGGGAGTTCCAGCCAGCCAAGTCACCCATAAACACACATGAGCTTAGAAGGTTAGCTAATATTTACAACAGGAAGGATGCAGCATTGCTGATAAAAGGTTTTGAAGAAGGTTTTTAAATCACGTTTGACGGTTCCATCACCACAAGCATAGCAAGGAACCTTAAGTCTGCACAGGAGCACCCAGAAATAGTCTGACAAAAGATTAGGAAAGAGAATGATCTGGGTAGACTAGAGGTCACCTACCCCGACCATTCCCCCTGGAGCCGGTGATATCCCCTTTGAGGGAAGTACCCAAAAAAGTAGCAGGCCAATTCAGACTTATACACCATCTATCTTTCCCAGCAGGAGTGTCCGTGAATGATGGGATGAACTGTGAAGCATGCTCAGTGGGGTACTCAACAGTAGGAGATGCCATAGTTTTAGTAAGGGTGACAGGCAAAGGGACCCTCATGGCAAGGACGGACATCGAATTCGTCTTTAGGCTCCTCCCAGTACACCTTGAGAGCTTCCCCCTCCTAGGCTTCCAATTCGACGGTCAGACATATTTCAACAAAGCGATGCCAATGGGGTGCTCAGTATCTTGCTCGTGTTTTGAGCAGTTCAGCACATTTTTAGAATGGGCCCTACATAAGCAACACCTAGAGGGAGGCAAGCTGCACTACCTCAATGGCTTTCTGTTTGTTTCAGCACATAGGGACAGGCGAGTGCACACTGACGGCTTTCCAAGAACTAGCAACAGATCTAGGTATTCCACTAGCAGCAGACAAGACGGTGGGCCCTGCAACAAAGGGAAAATGCTACTTACCAGTATGCATCTGTTCTTGGCATGTAGAGCTGTAGATTCGTATACTTGTGCATAGATGGCCATCTGGTGTTGGGCTCGGATGTTTGCACTTTGTTTTTGTCTTGGTAGAAATCTTTGTAGTCACGAGGTAGGTGACTCCTCCTTAGGACGATAGTGCGCATGGGCATCGACTCCATCTCCAGATTGTTTTGCCATGGAGGGTTATGATGGAGTTAGTAAGAAATAGAAAAGGATGTCCATGTATCTAAGTAAGATAGTACTGGAACAGATAGAGGTATCCGGGGAGGTGGGTGGGCGTATACGAATCTACAGCTCTACATGCCAAGAACAGATGCATACTGGTAAGTAGCATTTTCCGTTCGAGGCATATGAGCTGTAGATCGTATACTTGTGCATAGACTATACAGCAGTCACCTCCTTAGCGCCGGCTACCTGTATCTGTTGCAGTGGTTTGAAAAAGTGTTCTTAATACAGCCTGGCCCACACTAGCTTGTTGTTTTGCTTGCACGTCTACACAATAGTGTTTTGTGAACGTGTGTGGTGTAGACCAAGTTGCTGCTTTGCAGATGTCATCTAGAGGAATGTTCCCTAAGAATGCCATAGATGCCCTAGTTTACATATGGAGTGAGCCCTAGGGGGAATGGTTAAGGTGCGTTTGGCTTTAGCATAGCATATTTGGATGCATTTAACAATCCACCTTGCAATACCTGTTTTTGAGATAGGATTGCCTTTATGAGGTGGGGAGAAAGCTACAAAAAGTTGTTTAGTCTTTCTAAAGGATTTTGTTCTTTCAATGTAGTAAAGTATCGCTCTTTTTACATCTAGTGTGTGAAGAGCTCGTTGTGCTACTGAGTCTGATAGAGGGAAAAACACTGAGTTCTAGAGACTGGTTAAGGTGGAAAGCAGAGACGACTTTAGGTAGAAATTTTGGGTTAGTCCTAAAAACCACTTTGTTATGATGGATTTGGAGAAATGGTTCTTGTATGGTTAATGCCTGGAGTTCACGGACTCTTCTGAGAGAGGTGATCGCAACTAGGAAAGCTACTTTCCATGATAGAAATTGCAATTCGCATTTATGCATAGGTTCAAATGGGGGACCCATGAGTTTGGTAAGTACCACATTTAGGTTCCATACTGGAGAGGGTGGAATTATCCTTTTAAGTCCTTCCATAAATGCCTTGATAGCTGGCACCCTAAACAAAGACAAATGTTGTCTGTTTTGGAGATAGGCTGCTATTGCTGCAAGATGTAGTCTAATGGATGTATACGCTAGGTTACATCGTTGTAGATGCAAAAGGTAACAGATGATGTGTTGAATGGAAGCATCTAGTGGGTTGATTTTGTTATTTGTACAGTAAATTACAAATCTTTTCCACTTTGCGGCATAGCAAGCTCTAGTGGTAGGGTGTCTAGTCTCCTTAATGATGTTCATGCAGTCTGGCGGTAAATTAAGGTAGCCAAACTCTAGGACTTCAGGTGCCAGATCGCAAGGTTGAGTTGATTGGGATCTGGATGCCTTATCTCTCCATGGTTCTGAGTGAGAAGCTTGGGTGAGAGGTGTAGCTTTTGATGAGGAACTACTGATAGTTCCAAGAGGGTTGTGAACCATGGTTGTCGGGCCCATGTTGGAGCAACCAGGATCATTGTGAGGGAATGGTGTTTGAGTTTCCGAACCACTAGTGGAATGAGTGGGAGAGGCGGAACAGCGTAAGCAAATTTGCCCGACCAGTTCATCCATAGCGCATTGACTTTGGACAATGGGTGTGGATACCTGGTTGCAAAACTTGGGCATTTTGCGTTTTGGTGTATGGCGAACAGGTCTATTTCTGAGTGGCTCCACATTTTAAAGAATGGAAGCAGAACTTGAGGGTGAAGTTCCCATTCGTGGATCTGCTGTTGTTGGCGACTGAGTAGATCCGCAATTTGATTGTGTACTCCTGGGAGGTGTTCTGCCAGGAGATATATTTTTTGAGGAATGGCCAATCTCCATATGCTTTGAGCTAGGTGTGAAAGCTGGAGAGAGTGTGTCCCTCCCCGTTTCTGTATGTAGTACATTGCTGTCATGTTGTCTGCACGGACCAGGACAGCTTTGCCTAGGAGGTGGAGTTGAAAGGATTTTAACCCTAAGAAGATTGCCAGCAATTCCAGGTAGTTTATGTGGAATTGTTTTTGTTGAGGGGTCCATATGCCTTGAATGGTATGGGTTTGAAGATGAGCTCCCTATCCGGTGAGCGATGCGTCTGTTGCGAGTACTATCTGTGGAACCGGGTCGAGAAACGGCCGCCCTTTGGAAAGGTTTTGTGTGTTCCACCACTGCAGAGAGAGATGGGTGGGGTCGTCTACCAACACCAGATCTGTTAGCTGACCTTGAGCCTGGTTCCACTGACGTGCCAAACACTCCTGTAAGGGACGCATTTGGAGTCTTGCATAAGGGACGATGAAAATGCAAGAGGCCATCATCCCGATTAACTGCATGAACACTTGCGCTGGTAGTGAGTGTTGAGGTTGAAATGTTTGTATTAGAGCTTGTACGGCACTTATCCTGATTGGATTGGGGTATGCTAGAGCTTTTGAAGTGTCTATTGTAGCCCCTAGATATTGTTGTATGTTGGAGGGCTGGAGGTGGGATTTGGTGAGGTTTACCGTGAATCCCAAGTGGTGAAGCAGTTGGATTGTTTTGTGTGTGTGGTGCACACAGCTGCTGTGTGACTTGGCTTTTATAAGCCAGTCGTTTAGATAAGGGAAAACATGAATTTGCTGTCTTCTTAAGTGGGCTGCAACTACTGCGAGACACTTGGTGAAGACTCTGGGTGCTGTAGTCACCCCGAATGAGAGGTCCTTGAACTGGTAGTGTTGACCATCTACCACAAACCTGAGATATTTCCTGTGAGCGGGGTGAATGGGAATATGAAAGTAGGCGTCCTTTAAATCCAGGGTGGAGAGAAAGTCGTCCTGTTGAAGTAGTGGAAGCACCTGTTGAAGAGTGACCATGTGGAAGTGGTCTGACTGAATGTAGAGGTTTAGTGGTCTGAGGTCCAATATGGGCCTGAGAGAGCCATCCTTTTTGGGATTAGAAAATAGAGGGAGTAAACCCCTGTGCCTTGTTGAGATAGGGGGACTGATTCTATTGCATGTTTTTGTAATAGAGAGAGAACTTCTTGTTTCAGAAGTGTTTGATGTTCCGTGGACATTGGACGTTGTCTGGGAGGAATGTTTGGGGGGGTAGAGCTGAGTTCCAGGCAGTAACCATACTGGATAATTTGTCTTAGCCACTTGTCTGTTGTGATTGAATGCCAGACAGGTAGGAACTGTGTTAGCCGTCCCCCGACAGGAGTGGAATGATCGGGGGATAGTGGAGGGAAGTCACTGTTTAGTGGTGGGGAAGTGCGGGTGGAGTTTCCTCTGCCTCTTCCTCTATTGTTATTTCCTGTGTATCCTCCCCTAAAATATCCTCTGGATGAGGAGGATTGATTGGGGCTTTTGTAAGAGGAGGCAGTGTTTTCTGATGCAGCCGTCTTTGAGCCACCCCTATAAAAGGAGCGACGAAAAGAACCTCTGTTAGAGGGTAGTTGTAATGCCCCCATGGCTTTAGCAGTCTCTGTGTCTTTCTTCATTTTTTCTAATGAAGAATCAATTGTGGGGCCAAAAAGGTGTTCTTGATCAAATGGCTGATTAAGACGTGTTGACTATACCTCTTGTTTGAAGCCCGAGATGCGGAGCCAAGCATGTCGTCTTAGCAAAATGCTGGTGTTAATGGCACGCGAGGCTGTATCAGCTGCATCCAGGGCACATTTGATGGAAGTGTTTGTAATAAGCTTACGCTCTTGAATGAGGTCGTGAGCTTTAGCTTTGTATTGGTCTGGTAAGTGTTGCATCAGTTTTTCTAGCTCACCATAGTGAGCTCTATCGTACCGCGCCAGGAGAGCTTGTGCATTGGCAATGCGCCAATGATTGGCCGCTTGAGATGCAATTCTTTTGCCTGATGCATCTATAAGTTTTGATTCTTTGTCAGGTGGAGGGGCGTCACCTGTTGTCTGAGAATTTGCCCTTTTTCGTGCATTTGAAACTACAAGGGAATCTAAAGGTACCTGACCCCTGATGTAAATTGGGTCTGTAGGAGCGGCTTTATATTTTTTCTCCACCCTTGGCGTAAGTATTCTAGCCCTAACAGGGTCTTTGAATACCTCATTGGCGTGTTTTATCATCCCCTTAAGCATGGGTAGTGTGTTTGTGGTTTTTTGTGATGGAGCGAAAGTTTCCACTAAAAAATCCTCTTCCAAGGAGTCAGTGGGTAATTCCACCCCATGGTATTGAGCAGCTCTATTAATGAGTTGTGCGAAACCGATATTATCATTGGGTGGTGATGGTCTGGAGGGATATAGATCGGGGTCATTAGTATGATCCGGGTCTTTATTATAATCATCCCAGGGGTCTGGGTCCTGTGGAATGTTGTCCTGATCATCATCTCCATCCCCTTCCCCATCCCCGTCTCCATGTGCATCCCCATCCTCATCATTATCATTGCCCAGGTGAAAAATGTGGTGGTGGTGAATTTGCTGGTGAAATTATTAGATGAGGGTTAAAAGGTGGAGGAGAGGGGGGGGATGTAAGGAGGAGAGGGGTTAGTACCCATGTCTTTTTTCTTTAAAGGTATGTGGTAATCTTCAGGGAGGTCCAACTTTCGTTTTTCTGAAGTGTTGCTCGAAGTTTCCCAGTGTCTGGGTCAATATGCAATTGTTTTTGCTTCGGATCCAAAGACTCTGGTGGAGGAAGTTCTTTAGATGGAGTCTGTTTACGAGGGCTTCCGTGTTGTTCAGGGTCGGTGCCCTTCGGTGCGGGCTGTTTTGATTCCGAAGGCTTCGTTTTTCCGTGTTTCGGAACCGAAGGTTTTTCTTTTGGTTTCGGATCCGAAATGTTTTCTTTAATTGGTTTCGGCTCCGATGTTTCGGTTTAACCGGTGTCGGTTCCGAAGCTTTCGGTCTCGGTGGTATCAGTTCCGAAGTCTTTGGTTTTTGTGAGTCTTTCGGTGCCGAAGATGTTTTCGACGTCGACAGCGGAGCGTCAGACGTGGCCTTGTGTTTCGGTGCCGAAGATGTGGGTTCGACACTTGGACGGGGTTGGCTCGATCCCGAGCCGGAAGGTTTGTCTTTATGTTTCATAGCCGGGCTCGAAGGCGGGGCGTCTGAAACAGTATCACGGTGTCGACCTGAGCCCGAGGGCGAAGGTGTAACCGGAGTCTTTGGTGGTTTTGTGGGCAGTTGGGGCTCGTTACTCACGGTTTGTTGAGCCGGAGTGATGTTGGAGTCCTCTTCCATGTCCGAGTCGTCGGCTTCAGACACGGAAATGTGCCCTTCTTCTTCGGCGCTGGTGTGGAATTCCGATTCTTCTCCGAAGATATCCGGCACCGGACTAGTGCCGCGTCTCATCTCGTGCCGTCGAGCCCGACGGTCACAAATTGTTTTCTTCGATCGAAATGATCGACAGGCCTTGCAGCTGGTTTCTTCGTGCTCCGGGGAGAGGCAGAGGTCACAGACCTCGTGCAAGTCCATGTGTGGGAACTTAGCACCACACCCGGGGCATTTTTTAAATGGAGCCCGTTCTATGGACTGCTTGCGTGGTCGGCGCGGGTAGGCCTCACGGCCCGCGTCGAAGCGTCGATCGAAGTACTGGGATTTTTACGATGCGCGTCGAAAGGGAAAACGCGATCGAAAACAATACTGTCGAGTGGTAAGGATTGCGCGTCGAAAAGGTTCGAAGACGATCCCGAACCGGAACGTCGCAATACACATCCGAACCCGATGGTGGAAAAAAACAATCAGGAGATGGAGTCGATGCCCATGCGCACTATCGTCCTAAGGAGGAGTCACCTACCTCGTGACTACAAAGATTTCTACCAAGACAAAAACAAAGTGCAAACATCCGAGCCCAACACCAGATAGCGATCTATGCACAAGTATACGATCTACAGCTCATATGCCTCGAACCTGGTATTCCTTGGGATTGAGTTAGACTCCATAGCGGTAACATCCAGGATACCAGAAGACAAAGTCTGCGCAGTGAGAAAAGAGTAAAGGTGTTGGGATTTAGGGGAAGCAGGGCTCGGGTGCCTTCCATTTGTCCCTTTCGTTCTTTCCTGCATGCATGATTGGGTGCACATAGGAATTTGTGGGTAGTCCCTTAGGCTATTCGTATAAAAGGACCTACCTCCAGGATGCCGGTGCTTGGTTTCTTTTACGGTCCCTTGCCTCGGGACTTCCGGTTCCTGCTTTGATTTCCCGGTGCCTTGCTGGTGGATCCTCGGTTCGTACTCTCGTGTGCCTCCTGGATTGGGAGATTGGGCACTCTCGTTTCCCCTTTACCTTACTACCTCCCTGCTGTTTGGCCCTGGACGAGTCTGTCATTGGAAACACGGAGTAGTACTGATTTAGAGGAGAGACGCGGCTGCGTTTCTCCACTCTCCCCGGATTGGACTTCCTGGATGTGTTTAACCTATCTGCCTCGTTATGTGTGATTAGGCGGAATTACGAAGGAGCTGAAGTTCGGCCGTTTTTCCTCGCTATTTTAGTACTAGGGGGTTTTTTGTTTCTCTTCTGTGACTCTTTTTCCCCCTCCCTATCCCTTAGTTTAGTCTTTGAGGAGAAGGTGTGTTATTTACCTCTAGGGACAAGGCTATATCCGGAATTACCGCAGCCCTCCCTTCGTTATATTGTCTTCCTACCTCCACTGGACAAGTGGAGTCAACTATCTTGAAGTTTGCTCCTCTTCATATAGAGATCGTCTCCATCCACAAGATTGGGTAAGCCAAAGTTTTGTGGGTTCTTGTGTGCACCTGGTTATGCATGTAGTGGATTTGTGTCATGGTATGAGATCTCAAAGTAATACTTTGTTGTCCCTTCTTCTTTTTAAGGTCACGGCTGTGGTCTTCCAATTGCTGGTTGGGTGGTAGACAAGAAAGTACGCTGCAGTACCTGAGCAACCACTGTGTTTTGTTTGTTCCCTGTTTTCTTCCCCCACCTTCTCCCTGCAACGGGGTCACCCATCACCCTGATTTTCTAGTCAGGTGTAGGGTGTCTGCGGTGAGGGTAGCGGACTGGGACATTCTTCACTCCTGCAGTGCTGGGCGGGCAGGCAGACGGAACAAAAGGGATATGTGCAGCAATGAGAAAGCTACACTCCGGGAACTTCAAGGGATAACAGGCAAGCTAAACTTCGCAGCAAGGGTGATACTAGTGGGGCAGGTTTTTGCAAGGCGCCTGACCCCTCTGACCGCCGGTTTGTGGGAAAAGCAGCATCACGTTGGGCTGGGGACAACGTGACCTGGTCATTTGGCACTCATTCCTGGAGATGTTCAATGGACTATTAATATGGAGACACGGGTGAGTGACTGCCAGACAGATAGCCCTCTTCACAGACGCAGCAGGCAGCCAGGGCTTTGGAGTGATGTTAGGAAGGTCTTGGTGTGCAGGGAAATGGCCCAAGTGGGTAGAGTTGGGCGTCACAAAAAACATTACCTTCCTGGAGTTGTTTCCCATAGTGGTGGCCCTGACGGTATGGCAAAAGAGGTTGAGTGAGATAAAACTCACCCTAGGGTCTGACAATCAAGGGGTGGAGCATGCAATAAACAATGGAGAAGACAGGTGCCCAATGTACTAAGGCTTCTGAGGTGCATGGTGAATCTGCAATTGGAGGGCACCCTCGACATAAAGGCAAGGCGCGTCCCAAGGGTTGAGAACTCACAGGCAGATGAGCTCTCTCATTTCCAGATGAACAAGTTCAGGAACCTAGCACCAGACGCAGAGCAGCGGATGATGTCTTTCCCAGAGGCTATGCAGGAGCTGGCAGAGCAGACTTGTCAAATCTGATTGAACATGTGCTCACACCCAGTTCGGCAAGGGATTATAAGGCACATGCAGACACAGTGATGCAGGTGACAGGGCTTCAAATACTGGGGGACACGGCAGCCACGGCTGGAGCCGAACGATTCATTAAATGGGCATTTGACCAGAAAAAGTTGAAATCATGGGCACAATTGCACATAGCTGCAGTAGCGCATCTTGCCAAATTAATCTCAGGGAAGGACCATACCGCCTCACACTACATAAGGGCAGCAATGAAGGGGTGGAAGTGTCTGGAGGGGCAGAGGCAAGACAAGAGGCTACCCATAGAGTTTCAAAAGCTGATCCAGAGCATGTATGCACTTGAGTTAGTGGCCACAGATGCATTCGGGGTCTCTCTGTTCGAAGCGGCGTTCGCCATAGTGTTCTTTGGGGCATTCGATTACCCCAATAGCCTCTACCACGGATCACCTTTAACGACCATGAAAAGACTACAACGGATTCAGAACTCGGCTGCCAGACTACTCTTGCATATCAAACCGCGAGACCACATCTCACCTGCCTTGAAAGCCCTGCATTGGTTACCGGTTGCCAGAAGATCCACGTTCAAGCTACTTTGTATCACCCACAAAGCAATACATGGGATGGGACCGCTCTTCATCAGGAATAAAATCACCAAACACATTCAACAAAGGAACCTACGCTCTAAAGGGGCATCTCGCCTCAAAATCCCAAGATACAAGAAAAAAACATGGGTGGCACATCCTTCTCTGTTCAAGCAGCCAAACTATGGAACTCATTACCCCCCAACATAAGATCCACCGACAACCACCTTATCTTCAGAAAACTACTCAAGAATTGGCTCTTCCCCACATAAGCACCATACGCAAACAGAAATTTACAGCATATTCCTCTGTATATAAGCATTTATTTTCACTATAGATATGTACCTATCTTTGTGTATTGCTTTGTATAAACATGTAGAATAATTATGTTGTTGTAAATAAATAAATAAATAAATAAAAACATCTTTGGTCTACATGTACTTACTTCCATTGTGCATCTATGTACCTTTCATGTACTCGGATCTGTGTGTCTGTTACCTTTCTCCTGAAAAAGCATATCCAATGCACTACCCTATTTCTCATCCTGTACCTCTATCAATATCTTTAATCTATATATACTTACCTCCTTTATGCATCTATATACTTTCAATGTACTTATGGATCTATATATTTATCACTTTCTTCTAATTTAGCATTTCAAATGCACTACCCTATTTCTAAGCCTATACTTCTCTCAATATATCCTCTGGCCCAACCTTCTGACTCATCTCAAACTTCTTTCTACTACTCTTTCCAACGCACTACCCTATCTCTCACCCTATACATCTATCAATATATCCTCTACATCCACTCTCTCATTTATCCCATACCACTACTATGATCCCAAAATAACCCTTTCTAGACTCTCTCCTACTCTACCCTCCTTGCATCATCTGACACCTCTTTTTACTATACCGATCCCCCAAAACAAACCTTTATAAACTCTCCCCTCTGACTCTTCCCCTCAAAAACCCCTTTTTACTCATCCAAAAGCCTCCTCCTACTGCTATGACCTAAAAAAATAAATAAAAAATAAATAAAAAATCTCACTCTTCTGTCCCTCCACTATCCTTTTCAATCAAAATAACAGACTAACACGTTCACTTCTCAATTTCCATATTCCACTATGCTAATTCACCACTAATCCTTTATGGGTTCCAAAGTAGCGTGCTACTCGCCAATGAAGCGTTTCAACACCCCATCAGGGTTACCAGCGCTATATAAACGCAAACCTTTTTCCCTTTTCTACCCCTCCCCAACCCTTCTCAATCCAAATAACTGAATAACATATCCACCACTCAAATTACTTTCATGTTTCGCCATACTAATTCAACAGTAATCCTTATGGGTTCCAGAGTAGCGTGCTACTCGCCAATAAAGCGCTTCAAAACCCCATCAAGGGGTAGCAAGCGCTATATAAATACAAACCTCTTTCCCTCTACTATCCCGCAACCTACCCTTCTCTATCCAAATAACTGAATAACATATCCACCACTCAAATTATTTCATACTTCACTATACTAATTTTCAACACTAATCCTTTGTGGGTTCCGGAGTAGCGTCCTAATCGCCAGAAAAGCACTTCAACACCCATCAGGGGTAACAGGTGCTACATGAATGCAAACCTTTCTTCCCTTTTATCCCTCCGCTACCCTTCTCACTCCAAATAACTGACTAATACCCACCACTCAAATTACTTTCATATTTCACCACACTAATTCAGCACTAATCCTTTATGGGTTTCCGGAGTAGCGTGCTTCAACACCCCATCAGGGGTAACAAGCGCTATATAAATACAAAGCTTTTTTCCCTCTTCTATCCTTCTGCTATCCTTCCAAATCCAAATAACTGACTAACCTATCCACCACTTAAAATTTACTTGCATGTTTCACTATACTAATTCAACACTAATCCTCTATGGGTCCCGGAGTAGCGTGCTACTCGCCGAAAAAGCGCTTCGACGCCTCGTCAGGGGTAGTAAGCGCTATATAAATGCAATTACAATACAATACAATACAATGCGCTGGTGGCCCCAGCAAAGCAGGAGCTTTGGGTTGATCAATCTGAGGTTCGCGAAGCTGTATGCAGGAGACGGAGTGCACGTCGCAAATGAAGGCATCAAGGTGTTCTGGCGAACCTATGGGCAGCCATGGCAATTGCAGGCTGCTACTAAGAAGAAGAAAAAAAAAAACACTACACATGGGGAGTACCGCCAGCAGACAGGAGCCCCACAGGCGGTGTGGCAGTAAAACAAAGTACAAGTGTTGGAAAAGGAGGCACACTGGCAGGGCGGTGTCCCGGAGGAAGGCCACTTACGGTAGGGTAAGTCTGCCGAAGTGAGGGGGAGTGCACGGAGCACGGCACTCGCAGCCCAGACCCACCGGAAGGTAGGGCACAAATGGACAGAGAAGGTAGCGAGTTGAGCCTAACAGCAATAAGAGGCTACCCCCCCCCTTCGCAGTCAGAGGATAAGTCCAACACAGAAACTTTATTTACCTCACAAAATTGACATGTATGATTGATGACAAATGGGGAATTGAAATATGTTATGAATTATGGCAGGAGTTATGGCCAAACGGGATTGATTTATGACTGGTTATGATCTATGACCTTTCAAAATGATTTATGACCCTGTCAAAATGATTTATGCCCCTGTCAAAGTGATTTATGATCATGTCAAAGTAATTTATAAACCTTTCAAAGTGATTTATGGTTTCAAATGAAGGACAAGTGCCAATCATACATGATAATAAAACTGCGGCCAATGTTCCAAAAAGCAGAACCCACGCCTCATGTCTTTGTAACATAAGTCATTGTAATGTGAATATTTGGAGTGGGCCAAGTGCGGGGGGTAAGAGCAGCCGAATCGCCACTTGCCGGGCGTGCAGCCGCCGCCTCCCCTTTGCCATTTTTCCAGAGTTGTGTGGTCCATGGAGCCCAACAGGTCACAGTCAGTGGAAGGGAGGGGGAGGAGGGTGTTAGGACTGAGCTTCTCATCTATCTATGGTGCTCTGCCCCCCTGTAGCACAGGACAGCTGGCATTTCCCAGGAGCATGGCTATAGCCTCCTCCCGCCCTCATTCTCCGATGCCAAACATAGGCGGCTGACAGACTCCACACACCACCTGCCGTCAGTCTCGCCAGGGCTCTGCAGCCAAGGCACAAAGCAGTGCCCCAACTCACCCCGGGGCTGCCGCTCTCAACTCCGCCCGACCACACTTGTCACTTATCAGTCAGGCGCTTGTCCTGCACTTCTCTGTCACAGCTCCCAGCAGAGCGCTGTCAGCCTGGGACCCCGAGTGAGCCGTGAGTCTTGTGGCAGAGACTTTCCTACGAATCGTGCTCCTATGTTCGCTAATGCGAACTTTCACCTTTCTTGTCGTCATACCAATATAGCGATCTCCACATGGGCATGTAATCATATAAATGTAGTTATCGGAGTTGCAATTGGTATGGCAACGTTGCTCCCACGGCCGCGGGAGTCCCAGATCGATGTGGGAGGTGTGTGTCGTAAATTGGCAAACCACGCAAACCCCACAGGGAAAATGGCCCTTCACTTGTGGTGCATTCCATATTGTCATTTGCTTATCGGACTTAGGCTGGTACGTATCCGTATGGATCAGGCAATTTCTCAGATTCCTGTTTTTTCTGAATGAAAACATTGGTTTTGCGAAATTCAGATGGTTAGAAGTCAAGATATTCCATTTGTGATTTATAATTTTCTTGATGGCGTTTGAAGAAGAGTTATATGTAGTTTCGCAAATTAATGATTCTGTCTCTTTTTTCGGGAAAGTTTCCAACAGGGCTGAGCGAGGGGTATTCCGAGATCTTTTCTGTGCTTTATTTATTATTCTCTTGGGGTAGTGTCTCTCTTCTAGTTTCTTCGAAAGGTTAGATGCTTCCTTTTTGTAAGTATCCAGATCAGAACAGTTCCTGCGAATTGTCAGGAACTGTCCTACGGGAAGATTCTCCCGCAGTGATCTTGGGTGGGCACTGTTGAAGCTTAAGAGACTGTTTTTATCTGTAGGTTTAGTATACAGAGAGCTCTCCAATCTTCCATCCCTAGCGATGATGATCACATCCAAGTTTTGCCCTGAAGAAAGCCGTGGACCCATAGGGCCGTTCACAGGCTGAAACATATTGGCAATGAGGATAGGGTCATAGGACCATTGCATCCTTGGGACACTCTACTATGTGTTTTTAATATCCTTCATTACTCCGTATTAAAGGGATACCTGGAGTGTTTGGAGGATTTTTAATCTTTAACCCCCCTGGCCTTTTCTCCTAAGTGCTCCCTGAAACACGGTTGAGCCCACCCTGGCCTTTAGGAGCCAGGGTGAACCCAATGATGAAGCATGACACTATTAGAGTGTGTGAGGGTTACAATACAAAGAGGAATTGCTCCCAGTTTTGGCAGAGATACATGATCTGACCTCTTTAGTAGAGAATTGTGCCACCACTTAATATTTCATTTGATATATTATTTTCCTTTGGGCGGGATACTGCTTGTTATTTATGATGTTTGAAATATGACATTCCATGGTTATATTTCATTACAGCAACAGGATGGACTCTCTGTTGTGTGGATGTGCAGTAGGGTGTTTGTGACTTTGGGAATTACAACTTTCTTTATAAATTTGTGATTGCGGAGATAAACATAATAGTACTATTTCAGATTATTTTCACATATTGTGTACACATGTTACTCTTAGATGGATTACTGATTACTATAGTGTAACCACACAACTGTGCTGATACTCGAGCATCAGCAGATGACTCACTGAAGGCTATTATAATATAGTGGTTATGATAAGTGGTTCTCCATGGAAAACGTCAGAGAAAGTGAATATGGTCTTTTTGTTTCACATTTTATTACTTGAAGTTGTAGGCATATTTTATGGGATGACAAAAAATACTACTGAGGGGAATGAGCAGATGCTATGATTTGGGACCCTCTGGGAAACAATTCATTTACTTCTTATGTGTTACATTGCATGTGCTATTTCAGGCTAATAATATTTGGGAAAAGCAAATCACGGATTCTGGATCGAGCATGCGCCACTTGAGGTGATCATTTTGACTGGAGTGAGTAATAATTATAACTGCATCTATATAGCGCTTACTAACTCTGACAAGTCATTGAATGGCACGCTCCTCCCGAACCCAAGGTTAGTGGTTAATCCATTGGTTTTTGGTCATCGTTGGTTATTGGGATTAGTCTTGAACTCTCAAGGAAATCATTACATGCATTTATTCCAATTCCTAGCAGGATTTAGGATGTTCACTTTGGGGATAATATTTCCAGGTATGTAGAGGGTTGCACAGCTTTGTAACTATGGTGATGAATGATACTACCATGAGTTCTGGTTTCTATAATGTTTTATATCAGATGATTTATTTATGGATGTTTCTACTTACTTTTAACCCTGATGAAGTTGCAGGAAAGATGTTTCAGGTACAAAACATATGTTGACAGCGAGGAGTATTTAAAGCTTTTGTATGAGCATGTTGCATGGAATAAAATAAAATCAAGAAAACAAACGCGGAGAGGACTGTGGTGATCATTTGTTATGAAATGTAAGGATATTCCACACAATGGATCAGTCAACATGAAAATCTTGTGGTGTGCATTTTAGGCTCATTTATGTGTAGACAAACATTCAACTTGATTCTGCAAAATTTAAACCAGATTATGATTTCATCTTCCACATTCTACGTGCCTTACCAAGGCGCTAGGAACCCTATGCCCCCTTTGCACTTTCTTTGGCCCACTCACCTAGGCTGAACCATCCTTTAACTCATTCCCCTATCATTTCATCCTTTGCACAAATGTATGGCTATTATCCTCTTTTGGAATAATTTAGTCTCAGTATGATGTTTGAAAGCCTTTCAGTTTCGAGGTTAATGGCAGTGACAAGCCTTTATCCCCCAGAATATTACATCTGAAGTGCAGGCTTATTGGAGAGTTAAACAATGGGGTTTAGTATTTGTAAAGCTACTCTTAACTGAAGTATAGCTCCACTCTAGTGGGCACATTTGCAATACTTTACAGACTGTGAAGTTAATAAAAACGTGTTTTTTTTTTTAAAGAGTAGAGTTTCAATAATATGCCAGACACATGCAGGTGAGCCTGCCTGCCCTCTAGAACTGTTCCCTAGTACACATCTCTACAGCCAAGCAGTAAGCAGCTGAGGCAGTTACCCAGTGGGGGACAGGGAGTGTGGCCTGAGCACTGCAGATCCCTGCTGTGGGTTTGTGGGAGCATGTACTGCTGATTTATGAGCTTTGGAAGAACACCAGGATTAATTCCCATCTAACCCAAGACCTCGGTGGTGTTGGTGTTGGCTGGATCTGGTCTTGTTGAATTCAGAACCAATGAACCATCATCCTACAATATATGTTCCCAGGCTATCGCAGTTTAGTGATCCATTGTCATCCTAACCCTAAACTAAGGTTACCTTGTTCACAAAGCATGCCAGGCAGGATTTTATCTTACTGTTTTTAATGGGTGAGGAATGTTGTTTTACATGTCACAACATTTTGTAACACTTTTAACTAATTGAAACAAATAATTTCATACTTCCAATCATTGAGCTTTGCATAATTGTGGTCTACCCTTTACCTCCTCCCACACGAACTCCGCGCACTGCTGAAGTGTCTCTGGCCACTGTTCCTTTCATTCGTCAGGTCCGGTTGGGAGGCCCGGCCTCTTCCTTTCTTGCACGAACACTGGAATGGATTGAGACTGGGATACCAATTACCTTACTTTCGAAAAAAAAGGACTGAAAACTTGGTGATTCTGTTGTCTGCTCCTCTTATTCTCTTCTGCTCCCTCCAGCTCTAGTACAAGTCACCCATGTCTAGTGTCAGTGACACATTTGCACATGAAAGTACCCACAAAGAGACAGAGGCGGCTCCTCAGCTATGGCGGAGGAGCATCGCCGCCCCGGTGAGAGCCAGCTGAGGGGAACAGGAAAAATATAATGATAATAAAACCAATTTATTTTATTTTTCTTTACCCGCTAGAGCCAGCCAAGTCTGCGTGGGGCAGGGCCATGATGACAGAAGGGGAGGAGTAGTGCACACTGTAAGTGAGCATTACGGTTTGGCCGGCCGCCTTAGGCCAGCCAAACTGTCATGCGCACTTACGTTTCTCCAACCCAGCTGTGTTGCAAAGTCGGGTCGGAGAAACAGCACAGACTCCCAGGTCAAACCAAGCCGCTCAAACCAATCCTGGTGCTGCTCTCATGCTTCTGAGAGCAGCGCCGGGATTCGGTGGGGAGCCTGTGTTAGTGTCCCAGGGACTGCTGGCACACCATCAGGAGAGAAGATGGGCACCGAGGTGGCCGGCAGCGTCGGAACAGGTACTTTTTTTTAATTATTTACCTAATCTCCCGTCCTCCCCCTCTCTCCCTGCCCCTCTACTTGAGTTTTGCGGCAGCCGCCACTGCAAAGAGAATTAGTGGGTGGGCACAATCGTGTGTGCACGCAAACTGCTTTACAAGCATGCATATTGCATCTGAACATACACTGCACTCGAGGGCATGCCATGGGTGTGTCAAATGTAGATCCCAGTGTATCCCTGATTCACAGAGAGATACGCTGGAATGTGTGCTTGACCCTCTAATGGGAGTCAATGTATGACAGCAGCTCCAGCATCTACTGGCTGCATGCCCATGGGATGCGGATTATCTGCGGTCAAAAAAAATGGTCTGCACATACACAAGGGGCATTTTGCCACTGCCAAATGTCCGTTCTCTTTTCTGTGAATCTCGGCTAGAGTATCTATTCAATACTCTGCTTCTTTGGAAGGTCCTTGTGGTCATCTGACAACAGGAAGCTGAGCAGAGAGAAACTGCTGTTCACTCTCATTATAAACACTGGAAGCATTTCACTGCAGACAAGATGGACCATCACGCCAGTTCTCTAAGCGCTTGAACACCCTAAGCTCGGCAGATGCTGTGATCTTCTGATTATCTTTGGAGTACCCTGTTTTTTCCTATAGAAAATAAACTCCTGTTCCTTTTTAGGATGTAAACTTTGCCAGCACATAGATTTTCATGTTATTACTGTCTGATAATCTATCTGCGGTGCAAACCTACAACCACTTCCTAACATAAGCCTTGAAAGGTCAACAACACTAGTCTGAGAGAGTCAAATGACAAAGCAGGTCCCGTTAATCCCACTCCAGTAAAAGGGTGTCCTATACCTTGGGTTTCAGGTGGAAAAAGATGGCCAATCACCACAGGTAACTCCTGACTGTCCCAAGATCCAGAGACAATAACTCCTGACTGTCCCAAGACCCAGAGACAATATCTGTTGGTGGCCACCAGACACACACGTACACATACAATAAAGATTAAAAACAAACTAAAATCATTGCATTTGTCAAAAATATATTGTAAAAACATGCATCCATACTTTCTTCTTGCTCCATAGGATGCGGAGAGGCAACAGGAGTGTTTGCTTCCAAGTCAATGCTGGGGAGGAAGCACTAGTCAGTGATGCCGTCTGCTGACAGGAGAAAGGGGTCAACTCACATTGATGGAAACATTCTCTCTTAAAGGAGAAGCAGTACAACAAACATGGCTGATAATCTACGGATGTCTTCTTTGGAGAAAGCTCACACAGCTGCGCTTGCCTCTTTCTGCCACCACCGCCAGCCGCTGAACCAGAGTTCTCTTCACAAGCATCACTTTTGCATGAAATTGCTCGCCAAATTACCTGACACTTTAGCTGCTGTTGTGACAAACGCCGTGCAAACATCCCGCTTTCTCGAGGACGGTTCCTCCCACTCAATCCTGTGCTGTAAGAGCACTGCCAGGCCTTCTCTTTCCAATCACTGCCAGGGCAGGTGTTTTTCTTATTTTTGTGAACTCGCAAGAACCTTGGGTTTTATAGCTAGAGTACGCAAATCCTCTCCCACTGAAACCGAGTGATGTATATGGCAAGACGCCAGGCAAGTGAGTTAAATTACCATCAATATGCTTCGTCATTTCCTCCGAGATTCCAGGACATGATCTGCAGCTTTCTTATTTTACACTTAATAGTTGAAAAAATCTGTTGGGAGGAGGGTTGTTTTGTTACCTATTTTGTTCAAAATACAATTAAAAGGTTTAATATAAATTAGTTGAAATAAATGCACATTTGATTTCAATCTGACTTTAAAATGACATGACGTACAAAAACTACACGTCACGTCTCCGCTGGCATTTGAATCAGTCCTGACATGTTGCAGTTACACAGAGCAGGTCAGCACTTATGAAGTAAGAGTACTTAAAGGTTACATATAAATTGTGCCTTAGATTAGATACACTTATTACTGTATGCTCTCTATAATTCCTTTGCCATTCATGTGTGCTTTAGAAAAACACTACACAACGAAGGCACTTCACAACAAAGGGCTGGCGTACCTCAACGAACGAGTGAATTATCACCAACCGACCAGGGAACTCCGTCCCAGATCCCTCTACCTAGCATCTACCCAACGTAGCCGGTGGGCAAATAGCAGAAGCCGCTCCTTCTCCTACCTGGTGGCTAAGACCCGGAACTCCCTCCCCCTGCACCTCAGAGCCTCACCATCGCTCCAGCACTTCAGGAAGGACCTCAAAACCTGAATGTTCCCAACAGGCAGCGTGATCCCGCAGCACGACCCCACAGCGCCTCGAGACCCTCACGGGTGAAGCAGCCGCACTCTAGAAATCCTGATTGATTAGACAGCAATCCTTTGATGTTTAGCCGTCTAATCTAAATGTTCCACAAAAAAGCACCAAGGCAGAAGCTGCCAGATATGACATGCACATCCACTTTCTCATATGTCTGAAAAATTGTTTTCCACGAGCTCAATAGGTTTTAGGTGCTCTTCAGGCAAAGCGTCCTCCTCTGCCCTTGGAAGACAAAACAACCACCACTGGAGACAAAATCCCCTCTGGAGTCCAATAATATATCCCACAATTGCCGAGGCACACTGAATTTTAGTCCAAGCCAGTGAAGCTAGCTTTTGTCATTGGTCACGATATAATTGAAGATCACAGATCAATTCCCGGTTTTCTTTGTTTTGTTCTTTATTAATCTTTTTAGAAAAATATATACAGACAGCCGACACGTGTTTCGTCCAAAGGACTTTTTCAAGGCTGCAAACAACATATGGACATACAATTAAAATACCATTAAAACCACAATTAAAAAGAATATTGCAAATTTCATATTTCATATTCAAAGCAAGGAGCCCATTCATCCCGAGCAACTCTTTCCATTACAACTTATTATCGAAAGCTAGCATCAAACAAAATATATATCAATACACAAACTCGAATATACACCATATATGATACACATTAGTTATACATTAAAAATGTTTCCTTATTCAAACATTTGATTTATTTGTAACACCACCATATTCTCATCCATGATGTGAATACAATCATTGAGAAGTGCCATCATTATCCAAAAAGAATCTAATACTTTTAATAATCATTCATACACAAACCACCACCGAACACCCAATATATAGTGCACTTGTGTGAAGAGTCTACCACCAAAAAGATATCATGCATATGTGAAATTCCTCCATCTCACCTAATATGTATAGATATCCCAAAAAATATCTCCGAGATCAATAATATGAGAACCTGATAGTACGTAGAGATTCCATGTCATATCTCTACTTATAAAACCTGCTGTGTGAATCCATCTTTAACTCCAAATAATAATGTCGAAAAGGTCATGATAAACCTACAAATACCAAAAAATACCCATTACTCATGTGATCCAACTGGCAATGATCTTCATAACAATTTATGTAATATTCAATGTAGCTGACAAGATGATAAATATATCCCAAAACACTAAACGTATTGTTTAATAATCAATACAAGATCTTATAATCATAAAATAATCCAACCCTTAGGGATATGAACAATAGTCTGCGTCTTGTAGATGCTTCAAGAAAAACAGCTCTACAACAATGTTCCATTTAATTGTACCCCTTTTGTCAGCTGACCCCAATTTTTACTATACCGATATTTCCCCTTTTCCTGTTACTTTATTTTTTCCACTTTGGTTCTTCCTCTGTCCGCTTTGTTTTCTCCCCCTGTTGCCCTTAATGGGGTTTTCATACTTTATCGCTCTGAATTCTGTTGCATCTTCTGTGCTCTCTCATTGTTAATTCTCTTCAGTTCTTATTAAGTTCGACCTTGAAGTTGCGTCACTCTGTTCCATGTTCCAAGAGTTCTCTCTATCTTCGCTTAATATTTCTGGATTAGAAGGCGGTGTTTTCATTCAGTTCCTCCCCTTGTGTCTTCTCTCTAGTTCTTTCTACAGTGGTTTAGATATTTGTGAACTTGGGTTATTTAACAGAAGCAATGCCTTTTCCAACCAAGCCTCCATCCTGTCTAATGGCCAGGCCGTTATAATTCGGTAAATAACAGACTGTCTTTCTACTCTAGCTTCTTAATAATAGAAAACCCCGGGTTCTTTTGAATTAGGGTGGGCTAATAATTGGTTTTCACGGTTGTAAGAAAATCCATCTTTTGTCGTGTTGCCAGCATTGTTTTTGCTCTGGATAACGGGAAACAGTCGGAACACCACGGTCTAAACCACGAGTGTTTCGACTCCGCAAGCTAAACCACGCTTGCCTTAAACACGCATAAGCGTGGTTAAGGCAATGTGTGGTCTAGCTGCTGGCGACAGAAGCAGGAAGAGATCCGCGGTGAGGTAAGTGGGGTGGGGCTGGGCTGTAATTTTCTGGGCTGAGGGTAGTTTTATGGGCTGGGGAGGTCGGGGTAGTTTTGTGGGCTGGGGGGCTCGGGGATAGTTTTGGGGGTTGGGGATAGTTTTGGGGGTAGTTTTGTGGGCTAGGGGGTCGGGGTAGTTTTGTGAGCTGGCGGTGGGTCGGGGTAGTTTTGTGGGCTGGGGGGTCGGGGGTAGTATTCTGGGCTGGGGATGAGTCGGGATAGTTTTGTGGTCTGGGGTGGTGAGTCAGGGGTAGTTCTGTGGTCTGGGGTGGTGGGTTGGGGGTAGTTCTGCGGTCTGGGGTGGTGTGTCGGGGTAGATTTGTGGGCTGGGGGGTCAGGGGTAGTTTTGTGGGCTGGGTGGTGGGTCAGGGGTAATTTTGTGGGCTGGGGGGTGGGTCGGGTAGTTTTGTGGACTGGGGGTGGGTCGGGGGTAGTTTTGTGGGCCGGGGGTGAGTCGGGGGTAGTTTTGTGGGCCGGGGGGTCGGGGAAGGTGTGTGGGCTGGGTCGGGGTAGTTGTGTGGGCTGGGGGTGGGTCAGTGGTAGTTTTGTGGGCTGGGGGTGGGTCAGGGGTAGTTTTGTGGGCTGGTTGTGGGTCGGGGTAGTTTTCTCAGCTGGGGTCGGTCGGGGTAGTTTTCTGGGCTAGGGGGTGGGTCGTGGGTAGTTTTCTGGGCTGGGGGTGGGTCGGGGTAGTTTTCTGGGCTGGGGGGATTCAGGGCTATTTTTCAGCATGAGAGGGTTGGAGGTAGTTTTCAGGGCTGGGGAGGTTCGAGGCTAGTTTTCAGGGCAGGGGTGGCCGGGGTAGTTTTCAGGGCTGGGGAGGTCGGAGTAGTTTTTAGGGCTGGGGGAAGGTCGGGGTAGTTTTTTTATTAGGGGTTAGGGTATTAGGCCACAGGGCAGGGGGAGGGGAATGGGTAGTTGGGGTAGTTTTTAGGGCTTAGGGGAGGGCGCAGTAGTTTTTAAGGCTGGGGCTGGTTCAGGTTATGGGACAGGGGTGCCAGAGCAGACAAGGGGACACAATTCGGGCGAGATCCTTCTTCAGCCTAGGACTGAATGAATACTGGAAGAGCCCTTGAGGAGGCAATCTGACTAGCCTCCACGCTAGGAGATGGCCAGCTGATGAAGCAGAGTGAAGTTCTGAAAGAGGTGGGTCCTGGCCTGGTTCCAATACAATGTCATAATGCTTGACACAGCTTGACTCACAGCACAGAACTGTTGGAATTAGGAATTGGTGGAATATAGCACAACCTCTTGCTGGAGCCAAGAGACTGATACGGTGGGCCAGTGTTGATCCCCTGACTATACCTCAACTAGTGCCTCAGCAGCTGCAAAGGGGGGGGGAACAAGGCGCTGAGTTCTGGTCTGCAAGGCTGCATCAACCAATATATTAAACCCTCCCACAAAAGCGGATGACCAGACCGACTTTCCAAGGGAGATGCAGGACAATGCTTCTGAAGCAGGGTCCCCAAAAATGATCCCAAAAGCTATACATACTACTCAAAAGACGTTTGAAGAAAAGATTTGTGAGTTGGGGTGGAGGTCACGCTGCATTGTGCCAGGATGTGCAAAATCTAGCAGATGGACTAAAGAGGTGGAACACCGGATCTCAGAAACAGAGGAAAAGCTCCATACACTCACTGATGAGTTTGGAGCACTTAAAGACAGAGGGCCTGATTATGAGTTTGGCAGATGGGTTACGTCACAAACGTGACAGATATCCCACCCGCCGTATTACAAGTTCCATTGGATGTAATGGAATTGTAATTTGGCGGACGGGATATCCGTGACGTTTGTGACGGAGTAACCCTGTCCGTCAAACTTGCAATCAGGCCCAGAGTCATGCAGTGAGATCGTAGAGAAGAGGATGCGGAGGCCAGATTCCGCATAAATAACCTGCGCCTCGTGGGATCCCAGAAAGACAGGAGGAACCTAAACCCATTGAATTCCTCCTGAGCTCGGTTTGATCCTTGAGCCGGCTCTTTCTCCCTGATTCATCATAAAAGGCGGGCCGCGGACACCGACGCCTAAGCCGACACCAGGCGCTCATCCTCACCCAATGATGGTCAGGGTTATGAACTTCTGAAATGTAATAATAAGGATCACAAAGGAGAAAAAAGAAGTATACTGCGATTCAGCTAAGGTCTTAAATGTTTATGGACTATACAAATAGGGTACAGCAGTAACGTAAATCCTTTCTGGAGGTGAAACAAAAGTTGAAAGCAATGCAGCTGCAGTACATGCTACTCAACCCAGCAAAACTGAAAGTACTGCCATCATATTTCTTTGAATCTTCAAAAGTGCTTGGGAATGCATGGAGGAGCGGCTAGTCTTTTGAAGGGGGAATGGAGGACTCTGGAGAAACACTTATGCTGACCTGTCTGAAAGACCAGCAGACACGCAGTGTGAGAGGTCTACAAGCCGGAATCACAACATCGTAAGATGGACCAGACTGGGGAACGATCTTCTTTCAGATCCAGCACAAGAGGGAGCAGCGGGTGAGAGGTGAGGGAGTGACAGGAATTCGACCAACAGTCGAGAGTAAGGATGAAAAGCAACTCTACCTAGAGTCTGGTCTGGCGGGGAGAGTCCTGGGATGGGGTTAGGGGGGGTGAGAAGTGGGAGCGCAAAGCATACTGTAACGGTCTTAATGTGACCTTAGCGGCAGGAAGGCTGGCTTATCCAAGTGGAAGTTATTGTTGGGAAACATTTGGGTGACAGATGCTTCATGTTAGGAAGTATGGGGTGGAGCGGAGTTGGTCAGGGGCTTAGGTTAACATTGTAGTTCTTGTGCATGCTCTGTATTGTTCCTATGTAAGCATGCTTTTCAGTTACGGTCATTGTTATATCCCTGTGTTCTTTCAATGCTATTGGTTGGCATGTGTTTATGTTCTTTTGAAGTTCCATGTTCGTGGAGGCGTTCCAGTGTCAGTTGCACTGTCACTCTCCAGATGATGGATGCTCCAATAAAGTACTCTTTCACTTAAGTGTGTGGAGTCTCTATTTACTTCATATTGGCAATGAGGATGATATTTGGCCGGTCGTTATAGAGGAGCATCCACGTATCAACTTACCGCGGAAGGTGTTGTGCGGTTCTGTCCAGCTGGTGTCCAGTGAAGGAACCTGGCGGGTTGCGAGTGAAGTCCGGCAGGGATATTTTGACAATGGATGGTGGAAGAGGGCTGGCAAGAATTTGGAGCAGGGCTGGCAAGAATTTGGAGCAATGACGGAGGAGCAGCAGTTGTCGCATGGCTATTTGGTGGTGATGTCATTTTCATCTGCTTCGGCGCAGTCTGGGGTGCCAAGCCTGTTTCCTCTTAGCTTTCTGGGATAAGGAGGAGACTTTGTCCAGCTCGCAATTTTTACCATTTTTAGGAGTTTCTGGAGTGAGCGAGTGCTGGCGCGAGACGAGTGCTCTTATGCAATACACTCGTGAAGCTGCGCTCGGCTGACGACGTCAAGCCCAGAGGACGCGTTCAACGAGGTGACGTCAGCACATCACACACGTCAGCACCATTTTGGATTGAGCAGCTAGAACACCCTGTATGTCTTTTGGGCTATTCCGACTCTGTGTATCTCGGTGATGCACACACCTATTTTAATTAGTTTGACTTTCATCGGTGATGTGCACGCCTTAAAAGGGGACTATAAGTAAGTGAACTATACCTCAAACATCTATATGGAAACTACCCTGCGTTATTATGTGCTCAATGATGCGCAAACTACTAGATAATTAAAGCAGATTTATACAGTGACGTGCACACTTAGTGTATCCGTGTTTCAAGAATGCGCGCTTGGCATTTGCATACAGTGGGGCTCACACTACTTCCCGCATCTTGTGGTACAGGTCTGTATTTTTAAGTTTTAGTTTATAGTCAATCTATTATATCTTACCACATAATAAGTAGTATTTGTGGAAATCTACCACCACCATTCTTTTCAGGTCCTAATCAACCCAGTAAGGAATGGGAAAAATGGTTTAGACACTTTAATAATTATCTTTTAGCTATTTTATGGAGATTGTTTTAACGCAAAAAGAAAAAAAGTGTTATTATTAAACTTGATGGGGACACATGCTGAAGACGTTTTTAAACATTTACCTCCATCTCCAACTCCATTAGGGATGGAAGCAAGAGATTATGATTGTTTTATAGAGGCAATAGATAGACTTGAGAAGAGATTTACAGAACAACCTCATATTGTAATGGAAAGACATCAATTTTACACTCGACATCAATTTGTGAAGAATCGGTTGATGCTTATGTATCTTGTTTGAGAATTCTAGCTGCAGAATGTGACTTTGGGGCACATGCAGACAAGTATATCCGAGATCAATTAATTATTCTTTGTTCTAACAAGAAAATCCAGGAACAGCTTCTAAGACAACGTAATCCATCTTTACAAGAAGCTATTGAAATTGCCAAAAGTGTTGAACGATCTATTTTTTCTTTTAATACCATCAATGTAGATAGTGTACCTGGAGGAGTGGCTACTCTTACAATGAAAGATACCAATAACTTCAAAAGGAAAATTTAACAAACCATTTACACCAAATACTACTATGAATAGACAGTACTCTCATAATTTATCTTCTAACAAGCTGTTGTGTACTTGTTGTGACTCTAAATCACATTCTTTTCAGTTTAAACATTGTCCTGCTAAGGGTAAGGAATGTTTTAAATACAAGAAAGTAGGACATTTTGGGGCAATGTATCAAAGCAACAAAAGAGTTGCTAATGTGGTAGATGAAAAAATTGTGGCTGATATGGTCGATGACTCAGTGGTAGAAAACACTATTCTGTGTGTTAGGGAAGGAGATATGAGGGATAAGACGTTGGGTCAAGTGATATGCAATACGGCAGCTTCAAGTGACAGACAATGAACCATATGTACCTCCTATGTATACAATGACTAATGATGGTAAAAGTGTTGAAGTAATGGCAGATTCAGGTTCCCCACATACCATTATTTCAGATTCCTTCTTTAATAAGTGCTGGGAGGACAAGATTTTGGAACCTAATGATATTCATGTGTATGGCTTTGGTGGTAAGGAGATCGAAATGTTAGGGTATTTTTTTACTGATATTGCTTTTAAACACAAAACTATTTTTGGAAAAGTGTACTTTGCGGTTGATGGTTTGCAAGTTCTTGGATGGAAACATCAGGGCAAATTTAACATTGCTTTGCGTCCAAATGCTAGAGTACAGGTATGTATGGCAGAGGCGTTGTCACTTGTACACAATGTTCAGCATAACAACGATAAAAAGGTGGAGGACATTTTGAATAAGCGTAAGAATGTATTTAGGAAGGAATTGGGGAAAATCAAAGGTTTTTCTCATAAAATTCTACTTAAAAAGAACGCTATTCCTTCTAAACATAAAATGAGCAATGTACCATTAACGAGTGAGACATGAATTAGCAGAAATGATCAAGAAATTTTGTGATGATGGGGTTATTAAGCCAGTCAATACTTGAGAGTGGGTTTCTCCCATTGTTTTAGTTAAAAAAAGGAATGGGGAACTTAGAATGTGCATTGACTTGAAGTCTGCGAATAAACAAATTGTATTGGAGTGTCATCCTTTACCCAAAATCCAAGAGCTGCTGGCAAAGTTAGATAGAGCTAAGTTTTTCACCACCATTGACTTAAAAGCGGCGTTTCATCAAATTGAATTGACAGAAGATTCAAGAAACATCACCACTTTCATAACGCTGAAGGAACTTTTAGGTATGTTAGAATGCCTTTTGTTTTGTCATCTGCCGCATCAGTGTTTCAGAGATTGATGAATTGTCTGTTTGGGAACACTGATGGGGTTGTGGTCTTCCAGGACGATATTTTAATATATTCTGACACTTCTGAAAAACATAGAGAGACAGTAGAAAAAGTGCTGTCAATCTTAGAGGATTAGATTAGAGCACAACCATACGAATAGACAAATGAAAGTTTTTTTCATCTGAGGTGGAATATTTAGGTCATCAGATCAATTGTAATGGTATTTTTTCAAAGAAGGATCTTCTTGATTCTATAAAAAATATGAATGAACCACAAGACAAAGAGCAACTCAAGTCTTTTTTTGGGGCTATGTGAATATGATTCCAGAGTTGTCCCTAACTTTGCAGATATTGAGCTTACTTTGAGATCATTACTTAAAAAGGGGATTAAGTTTGACTGGATCAGTGATCGTTCTCTGGCAGTTAAGGCCACCAAGTCTGCCATTGCTGGATACAAACCCTGGCCTCCTTTTTCGCCCACTGCTATAAATGTTGTTACTGTTGATGCTAGCGGAACTGGACTTGGGACAGTGCTCAGTCACGTTAAAGGAAGTAATGAATTCACAAATGCGTTTGCGTCTAGACCACTTACTATGACTGAAACAAAATATTCTACCATAGAAAGAGAAGCACTGGGCTGTTCTTGGGCAGCTGAACATTTTCAAGCTAAGGACTGATCATAAACCTTTAATTTCTTTATTATCTAAAAATGATGTGGGCAAGGCATCATCAAGACTAGTTCGGATTTTGGCTAAATTATATGAATATAATTTTGAAGTGGCCTATACCCCAAAACTACAAAACATGAGAGCAGACTGTTTGACCAGATTGTTATCTGAACCTCAACCTGTAGACAAAGGATTTCCTCAGAAAGAATGTGTTGTGGCATCTATTGAGGATAGGGTGCTTTCTGTAGCATAAGTTGTATCTAAAGAGGAATGGTTAAAGGCCATGTCTGATGATGAAGTCTTGGAAATCCTAAAAAAGTACATTATTGAATGTTCACCTTCAGAGAAGAGTTTGCCTAAAGAGTTTTGTGTGTTTTGGAAAGTTAGAGAAGAATTAACAATTAATGATGAGCTAATATTGAAAGGTGAGTTATTTATACCTCCAGCTGGCATAAGAAAACTCATTTCCATTGCACATTTAGGACATTTAGGCCAATCTAGTACCATCAAAAAAGTGAGGATGGGGGGCGTGGCCAAGGAGACGAGCGAGATGGTGGCGCTTTAGAGGGGCCCCGTCCACCGACTCCGCAATCCCTCTAGAAATCCTTCTGCCCATCCGATCCTGCCAGTGGTTCGTGTTGACGTGGCACTAAAGACCCCCGGGGACTGATCTGGGGCTGAGTGCAGCATCGGAGACACTGCGGACGAGCTGCCTTTTGCACCGAAGCGGACGCGGCCTGGAAGGAGACTGCTGACGAGTTGACGCGGCTGGGAGTGGCAGTCGCGTACACGGCCCCTGCCTGCGGCTCCGAGACGGGGCGGGCCTCTGCGTAGATCGGCGGCCTGAGGCGCGACTGGACCTCGGGGGTGAGCAGCGGAGGCGGCGATTGTGCCGTCTGGGAGCCAGCAACCGCGGAGACTACTAGAAACACCGGTAAGCCAGCGGGGCGGCCTAGTGCCCAGAGCGGCGTGCTTTAGCCGCGGGCATGTGTTTGGACCCCAGTCCAGGGGGCGACTGGGGACTTCGACCACAATCAGGGCTAACGCCGGAGTGCCACAGTCCCCCAAGCGGTTCTCCCCTGAATGGGGAGGTGTATGTGGACTGCCCACCGAGTAACAGGAACATTAGCACTCAACGTGGAGAGCTCAAGGAGGAGCTCAGGTATTGCTGTGGGCCTGGAAGTGAGTAGTTGCGGCCTGACTAGGAGCACTAACCCATTTGGAGGCTGAGAATTAGGCAGAACGTGCAGCGGTGCGGCCTGAGTTGGAGTGACCCTAGGGGACTGCATGAGCTCGGGAGTGAGAGGTGCCCGTACGCAGCCAGAAAGAGGGCGATCGTTGCTGGCCAGAGAGTTGATTAGCATGCCCTTGTAGCTCCCGGGGCACCCATAAAAGACGTGTGTCTGAGCCTACATAGGGGCCACAGAGAGGCGGCAAGAAAGTAGAGACGGACCTGGCCTGGCCTTCTCCGGGTGCCGGATCTACCACGTGTTCGAGATGGGGGCCCGCGAAGGGAGAACATCGATTGGTGCAGAGCCGTCTCCAGTGCCAAACGTCAAGGTACCTACCTGAAAACGCATCGGTGACGATACCGGGCCCCCGGATGAAGCCCAAGGGCAACTCGGGACACAAACAAACAAAATGGACAAATAAGCCGTCCCCAAACCAGCGGCTGCTGCCCAGGAGCCGCGATCGGAGGGTACGGCGGAACCGTCCTTGGGTGCAATAATGTCGGCGATTAAGGATCTCAAGTGCTCGATTGAACCCAAACTAGACGCCGTGACAGTGGAGGTGAACCTCCTGCGGGCCGATCTGCACAAAAAGGCCGACAAAGTGGCAGCTACAGAGAAAGATGTGACGCACCTGCAGACCAGCACGAAAAGCCTTGAGGAACAAGTTCGGACCCTCACGAAGCAGCAGGAGGTGATGGCGGGTAAGCTAGAAGACCAGGAAGGGCGGGCTCGGAGAAACAACATTCGAGTGGTGGGAGTCCCGGAGGGGATGGAAGGACCAAGTGTAGACCTGTTCTTGGAAGATCTTATCCTCAATTATCTGAAGCCCCCAAGACTTTCTGCGCATTTTACTGTTGAACGTTCACAAAGGGGACCCGTCCCCAAACCGAAACCTGGAGCCCCACCCAGAACAATCATAGCGCAACTCCTCAACTATCGGGACAGGGATGCAATCCTGCAGACAGTGCGAGTATGGGGTGACCTGCACCATGAAAATGCAGTGATACGCTTCTTTCCTGACTTCACCCTGCAGGTCCAACGACAGTGGCGCACCTTCGAAGGGGTCAAACGAGAGCTGCGTAGCAAAGACATTAAATACTCCATGTTGTTCCCTGCGAAGTTGAGAGTGGTCGCTGAGGGGAAGTCGTGGTACTTCGGTACAGCTGAGGAGGCCTGGGAATGGCTGGAGGGCTGGCGCACAGTGGGCCGCACCTCTCTGCGCGAGAGACGACGGGGCCTTGCGAAAGACCCGCAAAGGGGCCCAAACTTCGGACTGAGGTACACTTGGACTGATGGATTCAGCTTTGGCAGGTAAAGCGACAATGTAAGTTCTGCACCTAGAGACAAGTAGGGAGCTGCTCCTCGGTTAAGGGAAAGATGAGACTGTATGCACAAGATTCTGCCCACTGGGAACTATAAGTGGCTGTTGGCCAGATGTATGGCAGGCAGGACTGAACCAGACGAGAGAGGGTTTTCTGGGATGTGCGAGGAGTCGGGGATGGGGCATCACTCTGCTCGGCACCTGCCAACCCCTTAAGTAGCTATACAGTTCAGGGCGACAGGCACTCTGCGAGTTGGGGAGGTGGGTGGCTGTTTCACCCGCCTGCAGGGTAGGAGGGAGGGGGAAGGGGGGATTGGGGTATGGGGGGCTTACTCTTGTTTTATTAAGAATGTTCAATTTTTGTTTGGAAAACATCGTTATGCAAGTTTCACGCAGTACTTGGTGGCTCTGTTGATGTGGGTGATAACTAAATGCGTGGCGCAGGACGGTTTCCTCCCAAATGGAAGACCAGAGGGTAGATATGACGCGTCAGGGTGATCATTGACGTTTCAATAATCTTAGAATTCTGTCTTGGAATATTAATGGTTTGGGTAATCGTGTCAAGCGTACTATAGTATTGCAATATCTCCATAGACACGCCCCAGACCTGGTACTACTCCAGGAAACGCACCTTAAAGGTAATAGGTACAAGGTGCTAAATAGATACGGCTATAGGCTTGCTGCACACTACGGCTACACCACGGGTTCCAGGGGGGTGGGGATTCTGGTTAGGACTGGCCTCCCATTTGTGGTGGGGAACGTCAGACATGATCCCTTAGGAAGATATGCGGCACTTACTGGGGAGTGGGAGAGTCAGACGCTGAACATAGTATCGGGCTATATACCGCCAGCGCTACACACTGAAGCACTGCCGGCTCTGGGGGCCTTGCTGGTGGACCTCCCACTGGGCATCCTAATACTAGGGGGGGGGGACATGAACTCCACCGTGGATCCAGAGAGAGATAGGGTAACCAGGGCAGCAAGGGGGGGAGGGGTGGAGCCACTGAGTGCGTTTGCAGAGGCCATGGGCCTAACAGATATATGGCGCCTTCACAACCCCCGCGAGCAACAATACACCTTTTATTCGGCTGTGCATGGTAGCTACTCTCGCCTCGATCATGTCCTGACTCTTCGGGGTAACAAAGGCTGGTTTCGTAATGCCCACATCAAATCACGAGGGATCTCGGATCACTCGTCGGTGGAGGTAACCCTCCAGGGCCCTGTGGGACCGCTGTCTTGCCGCCCAGAATAAACAACTGGGTCTTTGCGACTAAGGACTTGGTAGACCAAACGAGGGAAAGGGCTTAATTGTACTTTCAGGAAAACGAGGGATCAGTGAACTCGGCGTGCACCCTCTGGGAAGCGTTCAAGCCGGTGATACGGGGGCAGATTCAAGCCCACCTAGGGGGCTGTAAAAAAGAAAAAAGGATCCAATGGGACACGCTAGAAGCCGAGGTGGCTACTTTGGAGGCCAGAATCCTGACTGGAGAGGAGACGGATCCCCCGCTTAGCCACCAGCTTGAGCTTAAAAGGCAAGAGAAGAGCCTTGCAGATCACTCTGTGAGAGCGGCTGCCCTGGCCACACAGCGGTGGGTATATGACCTCGGCGACAAAGCCAACAAGATGATCGCTTGGCTAGAAAGGAGGGATAGAGAACGTAACTGGGTAGCAGAGATTTGTGATTCGCAGGGGATGGCACAAGTAACGGGGGAGGGGATAGCGGAAGAGTTTGTGAAATACTATGAGGAGGTTTATGCCTCCAACCCCACTAGAACAGTGACTGAATGCCGAGAACTGCTGGCTGATGTCCGGCTGCCTACGCTCTCCACTGAGGATAGAGAAAGTATGGACAAAGACTTTACGATCGAGGAAATTGAAGGGGCAATCCAAGACCTACAGCCCGGGAAGGCCCCAGGGCCGAATGGCCTGCCAGTGGAGCTATTCAAAAATATGACGAGCGTTTTGGCGCCGTACATCCTAGCTATGTTTGAAGAGGCCAGGGATGCGGGTTGTCTACCAGATGACCAACACACAGCCACCATCGTGGTTATACCTAAGGCGGGTAAGCCGCCAAACCACTGCAGCTCCTACAGGCCCATATCTTTGCTGAATATGGAAGTCAAGGTCCTAGCTAAGCCTTGGTGAACCGTCTTACAGGAGTGATTACATGATTAATACACCCCGATCAGTCCGGCTTTATGCCACACCGGAGCACCAGATTAAATTTACGTCGGTTGTACGGCGTGATGCACCTGACTGAGTCCCGGCCAGCAGAAGACACTGCGCTCCTGTCCTTAGACGCGTGTATGGCGTTCGACAGCATTGAGTGGCATTACCTGTTCGCTGTCTTAGACAGATTTGGGTTTGGCCCCCGCTTTCAATCCTGGATCAAGTTACTTTATCACAGCCCTTCGGCCAGAGTACTTGTGAATGGCTCCATCTCTCGCTCCTTCACCTTGCACAGGGGGACGAGGCAGGGATGTCCACTGTTCCCTATGCTATGGGCGCTAGCTCTGGAGCCACTCGCGGCGTGGGTGCGGGCAGACCCGCTGGCCTCTGGGATCAATGGAGGTGGACAATGGGAGGAGAAAATCTCCCTATATGCCGACGACGTTCTTCTATATGCGACCAGACCCCGCTTCACAATCAGCAGACTCCTACAAATCTTTCACTTATTCGGGGGGCACTCCGGTTACCAAATTAATTGGGATAAGTCCCTTCTATTTATGCTCTCGGGCGGCCCACCACCCGTTCCCCCGGAAGGGATCCAGCTTCAAGTGCAGGACCATTTCAAATATCTGGATATGATAGTAACCAAGACAGAGGCAGAATTCATGGCTCGAAATTTGATACCCCAACTTGAGCGCCTGAGAAGAGACGTGGCACACTGGAGGACGCTGCCAATCTCCCTGATGGGGAGAGCCGTCCTGTTTAAAATGATGTCGCTACCGCAAATGGTCTATATACTCCAGAACACCCTGTATAGGATACCTGACGGATTCTTCAAAGAGGTTGACAGCGAACTGCGGAAGCTACTGTGGGACGGGGGTGGTGCGAGAATAGCACTTGTCAAACTACAGTGTGGTGTATATGAGGGGGGCCTGGCAGTGCCGGATCTTAGGAAATATTATTGGGCGTCACAATTGCTGGTGATAAATGATTGGGTCTTTGGGGATAGGAACGACCCGGCATATCGTGTTGACCATTTAGTGATGGGCACTGGCGGCTATCCGGCCGCCTTGTATCATAAACGAGCTGGGAAGTCCATGCCCCCCCATACAAAAGCGGTGTTGGATGCGTGGTAAGGGGCGAATAGATTCCTTGGGTGGGACAACAGATTGACGGAACATACTCCGCTATGGGACAGTGATATGCTCGAGGAGGTCGGGAAACTACAGGGCTTTGGCAAATGGAAACTGCTGGACATTGCCCACTTAGGGGATGTATTGCGTGGCCCGGCGATCATATAGTTCGAGACCCTACAGTCGGAGTTTCAGCTCGCGGAAACACAGCGATATAAGTATATGCAACTGGGGCACGCACTTCGTACGCATATCCATGAGGGGGAACGTATTCCAGAGTACAGCCCCTTGGAAGTTCGGCTTCTATTGGATCCTATCCCCGAAAAAGCACTCTCCCTAACATACAAGAAGATTGTTAATAATTCACCCGATCCCTTGGCGGCGTTAAGGGAGGCCTGGGAAGTTGACATCGGGTTGCTAGAGGATGATGATCGGGTGGAAGCCATACAGAGCCCGAGATAGGTGGCAATCAGGACGAGATTCAGACTAGCACAGTTGCGGATCCTTCATAGGTCCTACTCCACAAGCCCGCTCATGCACAAACGTGGACGCATATATACAGACAACTGTATTTGGGGCTGTGACAGCACAGGTACCTTTTTCCATATCCAATGGGAATGCCCTTTTATATATCAATACTGGGAGAAGATAACACGGGTGATTCCCATAGATGCCAGATAGCATATACTGTGTGTCACGGGGGAGCTGGCATGGCCAAAATACCAGAAGCTCTGGCTCATGGTGGCCAAAAGAAATATTGCCCGGGCGTGGAGGGCTGCCCTGTCACTGAGCGTGGGCCAATGGAAGACTGACTTGGACTGGTGTTATACAGCAGAAAAAGTAGTGTACGAAAGTAGGGGTTGCCCTAAGAAGTGGGAGAAAGTGTGGCACCACTGGGTCGCTTATAGGGGTCTGTAAAACATTGGGGGGGGGGTTGCGTGCGGGGGGGGGCCGGTCAACGGATTGTGCATAAGCTCTCGAGTGAGGGCGGTTAGTGATGCAAGTCCTGCGATCTAATGAACTAATTGTTTGTGAAGTGGAACTGCATTATACAATGCCCTGTCATCCATTTCCTTTGGTTACTGTACTGCATAACTTTATGTGCAATAAAAAAGATTTGTTAAAAAAAAAAAGTGAGGATATTTGTATTGTTGATTTTGTCTAAGGTTGTTCGCTTTGTGCCGATTCCGATAACGTTTTGAAAATGCAGCATTCAAATTCCTTACAAATTTTCTGTACCGGACAAACCATGGGAAAATGTTGCCATTGATATTCTGGGTCCGTATGAAGGGATCTCTGTGGGGAAAATTTACATCTTAGCTGCCACTGACCATTTCTCCAAGTGGATTGAAGTTAAGTGGGTCAGGAAGGAAGGAAGGATTACCTGGGACCATTGTGTCTGACAATGCATCTCAATTTACCTCATGTGTTTTGTGCCTTCTTGAAAGATGCCAATATTAGTCACATAAGGACTGCTCTTTACTCACCAAATATGAACAGATTAGTGGAGAGATTATAGACTGTTGATTTAGGGGATAAAAGAAGCAAATTCCTCTACTGGTTGGCAAATCGGGTCATGGACCTTCACATAGTGGTGGGGTCCAAGAGATAGTGAAAGGTCTAGTGACCGCCGCAGAGGAGATAGTGGATACTTTTGCAATTACTACATGCAATTATAACAAAAGGCTCTCACGCCACAAGCTGAATTTAAGAACCCATTTGTAGGAAACTGGGTTTTTGTTGCAGTAGTCCCCCCACTTTTTGCCTGGTATTTGATGCAACTTTGACTGAAGTTCACTTGGTTCCTTCTAAACAGGTCCCCATTGCCAGTGTTTTCCCCCAAAACAAGACAAATGGTCATTTGATCCCCAAGTGACTAGGCCTTTAGCACCTCTTTAAGTCACTAGTCAATGGTACCTCTGGTACCTAGGGCACAGGTACTAAAGAGGGTCCCTAAGAGCTGCACCATATCTTGTGCCATTCTAAGGGACCCAGCACCAAACGCATACAGACTGCCACTGCAGGCTGCATGACAAGGTGCTCTAAAAAGTGAAAACACAACATGACACACACCTGTGTTCCATGTCCCCTAACAGTGCATGTAGTATCTGTAAGTCACCCTTACAGCAGGACTTACAGCCATAAGCCAGGTCCCATTATATTACATGTGTGGACATATTTGCATGAGCAGATATGCCCCAGTGCTCGCCAGTTCAATTACTGCCAATACAAGTGACCAGTGAAGCCATTTTAAGTACAAGTGCTGGACACTGGTCAAAAACGAGTTCCTCAGCTACATGATGGCTTCACTGAAATTAGAGATATTTGGTATCAAACATCTGGTATTAACAAACCCACACTGATTTCAGTGATGGACTCATTAATACATGCACCCAGAGGGCACCTTAGAGGTAGCCCCTTGAAAACCTGCCTACTACTAGTGTGCTGCCTGAATGGTCCTAGCCAGTCTGCCACCACAGACTAGTTTGCGACACCCAGGGGTGAGGGCCTTTGCTCTCAGAAGGTCAGGAACGAAACCTGCTTGAGCAGAGGGTATTTACACCCCCCCCCCCCACCACAGGACGACTTGCGAATTAGCATTCCAAGGCAGGGAGCCTCAAGGAGCCCACTGCCTTTAGTATGTGAATCCGGCTTCCCTCACAGGAGAGGATGCCGAACCCAACCTCTTCTCTCCCCTCCCCCCCCGTCCAGGGTCCATTTGGCGCCTAGATAGGCAGGAAATTAGTAGTCAGAGGCGTGTTCACCTTCAGGCTAGCTCCACCCCCAAGGTGGGCTGCCTGAAGTGAATACGAAAATCAGAAGTCTACCATCTTTGTGATGGCAAAATTAGGAACTCTGGGAAACGGTTATGCACACTTCCCACAGGAAGCGGTCATATAGGGGGTGTAGTGACCCCAGGGGTACGTAGCACATTGGCTACTACCCTACACTCCCCTAAATCTAGTATTTAGGGGAGCCCCTGGCACCAGGAAATCAGCTTCTGCCAACCTAAAAGAAGAAGAAGGACCGAAGAACCACAAAAAGCAAGAACTGTGGAAGAAGCAACTGAGTTGGCACCAACCCTGCCAGCCTGTTCGCTGCTCCCGACGACTGCGCCAAAGTCGACTCATCCTGTAAGCTGCTGTGCCTTCAAAAGCCTGGGAGGATTACCAGCACATCTGCTAAGACACAGGAACTCATGTGGAGCAGCGGTGGTGCTTCACTGCACCCTGCTGGTACCGAAGAAAGAACTGTGAGGACGGCTAAAAGGGTAAACCTGACACCGGTCAGTAAAACTACAACCATCACTCCAAGCCTGAGTTGAGGTGGGCCAAAGGTACCAGAGTGGTCCCCCAGCCCTGTAGAGAAGAAGTCCACCTTATGTTTGCCAGGAGTGGACTCCTCGACGTCGCCTGCAGCTTCTTTGTGCAGCCCCCCTGACTGCGAGTAACTCGGCTGTGAAAAACCCAACACCTCAAGACACCTCTGCCCCCGTCGCCCCTGGCCAGAGTGAAAGTGGACCAAAGGTGTCTCCAAGTCCCCGAGCATTGTGAGACCTGAGCCACCTTGTTGGTTTAGCCTGATTGGTTTCCCAGTGCAAACCTGCAGCCTCTTTCCTGAGCCCTTTTCATTCATTTGTGTGGATCATTTATTGACTGTGTGTATGCATGAATGAATGAATGAATATTAGATTTATAAAGCGCTAACTTAGCCCAAGGGCATCAAGGTGCTGAAATGTCTAACACTCCTCTCTGATAAGCCGAAGGCTGCTCGACCACACTACCCACTAGAAAAGCTCCTTGGGATTGCTCGAGGATTGTAGAGCAAGCCTCTGTCCACTTATAAGGGAATATCTTGACTCTTTGCACAGTATACCTTTTTTTGGTATACTATATAGAGTCAATGCAATGAGAGGGGTCCCGGACCAAAGGGACAGGGCTCTGTTAAAGACTGTCAGGTCAAATACATTTTTATTCCCTTTGGGATCACTTATTCATTCACAGGTTGCATACATACACATTCTCACAGTCATCATACATCTCCCATAATCCTGATTAAGCCAGATGCCAAACAACTTAGTAAAAAGATCATATTACAAATGTAATAAAAAATCCGTTATCAATTAAAATGAAAAAAAAACACACACAAAACTTATATATTAAAAATACATCACAGCAATTAGATTCAATACAAGAGAGAGAAAAGAGAACAAGACAATCACATATGTCATTAATCCAGGCCAGCTTGAAGGAATCAGTAAGCCACATGATAACAAACAATTTTTTCTCTATTGTGTTCCTCTGTTCCTCAAACTTGGCCCACTCGATGCGTCGACGCGTTTCGGTGGAAATAATAAATAACTACTACCTTCTTCAGGACATAAATAAATTTCTCTCATAAAAAAAATATATATATCAGTTTAGATGAGATCCATTAAAAATAGGCCTTCTGTATGCCCAAACTTTAAAATAGATGCAAATACAACATCAACGGATATGTCACAGGTCGAAAAAAAATCGATCTAAACCCCTAACAGAGGTACAGTCAGTAATTCATATAGGTATAGTTGCACAGGTCGCACTAAGTTTCTGTGTGGGTTTTTTAATGGACACTTCCCCATGGCACATTCCAGCCGCCACCTTGCACTTTGTTAAGGGCCAACTTTCGGCTTATTAATGAGGCTCAAATAAAGAGGCTGATAGGCTCTCTTATTCAGTGCTGGGGGGGACCGTATTCGTCTGGCTCCACCCTATACCTTGAGGCTGCTCGCGCTCTCCGTCTATTTCCTTCCATTCGGTAATAGAAGCACAGAATAAGAGAGCCTATTACCGAATGGAAGGAAATCGACGGAGAGCGCGAGCAGCCTCAAGGTATAGGGTGGAGCCAGACGAATACGGCCCCCCCAGCACTGAATAAGAGAGCCTATCAGCCTCTTAATTTTAGTCTCATTATTCAGCCGGAAGTTGGCCCTTAACAAAGTGCGAGGTGGCGGCTGGAATGTGCCAAGGGGAAGTGTCCATTAATGAACCCACACAGAAACTTAAGGCAACATGTGCAACTATACCTATACAAATTACTGAATGTACTTCTATGTTAGGGGTTTGGACCGATTTTTTCGACCTGTGACATATCCATTGATGTATTTACATCTATTTTAAAGTTTGGGCATACAAAAGGCCTATTTTTAATGGATCTCATCTAAACTGATATTTATGTATTTTTTATGAGAGAAATTTATTGATGTCCTGAAGAAGGTGGTAGTTATTTATTATTTCCACTGAAACGAGTCTACGCATCGAGTGGGCCAAGTTTGAGGAACAGAGGAACACAATAGAGAAGAAATTGATAGTTATCATGTGGCTTTATTGATTCCTTCAAGCTGGCCTGAATTGATGACATATGTGATTGTCTTGTTTGCTTTTTGCTCTCCTGTACTGAATATAATTGCTGTGATGTATTTTTAATATATTAGTTTTGTGTTTTTTTTTCATTTTAATCACTTTTTGTTTTAACAGTAAGCTTGTATTGATACTTGAGAATGGATTGTTATTAAATTTGTAATACGATCTTTTTACTAAGTAGTTTGGCATCTAGCTTAATCAGGATTATGGGGGGTGTATGATGACTGAGAGTGTGTATGTATGCAACCTGGGAATGAGTAGGTGATCCCAAAGGGAATACATTTTTTTTTTACCTGATACTAGATCAAGAGCCAGCTTCCTACACCAATCATATGGGGTAATCCGGTGCCCACCTTACACAGATCTGATAGGGAAATGCTGGATAGGCACATAGCGAGTGAAGAGATAACAAAGGCTATCAAATAAACGCCTTTGGGTAAAACCACTGAGCCTAATGGATTCCCCTCTGAATTTTGTTAAGCGAGTTGCCAGTAGGCTGCTGGGCCCACAAGAGTTCATGTTCCAGGAGGCCTTGCACACACAGGTGGCCCTACGAACTCTCTGAGGCCACAACAGTGGTCGTTCCCAAGACTGGCAAGATGTCCCCAGAGCGCACCTCATACAGGCCAATATCTCTAATACCAATTTAAAAATGTTGTCTAATGTGTTGGTAGTAGACTACGTCAATTATAAAGACAGAAATAGATCCGGATCAGAATGGATTTATGCTTTTTCGTAAATCCAGATACTCGTCTGAGGCGCTTTCATGTTGCCTTCGCTAACCGCCACAGATTACGCTGCCCCACAGTGCTGGTCTCAGTGAACTTCGAGAAGGCATTCAATTTGATTTCCTGTTCTGTTCTACACCAAGTCCTGGGAAACATGGGATTTGGGTCGCAGTTCCTCTCTAATATACTCCTCCTCTACTCCTCTCCATGGGCTAGAATCTGTTGTTAATGGTACACTATCCAAACCGTTCCCAATAGAATGGCAGGATGGATATGTCAGAAATCCCAGATTAGAAGTCTCAACTGGGGGGATGGGATGGAAGACTGCATTGTGTTACAGGCGGATGATATTCTGCTCTACTTATAAGACCCACAGCTATCAGTTCCCACAATTATGCAGATCCTTAAGGTATATGGCAACATTTACGGTTAACTGACATAAGTACGTTCTAATGCTACTAGCAGGTTGGAGCACAATGATCACACGAGCGGTCCCAGACTTGCAGATTACAAGTCTCCCCATCAAATTGCTAGGTCTTTACATTTCTTTCAATCAAGAGGAGAGATGGAATCGGTACATGGCGTCTGTGTTGGACTGGCTCCTGGCAACCAACCCAAGCAATGTCAATCAAGTACAAATCCATAAGGACACTCAGTAAGGAGCAACACACAGGTAGCAAATACAATTTAGCTTTAATGAAATACGAAGTGCACAAACTCATATCTCAGCAATGATGATTATACATTAGCAAAATAGTTGCATGCATATTTATAATGTAATGCCAGAAACAGGTCGCAATCACACACAATGCAGTAAATCAAAAGCATAAGAAGTATAAGCACAGAAGTATATAACCTTTCAACTACCAAGGGCAAAATAGTCACACCCCTAATATATATGTGTGTGTACAGTAAAATGCTAGCCCAGTGAGGGTGCAACACGCAGTCTTGAATCAATTGGAATTCAGTTCATTAAAGGTGCATTAATAATAATCTGATAAGTCACGATAGAGCAATAGAATCAGGCCTTTCACCCCCCTGGGACTTAACTTTCCACAACACCGGGAAGCCTGCTCCAATCTCTCAAGCGCCGTGCCTAGGAACGGCGCAACCGGGGGCAGCAGCTTCGGGGGACGGCAGATCTGCACAACTCCATCTGTGAGCTTCCTCAAGGCCTCCTGCTCCCCTCCATTTTATACACTAAAAACTGGCTTGTAAAACATCCTGTTCCCTTCTCGCATCTTATCAGTATTTACAACTTTGCTGTTAATGGTAGACATCAATCATCCTCTCAGGACCTTCAAAACTACTCCAAAGCCCTCTCTGGGTCAGTACATGCTCAACGGTATATCTCTCCCACGATCCACCTAGCTGCCCAGTGTACCATAAACAGAGCATCTCGGCAGATAGCTGCATCTATGGAAAGTAAAAAAACAATCTCAATGAGGCTTGGTACCGTAAACAAAGCACCATGCAGCACATCTAATTGTGTCTAGTAGAAATGACAAAACAAGCATCACAAGATTCTCTGCTAATTCAGCGTGGTACAGGGGTTTTCTGCATGCATTTTAACTCAACACTGCCTAAGCTAATTAACGCTTCTGCATCACAATGTCTTCAGCACACTATTCCTTATATACTACAGCGTCCCTAATGTATAAAGTTAAAAAAACAGACAGCAACATGGTGCAGCCTCCTGATCTCTATAGTGGGTAGAGTGTCTCTGTTTATAATGATCTAATTTCCACAAATGCTGTATACCCTCCAAAACACCCCTTATCCGCTACCACAAATTTATTTTAAAATGTTGAAATCTAGCCTACCTATTGGGTGGTGGACTGCCTCGGATGTCATTTATGGAATGTGTGCAATCCCCGTATGATGGGGCTCTTGGTGTGGCTGATGTACAGCCATATTATTGGGCAGCCCCATGCTCCCAAAAATGACTGGTTGCTGGGTGAGAGGGATGACCAGACTGTCAGACTTGAGCTGCAATGCCTGGAGGAAACAGGAGTTCTGATGCTGTTGTACTGTAGGAGACCCTCCGTGGACACACCAACGGTTTCACGGATATCCATCAACTGCTGGCACAAAGTTCTAAGATGGATTGCTTGGGAGAGGAAATCAACAAAGAAGACCCAACTATGGGCTGCAGCGGGGAAGCTGGAGGGCTTTGGATCCTGGGAAAAAATAGGTATAGCTCACTAAGGGGACAGATGGGTGTCCACCCATATGAAATCATTAACAAACCTTACAGAGGAACACAATTTACATCACTCACAATTATTTCGACTCCTAAAGATTAGACACGCATTGGAATGTAAAACTGACCTTAACCCTGTACCTGATTTCAGCCCCTTGGAGTCCAAACTGGTTCTGGAAAAAAATAGGTATAAAGGGTATTTCTCTACTCTACTGAGCATTAGTTGTTAACACATTCTCTCCTATCCTTAAGAGAAAGTGGGCTGCTGTTCTTGTGGAGTTTTATGACATTGCCTGGCAAGAAATGAAAAGGGCAATTTCGACCAGCTTTAGGATATTCTGTAAAGAAAATAATTCTGAAGGGCTACCTACCTGAAAAAGATGTAACCTTCTGTGGCTTTAGCTTAGATATTTTTCCAACTCAGAGCACTATGGCAGGAAGCTACAATTCTGGAGCTTTCCAAACATAATTGTTGTCGGCCCCATTGAAGACCTCTGACATCAAGACAAGTTTCTAAGTCCATAGGTAAAACATTTCATCAGGCCCAACCACCATCTTCAATGTAAAATTATGCACCCAATGGCCAGTCACAGGAGGTTCTAGGTCACAGTGAACCAGAAGTCGACAGTAACACTTTTTCTACATTTCACACAAGGTAACACTGAACACCTTTCTCCAGTGCTTTCCTATGGGGTCATTTTCGTTATCTTTATAATCTTTGCTCAGTTTATACAATATCATTAATTTTATAGACATTTTGTTATGAAATGTTTCTCTTTTAACCCCATTAGTGTGGTGGATGACAGGTTGATGTCCACCACTCTATCTTGGTAGTGCAGTGAAAGGTAAAGTGATGTCCACTGGGGAGGGGGAGTTGCGGGGAATATCTAGTGTGTACAGGAAACTTCCCCAATGGAATTATGTATTAGGGACCAGCTCTGTGTACGTCCAATGGGGACTGCCCTCCCCTAATGGGTGATCCACTGATCTGTGACTGCATCATTCACATTTTGCTTTTGGCCATCCCCCCATACATCATGGGGCAATTAACCAGCCCACTTCATCCCCTGTTCTAATATTGTGTCATTCACATTTTGCTTCTGCTCACCACAGCCTAGGGCACTGTCTTAGATCACTTCAGCCAGTGGTCTGTTATTGTATCATTCAAACCTTGATTCCACCCACCACAGAATACATCATGGTTCATTGGATCAGCCAACTTAACGCATTGTTCTAATGCACAAGTTACTAACTTGTGTAACGATATATCTGTAAGAGACAGTAGTTAGTGACAGATTCCTTACCTTAGAATATCCCCAGGCGTCAGGCTGGATCCGGAAAGTTTTTGCGTAGCAGTACCCTTGCGCGTCGGTAGGCGGCGTCGTGCGGCTCCGCGTCCGTCGTCGGCGTCGTGATCGCCGGGATGACGTCGCGGGCAGTACTTAGGCGCCGCCCCTGCGCGCTGACGTCAGTTCTGTACACGACTTTCCGCGCCAGGAACGCAGAGCCATGCAAGAAGCTGACATAGGTGTCTGAAAAATACTAGGGCCCTGAAAGGGATGTCCTTAACCCTAGAAATCAGTTCGCAGAACGGGGAGGATGGGTGGGCGGTAGGGAATCTGTCACTAACTACTGTCTCTTACAGATATATCGTTACACAAGTTAGTAACTTGTGCATCTGAAAGAGACACGTTAGTGACAGATTCCTTACCTTAGAATAGATACCCCAGCAATACCAACCCCGGTGGTGGGTCTGCGAACAAAGATCAGACAAGGAAGTCCTGGAGGACAGAACGGCCAAAGAAGCCGTCCCTCCGGACCTGACGGTCAAGGCAGTAATGCTTCAGTAAACGTGTGCAGCGAGGCCCACGTAGCTGCCTGACAGATAACCGGCAGCGGAACACCGCGGCCCAAGGCCGTGGTAGCAGCCGTTGCCCTGGTGGAATGGGCACGCAGCCCAACAGGAGGCTCCTTTTAGCCAAAGAATAGCAGGTCTTGATGCACAAGGTAACCCAGCGGGAGATGGTCCTCTTGTGCACCGCCCGACCTTTTGGCGCCCACGTAGCCAACAAAGAGCTGGTCATCCACCCGGAAGTGTTTTGTGCGGTCAATATAGAAGGAGAGCGCACGTTTTGGGTCCAGACGGTGGAGCCTCTCTTCCTCTCTGGAAGGATGCGGAGGCGGAAAGAAGGTGGGCAAAGTGATGGTCTGCCCAATGTGGAAAGCAGTAACCACCTTTGGCAAGAAGGACGGACGCGTCCGAAGAACAACCTTGTCTGGATGAACAGACAGAAAGGGAGGTTTGCAAGATAGAGCCTGGAGCTCACTCACCCGCCGAGCGGAGGTGATGGCCACCAGAAAGGCTGTCTTCAGAGTCAGAAGACGAAGAGGACAGTTATGTAGAGGCTCAAAAGGAGCGCACATTAAAAAGGTAAGAACCAAGTTCAAGTCCCACTGAGGCATCACAAACGGAACAGGAGGGAAGAGGTGAGTAATGCCTTTTAAGAACCTGTTAACAACAGGGGACTTGAAAAGGGAGGGCTGATCAGGGAGCCTGAGGAAGGCCGAGATAGCACAAAGATAACCCTTGATGGTACCCAGGGCAGAACCCTGTTGGGCCAGAGAGAGAAGGAACAGAAGGACCTCAGAAAGAGGGGCAGAAAGGGGATTCACAGCCTTTGCTGTGCACCATGCCACAAATATGTTCCACCTGCAGGCGTATACCACCTTAGTGGAGGGACGCCTGGCTGCCAGAATCACATCACAAACTTCGGGAGGCAAGTCGAAAGGAATCAACTGCTGCCGCTCAATCTCCACGCAAGCAGGTGTAGACTGGACAGGTTCGGGTGGAGGACCGTCCCCTGCTGCTGCGACAGAAGATCCTCCCGAAGAGGCAGACGGATCGGGGGATGTACGCTCATATGGAGTAGCTCGGGATACCAAACTCTTCGAGCCCAGTCCGGAGCCACAAGAATGACTTGGGCCCGGTCGTGCCGAATCTTCTTCAACACTCTGGGTAGAAGTGGTATAGGCGGAAAGGCGTACAATAGACCGCAACTCCACTCGTGACGAAAGCGTCGCCGAGCGAGTGCCGCCTTGGAAATTCCAACGCGCAGAACTGATGACATTGCGCGTTCTCTTCGGTGGCGAATAGATCTAACCAAGGCTCTCCCCACTGTAGAAAGAGTCCTTGCGCCACTTCCGAGTGAAGACGCCATTCGTGATCCATCATGCACCTGCGGCTGAGTTCGTCCGCCCTGGCGTTCAGGGAACCTGCCAGGTGTTGAACCATCAGGAACATGCCCTGATGTTCCAGCCATGTCCAGAGGCGCAGAGCCTCCTGACAAAGGGTCCACGACCCCACCCCGCCTTGTTTGTTGCAGTACCACATGGCGGTGGTGTTGTCTGTGAACACCTGCACTACCTTCCCTTTGACAGGGGGAAGGAATGCCTTGAGTGCAAGTCGGATCGCCCGGAGCTCCAGAAGGTTGATATGGAGCCGGGACTCCGCCGGAGACCAGAGGCCTCTGATCTCCGCCTCTCCCATGTGACCGCCACATCCCAGAAGGGACGCGTCCGTCACAACTGTGTGCTCTGGCTGGGGAAGGGAGAGGGATCTGCCCATGACCCATTGCCGGTTCGAGAGCCACCACTGCAACTCTTTTGCAGTCCCCTCCGAGATCTGGACGTGATCGGACAGGTTGCCCTGGTGCTGCGCCCACTGGAACTTCAGGTCCCACTGCAGAGCCCGCATATGCCATCTGGCATGATTGACCAGCAGGATGCAGGAGGCCATGAGGCCCAGCAGCCTCAGGGTCATCCGTACCGAAACCCAGGATAAAGGCTGAAAGATCGGAATCATAGCCTGAATATCCCGGACTCGCCGTTCGGGAGGATAGGCCCGAAACTGCGTCGTGTCCAGAACTGCTCCGATGAAAAGGAGCTGTGGAGAAGGAATCAGATGCGACTTCGGCACATTGATGGAGAACCCCAGCGAGTGCAGGAGTTCGGCCGTAGTCTGGAGGTGGGAGACGACTGCCTGGGACGAGCCCGCCTTCAGCAGCCAGTCGTCGAGGTAGGGGAAGACTGAAACCCCTGCCCGGCGCAGATGAGCTGCGACCACCGCCATCACTTTCGTGAACACCCGAGGGGCACTGGTAAGGCCAAAGGGGAGCACGGTGAACTGAAAATGCTCGAGGCCTACCGTGAACCGAAGGTAACGCCGGTGGGCCGGCAGGACGGGGATGTGGAAATATGCGTCCTGCAAGTCCAACGCTACCAACCAGTCTCCAGGGTCGAGCAGTCAAGACCTGAGCTAGGGTGAGCATCTTGAACTTCTCCTTCCGGAGGAAGCGATTGACGTTCCGGAGGTCCAAGATAGGACGCATGTCCTCCTTGTCCTTTTTGGGCACCAGGAAGTAGTGGGAGTAGCAACCACGCCCTACTTCTGGGGTCGGAACATGCTCGATGGCCCTCTTGGCCAAGAGGGCCGTGACTTCCTTCTGCAGAAGTACCAAGTGATCCCCTGACATGCGGTGGAATTGAGGTGGCATGGCTGGGGGGTGGACTCGAAGGGGAGGGAGTAGCCCCTTCGGACAATGTCCAAGACCCACCTGTCCGAGGTGATGGTACGCCAGTGGGGAAGGTGATGGCGGACCCTGCCCCTACTGGCGTGCTGTGCACCTGAAAGGAGGGACTAGGAGGGTTTGGAGGCCGCGGACGGGTTGGAGGTGGTGGCCTGACCCGCACGCTGGTTGCCCGATCCGCCACGGCGCAATCCACGTCCTCGGCCACGCGAAGACGCCTGCTGCGCGGGCCGGTGGCTGGGCTGCTGACGTGAAGGGGCGCCCCTACCGTAGCCACGATAGGGGCGAAAAGCAGAAGTCAGCGGAGGGCGTGTAGCAGAAAGGCCCAGGGACTTTGCAGTAGCCCGTGAGTCCTTAAAGCGCTCCAACGCATGGTCTGCTTTGGACCCAAAAAGACCGACTCCATCAAAGGGCATGTCCATGAGAGTATTCTGGACATCCCCTGAAAAACTAGTGGTTCTCAGCCAGGCGTGGCGTCGTAGCGCCACCGTCGTTGCAATAGACCTGCCCAGCGAGTCGGCGGTATCAAGGCCACATCGGATTGTGTATTTGGCCGCATCCCTTCCTTCCGCAATGGCGCGGGAAAGCAGTGTCTGGACCTCCTCAGAACACTGGGGCAAAACATTCGCCACCGAATCCCACAAGGAGTGGGTATATCGGCCCAAAAGGCAAGCGGTGTTGATGGACCGCAAGCCAGCACTGGAGGAAGAAAAACCCTTCTTCCCAAATTGATCCAGGCGTTTGGATTCCCTATCCGGAGGGGTGGTAGGGAAGGCGGTTTGGGAAGCGGAGGCTTGGACAACCAAGCTCTCAGGGGTGGGGTGGACAGAGAGAAACAGGGGTCGCCCGGAGCTGGGCGATGGCGTCGGGACACGTTCCTATCCACAGGAGCCCCTGTGTTGGGCTTGGACCAGGCGCCCAAAAGAACGTCAGTGAGGGCGTCGTTAAACGGCAGCACAGTCTCCGTAGAGGAGGCTGCCGGCTGAAGCACCTCTGTCAAGAGATTAACCTTGACCGCCACAGCAGGGAGTTGGAGATGTAAGGCTCCAGCCGCCCTACGCAACACCGTTGCAAAATTGGCTCCCTCCTCCGTAGCCACGGGAGGAGACAGCATGCCAGTGTCAGGGGAAGTATCTAGACCACTGGCATCCCCTAGACCCTCTGTCCAGTCCTCATCGTACTGACACTGTTGTGTCAGAGGGTCATCAGACCCCTCCCAGTCCTCCTGGTCCTCCTCAGGTTCAAAATAAGGGGAGGAGGGACATTTGGGACCCAAGGTCTCATCGGCGCCGGAACTGGCGTCGAGCGACGCCGGTCCGGGTCCATGTCCGGAGCCGGAAGGAACTGGGAACGACGCCGCCCGGAGCCCCAGGCGGCGTCGAGAACGGCACCGGAGACATCGGCGCCGGCGGAGGTGTCGTTAGGTCGACCGGCGTCGATGGGGGTTGCGGAGCCGGGATCGAGGCCGGGGCCGAAGCCGGAGCCGGGATCGAGGCTGGAGGCACGTGCGACGACGGGGCCGGAGCCGTCGGCGACGCCAGAGCAACCCCATCAGGGCCCGCGGGGCCCGAAGGCGCACCGGAGGGACCTGGAGGCCCGAAGAGGCGGGCCATGGCCGACAGGAATTCCTGCACTTGGGCCGGATCCGCCCCGAACCCGGGAAGGGCGGGTATTGCGGGGCGACTCCACAGGCATGTCCGGGGCCGCGGGGGCGGGACGGTGCCGGGAGGGGCCTCAGCCGAGTCGCGAGACCGGCGAGGCGAAGTCCTAGAGCGATGATGCTTTTTGGACTTTTTGTGTTTCGACTTACCGGACGAAGAAGACTTCGATGCCGACGACCGGTGTGGACTCCGCGATCGACCCCTGGACCTCTCACGCGACCGGGGCTTCCGCGGAGCCGAATGCCGGGCCTCGAGGAGCTTTCGAGACCGCTCTCGCAAAGCTTTCGTGTTGAGGGCCTGGCAGTCGGTACAAGACTCCGTGTCGTGGCCTCGGCCGAGGCAGAAGAGACACTCCCAATGCGGGTCTGTGACGGACATCATCCGAGCACAGGCGCCGCAACGTTTAAACCCGGGTATCCCTACGACACCTTGAAGTCGATTGAGAAAAACAGTGAAAAATTCACCAAAAAGTATGGTCAAAAAATGACCAGGGCACTGCTCTTCCCGGATCTGCGCTTGCTGGCGCGGAAAAAGAAGAACTGACGTCAGCGCGCAGGGGCGGCGCCTAAGTACTGCCCGCGACGTCATCCCAGCGATCACGACGCCGACGACGGACGCGGAGCCGCACGACGCCGCCTACCGACGCGCAAGGGTACTGCTACGCAAAAACTTTCCGGATCCAGCCTGACGCCTGGGGATATTCTAAGGTAAGGAATCTGTCACTAACGTGTCTCTTTCAGATATAGTGCTATACATGTTTTGCTTCCATCCACTACAGAATAAGCGAATGTCAAAGCGGTTGTTATGTACTGTCATGCTTATATTGCTTCCAACCAACACAGCATACCGAACCAGGCACGGGGTTAGTCCTCTTAAGTCTTTGGCTAACCTCACTGTGCGTGAGGGCATTCTGCCTTTTTATAAGGAACACATCCTCATTCTCACAGACTATTATCACAATGTGTGCTTTCTGACATAAAAAAGTTATTTTAGTTTGCCTAGTTGAGTGTGTTGCAAATTGAAGGAACATTTTTTTCTGTTTTAGCTTCTTTGGAGGAATTCTTTGCATCACAAATTGGTCAAAGTTAAGTGATTTTTTCCTTTTTATTCAGGCAATTGTGTTACTTGACTTTAACACTACACTCTAACCAGCACAGCATTGCTTACACTCTCACCTTCAGCTCATATCACACATACAGTATGCTCAGTGTATCAACCATTCTACACGTACTTCTGCATTCTACCTAGGACATAGTATTTGAGGATGAAAGTTTTAGTTAGTTAGATAACACTGACAGTGTCTCTTTGGATAACTGCTGCTCAGGCTCTAACTCCAATAATAGAGGAGAGCTCTGAGGCAGCTTCTGATACTGAGGCAGCATCTGAGCATGTGGGTTATGTAGCAGAATTTGGTAGTAATATTTCAGTCCGTGCAGTTCACTGGTGGCTCGTCTTGCAGTGATTACGAAGAACACGGTTGTGGCAGTCGTAAAGTCTCTTTGCAAGCACAATCTGTGCAGCTAAAAGACAGTGGCAGGGTAGCCCAATAGGGAGTGCAAGCAGGTGCGGCACAAATGAAAGGGGGGGGGGGTGCTCACTTGGCACCCCACTAACACAAATTCCTCCATTTACTACAGATGCTCGATTTAAAGTCAATACTGCAATTTCGTTGCCTATTGATGATGACTTTCTTGATAACATTGTGCATCAAACAAATCTGTGGGCAGAACAGTTTCGGAGGGAGCATGGAAGTACTCTGGACCCGCTTTTCAGGGCACACCTGTGGACTCCCACATGAAAAAATGTAAGGGCTTTATACGCAACATGGGAATAATGCACAAACAAACTGTATAGTGCAGGGATGTTCAAACTTTTTTTCTCTGAGACCCCTAAGCAAAATGTTTTGAGGTCGGGTCTCCCTCAAAAACTTTATGGCAAGGATTTGGGGAGTGAGAGGGACATGGCTGTGTGCAGGGGCTGGGGCTTATGAGATGATTTCAGGAGTACTTTTTCTACAGCTCATAAATCACACTACATATGAGACTTATAAAACAGCAAATGCCTCAAACAAAAACATGTATTGTCCCAAAAATAATGCTCCCCATAAATGGGGTGTTGTAAGCCTCTCACACTCTTGGACCACAATGTAACTACATCTGCTGCATTATTGATAACAGCAGTCCTGAGTAGCAGCCTATCTCCTCTGCATCTTTCACCTCTTCTGGCCATGCCTGACCATCACTCCGATTTTGAATCAGGCTCTCGGTCCCTTTCAGAAAAAAAGAGCTCCCACATGTTTTCTCCCTTTTTTCTGCAAAGGTGCCCTTGGTCCTAATGCTAGAAAGGAAAATAAGCTCCCATGCCCCTTTTTAGGTCTCGCGCCTAGCGTTGCACTGCGCAGCAGTGCTCGCGCAGCAGTGCTCGCGCAGCGCGAGACATTTAGTACGTGAAAAAACGGGGATTCAGCACTGAACTAGGAATTGAACACGCTCGTGCGTGTGCGATTCCTTTTGTGCACCCCCATTGGCCTTTTCGTGCGTCTTTTTTAGTAAGAGAGCACGCAATAGGCCAAAGGCGGTCGCATTGCTCCGCCCATGGCCTATTGGTGTCTATTACGCGCACCAAAGGCCATGTGGTTTCAATTATCGTGCCCAGACACGGGCGCGATAATTGAAACCACATGTCTCGCTGTGGCGCGCGCGCGCGCACCACTCGCGAGTTTGTTTTACAATATCGATCGCTTTCAGTTTCGCGATCGCTTTTTACAACTTCTAGTTTTCTTTCTCCCCTCTTAGTCTACTGCTCACCTTATGGCCCCCTCTTCATCACAAATTTGCTCCCTTCTTCTCCTGTCTTACAGCCTTCTATCTGCGCTCCTGTTGCTCTCTCTCTGCCTCGGTCTCCCTAGCTCTCCGCGCCCCCTGACACTCCTCAGAGCCCACCGCCTCACTCGCGCATGCTTCCGCACCGTCCCTGCCCGTCGAGGCAGCTGTCGGAGGCACCAGCAGTACAGGTTTACCTCTACCATCGAGTCTGGTAAGGGAACTGGGCTGTCACTGGCTGCAGCATGAAGGGGAACCAGCAGCAAGGAAGACTAGCATCGCGAGAGGGGCCCAATTGCCACCAAGCAAGGCGCTAGGCAGGTAAGCCTGATTCCGACCCAGATCTATGCATCTGTAACTGTCTTTAAGAGGCACATCAAGACAGTGCAAAGAAGTCTTCCATGTGTGTGATAGGCTCCAGAATTCAAATTAAAAACCAGTGAATAGGAAGGGGCCATGGGAGCAAGTATTATTGCTAAGAGTAGTCAGTCACGCGCGCCGCTTACCTCCGCAATCATCTGAATGAATGGGTTTATTATGACTAGGGCTATATATAAAAAAACAATGCCTTGATAAGATTTGAGTTGTTTTCTCTCCGATATAAATTCCCACTTAACCGCGCAAGTACGATCCAGGTTTTGTTCGATTTTAGAAACCAATAACATATATTGTTTTATGGACTGCTTGCTGCCACAGTGAATAATCTTCAAAGCGCTGTTCATGTGTTCAGGGATTTCATTTTGTCGCTCTTGGAAGGATGAAAGGCTATATAGTTGCTTAACCAGGTAAAGACGTGACTTTATATATGCACACGGATCCCTACTAATAACGTGACTCGAGGAATCAGGAGGAATTGCCAATATGTATTGAGCTATCAACAAGTAATAACCTCTCGGTTAGATAGTTCTGTGAGTTAGTATGGTTGCTGGAAAGAACTATTTCATCACTGAAAATGATCTTAATGGATATATTCAGCTGTCATTTTTCACTTTCAATAAAATGTGCGTCCTTTGGTTCAGAGCATGCATGCAATGCCTTAACAAGTTGCCTTGGCTGTATGCCTCGTACATTAAAAATGCTTAGCCAGAGGTGCGCTCTCACAAGAGCTGCTGTATTTAATATGTAGAGGGTAGCCAAAGTAGGAATACTAGCCAAAGTCTTAAAAGCAAAGGACTTTCCTGTGCAGTGGCAATGTGGCTTCTAATGCTCCTAATGTGGGTCCTTATGTATTTAAACCTTAGATCCACGTCTGTATCCGTAGTAGAAGAAGCATTTGCAATGCAATAGGATAGGTCTCGCTATTGGCCTTGTTTCATATAATGTTGCCAAGCTGTGGAATCGCCTTCCCCTTCAGATCCAGCTTGAACCAAATTATTTGAACTTTCGAAAACAAATTAAAACTTTTCTCTTTCCCTAAATACTGCTCGGAGCCTTTGATCGCATTGCCGCAGCGCTGGGATGCCCTCGGGTAACCATGCGCTCTATAAATGTTGCTTCAATTCAATTCATGCTGTATTAGGGTATGCACTAGCAGCCCGCCCACATTTGTCATTGGCTTTGTGTCATTGTCCTTCTTGAATGGTGGTTTCTGATTTGTAAATAGGCTTGTTAGTCCCGCCTTGGTACTGCCTTGTCTCCATTTGTTACCACCCATAACGACTGGACCTTTTACTTGGCTCGTTACATGGCCTGCTTTATCTGGTGCGTGAGCACTATTTTTGTTATTGGCACTGATGGGGACAGTGGTGGCTGCTTTTTTGGTATTTGCATAATGAGCGCGGTGCCCGCTTTAGGGACACCGCAATCATTTTACATTTTACTTTTATTAAACTTTCATGTTGAGCGCGGTGTCCACTTCTGGGACACCGCGCTCTGTTTAATTCCTTTTTGTTTTATTTTTTAACTTTCATAGTGAGCGCGGTGCCAGCTTCAGGGACACCACGCTCTGTTTAATTTCTTTTTGTTTTATTTTTTAACTTTCATAGTGAGCGCGGTGCCAGCTTCAGGGACACCGCGCTCTGTTTGTTTTTTTTGTTTTTTTAAACTGAGCGCGGCGCCGCTTCAAGGACACCGCGCTCTGTTTTTTTTACTTTAACACTGAGTGCGGTGTCCGCTTCAACGACACCACGCTCAGTGTTAAAGTAAAAAAAAAAAAAAGAAACCGAGCGTGGTGTCCTTGAAGCGGGCGCCGCGCTCAGTGTTCAAGTTAAACAACCATTTGCAATGCCATAGGTCTCACATTTATACAAGTTTAAGCTTTTGGCATTGTAAATGACAATGCCTTTTATTTATGTTTTGAAAACCTAAACAAAAATAATAGGCATTGTCATTTATAATGCCAATAGCTCAAACTCGCGTAAATGCGAGACCTATTGCATTGCAAATGCTTGTTGTAAAGGTAGACAGTGATAATTATGATGCAGTGAGCCTTTAAAACCCCCTGGGCCCCAGTCCTGCTTCATCTGCTTAATTAATGATAAGCAGCAGTGGTCACTAACACACCTGGCAGCAGTACCTGCTGCACTGAGTGGCCCTTTTTTAAGAAAAAAAAGGGGGGAAAGGCCACTTATATTACTGCATTTGCTACACAATCAATCATCTGCTGCATAGTAATGAACATCCAATTCTTGTAAGTAGTACTTACAGACATTCTATTCTGAAGGACAGATTTGCAGTATTTTCGATAATTCTGCTTTATTGTGCGGTACAGGAAGACAAATGTGTTCTTGTTGCACACATGTTTTTAAGTGAACCTATTCATATGTATGTTGCTGTTTATTTTGCTGCACAATTCACTTCTTTGGTGGTCCTCTGTCATGTTTTTAAATCTGTTGAGCGTGAAATTAGCAGCCATTTCGTTTTCCAAACCTACTTTGGGACGGGATCACCACGGACACCTTGCTGCTGTTGTCATAAGACCGTTTGAGCTCGGTGTACATAATACCAACCATCTGCTTATCGCCGCACAGATTAATAGGTCCTCACAGCACTCTAACAAATATCAATGATTCCCTCTGCCGCTAAAAAATCCCCACCCCCCTTTAACAATTTCTTATTTAATTTCAACTTGACAACTTCCATCAGTAACAGGCCCTTTTGCCCTTTCTCCTGACTCCAATGTTTGTTTGCACCGAACAGGCCTGCCTACCCCTGGACCAAGTCTCCCTTCCTTTCATTCCTCCATTCTCCTCTTATTTTCCATTGTTCTTTTCCCGGTTACCTCTAAACACGTCCTTGGTGCCCTTCGATGAGCTTGAACCCTATGACGAATACCCCTTCCTCTGACTGCATCTCTTTACCAGTGCCCAATCTGCTGCTAAAGCCTATTGTCCCTGTACCAGGATGGGTTGGTAGGCTTAGTGCTTCCCTAGAGGAACTGCTCTGTCACGAATTCAGCGCTATGAAGCAATTACCACTCCCAAATCTCCCTGGGTGAAGAGGGCAGTACCTTCCAATCCACCCAGTGCCCTGCAAGTCTCTCAGTGTGTGGTGTGTGTGTAAACGTCATAGGAAATAACACAATTGAATTTACCAATACTGTGTGGTTCTGTAATTACCGCATATCTTATAATCATGATTCAAGCTGGAAAAAACAGCTTCCACCAGAATCAGGACTACCGAAATTTCCATAATAAAGGCATAACTATTTATGTTTATGCATCTCAGTAAGTACAGCCAATTGTTAACTCAATGATAGTCAATGGGTTTTGAAGTAATTATTCTGCTACTTTTGCTGTTTGTAGGATGTCAGTTAAAAACTTTCTTGAGCCATCCTCACATAGGTCAGGAATTGAAATGGGGCAAAAATAAAAATACAAACATTTCTTTTGTTTTCAGCGATTCGTCACAAAACATCATTTACAATGCCAATAGCTCTAACTCTCACAAATGCGAGACCTATTGCATTGGAAATGTTTTTTTTTTTAGCAATCTCTTTGACCCTGCCAGCACACTCACTGACTCCCCGGCCCCAAAGCACTCCGATTACAGTTCTCACTTCCAGGGCTCGGGGTAAATGCAGTCGGGAAATGTGGCATGTAAACATTGCTGCACTTCCAGGCCATCTTCATTTACATGTACTTGCAGAGGCATTTGTGGCCCCCCTGGGAACTCATACACCCCACTTGGGGGGGGGGGGGGTGAGCGTCACCCAGTTTGAAGACCTCTGGTATAGTGTAACTAGCACAGCTGGGCAACACACAGCTTTGCACTGGTCTTTACCATTACCAGAGAGGGTCATTACCAGAGGCAGTATTTTGATTCTTCAGTGTATGCTGCATTTCAGTGATAAGTCTACAGCATTTCCCCGAGACTATCCCGACAATGACAGGTTGTTCAAATATAACATACAACATAAAGATACATTTCCTGCCTTGATTTTGCCTAGCGTCACCACCTTCTAATGCTCTCCAGCTACAATTTAATAACTTGTATCTCCAGCGACTTGATGTTATAGCATAATCTCAAGGAACACTCATAAAAAGGTTTATAGATGTGTTAACCTCAGTTTACTCATTTGTTTGCTTTTCATATAGACATATACAAACAACATCCATGCTGCATGTCAGTATATAAAAACCTATGTATATATTGCTTGAAAGTGTGTTTTCACAAACATCACATATGTTTTCACTTATGCACTAATAGACTTGCCTTTTTAAACACGAGTGTAATCACTCCTTTATAAAGTTTTACATAACCTTTATATGGAAAACTTCTATACAGGAGTCCAGCTGTTCAGTGAGCGGTACAAACTGTCACTGTGGCTTGCAGTACAATTAGACGTCAAGGTAAAAGACTTCCTCTGGAGCTTGTTTATAAGAAACTCCAAAAAGGTCAGATAAGTGTGTTGCATTCCAACAAAATGCTTGTTGTAAATTTCTCACATAGGAGAGAACTATATGAGCACACTACACCTCATGATGAGTGCACTTTTACGGTCACAGTTTGGGGTCAGGTAGGAGAATTCCACAAGGCCAACTGTGTACTTGATTACAACATGTACATGGGTGGATACAAATGACCAGGTGCTTCAACCATATAATGTGAGTCGTAAAACTTGCACATGGTATAAGAAGTTGGCTGCTTACCTGATCAGGCTAGCAATCTATACATATAATGCCTATGATGTCCATCATCATACCACCACTGGAAGACTGATGCCCTTCCTTGACTTTGCTAGCCGTTAATGAAAGCCTTACTGCTTTAGAAGCAGTAGTCTCTAGTTAATCGGTTGTGGAGGACACTGCAAGGGGGTGGGATAGGCACTTTATCACGAACATTCCTGCAACACAGCGAACGAGTCGCTGACATTGCTGATGCAGATTTTCACTCATCAAGGAAAGAAGCAGTAGAGTTGATATTACAGTCTCCAGATCCCGACACAAACGAGTTCTGAGAAACTGACTGAAGTGGAGCAGACAGCTTAATAGTTAGTATTTGTCTTTAAATATCTGTGCATGGATACAAACCTTTCATGGCCCATTACTTTACTTGCTAAGCAGCCTTTCACACTGTTGCATCTAATCTGGAAAATCTTTCTATTAGTTCTTGACCAAAGAAGTACCATTAGATAAGACTTTTTACTCAAATTAGATTTTAGCCACAGTGTCTTTACTGACTCCACTGAATAGGTACACATTGGTATTGCTTATGGCATGTGTGCCATTTTTAGCCTCCTACGGAACATGGCAGATATTTTGTCTCTGCCATATTACAAGTGCATTACAGACAAAGCACTGCACATAAAAGGTGGACAGAGCATGTGCCACGTTTTAATGGAGTACCCTGTCACCAAACCCCAAGGTCCTTAGTCTTTCTGGAAGTGCTCCTTAGGGTGCTTCGGAGAGTCTGCCCCAGGATGTTTACCCAAGTTTTCAAATGTGGTTATGCTTACACTGTCTGAGAGATGGATTACAAGACATCTTAAGGCACCACCCAATTTACTACCGCACAGCGAAAGTAGCTGGATTTAGGGCAGTGAGTACACTAAAGGTCCAAGAAAGACAAAGTGTTAGTAAAGGTGCACCTGACACCCAAGCGGTATTAGTGAAGACTCTGTGTGAGACACAGACATGAACAGATAGTCAAAGCTTAATATAGGCTTATTTTCATAGATATCTTATAAAGGCAGATGATTAAGGTAGAAGTGACACACAGATCACTGCACCCACCACTACTCACATAGGCAGGCGGTATGTATAGCTGTTAGCTGGTTTATGTTTAGTCCTGTGGGCGTATGAATGGTGATGCGAGTGCTGTGTTGTTTTGGATCTAGGGCCGGAATAGCTATGTGTATGGTGCAAGAAAGGCATTTGAATATACAGTAAAATGGTTGTGCCTTCACTTGACTTTACTACTCACAAGCAGTAAGTCATGGGCAGGGCGACTGGAATTATGTGATCGTGCAGCCACTGCGTTTTTCGCATAATTATCGATTTGCCCCATAATCCATCACCTGCTGCATAATCTGCAGATTTTAACAAACAAAAATTTGATTTCTTGCTCAAACGGTTGAAAGTTACTAATAACACAGAGACATGTCGCCACACTGTGGAAGGCCCTTTGTAAAGTTTGACTGGTCACCTTTCAGTTGCTTTTTTTTGTGCTTGGGTATTAAACGGGTACTAATGAGTGACTACCAATGCTCAGACAGTGTTAACAAGTGTAAAAATGACAAAATAAAGTAATTCTATCACAAAATGTGCCGCATTATGCCAGATATTTTGTCTTTTTCTTGCTGCATAATTTACTCAAGCCTGTCACATAATTCCAGTGGCCCTGGTCATGGGATCAGTAGCCTAATATTCAAATAATCTAATTAAAAGTAATTTCTGAGTTTTGATGTTGTGAGATCATTTGCTAATAACATTTGGTCTTTGAACCTTGTATCACTGGTCGCGTGAAATCCAACCGTTATGAGTCTGTACTTGAGTATTGGGTGGTTGTACAATATTAATAATAACTGCTTCATAGAAATGCAAAAGTATTTCCAGTAGAGATGTTACATGAATTTTCCTACACCTTGGAATTCCAAATGTCATACAGTTAAAAATGTAAAGCAACTTAACATCTTGTTCAGCTGTGTTACACAGGAAGCAGCACAGGTGACAATCCATTATGGTGTGTAAAACTAGACAGATGTCCCCGATATCTTTTTTTTGTTTTCAGACCTTTCTGCCAGTGTGCACTGCATCTTCTAGAGGACAAACCAACAGCGAGAAAGGCAAAAGGGCCCTCCTCCCAAATAAGGTGTCTATACTGATGCCAGTCTCACCTACAAACCTTGTGCTGCAGGTATTTTCTCAACAGCTGGGCTGATGATAACTGAAGGGTAATGACAATGCAGCATCTCCTTGAGGGCCTGCAAATTTCTATTCCTAATCACCTTCTGTGATGGTAGCAGTATTATTTGGCTCTGTGCCAGCCAGCACCAAGGCAACAATAACAAACGCTGATATTTTTTAAAACTAGACACACAGGGGTGTTCAGGGTGGTGTGACTTGTGTGGATCCCACTACCTTTTCTTACATTGAATTCTCTGAAAAACCTCAAACTTTGGCTAAAATCCTGCATTCTCCTCTCACTTCTGTGAAGGAAAGTTGTGGAAGCTACAGATAGTCACATAAGTCCTACTACCCCCTGTTCCCACACTTCTCCTCACAAAAACAGTACCCAACTTGCGTGGCAGGACTGATTGGCTGTGACAGAAAGAAAGGACACAGTCTTGAAGTGAGTTGTGAATGAGCTGCATAAGGTCCAATCTGATCCACAAAGGTAAACCGGATTCTGGGAGACATTCTTGGCTCACCCTTGACTCCTTAGCAGCAGCAGCATGGCCTTACTTGGAAAATGCATGTGGTCCACATACTACAACTAGCCAGGCAACAGTACAGTTAAGAAATAAAAAAACGTTAAAGTTCCTCACCAAGTTTGTTAACCACTTAGCTGCTAAGCCTTCCCAAGCAACCAATGATGAGCCTTTTTTTTAATGTTTGTGGCACTGTGCGCTTAAGACTTCATAAACTTGTGCGCAGGATCCAAGGAGGGCACTGACCTTTTCTGCTCTCACCAGCCCCGCCAGCAACCACATATAAATTAATATGAGGGCTAGTGGTAGAAGTGGGGAAAGGAGAATAGCAAAGTGAGAAAACAGAGACACAGGATTCACTTCTGCCTTGTAACTTGGATGGTCAGTGAGGTCTGTGGAATGTGGTGAACCCGTACAAGACGAAGAGATATCTTTAGTGTCTTGTGATTTAGAGAACTAAGCTTAACTGCAATTGTGAATGGATATAACGGAACATTTTTTCTGTGTAACCAACTCTTCGATAAGAGCAGGTAATTCGTGAAAACTAAAACATGCAAAAAATAGGCATCTCAAATATACATGTGAAATAGTATTTCTCCCTCTACTTTGAGTAACTACCTAAAGTTTGTCACTAACACTCTGCCGTGGAAGATGAGTTATAGTTTCACCTTGACTTCTGAAAAACTACAAAATAATCAACACTCTTAATATTTACTTGTTCCCTAACCGTAGCAATTTATTTGCGTACCAAATTTTAATACCTTACATGTAACATTCAGAAAAACATATGCAATAACCCATTTTAAAAGCCCTGCCTTTTTCTTCATAGCCTTATCTTAATATAATATACCCAGTCTTAACAGTTGAGCTAAGTTTTCAAAAGAGTAGTTCAAAGTTCATTTTCATCAACATCACTTCAGGACATTTATCGGTAATCCAACTGCCCATTTAAAAAAATGTTTTGGGAAAGAATGGGTCTTAGCGAGAAAATTCAGAATCCATGTAGCAATGTCCTGGTTGCAACAACATTGTAGTGCAATGGCCTAAATTATCCCCGATAATCCAAGATGGCTAGTGTCACTTTGGGACATGCAAGATTTTGTGATCTGCTAGGAATTGTAATTCACTGCTAGCATGCAGCAGGCGTCATCCGAATGAGCACATCTTCAGTCCAAACAGCATAAGCACTCTTCATTTAAAAGAATCTTACGCAAAAAGATTTGGAATACCGTCTCAACGTGCATGGGTCATACTAAGCGGCAAGCACTAGCTCTAGTCCTGCTTCTTGACAGTGCCCTCCACAAAGAGTCATTTTCCTGGTGGGACTCCTGGCTTGTCAGGATATCTTGCATAAAAGCCTTGCAACAAATATGGTTCGATACATAAAACAAAATGGTCCTAATGGCAGACGTGAAAAGAATATTATGATATTACTTAATGTATCTTAATTAACACAAATTGATTGTTGCAAAAGAGAGAGAAAATAGACCAACCACAAATAGAATTTGCTAAATAAATTCAATTTATATTTTATTAATCAGTAATGTATACATTTATTGAATGTTATCAAGGTTGCTCCATATAGTGCATGAAAACATGCTAATAAAAGTGCTCATGTGTAAAGTTACATGAAAGAGGAAAGAGTAATAAATAACACAAAAAGCCAATAGACACAGCAGCGTTCGTAGGCCACTGCAACAAGCCTGTTTGAGAACACTTTCTAATATTCAAGATATATCCATGCTAGAGATAGGTGGCCGATGAATCAATGCACGCCCTCCACAAGGATCTGAATATTCAATCCAGGCTTGTAAAAGTATGTCGACGTTTCGACCCAACTTATAGATGAGGCAAATTTTGACCTTAAATGCGGATCTTCATCAGGATGGAAAAGAGAAGAAAGGGTTGGGGGTGAGGGGGTGCAACTTAAAAAGGGGGAAAAACATTTACAATTAAAAACGGGAGGTTGAGGCAGAATTCAGCTCTCTCTCTGACTGAACAAACACTGACTGACCTTCAGCGGTGCACTGACAGGCCTCAATACGGAATCCACAAGTAGTACATCCGTATAAAGGCCCAAGGCTCCTAGTCCAGAATTCAATATTTTAAGGGATCTAGAAGAAAATCAATGTGGCAATTGGTGCAGTCCAAACAATGGACAAGGGGAGAGCACTGACACAACTGTAAAAAGAGGCGCTTAACCAACTTCACTGTAGTGATGTGTAGAGCTAATCAATGGTTGTGGTAATTGTGCTGTGGATGAAGGAAACAAAAACTCACCCTTCATGCCCACAAACTACCTTTGGTGTGGCTCAATACTAATCACAAAAGCCTACTCACCCTCATTAGAAAACCTCTGACAAAAGCTGCGGTAACAGAGCCCAAGAATCGAGAAATCGGAATGGGTCTCAAACAAAACAAAATATAAAATACACCGTCAGAACGTTCTGAACTGTGTATAAACAACAGTATCCTCACAGCAAAGAACGGGTGGCAAAATGCTCCACTTACCTAGGCAACTGGTAACATTGTATCCCTCGGCCGCAGCTTTGCGAGCGGTCGAACACAGAGAGATTAAAAAAGCAGATGTGGCTGCATCGGTGTACCCGTCGAACCGATCGAGTGGCTTCTACGTGGGCTGCGAGAGGCCTACTTAGAACATGGCTGCGTCCCACACTAGTGTCTACCAAAAATATATCTTGGTCACCCAAGTATGACTAGAAAACAATATCGCCAAACAGAGATTAAATCACAGAACAGAAAAGAACACCAGGTGAACATTAACCTGAGTCTGACTAGAAAGAAAAAAATCACAAAACAGATTAAATCACAAAATAGAAGAGAACATTTAGAAAAAGTTCCTCTTACAATAGGGAGGAGAAATAGAAAAAAACACATACCAAGTAACAATTCACAATATATCGGGTCATTGTCCAATAATAGCAATATGCAGAGTCTTCATCAAAACCTTATTGGAATGTCAACGGCAAAGAGACTTATGGGTCAATTATAAAAGAGTATCAAACAACAATCCAATGTACCAATTTTTCATGAAGCATAAACATGCGCATTTTTAAAAAACAGACATCGCAATATACATATATGTACATAGCCTGTTACTAAGGTCGATAGAACATGATTTGACGGTGCAATCCCCACATATCAACCATTATTGAGAGTAGATATTTGTCTTGATATCTTCTCATACTCGTTCAGGCCCCAGGCAACTGTATCTAGGTTATGTATCTATTTACACTCCCATAATTTCAGGATATTTGCAAAATTGCCACCCCTAGGATTGGAATTGACCTTCTTGATAACCAACCACTTCAAGCTGTCTGCTTAATGTTCACAACTGTTGAAATGTTCCACCAGAGGTGCCTCCTGGATCGTACAACGAATTTGACTGCAGTGCTGCAGTATGCATGCTTTAACCTTCTGCCAGGTTTTTCCTACGTACAGAAAATCTCATGGCCATATGATTACATATATGACATCCAAGCTGTTGCAGCTGGTGTGGTCTCTGAACGCGTAAGTGTGGTTATTAAGCTTGAAAGTCTTTGCTCTATCGTAAGGTTGCTTGTCTTGTAACTACCGCATTTGAAATGTCCTGTGATCTGAGGCATATTTCACTGTCAATAAATTAGTCTTAGGTGGTTCCCCCAGAAAAGAGCTCACAATGTGGTCTTTCACACTTTTGCCTTTCTTAAATGCAGGCATGGGCAAAGAGGGGGTTTCAACTTTGTCAGCTACCAGGGACCAGTGCCGGTTTATGACTTTTCTGATTTCATTACTGCTTGTGCAAAAGGAGGTCACACAGATCATCCTGTTGTGTGAAGTGTCTCTGTGCTGTTTGGGTTCCAAGAGAACCTCTTTTGGGCAAAACCATGCTCTCTTGCATGCTTTTTTGAGTAGGCTTTTGGGATATCCCCTGTCTGACAGACGGGTAATCAATTCACCTGATTCCGTGAAAAAAACCCGGTATTTTTGAGCAGTTCCTTAGTAGCCTGAGGAATTGCCAAGAAGGCAAATTATCTCTTAAGTTCCTCGAATAGTGTAAACACAATCCTCAGCACACGTCTTTTAAGTAATATGCAATTATCCAATTTGTTTTAGTCAAGCATAAATGATAGAGAAATTTTCGAGCTTGGTTTCTTTTCTTTATTCTCTTTGTTCTTGCATCAGCCAACACGTGTTTCGTCGCACAAAGGAATTTTGTCCCGCGACTTTCTCAAGGCTTACAAGAGTCCAAAATGTTCCTTTATCAGTGGTGATAATTCCATCCCATGTCCACGTCGCATTTAACCGTGGATCTTCGTCATGAGCCAAACCTCTCGAGAACACGGCGCTGATGTGGGGACCTACACGTCCTTCTTACGTGCTCTAGGTTTGGCTCATGACGAAGATCCACGGTTAAATGCGACGTGGACATCGGAACATAGATTTTTAATTTTCCAGTGGGATGGAATTATCACCACTGATAAAGGAACATTTTGGACTCCTGTAAGCCTTGAGAAACTCGCGGGACAAAAAACCAAGCTCGAACATTTCTCTGTATCATTTATGCTTGACTAAAACAAATTGGATAATTGCATATTACTTAAAAGACGTGTGCTGAGGATTGTGTTTATGTTTATGTTGGTTTCGACCACGTGTTTGGGGAGACTGGTGGTTCTTCTCACCTTTCAGCACCGTCCATATAAATTTCTCAGAAATCTAAATAGAGTGTAAGTGCTACTCATTCTTGGAGCGCCATTTTACCTATAACCATACCACTGCACCGTCGTAAATTTCCTCGAATAGTGCCTGGAATAGAGCAACAGTGTGTTTCTTTCATTACACTCCCTTTACATTGTGGTATAGAGGTGACCCTCTCCAACCTTGATAGTAATGTAGAGGAAGCTTATGGCCATGTTGTTGCATTCAAGAAAGAATTTAATATCCTGAGATCTCCCATTAAGCCATCTATGGAAACTATGTAGGTCGTGTTCATTTCCTGGACATATCATAACACCACCAATGATGTAACGTTTCCACAAAACGATGTTCCCGTCATATGGGTTGTTCTCATTAAATGCATGGAGCTTTTCATAGTATTTTTTTTTCATTCTTTTTATTAAACAAAAGCTTAGCAACACACATTGCTTGCACTGAGTTTTCCGGACAGTCATCATGAGGGTTCCGGTGTCTTCGCGCACACCCAGTATAATTATTCCATTTCAAAACCGTATATATAAATCAACATCAATGTCATTCCAGAGCATTATGAATCCCCCTAACACAACCCCGTCCATCATATCGTCTTTGGCTTCATTGTCCTCAAGAACCTCTATACCTCACCCATTGGCCCCAGATCTTATCCCCTTTCCTTGGGCATCCACAACTCTGATACACCACTTTTTCAGCTGCACAGCACCAATCAAGATCCACCTTCCATTCCGCGACCCCCGGAGGTTGATCCATTCCCCATGTCCTTGCTATATTCCTTTTCGCACCTATGTCTGCTACCATTAGCCAGATCTTTGAGTATTTCGGCCATGGTTCTTCCCCTGTCACACACAGTATGTGCCATCTAGCCTCTACCGGGATATTCTGGCCCACCACCTCTGACACTACCTGTGTTCAGAGCTTTTCATAGTTGTCCATGTAGAGAATTGCTAGATCTAGGGCAAATCCTGCCCACATAGCAACCGCTTTAGTCTGGAGATAATAATTTCCTTGGAAAAAGAAGAAGTTTTTGGTCACAGCAATCTCTAAGAAATCAAGTATGAACTCAGTGGGGACTTGTGCGGGTTGGTATCTTTTTTCTAAAACCGCTTTTATCACATCAGTGGGTGGTCTCTAAGGAATAGTCGTATAAAGGGAGGTAATATCAATGGTCACTAATAACTGTTCTGTTGGATTAAACGCAAGTTTATCGATCAGTTTATTGGTTTCCATCGTGTCCTTTAGATAAGCTGTAGTAGATTCTACACTGGGTTTAAAAAAAGGTCTACATATTTGCAAAGGGGTTCCAGGATAGAACCACAGCCAGAGTCTATGGGCCTACCTGGTGGTTTCTCCATATCTTAGTGAATCTTGGGTAGTGTATAGATCGTAGGCATCCGTGGTTGTTTCTTATTCAGAAAATCATGTTCCAACTTATTAAGGAAGCCTTCATTCAAGCCATAATCGGTCACTTTTTAAAATTAAATCTGCTATCTCTTTTGTGGGATCTCCCTTGAGTTTTTTTTATAATTTGCCTCATCCCCTAGTTGCGACAGAATCTTGGTTTTATAATCGGTGGTGTACTGAACTACTATTGCCCGCCTTTATTGGCTAACTTGATAATTATATATCTTTGTTGTTTTTCAGTGACTCTAGGGCTTCATGCTCCAAATTGGAGATGTTGTACCTCACATATTCTTTCTTAGATAAGAGATTCATCACATTACTCAACACTACCTGTTCAAAAGCAAGCACCTTGTGGGATATGAGGTGTGCAGGTAGTGTGCAGTTGGAAGGTGGTCTCAATCCTGTATTGGAAAAGGTGGGTCCGGAAGGAACTTTTTTAAAATAATGTTTCAAACGAACCTTACGAAAAAATTGATGCACTTCCATCCTTATATTGAATGAGTTGGGTAAAGTCACTAGTACAAAGAAGAGGCCTTTACAAAGTACTCGTTCTTCATTCTGTGATAAAGCATAGCTAGAAAGGTTCACAATGGGGTTCAAGTGTGTCAAGTCAGGATGACAGGGATTCACCACCTGTAGTACTGTTGTGTTGTCTGTATCTCTCCATGGGTCTCCTGCGGGAACCGCACGTGTTTCTTGCCTCTGTTCCTGCCTCTGCCCATCCTTGATCCTTGCCCCGGCACCTGTTCCATGGCTGGTCTCTCCCCCTGTGTGGAGTCCATTGGCCCGTCCCCTAAAAAAGGTCCCCTGCCTTGGTCATATGTCCCGCTACTGGTGCTAGGTCTGCTGTCTGATTCACTATCTGATCCACTGCCAGCTGAGGATACTGAGAAAGCAATGAACCTCCTGAAACCTCCTCTGCCCCTGCTAGTATATCTACTTTGAGTGTCCTGTTTATGGTATTGCATTATGCGTACTCCAAAAAAGAAAATTTGGGGCACGTCCCCCGGGCACTGGGGTAATGTGCTCTAGTCAGAGCCTTCTTTCTTGTTCTTTTCAAAGAAAAAGTTTCTCCAATTCTTGTTTCAATATATTGTTTTATTCACAATGTTTCATGATTTGTTTGCCTTTTTCATTACGAGCTTATACTTCATTTCCCAAAATGCATTATGATTGGTTTTCAAGCTTTATTCTCTCCCGCTCCCAATGCATTTCGGCCCACTGGCCTTCTTCCGGGGAGCACCTATAAATTCAAAGATAACATATAAGCTAATTCTCTGATCACCACTAAATAATAAAATACCACTATTTAACTAAATTTATATACATAACAACAAAGGTCACTTTCACCCTCAATGAGTTTATCATTCGTATAACTTAAAGATGTTAACCCTCTGTTTGACTCAGTCTGTTGCTACCCAACATCAATTTATGCTTATCAGTTCCCTATCAACTGTCACTCCATCAACTACCTTGCGCATTAAATGAAACCACGTCTATGGGCCGTTATAAACGAATTCAGCTCCCGCCCGCCAGTGTTTGTCTATGTTGGTTCGTCTGCTGTTATCCTCCCCACTCTCGTTATTGTTTTAAACCCTGGCTTACCGTTTAACCGTGGCTGCTTGCTCCTAACAACGTTTCTTCGAATGTGTTCGCTCGGGTTGCGTGTGACGTATACTAATTAAAGTGAGACGCTCTCCATCTCAACGTGTGTTTAATGGATATAGAAAGGGGGTTTAATAAAGTGTATTAGCGCTTGCTATAATGATGGTTGATTAATACCGTGAATGACTTAGTCCAGAAGATCTGACTGTTCTAATTTCGGTGTTATGAAGAAATCATAAATATCCTAACATTTCCACACTACTTTTATCATATCAATGTAAATGCGATTTATACTAGCATATATTGACATTATTCAATTTTCAAAGATAACATGAAAATTCAACCCGATCGTTCATCCCATTTGGTTTTAAGGTATTCAAATGGTAAATCCAATAATTTTCCCGCTGTAACAGTCTACTGTGGTTGTCTATCCCTTCTTGTTTTTCAATGATTTCCACTATGCACCATTTGAGTTGACTTGTATTATGATTAGCTTCGTTGAAGTGATTCGCTACTGTGGATTTCCTCTGATGGGTTCTGATATTACTTTTATGTTCATTCAAACGTGTTTTCAGTTTTCTTTCAGTTTGTCCTATATATGCCATTCCGCATGGACATTTGAGCATGTAGATCGCATTCACTGTGTCACATGTTGCATTGACTTGCAAATTGATTCTATGTCCTTTCATTGGATGCGTTAGGAGCAAGCAGCCACGGTTAAACGGTAAGCCAGGGTTTAAAACAATAACGAGAGTGGGGAGGATAACAGCAGACGAACCAACATAGACAAACACTGGCGGGCGGGAGCTGAATTCGTTATAACGGCCCATAGACGTGGTTTCATTTAATGCGCAAGGTAGTTGATGGAGTGACAGTTGATAGGGAACTGATAAGCATAAATTGATGTTGGGTAGCAACAGACTGAGTCAAACAGAGGGTTAACATCTTTAAGTTATACGAATGATAAACTCATTGAGGGTGAAAGTGACCTTTGTTGTTATGTATATAAATTTAGTTGAATAGTGGTATTTTATTATTTAGTGGTGATCAGAGAATTAGCTTATATGTTATCTTTGAATTTATAGGTGCTCCCCGGAAGAAGGCCAGTGGGCCGAAATGCATAGGGAGCGGGAGAGAATAAAGCTTGAAAACCAATCATAATGCATTTTGGGAAATGAAGTATAAGCTCGTAATGAAAAAGGCAAACAAATCATGAAACATTGTGAATAAAACAATATATTGAAACAAGAATTGGAGAAACTTTTTCTTTGAAAAGAACAAGAAAGAAGGCTCTGACTAGAGCACATTACCCCAGTGCCCGGGGGACGTGCCCCAAATTTTCTTTTTTGGAGTACGCATAATGCAGTGACACTAATACGCTTTTCATCAGGAAGTGGTACTCTGGAGCACTGTACAAATTAAGAGATTGGCCATTACTGAGCAGTGCGCGCCCCATTACAATTACAATATATGTTTATGGTATTCCTCATGTAGATATGGGTAGCTTACCTTCTTGTCATCATACTTAATGTCCCTAACTAATCTGTCTAGTTTGTTGGCCTGCATCTTTAGCATTAACCAAGGCCTTGTCATTCAAAATTTCTTTTTTGAGGTCAACAATTTCTTTCATTAGTTTCTAGACCTCTTCCAGGGCTGTGTCCACTCCCAAGACCATCCAGTGTCAGGAGCAGTTATTGTCCACAAAACTGAAATGTTCTTTAAACTTAGGGTTATCTATAAAGATAGCCAGCTCATTTCTCACTTGAAGACCTACTGGGATAATATTTGACTGTAGGTACTTAGAAAGTACATATCCATGCAACCTGGTGCATACCAACTTCTTCTCTAACCTTTCTAATTTACTGATCTTTCATTAAGAGTAAGGTCAATACTCGGAGTGGCTGTGCCCCGGAAGCTGGAGCTGGTATGCCCCTGTATAAGTTTATTAATGTAATGCTCACTGTATGCCAGAGTCTCCCTATCTGACATATCTCCACAACAAAGAAAAATTCAACACTATTCAAACACACAATTAAATACAATGCACAACAATTTGCACAAAACGGACATAAATCATAAGAAGAAATCCCTTGCAGGTATGCACCTGCTCTGATAAACCATTGAAAACTATTGGGGTAACCCAAATGGCCAAAGGACCTGGGTGTAGTTCGATACATAAAACAAAATGGTCCTAATGGCAGACGTGAAAAGAATAATACGATATTAATTAACATATCTTAATCAACACAAATTGATCGCAGAATTTGCTAAATAAATTACATTTATATTTTATCAGTCAGTAATGCATGCATTAATTGAATGTTATGACGGTTGCCCCATATAGTGCATGAAGAAGTGCTCATAGAAGTGCTCAGGGCTCAAAAACTCCACTCGCATTTGCGAGCCAGATTTAATTAGGACAAGCTATTTTTAGGTACTACTCGCCCACTGACTTTTGACCTCTGTCTCTGAAAGCAGAGCAAATGTGACAAGATAGCAAGATTTAAAGGCATCTTTATTGCTCACAAAGTGAATGAGAAATAAAAACGCCTTTAAATCCTGTTAACTTGTCACATTTGCTCACAAGTGCATTACAGTTAGGTCGAGTAGATTTTTAAAGTTACTAGACCTGCAGGTCTAGTAACAATTTATTGGTTTTTCGAGACCTGCTCATGTTTAAAGTGGCACGAAAGAGGAAAAAGTAATAAAGACCAACAATACAAAAAACAATAGACACAGCAGCATTCGCAGGCAACTGCAATAAGCCTGTTTGAGAACACTTTCTAATATTCAAGATATAGCCATGCTAGAGATCGGTGGCCGATGAACCAATGCATGCCCTCTATAAAGATCTGAATATTCAATCCAGACTTGTAAAAGTATGTTGACTTTTCGACCTGACTTACAGATGAGGTAAATTTTGACCTTAATGCGGGTCTTCATCAGGACGAAAGGAGAAGAAAAGGGGGATATAATAGGATATAATGTAATTTATATCGGCGTACGGGATATCCGTCACCGTTGTGACAGGAGTAACCCGTCAGCCAAGATCTAAATCAGGCCCTAAGTCTTGGATTCAGTAAGTGCATACGTCTGACTGCAAGGAATTGATGCACCAGTCCTAAATCAGTCTTGCAATCATAAATTCTGTGAGGGGTGTAACACATTTGCCTTTTTCTTATCAAAAACACTACAGAATTCTTGATAAAAAAGGGGTTACGAGATAGCACATCCAAGAACTGACAAAATGCCAACTCCTGCATGTACCTTAGATAGACGATTTTTAGCAGAGGGACATGAAAGCATACAGCTATTTTGACGATAGTCGGAATTCAACTGAACTGTCCTGGCAGCACAATCAACACAATGATTATGCAATGTCAGCTTCTACAACAAAACCTGGCCTTCCGCAATACAAACACAAACTATTTACATGTCTTCTTTCTTTTTCTTCTTTAGTTATGGGTCCCCTTATACTGCCTAACTGCGTTGGTTCAGGAGTCTGCATAACTTTGTTCTCTTCTACCTTGGAGTGGACTACATGATTTCTGAACGACATTCGCATGGCCATTACTCAACTGTACCACTAAGTCTAAAAGCTCATCACACTTAATATGAGGCTTAACCACCTGCATGAGACATCTTTCAACTCACTTCGGAGACCTGGATAAAATAAAGCTGTCCGTTTTCTTTATGCTAAGCCGGTCTTAACTACCAAGAGATTAAATGCAGTAATGTAACTCATTGGATCTTGATGTCCTGGTTTAAAATGTATTAACGACTCTTCATCTAAAGAAAGAGTATGCAACTTTCTGTCAAACATTGTATGTTTCTGATCACAAAAAGCAGAAAAATTATAAATCAAAGACTCATTTCTATCTACCAGGAGTTCGTGGTCAGCTGGGAATTGTGGTTGCCAGCACGCTGCCGTACGAGGCCTCTGATCATCCATCTCAATCTTGTACAGGTTGGTCTCGTTTTATAGATAAGCATCAGTGACACAAAATAACTGAAGGAAATATAGAAACATCTAACAGCAAACATTGTGCTGCTTATTACTGGTATGCTCCTGTCACATCCAGGCATTTTACATGCAAAGGCAAAAAATATAAATATTGATACTTTCATCTCACAAATACATACAATTGTAATACAGAAACAATGAATTAGATTCATTAGAAAAGAAATATTCATTTTCAACACCTCGCAGGAATGTAGATTAGCAAGGGAGCACACATCCCATTTGTGTTTTATTTCCGACCAGCTTTTTGTGCAATCTCCATTTTAGTCATGATTCCATTCTCCCCCTTTAAGGCATGTATCACTATCCTTGTTTTGCAGTGTTCTCGCTGTCCCACTTTAATACTTACTCTTTTTCTCTGCCACCTTTCCATGATTTTCTTGTGCACCTCCATTTACTAACTCTCTCTCTATTTGTCCAAATATATTTCTCTCTCTCCCCCTCATGCTCCATGTCCACTTTCATTCCTCATTTTAGTGTCCTAATTTGTCATTTGCAATCCTAAGTACACTTAGCCATACAGTTCCTCCTCACAGCCCTAAATGAAACAAGTCAAGTCCACCCATAGCACCTCCCTAGCCTCTATTTGAAAACTGCTTTTTAAGTCCTTGAATGTGTACATGAGGACTTCACTCTCATGCTGACCCCCTGTTGACTACTAAGGCAGAAATCAACATGGTGCAAGTCAACAACAGTCGAAGACCCTCATTATGAGTTGGGCAACGCAGAATTCCTGTAGGGATTTCCGCTCTGCCAAATCATAAATGGCTCGATGTTTTCGTACCCGTTTTCTGAGGTACAGGAACACAGGATCTGAATTTACTGCATTGAAAAAAAAGCCTGTAAAATTGCTTGAGGCTATGGCTGCAATTGCAGGCAGGCCTAGTGCCCCGGCCCCATCTAAGATTCTCTGGCAAGGAAGGAGCATGCAATGCTCCCCCTGCCATGCCACTCCTTCCCCCTTCCTCCCCAAATCCCTCCCTCCAATCCTGCGCTCCACAGAAGAGCCTGCTCCCATTTATCACTTGCTTAGTTCAAGTGGTAAATGGGAGCGTTAAACCCCATGGAATTGGTAATTAAGTGTAGTTGTAAGGCCGGTAAACTAGATCAGCACAGTTACTCTCCAATGCATCAGGTTTAACTTGCAATTGCACGGTACTGGCCGGGTAGAGTTTGCACCCCACCAGTACCACACAACATGTAATGAAGCTCTGAGAGGAAGAGGAAGTGACCCAGCAATGTGACTAGAAACAGTAAAGCTTTGATGAAAGAGGATAACTGGTAAGTATTCGCTACCTGAGTCTTTCTTCAGAGTAGTGGCGGCTGACACATAAATACCAGTGCGGTGGAAGGACAGGGGCTTGGAGGGAGGGGGGAAGAGGAGGCCGGTGGGAAACATGAGGGGAGCGCGCAGCGGTGAGGTTAATAATAATAATAAAAAACACTCACCTGGGGCTGCTGGCTACCTTGCCCTCCTCTGCTTCCAGTTCCAGGCATCACAGACTCCCCATCCAATCACCGCGCTGCTCTCAAGCATGAGAGCAGCGTGGGAATTGGCCTGAGCAGGCTGGATTAATGCTCGCTCGGGCACAGGTAGTCTGTGCTGTTTCTCCAACCTGGCTGTCCAATACAGCCAGGTTTTAGAAACCTACATGCACATGTCAGTTTCTCCAGCCTAAAACGGCTGGCCAAACTGACATGCCCACTTAAAAGTTCACATCTTCCACTCCTCCTCCCCCGTCCCATGTCCCGGCCCCTCCCTGCACACACTGACTCACAGCCAGCAGCTGAAAAATAAAACGATAGTAAAATATTGTTTTCTTTTTCAGCTGCTGGCTCTGAGCCAGTGGAGCGATGCCCCTCCGCCATTGTGGAGGAGCCGCCGCTGCTTCAGAGGATTTTTTCGGAGTCTATTGGTAGTAGGCGTGGCACCTAAAGGCAATTGAGTTAAAGTGCATGCTGTATAAATAAATAACTGTTCTGGTCAAACATACACCCTACAGTGCAGAAACTACACTCCTAAATCTTATAGTGTGAAATAATAGTAGAAGGGGATTCCCATGCAGCTCCTTAACAAGTTTCTGCTATTCCCAAGAAGCTTCAACCAGCTGGTTGAACAAGTCTGAATCAGAGCTAGCAGAGGAAACAATTTCTGCTCATAAGCCAGGACCATGGGCTACCAACCTTATGTACTCAGAGGGTCAGTACGTTACTTCCCTTGCATACCGGACCTAAAGAAAGTGTCACAGAGTTGTAAGGGGGTAGCCCGGTCTACAAAAATCCGCATTGACATACCAATATCGAATAGGTGGGAAAGCGTCTTCTCTTTGACTACAGAGGCCGAGCGCATAGAAGAATGAACCAACTCATGAAGCAAATGAAAATCTAAGAGAAGGTTTGACCCAAAAGGAAGGGAAAGCTTTAGAAGAAAAGCACATGAACTAGGCCGAAAAGTCTAAAAGCAAATGAGCATATATTTCTAAATAAACATCTTCAGTTCTTGCAAAGGTTCAAACAGCGTTGCACAAAGAAGCCACAGTATTGGGGTGCGTCTATATCTGAGATAAGAGGCATGACCACAGAAGTGGACAACAAAAATCTCTATAAAAGCTGCAAAGTTTCATCCATATGGCTTGAATATCAGAACAAGTGGAAAAAGTCATGTTGGCTGCTAAATGAACTTTCAGTGCAAAACTTAGAAATAAGCCATACCTGAGGAAATCTAGAATTTTCTTGGGCACACTCAACAGCATATTGAGATCACCTAAGGCATACCAGTTACCAAAAGACAGGCAATGGTTAGTTTAGCATCTCAGGGTTGAAGGATGGATAGAGTGTTAAATAGCTGAGACCATTGCTGGCACAAGAGCACTCCTCAGAAAGACATGCTCCTGGGCTGTCAGACTGACAAGTACAGATGCCTCAAAATCTGGAATATGATCAGCAGCCAAATGAACAGAGAGAGACTTGGATTAGGAAGGAAACCCACTCCAGGGATACCCCTGATCCAGAGAAAAAGAGGAAACCAACACATTCTAGTCAAGAAAGGACCCACTATATTCATTCTTACACCCTCCCTCCATATCTTGAATACCACCTTACGAACCAAAGGGAAAGCGAACAGAAGTCCCTGTTTCCAGCGGGAATTAAGGGAAACTATTTCTCAAGCAAGATGGATTCAGAAAACTCAGAAAGTAGTCTAGGAGGAAAGCATTCTTTTGAGGGGTATAAAGTAGAGCCTCTGACAGATCTGTATGAACAATGCCCCACTGAAGAAAACCACTTAGAACAATAGTAAACCACTGGCCCATATGTCAATTTAAACATTCTCCAAACCAGTAATATAAGCAGCATCTAGGGAGAGAATATGGAATGCCACTGAAAGACAAGGAGACTCAACCAGAATCACCAGGCTCTGAGAGTGTGCTCCTTAGCAGTTTTTATAGCCCTCCAAATCTTAATTAGTCCATACTAGACACAGCTGTCTCTCCAAGTTTACACATAAGAGTTGAAGGGATTGAAACATTTCTAGCTTTTGTTTTAGTTTGTTTAATATGGGGGCCGAACTGATTCAGTCCTGGATTAAGGATCACAGAACACTCAGACTTCAAGGATGTTTTCCAAATCCTGATGCTGTCATCCAGAACACTAGTTGAATCATGTCAAGGATGACTATCTTGGATAACTTTCTTGAGTCTAGCTACCATATCACGAACAAACAAAGTCCCAAATCCACTGGAACTCCAGAGTTCAGGGCTGTCTGGCTAAAGTCATACTAGACCAGCGGCTTAAGATAAGGACATATCCCAAGGGGTATCAAAACAAAGATGAATGTGTCCCACTGGATTTTAACCCATTGATGACCGGGAGTGAAGGACCTGCCAAAAACTAACCAAGATAATCTAGACGCTTCTGACAGTGAAGTGGAGAATGACTCTTTACACAGTAGGTCTTGAACTTGAAAATAGTGAACATGATCTTGGAGAAAAGAGAACAATGGCTATTTATCCTGATGAATGAGAAAGAATGGGCAGGAAACAACCAGTAGTCAAATAAAGCAAATAAGCTATCCCATGCAAACACTCTACCAGTGAATCTAACAGTTTTGTGAACTTCTGTGTTTTTGACTTCAACACAAACAGAAGGACTGCCAACAAGATGAAGTGGGAGAAATCTTGATGAGATGGCTTTGAATCTGGCATCTTGCAGACTGATTCAAGAAAAAACTATCCACAATACGGATTGAATGGAATACAAATTCACATATTTGTTAACACTCCTCAGGCCTACAACTGGGTCTTTTCTCCCAAAGGAATCTTCAAGACTACGACTAGGAAGAAATGGAGGAGAAGCCTTTTGCAACTCACCTGAGAGGAACCACTTTGATGAGCAATTTCTGCAGGAGATCTTGAAACACGAATAGAAAGCCACTAGAATCTTTGAAGAGTCATCAGCTTTTTTTGGATTCAGGAGCAGTGGAATTTCCACATTTCTAAAGCGTGGGGACATTGACTGAATTAACATGCCATGCTGAACCTGTGGATCTGAAATAAATTCTGTCCAAATGCCAAAAAACTGTTGATCAAGCCTAAAATTTCACAACAAATCCACTGTAGTCAGGATTGCTGCTGCAGACACCCTGGTGATGGATACCCTCTTTTTCAAGAAGAAACTAATCTGCATCTTGGAACATCCATTACTGGAACACCGGAGGTCCTGTTTAGCATCGGTGTAGCAGGAAGTTTAACAACCAAGAAGAGTCCCTCTGTGCTAAATAGACTATCTTACCACTGTTCTTTATAGATTTTAGGAAAACAAAGTTTTCTTAAAATAACCCTCACCCACCAAGATGTCCCATGGTGGCATGCTTCATCATAGGGTTCTTCCCATCCCGCTGCGGGACAGGGCGTGCTGCGACCGACGAAGACGTGGGAGCGCTTTATAAGTTGAATACTATAAAGCAATAGGTGGTATAAGAGTGGGAGGGTCTACTCTAGGGTTAAAAAATACCTGGCTAAGTAGGAACAAAAATTTTTATTCAATCTTCTTGCTGGTGTTGTTAAAACGGGGAAAGGAGAGGCACACGTCTATGTGTGTGTATCTCACGGTCAACATGTTTCAAGCCATTACCCCAAGGCTTTTCGTCAGGACCATAACACTGATCCCTAGTACCACTCCTGGTAGCAACACCAATTAGGTCTTAATAAGTATTAAGGTAAAATATACATACAATACGATACCCAGTTGGTATTAGTTCTTTTAGATATCTTTTATGCCGAAATCTGGCCCCATGAGCTCAATGGGGGAAGGGACGCTTGTAGTCAAACATTTGTCAAAACGGTATCGTCGGAGCCGCGGGCTGGCAATTTGCACAGTAAGGGAGTAAATTTGACAAATGTTTGATTACAAGCATCCCTTCCCCCGTTGAGCTCATGGGGCCAGATTTCGGCATAAAAGATATCTAAAAGAACTAATACCGATTGGGTATCGTATTGTATGTATATTTTACCTGCTTTTTTGGTTGTTAGATTGAGCAAAGGAGGCTGAGTCCTCTGTATCCTGGCCTCTATCTCCCCCTTTTTTTGATTTACGTAGCAGGAAGTTTGCCAAAACTATAAAGGCTTCCTTGAATGGCGAGGCACTGCTAACCTGTGATCCGTAGCTAACTTTCCATCTCCTATCAAATCAGATACTAAGCTGGCTGTCACAGCAAGGTCGAGCACAGAACTAACTTCTCAGTGGGCTTTAAGGGAAGCCAAGGAGTTGGTTCGTTTTGTGGATTCAGACTGAGGGAGATAGTGATCTGGTGGCTGGCTAGATCCCATCCACATCACCCAAATAAATACGAATATTCTATTAAAAGGGGAGGCAGGGTCCAAGAGTATTGCTACTGTGAAAGAGATGAGCACAGCACCTCTTCTGTGCAGGTCAGTATGTTCCCAGTCTTCTAGGCTGGGGGTGTGATACTGAGAGACCTGGAATCTATGTGCAGCAACAGGGAGACATGGAGCAATGAGTGCTGCACCCATTCCCCAAAATGTGAAGGGCAAAGAAGAACCATACAATTTATCTGAAGCAGGTGGATCTATTCAAATCAGCAGGCAGTGTGAAAGTGAGGATGGCTGCCAGTCAAGATCCCAACCTCACAAAAGGTGCACATACAAACACTATCCAAGAACAAAATGAATCAACAACACAAATATTTCAGCCATGCAGGGATAAAGAGGATCTATTTGTCGTGGAGAGGTGTGGTGCAGCGGCCAGGGCAGCTGACTTCGAAGCACAGGGCTCACGGTTCGATCCCCGGCTCCGGCGGCAGCTCAGCTCAGCACCATGTGACTCTGGGCAATAGCTCACTTAATTTCCACGACGGCCCCCAGCGCCTTGAGACCCGTAAGGGTGAGTAGTTCGCGCTTTACAAATACAGATTTACATTTACATTTCAAAAGCTTTCAGGGTACAGGGGCTTTTCTCCAGGCCTTATACACCATACAGGGGAGAGAGGGAAAGAAGGCTGAGATAACCGCTGCATTACAGAAGGAGTTCACCACTTTCCCACACTGTGTAGCTAAGAGGGTTTATTACTTAGGGGTTAAAATGAAGAAGCTGGAAAACACCATGCAGAGTCCCAACATCAAAGCCTTGAAGCTCTCATCAAAGGTGCTGAAAACATGTTGCTTTTCGTGGAGGGCTGTATAAATTTACTGCAGCTGGCCAACCAGGACACAAAAAGTCAACTATGACAGCCCTATTGACAAAACTAATCTTCTGGTCCTAAGAGCACCAGACTGCAGAGGCATCCTACTTAAAAGGCTTGGGGTAATAAAAACCTAAGTTGTGAAAGCCACAAGATTCGTCTGTTCCAAGACTTTATCTAGCCAACAAAGGATAAAGGAACTGTATGATATAGAGACTTACTGTCCTTGGAGTTTCAATTTTGGTCCTAGACCAAGCAAAGCTAGGGATTGGTTATTCAGAAGAGGTTAATTAGTCGTCTCAAATAGATGAGGCCCAGGGGTTTGTAAGCTCTCTGAAGCATAACCAATCACAAGAGGTTGCCTAGTATAGACGTTAGGCCACCAATTCAACAATGATGCCACTCAGAAGAACAATGCATCACAAAGAAGTCTAAGGATACTTTAAACTCTGTCTTTGGGAGGTCACAAGAAGAGTGTAGGATACTGCACAGGTTGCAGTGGACACCTAGCTTACTTTACTGACTTTCCTGGTCAGCCCTGACCCCAAATTCCTTATATGTGCCCTAACTCCTTCTATTACCTTGGGTAGGGGACAATAGTTACAGAGTTTGGAAAAATAAAGTTTTACTAGTTGGTACAGTGTCAGTATGGAATAGATTTGTCTTACAGTATTTACAAAATAAGATTTTGTATGGGTAATTACGCCACCTTGGTTGTGGCTTGTTTGGGTGCAATATTCTTCTACACCACTATCGAACCAAAAGATTAAATGAAAAAATAGCAAGCAGCTACTGTTGTCAGCATTGCATAGCCCTTCACTATATATATATATATATTTTCTGGGCTTAATATAGTTTCTCTTTTTTGCGTGTTCTCCCTTGTTCTGTTCATGATGTTAAAGTTATTTGTAAAGAACACGTCTGCTATTGGCATAGACTTTTGTCAATGTCAGGCCCTTTTCCTATACAGACCCAAGTTTCTTACCCAGAGCTACCTCACTAAAATGCCATCCTAAACCAAGTGTCTGGTTTAGAGATTCACAGGTTTGGAAAAGGCGTAGCACTAGGCATAGACAGTAAATCCACAAGTGGTAGCAAGTCAACCGATGTAAATACTGAAATGGTATTAGTGCCACAATAGTGCAACATGGCAGGAGTAAAATTGCCTGTAGTAATTCCATCAGTGACTGAATCACTGCATCTGCTATTAAAGGCCACATTTGACATTAGCACCCACATCTCCCTCAAGCAGAAGTTCTGGTCTCCGTAAGACAGAGCTACACATACAACAGAGAGAGCTAGTACAGAATGGAAGGAGCACATGCCGCTGCGTTCTCATCAATACACATTCAAATACAGTCACTGCTGGCGGAAGTTCTGCTCCTGGCTAGTACCTGGATTTATTAGAAAGCGGGATCTGTACAGGCCAAACTCAGTATCCAAGAAACACAAAGCCGTAATGGACATACCTGCTGAAGCAGCATGTATTATTTCTCCTGGACCATTATGTTCAAAATATTTCCTTTACAGACACCCCATTTAAAATATGATACATTGGTCAAATTATATTGTTCTACAAAAAGCATACGCTTTTAGAAAATACATATCTGGTTCAGTCTACAATATATTCTTCACGGGCACCATTCACGAAGTAGTACATCTTTGGAAGAGCTGGTTTGCCCAAACACTGCAGAGTTTTACTAGTATTTGATCGATCCCTAGAATCCCCCGTTGCACATGTAAATTCTTATACTTTTCAGAACTTGTGCACAGATACATGCTGTAAACGTAGCACTGTTATTCTCACCCTCCGCACAGCAGAAACGTTGCATGCCTGAATTATTCCCTCACACCCACTGTAAAATTAGGGAATACCGACGCGCTTTCCCACCACTCACTTACACTGGTCATTGGGGTGAAAGTTTGGAACTGCAGACAAGTGTGGGATAGGCACTAAATACAAACAGCTACAACTGTGTGAGCGTACAACTCATCTGTGTCGCATTAAGCACCCCCTGGACATTCCTTTGGGACCGCACACAACTGCTCTTTCTAGAAGCCATTTATAATGCAGAAAGCTCAAGAGGCATAGCAGGATGCCTGCGTTTGTACGTTACGCCTTCGCATTTAAAATTGGTTCTCTGAATCACAGGTAAATTATGCAGAGTTTCAGTCTTTTCTATGAGTAAGTGTGACTGACGCATGGAGAAAGCCTTGTGAATCGAACAATGCCTCAAACAAATTATCTATTGAAACCTGTGCTCGATGTCAGAGAATTCATGTTCTGTTTATTTACTCGTGGTCGATGCACAACACTCACTATATTATCTACGTATTGTTAAGTGAGACTTTCCATTGAAAATGCATTTTTATTAAGTTATTAACTTTGGTGCTGTTAGACGAACCTGCATAAAACTTGCCAAAATATATGTTCATCTTATTTGGGTACAGGATACCACGTTTCGTGTAGATCAATCTAGCAAGAAAAAAAACGAGGGTCAAAAAAGTGACTTTTCCTCTTTTAATTCCTATAAAAAAAACTGTTGATGCAGCGACAGGAAAAACAACTGATTGAAATGACATCAAATTTGAAAAGAACATAGTACTTTACTCGCTGAAGTGTCGTTGCTTGGTTTGCTGTAGTTTAAGAAATATATGTTATACAAAAGTGTTTTTTATAGTCATTAAATTAAGCGGAGTTTTGTCATGGGGATGGCGGCCCCCATGGCTACGTCCGCAGTGCTCAGCGCAGCCACTGAGATCGGGGTGCACAGCCCTAAGGGCCACAATATGCGGGTAACAGGGTCCTGTACACTTGGGGGTTCATAAACCCAGTGAAAGGTGAAAAAAAACCTCACAGGATGCCCCAAGAAAGGCTCAGTGCAGTGGGGGTTGGATGCCCCACTGAGTTGTGTGCTGGGCTTAGCAATGGAAGTTGTAAGGCCATGCACGAGGGAATCCTCGGACCTCCGTGACCTGGGAGGACACACCTGCCCATCCCCCTACACCAGAGTGTGGGGCACCGTCCCCAGCACACCCTGCTTTAACACACAAGACTATACGTCCGGATCTTCCCTCTTGGAGGGTGGCCTGTTGTCAAAGAATCGGAAGAGGCAAATCCTGGAGATATTGCAGACATTGGGTAGATATCAATACCTCACCGTTTGCAAATGGCCACCAAACTCGATCGATCCAAAGACTCTGAAAGTTACTGCCACCGACTTGCATTGAGCAGTCCTGGCTGTATGGATTATATACAAGGATTGATGCTTCTGCCTGTTCTCAATGCCCAGGCATTACACTGGGCTGCGGAACTGTCCACCCTCAGCGATATGATTGGATACTAGTGCTTCTTTTAATAAGACTAAGTAGTGGCGCTTCATTATACATTGACCCAGCAAAATCTTCACTTAAACTGAACTATATTCTGCTTTTAAACGTCTCCATTAGCAGTACACTCTCCAAATGCCAACGATAACACAGCAGACTGTTAATAATTGCGCTTTGATGATGCCCTAGCAAATAAACACTGACTTGAAGCTGGTGACAGGCAGAGTCACCATACAGTATAATAACCCCTCAGCCTCACATTGGGCAAGAACCCGGGCCGAACGAGAAGCAAACATAAAAGACATGCTAGAGCACAGCATTGCAAAGAAAAATGAGGGAAACAACAGATCCACAGACCATAGAGAAGATAAAAATGAAATGGTGGGCACCTTGACATCAAATGACTCTGGAGTGAGCACCAAAAGCTATATGCAACAAATCTTCCTTGACATCAAAGCAGAGACTGGCTTTATTCAAGACTAATTGAATCACAGTTGAAAGAGATTAACAGGGGTGTGAGTGACTTAGGAAGCAGGGTCCACTCACTAGAAGAAACAATGAACAACTGGACATTACAGCAGTCTGGTCTTTTGGGAGGGAAGTGGATATAAATGGAGTCAGCAGGGCATCCATGCACAGAAGCTGAGCCAAAGGTAAGCCCTGGACCGCTCCCAGTGCCTGGACCCCTGGATCTCTGCCAACCCATCCAAAGGGAAGGCTGAGCTATTTCGCTCCCATCCGCCTTAAACTTAACCCTGGCTTGCCCTCAACTGTTTGTACACAAAGCTTCCCCTCCTTTGTCAAAGGCACTTTCTCTTGTCCTCACTGCCACTTCATTTGTTCTCTTACCCCCTCCTACCCTTGCGCCTCAGACTTCAAGGACTACTCTGCTTCCACCCCCTCTGTCAGTTACACACACTTTTCCAACTAAGATTGCATCAGTTTACCTTTAAAATGCCTCCTTATTATTGCACACTCTCTAGCCAAACATGCTCTGGAAGTCTAGGATCTATTTGTTTCAAATACCAAAGACTTTCTTTTTATAACAGAAACCTGGCTTAACCCTATCTCTGCCCGGGATATAGTCATTACAATGCCAACTGGCTACAACATAATCAAACAGGATAGAATTCATAAACTTGGAGGTGGAGTGGCTTTTAAGTACACCTCCACTCTCAATTAGTCCATCATTTCAGTAGAGGTCAGTTACTGGGCTGAGTATCTAACTTTTCAAATTAGCTCTCTCAATTCCCCAACCTTGGGAGGGATTTGGTGTATCGTCTCCCTGGACCAAGAAATAACTTCAGTTCCAACTTTACTCTAAGTTTTCAATCATCCATGGTCCTTGAGTACCTCAACTTTCATCTGGAAGACACTTCTTATCCAGACTCCATCAACCTCATAGACAACCTAAAATTGCAGGGCCTCTCCCAACACGTTGAAGGAGCCACCCATCTTGCAGGCCACTTACCTTACCCTAAAGAAAGAAAAGTTGGTGAAGATAGGGTTGAGAGGCCACTACCCCTTACATGAACAAATCTTATTTAATCATCTTCAATATCTCCTTCTTTGACCCTAACAATGGGCTGGTATGTAATTTTAATACATGGCGGTGAAACTGAATCTCGTGCCTAGCGGGAATTCACCGCTTAACAAATTCCTTCTGCTTCCTTCCATCAAACTGTCTATTGTCATCAATAGATTCAACACATAGCTTACAAATACAGCTTGGCTTTCAAATACCTTTACCTCTTTAAAGACATACTTTACATCACAGTGTACCCCCATGCTTGCTAGTATACAGAGAACTTCAGCGCCCAATAATTATCACAAGAACCTGAGACAGACCGGGCTCCTCTCTCTGACTTCCCAGGACCAAGAAAGCACCAATTCCACTACAGAAATGTTCACCATTGTAAAGGAATTGAACACTCCCTCTGCTTCTTCCCGCTACAACACCCCGTCACAGCAACCTCTACTGTGCCTTTTAAGATAGGATCAAGTGGAGTATCTTAATTTCTCACCACAATCTGCTCTAGACTTCACTAGTATGCCCTTTTCTATATATTCAGGGGAGGACATGTCCAGTCTGACCACGGAAGAGGTCAAGAGGACCATGCATTTGGTTAAATTTGGCTCCCTTGTTGACTTCTGCAAGCACTTCATCTTTTCTCTTGGTAATCAGCTTATTGGCCCCACACTCACCACCCTTTTTAACCTCTTGCCGTCGATTGTCATTTACCCCATTGAATGGAAACATGCAATGGTCTTGCGATTAAAAAGCCTTTGGCTAATCCCATCACCTTGTCCAGCTGCAGACCTATCTCCCTTATTTTTCATACAGCCATGGTCTTGTAAAAACCAGCCATCTAGCAACTCACCAACTACCTTGAGTCTCACCTTCTGCTCAATCCCACACAATCTGTCTGTTGTACCCTGGTCTGAATGTTCTGTATGATCCATGTTGTCATCGCTATTTTCCATTTTAGGCAGGTGCCACGTACTCTATGTACTTTATTTTAGCATGCCCTGCTGAGTGTTTCATTTAAAAGGCATGCTATGCACTTTAGTTTGTGTGCACTATAAACAAGCCTGTTTAATGAAGTACAAGTGCCTGGTATTTTTGTTACAACAGCATGCACTGCTAAGCAATACATTAAATGTCTGTTTCCTGCTGTACTTGTTTCCTGCCGGAATGTCGTTTTTTTTGTTTGTACAATAGCAGCTGACTAATTATATACTGCTGAGCAATTAAAGATCTCTAATTCCTGCTGCCCTCGTTTCCTGCCAGAGTACCTGGTATTTTGTTTTTGTTTGTATAATGACTGCTGACTAATTAAGGGCCTCTGTTTCATGCCTCTGTTTCCAGCCGGAGACTGTCTTCTGATTGGCAGGCAGCACTCTCCGCGTGCATGACAGGCTATAAATAGTTTGCTCAAAGTGTGTCCACCCGCTTGGCTTCATCAATCTGTCTGAAGAGAGAGCTGGGTCCCCCGCCAGCATTGCCCAGGGGTTCCAAGCCCAAACACTTGCAACAAGAGCAACCTGCACACTGTTGCTTGGAAGCTAGGGGTTTGCAACCTCTCTTGAAATACTGTCCCTTCGAAATGGCTTTCTGCAACCTTAAACCCTGGAACCTGATCGTTCAGTCGGCACTCAAGCACCTCTCTCTCCTTGAGTACAACTATCATTCTCTCACCGCCGCTCACCGAGCCTGCTACTTCGGCCAATTACATGGACATCAATTTAGTGCACTAGCCAGGTGCATCTCATTTTTGGTTTCTCCTTTCTTCAAGGATACCCTGAGAGCTTGAATTTAAATCTAAATCCGTATTTGTAAATCTAAATCCGTATTTGTAAAGCGCGAACTACTCACCCTTACGGGTCTCAAGGCGCTGGGGGCCGTCGTGGAAATTAAGTGAGCTATTGCCCAGAGTCACATGGTGCTGAGCTGAGCTGCCGCCGGAGCAGGGGATCGAACCGTGAACCCTGTGCTCCGAAGACAGCTGCCCTGGCCGCTGCACCACACCTCTAGGACATTTTAGAAAAATAACAAGAAAAAAGAACTGTGTGAGTTGTATGACGTAACCCAACGTAAAAGAGTTATTAGGATAGTAATCATCAGTGAAGACACTAAAAAAACTTGCTTAGGATTTAGCCAGGGGGCAGTGTCCAAAGGACCCCTAAGTGGACTTGGATTTCCTTCAGTAATTCTTGTTTAATATTTTCTCAAAAAGCTTCATCCAAAAACACTCTAAATGAACATTTTTTGCAAAAGAGCAATTTTTAACTAAAGTCTAATTTTACTTTACACAGAGTAGAAGAGTAAACTCGATAGTGGTCTCTGCAAGCGTTTTTAGGGATTGTGGTGGAAAGCTAAAATTAACTGAAAGGCAGGGGGGGAATAAAAGCATGCTCAAGCAGATTCCAAAGCATTCATTAATGATTGCCTAAAGCGATTGTGTTTTTTTTGTCACAGAGTACCTCTCCTGGCAGGAGAAGTGTGCCTTACCACTAAAATGTAAGGGTCTTGCTCAAAACAATCAACACACACTCATCATTTTTTCCATGGGAGCTCCAGGTACACCCAAACCATCGCTTTCTCTCACCTACTGACCTTACCCCCAGGATCAGCCATTGGTGTCAGTGCCCATTCTGATACTACGGATTAACCTCAGGGGGAAGTGGTGGAAGATCATCGCTTCAGCAGAATTCCTGGAAATTCAGTTGAGTGGCCCTTGGTGTGAAACTGGCTTCAGAGCCAATCATAGTACGGAAACTGCTCTCGTTGCCTTAACATACGGCATCCAACATATCATCGATGATTGTGCTACTGCTGCTCTTATCCTTTTAGATCTTTCAGCAGTATTTGACATGATATTGAGAGCCATACTACTCAGGCCCCTTTTCGATGCAGTTATATGTGATTCAGCTCCTCAATGGTTTAGTCCCTTAATTTCTCACTGGACCCAGTCGGTGTGTCTCCCACCATTTCAATCTGATGCTTCCAATCCTAGGGATCTTCCCTGAGTCTCTTGTTGTTTAATATTTATATGACACCACTGGCATCTATTGTTAGATATTTCGGTTTAATTATCTCTAATGCCGGTGCCACTCAGCTGATCTTCTATTTTTTTTAAAATGGCTGCCCCTGAATAAATGGAAAAAGGTGACTCAAGCACTCATTACCAGTAGACTGGACAGCAGAAAATCCCTTTATGTTGGAATTTTGGCATGCCTTATTAGGACACTTTAAACAGTCCAGAACCAGCAGCTAGTTTGCCTCTCAGTCTGCCTCTTTGTACCGCCATCACCACTCACTTACATAATCTTCTCTGGCTGCCTGTCCATAAGCGTTCCTTCTACAAGCTTCTTACTCCTACCTAGATAGCACTTATCAACTATGGCATTTCCTACCTTAGCAGTTGCATACACTTCCAGACATTCCTTACAGACAATTTCGCTCTGCATCTCACCTGCTTGCTCGCCTGCCTCGGATCTGGTGTGCTAGAACTGGAAGATGCTCCATTTTCTACCTGGCTCCCAATGCTTGGAATAAGCTTCATCTCTCTGTTCAATTCTCTGTATCTTTCTAGCTTAGTTTCAAATCTCCAGGCAAAACATTATTTTCAGCACCAGGATACCCTCAGTGGTGAGATGTGCATGTTACAAATACAAATAACATAACATTCTATACATGAGGATGAATTTCAGGTATAACTATAACGTAAGAATTTGTAATCATTGTACAGTTTAGGTTTGATTTGTAGACAAAGAATAAATTGAGTGTTACTAACTATCACAAAGGTTTAACCTTTATTTTTTTAATTGATTTGTAATGATTGTTTTAATTTTAATAAAAATTTATTTCAAAGCGTAGAAATTTTGTGTCGTCAAGTGGAGTGTTGCTAAGTGGTGTGCCATACAGTAGAGTCGAGGACAGTGTTGTACACTGTCGTGTCGTAGAGTGTACTGTTGTATAGTGGAGTATGGTACAGTGAAGTGGCAAACAGTCAAATAGAGTACAGTCAAGTGGTCTAGAGTGGAGTGGCATTGAGCGGAATCAGGTAAAATGTGGTGGTGTACAGTGTGGAGTGGCGTACAGTGCAGTGGCATACAGTGGAACAGGAGACTGTGGAGTGTCATACAGTGCAACAGCTTTGAGTGAAGCGGTATACACTGGAGTTCCATGCAGTGCAATAGTGTACAGTAGAGTAGCATAAATTGTAGTGGCTTACAGTGGATTGGCGTACAGCGGAATAGCTTAGAGTGTAACGGTGTAGAGTGGAGTGGTGTACAATGGACTGGTGTAGAGTAGAGTGGCATTTAGTGGAGTGGCGTATAGTGGAGTCGCATAGACTGGAGTGGCATTAAGTGGAGTAGTGCAGAGTGAAGGGGCATAGAGTAGAGTTGCATACCGTTGAATAGCATAGATTGGAGTGGGGTAGAGTGAAGTGTTGCACAGTGGAGTGGCGTAGACTGGAGTGGCGTAGAGTGCCCTGGCGCAGAGTGGAGTGGCATAGAGTGGACTAGCACAGAGTTTAGTAGCGCAGAGTAGAGAGCCATAGAATGGAAGGGCATACTTTGGAGAAGTGTAGAGTGGAGTGGCGTATATTGGAATAAGGTACAGTGGAGTAGCATAGAGTGAAGAGCCATATAGTGGAGTGACGAAGAGTGGAGTGCCATAGACTGCAGTAACGTAGAGTGGAATGGGGTAGACTGCAGTGGGGTAGAGTGGAGTAGCATATAGTGTAGAGTGCAGTGGCATACAGTGGAGTAGCGTGCAGTGTAATAGCATTGAATGTTGTGGCGTACAGTGGAAAAGCATATAGTGGAGTGGGATACACTGGAGTGGTGTACAGTGGAGTGGTGTAAAGTGTAGTGGCGTAGAGTGGAGTGGCATACAGTGGGAAAGCGTAAAGTTTAGTGGCATACAATACAACGGCATAGAATGAAGTGAAGTGTTGTAAACAGGAGTAGCTTAGAGTGTGCAGTGGAGTGCCATACAGTGAAACAGCATAGAGTGGACTGGCGTACAGTGGAGAGGCATACAATGGAGTGGTGTTCAGTGGAGAGGTGTAAAGTGTAGTGGCGTAGAGTAGAGTGGCATACAGTGGAATAGCGCAGAGTAGAGTAGCGTACAGTGCAGTAGCATACAGTGGAATACCATACAATGGAGTGCTGTAGAGTGGAGTAGCGGACAGTGGAGTGGCGTAAACTGGAGTGGTGTACAGTGGCGTGGTGTAGAGGATAATTTACTAGAACCTACTGGTATAGTTATGATCTAGTTTCCATAGGAAGAGCATTTTTAGATATGTCAATAACTTTGGCACCGTTTGATGAATCTTCGCGAAATTTTCAAAACGAATGGGTCAGGCACGTCAGCTGCTGTCTTGAAAAAATCGGAGTAATCTGTCAAGTGAGGGCCGAGAAAAAGGGGGGGTCCCAAAACGCTTTTTCTCCATGTTAATTTCCATAGGAAACTTTTGACGTGGCTACAGCCCGAACTGCTAAACGGATTTACACCAAATTTAGCAGAAAGGTAGCTCTTGGTCCAGAGAGCACTCTTTTTGTTAAATGGTGTAAATCCATTCAGTGGTCCTGAGAAATTTAAAGATTTCTCAGTTGAACCGAGTCACAAAAAAGTTTTTAAAAAAGAAAAGGCGGCAGGGTAGAAATACCCTGACCCACTAGGCATGTTCAGGGGGACACCCGGGGCCAAAAAAAGCATTTTATTTTTCAATTTTTGGCGGGAGTCACGTTGGACAAAAAAAAATTCAATTTAGGACCCCGGTGGGCCAGGTCCTGGGGGCAATAAAAAATGAAAATGCTGGCGCCCACGCAGGACCCCGCAGCCCCGGGGACTGCCACCTCCCTGGGACTATTTTTAGTTATAATGCGTGGGGCCTCCACCCCCCCCCCACTCCCCCCCAAGTAGCCCCGGGGACCGCCATCTCCCCGGGGCTATATGTAAATAAGATGAGCGGGGGACCGCCACCTCCCTAAGCCTGCATCAGATCTCAGCTATCCTGTTGTATGGCACTTACTGGAGAGGATAGGAGGAGTAGTTGGCCCCCAAGGACGTCCTTGGGGGCAAACTACCCCTACTGTTAACTCCAGTAAGTTCCACACAGCAGGATTGCTGAGAAGTTGTAAGATGCATGCCCCCTTTCCACCACTCTGCAAATGTGCCTCCTGGCACACTACTAATTGGGGATGAAGTACCCTTGGCTCCAGAGGGACCTTGGGGGCCAAGAAGCCCTCATGGTACCTCCTGTAAGTCCTACACAGCGGAATTCCTGTGAGCTGGTCGGAGGCCCCGCCCCCCTTCTCCACTACTCTGCAAACGTGACTACTACTTTAAAAACCATAGAAATTCACTGAAAAAAACAAAGGTTACAGGGACGTTATAGTTAGGAATTAGCATTTAAAAAATCTTAGAAATTCACTGAAAAAAACCAAAGGTTACAGGGATGTTATAGTTCGGAATTAGCATTTTATAAACCTTAGAAATTCACTAAAAAACTCAGAGGTTACAGGGACGTTATAGTTAGGGTCAGATTTTACTCGTACAAAACCAGAGAAATTCAGCCGTTATAGTTAGCTGAGTTAACTATAACTCGCGCCCCGCAATGCACTGCTTATGACCTCACATATTACATCACTCATGACAGGGTCAGTGACATCACTGATGACATCTCAAATGACATCAATGATGACAGTGATGACATCATCCACAGCCTCTCTGACACACTCACTCACACCCCTATAGAATCTTTTATACACCCACAGCCACTCCCACACAACCACTTAAAAACCCATTCACAGAGCCATACCAGTATTCACAAACTCACTCACTGATTCAAGCGGTTTCACCAGAGCAGTCCCTGGAGTGTGAGGTGGAACCATCCAAGGCTGCTCTAGTGCTCTTATGCGCGGATCTACGCAAAGTTGCTGACAAGGTAGACAATGCAAAATCCAATATCAATACCCTACAATCGGAGGTCCGGCTGCTTAAGCAACAGATTCCTCAAATGTCAGTTGTCACGAATTCACTGGAAAACCAAGTTGAGGATGCCGAAGGTCGTTCACTTTGAAATAATGTAAGCATCCTGGGATTTCCTGAAAGAGGAGAGAGCTAGTCGGTAGAGACCTTTCTTGAGGAATGCACGCTGCACATTCTGCGCCTCATGGGCCTCTCAGACTTGTATGTGGTGGAGAGGGCGTACTGGGCATTTGTCCCCCCACCACCACTGATGGCCCCTCCCACGGCTCTCATTGCCAAGATCATGAACTCCTGTGATAGAGATGCCATCATGAGGATTGCCAGGGAACTATCGGTCCAGCAGTTTGAGAATCACAATATAATCCTGTACACAGACTACACTCACAAGGTTCAGGAGACACGCAAGTCCTTTCTTGCTGTGAAAAAGAAGCTGCAGGAGATTAAACTTAAATATATATTGTTATACCCTGAGAAACTCAGCCATTGCTACTGGAAAATCACATTTCTTCGAGCACCTGGAGGAAGTATGGTACTGGCTGGATTTATCTGCCCGGATCTCTGCATGTCCGCTGAGCAATGTGGACCTCTTCCATGATCTTACACGGAAGGACTCGGGTGGACACACCCGGGGCGAGGGTGACGAGCTGCGGGGGCTCGGACGCATCGTGGTCAGAGAGGATGGCACCGTAGACTCCGGCACAGATGATCAATCCTTAGTGCCCGAGACTCTGATTACCACGACCCCCGCTGGAGGCAGCGCCCCTGGCTCTTCCTCACGGACCACTGACATTGTGCCCAAAACTGTGATATACTGAGTTTCTCCCTTTTCTAACGGATGTTAAATTTACTGGTACCACATATCGGACTTGATCACCCTAATCCCCCTTCCAGAGGGCGGGGGGGTTCTGTTCTCTTGATCCTGGTTTACATGGGGGAAATGGTGGTCGGTCTGGGGTGGGTCGCACGCAGAGCAGTACCACAATGGGTTACAGGATGGAGATGTACCAACACCTGGCCATGAGCTAGAGTATGGTAGCTATAGGATTTGAACCTGCTGATGAATGTCCCCTGTGCCCCTGTGGTGTGGGGGTTGCACTGCCACGGAGTGTGGCAGATGGGATCCTATATCTCTAATTTTTATGTTTCGGTTGGAGAGAGCCTTCCAGGGAGAGGGTATCTATCCCTCTTTCTTTTCTTTCTCTTTTTTTTGCTTTTCCTGTGAAGTGACACTTGTTGGTGTCTGTTGGGGATTGGTGGCGTGGAAGTGTTATTCCTGACACCTTGAACAACATTTGTATACAAGTCCAATCAGATCAGTTATACCTGTTTGAGGTGGTGGTGGGGGGGGGGTTAGTATTTGTTTTTCAATGTTGACCTTCGGGTTTATGCCATCAGGTTACAGGGAGGGGCGTCTTGATTCACACTCACACTTACAATGGTTGTTCCAGACACCTATGGTTTATATCCGGAAACATGAGGGGTCTGGGTACCTAAACGAAAAGATAGAGAGTGTTGTCCTTCATGAGGTGGAATGCTATTCAGATCATGTGTCTACAAAAATACCATCTCTCTGATTTAGAAGTTGGTAAATTAGGTAGGCCGTGGAATGGGCTGCTTTACTCTGCTTACTACTCCACAAATGCCAGGGGGATCCTTATATGGATAGCACCAGGGGTTCCTTTTGATCTGACATACATGGATGCCAACGTTGAGGGGCGTCACTTACCGATACAGGAGACTTGATGAGGTAGACATAGCCATCGTGAACACTTATGCACCCAACACAGATGACAGGCAATCTTTCCTCAAGATTCAGGATGTCCTCTCACCAGCCCTAGAGGGATCGGTGGTTAGGGCTGGTGTTTTCAATAGTGTCTTGGACAGTGGTCTGGACAGACACCCTCCCCGTCCGACCACTAAAACTAGGATGACACTCTCCCTATGAGAGGCAGCCCCTAATCTGGGGCTCTGCGACATATGGAGGGCTAATCACCCTGACGCGAAGAAGTTCACTTGCTACTCTCCTACTCACAACACATACGATTGGACCGTATACTGGTCTCTGACCCCCTGGGGAGGAGGGTGCGCTCGGGAGCCCATTTGTCTGGTTACCTCGCCGATCATGCCCCGCTGTTCTGTGAGCTCAGCTGGGGGACTGCGCACCGCTCACCCACAGGATCGAGACTTGCCCATGAGATCCTCCAAGATGCAGAGGGGCAGGAGACTGTTGCAGAGGCTCTCTCGGACTATTTTGAGGTAAACTGGACCTCCACGCTTCACCGCGTGACGGAATAGGAGGTGATGAAGGTGGTGATCCAGGGGCGCTGCGTGGGGCTCTCTTGTGGGGTGAGGCGTACACTCCAGTCCGAGCTGTTGCAGAGGGAAACTGAATTGGCACACGCACAACTACTTTGGCAGGATGGTACCTCCGGGCTCTGGGAAGAACTGGCTGCACAGTGACATGTGGCGGAGGTGAGGGATGGGTTAGAGAAATATGCCCTGAAATCGTATCGCCAGCTTCTCTACAGGGAGGGTGACACTTCTGGGCACCTGTTAGCCTGGCTGTTTAGAAGGGAGACTTCCCGCTCCCCTGTACTCCACCTCAAGGACTCTATGGGAAGGGATGTACGCACACAATGGGTTATAGTTGATACCTTCAGGGTCCACCTGGAATGCGTCTACCATAGCCCTCATCCTCCTGCTCAAGACCACGTCGTTGCTTTCCTGGACCTCGTACCCTTGCCCCGACTGGATGAAGGGGCAGTCATGGACTTGGATGAAGGGGCAGTCATGGACTTAGATGCAGATCTCACGTTAGAGGAGATTCGATTTGCACTCCGGCAGCTCCTCCGCAGTAAGGGGTCGGGCGGTGATGACCTCCCTGCAGAGCGCTACCAGGCTTTTTCCCCATCCCTTACACAGCACCTCCTAGAAGTGAACATGGAAGCTTATAGTGCTGGGGTTCTACCAGAATCTATGCAAGAGTGCTACATCTCCATGATGCTCAAACCAGGGTCTGACAGACCGGATCCCTCCTCCTATAGACCTTTGTTCATGATTACTACAGATACGAAAATCCTTTACAAAGCTCTCACTCTCAGGCAGTGCCCGTTCATTCAGCAATTACTCCACGACGATCAATGTGGGTTCCTACCTAGTCATAACACCACTATGAACCTCCGGAGGCTGACGCATGTCTTGCACGAGGTGGACAGTAGGCAGGACGAACTCGCCACTGTTTCAATAGATGTTGCTAAAGCCTTTGATACAGTGGAATGGCCGTACCTTATGCAGGTGCTGAGCCCCATGGGGAATGGCCCTGGATTTCACTCCTGGGTGCAGTTATTGTATGCGACTTCTGTCTCCAGGGTGCAAGTGGGTAAATTATGTTTGGAGAGCTGGTCCATTGGCAGGGGAACACAACAGGGCTGCCCTATGTCCCCCCCTTCTTTTTGCCCTTGCCCTGGAACCGATGACCATCTGGATTCGATGCGAGATGGCGCCCTGTGGGATCACCATGGGGGATACCAATCACCTTGTGTCCCTTTATGAGGATGACACTTTCTTTTCCTTGTCTACACCAAGGCACTTGTTCCCCTGCTGCTGGATCTCTTAGGTTCGGGGAAGTATTTGGCCTTCGGATCAATTATAGGAAATCCCTACTCTTCCCATTGGGGGCCCTACGGTCTCAAGACCCTGCAAACTTACCGGTCCTTCCTCTTCGATGGGAGACTGATAGATTTTGCTACTTGAGTGGGTGGTGGCACACACTACTCAGAAGCTATTACAATACAATATCTTCATAATTGTCGAAGGCCTCTGCTCATCCATTCAATTTTGGAATACCCTCCAACTCTCCCTCATGGGATGTGTGGCTATATTGAAAATGGTCCTTCTGCCTCTGTGCCTTTCCTGTATCCAACACTCATTTGACCGCATCCCCTCGGCTGTCTTTCAGCAACTGAACACCCTGCTCTCCTCTCTGTTATGGGCGGGGAGGAACACTCCGAAGTTGCTAAGGACATTCTGTTCCACACGCTGGCATCGGGGGGCTTGGCAGTCCCAAATCTGGAGTAATACTACCCGGCCTCACAACCACAACACGCAACATGCTGGCTCACGGAAGGGGGTAATTGGGAGAAGAAGTTGCTACTTGGCACCTTGAGTGCCTTCACATTACCTCAGATTCTGATGGCAAGAAAGAGGGTTATGTGCCATTCCTGGTGAAACCCACTGCAATGCTGTGGGAACACACATTCAAAATGACCTTGAAAAAGGCTCCCTTTGCCAGGCAGTTTACGTTCTGGGACTCACCGGCCTTTAGGGCACTCACGAGTTCCTTGGATACGTCCCCTTGGCTGGACGGTAGGCGCGAAACTTCACGGGATCTATTCCCTAATGAAATTCTGATGTCTTTTGAAGCCGCACAAGATGCTTTTAATTTGGGAATGGGGCACTTACTCCAACATGCCAGCCTCCCGGCTATCTCCAGAGAAATCTGGACCTCTTTCCCAGCATCCCCACCCACTTCAAACACCTTCCAGGCCCTGCTGGAGATAGGAGGAGTGCGACCCCTGGTCACGCACTTATACAAGGCCACGTCGGCAAATAGGAGGAATGTTCCTACCCCCGCTAGAGCATCTTGGGATGGAGAACTTGGGTTACAACTCGAAGACGCACAGGGGGCACAAATGTGTGGCCTGAAATCCGTCTCTAGCAATGCTAGATTCAAGCTCACGCATGTTCACTTCAACGGACATACATAACACCATCCATGCTACACAGAATAGACCTTTCTAGTCCCCAGTGCTGCCCCGGTTGCCGTCATTTGATGGCATCTTTTCTATACCTCGCTTGGTACTGTCCAATGGTCCATGCCTTTTGGGTGCGGGTGATCAAGAGGGCGATAGCAGTGGTGACAATCCATGTCCGGCAGACCCAATTACATGCATTCTGGGGGACATTCACCACAAAAAAGGTCAGTAAATGGCTTTTAAATTTTTTTATTTACTCCTCGTCCTTGCCAAAAGGCGCGTTTCAATCACCTGGATGGGCACAATGGGCCCCGAGTTGGGGAGCTGGAAGCACAATGTGGCCAAATGGGCGGTAGCTGAGGAGTTGAGACTGAAAAACTGCAGAAGTGATTACAAACTGAGTGAAGACCTGGAGGTCTGGGGTGGACTGTTAACTGCTTTCCTGGACCCCTATGGCTCATGGCGGGCTTTGGGGGACGAGAGCGATAACTCCTCCATGTTAACCTCTGATTAGAGTGAGGCGGCACTGACGTTCACATGCTGCTTCCATACTCTGTATTCTTTGCTCATGGGTGCCTGGGGCTGGCTCTTACTTGATGTGTATTGCAGGCTTACAGATTATATTGTGGATTTAGTACTGTACCTCCGTGTGAATAGGTTTCGGATGGCAAATGTTTAGTGATGACAGTCATTTTCTCTGTTGATGTTACCAATGACCAATAAAGAATGCTAAGAAAAAGAAAAACTTTAAGCTGCTTAAAATACTTCGTATCTACTAGAATCTTTGCCCTGTCGGAAACTTTTTCTGTAGAATCAAAACACTTGTGTGGAACATACTGGACACATGTCATCAAACCTCTACACACCTATGATGCTTTAGGAGCACATGTGTTTTATAAACACACCTATTAGCCGGAAACAGGCTGCACAAAATAAGGTAGAGCAGTAATATGGTAGTTACCCGCCACTATGTAAAATATAAAAAAGAACACACTCATTGGATGATGTCATGAGTGATGCCTTAAATGATGTCATAGTACATGCCATGAGTGATGTAATATGTGAGGTCATAAGCAGTGCATTTCGGGGGCGCAAGTTATAGTCAGCTATGCTAACTATAACTGGTGAATTTCTGTGGTTTTTTTTAGTTGAAAACGTTAAAGTTTTCACTGACATATTTACTGAAATATAACATTACTTTAACCTTTGTTTTTTTCATTGAATTTCTTTTAACAAAAACAGTTTTTTTTTATCACACGTAACTATAATGTTACTTTTTTAACGTAAAGTAATATTTTATTACCATGCATAAAGCCAACCCCCTCTCCCCCTACAGAGCACAGTCTTTGGCCGTGTACAGTGGGGGGGTTGTCCGTTGGGGATGCAGCAAACCATCCACAGGCAGCCAACCCCCCACTGCGCACACCCTTTGGCCATGTGGCCAACCCACCCGAAGCCAGCACAGTTGCTTACCACTAACGTGGAAGGAGCGGGGCCAAACAGGCAGAGCTTGCAGGTGATTTGGTGCCTTTGCATACTCAGCAGCAATTAAAATGGAGAACCATTGACAGCAGCGGTTTCTCCTCGAGGGCGTAGGGGCGTTGACCCCCTACTGAGTGCAGCCAGCCACGAGCATATCATTTTAAAATTCCCCAAGTTCGGACTCAGGACTCTTTAAAGGACTGGGCTTGCCTGCCGATGTTTGTTTTGTCAGGGGTGAGGTCAGGGCGGGGCCAATCCTGAGGACTGGCAAATGGCAGTGGCATCCAGCTAAGGTCCAGTGCGCATGTGGGGTTGGACAGGGTTCTAACTTTGTCCAACTGCACATTTGCACCTTGACTTCTCAAACCCACTTTCTTTTACTGCGTCTGGGGGAACCAGCACAGGCCATCACACTCCTTTGGAGCGCTGGACTTCCCTGCTCACACCAATCCTGACATTGCTCTCATGCTTTTTAATACTTGAAGCTGCATGAGAGCAAACTCAGGACCGGTTGTAGTGAGGTTAGCGGTACTGTGCTTGGGTGCACTGTGGGGGAGGGATAATTAAAGAATATGACCAATCAAAGTGTAGCTTTATTATCAAGCCACACAGTGATTAGATATGTTTCTTTAAGTGTAACAGTGATGCAATTTACCCTCACAAACGGACATTTACGTGCAGAAAAGAGAGAAGACGTGCATGGCAGCGAGCTTGGATCATCGTCACGCTGTAGTTACCAGTTTAATGCGTTGACGCGGTACCAAAAGGTAAGGGTCCCGGGTGGTGGAGTCTGAATGACAAGGCCTGGCTTTTCTGCGTATAGCTATCACCAGCTTCGCCGAGTTTTACATATAAAGGGTGCTATGATGAGAGAGGATGGGACGTAACGTTTCACCTTCCGGCACATTAGTTGGATCCCAAATGTTTCTCTTAACTGTTTTTTTTAAACAGTTTTTATTGTTTATTTTAAACTTCAGCCAAAATAGCAGTAGGTGAGCACTACATACAATGGATTCAACAATGATACAAGCCATAGGTACTTTCAAGGATATAAAGATTACATTCGGGAGGCCCGTCTTCCGTCACTACTCCCACCTCCCTCTACCCAGTTTGGCTGTGGCCCTCCCCAGCTACATGTCCTCACTGTGTGGGAGGGTCTATTTATTGCATATCACTCTTGAGTGGTGTGTTGTGTATCTTCCAGTCCCGACCCCTCGATCTCTAGGTTGTAATATCTCAGCCATGGTTGCCATATTTTGGTGAATTTTTGGGGACATCCTCTGGCTGCGTACGTTGTTTTTTCGGCCCCCATGTATAGATCCATACTGGCACGCCATTCCACCAATGTGGGCAAGCCCTCAGCACCCCAGCGTCTAGCAATATTCCTCTTTGCGACTATTAATCCTAAGTTACTCAGAAGAAGTTTGTATCTAGGGAGGTCAATATCTGTTGAGATGCTCAATAATACGTATTTAGGGTCTATAGGTATCTGTGACTCTAATATGTTGTTAAGTTCCTTCATTATTCGTGACCAATAACATTGTATCTGCTGACATTTCCATATAGTGTGAATATGGGTGCCTTGGACGGTTTTGCATCGCAAGCAGTAGGGCGTTTCTGCCCTGCCCATAGCGTGTAGCCTTGTTCTATCATAATAAACTCTGTGTAATACTTTAAATTGGACTAGTCTTAGTCAGAGCTTAATCGCTACATCTCTAGGGTGCATCAGTGCTCCCTCCCAATCGATATCATCCAGCGGACCCGTGGTTTCCCCCCCTTTAGACCTGAGGGCTAACAATTTGTCGGGGATGTTATTGATTAAAGTTTTATAAGTCCAGGAGACTGCTTTTGAGGGTATTTCCTCTTGTAGTAATCTGCCTTCAAGCGGCGCATACTCCGGTATGTCTGTAGTGTCAATTTTTTGCACCCTCCAGGCACGTTGTAGTTGCAAGTATTTATAGCGTTGGGTATGTGTCAATTGATATTCATTCTGGAGGGCACCATAAGTCCCCATCCTTCAGTATGTCGCCCAATGTCTTGATCCCAACCATATCCCATTCCCTGAAGCTTCGCTAATTCTGGCATCCTCTTACCCTCCCATAGTGGTATGGCTCTAGTTAATTTCTTATCCCATCTCATCTGTGGTTCCGCCCCCTTCCAGGCCTCAATCGTCCGTTGAGTGGCCGGCAGTAGGTCTCTAGATCCTGTGCCCCCATACAGATAATGGAGATATGTATACTTCCTAATTTGGAGCCTTTCAAGAGCATACGTGGAGTGGTCTCCCGCACCATGGCCCCATTCATTGATCACCGTTAAATGTGTAGCATGGTAATACGCTTGTATGTCTGGCAAAGCGATTCCCCCGTTATATTGGTTACGCTGTAGTGTTTGTAGCGCTACTCTAGGGTGCCCTCCGACCCATAATAATGTGCGAAGTTCGTCATTGACTGTCTTGAAGATTGTTTCCGGGATTCTGTGAAACGTATTTTGGAGTATATACAGTAATTTGGGAAGCGGTATCATTTTATACATGGCCGCTCTTCCCAGCAGCGTTAAAGGGAGCCGTCTCCATCTGGTTGCATCGTCTCGGAATTCTGTCAGAACCCGTTTGATGTTTTTATTAAGACATTTATTTTCGTCTATGGAAATAAACAATCCCAAGTATTTAAAGCCCCCTTCGGTGATGTGCAGGTGTCTTGGTATTGAGTGTGCATCCATTAACCCTCCCACCGGGTAGAGGCTAGATTTTTCCCAGTTTATTTTATAGCCTTCGTATTTACCAAACTCCTCAAATAGCTGGAGCGTCAGAGGTAGCGTGGTGTCAGGAGTCGTAATGTATAACAAAATATCATCCGCGTAAAGGGATATCCGTTAATCTGTAAGGAGTTTCCCATTGTCCTGTAATCCCCTGAGATCTGGGTGGGCTCTAACCAGACAAGCCAGCGGCTCCAGAACTAACGCAAAGAGCAGAGGAGACAAAGGGCAGCCATGTCTGGTTCCTCTTTTAAAGAAGAAGTCTGCTGATTTCACCCCATTAACCCTCACTCTAGCTCTAGGGTTAGTGTATAATAGCTCCACCCAGGTCATAAACTCCCTTCCAAACCCAAACTTCACTAAGACTTGTCGCATGAAGGGCCAGTGAACCGTGTCAAAGGCCTTCTCCGCACCCAGTGACAGGAACACATGTGGGGTGGGCCTATTCTTGACAGTGTCCAGCCAGTTGGCCAATCTGCGAAGATTGAACCGTGTGGCACGGCCGGGCATAAAGCCTGATTGATTTTGGTGAATAAGGGATGTGATCACCGTTAAGAGTCTGGTTGCTAGAACGAAAGCCAGAATTTTGGTTTCCGCAGTGAGATTGGGAGATAGGATCCACAATCTGCTGGGGGTTTACCTGGGTTAGGGATGACTACTACTGTGGAATGACAGAGATCTGGTGGCAACGTTCCCTCCTTGCGTGCTGCTTGAAACATGGTTAAGAGGTAGGGGCCTAACAAATTGGCGTTTTGTTTGAAAAATTACCCTGGGAGCCCATTCGGTCCTGGGGTTTTCCCTTGTTTTTGTCTATTAATGGCGTCTGTTACTTCTGAGAGGGTAATTTCTGCCTCGAAAGTTTCTGCTTCCTCTCGTGTCAGGGTAGGGGTATCAATGTTGCCAAGGTATGTTGCTATCTGGGATTCATCTGCTAACGGTCTGGCATCGTATAGTTCCCTAAAGAACCGTTCAAATGCCCCCGCTATTGTGTGTGCCGTAACATATAGCTCTCCTGCCTCCTGAATCTGAAACACCGAGCTCGCTTCTCCCTCCCTTCTGCCCAACCAAGCCAGGAGCCTCCCCGCTCTATCACCTGTCTTGTAAAGTCGGTGGTGTGAGGCCTGGATTTGTGTCTGTGCTTCATGTTCAGTCAATGCTCGGAGTTCCCTACGTGTAATTGCTATTTGCCGTATCCTCGATGCCTCAGTGGCTGGTGTAATGCTACTCTCGAGTTCTAGGAGCTTACGCTCTAGTGCCTCCATTTGGCTCGTTTCCTCCCTGCGTTTTTGTGCAATTACATCCTGTATTCAGCCTCGGATTACTGTCTTACAGGCTTCCCAGAGGGTGGTGGCCGAGGCCAACAAGCCCACATTTTCCTGGAAATATAGTTCAGTCTCCGTCTGTATTATGCCTCGCACTTTTTTGTCCCGGAGCTCCCAAGCGTTTAGTCTCCAATCCGCTTTTTGTCTAATGCCCCCTCCTCCAGCCGTTAACCATAGTGGTGAGTGGTCTGAGATTCCCCTTGCCAGATATTCTACTTTGTCCATAGCTCGTATCTCTCCAGCCGGGGCAAAGAAATAATCGAGTCTGGAGAGAACTGTATGGGCCCAGGAGAAGTAAGAGTAAATACGATCTAATGGGTGTTGTTTCCGCCACAGGTCGGTCAGTCCCAGCGAAGCTACAAAGTCTGCCAGTGGGGTGGGGACCCGGGTTCCAGCAGTGGTATGTGTGCGATCAAGATATGGGTCCATGACGTCACTGAAATCGCCACCGATTAGGTGTGTGGAGGGGCCCGATTCCAATAGTATCTTAGCTATTGCAGTTAGGGTCTGAGATTGCAGTCTTGGCGGGACATAGGTGCTAATCAGCGTTAGTTCCCGTCGTCCCCACGTCCCCTTAACAGCGACAAATGTTCCATTCGGGTCTAACCAGGTCCTGGTAGTGCGGAAGGGGGGGGTGAGGGGGGGGGGGGGTTTCTTGATCAATATTGCAACTCCTCGGGCCCCAGAGGAGAACCAGGCGTGCGCCAGTGTTATGTATGATCCCGTTCCTATAAAGGCACAGTGTGTCTCCATCAAGTGGGTTTCCTGTAGGAAAACGATGTCGGGCTTAAGTCTCTTGATAATACCAGCATCTGTAAAGCGCGCAGCTACCTCAGGTGAGGTGTCCGGGCGCTAGGGGCCGTCGGGAAGATTAAGCAAGCTATTGCCCAGAGTCACAAGGTGCTGGGCTAACCTGCCGCCGGCACCGGGGATCGAACCGTGAGCCCCCGTGGTCCGGAGTCAGCCGCCCTGGCCCCTGCACCCCACCTCTTTGACACCAATCCCCTCTTGATTTTGCTACCCAACCCATTGACATTCCAAGTCAGTGCAATGTATGTTCCCTCACCCATTGAGTGTGTGTCCTGTATGTCTCCTGTTGTATTTCGGGGAGGCCTCCCTGGTGGCCCCTTTCCCTCTGCCCCTGCCTGTAACCCCCGACGCTCCTACTGTTGGCTGTAAAAATGACATGCACGCAAACGTTACAATATAACTTTTGGTCCCTCAACCTATCCCTCCCACCCCACTCTCTCCCACGTCCTACGCCCATCCCCTAAACTGTCAACGTGACAACCTGGCGCAGGTATAGCTTGAGAGGTCTGTAGTTCCCCCCCCCCTCCCCTGACCCTCTAAATATTAATCAGAGCAATAAAGGATATAGACTTCAAGTGAGTCTTTATGTTCAGAGACACTGAACTCGCTAGTGTCTAGGGGGGCCTCCTTGACAGTGCTACAGTCCGTCCGTCATCGGCCCAGCCCGTGTTTCAGTCTTCATCACCGCTCTTATCCTGCCGCTGACATGTACTCTGTTGATTACTTGTTGATGCGTCCCGGCCCTCTATCTGGTTAATGTTCTTAAGGAGTGGGTGGTCGCTATCTGTGTCGGCGAGATACTCCTTATCTGAAGGTTCCGTGTGGGTGCTGTCTCGTTGGCTGGAGTGATTCTTCCTGGCTTTGGCCTGTATAGTATCCTCGTCCGATTCCGAGCGTACCTCTTTCTCCAGCATTCGCGGGGTCCCCCTCCAGGGGGTCCCCGTTCGAGTCTTGCGTCCTCCCGTGTACAAGCGCCTCTTTTTCGCCCTCTGCGGTTTGGGTTCTGTTCGTTTAGTTGTGTCCCCATGTGGCGTCTCACTAGTCCCTGTCTCGCGTCTCCGAGGAGGGCGCTCCTCTATCCAAGCCCATGCTTCCTCTGGTGATTGAAAGAAGTGGGACTTGCCCTGGAAAATTACTTTTAGCTTGGCAGGGAAAAGAAGCATATACTGGACCTGCAGGGCTCTTAGTTTAATTTTTACCGAGTCAAATGGTCTTCTCATCTTCTGGACTTCTCTAGAGTAATCAGGGAAAATCATTATCTTTGCGTTAGCCAATCTAAGTTCCCCTACCCGGCGTGACTCTCTTAGGATTGTGTCTCGATCCTGGAAGTTTAAAAACCACGCGATGAGCGGCCGCGGCGGGGCAACAGGTGGTGGTCTCGTACTGGGCATTCTATGGGCTTGTTCAATTATAAAACAGGCAGAGAGTTTTGCCGCTGGGAGGGATTCACGTAACCACGTCATGAGAAAAGTCCCGGGGGTCCGGGCCTTCTGCTCCCTCCGGAAATCCAATAAAGCGCAGATTGTTTCTGCGGGCCCTGTTTTCGGCATCGTCCGCTTTCCATGCTATCTCTCCCATGGTTACTTGCAGGTTTCTTACGTCCATTGTTAGTTTGTGTGTTGTGTCTTCCACCTCCGAGATGCGGTTTTCAGTTTGTGTTACCCTTTCGGAAATATTCAGCATGTCCTGACGGAGGAGGGAAACTTCTGTCCTTATTTTGGCTATTTTCCCTTCAATGGCTTCCCTGGAAGCGGGTATCGCTTGGAGGATGGCCACATTGTCCGGGGGTTCCGAGGGTTCTCCCTCTGCCTCCGCCGACGGGGGCGGGGGGGGAGTACTTTAGTAAACTTGTCTATTTTGGGCTCTTTGTCTCTTGCCATTGTTGGAATTGTGGGTGCTGTCTTCCTACTTATATTCCCCCCACTGTACCCACTTTAGGCACGGGATCACCTCTTTATTGCATATGGGGGCTTACCCAGGCCACCAATGCCAATGCGTCTGGTATCTCTCTCCCCTGCGGGCGGCCACTGAACCTCTCCTTAATTCCCCCAATCTCTCATTTGGTAGTTTTCACTGCGGTCGTTGTGGAGTCAATGGGGGTCTCCATATCTTTCCAATCTGTGTCCTTTTCTATCGTGTTGGGGTGTGCCTGTATGCTACCTGCCTGTTCGCCTTGGTCATAAGCCAATGTCCGGGACCCTCCTGCAGTTAGCCCGCAGTTGACTGCATCTTAGTTCGGTGGGCCCCAGGGTCGCGTCCCTGACTCCTTCACCCCGGGCCTACTTCATTGATTGGAGAGCCCCTACTGGGTTTCGTTCACTTCGCCTCTGTTCCCCCCTTTCGGGTCAGCTGCCCTGGTTTCGTCCGTGTGCAGCCCTTTCGTCAACACACAGGGTTCTGGTTCTCTGCTTGCCAGAGAGGGCGAACTCAGCCCCTCCGTCGCCTCCGCTTTGCAATGTTTGCTACCAGGTAGGAAACACTTTCCTCCAACAGGGGGACAGTTCATTTAAACATTTCAACCTTCTTTCAATGTTATGTCATCTCCAATCGTTACCTGGTGAGCAGCGGGGTCACCGGTCTATCACTGACCCCTCTCCAGATTCTCAGGTGGTTCACCGACAGCTGCCTGTCTCAAATTCACATCTTGCTTCTCTCAGGGGAGCGCCACTCGCACTGCCCGCTCTTTCCCGTGTGCAGCCCCTCTCACCTGCGCACGGGTTGGGTCCGGTTCTCAGCACCACCGCGGCCTCTGTTTGGGAGATCACGCTCGCCTCCCAGGCGCAGCCGCTTCAGGTCAGGCAGCACGTCGAGGAAGTCACTGGACAGGCAGATGAGTCGACCTCGGCGTCCCCCGGAGCAACGCCCGGTAGGTTCTTCTTCTTCAACCCCCTCCCGGGGGGCAACTCTTATGGGTCCAGCCCCGGAGCGGTGGCCTCTATCAGGAGTGGGTGAGCTCTCCCAGTCACTTCGGCTCGCCAGGCGGTAGGGTTTTCGCTTCCCCATTGCTGAGTCCTCTCAGGATCTCCAAGCACTCCGCTCGGGGCCGCCAATCTCAGACGCCGGCCCCGCTCTCCACAGGAGGACCCAGCCCAATCAGCCCACTCTCGCCCGTGTGCGGCCCCTCTCACCTGCGCACAGGCTGGGTTCAGATATACACACAACCGTGGGCTTTGCGCGGCTCACTATGTTGGCCCCTGGAGTGTCGCCCGGCAGGGCTTCCGCATCTAGGTTCCGTCTTCCTTGTTGGATATAGAGCGGTTCCCCTCCACTAAATTTCCGTGGCTGCCATTTTGGCAAGCTGCACCTCGTCCCTGCGTTTCTTCATTTCTTCTGTTTCCTCGGCTTTCTAAGGGCACAAATCACCATACAGGGTGTCTATAAGTTTTACAGACTGGGACGCACCGTTTATATGCGGCAGGAGGTGGTTAGAAAGGACAGGTGTTAGTCAGGATCGGGTTCGGGCTGCCGGAGCTCCGGCAGACGCAGCTAAGTGACCATGTTGCTGGCCACGCCCGTTCTCTTAATTGTTTTAAGTAAGACAGTCTCTGGTTCCACATGGCGTGCTGACATGCTGTGCCTCCTCTTGACCTCCTACCATGTTTCCTGACTTCTGGAATTGGAAAACAAATGATTTTAAAGTGCGCCCAGTCAGACTGTGCACTTTAAAACCTATTTATTTTGACATTTGTACAGTCACCTGGCTCCTGCCTCCCGCTGTGTCATCGATGGCCGCCACGTCTCTCCCTCTGTACTCAGACTTCTGAGATTGTCCACAACCTGCCAAGTTTTTGGATTGCGTTTGCGATGTTTTCGTGGTTTTAATGCAAGTGTGAGTGACATTTTTTTTACCAATTAGTAAACTGCTTCTTACAATATAAAAGTTGATCTCCTATTGAGTGAAACACCCTTCTCAATCCCGGCAACACCAACTGTGCTTGAAAATCTGTGCTGCTAAGACACCGGTAGTCAAAGGCTTCACTGGTTCAAGGAAGACTGGGACGCTTGAAATGTGTGGAATTGGGTTTCCCCCCCCCAGCACAAATTATGGGTTTTGCCAATGCGCTTTTGTGTGTGTTTGTCTCTATATGCATGTTCTGTGTATGCGTGTCTGTTTGTGTGTCCCTATCATCTTGTTTCTGTTTGTACATGCCTGTGTTTTGCCTTGAACGACGTGCGTTTGTGTGAATTGCCCTACATAATACCCCTGGGGTGTAATGACTGCAGTGCATAAGCAGGGGTGAACATCTTTTGTGTGGGGTGAGGGCGCTCTTTTGCAGTTTCTCAGCGCTATACATAACAAGTATTACTACTGGACAAGTTTACATTTTTTTTAATGTATGTTCGTATAGTGCTCTACCATTTTTGTACGTCACCAACCGCCACTGACTATTGACTCTGTCCTCAGACCAGGAGACAAGAAAGAACCCACTTGTCTTGTCCAGTCATTACAGAAGAGATTGTGCCCCAATAAGTCAACAATGCATTCACCTTCATCAAGGATTTCAGATCATTTTCCAAAGTGCAACTGTTCAGAAAACACATTGTCCATCCGCCTGGGAAATGGCGGGAACGCCGCTGCTTACTACAACCCGAAAGGGGTGGGGCCAAACAGGCGGAGCTTGTATGTGATTTGGTGCCTTCATACTCAGCAGCAAATAAAAGGGAGAACAGTGGACTCTGCTCTCAGACCAGGAGACGAAAAGAAAGAACCCATTTGTCTCTTGGACAGTCACTACAGAAGAGATTGCGTTCCAATAAAGCAAAGACGTATTCACCTCCATCAAGGTTTTCAGATCGTTTTTCAAAGTTCAATTGTAGAGAAAACACACTGTCCACCAGTCTGGAAAATTGCGGGAACCCCGCTGCATACTACTAACATGGAAGGGGCAGAGCCAAAGGGGCAGAGCCTGTTGGTGATTTGTATGTGCCTCTTTTTAGTTTTTAAAGGCGAGGGGAGCCGCGCTACCCCCCGTCCCGAGCCTTTAAAAGATCTTGGGACCCCATCCCCCAGGGCTGTGTTTTTTTTTAAAGGAGAGGGGGGCCGCGCGGCCCCCCTCCACAAGCCTATTCTGACCCCGGGGACCCCAACTCCTAGGGCCTATGTTCAATATAGGTGGGTGCCCTGGTGCCCACCGAGGGTACCCAAAATACACAAGCTGGGGGCCCCAGATTTCCCACGGCTTCCTGCATGCTGCAATAGCCGGCATTCCCCCTGCTGTTTATGATGCTCCCTCCGCGCAGGAGCAATATCTTTATCTTTTTCCCTGCACAATCTGCCGTCCAAGATCTAGCTTCCTGCCACATTTGGTGTAATTCTGTTCAGCAGCTTTGCTAAAGCCCTACCTAAAGAAGTCTATGGAAAATGCATGGGGATTTTGCATTTTGGGACCCAATCTTTTTTCTCAGCCCCTACTTTGGGCCAAAGTTATTAGCAAGAGAAAAATGCTTTTCCTATGGAACAGCTGACCTAACTATAACTACCCAGGTGCGACCGCCACTGGGTAATATATATATATATAAGACACCATTCAAAGCACTTTCCCCTAGTCCAACACGAGTTTAAGTACATTAGTGATGTTAACAATATGTGCGCAACAGTCCCTCGCAAAAGCCAGAGTGCAGTGATGGACAGGTGAATGAAGTCCAGGTAAATCTTGTATAGTTTCACTAGCTTCAGTACATTCCATACAGAGTGTTATTAGTGACATAGACCCTTTTGAACTAGAACTCTTTTTTGTCATGCAAATATGCAAATTAGGCAGCACTTCATGTATTATTTGGCATATCCAATAGATACATAAATCTGCCGAACCTCCATAATTTTCAAAACACATGTGCAATAGTCTCAAGGCAACAGGTATTTCAAAAGGGTTGTCACAATTCAGAAGGATTATACACATTTTACATGCCCTTTTAATGTCTGGTGTCTTAAATCTTAAACTGCCCCCTAGTAAGATGATCACATAATAAATATGTTGGGCCCAGCTCACGAAAAGTGTAAACCTGCACCCGTAGATTTAATTCTACGTGCTTATGCAGATTTACTAACTTTTGGTATTCACCCATATTCCCAATATCATATCTGGACATATGCGCAAGGCACAGGTTTCTAGGTGTACTTCTGGGAATGTCAGGCGACATTTCCCACGGGGTATTTATTATTCCGCAGTGGTGATCCACACAACTCTCCTTCCAAGAAGGGGAGTTGCAACAGCTGATGAATGGAATAAATACCAGACTATTTCCAGGGTGGGAAAAGGCCTGATCTAAGTTTGGGAACGCACACAAACATAGGTTTGTGAGTGTTGTCAAACTACCAAGACAAACCATGTGTTGGATTGCCCACTTCTCTTAACACAACTTATGCCCACCACCAATCCTTTTGTGGATTCCTGGAAGTCTGTACATATATGCGTGCAGTCTGCTGAGTGCAGCGGTGTACAAGTCTGAAACATACTAAAAGGTATCCATGTATTGCCATGCAAGACAAAACCAATACTTTTAGTTAACAGAATTTGAAATATCTGTTGAATGCATATATTTTTCTTTCTTATAAAACTTCTGTATTTTCAAAATCACAAGGATTCATTTTAAATTAAACCTATCATGCTGGATTATGCCACAAATGTGCAGTATAATTTGCCGTTATTCATATAAAATGCTACTTAATTTGCCTTAACATTGATGCATAATTAAGTCGGTATTCATTGGTCTTGTACTGCCACAAAATTCCAACAGTCCAAGGTAATGAGTGTAGTAAGTATATCTATCCACACTTCTAGCCTTCCTCTGAAAGGTTCTGAGATACTGTCTCATCTAGGGTGGATGGAGGATCAGGGAATTGACCGCACCTTTAATAAACAAGTGAGAAGCATTCCTAATAGGTTAATCTCATATAAAACACCTTCAAGAATTTTCTCTCATTGATGAATTTCAGACAAGAAAATAAATGTCACCACCCTGAATTCCAGTGACCTACTTGTCAAGTTGATTCTTCAGCCTAGGCTTGGCTGAAGCAAACCACTCCGCAATGAAAACTGCCTGTTTGGGACATCCTCCGAGTTACAGAAGGTCATATGAACATTTCTGAGTAGGGAAAACAAGAGAAGTTCCCTTTCCCAGTATATCATCCTTAATCCCAGGAGGGACTTTTCCCCAGCTGTATAAACTTTGTGAGGATAAAGTATCTGTGCAAAGACCTACAAATAAGGATGATATCATACCATGAAACTGCAGTGTAACAGAAACTAAAATATGTCTAGTGGAGAATCGGGAGAATTCTGTAAACTGAGATTTGAGGAGATGGAGGAAAGACTAAAGTAAAGACTCAAAGGTTCGTCAGAAAGCACACCTGAGAACATAAACAACAAATTACCAGTTAAATAAGAAGTTCAGTTGAATAAGCACTGACAAAGGCACTCGGACTGGCTTTTGTATACTGCATTCAAACAGAAAAAAAGTAAATATTGGTGAAGAAAAAGAATACACTTATGCAAGACCAACACTCCCAGAGGCACCAGATCCAACAATTATAGAGGAATCTACGCAACCAAATAATATGCAGCGGAGGAACAAGACGATGTGCAGCAGCAGAGCACTGGAAGATGTGCAGCTAGGTGCACATGTTTATATGCACTAGTGGAGTACACAATGGGGTAAAGTAAGGGGCACAAGTTGACGTGCAGCAGAGGAGTACAGGACGATGCGCACCGGGGATCACAAGTGCTGCATCTCTGGGCAGCACTGGGTGATGCACTTCAGGGGAGCACTGGAATCTCACTGGAAGGACTGGGTGATCACAATTCACAGGGCAAGTCCTGATGTGGAACAGGGGCCATACTGGGATGTATAACGAGGGCACATGGTCATGTACTCCAGAATATTTTCATGTGTACCATTTCATGATTGAAACTTTAAGCCAGCTTTTTTTTTTCTTCAGTCCAGCAACATTTAGCATGCTGGCCTTCTCAATCATATACTTATAAAGGTGAAACTTAAACTACAAGTCACAGATTGCAGAAGGTATTGCTTACAAATTAAGAAATGGCTGAAGGTGTCACTCATCACACGGGCCATCTGTCAGCTACACCGACAGGAAGGGGCTGGCTCACAAAATTATTTAAAAAATTAATTTCCTCTTCATGACAATTCGGTGTTTTGGCTGTGCTGCGTAAAGATTTCTCTCATTTTTCTGAACAAAAAAATGTTTAGAGTAATATTTGTATTTACCAAAGTTCCTTTGACACGTTTGTATGTAAGTATGTATGATTCTCAGGCCATACAGTTGATTTAACAAAGTAGCAGGTATGGTAACTTTAAATGAAAAACAGATGTTCTCATTTTTTAAACAGAGTACATGCATCTAAGACCTGATCAGTAGACGTCAAATACTTCGGAGACTAAATATCAGATAGCCGAGCAAAAAAATTAAGGGGAACATACAGGGATGTATTTCCTACACAGCATAAAAGGGTTAACAATGGACCCCAATCTTATAGGTGAGGCACTACAGATTAAAAAACAATAAAGCAACTATTCCAAGCAAATTGTTCAGAATAGTAAGCAGTTTGTCCAGTTCAAACCCATTGTGAATCAAGCCAGAAAGAGTGTTGTGATGCACAGAAACAGAGGAGCAGCTCAGGGAAACATGGAGAGATTGAGCCCTGCTTGTAGAGGCCTTCTTAGTCCATGTGCCTGGAATATTAAAGTGCCACAAATGTTATGAGCACCAAACATACTCGTGATTCGGGTATTCGCACAACACTTTAGTGGCTCGTTCTGTACAAATGCACACTTTGCTACTTAGGAGACAGTAGTCCATAATGACATTCATAGTCAGTCATATTTATTCTATAGTTAATAAAAACTTTTACAAAAAGCGGATATTTAAAATACTGAGTATTGTTAACACCTTTTCAAGTAAAATCGGAGGTAAAGTGCTAAGGGTTACTAATAGTGTTATATTTCGTCTGTAATAAGGCTAGTAGAAGCCGGCCAGCCTTCTTTGCATCGCTTGGAGTTCTGATGCGTTGCAACCATGTGCTGGTTTGTACGGTTCCGTCTGGCCTTCGGTAAGTTGTGTCGAGGAGTCCAGATCTGGAAAAAAAGTTGTTAAGCTCTGGTTTTTGCTTCGGCCTTCCCCTGGGCATTCCGAAGTACATTTTGGGTTTAGTGGTCTGGCGTGCTTAAGCTTTAGGGAGCAAGCAGTGCTTAGAGTCTAAGGGGCGCAAGCCGTGGGTAGTTTTGCATTCCCCCAGCCTGACTGTGTTCCGAATGCTTTAGTTCCAAGTGCGTGTTTCACGTGCTACTTGTTGTATCTAGTTTGGTAGCTGCTATTTTAAGAAAGTTGAGTTGACAATTTAGTGAATTTAGGCTAGCGATTACTGCCTGCCGGCATATGCGTACACCCAAGCTGATAAAGTCGGCACGAAGTAACAATTTCCTGTGCAGTAGAAGCTGAGGACAGATGCATAGGACGTGGGTTAGGGTTTCCTTTCATATGGTATTCAGAATATCTGGAACAGTTTGGCATGTCATGTGCAGCTGCCAAGCTTCTAGTCCTGTTGTTATGTTTAAAGGGGATTTGTGGTTGGGTCAGCAGTTACCACCAGAACGGGTGGGTCTTTAACCACAGGGGGAGGTCAGTAATCAATGCCAGAGTTTTGGGGGTGGCAGGGTGTCAGCAGACAAGGAAATACATTTCTAAAAAAGCCTGGAGGGGTTGAGGGTGCAGCATTAGAGCTGTAGGAAGCAACACAGAGTGCAGGGGGGTGGAGGGTTTTAGTGACAAAGCAGCACACAAGGGGAAAAGCACGAAAACCCATCAATTCCCTTGAAGTGCTGAAGAAAAAAAGAAAACAAGTGGTTTCTTCCTGAATGGAAGGAGTGGCATGATACAAGTCATCTAATCAAAAGGATGGTAAAGAAGCAGTGCTCTAGGAAGAAACAAATACAAGAAGATGAAGGAAAACCATTAAATAAGAAGCAAGTAAATGAGACTGGCAAGAAAGTAAAACAATAGTAAACAATCAGCTAATCCAAAGCCCACTCTAAGTACTGGTTTTGCTCACAGTGGGTATTTGCCAACAAAGAGCCAAAAACATTCTGTAGGCCAGAACTAAAAAGTGATCTCAACAGAAAATGTTTACATAGCCAGTGCTTACCTTGACAATGTAATATAGAACTAGCTATCCAATGGCAGACTGGTCTGCTATGAAAAATATTGGGTCCATCTTGAGATCTTTGTACTTTTCTGCTGTTCTCAGAGTTTAGGTCAGGGTTTAGCTTTCAAGTCTGGCTGCCTACAACTTAAATTGAATGGGTTGAATGAAGCAAACACAACGTAAGGGAACTCACCAGCGTGTTAGGCCACAGTGGCATTCTGTGATAGAAGCCCCTAACTCACATACCATCAGGCCAGGTAATGGAGCAAGGCCCTGAAAATAACAGAATGGGCACACCGGGCAATACGGTACAAACACACCGTGCCTGCCACTTTCAACTGAGTGACTGAGAGAATTACACACATGCTTGGACGTCATATTTCCAAACGCTTTTAGAAAGCCGTGGCAATCAGTAGGAAATGCTTGTCAATGTCCATACAGCCTTGACCCACTTTAAACTGGAAGCGCGGCTTCCTTGCTCAGGTTGAGCGTGAACTGGTGCTCTCCCCGGACTGTGGCCAAGGAAGAATAGTGGTGGATCCCGCATCAGTGATGGAGACACTAGCTGGCAATGATGCCATAGGCCTGCCGCAGGGAGTGACCTCCCACCTGGAAGCTATTCTTCCCATGTGATTACAGAAACTTTGCGACATTGCCCGCGTGGGAGGACTTTGTTGCCCCAATTACATGGTGCCAGTGAGGCTGAAATACACATGAGAGTCTACCTGGGGGGAAGCCTCACTACCTTACTGTACAAAGGGAGCTCTGATCCCATGCCCGATGGCTGCCTTCCTGGTGATGAATGATCATGTATCTTCAGGGATCAGCAGGTGGTTCCAGCTTATACTGATGGTAGAACATAGAGTGCAGCCCCACATCACTATTTTCAAAACTCATTATGCAGAGGTTGAGCAGCGGTCATTTGATGCAGTTAACAACACGATGAGCATGCTTTAAAGCCAGGACTTTATGGTCCCAGCTAAACAATCTGAAGAACGAGATGGACAATAAAAAACAGCCCCCAAAAAAACCACCCAAAACAATAAGGGCCCCAAGAAAAGACGATCAGCTTCAAATTCAAATTTCAAAAGCTCTGTGCTAAGCAGCTGCAGAAGGAGTTTCTGGTCACGCCACCAACTACTGTTCCACAAGCTGACGTGGGAAGAGGGAAGAAGTCAGGATGTAAAGGTAAATGTGTTAACTGTTATAGAAGCAGTTTTGCCACAAGTCACAAGTTACCCACAAGGCTGATAACGAGGAGGCAACATAGTTGCAACGCTATTAATATTGTCAGAAAGTGTGCTGTAAGTCAAATTGTGCGACTGTCATGTAATTACTGCAACAAGGTTGAATTATGGCCATTAGAGTGAGAAGAGTCCGATGCTATTCAAAATTACCTCTTGAAGTCCAGCTTGATCCCTTTACTGGTTTGCAGAATTTCATTTAGCCACTCATGTAATGTGATGTCACTGTCAGTCTGAGGGGGATGCGCCATGATTGGCTCCTCATTCCCGGATCCCCGCCCTCGAAGGAGGACGTCTGCTTCAATCATGTGCGCAGCACCTGTTGGATTAAAGAGCACAACAGAAACCTTAACAACCCAGGCGTAGACATTAGAATTACTGACTGCAAGTGAGAGGCAGGGAAGAAATCTAGTGGCACTCTTTGATTCTTTTATTTACTCAAAATAGTAGAGAGTAAAACGCAGAGTCTCATAGAAATACCTGAATTGTTAGATATGTAATAGGAGATTCATGTAGTATTTCTATTGCATCTGTTTATTTAAAGCAGGCATATCAACATTAAGTCACAATCCAAACGTTAGTAACACAAATGGCGTAAAAAAAATTCAAAAGTGTTTTATTCCCACGAGTTTGAGCACCTCCATTTTCACACACTCATCCGGCCCTCCGAATATTATCTGAATGGCTCTATATAAAATTACAATGAGAGCACAGCATCCAAGTGCTTATGAGGTGAGGAAATCGCCCACACAGTAGAGGATGTGCCTCCTGAGATGCAAGCATGTGGGAAAAAGTGGGAAATTAAAAATTCAGAAATGAACCACTACACGGCACACCTGCCACACTCTATGAGAGTTGCTGAAATACTTGTAACCGACCAGCTTCGACACTTCTCAGACAGGCCGTTTTAACCGTTTAACAGGTCACTCACTACCTGAGTGTCCGCAGCTGGGCTTGAGGCATGGGCAAAGTGGGCAATTGGCCAGGATCCCTCCCTACCTTTGAAGGAGCGCCCTGGTAAAGTATTGGGAAATTCCTGCCATAATAACGTTGCTCATAAAAAGCTTTGTTTCTAATTTGACAGCACCGGATGCTTAACAGAAACGTAGGGCCACATTTATTAAGGGTTTGTGTCAAAGAAGCACAAACTCTTGCAAGAGCATTTGGCAGGGGGCGACAACTCATTTCATGGCTCTATAAAACTCTAATTTCCATGATTTCAGGGGACCTGCCGACTTTGCAAAATAGGTGGCTGATAGAGAGCCAACTTAGTACTAAGGAATGGGGTAAGGTACTTGCGCATATACATACTATCACTAGAAATACCCTATTTCGATACACACAACTTAAGTATGACCATCAGAGTTACCTTCCACAGCACAGACTGAACTTCATGATGCATACAGATAATCTTTGTCGTCCAAGGTGCACACTTGTAGATCAGTGGCGGCTGCTAGGGACCAGTAGTGGTGGTGGTGGGGGGGGTTAGAAAAAAATTAAAAAGACGACTTACCTGCCGGCCGCCGCCTCTCCTCCGTCCTCCCTCTGTTCCTGACACACACAGGCACCCAGACTCCCTTAAGCCAATCACGACACTGCTGTCACCAGCAAGACAGCAGCGCTATGATTGGTTTGAGCGGCATGTTTAGCCACTCAGACAGTGCCTGGGACTGTTCTCTACCCAGCTGACCAGCACAGCCAGGTGGAGAATGCATTGTGCGCATTTATGGTGCACCAAGCACTCCAACTCCCTCTGACGAAAGCCAAGCCCCGCCCCGCCTTAACCTGGCTCCGTACTAACAGAGAAATCTTTGCATTTCTGCAATCTTTCCACACCTTGCATGTATGATGCACTGTACGCCCCACATACTATATGTGGAAAGTTTAAGACTTTGTCATGGCACAGGATTTTATACTGAAAGGATATGCTTCTATACAAATCATATGCCAGACTGCACACACTCACCTCTGCATTATAGTGCAAAGGTTGTGCGTGGTGCTAGGCAGACTATCTGTGCGCCTGCGCCGGGGTAGTGAGCAGCAGCAGCAGGCCATTGTTAATAAATATGGCTCTGAGCTGCTTTCTACTTGAGCAACTAAGCACAGCAACTTTGGTTGCAGCATTGCGTTGTGCTAAAATAAATCTACCCCATGCTGTATGTGCCTGGCATGCCCAGCCCTGGAACTCTGAGGCAGTTGGTGCCAGTTAAAATGAGAAATAATCTCTGTGTCATTTCTCTCTCCTTACATAATCTCACCACTTGTACCTGAATCCTCGCTCTTAACCTCTCTCAATCACTTCCTCTCTTTCACAAACATATATCACTTTCTGGACATCGTTCTACATCAACTCACCCCCTTCACCATCTTTCTCAACCTCTTTCTTTATAGATTACTCTACCTCACCATTTCTTCCTCTTTTTCTATCTCACAACTCTCTACGTCTGTATAAACCTCACCTCTCTTTCTCTGTTTCACATCTCTCAAGTTCCTTTTTCGCTCTGCACCACGTTTCTCTTTCTACCATTCACCTTCCCTACCTATGTTTCTTCTCCACTACTATTTACCTGACCCATTGTTTCTATACCTCTTCTAATTTTGCTCTGTCTACTTGCATCTTTTTATATTTTTCATCAAGTCTCATTGCCTATTTCTTTGTGTTGCTGCCTTTACTTCCCTCTAATTCACATCTTTTTCTACATTATCTCACTTCCCTTGGAGTGCTGTACTCCTTTGCCTCTTTCTACATTTCAATCTCTCCATCTCTCTCTCTCTCTTTCTTTCTCACTCTACTACACTCCAAAACATTAACTATTTCTCTGTCTCTCTTTCTCCACCTACCTCTTCCTCTTTCCACCTGTCATTATCTTTGTTTCTGGCTACTTCACCTTTCCCTCTTAACCTACTTCTCTCCCTGCTCAGATATCTTTCTACAGAATGTCTATCTCTAAGCCCTTCTCCCTCTACTTCACGTCTCTCGCTATACTGTTCTCTTTATGTCTCTTTCCACTGGAAACTGTCTAGTCAGAAAAGTGCACACATACAAAGACGAGAAGACGATAAGGTAGGGGAAGAGAAATTAGGAGAGAAATATTAGATTTAAATCAACAGAATGGTCCATACGAGGGAGAAGTAAGACTGAGAGAAGCCAAACGAGGGAGGGGTTCACTGGAAACAGCCAGAGCGTGAGAAGCATTAGTGACGTTACTAAAACAACCACCGGACGAAGAGGACGAGGGAACCGGGGGCGAGGCAGTTGAGGAGATAGGTTGAGGATGACCTACAGCACTTCCTCTCACATTGCCTAACAGACGACAAAAAGCTCAAAAACCACGATGTGAACCTGGGGACGGTAACATTAATAGAAATCCACTACATACAGGCACGCCTAGGGAGAGGGAGGGGGGATGAATGGGAGTCGGTTAACTAACCGTTTCTTTTAGAACGAGGAGGCATATTAGGGGGAACGAGGAGGCATATTAGGGGGAACAAGGAGCTAGCATAGGAGGAGCTATACCAAGTAACAATGGGAACCGTATAACAGAAGGGTAGACTTTGTAATATAGTATGCACTCATTGGGTCTCAGAGCGAGAGAAATGTTTAATACAACTACTGCCTGGTGCTAATACTGTAAGGTTAGGATATTGGAAAGCTCACATTATATAAGCTGAAATGTGAACGTTTGTAATAAGAAATGCTCAATAGGAGAGGCGTGGCTTGGAGCGTCAAGATGGCGGTCGCACTCTAGGAGTGCTCCGGACCCCTCCGTCATCCGCTCAATCCCCACAAACCCATCGAAGGAAATTAGCAGCCCCGGCAGCAGGCCCTGACCCACCGACACTGGGGGCAGACCACCTTGTCGTGCGTGGCTCCCGAGAAAATCGCCTGGGCTTGGATCAGTGCTGCGGTGAAAGCGGCGGCTTCCCCTAAGATGGCGGACTCAGCTCCTGGGCCGGCTCAGGAGGGACTTTAGCCGCGCTGACTGCCCAACGCTGCTGCGGAACGACGCCCGGTCTCCCAACCGAGAGCCGGGCGCAACATAGCCAGAATCACCCACCTGCTGCTGCCTCTGACGGTGGCGACCGCCTGAGACTGGACCGGTGCTGCGTTGAACGCGGCAGCTCCGCTCAAGATGGCGGACTCGGCTCACTGCTCAGAGCGGCTGAGAATCTAGTCGCACGGACCGACCGGCGCTGCAGCGGTGAGACGCCCAGTCCCCCAACCGAGAATCGGGCGCACCAAAACCCCATACACCCACCTGCTGCGGCCTCCGACGGTGCGGACGGGGCTCAGGCCGAAACGGGCATGAGAGCACAGGCAGCGCAATACAGGACTACCCCAGAGCATCAGGTGGGGAGTACAAAACAGACATAGCACGTCCGTGACAGGCCCGATGCTTCGGACCTCCCCTGGCGATCAACATCGACGGAGCCCCTGCTACTGCCTGAAACCCCGGAGTGGAGTAGCCCCTCCGATCCGTCGGGATCACGAGGTCTGAGACTCGGTGCCCACCCAATCACACAGCACTGGAGGCTCGTCAGAGACCGCTGGAAGAGCCCAGAGCCCTATGGGCCACCCGCAGCATCAACTAAAAGCGGTAAGCGAACGGCCTGGGGCGGATCGGGCGGCCCATCGGGGCGGGAAGCCTGAGGGCTGCTGAGAGACTGCCGTGGGCCGGCCCCCCCTCACTCCTCAACCTAAGACACTACCAAGTGGGGCAAGTACTTAGAAAACACAACGGCCGGCCTGGGCTCCCTCCGCACCGGGCCCGGCGGAGGACCTAACCGCCGACTCCACCGGCAGACTGCCCGCTGAGGGCCTGAAACAGCAAGCATCAGAAGGCTGAGGAACACGGGACCAGGGCCTGGTTCTCCCGTGACGAGGCGGTGGCCGAGGGGTAGGCCCTCTATGATCCGATAACAACCTGCAGTGGAGGGCACCGCAATCCCGAAACTTCACCGGTTCACGGCGACCTACCGGAGCTGGGGCGACTGCAGTCCGTGGCTCGGCACCCCCCCCCCAAGCACGAAGCATTGGAGACTGAGATCCCTGAAGTCTGATTCGCAACAAGGTACGCCGGATGAGCCCAGAGCCCTCCAGGCCATCCGAAACTTCAAGTAAAGGCGGTAGGCGAGCGGCCCGGGGCGGACAGAGTGGCCAGACGAGGGGAGGAGCCGGGGTCCAGGGAGAGACTGCCACGGGTGGGCTCCCCGGCTCTTAAACCCGGGATACTACCAGGTGGGGCAAGCATTTAGACTGCATCACATCAGGCTTGGGCCCCCACCCAGGGACTGGCAGAGGACCTAACCACCGACCCGCCAACACATTGCCCGCTGCCCCTTGTGACACAGCAGTAGCCTACGGGGTGCCAACGACCAGAGAGAGAGGGCGGGGAAAACCCCGAAACCCCGCCGGCGCCCAACCACCTACCAGAGTGGGGCGACAGTGTTCGTGGCAAACGGGCCACGCCTCCACAGCAACCATACAAGCGGCCAAACTCACAAGCCTGCACCAGCCTTAACGAGATGGGAGACCCCCTGTCCACTGAAGGGCCTTGAATCCCGTCCACGCGCCTGCCAGGACACACACCAGAGGCCAGTCATCAGCCCTGGATCGACGGCCTACCAAGCAACCCGGAGACATTCTGTAGGCAGGGTCCCCCACCTCGTTCCCACTCAACCATGGGGAAAGATCGAGGCCCGAAACCCACTGCAACGCAAACCAAAATGGACCAATTCACATCGAATGGACCCAGACCCACGGAGGGCACCATGGAGCAGCCGGCTCTCCCCGAGGAGGACCTCACCACAATCCTCCAGGCTATCAGCTCATAGCAGGCCTCAGTTGAAAATAAAATTGGTGAAGTCCGGGTAGACATGGCCCTTATACGGCAAGACCTCCGTAATGCCACGGCCCGCATCACAGAAGCGGAATCCCGTCTATCCACAGTTGAAGATGACGTCCAACACTTAAAAGAGCAAATATCCCAACTGTGGACCCACACAAAAGAACTACATAGAAGGGCCGAAGACGCCGAAAATAGATCGAGGCGCAACAACCTCCGATTGGTAGGTTTCCCTAAAGGGATTGAGCAGGGCCAAGCAGCAACCCTCGTCGAGAGATGGGCCAAGTCCTGGATGCCGGAAGACGCACTATTGACATGGGTTGCAGTGGAGCGAGCACACTGATCCCTAGAACCCAAACCCCCACCAGGTGCCCCGCACCGACCCATCATTGCCAGGATCCTTAACTTTAAGGATAGAGACGCAATCTTGAGGGAAGCCCGCTCCCAAAGCACCCTGACCTACCAAGGACACAATATAATGATTTTCCCAGACTATACCAGAGAGGTTCAGGCCCAACGTCGCTCGTACACAGACGTCAAACAAAAGCTACGTGCCCCCAACCTCCATTACAGGCTGCTCTTCCCGGCCCACCTCCGGGTCGTTTACCAGGACAAAGCCCGCTTCTTTGAATCTCCAGAGTGGGCCTGGACCTGGCTGACCGAGGAACGTCCCCTCGGGCCATGACCTTTCCTCCGAGACCCCGGACTGGAACTGTTCCACCAGCATCCCGGAGAAGATGCTCAGGCAGAGGCTGTTGCACCAGAAGAGAGCTTTCGGCATCGCCCACCGCAGCCACCCAGGGCCCTGGGATCCAGCATGAAGTATAAGACTACCAGGCACAACAACGGAGCCGATCCTTGGAAAGACCGATCACCGGGGGTAGACCCCCCATGACTCTAAACACTGCTTACATAGACACAGATCTCTCCCGAAGCCCAGTGATCTGTAAACGGGCGATCTGACCTTTAGCCGCACATGGAGTCGAAGCCTGCCCGGGAGGTCGAGACGAGAGGTCACAATGACTAAGTGTAATTAGACACTTTTGTCGATGCAACGGACATATCCAGATTTAAGGAGGGGTCCACCACGCAGCTTCTACGCTAAGCGCAACAGTTTAGCTTGTTCACTTTGATGTTGTTAGGGTGACATATGCTTCCGTTCCAGAAGTATAGGGTGGGGGGCAGAGGTGGGGGTCGGGACCATTGTCCTAAGTTTTGGTTCACCTTTATTAGGTTCTCACAGCACACACCCCATTCACCAGCGCGAATGCACACGAGGCTCGCAAAGCATAAGCCAAGAGACCAGTGCACACCTGCCCAGGGCCCAACCCGTCCCTTCGGGGTGGCGGAGCCGCCTGTTCCCCTGCCCCCCATGCAATACTCATGACGCACACAACACATAGCAGGGAGCCCCTCCGGGTCCTTTCATGGAACGTCAATGGCCTGTTAGATCGAGTCAAACGCACAGCGGTCCTGAGGCACGCGCCTGACGTACTATTGCTCCAAGAGACTCACCTGATGGGGAACCACTGTCCCTTCCTATCGAGATATGGGTTTGACAGATCTTGGCATTCTGGCTTCGAACGGGGCTCACGCGGGGTGGCAATCCTCATAAGGCGGAACCTTCCCTTCGTACTCACCCATGCCACGAGGGACCCTCAGGGCCGCTACGTAGCTCTGTCCGGAACACTAGGAGGAAACACCATCAATCTAGTATCAATATATGTCCCACCAGCCACCCTCACAACCACTTTGACCAACGTTAGCGACGTTCTCACCTCCCTGCCCTTAGGCGAGACAGTGATTGGGGGCGACTTCAATGCGGTTATGCGCCCAGACCTCGACACTACAGGTTCGCCCTCTACCAATAGGAAGTTGTCCGCAAAGAGAATGGTAGATTGGGCGTCAACCCTGGGCATATGTGACATCTGGAGAACGTGGAACCCTAGAAGCACTTGCTACACTCACACATCTGTGGCACACCACACCCACATGCGCATGGACATGATATTCATGCCGGCCCCTGAGTGCCAGAGAGTAACTAACGTTGCCATCCTCCCCCGGGGATCTCAGACCATTCACCACTGCTCCTTCAACTGGGTGGTCCCGCAGGCAAAGTGAGACCCATCTGGAGACTGATCGCATGGTTCCTCCAAGATAGGAAGATCCGGAAGACCATTGGGGAGGAACTCCAGCAGTACTTCCTCACTAATCAGGGCTCGTTCCCTCCCTGGGCACTCTCTGGGAAGCAGGCAAAGCCACCATTCGTGGTTTCGCCAAGGGACAACTCAAAGCTACACGACTGACCCAAGACAGTCGACTGTCCCTCCTCGAAGCCCAGGCGACTCGCCTAGAGAGAACCTCGGCTGGAGCGGTGGGTGAAAGTAGCGAGGGACAACTCTCACTACTGAGAGACGAAATCAAGCAGATCTCACTAGACTCAGCTAAACTGTTGTGGAGGTCCTCCATTGCCCTGGCCTACAGATGGGGAGACAAAAATGGGAAAATACTGCATAGATTGGCATCATACCCTCTAGCGAACCGCATAGTCCCCGAGGTCCAAGACTCCTCTGGAGTCACTCATCGTACGCCAACCGCAATAGCCCAGGCCTTTGCTGACTATTACTCTCGGCTATACTCGGCCCAAAGACCTGAGGCCACACTCTCCGCACTAACTAGTCTGGGAGGGATTCATCTTCCCCAGCTCTGTGGAGCTGAGACGGATAGTCTGGATCTCCCCATTACACAGGAAGAAATAGGTGACGCCATCTCTCTAGTTTCAGCCGGGAAAACGCCGGGCCCAGATGGGTTACCGCAAGAGTACTATGCCGCGTACTGAGAAACGCTAATCCCTCACCTCCACAACCTATTCGCAGAAGTTGCCGAGACCGGGACATTCCCGCCCGAAACAGACTCTGCGACTGTGGTCGTCATTCCTAAAACGCAACCTCCCTCGCCTTCATGTGTGGACTACCGTCCAATCTCACTTATAGATACAGAGGTCAAGATATACGCCATGATCCTGGCCCAGCAGCTGCGACCGTTCCTCTGTAAACTCGTCCACCCGGACCAGTGCGGTTTCATGCCGGCACGTAGCACAAGAAACTGCCTTCTGCGCCCCCATCTGGCCCTGGAGAATCGTCACTCACTCACCCCCTACCTAGCACTCCTACTAGCCGACTTCCAAAAAGCCTTCGATACGGTCAACTGGCAATACCTAGACAGTGTGCTGAACACAGCTGGTCTGGGCCACCACTTCCGTCGCCTCGTCCGAGCTCTTTACTCCAAACCTAAAGCAAAAGTCCTTATAAACGGGGCCCTTTCGGAGGCCTTTCCGATCGGTAGAGGGACAAGGCAGGGATGTCCCCTCTCCCCCCTCCTCTTTGCACTAGCGATGGAGCCACTGGCATGCCTCATCCGGGCAGATGAACAAGTGCGAGGCTGGAATTGGAAGGGCACCCATGAGGACAAGATCGCCCTATATGCAGACGATGTCCTGCTCTTTTTAGCACACCCGGAGCAGTCTGGGCCCGCTGCCTCCAAATCCTCTGCACCTTTGGATCAGGCGTCGGGACTGCGCCTAAACCCTACCAAATCAACCTTAGTGCCCCTTCACATACCAAGGGAATGCTTTGACTGGCAGTCAAACATCCCCATACGGTGGCAGTCGTTTAAGTACCTGGGGATTTGGGTCGCGTTACTCCCAGACTTGGCATGGTCACTTAACATTACCCCACTGGTCAAAAGAGCTAAGGAGATCTCAGAGGATGGCAAAATTTGCGGCTCAATCCCCTAGGAAGAATAGCCCTATTTAAAATTATGATTCTCCCCTGCTTCCTGTATGTCATCCAGAACACCCTGTTCCATCTACCACGCAGCTGGTTCAGGGAGCTAGACAGTATCGCCACAAGATTCCTTTGGGGAAATTTGAGACCACGATTGGCCCTCGCCTACTGCCAGATCCCGCTTTTTGACGGGGGCATGGGTATGACCAATCTATATCTATCCTTCCTAGCAACTCAGTTGCTCGTTCTGCACGATTGGTTCAATGGTGGCTGGTCCAACCCGGCATATAGGGTTGAACTGGAGGACCTAGGACTGACACAGATCCAGACAATGATGTACGGAGGCCCAGTGCTGATGGCTCTTCCGACTGTGACTCGAGCGGTCCTGCTGGCCTGGCGCTCAGCCTTATGCTATACCCACTGGGATAAAAAACTGACACAGCAAACACCCCTCTGGCAGGGCACTTGGCTGGGGGACGTAGGGGCTCTGGAGGGCTTCAAGAAGTGGGACCTAATTGGTATCTCACAACTGGGAGATATGTGGGTGGGGGACCACTTACGTTCATTCCAAGATCTACAGACTCGCTACACCCTCCACCCATCACAATTCTATAAATACTTGCAGTTGCGCCACGCTCTCAGCACGCACATAGCAATAGGTATAACACTGCCAGAATTCAATCCAATGGAAGCGCAGATCATGATGGGGGACCTAGGGAAAGGTGGGGTATCGAGAATATACCGCTCCCTGACCAACAATAGTCCAACAACACTCAACCCGCTCAGACGCTGATGGGAGGCATGGCTGGGCCCACTGGAGACGAGGACTGGCGGGATGCCTGGATGGCTCACAAAATCATTACCACGTCTGCCAAGCTCCGCCTGGTCCAGCTGTACTACCTTCACTGTGCACACCTCACCCCCAGTCACCTCCATCGGGTGGGCCTAATAATCACCCCTTCTTGTACACGATGTGGGCTTGAACCAGCAGATTTTTACCACATGGTATGGACGTGTCCACGTCTCATCTCATACAGGGAGGCACTGATATCCGAACTGCCTGACGTCCTGGGATGGGTGGGGCCACTTAAACCCTTGAACCTACTCCTAGGTATCATGGACGGCTTGGACGGGAACAGAGCGGATAAGCTCTTTCTGGGCACCGCCATCGTGGTGGCCAAGCGGGACATTGCCGCCGCATGGAAGAATCCCACCCCACCTAGCGTAACCAAATGGCGCAGAGTCGTAGACTGGCGTGCAGCGCAGGAGAAACTGCTGTACGAGGCACAGGGTTGTCCAAACAAGCACAGGAGGGTCTGGGGAAAGTGGCTGGGTCAGGCTGAGTAGCAGAATTCCCCCCTTCCCCTCGGGGCGGCGTCTGTGTACGACCGACCCTAGAGACGGCTACGGACCACAATGTGTGCGGACGCTTATTTGGTGATGACAGTCATTTAATGTACCATGCTCAAAATGAAATTTATGTGCTATATTTTACTGTTCTAAAAATCAATAAACTTGATTATCAAAAAAAGAAATGCTCAATAAAATTTGTTTAAAAAAATAAAATAAACAGAATGGTGAAAATCCTCGGAGCAGTGCTTTGATTTTCACTGTTACCGCAAGAACACCAGTAGTGAAGGGGGATATGTTTGGGATTACGAATTTAGGAAACCTAGTCATTGGCTAGTTGATGCGACTCAAAAGCAGGAGAGCAAGCCAGAGGTATCAGATGGACCCTATTTTCTACACTGGAGTACTTGGACTAAGCTAGCCTTACTCTTTCACAAATACCAGCATATGCAGGAAAATACTTCTCGCCTCAACATCGATGCACAGCAAGTGGGTCTGAAGATCAACCCAAATAAATCAGAAGTCATGCCACTCAACATCCAAAATGCTTCTTCACCAATCAAGGTGAATGGAGAGGGCTCAGCCATGACTGAAGAGTTCACCTACCTAGGCAGTACTATTAGCTATCATTGCGGGGCAGGCAGTGACATCAAGAGCAGATTGAACAAGGCCAGGAATGCATTCAAGAAGCTGAACAACGAGTGGTCATCTAAGTACAGCACACCAACACCAAGCTGAGGCTTTCCCAGATTGTGTGTTGTCCACACTCTTGTATGGATCAGTGTGTTGGCAGATAACAAAAAGCGATATCAAACTATCAGCCTCCCACAGCAGTAACCTGAGAAAAATATTGCACATTTACTGGTCACGATCTATATGTAACCAGGAACTGCTCACAAGATGCAAGCAAGAGAGAATGGACACCATCATTAGGAGAAATGATGGAGAGGGTTAGGAGACACCATCAGAAGAAAACAAGCCTCCATCCCAAGAACAGTTCTCTACTGAACCACAGAAGGCAAACGGAAAAGAATCAGGCCAAAGAACACCTGGAGGAGTACTGTGAAAACAGAAATGAAGATCCTAAATAAAAGCTGGGGCACCGTACAGAAACCTGCCCAAGATAAACAGAAGTAGAGGTCCTTCATTTCTGCCCTACATGGAATTCGGCATAACGGACAGTAAGTAGTAAAGCTACAATTTCAAACGGTATGTGCATAGGTCTTACTTTAATAATATGTACTAGTCCACTAAGCATCTCACAAGTCACTCTTACCATGTTGTTCTTGATATGGGAGTAACAAGCTAGCTAGATACTGAATTTCACCTAAAATGTTGTTGCAAGTAAAGCAAAATCGAGAACCAAAAGATCAAAAAGAAATGGCTTTATCAATGCTTGTAGAAGCCTTATTTTTGTACTACTGGACTGTTGGACACCAGGCAGCATTAGCGTTCGGCTGTTTTTGTGTGGCCCCATTTATGAAAGTTCAATTCAATATTGTTTGGCATTACAACTTCAATGAGCCAAAAAGGGGTAATAAATTTAAGGCTACTCCAAACAGGGAGGCCCAAAATATATTTTGCCCAGCGCCCCACCAATTCATAAGTTGTCACTGGGCAACTGTACGTTCTTTTAATCTGACAACATTGATAAGATAGAGACGAAGAAGTAAAAAGGCATGGGGTCAGTGAGCCGTTTTACCCTTGTTAGCAGGTGTGATGCAAACAAGTAGAGTGTCCCTCGGTCTTCTTTTTATTTTTAATGTCCACCCCACTTCCTTATCGCCATTTCCTTAGTTTCACTACTGTGCTTTGACACCTTACCAGGTGGTGCAAATCATGTTCTATAAGAGGCACTGCACAGGTACTGAAGTGCAAAGTTTATTCTCGCACACAGAAGTAGTATAATACAGTAAAGCTTTACTAGCAAACACAGAATACTGACTGCACAGTGCAAGGTCCACCTACACGTAGAAATATAACAGCACAAACAACAAATTGATAAGCTTCCATCACACACTAAATAGGTACCTTGCAAAAGCAACAGTGCAAACATCACTAACAAACACAGATAAGCTACTGAGGAGGCAACAGTGAAACTTTCATTCACAGATCGAATGGAAACAGCACAGGAAAATAAGTAATTACCAGATAAAATACAGCACGGAATAACAGGGCAAGCATCATTCCTGCAAAATAATAAACTGATCATTGTTTAGCTCCCATCTTTCCCTCCTATAAGTTGTTTTTAGGTCGAGCCTATAGCGGCAGCGCGCATGCGCTGCTCGCTTTGCGAGGCATGAAGTAATGGAGTATGGAGTGGAAGCTCCGTGGAAGCTCCACCCACTCTCCGCCCATGTTTTTAATTGGCTTGTGTCATTGTATTTCGTAAATGCTGCCGTCTGATTGATTATGAGGCTTGTTAGTCCCTCCTTATTATGGCCATGTCGTCATTTGTACCCTCTCATGGCTACTGGCCCCTTTACTTCGAGTGTTACACAGTACGGTACGTGTTATTTAGACTGTGAGCACTACTTTGTCCGTGCCTTCTGCAACCCCCTTCTCCCCTCTCCCCCCGCCCGCACTCCTGTTGTCCGTGCTCCCCCCACCCCTCCCGTTGTCCGTGATGCAATGCAATCGGTCTCGTGTAAATGCAAGTCCTATTGCATTACAAATGCTAGTGGCCTGCAAATGGCTAGTGTTTGTCCCACCTTTTTCCACAAGTCCACTCCCCTGGAGTATTGCCGCAGGGCGCGCACAGTTAGTGCTGCGCAGGACGCATGCTTTGCTCCAACAGCTAATTTCCCGCACCATTACTTCCACCCCCACCCGCCTCTCTCCCGCACCTCACTTTCTGCCCTCCTCGCTCTACCTTTCCTGTCTTTTGTTTTTTTCAGGCTGCTCTACCGCTAAGAAATGTAACTTGTGTTGGGTGTGCCTCTTTTCAAACAGCCGTACTCGGGCTCGTTAATCACACACCTTTGAACTTCTTAGTGAGCCTCCTGGTGTTTCCGCGCACTCTCGGAGATGCAGAGCTTTCAATGGCAGATTCACGCTCACTCAAGACAGAAACAAATGTATGGAAGGAGGGTGGGAGGTTGCTGGAAGAGACGACGAAACCGAAACCAATGCTAGCAATACTTTTGTTTAGCCCAATGTTTCCTTATGTCCCACTGAAGTGTTATTTATTTATTTATTTAATGCAGTTTTATATCGCGTGAACTTTACCCAAAGGTGTCAGAGCGCTTTACAAAAGAACCACGTAAGTTACAAAAGGTACACAAGATAGACTAAACACGCTAACAAGTTACATTTATACAGTTACAGGTACATAAGATAGGCTGAACATGCTAAAAAGTTACATATATGCAGTTACAGCACTAACAAGTTGCATATTTATATTGTAAAAAATATAAAAGGTGTCAGCGTTAGGTTAGAACTGGAGCAAAATACATATTTACAAAGTTGACCTCAAATGAGTGCCAGGTAAATTACAAAAGGTACACAAGATAGATTAAACACGCTAACAAATTACATATATACAGTAACAGGTACACAAGATAGGCTGATCACGCTAACAAGTTACATATATGTAGTTACAACGCTAACAGGTTGCATATTATATTGTAAAAATATGAAAGGTGACAGCGTTAGGTTGAAACAGGAGTAAAATACATATTTACACAGTTGTCCTCATGTGAATGCTAGATGGTCGTAGTGGTCAAGAAATAGGTTGAGTTTTCCAGGAAGTGTCTTTGGAGGAGGAGAGTCTTAAGATCTATTTTGAAGGTACGAAAGAGGTAGTGGTTATTAATTCTGTAGTGTCAGAAAATTACATTAGCAAGTACTGTGGAATGTCAGTATGCGTTCATCTGTTTACAGGGTTAGACAATATGCAATGTATCCACTGGCTTTGTATTCTGAATCAGAGAATGAGTTGGAAAGTGACCGGGAAATATTTGCTTCAATCGAATACTAAAACGCGCGGGCAGTCACGCTTTTTTGTTTAAATGACATTGCTAGCTTCGATTGCATTATTTCAAAATGTATTTTGGAAAAGCAAGTTGACATTTTAGTTTTATAAAGAGAGGAGACTCGTTCTACATGCATTCAGGGGTTTGAGAGGAGCAGGGTCGGTGGTGGGTTTTTTTCTTTGGGGGGGGTAGAGGAAGCGAGTGTCAAGCGCTCCCCCCATCTCCTATCTAGTTGTGGTTGGATGGTAATTTTTTATAAAGAAGTGACTGGTGGCCTTTGGTACTTTCAAAAGTACTGGAGTGGAAATGAAAACGGAAACGAGTAATCTTTCGAGCTCTTTATGGCTTTTGGTGACGAACCTGAATAGTTGCCACGGCAGAACAAGCACTTAACATAGTCTCTATGGAGAGAACCACCTAGCAGCTATGCAGTTAAGTCGCAAATGAATAGAAAAGAGTATGCAGATTGTTCACAAATACCTCAATGTAGCTCCTGCATCAATATAAACTCTTCATTATATATTATGGAGGTTATTTTTCGGTATCAATGTTCATATGTTTTGGTCATGCTACCATTTCTAACAGAATGACAATACAGAGCAACAAAAGGCGTAGAAGAGCAGTAACAGGCTGGGCAACACATCAACTGATATATGCCATTTTCTTTTATCAAGAATACATGGCGGCGAGGAGCGCGCGCGGCGCCAAACAAGATGGCCGCCTAGCTCCGGAGCTCCGCGTCGCGGCAGAAATGTCGCGGTAAATTTCGCGGCAAAAAATTACCTTTAGACATCGAAATAGTGAGTTTCAGACATCGGAACCGTTCCTGAACACCCTCATATGCCTGATATGGGTGTCCTCTCTGTTTTTTGAGGTAAAACCTCTCTTTATTGCTCTGACTCTCTGCGGCCGCCATTTTGGATTTCCCTGTGAGGCTTTCCTCGCATTTTACTTCAGTTGCTATGCTGCTTTCCTGATTTATGGGTGATACTTATTAATTTCTCTATCAATTTTTACCTGACCAGACATATTTTGAATTTTGGTGACAATAATGCTGTACTTTTGAACTGTTTGCGCATACACCTGTGGAGCCTACCTCACATACGGTGAGACATTTCATTTCCTCACTGGTGTTTTCCTCCTACTACACGTAGTTATTTCCTTCCCTGCTCTATGGGCAGGAGCAAGAAGCTATTACTTACACAGAAGAGATCTACTAATCAATCTCCAGTGTCAGTATCTTCTTCCTCTGCTCCTGTAATTAGGAATACTACCACTATGGCGCAATCCAGCTCTTCAAGGTCGACATCTGCGTCACCAGCGACAATTAAACCGCAGGCCTCATCTTCCGCTAACAAACGCCTCAAACAGGACCCTCCTTCTCCACCAAAGCCAGTTTCCCGGTTTCTCTTGACACTATCTTTGAGGAAATTCGCGCTTTGCGCCCCTTTATCGAGGAGACTAATTCACGCCTACAGACTATGGACACCAAGTGGGCTTCTATGGACACTCGCATCTCCACAGTGGAACAGCAGGTTGATGAACTTCAAAGTGTCTCTACAAAACTAATTGTCCTTGAGAAGGAGGTCCTTTGGTTGAAGAAATCAGCGGAGGACTTGGAAAACAGAAATAGGCGCAACAACTTGCGCTTATACGGCCTTCCGGAAAACTTAGAAGGTGATGATCCAGTTCCCTTCTTTAACAACTTTCTCATAAAACTTCTGGACCTTCCTGCTTCTACAAATCTGAATATACAGAGAGCACACAGGCTAGGCCCTCGTTTGTCCTCTTCAGCTGCTCCCTCCAAGCCACGAGGTGTGATTTTTCTGTTTTTGAGGTTCACGGACTTGCTACTGGTTTTAAAAGCAGCTAAGCATAAAAACAACTTGTCTGGTCGGGTACTAAGTTATTTTTATCTCAGGATGTTTCCTCTGCAACGGCTAAACGGCGGAAAGAGTTTTTGGATCTCCGACCCCTTTACGCATGCTTGGAGCCCGATATGGACTTTTTCACCCATGTTTATTCAAGGTTACCTATCAGAATAAAACTTCGACCTTTGAGGAGCCAGCAGAGCTGAAGAATTTCATCCAGTCACTTTCTACATCGTTGATGGATGTTTCTGGCCCTCTCTCTTCTTCGTCCTTTATACCTTGACTTTTTCTCTACTGTTTTGGATTTACTCAGCTTGGTTTTACTCAATGTTTTTCATCTTTTAAGATTACTGTTCATAGTTATATTGTAACATTATGTTGTCTTATTTGGTTCTTCATCATTTCTCTTACATCCTTCTTTGTCTTATAGATACTCTTTTATCCTCTAACGCATCTTTCTCTCTGTTTCCTGTTTATCGCATATGTTCTCCGCTGTGACGCTCCCTCCCCGGTTAGTTGTGCCGTCTTCCTCGTGTCGCCACTCCTCGTATTCTCTCTTTGTCTTCCCCTAAAAGGTACGTATCACAGTCGTCAACCTCCTTGTTTTTTTCAATTTACATTCCCATTATTGCATTAGTGGTTGTCATGTACTGTCTTTTCTTACTGTCTTTTTCTCCACTTTTTCCTTTATTCAGTCCTTCTCCTTTTCTTTTTCCCTTTTCCTTCCCTTTCCCCCTTTTCTCTAATGTTGTACTCATATTTGGATTGTGAGTTTAAGTACAGTATTTATTGCATCTCTATTAATATTACACGTTTTGTTGTTGTTGTTGATTCTCATATATTTTTGACGGTTCTACATTCAGAGTTATTTCTTGGAATGTGAAGGGTTTTATTAACCCTATTAAGAGGCAGAAAATTTTATCGCATCTTGCCTCTTATAACCCTGATCTGGTTTTTCTGCAAGAGACCCATTTGACAGACATTGAGGCTTTAAAATTGAAGAGGAGCTGGGTAGGATCAGTTTTATTCTCTCCCACTTCTAATAAGAAAAATGGTGTAATAATTCTATGTCATAAGAAATTAAATTGCAAAATTATTTCGCAAGAAATCGATACAGAAGGTAGATGGATATTAGCTAAGTTGTTAATTAATAATATTTCTTTGACCGTTTTTAATGTTTATGGCCCCACCCACCCTGATTGTTCCTTTTGGCCTATGATCACACAAAAATGTATTCAGTTTAGAGATGAAAATTTCATTTTAGGAGGTGACTGTAACCAAGTTGTTGACCCTTTCCTAGATCGCCAATCACAGACACGCTTTACACCCCATAGATCTCATAAACAATTTCTGGACACTATTTCCCAAACACATCTTGTTGACTCTTGGAGGCTCACTCACCCCGATTCTCTTGACTTTTCTTTTTCTCTCCCCCACAACTCTCTCTCCCGCTTAGACTATATCTTTCTGTCTCAATCCTTATCTCAAAACTTGCTATCCTCTTCTATTGAACCTATCGTTATTTCTGACCACTCCCCAATCATAACTGAAATTGACCTACTTCCACCACATCCCAGGTCTTCCCGTTGGCGTTTCAACAACTCTCTTCTACTTGACCCTTTTTTCTCTTCTTCTTTCACCACCTTTGCTGACGAATTTTTTGACATTAATAATGTCTCTACTTCCTTCCCTTATATAATTTGGGACTCCTTTAAGGCTACTGCAAGGGGTTTCATTATAGACTTCGTCTCAAAAAAGAAGAAACGTTTTCTCCATCAACATAAAGCCACCCTGGCCCACATCAAGGCTTTAGAACACAAATTCTATACCGCATCCGACAACGCAGTCCTTCCAGCCCTGATTCGCGCTAAATTGGCATTCAATAAAACTTCGACTGACAACGCTTCTTCCATACTTCTCCGCAGTAGTGCTCGGTATTATGGTGGTCGTAATAAAGTTGGAAAACTCCTAGCAAACTATCTTAAATCTCGTAAAGATCGTACGCTGATTGATTCTGTTTACTCTGCGGACGGCTCTCTTCTTCATAAGGATCAAGATATCCTTAACGAATTTAAATTGTTCTATGAAGATTTATACACCCCGGAGTCCCCTCCGTCTAGTTCCCTCATTCAATCCTATCTTGATGGAATACCATCTTCATCCAGTTCTCATCTAAATCTGTCTGGTCCTGAGGTTGACCTTACTCTAAATGAACTTTCCTCTGCTTTGTCCGTTCTAAAGAAAGGGAAACGCCTGGCCCTGATGGTTTTTCTGTTGAATTCTACCTACATTTCTCTAACTTACTCCTTCCTAAGATTTTAAATCTCTTTCATTTCTTTTTCTCTCTGGCAAGACAGAAGGTACCTTTCAAGAAGCCACAATCTGCCTTATCCATAAAGAGGGACGAGATCCTATGTTTTGCAAAAATTATAGGCCGATCTCTTTGGTTAATGTCGATTACAAACTTTTGCCAAGACACTTGCTTTACGTTTAGATCCTCTTTTACCTCATTTGGTTGGTAAGGAGCAATGTGGTTTTGTCAAAAGTAGGTTGACCTCTGATAATTCTCGTCTTTTTCTTAATGTTTTAAACAAAGTCCCCTCTCTTTCCACATCTTTAGCGGCCATTTCTGTTGATGCTGAAAAAGCATTTGACAGAGTAGATTGGTCATTTTTATTTACATCCTTGAAATGGCATGGATTTGGTCCCAAGTTTATTTCTCTTATATCTTTGTTATATTCAGCCCCAGAGCGTCAGTACTAGTTAACGGTTGTGTCTCGTCCTACTTTCACCTCCAGCGTGGTGTCCGTCAGGGATGTCCTCTTTCCCCTCTTCTTTTTGTTCTTGCTCTTGAACCCTTTCTTTCCTCAATCCGCAACAATGCTTCTATTTCTGGTTTTTCGTACGGTGACCAACATTTAAAACTCTCTGCTTACGCAGACGACATCCTACTCTTTATTTCTGATCCTGACAAATCCATTCCCTTCTTATTACAAGAATTTGCTTCCTTTTCTCTTGTTTCTGGTTATAAAATTAATTCTGACAAAACAGAAATTCTTCCCCTCACTAAATTCTGTCTTCCTCATTCCTTTTCTTCCACTGGGTTTGCTTGGAATAGTTGCAAAATAAAATATCTAGGTATATGGTTCTCCAATTCTATTGCCTCTTCTATTAAATTAAATATGACTGCGACCCTGTCTCGGATTGACAAATTACTTTCCTCTTGGAATCCTCTCTTTCTTTCATGGTGGGGTCGGTTGGACTCAATCAAGATGATGATTACTCCTATTTTGCTTTATACTCTTTCTATGCTTCCTGTTCACATTCCCGCCTGCTATTTTAAACAAATCGATTCTCGTCTAACTAAATTTCTTTGGCAAAATAAAAAATCAAGGATTTCTCTCTCTTCTCTTCGTAGAACAAAATCTAATGGTGGTGTACATTTTCCTAACTTTCGTTTATATCATAAGTCTTTTTGCCTTCGACAGGCCTCCAAGTGGCTCCTCTCTGACTACTCCCCTTCACTCCCTTATGGCTTTCCATTGAGCGAGCCCTGTCATTACCGTTCTCTTTAAAGGAAGTCTTGGCCTTTTCTGCCAAGACTCCTCTTACCTCTCTCCCATTGTTTAAACATACCTGTTCTCTACTGAAACCTTTATTACATTCCAATCCTATCTCTAGAGAATCCTTTTAGAATCTCCTATTTGGCACAACTTCCTCATTACTATTAATGGTAGACCTATTTTTTGGCACTCTTGGAGATCACGGGGTATAGCCTGGGTCAGGGACCTTTTTGATGGTCTAACTCCTTGTTTATTTCCCCAGTTTCAATCCACTTTTCAATGTCCCCGCTCCTTTCTACAGAAATTTACTGCTCTAATGACGGTCATCCTTGATACTTTCTATTCTCTTCCTTCCTCACCCTTTCCCCTGCCTCTCATTCTCTTCTCAAAATTCTTCTCTTAGCACCTAAAGCATCTCCTATATATAAATATTTCTCAGCTCCTAATCCAGAACGTATCAAAACCAAGTTGGAACTTACATGGGAATCTGACCTGGGGTGTGAATGGTCTATTATTTTTTGGGACAAACTTTGGTTGCGTTCTCTCAAAATCTCTCGTTCCGCTTCTCTTACTCAATCTATGTTCTTTCTCTATCATAGACTATATCACACTCCCACATCTATTGCTAAATTTTCTCACTCTACTAATACAAACTGTTGGACCTGTGGCTCCCCTAGTGACGACCTTCTTCATCTTCTTTTTCTCTGCCCTTCAGTCTCCTCTTTTTGGAAGAAGGTTTGGTCTTGTGTGTCTCGCCTATTTAATATCTCTATTCCCTATTCCCTTCCCCTACTCTTCTCTGGAAGTCTCTCTGATTCCATAGACCTTCTCTCTCATAAAAATGGTCTCTTTGACCTTATGCTCGCTTTGGCTTTCCAACACATTACTCTCAATTGGAAAACACTAACAAAACTCTCCATTCAACACTGGTGGAACAGCCTCTGTCATATGCATCGACTTGATATTGCTTTCGCTTCCTCTTGTAAACCTGTGCTCAATAGAGATCTCTTTTGGCTACCTCTTGTCACTTATTTAGATCATTTGGTATTAACTGATAATACTCGTTTAAATGCTGAAAATTTCAAGCCTCCTTGAACGTTTATTTTCTTCATTCCTTACCTTTTACAGTTCTTTGATCACCATGTACATTAAATTGATTAGTTTTATCTTTTTTATCCTGATGTAAGATGCAATTTTCTTAAATTTTAATTTATTAGCTTTGAAATGTTTACCTTCTTTTTCCCCCTTCTCCTTCCCTCCCCCTTATTCCCTCCCCCTTATTCCCTTCAAAATTTAAAATAGCTTTCTTTTCTTCTTTACATAAACCTCTTATTTGATAGGTTTTCTTTTCTCTCAGATTGCAGTAAATTTGTATTGTTGGTTTCTTGTTATTTGTACTACCTTTATTCGAAATAAAGCTTTTTAAACATGGAAAGAATACATGGCGGCATTTCCAACCACTGCACTCCAGCACTGACTGATTGACTGCCTGTCCCAGACCCAATTTCACAGTTTCTCTCTCTCCTCCTTATTCCCTCATTCCTCCCTTCCTTATTGGCCTCCGTAATCCCCCTTACTTCTTTCCTTCCTTCCTTACCTTCCTTCGTTCCTAACCCTCCCTCCTTTTCCCATTCTTCATTACTTCAACCATCTCTTCCCACCTCCTCGATTCCTCGATTCCTCCTTCCCTCAAACCCTTCCTTCCTATTTACTTCCACTGCCCCTCTGCCTATCACCTTCTCTGCCTCCCTATCTTTCTTCATTACCTCCTTTCCTCCTTCTTCCTTCTTGCCCGTCTTAATCCCTCTCTTCACTCCTTAATTGTATACCCAGCCTTATTTCCTCAAACCTTATTTCAACTTCACTTATTCCAGTCATTCATATCTTGCCCTTCCGCCTTTCACTAAGTCCTTTCTTTTTTTCTACTATCCGTCTCTCCTATCCTTTTTCCCTCTTTCACTCCCTCACTCCGTCCTTCCCTTCCTCTCTCACATCCTCTCATCTTTCCTCCCTTCTTTCTCTTAATTCCTTCCTCCTTTCTTCCCTTCCTTCCTGAATTTCTCTATCACATTGCTCTTTCACTCAATGTCACACGCCACACAATTCAACTCCACACATTTCCATTCCACACTACATAATTCACCAACAAACTGCATAATTCAACTCAAAAACACAATTACATAACACAACATACATCCAATCCAAACCACATAATTCCACATCATGCTTCAAAATTCAACAGCAGACCACATCATTAAACTCCACTACATACCATTCCACACCCCAAAATACAATTCCAAATAATTACACACCATCACACCCACTCCACATAATTCCAGTATGCTCAACACCACATAATTACTATCCACATATTTCAACTGTATACCATGCCACACAATTCCACTACACAAATCCACTCCACACCACACAATTCCACAACTAACAATTCCAATCCAACTCACATAACTCTACTACACACCACATACATACACTCTACAACATATAGGTAAAAGACATTATCATTTACAACGCCAATAGCTCTAACTCAAGCAAATGCAAGAGCTATTGCATTCCTTTTCGAATCATAAAAGTAAATAAAAGGCACCTGCGTCATTTCACGTGGTAATGCCTGCATGTGCCTACAAAATAATGTGGCCATTCTTGTTTATTATAACTTTTCAACATGCTGCACAGCAGCCACGCTGCTCTACAACATAGCTTAAAAACAAAGGCCAAACCAAAACCTCTGGCTAAGCACTTATAAGGTCCCAAAAGGGAGACCTGTTGGCTATGCCAATGCTTGTTTACTTCTGACTCTAATGTCTTTGCAAGGACCATCCGCCGACGGGTGTTTTTTTCAATCTAAACCATTCATGGCGGTCGTTAATATGTACTACCATGCCAAATCAGTGAGGAGAATTGGAGAAAAATTAATCAACGATGCCCTTAAGCCCCTAGTAAAGGAGTAGTTTAAACAACATATCCTGAACTTGCTTCAAAGAAACACAAAATGTTTTCTGGATATTCTGAACTCTATAATAATAGTAGCTGTCGAACAAGGACTGTTAGTACTATCACAGAAAAAAATAATATTAACTAGATCAAAATGAAACCTTTGATTTACAAACTTTCCAAGCTTAAAATGGAGGTTGGTCAAAATGAAAGGAAATGGAGAAAAAACTATGCCACGAAGTAAAAACAAAAACACTACTCAAGGTTAGACGCCGCCTATAAACTGTGGATTAGAGTCTAAATCCAGCCACTTCTCTGAACAAATCCAAAAAACACCCAAGTTGGGAAAGGAGTTGTTCCATGTAGTTGCAAATTTACAAATCCTGAAAGTTTGGCAAGTTGTCCCAATAGCCTCCATTCGGCTCTGCAAAGATAAATCAGTACATAGAGCAACAGACTGGAAAAATTGTTCTAGCGATGGAGCAATAAATTATATTTCCCGGTTTTCAGTTTGTTATGAATTCTGAGGTTTATTTTGCTCTGTACATAATCATGGGGTTCGTATTTTTTCCAGTGCTTACAAATCAATTTGCTTTCATTTCCTTCCTTCCCTCATTCATTCCCATTGTCAATTATTCCTACATTTTTCATGCTCCTGCCTCCCTTCTTTGCCCTCTTTCTTTGAATGTGCTATTACAAATAACTTTTCACTATTTCTCTGAACTCCGTGCCTATCTAGTTTGCTAGTGCTCAAATCCTCTTTCCAGCAGTCCTGTCCTACCCAATGTGAAGGAGGTGTAAGAATGGAGACATTTTTGGATCCCATTAAGATTTGATTTAGCAGATAAAAAGGTTAAGAGTGGGAATTGCTGAATGAATATGTTCTACTTAGGACATGTGGGTGCTAGGTGCTCCGTTACTGCAAGCCAGTATCACTCTGTCATATTCTTTACCTTTTAATGCAAAGAAAGAACCAGGCTAATAAATGTATTTTTACGGTCTGATCTGGGCCTATTCCTGCTCTAGCTGGTCATAGGGGAGAAGGTTGCTAAGACATTCTTATATGCATATTGTTAGCTATTGGGACTTTGGGGACAGCAAACGATGCTGCTGTGTGAAGAAGCAGCTAAGGTAGTAAATAAGCTTCATCACCTGCAGGATGCTTTGTTCCATTTGTATCTGCAGTTCCCAACAGGAATGACATTTATTTTACTCTTCTGGTCCGCGTCAGTGAGATTTGTGTTTCTTTGAGGACCTTTAAACATCGATTGTCACTAAGCATGTGGGTATCTCTTTGTTTTTGGGAAGCAGTGCGGGGACTGTGTTCCTGCCAGTCATTTGGGACAGCTGAAAAAGGCACTTTACCTTTGTATTTTGTGCAGTGTGCATGGTTATAGTACATCCCCATCTTGGGGGCAAGAACAAGCGCAGCTCTATATGATTCCATTAAATGTGGTCACAGTGTTTTGTATGAGTGGTGTTGCTAAGTGTCAAGCCTTGGTTCTCCACCATAAGTTCCAAGCTTTTTTTCGCATGGAAGTAGTAGGAATGAAAGTTGAACTTGGTGATCGTGGGGTTGTATCTACCTCAGCATGCAGGCTCAGAACGGGTCTATGTACCTGTTTTACCTGACACTGCACCATATATACTACGGACTAGGAAACTACAAGCTGTATTGCCCACAGCTTGTAAACTAACTAATAACTTCTCTGGGTCAATGTATGCACTGTTTCATCATAACCTGCTTATTCACTCCTTTGCATGATGGATGGGCACTGAACATGTTCATGATATGGTCCCCGATGCTTTTGCATGAAGGGAGGCAACTCCTATATGCATGCTCTTTAGATTATCACAATGTAAAGCTTAAGTACAGGAGTGTTGAGTGTAGTGTTTTATTGGAGGACGTTGATTTTTGAGGTATCTATATGCACCGTGTCAATACTGAACTGTCAAAAAGCAAAGTTCTGTCCTGTTCTCACTGGAGGAGGAGGGAATCATGGAGGTGCTCCTTGCCCTGGACTGCAACACTGCTCAGAGTTCCGAACGAAATTTCTGCCCACTACGCAGCAGCATGCAGTGAACAGTGAGATGAAACCATATGATGGGAACCATGTTCCTAAAATGGGAGTGGAAGTAGGTCATAGGGGTTCCAGGACCTGGCAGGTGTCCACCAGGGCATAGTAAGAGGCTCAGCATGTACTGAGTGGGTCGTACCGGGGGACCTCAATCACTGAAAAGTGCTTAGATGTAAGGGCAACATTAATATCGTTTCACAGCAGAGGATACCAAAGCAGTACAAGGACACCAAAATCCAGAGTTTTCTGGTTTCTACAGAAAAACAAATCTTCCCTTCGGTGGTATTTTATCAGTTACAATCAGATTTAACTGAACACCGCAATACTAAAAGCCTTTCAATATGACACAAAGTTTAGCAGAAGAATTCCCCAAGAATAACTTGGAGATTCGTGAAATGGAAAGCAGAACTCAGTTATTAACGGCCACTACACTAGGTTAGGCCTTAGTCTCTCCTAGTGACTTGTGACTGCCACAGGTTATAAAACTGATCAGGTCTTTCTTAAAACAACTACTCCTAAAACATTTCAACATCTCTAGACTAACTCTGCTCACAAATCTTGCAAGCAAGCTACAGTAAATCCATTGGTACAAAAAAATACAAAAAAACCTATTGCCCAATATCCTTGCTGTTTTATTTATGTAAATTTCTGGATAACATTGTGCCACAACTGCAATCTTTTACCATCAAGAATGACTTTGCATCACCTATCAAAAGAGTTTATGGATAGGTCACAGTAGTGAATCAGTTCACTTTTTAATGACACTTCCTCAGTAATCAGATTCATAACAAGAGTGTGTGGCACAACTTCACATTTTATGTAAGTAAAATGTTGACATCTACAATGAGTTGAGTGTAACTACAGCAGGTATTACTGCATATGGTTGGTTTCTTACATTCTGATATAAAGCATTTTATATCAAAATCCCAAAAGGGACCAGCAACGGTTGCCAAATCTTAGCATATTTTCAGTGGCATCCGTAGTCTAGTAAATAGGGTTCTTGTGCGAAGATCACCAATCCAACCCCTTGAGCGACTCCTGAAAGGAGCAAAGTGGAGTTCCAATACTAAGTGTGGTCTCTCTTGGCCATGAGAAATCCCAGTCATATGAGTGTACAAGCAATACATGGGAAACCCGCCTCCTCCATAATTCCCAACAATGCCAGTTTGGGGGATAGGTCAAATGGGAAACTGGAGTACCGCTGATAAAATGTTTGCTATTGCCAGTCAATGTGTCTGGAATCCTGGATAATCCCAAACCTCCAATTCACATCAAAGAAGTCTCCCTTATGATTATGATACCTAAAACATTCTGGGAAAGAGATTCTGCCCAATTTCAAGAGGTGCCAAGGTGAAAATATAGCCTGTGCATGTATTTAAATTTGATCAGCTGTAGCCTGGCTGAAATCGGCAGTTCCTTAGCTGCCATTTCTTTCTCTTGCCACTCACTGTCATCCACTAGGCCCAAATCCCAAGCCAGCCACACCTCTAAAAATCTATTGGGGAGTTACATCCAGGGTGCGGCATACCTGTGAGGTTTTATATTCCCCCATGAGACCAACTGTTAACTTTGCTTCCAATGGTCTGTATTCTGGGAAGTCAGTGAGCTCTGTTTTGTGTCCTTCCATTTGTGCATATCAAATGCTTTAGTTAGTTGTAGAAAGTTCTTCATGTGAGTACACTCCCACACATGTCCCACCCTGGAAATTCTGACAGCATCTCATTGGGAAAACCCACCAATCTTTTTACCTGTGCCTACCAGGTTCAACGTCAATTGGAGGGCCCCTCCTTAAAACCAACCTGATCAATAGGGGCTAGGTCACTGCTCTCTATCCAGTCCTTCAAATATAATAATGGAGTACAATTTGGCCCCCACATTCGTCAAACTAATCAACTGATAATTTTTTGGGTCTGTGACATTGATTTTCTTATAGGTCAGCTTAATAATTTCCCCGTTCCAATTATCTGGAAAGTAACCAGTTTCAGTTATTATCAAAAATACTAATGAAGGGGTTGCAAACCTGCTCCCACTATTAAGTTATAGATCCAGGATGTGGCATATTGTCAAGATCAACTATCTAATTACTGGGAGCTGTTGCCAGCGTGCTCACGCCCCGAGGATATATGGGAACCCTTGCTCTCCTATATGCGTCAATCAGACCCTTCTTCTCCGTCAAAGGGGGATGGTCTATTGGGAGTTAAGAATGGCAGGGGGAGGCCTCTTTTGGCCGTTTCCAGGACATGAGCTGGCCCACATGTGACATGTTCCCTTGGATGTATGCACAGTTTGGCATGTGGCATTGGCTTTTTCCTTTTGATCTTAGCTGGGCTCAAAGGTCATATCTCCTTATGTAGGGGTTCAGGTTATGCTTCGTGCCTTGCGGGATTAATGGGGTTGCCATTTTTGATTTCACATCCTGGGTTTGAGGTGATTGGGTGCCCCTCACTCATTATTATGTTATGGATTACACTGTGGCCTTTTTCCTTTACTTCCCCTTCCTTCCACTCCCTCTCACTCTGCCCCCCCTTCCTCTCGATTCTCAATTGACTTGCAATATTATTTGCATCTAAATGGCAATAAAAAGATTTAAAAAAACAAAAAACTTTTCCCACCAGTTTTTCCTTTTCAGGTCTCGCCTGAGCCAGCGCGCATGCGCTGCCCTGCGAGGCATTTAGTAAGGGCTTTTGAACTCTGAACACACGCGCTCGTGCGTGTGTTCAGAGTTCAAAACACCAGCGAACACCCGCAATTGGCCTGTGCATGCGTCTTTGTTAAAAAGACACCACGCAATTGGTCCAAGGCGGGTGATTGTCCCGCCTTCTATGTTCCCTGGCCTAGGGTGCTCGGGAGCGAGCATTAATGCCATCTGTTTCCAATTATCGCGTTCGCGTTAATTGGAAACAGATGGCGCTCGCGTTTTTCCTTGTTTATTTTTTTACCTCTATGCGCCTGCTCCGTAAAGTCTTGCCTTCCCTGCCCATGGAAGTGCGACGTACAGTTGTCCGGCGGTGATTTCTGCCGTGCCTTTTTGAATAACTGATCCGGCGCTCGAGAGTGCGTGCCCGTGCACTACCCGAGGCCGTCAACAAGGGGCCGAAATCACTGCCGCCGGCCCGGTACGAGGGAGGAGAGAAGCGCTTTGCAAGGGAGAATCACCGCCGCCGGCCCGGTAGCCTCGCAGGCATCGCGTCCATTTCCCCGCCTATGTGAAGGAGAAGCCGTGCAGGGATTGGTGACAGCATCGAGGGTTTCCCTTGACAACAAGGAGGCTCGTCCGGCTGAGCTGCATTGCGAAGAGGGCAGCGCGAGGCATCCCCTAGCAACCGGGGCCTCCCCGCACTCGTCATCAAGAGCGGAGCCATCCCGGAAGCCAGGGAGCGACGCCGAGGAAAGAGCTGCCCCGCTGAGGATCCGCATGCACTGCCAAGCCTCCTCCGCATTCACAAGGTAACCGGAGCCTGCAAAAGGGGGGAAACCGTGTCGTAACGTGCTGCCGGCGGCCCGCTTTGAGAATAGTTCAATCCTTTTGGGCGGCTGGCGCGCGCACGCGCACTCACGCGATCATTTCTCGTTCCATATCACCAGCTCTGCCCTCGTAGCTAGTCAGGCAGCCATATGGACTGGTCTGCACCACCAGCGGTCCGTACTCAGGTCTGCCTGTGCCTCACATGCTGACATGATCGGCTCCTGCCTCCTCGTGCTGCCGTGCATCTAGCTCAGGGCACACAGCCCCTCAGTGGCCATGCTTTCGCTTTGCTTCGCTTTACTACTGTGGGGATCAGTCACTCATGCTCGAAGGAATGAGTATTAAAAGGTGACTATAACGGGGCAGGCTTTGGGGGCAATATTGTTTTACGGCTTACAGATTTGGCGTATTTGAAACAACAGCTATTTTGCTGTGGGAGATGTGAGCTTAGATGCCGACGCGGACTCGAAATGTGCTACTTTACTACACCTATACATTTGTTAAGTATGGTCTTTCTTGAAGATTTTAGTTTGGAGTGTGTTGTTTCGTGTGCAGATATGAGTTTTGGATGTGATACTTAATTGCAGGGATGAGCCTGCGGTGTGTTCCTAGAGGCGCAGCTGCGACTTTGGGGTGTATTGTTTTAGTTGTAGATGTGAGCTTGGGGTGTGTTGCTTGAGATGCAGATGTGAGTTTCTGGTGTATTGCTTGAGGTGCAGATGTGATCTTCAGGTGTAGTGCTTGAGGTGCAGATGTGCTGCATTATTGAGTGGTGAGCTTGGAATGTGCTGCTGTAGATGTAGCCCGCGTGTTTTGGTTGTACTGCGTCCTCAGGCAGGTGTCATCTTGGGGTGTTTTTCTTCGATATATTACTATGGCATGTGACGCTTCAGGGTACTTGTGAGTTTGGGCAATGCTTTGTGGGGGAGATTGTAGGTTGTCACGTGCTGAATTGGGGAAGATATGAAATAAGGACATGCTGCTTTAAGTGCAGATGTGTGCTTGAATGTGCTACTGTAAGTCAGCCCTGCTCGGTATGTACAGCTTTAGACGCAAATGCGAGCTATGATTGTGCTGTGTTAAGCAGTTTCCTAGGGCAAATGCGAGATTGAAATGTTTTGATTTGGGCCGATGTGACCTTTCGGCATTTTCTGGGGCAGGTTTGAGTTTGAATGTTTCTTCAAGGGTTGTTTGAGAATAGAATGTGCTGCTCTAGGTCCACATGTTGGCATAGCATTGCAGCTTTAGTGGGGATGTGAAAATGGGATGCGCCGCTTAGGGAAAGATGTGCATTTGTGGTTTGCAATTTCAGATGCAGACTTGAGTTTGAGACGTTTTGCTTTGGATTTGATGCTTCAGCACGTACAGGAATTTTGAGTCCTCTTTGTGGCAGTTGTCAGTTTCTTATTTTCTATGTTAGGAGTAGATGCAAGCTGGGTGTATTTGGATTTGTGGAAGGTATGAACTTGGGGGCCTTCGATGCAGATGTGAGCTTGGGGTGCTCTGAAGCAGAAGCGGGTGAGAGTTTGATGCATGCTACTTCGGACAGATGTGGCCTTTGGGTAAGGTTTGATGTTTATTGCCGTAAGCGTTGTGCCAGTTCTGATCTTCGTATTTGCTCTTGATGTGGGACCGAGAAGACACATTTTGTTAAGAAAGTACAATCTTAAGGTGTAACTTCTGTGGGTCAGATGATGCCATTGTGGCGCGGGGAAGCCGGCTGCTCTGTCCGCTCCGTCACACTTATAACAAACAAGCATGAGAACAGGCAGGAAGAAGTTGCCAGCAGTGCAAGTACAAAAAAACTAGAAGACATTTTTTATGTTAAAACCTTTTTTTAATCAGGTTGTTCAGTTGTATATAATGTCGTCTTGGTTTGTATAAAGATAACAAAAATGCTTAACACTTTTTATTATAACTTTTCAACATGATGCACAGCAGCCACAATGCTCTACAACATAGCCAAAAGTTCTGGCTAAACACATAAGGTCCCAAAGGCGAGACCTATTGGCTATGCCAATGCTTGTTTATAATGACAGCTGATAAATTATCGGGGCCTGCCATCCTTGTTAGATTTAAGGAAGATATTTTCTTGTTAAGCGAGATTATATGGCAGGACCCGGAGGCGAGGATTATGCTCTTCTTTCCTCATTTATTTAAATAGCAGCCACATTAAACTGTTAACCATAACAAGAACAAAAAAACTTCATTTACCATAACCCTAGGGAACAATGAAGTTAGCAAATAATCAAGTTCATGTCCAATCAGGCGCTGCCAGTCTCTGCAAAGGGTGTTTGTTGTCAGTCATCTATCGCCCTCTTTCTTTGTTGCTAGCAGCTGTGTCAGTGGAGTATCGGGACTCCGGTCCCTTTTCACATTTTATTACTGCTTATTTTGCCAGTTTGCCTTCCCAGGTTTGTTGGAGGTGCTCGCACCTCATTGATAAGCAGCCGATGAAACGCCGGGTCGCTCCTTCGTGGTTGCTTTACCAGTCAATTGCCTTCATCTGAGTGCTTTGGGCCAGGGCACGCGGCGGTCCGCTGACCACTAGAGGGCGTACACGTTTCCCGCGTCTCGCAAAGGACGCTCCCTGTCTCATTAGGCCGCAGAGCGCGCATCAGTTTCAGACGTCACTGAGCGCCTCCGCTGGCAGCAATAACGAGCTGAGTGCCCAGTCAGCCTGGAGCTTGAACAACCTACGGGGTAAGAGACTGTCGGGAGCAGTGACTCCTGCGTGAGGCAGACACTTCCCAGGCTGCCATTTCCGGCCGTATTGTGCCCGTTTTATTAACACAAGGGCGAGTTGTCTTCCTGGGGCCTTTGCGAGGACTGTGGTCCTACATTCTTGGGCCATCCCATATATTGGTACATATTCTATTCAGGCCTTCAAGGCCTGTTGCCTGCCAATATCCTATGTCTGCCAAGACCTGGGCCTTGCTGTCAGCCTCCTTTATTAAGGGACTCACAGGCTGGTGCAGGCTATTGCACTCTAATGGGGCTTCCCCATTCCCCACATAATCGGATACACTCTTACCTGGCGGGTGGCCACTGTCTTATACAAAAACTTTCAGACCAGGTATACTTACCTCACGGACCCAATGGAGGAGTATGGGGAATAATATGAGGAGGACGTGGAATACTCCCTGGTCACAGATGGGTTCTGCAATGCGGTAGACACCTCCATAATTAAGGCAGTCTCATACGCAAGGGCCCCTCTGGAGAAGAGACTCATGGATATGGCACAACGGTGCTTACAACCCCTCGCACTGAAGGAAGACCATCCTGGGCCTTTGGCTTCAAAACCCCCAGAACCGGCCTCGGCCCCCCACCCCCTCTCAGAACCCGAACAAACGCATGCAAGACTCAGGGGTGAACCTGGACGATTTTGCTAGGCAGAAAAAGGCGTTTTTAGGTACCAACCCCCTTAGACCCCCAGAACTGCCCACCTCCACCGGTTTCTCGCAACCGAGCAAGACCGCACCCAGATCCCCCGCCTTCAGATGGTTCCCCTATGGATTCAGGGGATGAGTCCGACCACGACCAGTCCTGGAGACTCTCCTCTAATACCTCGTGGAGTCACGGCCCACCGCGGAGAAGCCTGCTGACTCTCAGTCAGGTCTCTTAGACCCTGAGGAACTCATGCATCCCCCCTCCTCTGAGTGGACTCCCAGCGACAAGGTGGGCAAATATGTGGCCGGCAGGCTCCCTAAACCCCTTGATCAGGAGGTTAGAAACCACCTTCGGGCGGAATGCCCCCACCCGTCTTTGGATGGGAAAGTGGCCATCACGCCTGAGATAGATGCATGTATGGCCACTTTTTTGGCCAAATACAGTAAGGACCCTAAGAAGGACATGCTCCTGGACATCACAGGCCCACTCGTTAAGATCTTTGATATGGCGGAGGACACCACGTCGTCCGGATCTTTGATCCCCCCAGACGCACTGTCCAGTTGGGCCCAACGGACCATTATATTTCTCTGCAATGCCAACTGCGACTTGTCTATGGAGAGGCGCAGGTCTTTGCAAATTAAAATTGACCCCAAGCTAGGGAAATTGGCAACGTCAGAGGCGGGCCAAGTGGCACAGGGTGTGCTCTTTGGCAACCTGTTTGTCAAAGAGCTCGGCAAATTTGTCTCGACATTCAATTCACTTGACAAGGCCCAATCAACTGTCAGGCGCATTTTCAATACAGGTGTTTTCACCAGGGCCAACCATGATAGGGGGGCTCTCGGCTGGCCCTTCCCATTACTTCGACTCTGGCAGGGGCCAACCCTCCCAGCACGGTCAGTGGCAGGACTCCTCGCCCTTCAGGGGAGTCTACCCCACCAGAGGGTGGTTGCACCACCGAGGTCACCGCAACGGACCCCGGGGTGGAGGAGCCAACTCCAATTCACACTGAGTTTTTCATTCATTTCTTGCAGTCGCTTATGGGGTAGGGGGCGGGGGGCTGACCAGCACAGTTTATAGACAATTAGCAGGCTCCCAAGTCCAACGCCTGGGTGCTTCAAACATTACAGAGGTACCACATAGAGTTCTACGGGTTCCTCTTTCAACCTGTTTCCCCTCGCCCCATCCTTTTCTCTGGACAGGAGGCCATCCTTATTCAGTGGGAGGTTCAGGAACTCTTGGCAAAAGGAGCATTTTGTCCTTCCAATCCACACCCCTCTGAGTTTCGAAGCATTCCGTTTCTGGTCCAGAACCAGGATGGGGGTCAGCACCGGTGATTAATCTCCAGGATTTCAACGAGTGGCTGGTGTACCCCAACTTCAAGATGGAGGGCATCCGCCTCCTTCGTGACCTTCTCCGGCCCAACGACTAGATTGTCCGGCTGGACCTCAACGATGCATATCTCACAGTCCGATCTTTCCCCCACATCATCGGTTTCTCCAATTCCACTGGCAGAGCCAAACTTTCGAATTCACCTCCCTACCTTTCGGCCTGTCGTCGGCCCCTTGGTGTTTCACCAAGGTTCTGAGACCAGTGATAGAACGCTTGACAAAGTCTGGTGTACGAATGATTGTGTACCTGGACGATATGTTGCTGATGGATCAATACCCGCATGCTTTGTCCCGTCATCTACAGATGGGAGTGGATCTACTTCAATCCCTGGGGTTTGTCATCAACCAAGCAAAGTCAAGTTTGGCTCCTTCGTGCTCAACCACCTTTCTGGGGTTTGTGATCGATTTGGTGGAGACTACGCTGACCCTTCTCTCCAGGAAGATGGGCAAAATTCGATAGGAGGTGAGGAGGACGCTGACAAAACCGAGGACCTCCCTCCGCCAGGTAGCCAGGGTGGTAGGCCTGTTCTCATCCTCAATTCAACCCATTTGTCCGGGGCCGCCACACTTTCGGGCCCTCCAACGGTAGAAAGCATCTCACCTTCGCCACGGCCTCACATACTCCCAGTACATTACCCTGTCAGGCAAGGCCAAGGAGAAACTCGAGTGGTGGCTCTCCCATATGGAGGCATGGAACGGTTGCGCTATTTTCGGATCGCAACTGGATCTCATGATCGACTCCGATGCCAGCGGTTCCGGTCGGGGAGTGTGCTGTGGAGTATTCACCACTGGCATAGGATGGTCCACCCCAGAACAGTCCGTACATAACAATTGCCTGGAGCCGATGGTGGGTTCCTTTGCAGTCAAATGTTGGACCAAGGACCGGGTACAATCTTGTGTCCTATTGAAGATGGGCAATGTAGCGGCGGTCCGCTATATTAAACACCCGGGGGGTACGCAGTCCAAAGACCTCTTGAATCTGGCCAAAAACTTCTGGGAGTACTGCCTGGAGTATCACGTTTCCGTGACAGTGGAACATTTCCCGGGGTCAGCCAACCAGGTGGAGGATTGGCAATCTCACCATCTCTGGGATTCAAGCCTGTGGAGGCTTTTTCCAGCAATGTTCCAAGCCCTTTTCTTCCTTTGGGGGCCGTTCATGATCGACTTGTTCGCGTCCTGACTCGATCATCAGCTTCCTCGGTACTTTAGCTAGAGACCGGACCGGGGAGCAGTAGCGATCAATGCCTTCCTCCAGGACTGGTCGACAGAGCGGGGCTATGCCTTTCCTCCATTTAACATGATCATGCAGCTGACAGCTCAGGTGAGCAGGCAGCTGGCAGATCTGGTAGTGATCACCCTGGCGTAGAAGTCGCAAGTGTATTTTCCAGTTCTGATTGAACTTTCATGGGCCTCTCCAATCCATCTACACCGATGTCCTCATCTCCTGAGCGACCCTGTCGTGTAGTTCCTAGGAATCCCCCAGGACCTGCGCGTTTTGGATGACTTAAACTGAGGGCTTGGTGACCAAACCACTACCGGACACCCCTACAGGATACGTCAGCCATTAGACTAGCTAGCTCTACAGTGCCACTACCACCCCCCTGTATCTTACAGTGGTGTAGGTAGTTTCTGGCAACCACTGAACATGACAACCCTGAATCCTCAGGGATCGTGGAAAACAGTACAGTACTTTTGGCTCAGTCACTCATGCTTACTTATTCCCAGAAAATACACAGGATGGCGGTTAGGATGTTTCAATAAGTATTTATTGGTCCAGGTTCAGTCTTGTGTAAAACATGTTTGCTGCGACAATCAGGAGACAAAAGCATACGAAAGAAATCGCAAGTACTAATATAGTAAACAGTAGATACATTTCTACCATAGTGCTAAGAAGGTGAACATACGCAGTTCAGATAAAACGGTAGCACTTGCATATTCCTAAAATGCGCGCCCTAAGTAATTTGCCAAAATGTACCTAGCCTAGATCTATATGTGTAGCATGTATACGTGTATAACAATATATATATATATATATATATATATATATATATATATATATATATATATATATATATCCAAGAATCCCCTAGGGAAGAACCAACCCTCTCACCCGATGGTAGAGAATGAAGGACCCCGTCTCTGCTTTGAGGATGACACCCCGCAAGGGATGTCAGACCTCTGCGTGTCGAAGATTCAGCATGCAGGACCCCATGTCAGCTTGGAAGGAATTCTCCTCTAATTTGCAGGGGGAATTAAGGATCTTATATACTAGCGTGGTCACTCCAGGGTTTCTTCTAGAATCGATATGTGTTTAACACAATCAAATGTTTTGAAAACAATCATCAATGTTTTTACAAACAAATGCGATCATGCACAGCGGGCTGTTGGCCAAGGAAAATGTGTGCACCCTTATACTGAATAATTATGCAGTGCCTAAGGACATGTTTATGTACGTCAGGTACAGGGATTATGATAGAATACTAAGAGCCTGGTGTCGAAGAGACAGGAGCAAGCTACTAAGTTAAAGGTCACCTGTTTAGACACGTTATTGTCGTGTGAATGGGACAATGTATGTAAAAAGGGGGCATACATGACAGGACTAGCCTAAAAGACATGACAACCCCTCTGGGAATTTTCATCATCTGGTGACGAACTGCAGTCTCCAGCTTATGGCATGGAGGATTACAGGTGGAGATGGCAAGTCCCTGGGCTATCGAGAGATGCAGCTGACCTCCTCTCTCGAGCTTGGGTGGACGGTACAGTCAAGAGGTATCGATCGGCCTGCTCTCGATGGATGGGTTGGTGTCTGCAATGGAGTTTGGATCCCGGGGGGGCGGAAGTTGTCCACATCCTAAATTTCCTGGCCTCTTTAGCTAAGGCCAGGAGCTGGTTAAAAAATTGCTACGTGGCATTAGACTGTCCCTTCCTCCAGATCCCAGGTACTTGGTCCTTTGGACGCGAATAAAGTTTTATACCTCTTGTCTTCATGGCCAAGTAACAGATAACTTGCCCGGAAAGAGTTGCTGGCCAAACTGGATATTCTGTTATGCCTAATCTCCTGTAGGAGGGGGTCGGATGTCAGGGCCCTAGACATTACAGAAAGATCCTTTACTCCAGATGGAGTCACTTTTCATGTCGCTAGACAAACTAAATGTCATTCCAGAGTGAGCTCTTATCCGGACTTTCCGGAGGTTTCCAAGTTGTGTGTTGGCAAGTGCGTCAAGGCCTATGAGGCTACGACAGCTGAGCTTCATCTCCACAGGGAGAAGCAACTGTTGATTGCTTTGAGGAAACCTTTCCGAGCAGTCTCATCACAACCATCACAAGATGGGTGTGGTGGATCATGCAAGAAGCGGGGATTGATACCAAGATCTTTGGTGCACACTCCTCTCAAGGGGCAATGGCCTCAAAGGCTTTTGCTTTGGAAGCCCGCTTGGAGGATATTCTGAACACAGCAGACTGGTCCTCGGATTCAACCTTCAAGAGGTTTTATTTCAAGTCAGTGTCCTTCACTGCAGCTCTGATGGTGGATAAGCTTTGAACTAGCATAATCCTCTCCTCCGGGTCCTGCCATAGAATGAAAAATGTCCTACCTATCGTAACAGAAAGTTTCAATTCTATTAAGGCAAGGATTAGCCCACCCTGTGATGAATGATGACCCACCCAGGTTATTGTATCTGCTTATTGAAGTAAGTAAGGTTTTCTCCTGTTGTTTGAGGGTAATTTGATATATGATGCTTCACTGTATTGCGAGTGTTAATGATTCCTTGTCTTTGGCTTATACTGTTGTTATTATTTGGGAATTATTTCCCACATTAACCAGTGCTCTCTAAATTACAGGGGCGGAGTCCTCCAAATAGGAGTGAGAATCTTCCTCGGTCGGCTTGGCCGCAGGAAGAAAGAGGGCAATAGATGACAGACAACACCTTTTGCAGAGGTTGGCAGCGCCTGATTGGCCGTGAAGTTGTTTATGTGCAAATTTCATTTTTCCCTGGGGTTGTGGGAAATTACGTTTTTTTTCTTGTTATGGTTAACAGTTTAATGTGGCTGCTATTTAAATAAATGAAGAAAGAAGAGCATAATCCTCGCCTCCGAGTCCTTAATAGAATTGAAACTTTCTGTCGGAAATTTGTAATTCCTGCCATATATGATAGAAGATCCCCATTGGGTCTTACCCATTCCCTTCTACTAATCTAGGGATCGATTTTGTAAATTTCACTCAAATGGGCCACCCAAACATTCTCAGGAACCATACATCTGCCAGTACACGGATCCTACTTAGCCCTACTCTGCACAAGTTTATAAAATCCTTTGGTACCTTTTGAAGAAATAACCTCAAACATTTTGTCCAAATTAGACTTATAATAACTGATTTTCTTTTCTTTAATTAGAGCTAGATATCCCTCTTTGATAGCTTTAACTTGTTACTTTCGCACAATATATTGAAGAGCTCCATTATTTTGTCTAGCTTTTGTTAACTTCTTTTTTAGAGCCTGGCACAGCAGATCATACCAAGGTTGTTTTTTTTTTTTAGTTCTTGAGGCTCAGTTCTCAGAGAATTAGCACTGTACTTTTTAACTGATATGACTAAGCAGCTTACCACATTTGAAGGCATCAGCTTATACTGAATCATGATTTCATCATAATCTTTTCCGCTAACATAAAGATTGCGTGATTTGCAGTTGTGCCAGTAGTTCAAGATCTTGTTCATCAATACATGTCGTCATATGCTTTGGAAAGGTACTTTTTAGAGGTATAACACATTCTTGCTGCCACAAATCAAATAGGATCTTTGTCCTTAGCACACAGTGATATATTCCTCCCATTTCTGTGACCATAAAACTATTACAGAGCCCGAAATACCATGCTATGCTTGAATACACATTTTTCAATCCCATATATAAAACTTTGTCCTGCTAGAATATTTCCCCAAAACGACTATTGAAATACATAGAACCAGCTTCAGCTAGACATTTAACATCTTCTGAGCATTTCGCTGGATAGAACATTTGGGAAGTACTGCCAGCGCGATGTTATAAGCTTCTAAAACTTCTGCCTAGTTTTCATCTTCTGCAAATTGGTCCGAGGCAGGTACAACTCTACTCTTGAAACTGAGTGGTGTGATGCTGAGAAGTAAATGTATTCCCTAGTATGAGGTGCTAGTTCTGCCACTTCACCAGTTAAGCTGTCAATGCAAGTAGAAGGGAGATGCGCTGTAAAGTCCACGTTTTGTTTGCTACAGAGGTCCAGTTATAATCCACAACAGCATTGAAATCCTCCTCTATACTGTGATAGCACTGGGGATTCCATTATCAGGGAACCTAGCCTATCCCTATAGTAACGTGAGGCTGGCAGGGGAACACAGACACCAAGCATTTCCCCCAGCATTACAGAGACTGAGAGGAATGTATCCTGATTATCCGTTGTGGACCCAGAGACAGTGAGTGGATATGACTTATGAAGGAGAACATCAATGCCCCTGAATCCCCTTCAATGCCCAGCATGATAAACCCCTGTGTACTCATATGTCCACAGAAACGTACACTTGTTAACAGCAGATGGATTTCTTGGAGCATCAGTACTGCTGAAGAATGCTATTTCGCAAGTTGTAGGATTGCTCCTCTTTAATCTTATCATTTAGCCCAGTGAAATTCCAAGACATCTCCCAGAATCGACCCATCTCAAAGTTATTCTCAGCTTACAGCATCTGTTTTCCTCTACAATATATTGGTGTATATGTTAACACTTGTGCCAAAAATTCTAAGTTCAAGAACAACTAGAAAATCTCCCAATCATATACTTTTATTCTAGAGCATCTGTTGCCACAACGCTGTATCATAACAGCAAGGCGTGACAAACAGCCGCCCTAAAATAAAACTAAAGTAACTACCCATCCTATGTTGGTCAGTGAAACTCTCCATTCCTGATGGTAGCGTGGGAGACGGTCAGTGCTTCCCCTTATGTCAATTTAACCTTTGCCCAGGGAGTCCGGCACTATCTCAACTCAAAGAGATGAGGGCCTTTCAGACTTCTATGTCAAACTCCTCTCCTTATCCATTTATGTGTCCCCTAACATGAGTGGGGCCTGCACCTTCTTTTCAGTGAGAAAGCATCTGTGCGGCGCTCCCTCTCTCACTGGTTCTGTCAGCACGTCTTATAACCAGGGCAAGGTTCCCCCCCTGCTGACCTTCCCACGCTGGAGTTGACCCTTTCATTGCACCACGGCCACTGGCATATCTTATCCGGCCACTCAAGATTAATAAATTCTGCCTGGGAAGCTTCAGGCCACCACAGGTGGTTTGAACTTTTCCCATTAGGTGGCAGTGAGAGGAACTGTCCACCGAGTCAGCCTCGATAGCATCTTTCACTCCAATGTCTCTCCCTCGCCTGTCCATACCAATGCCCAAGCATACCTATCATTTCCCATACATGTCCTAACTTGGTGAAAATTACTTAATCTTGCAGCAGATGGTCAGAGTGAATATAGCTCATGCATGCAAGTCAGCATAGCATAGTAGAGAGATTGTGATCGAAAAGGACCCCTGGGACTGTCTGCAGTCAGAGAGTCATATTTCCCCTTCGTCACTGGATCATCCACTGTGATCTGCAGCTGCTTGAGTTGGACCATTGCTCACCTGTCATTGCCTCCAATGCCCACAGTTCTGCTTCCTCCCGGCCCCCGGGGGTTAACATCGTCTTGGGTTGGGAGGTTTAGGGCTTTCCGTTTTTTTCAACCTAGTCCCACGTAGGTTCTGGAGTGTCTAAGAAAATGGGATTTGCTAGGTAGGATTGCTCTCAGTTTGGCAGGAAATAGTAATTTGTAGTCCAGTTGCACTATCACTAGTGCTTGACGCCAAAGATGGTTTTCCGTTGTTACTGGACTTGCCTTGTGCAATCCTGGAATAACAGGACCTTTCTGTTTTCGTAGAGGGCTACTTCTTTTAGGCAATTCAGTAACCTTGCTATGATGGGAGCAGGGGTACTTGGGGCAATGGGGGGTGGTTTGTGGGCAGGAAGTCCTCTGATCAATGACCGGTGGGCTTGCTCAACAAAAAAGCAGGACAGCTATTCCCCAGGCAACCATGATTAAAGCCAGGTGCAGGAAATACTCTTATCAGCAGTCCTATGGGTCCCTAGGAATCTAAACAATTCTCAAGCTGATCCAACATGCATGACCTTCTGCACCTCCCACAAGTTCTTCCAGGCACTTTGTCGAGTCTACCCTATCACTGAGGGCAGAGTGAGCATATCCTTCGGTCTGATATCCTGCCCTCAACTGAAGTTCACACTCTACTACGTTTCGCCGTTCTTGGCAAAGTAGCAACACATTGATGGTTGCTTCATTAGTGACTCCTGGGATGCTTTGATAGCCTGAAGTGTAGTTTCTGTGGCAGCAGTCACCTCATTTTGGCTCTCACTGGGGGCTGACACCTGGGCCATGGCCTGGGGAGCGGGGCACAGGTTGGGCTTTGCGTTTCCATTTAGGCCTGTTGCTGAGACCCCCTAACTTTGTTCTTCACTACCGGTCCCACGAGTAAGGTGTTGGAGCATCCACCCAAATCCTTGTTCTCAACTTTTAAGGGTCTGGGCTGCTGTGTCTTGACTTGGAGTGCGACTCCCTTGGCCTTGCTCCATCTTAGTCAAAGCTACAGCCCCACCTGTCCCTCAGGATGACCTGCAAACATTTGGACACAGTTGAGAGGCAACAAAACAGAACATCCATGAGAGAATTAGCACATAGAACACCAAGAGGCAATAGGACGAGTAGGTCCTTTGCTTGTTTTTATTACTCTTTCATCAATTTCTTCGTCACGGAATACAGATAAGCGGGCAAAATTTGCTCAAGACATAAAAAAACACCTTTGGTAGTGCAGTAACGGGTCCCCTAGCAGACCAATAGCTGCTCAAACGGCCTGCAAATACCTTGCTCAAAACCATACAGCCCAGTTAGCTGCAAATCAGGGGTGTCAAATGTTTCCCTGGCTCTCTTAGCACCTCTATCCAGAAATGACTACCAGGGCAAACACACCTGCTCCGAGTGACACAATCATCTCTGAGTGACAGTTGTGCCTACAGCTCATCCCAAAGTCACTTTGGATAGTAATTGCTCCATTCTCTGGGACAAATAGGGACCAGATGAGTTTACCCCATGGCCCATTCAGTATGGGGTCTGTCTCAGTGACTGTGCCTGATGGGTGTCTTCTTTCCCAGCTCTAGCCCCACCCTCTATTGCGGCCCAGTGGCGTCAGGTGAATTGTATAGTTTAGCCTTGTGTCACCAAGCACAATTACATCTTGTTATCGCATGTGGATGCAAAGGACAAAGAGAAAAAACAGAGAAGACAATATGACCATGCTTCCCTTATGCTGCGGTTCGGCCTAGCGGTAACTGCAAGGGACACAGCCACTTCCCAAGAGGTTGAGTCGAATAGTGGGTTTGTTAGAGTATTTGGGGTTCACAATGCCAGCTGCCAATACCTTCATTGTAGTATCCTTCAGTCTGCTATCATACCTTACATATATTTAATTCTTGGGTGTCTTTTCTCATGCCTATAGGATTTCTCCACTTGGCATTCTTTGCCACTGTGTATTCTCTCTGCACATCGTGCTCTCCTCTTACACTCTCACATCTGGATCTTTGTCAGTCACATAAGCTTCGTAGGCTTTATTTGGAGTCTTATTTTTCGAAGGCTCCATATGTACTGCTGTTGTCACTAACAAAACTCTCAAGGTGCCTGACTTCTTTCTCTCTGTCAGCTGCGCCTGCTAGATAAGGGGACAGGTATTATCAGCCCAGGATCTCTTACATTTTACCACTTTTATGGCCTCTTTGTTCTACAAGACAAATACTTTGCCTCCAAAATCAAGGCATGTGCTGGTTAGCATATCCTGACATAGGGAGACCTGTCCATTGGACAGGAAAGTGAGAGCTTAGTATTTGCTGATAAGCTGGAGCATCTTTTGATCTATAGAAACCATCTCACAATTTGTGAAAAAGTGGGAGACCCTCTCCCCGACCGGAAGCTGTTGGTGGAGGAGGAGGAGTTGAAGTGACTTTGAGATGGCAGATTCAGCTGAAGATGTCAGATTAGTGGTGCTGCTGTTGGGGAGGTTGACATCCACCTCTGCCTTGAAAGGAGCAATATAGCTGCTGGTGGGTCTGGACTGGCTGAGAAGGCTGCCATTGCCTGTGGGGATTGCTCCCTGAAGAAGCCTGGGAAGCAGCGCAATTGCCAATGGAACTGTTTCAAGATATGCCCATTATGGCCACCTGGACATCCCCTAAAAAGCCTGCAAAGTGCATACAGTCACAGAGTAATAGCTATGGCCATGGATTGAGCTACTGTTTCAGGCTGCACTTCAAGCTCAGTTTGGAGCCATCCATCCCATTGCTGAGAGCCGAGAAAGACTTGTTCATGTGGTCAAGACTGACAGTGGTCAGTTTAGCCAATTCTACAGAGAAAAGACATATTGAACAAAAAGCATCATGGCTTGGCAGTGCACAAAGCTCTGCTGCCAGATGCAAAAACATTTTTATTTAGAGTCAAACTTTTTAGAGTCGCAGCCCACAGAAGGCACATGAAAGGCATTGTGGTTCAATTTATGAGATGAAGCTTGAGCCACCAAACTATCCGGTGAAGGGGGTGATGACAAAAATTCTGCGTCTCAAGAGTCAGGTCTATGTAGGTACTTACTTACTTAAGATCTGTTTGTGGACTCTTGGGCATGAGAAGGGCTTCTCTCAAGCAGCCCAGGGCATTCCAGATAGGAACTGGCTACAAAGGCATCTCATTGGCAGCAAGGGTTCTGAAACTGCAGAGAACGGTTTCCGGATTTCAGTCAAGATGGGCTTTGTAGTAAATAAAGGCAATTCCAATGCTTCTGCTGCTTTTTGTACCAGAAGTAAATGAGCAAGCTTTTTCAAGAGGGCCTGAGGGATAAGGGATGTGTCTCCTTTCAGACGATGTGTTAAAGTCACTTGCATCAAAGCCACTTCTATCTTGTTAGTCCAGGTAAAGGCCAGTATCTGTAATATAAGCAGAGAGAAGGATATCAGTATCCAAGTTCTGCCTTTTCAGTGTACTCATAACGTCTACTGGGCAATTCCAAGTGGCGCCAAAGGCGCAATGGTCTGCACCTTAGTTGGTAGGGGCTACCTCACAAATAGCACCAAAGCTGGAACCTCTGGCAGAGTAGAGTCAGGTGGAGCCAGAGTATAAGCTGCCAAAATCACCACACCATCAGGCAGGGTAGACACGTCACAGCAATTTCTCTAGAGAGTGGCCCAGAAGGTAACTAACATCCTGAAAATATCTAATATGGCCTTTCTGTAAACCTCTACCTGAGAAAGTTCAGCAGATGGAGCTGGAAACTCTGCATTTATCATTTTTAGAATCAGAATCTGCTCCAACAATGAGGAAGCCAAATCTAGTTAACAAATCAGAAACAAAGTTTAAGCAGTGATTGAGCTTTTACCTTGAAACAAATGTTCTACTTAATCCCTTTCAGATGAGCTTAGGTCTGGTCAGGGAAATGAATCAGTTCTCCTTGCTTTGTCCAATGAGCTTCGTTAGATCTCAGATGCAGATGGTGTCGGCTATGTGTAACACTGTAGAACATGACGCACTACTTGAGGAGGCTAATGGAAGTAGGTTAAGGAGGGACTGTCATCAGCTAGATTACTACCTTTCTGCAGAAGTGCACCCAGCAGGGAGCAAATTACTGACTTCTGCTCAACTCCATAAGCAGTTTCTTTGCTAGTCTTCCCCAGGGCTCCTTTTTCAGTCCCATGCTATTTAATGCCCATCTCAAGTCTCTGACTTTTCTGATTGCCAGTTCTGGACCGAGTTTTGAGGTATGCAGATGATCAGCTCTTTATCCTGTTGAAAAGAAGGGAGCACACAACTGAAGGTTCTCCAGCACATTTTATTATTCTTCATGAGGTCAATATATAGGTTATGCAGCAACTAAAAGACCACCCTCTATCAGGTTCTAGTACATTACAACTGCTGTTAGCCCTTCACACCATCACACCAATACTCCACTTACATCCCACATTCATCACTCCATCCCAGGTGAGAAAAGGCTATCATCCATATTTTACCCACAGTAGAAAATCACATCCACATTTGCCAGGCTGATTCCGTGGCTGCAAACAGGCTTGGAAATAGGTCTCTCAGCAATAACTAAGTGGTATCCCACACAATTCTGAAATGAAATTGTAGCAAGACTGAGGACCCACAGCACCTTGGGATTCAAACTAGTAACAGACACTGGAGGATCTTGCCCACAACTGCCCTTTGACTGTTAAGCACCCCTGCTTCCTGACTAATCACAGACTTTGTTTACCCCTTCTCCGCCAAACAAGATCATAGCAAAAGTACAAGGTTGTGATAGGAGCCCTTGTACACTCACATTCAGATTCAAACTTTATTGGTTTAGTCCCCAATCTGGCGACAGTAGTTTGCAACAAAACATGCAGCAAATCAAGAAAAACAAGTCTTAGTGGAAACTTATTAAAGTACAGCTTAATAGCAGAATAATCACCTAAAAATCTTTCAAAATCATTAGAAAAATGTAAAAATAGTTTCAATGTCGCTTTCACTGAGCGTATTAAGATAGCGAAAATAGGATTCTAAAAGTTTAGCATAATAAAGCCCTAGTTGAGTGTATGTAAAAGGGGTATGCGTCAGAACCTGTATCCCAACATTACACAGAGGACATACACACTATTCGAAAGGGATTCCACTTCAAGCCCCTACCACTGCTGCTATAGGTAGTCTCTCAGCTCTCAATAAAAACGTAGTCCTTCTAATGAAGTGTTCAGAAGTTATACTTAGATACGGTTGCATCTTCTCCAATCTTACTTTAGTTAAAAGAGCATTGTAACTTTTCAATGTAGGGAAGTGCAATTTATCCAATTTAAAACTAATGGTGAGCATTCATCTTTTTAGTGCAAGCGTCAGATGGCTGCATTTCCAAGTCATTAGGTATTTAAAAGGAATTTACATTGTGGCTAAAGCTTGCAACAAATTATCTTTAAAAACACTTAGAAAGCTCTAGACAACATAGACAAATCCTCGATACACAGATCCCATGACGTCCAGTGCATGTTTTGCTGGGCCTACTCAACCAATTAACATCCCCCCCTGAAGTTCCTAAGAGGTCGGTAAATGGCTTTGGCTCTGGGGGCGGCCCAGCAGGCAGTTCTAGCACTTTGGGGCCCGACAGAGTCCCAGATTACACCGCATGGCTCCAGAGAATATGGTATTTTTTTACTGAACATGGAAAAGCTAACGCTATCCATAGAGCGTAATCACGTAGAAACATATCAGGAGATATGGCCCCCCTTTATTGCTCTCCAATCATCTGAGTTCAACAAACTTACTTGTCAATATATCTCAAACTGTTGCAATTGATTCCTCCGCCGTGAGATGCTTTGGCTGTAGCCAACTTGTAGAGGACTGCCAGGGGATTGGTCGAAGAGGGAGTGTCATTACCCTGGGGTTTCACTGCAGAAAAACTAAGCCACGATGTACGCTATTTCCTGTAATGAGTGCATGGGGGGAGGGATTGGGTGAGAGGGGGTTAGGTTATGTTCTTGGAATAATCTCACTGTTATCCAAATGCTGCCGGCCTCTGGGTTGTAGGCAACAGAGCTATGAGTCCTCTTGTTTCTGTTTCTACTTAATTTGGGACATACATTATAAAAATAGAATTGATCCTAAAAACACTTGAGACTTTTTAACCATTAACAATTTTTAATTTTAAATCCTTCTCAAAGAGCCCGTTCTAAAACGCAAAAGATTAAATCCCCACCGCACTACAGCAGCACTTAGAATCCTGACTTTTAAAGGTAAAGCTGAAACTGGTATGTTACGAGCAACATTAAGAAAACAGCTCAGTTTTCCTTCCAATTTTTAGGTTTAAATCTGTTTTATTAGATTTCAAAGTACAAACAATATAAAACATTAACCTCAACTACATCCAGTGGCCAGTGAGGTAGAAGAATCAAATGGGAAGGGAGGCAAACCAGAAAGTGGGGGGGGGGGGGGCAAAGGGGGGGTCAACTGCGAAAGTCCGCAGGGGGGCTGAGGTGGGAATAGTACTGTCCAGGAAGGGAAGAGGAAGGGGTTGCTCGACGACGCCTGCTGCCAGCTGATGCCATGGCTTCAAGTTGTCCAGATCGCAGTCTCACCAGCTCATTCAGCTCCGTGGTTGGAGTGTGGGAGTCGAAGTATCAGCAAAAATGCGGGGCAGGAGAGATCCCTAAAATCTTGTGCTAAAAATCATAGGCAGGGACCACAGGTCTTGTCAAACTGTGGCAGCTTATTTTCTACGGCCACCGTCGTCTTATCCATGCCAAGCAATTCCCAAAGCTTATGCAGCCAATCCACCCAGATTGGTATCATGTCTGTCCCCCATTTGGACAAGATGGCCTGCTTGGCTGCACAAAGGGCTAGAGTAATGGCTCTCCCTTCCTCTGAGCGCAATGGGTTAGTCAGTACATAAGGGAGACATAGCAAAACATAACTGGGGAACTTGGGTATGTCAGTGTCGTACATCTCATTAATATCTGCCAGAACATCAGTCCAATATCATTGTAATTTAAGGCAGTGCCAAAGAATATGGGTCAGTCTACCTGCGTGGCTGCAATGTTGCCAACACCCATCATTTCCGTCATGTTTCCATTTAGCAATTCTGACTGGGGAATAGTACCAGTAGTGCGTTAATTTAAGTAGGGTCTCCTCGGAGGCGCTATATGCGGACGTGCAGGCCCCGTGCAATATGTCAGACCATTCCTTAGGGGTAAGGAGCATTCACACTCCAATTCCCATTGCCGCTGGGCCAGAGATTTAGTGGCAATAATGGGGGCGTTCAAGAAGGCATAGATGTCTGAGAGGAGACCCTTGTTCGTGTGGCGGGTGAGGAGACACTTCTCAAAAAGCGTAAGGGTCCTACCGGCATTTGGGCGTATGTGAGGCTGGGTCACCCAGTGTCTAATCGCAACATATTGCCAGTGTTCATTAGACAGGATGCCATAGTTGGACTGGGCTTGCAAAAAATCCATTAGGCCGTTGTGGTCAAAAAGATCCCCCACTCTCTTACAATTGGCCTTTTGCCAAGGGAGGAACGTGGTGCCCTTCTTAGGAGGTGGAAAGCCAGGATTTCCTAAGATTGGTGTTTGTGTTGATATGTGGGTGGAAAGATTCTTTGTTAATTGAACTCTGTCCCAGGTCCTAATTATTGCCCTAACTACTGGTTAGATGTGGATCCCTGCTATCGCCTGGACAATAAAGCACCAGTGCTTCTCAGTGCGGGACCTATTCCATTCCACCAGATACCTGAGCTGGGCCGCCTGATAGTACCAAACAAAGTGGTGGGTGCCCAAACCTCCATCCGCCACAGCGAGGTAGGCGTATTTCTTCGCCATATGTGCCCACTTACCATCCCATATATATCATCTTCAATCAGATGCTGCAGCTTCCCAATGATATGCGGGAGGACTGCAGGGGGAGGATTTGCTAAGTATCTTTGGCAGAAGTGTCATTTTGATTGCTGCCAACCTACCCAGCCAAGATTTGGGGCCACCTTTCCAAGATTGTAAATCAGATCATGCAGTTGACAGTAATGTAGCATAGTTACGCTCTGCAGTCTTCTCCGGCGTGGAGTGAATCTGGAGGCCTAGGTATGATACCCATTGGGTTGTCCATGGAATCCCTCCAATTTTTGTGCTAAAGCCAGATGTTTATAAGAAGAACATTCTATTCCGTAGAACAAAGTTGGAATTTTGGCCAAGGAAATCTTTACCAAATGTTTTTTCCCAACAGATTTATAAAATATATTTATCGCTTCATTTTTAATTAGGGCTTTCGAACAATTGCATACGATATGTGACTTTGTGTCTAGATTCTGGAAGAAAATTCTTCCAAGATAAGGATAACATTTCTCACGGATCAGATATTTCCCCAATTTCTAGAGGAATATCAATGTTTCCTTGTTTCAGAAAAAAACTAAATTTTGCTTTTATGTACATTGATTTTTAAAAATGTTTTTAGTAAATTCGTGCAGGGCATTTAAATTTCTTGGCAGGTTAATGGGAGTCAAATCCAATAAATTTAGGTGATCGGCATAAAGACGTGAATGGTACCTAAAATTTCCCAGCTTTGGTGGAAAGTTATTGATAGAGTGAAAATAATTAGGTAAATCACTTAAATACAGAGAGAAGAGTAAAGGAGCTAAAATACCTCCTTGCCTTCTGCCATTTTCAGTTCTAATCGGCTCAGGGAGCCCACTGGCTCCCCTCAAGAAGACTTTACACAAGGTTGATGTATGCTGCACCACTACTAGTCTCAGAACAGTTAAATGTAAACCCATCCATGTTAGTGTTTCCCAAAGAAGGGGATGATCAACTCAGTCAAAAGCTGTAGAAAACTCAATAAAAGCCAGCATAAATAGATTGATTTTTCAGCTTTGTGTATTTGCCCAGAATTGTCTGAAGGACCACTATATTATCCACTGTAGATCGATTATTTCTGAAGCCGGATTGGTCACACTTTAGGATATTTTCCCTATCGGCCCAGTAAGAGAGATGTTTATGGATACTAGTATCAAAAATCTTACCTACTGAGTCCAATAGAGTGATCTATCTGTAATTTTGGGGCTTATTTTTTTAGAACCTTTTTTATGTAAAGGAAGAATTATATTCCCTATCCAGGATGCAGGTATACTACAAGAGCAATAACTGTATGCAAATAGGGGTTTTAGGATGTTTCCCCAACCTTTCGCATTCGATTTCATTACAGTAGGGATTTTATCCGTACCGACTGCCCCAGAATACCTTGCAGCAGATATACATTTTTCAATCTGTAGAGCCAAAGAATGTGACATAGACAGTTTCTCTATTGATCCTCATAGACTTGGTAATTTGAAATGGGACCAATAGTCCTTGTATAATTGACCCAAATATAGCACCCATTCTTCCTGGGGAATAGCAATAGCTGAGGGTTTAGATCTCGATTGGCACAGAATTGCAACAATTTGCCAGAATGTCCTTGAAATAATTCCTCTGCCGCCTTAGCTAGATCGTGTAATAGGCGATCTGCCTGCAATGGTACATGGTTTGTTCTTATTCTGCTCTGTTGCTTCTTCAATTGTATAATCTTGTGGCCTCCAATAGAACAGGGACATAAAAATTGCTTGCGTATCAGTGAGATTAAATCCTCTAAATGCTACACTCCAAGGAATCAAGAGATCTTTTTACCCCCATATCATTATTTATTTTTACTAGGCATGGAGCCACTGAGGCTATTATGTATGTCCAGCACTTCAAAATGGCAATAATAATATTGTCCACACATTGAACAATGCTTCTAAAGAACCTGGGCAGCCAGTCCTCTACCTGGTTGAAGGGAGTCCTGCGGGGCGACTCTGACCCTGGTTTGATTAGTGGCTGTTGGGGGCACTAGGCCAAGTCACAGAAATACAATTAAAATGTACAATTTTAGCCAAAGTTTGAGATTTGCACAGCTTTGTGGGTAAGAAAATGTTGTGGGATCCACACAAGGCACACCACCCTGGACTCCACTGGATGTCTAGTTTTCAAAAATGTCTGAGGTTTGGTAGGATTCTGTGTGGCCGCCAAGTCCAGGTCCAAATACTGGAGCTACACCAATTGGCGATTTCTCCACATTTCATCTTGGGGCATTTTGCATCATGGACGCTAGGCCCAGCCACACAAGTGGGGTAACATTTTTATCAGGCCAAGTGAAGGAAAGCAGGGTGGTAGGAATTCTGTGGATCCCTAAGGTTTCCAGAGGTTTATGTCACAGAAATGCAAGGAAAATGTGCAATTTTAGTCACAGTGTGAGATCTGCAGGGCTGTGTGCAAGAAAATGTCATTGCATCTACACAAGGCACACCATCTTGGACAACCCCAGGTGTTTACTTTTCAGAAATGCCTGGCATCAGTAGGTTTCCCCAGGTGGCAGCTGACCCGAGCCTGAAAAGTACAGTCAGTCAGCACAGAAATAGGACGATATTGGAATGTAGCCCTACTCTGCTACCTATATGTAAAGTATAAAAAATGTAAAAAAAACATCCAAAATCAAAATTTCGCTTCTTGCCATAAAGATGGGGATGCTTTAGACCCCAGGGGGGCAGAAAGACTGTTGGGGTCAGAGTGAAGGTGGAATCTAGCCCCAAAGTGTGAGCGGGTGGGTAGGCCAACCCCACACTTTGTAGCAATAAAAACAACCCCCTGGTGTCTCTTGGAATTTCCGCAGATTGGAGTTAAAGATCTCCAATATGTCCCATGGGGGCAGAAAGACTTTTGGGTTTGGGGGGAGCATTAGCCTCTCCCCCTCCAAATACATTGCCTTGCCTAGTGATCTAGTGGGCTTTCTGCCCCTGCTGGGGGGTGAGGGAGGGGGGGGTTGGGGAGATTGGAGGAAAACACCTATGTGCTCCAACGGGGGGCAGAAAGACTGTTGGGGATTATTTGAGTGGGTGAGGTCTAGGCCCAATGCCTGGGAGGGTCACCACCACCACCCATTCTGCGCAAAAAAACAATTCCTGGTGTCTAGTGGGCTTTCTGGCTCCCGGGGACAGATTGGAGGTAACAACCTCCAATCTGCCCTCGAGGGGGGCAGAAAGACTTTTGGGCCTGGGGAAGGGGAGCAATAGTCCACTGCGAAGGGGTAGGTCCCCCCACAAACAAATAGTCCATGGCGTCTAGTGGGTGGATCCCAGCTTGGGGATTGCACTCCTGCAGCAATCCCCAAGCAGGGATCCACTAGGGGAAGGTGCCACTGGAAAGGAGAGATTCTCCTCTTTCAAAGGATACCTCTCCCGTCTGCATTGGTGCTTGGCGGGCTGAGATATCCCCCGAGCAGTGATGCAGTGAAATTGAAATGAGCCGATTGGCTCATTTCACTTTCACTTTCTCTGAAATTACGTCAGATCTTCATTTTGGAGTAAAAAAACAGCCTCGGTTGCTGGAGAAGCTCTTCCTCAGTTACAGAGACTGAATTCAAGGAAAGGCAATCCCTCTGGTGCTCGCACCAGAGGGATTTCCCGTCTCTGTTGCCAGGACGTGCAGGAGCCATCCTCAGCACCTACGCACTGGTGCTGAGGACAGCTCCAGCACGTCCTTAGCATGCTAGCGGTTAAACAAATGCTAGGCAGGCAGTAGACAATGTATGTTTCTTTGAAAAGGTATATTTGCACATTTATAAAATAGGGACGAAAACGCCATAGCTTTAAAATCGTTTGTGGATCACTGCACGTATCCTACATTCTATATTGTTCGTTTTTGTATTAAAACTTTGAAATCCCCTAACATAAAACTGTTCCCCATTCATACTCTGATTAGTCCAACACTTACAAACTTCCCACATAGTCTATTTTGTAGTTCTAGTAGTAACTTATCACATCACATAACAACAAGTGTTGTTTAAATTTACCTGTTAATGCATCTCTCAACTGTGACTTGCTGTTTGCCGCATGATACCAGATAATTTCTGCCCCATCTCGCCTTTTAATCTGCTTATTGTTTAGAAAATAATCCAAAGTTCCTTCCTTCCATGATTCTGTGAAAAAAGAGCAGTTTGCAGGTGACTGTCTTATATCTAAGGGAAGGGAAACACGTGGGCTACACAATAGGTATGTGACTGGCGTAAGAACATGGATTTCTTGGTTGTAACCATATTCTGTGGAGTAAATCTGCTTAGCAGTTAACATCTGAGACGTTAGGCAGTGGTCCAGGTGAAACGACAAATGAAGACCAAAACATAAAGTAATTCTCTGGGGCACTTAACTTGGTAGATACGGGAGAAAGTAAGGAGGGAGGCTAAAACTACATCAGCACAGACTATTTTGAAAGTTTGAAAAAATTGACACATTTTACAATTTGTAAGAATCCAGGGCCCCTTTCCGAGGCATAGCTTTGGATTCTTTAGTATACATTCTAGACTCAGGCTTACTGGTGAGAAGTGGAAGGCTCAGCACAAGACTAATCATGTTTCAAAAAGGAAGAAGTAGTGTATTTTTTCTCTTCTTGAGAGTGCAAAATCCACATCAAGTGCACCATGTGGATTTTGTCTGCGGTCTTTAGTGATATTTTGGAGGGCAATTAGACCCTGCACTAGATACAGAGGCAAAATCAGGTAGCAACTCGCTTAACACATGCTTATGCACATTTTCACCAGCACAATTACAACCAGCATTTTGGTGGTGTAAATGGCTTGCGGGTATAGTTTTACCAGCCACAAAAGAGGTAAAAACTACAAAACAATTTACCTCAAAAGGTTAAATTCTTGCAAACAATTAAATGAGGAGAAATTGTGATTACGCTATTAACAAGCCGAGATTTAGAAGTCTAAAATATTTAATACATTAAAGTATATACATCGGATATATTTGAACATATTTATTATCATGCAATAGATAATTTATGATTATATTAAAGTCATTTAACGTTGACTCCCATAATTGAAATGTTCTAAGGCACTCTGTATGCAAATGTCTGTAGTTATATGCACCTCATTAACAGATATCCGATTCTAATAGCTTTAGACATCATCTTCTAGAATGTCCAGAGTAACACCCGAAACACAGTTTTTAAACTGAATTAGACTCACTTGCATTAAATATCTTCCTGTACTTTTGGTACTGAAATGCCAACATCAGACTAGGATCATTTGCTCTTTTAATCCAGTCAATTTAACTAAAAACAAGGATTCTAATGGGATCCCTATTAGGAAGTACTTCTCTGTGGTGGCCAAAGTGGAAGCTTCCAAAAGACTTCTTAATTTCTAATCATGCTAGAAATCTAATATTTGGTAAACCAGACCATCATTTAGCTACCGGCGTTTGCAAATGTTGAATTGAAATCTCCACTTTCTATCACAAGTTCTGTATGAATTTATTAAGTTCATGAAAATATTACACCAGCTATTGAACCTTCAACTTGTTTCAGATATATAAAATCTCAGAAAAAAATGTAATTTTGATTATATTTAATTTCACTCACAAATCTAACATAAACGTTTTCCATTTCTGGCATGGTAGATTCTGTATCACACTATAGAACTGCACACCTACTAATGACTGAATATATGGACTGGCAACAGAGCCAGCAAACAAAAGTAGCATTATGGACTCTGGGCAATACATCCTCCTTACACTACGTCTATGGTGGTAAACTCCCACAGCAGAATCCACCCCCACCCCAAAAAGAAACTGGGGTATCACTCACACAAACATAATGGACCATTAAGAACACAGGCAGAACCCTGCTAAGGCTTGGGAACCAATTTCAACAGGTAGCTGCTTTAAAGGGTATTAAAAAATGGGAATATCTCTGCATTGGAACTATGTGAGGAGTTCAGCTTAGAGAACCCACTGTTCTTCCGATAACTACAATTGCAAAACACAAAAACACTGTACTCAGTAAATCACACAGAAGTCCCTGATTTTAGCCCCACTGAGGCCAAAGTGTTGCAACCCTAGGTAGGATTATAATCCAAGCAGATAGGTCCAAGCCTCCCTGAAGCCTTAGGGGCTTATTACGAGTCAGGCAGTCCACAGACCGCCAAACTTGCGGGGGCACGGCAGTGGCGGGCTTCCGACCGCCCTCTTATGACTCAGTCGGTCGGACGGCCCTGGGACCGCTGCAACCGCCAGGGATCAGAGATCCCTGGAGTTGGCGCAGCGGTCATGAGGCCGCAATATGCTTGGTGGGACCTCCGAGGTCCTGCCAAGCATATTACGAGTTTCCTCTCCACCACGGTTTTCATGGCGGTTCCTCCTCCATGAAAACTGTGGTGGAGAGGAAACATAGGGCCCCCTGTTGCCTAAAGGCTTGGGGATGCACGCAGGGGAGCACATGGGCCCCCTGTTGCCTAAAGGCCTGGGGATGCATGCAGGGGAGCACATGGTGTGCCTCCCTGTGTGCATGCACCCCGGTACCTGCACGGCACGGACTGCAGCAGTCCATTCCATGCAGGTACTCACTTGGACGTTCCCACTGTGGCTATTTCATAGGCACCGCCCTGGGAACACCAAAGAACCGTCCGCTACACACGAGAAAATTCATAATCTGGCGGGTGGTTTGCACATGGGTTTGGCGGTGCAGCGGCAGGATGGTCCCACGGCCGCATTGCTAAACTCATAATCAGGCCCTAAGTGTCTTGTTACCTATATTGTAACCAAAAACACTTTAGAATCAGACTCTGAAGAACCAGGGAAGAATGGGACGGAAAGGGAGAAACACTGGATTGTGATCTGTATTAAACACCTTATGACCGGTCACCTGTAAGTATAAGGATGACTCAATCAGAATCAAAATATATTCAAGTCGGAACAATTTAGGTAAAATACAAAAACGTGTAATTCCATTCACCACCTGCAGGCTAAAGTCTAAATGAAGCAGTGTTAGGAAAGGGACGCTTCACTTTGAGGTCTGATCGCCGGATGGACAGCAAGCATCCCTTCCTCCTCCTTTTCACTTTTAAACCCAGCTACTACTAACTTCTCCTCCAAAATCTGAGAAACCGGTTTCTTCCCCAGTTCTGGTTATATATGCGTTGGAAGCACAGTTGGATAAAAAATATTTACGAAGAAAATTTTTACAGTATTTAAATAGGCTTCTACAATTAAAGTATCTACTTCCGGATTCTCCTAAAATTGAATTTTACATTCAGTTACGCGTTAACAAATACTCAAACCTTCAGCAATGGATGAATAACTACTGTGAATTTCTGAGTCTGCCCTCAATGTTTTGAATTATTTCGCTTTTAAAACTAATTAGTGTGTTTACTGTAAATATGCAACACCACTGTGGAGGCTTTAAACGTGGTCCAGGATTCCCCTTTAATTTATGGGGTTTATCAAATGGTTTACATTCTAGCAGGTCACTGTTAGTAACTTTCCTTCAACTTCCATATCGTATAGTGATAACCTACTCCCTCTGCAGTAAATAGAAATGATGGTATAGTGGAGGGATACTCACCGTATGTTCCCCTTGAGGTTTGCATGTGGCCCCTGGTGAACAACAGCACTGGGCTGCTGTTTACTTGTTTAAACACAAATATTCAAAAATATGCTACACAAAGGTGCAAACCATCTGAAACAGAAACAGGTAAATATGTACATGCAACAAAATTTGAGATATTGATAATTACTAAATACTCCTTTAACAGACTAGCATAAACCTTTAATACACATTTCATTACTATTTAATCTCTTATCCCTATAAACATTAGTATCATGTAGTATCAGTAGATTCAATTTCAGATTTAGGTGAGGCGTTTCTGACTGAAGAAAAACAGGCTAACCAGGATTCCCATTAAAATTATCAAGAGGAAAACTACAGAAAATATTTTCAAAGCAAGACAACCATTTTCCTTAATTTCGGCCATGACTCCCTTTCTACAAAAATCTAACAAAACAAAATTTAAAAAAGTAAACTTACATTTCAAACGTGTACTATATGTGATGCTAATATCTTCAAAAATCAGTAAGTCACAGATTCGGTTCAGACAATGTTCATATGAAACCTACCATCTTGGACTGATACCTAAAGCAAAGTCCAAAATTATTCTTCTTTAAGCAAAGAATCAGACTCTAATTAAGGAATTAACGCATGGACATTTTTAAGGAAACCTCCAAAACTCAAAAATTCTAAATCTTTTCTTCAGCACTCCATCAAAAAAATTATTATTCAGCATTTATTTTCTTCATCTCATTGTACAAGTTCATGGAAGCTCTTCAAAAATGAACCGATAGTTTTTCAAATCAATATCTCTTTGCTCTGGCTCGATCCTAGCCAAGTAAGTCCATTCAGGTACTAAATACTTTTTATTAAGGAATCTCACTCTTGTAGATCTGTTGACCACTGGCAGCTCTGATTCCCTGTGATTCATATCTCTTTCTGCTTGCTCCGACTCTTGCTTTGTCTTCTTTTTCAACTGTTTAGAGACAGCGACTCTCTTCTGATGCTTTTTGACACCCTTTCACGCTCTCAGTCCAACAATCTTGTAATCACCTTTAATCTTCAGACCTATTTGTGACAACTGGTACACCTTCTTCTTCACTTGTCAATTGATCTATGCAGTTTTAAACTGGAACGACTTGATCTTCTATGTGAGTTTTTGAAACTTTCACTTTTGTATACACTACTGATTTTGCTCAGTTTGCTGTCATGCACCTAGTGCCTCTTCTACTTTGCTTTCTTGTGCCCCCTCTTGATCCATGTAGCAAACTCGGGTCTGACACTGTGAATGAGTGGTAGGTGTTACCACTTCTTCATATGCAGTCTTTACTCTCTTCGTGTGAGTTTCGTTAATCCACTGAGACAATGCTGCACACTTCACAGCAGTATTTGTCTCAAGAATAAACTGGTGGGGTCCATGTCACCTCGCATCCAGGCAGCTGTCTCACATGCTTCTTCACCACAGTATACAAAAAAGATGGATAGAATGCTTGAATTAATCTCAGCCACTGGAAAGAACTCAGGGAAGCATCCCAGTCCAACGTTATTTAGTACACCATGCACCTCAGTGTGGACTCATACTCAAGCAAATCAGTATTGACCCTGCTCCAATAGGAGGTCCAGGCAGTCCAGCATGAACTGCTATGTCACCACAATCCAGTTACCAGGAACCAGGTCATGGCTCGGCTCCTCACTTGATGATGCTGTTGTCCATTTTACCTTATTAGAAATAGAGCACACCACATCAGCTAAACTTTTGCAGTAGCCCAACACAAGATCATCAGAAATGTTTATAAGTGCTGCAGTAGGAAAACCAGGAACTAGCAGCACTTGCCCCCCCGAGAAGCCATGAGGATCCAGTCATCATATTAGGGCAGCTTCTTATACTCATCAATGGCAAAGCATCTGGCCATTTCAGAAATGTTGATTAACACATCTTTGACTTGAGAGTTCCGTTTGCTCTTTCAACTACTCCAGATGCTTCTGGTCTATAACTACAATACAAATTTTGATCTGTTTTCAATGTACTGCGCAAACTTCTCATCAAATCGTTCTTAAAACGAATCCCTTTATCTAATTCTAAAGGATCTGGCAAACCGAATCTGGAGATCAACTCCATCAAGAAGAGCTTAGCTACAGTCAAGCTCTTGTATCTCCTAGTCGGAAAGGCATCTACAGAGAACAACTAGAATGTAACGTAAACCATTATGTTTGGTCGGGGCATGGCCAAGATGGCACCACAGCGGACGCTCACTGAGGAGCTCTGTGCTGGGCCCGAGTATCATCCTGTTATTAAGGCGGTACTGATCCCCTGGCGAGACCGCTGACTATTGACGGCGACCACAGGACACCCCAGAGGGTGTGATTCCCGACAGCGGCCCACAAAGTGATTGGAGCAGACCGGGGTGGTGTGCTTCGCCTACGCTGGGCTGTGTACCTGGTCCTGGGGCCTTGGAGTGCTGCCGAGATCCCTGGCGCAGCGGGCTGGGGCTCATGGACTCCCGCTGTTGGACGAGCTGCGGAGGCCGGCATACCCGACTGGTGACGGACGACACAGCGCCGCGGTATCTATCCTGTGGTGGTGCAGTGTCGTGAGTGCCTGCTGAGAAGCACCCCGCTGCCCTGGCGAGGCCATTGGCTGGGGCTTGGAAACCGGGCTAGCCGGTGGACGTGCAGGCACCGTAGGGGCTGTTTCCTGGCATCGCATCGGCCCCCGCCTCTGGAGCCTGCTGAGTGGAGGCCAGGCCCTCTCCCAACTGAACATTTTCTCTGGGCCCAGGATCAGCCTATGAGATATGCGCGATGGGGCCCGCTTACCCCCGCTTTCTCGCAGCTTTGTCCCTGTGGCTGGCCTGATATCTGGGGCTTGTGGTGTGGCCCGTAACTCAGCCTGGCTGGCCTTCCTTGACTGAAGAAATACTGTGAAGGGGCTTGCGATCTGTGGCATGCCAGGCTTCCACCTCCAGCATATAAAGCCCAGAGCCCAAGCCCACACTGGCATGGACTGTGTTTATGGTGACTAGGACCGGGCTGGGCCTGCTTCATATTGCATACCTGTCACATCATTATACACACCGTCGGCCACAGCCACTGAGAGGATTAGTCCCCACACACTGGGACCAACACCTAACGGAGGATCTTGGGGGGGCTCCCTGCCTCCTGTGAAACGCTGAGCTGCGTAGCGCTTGATGGTACTGGTTGTCGCTTCCTGAGAGGAGGGGCCCCACGCCTACCGGGCCCGACTCGACGATCTGCCGTTTGAAAACCCGTGGTTGCCTGGAATTGCCTGGAGGAGCGGCCAATGGGTTTGCCCGGAGGTCTCACGTTGGCGAGTGATCCTGAGGTGGTGTGATGAGCTGTGGCCTTTGCTGTGGGGGCCAGAGACTGGGTTGCCTACTGCGGTCGACTGGACCGTCCTCTGAGGGGCTGCTGGAACTTGGATGCCGACTATGCGTCTTCAATTGTGGAGGACCTGCCTGCCTTGACCGGTGAGCACCTGGGGGGAGGGTATGTTGGATGGTACCTTACATGATGCGGGCCTTACAATCCGGGGCTTTGTGCTGCAGTGAGAGCTGCCCTCCCTCCTCTCTGGACGCTTTGGGAAACCTGTGGATCACTGCGGGGAGCCCGCAGGTCTACTGCAGTTCCCGCGTGGGGCCTTCCCCTCTGCCCTGCGCAGTCTTTGGCGCACTACATGAACTGATCCGCACGAGGATCCTTGCTCAGGCTTCCTGTCTGGTCATGCCTGTGGGCTTCACGTGGGCGGGGGCTCTTTCGGAATGCGACACTATCAAGTACGCAGAGGCTCCTATGGATATCAAACTGTGGTGCGCCTGTGCTGTAAGGGGTCATGCACCGGCAACACTGGCAAGGTCTGTGAGCGGCTGCTAGACAGTTGTAGCTGGTGGACTCCTCTGCTTCCCTGTGGCCCTCGCCTGTTCATTGTAGGGGACCCCCTTCCAGACTACTTGCTTCCTTCCGGCGGGGTGTGGCCCTCCCGGTTGTACTGAAACTCTTCTTGTTGCCGCGCCCGGTCGCCTGTGGGGCCACTCCTATGTCTCAAGCTCAGATGGGGTGCAACAGGTCCAACAGGACGGCGCCTGGAGAGGCGGGCACAGAGACACCCTCATCGTCTGCCATAACTCCACCCATGAACACATTACAGCATCTCGAAGAGACGCTCCACAAGCACTCGAAGCAGTTTGAGAAGGTATTACATTCTATTTTGGACACTAAGACCTCATCGGAAACAAAGATTGAAGCCGTGGCCCTCGACATGGGCCTCCTGTGTGCAGAACACCGCAAGCTGTCAGAGAGAGTAGACGAATCAGAATCGGCGATAGGCCAGCTGTCCCATTCGGTACATGAACTACAGTCCAAATTAGCGGCAATGCAGGAGGAAGTGACGCCGTTGCACCGCAGGTCAGAGGATTAAGAGGGGTCCTCTAGGCGCAAGAATGTTCGGTTCATTGGATTTCCGGAGAGGGCGGAGCTTCCCAAAGCTGAGCTCTTTCTGGAGGAATGGCTTATGGACACAGTACTGAAAGACAGGGTGCCTGCTATGTTCTCTGTCGAGAGGGCACATCACGTCCTGGGCGCCTACCTCAAGCTGGGACACCA